>OY776300.1:30359802-31613152 GCA_963675345.1 Trididemnum clinides | reverse complement strand
GCCTTCTTTTAGGTTCCTATCTCTCCAGGATTGGCAGAATCGAGAATTCTTCTTGCAGCGCCTGTGGACACCCGTCCCAGGACATCTCTAATCTCATTCTGCACTGTCCAGCTACAGACTCTTTGCACCGCTCACTCTTTGGCGACTCTCTGTCTCTCTATGACCTCTGGTCCAGACCCTGGAGAGTTGCCTGGCTTCTGGGGCTCCATGGTCTTCTGCCATGCCCCCATCCCTCGGAAGGGGTCGGGTAATCAACAACAACAACAAATATTTCCGTCTCAACAACACATGAACAGCATCATATCGTCATATTTGTGTATAGCCTTCTGTATTGAACAATATAATGACTAAATACATTTGTTCTGTGTTGAGTGGGTCTTGTCAATAACTCAGGAGCACAAAACGTGATTCATCTATGCTGGAGCATATTGAGCTAGTATAGTGAGCATCAAATCAATTTCATATATAGCAGATTTTGCATATAACAGACAATTGTTGCTAGTCCCGACTTGTCCATTATATACAAGGTTTACTGAATGTCCTGTGTTTCAATTGATAGAAGCTCACCTAACAGCCTGTAAAAAGCCACTTGGCTAAGCAGAAAAATTCCTACCAATTCTCTTGAAAAAAGCTACATTTTGGTTTTGACCTACAAAGATGCCAATCAAGTAATACTGTTTACAATCTAGCTTACTGCTTTAGATTGGTGTGAAGTTTTAAGTTTTTATTTAGCTTATGGTTTGTTGCAGTTTATGTAAAAATGCCCAATATAGCACAGAATCTACCTGCCTTCCATTATTTTGTCAAATGCAATTGAAATATGAGACAGATCCACCAGTTTAAATCCAGTTTTGTCTCCGTTAGCAGAGACGGCTGTATTGGCCTCATGTTTAGAGAAAGTTCGTTTACACCATTACACCACTTTGTTCTGACAGTGGCATCTTCCTTTTTCAGTCCAGTCTTATTAATATGCTGTTTCCACGTCACATTCAGTTGCCCATCACTTCAAAGTCCAATGCTCTTCTCAACACTTCAATATTATGTCTTCTCACAATATCCCCATACCATCGCATTCCACTAACCCTGGTCTATCCATCTAAATTCTCTTTCAAACCCTGCAAACATACAGGTTTTGGGCTCCTTCTTTTCTCAATCATCTTAACTCCACGCATTGCTCTTATCATTGCTTTTTCAGTTCTTAAAATTGCCTTCTCGTTCTACCTCAGTCACCATGTCTCACTCCCATACAGCATTGCCGATTTTACACAACTTTGATATATCCTTCTTTTCATCTTTAACGAAAACTTTCTTACATAAAGCAGCCCATATTCTTTAAATTTTATCCATTCAATTCTCGTTCTTGCTCTCACTGCTGCTTCATTCAATCTGGCCCCCAAGTAACAAAAATTCTTTACAAACTCAGCCAGGTCAAAAAATGATATTTCTTTTTTTGGTTCTTTTAATGTCCTAACACATTGCTCACAAACAAAACCTTTTGCCAGAGCTGCAGTCATTCTCTTCATTTTTGCGCATCTAGCATACATTCATTTACAACATTTTGTGCACATCACTGAATTTGCCATCACCCTCTTACTGCACTGGGCACATGGATCAACTTTATCTTGGAGTACTTCTCTTTTCAAACTACTCACCATCACTTTGGTCATCTTGCGATTAACCTTCAACACCTTGCTCTTAAACATCTCTTTCCATTTTAAAAACTTCTCTTTTAAATTCTCTATACTTTCACTCATAAAAACCAAGTCATCTGGAAACAAAATTTTATTCTTCACTCCTTCTCTTGCATTCTCCATGATTGCATTCACTGTAATTGTAAAATGCAGCAGCGACAACAGAGATGCTTGATGGACACCAACTTTTACCAAAAATTCTTTGGATTATTGAGATCGCACTCTAACTTTCGTCTTTGCTCCGTGATAAAGACTCATCACTGCTCTTACAATTACTTCTGGTAAACATTTCTTTCTCATCGCCTTTCTGGGAACTTTATTGAATACCTTCTCTATATCCACAAAAATTATATGCAATTTTTTCTTCTTATCGCCATATTCCTTTGCATTCTTCTCACAACAAACAATGCATCTGTCATTCCTCTGCCAGACATACAACCAAATTGTATTGTATCAATATTTATTAATTTTCGAATTCTTCTCGCCAACACTCTTTTAACAATCTTCATTGCATGTTCTAACAGCTTTACTCCTCTGTTAGTATTGCAATTCCTTACATCTCTTTTTTCCTTGAAAATTGGCACCAACACATTTGTTTGCCATTTTTGCGGCATTCCTTTTCCATCCAACATATGTTGGAAAAGTTTCCTCATGACACCAATCTCTACTTCTCCACTAGCAAATATCATTTCTGCGCATACTTCAGGTGGTCCAGCTGCTTTTCCTGGTTTCATTGCTTTTCCTGCTGTTGCCATTTCTTCATGGGTAACCTTTTCAATAGGTCCTTCTACCTTACTAGCTACTCCCTTGTAGTTCCAATCATTCTCTTTATTCATAATTTCCTCCTTGTGATTTTTCCATATTCTTTTCCTGTCTTTTTCACTGAAACCTTTTTACTACTTTTCTTCTCATGCATCTTCCTCCTTCAATATCTTTTTCATCTTTTCATCTTTTATGAATTTCACAAGTATTAAAACGTTATTTGATTTTTCGTTCCATTTTGTCAACTCTTTCTCAATTTTTTTAGTATAGAATTAGCAACCACTTTCTTCGCTAGATATTTTATATTCTTATATTTAACTTTATTTTCCTGTGATTGATTTCCAAACATCTTGTTATATGCCTCTTTCTTTTGTCGTATTATTTCCTTCACCTCTTGATTCCACCACCACGTATCCCACCACTATTTCTCCTATTTTTGTTCTTTCTACATACTTCGTGACAAGCTTTTAAAATATCACTTTTAAAATCATTTAATGTAATGGGCACATCAATATAACCAATTCCTTAACTCTTTCATGAAATCTTACTTTCATGTTGTTTTGCTTCAACTTCCAAACCCTCCTAATGATTTGTATGTTTTTCATTACGTTCTTCATCTTTTTTTTTGTCCATTTCTGTAACCACCGGCCAATGCTGCAACTCCTAGGGGATAGCTTTCACATCTTTTTATTACTTTCTGTTGCTTTTACCAGCCGAAACAAAATTAATCTCAGTTTCATATCCACCCATACTGTATGTAGTTTTTCTGCTCCTTTTTTTCAAACCATGTGTTTGCCACACACAATTTCTTTTCATCGCAAAGCTTGAGCAATTTTCTTCCCTCAACAGTTCTTTTGCCAATTCCATACACATCATGGACACCCTCAAAACCATCAATTCGTCCCCTAACATGTTCGTTAAAGCCCCCCAGACCAACAATCATTTCATCAGGGTTTTGTAAATCCCACTCACTAGTTATTTCAAAATAAAATTGACCTGCAATCTGATCTTCCCACCTGAGAAACATATGCCTATTTTACTCTTATAACCTTTTCAAAAACCAGCACCATTGCCATCACTCTGTCGCTTGTTCTTCAAACTTCCTACAACCTTCTCGCATAATTCTTTCATCTCCTACCTCTAGTATCAACAAATCGAGCTCCTTGCCCTCTCCATCTTCCTGTAGACAGCGTATATCCACTTTCCTCGTTCTTAACTGCTCACACACTTCCGTATCTTTTCCACAAAAACTTCCAAATCCTACCTCAAATTTCTGTAACCTGGAGATTCTTTACATTCCCTGCCCATTTAAGAGGTGCCGGGGATTCGGGGCCAATTTTTGACAAACTTTTGCACGAGGTAAGTTTTTGGAACACTTTTTTTTACGAAGAACATGCCCCAGCTTACCGCCAATCTCAGCTTTTGGTATGTAGGTTCCCAAACCTTAATTAAAGACCATAGGCTGGTATTCTGAAATTGCCTTTTACGACATACTGCGTGAAGAGCTTCATTATTCTACCCCAGTGCAGCACGAGCCAATATAAAATACTTTATTAAAATAGGAATGCTATTAACCCGTTCACTACGATGACGATACCCCTATCGTCATGACGACCGCAGCGCTTGCCTTAGATGACAATTACCAAACATTTCAACATTAATAGCATCGATATAGCACGAAAATCATATTAATAGGAAATGTCGTATACCGGATCGTATCGCGCGGTCGTGTGGAAGGGGTTAAGACTAGTAAGAAATGTTTTGTCTCAATCTAGTCTTAAATTAAAGAAAAAAATAATTTTCTATTGATGATATAAATGGCGGCTGATTCTAAATTTGATTATGAACTGTTCTAAATTGGGAGTGGGGAGATAAAATGTATCTTTTTATTCTCTTCTTTTAGTGATTTGTACTGAAGTTGATTGTTTATTTTTTTTATCAACTTCTAAATGTTATTATATTTTGTAGCTTGATGAGTAAATGCTTTTTGACTTTGATCGTAATAATGGTACATATTTTCAAGTTCAGTGTTTTTCTCCGCAGAAGAAGGTTACAGGATTTTCCTCATTTACATGCAATACAGTGCGCCCACTTTTCATATCTTCCGATTTTCAGATGTGTAAATCATTCATGATTGTCGCTATGTATCAGAGATAAGGATACTAAAAGTTTGCAAAATACCTTATTTACGATCATTAGTTAGCGCTGTTGACATTACAAGAAAAAATCAATTTGCCTTTCAAAAAACTTTAAAGACATTTTATACAGCAATTAACAACACATTAAAAAGTTGTTTGAACAGCTTATAAGTATTAAGTGATTATGTTTGAAGCAATTCATTTCCTTGATAGCAATTGCTTTTCTCATTGAAGTAATGCTGTTTTTAATCTCGTAAAGATGATTAAAATGGGTTTCCTCCCTTACAACAATGCATGGTGGATTTGGTTGAATACTCTTTTTGTCTATTTTTCTCATCTTTCTATTTAGTTCAGCATTATTATTTTTGGTTACTTTGGGGTCACTCCGTAATGCTAATTGTGATGGCAATTTTCGCATATGAAATTAAGTGAGCTAAAAACAAACCGAGTCATGAGTGAGTGGAGAAATAGAAACGGTTGGTAATAAATAATTTAGAAGGCTACAGCGTAACGACTTGCCAGCCCACTGTTCGTAAAGTGAAAAAATATTGATTTTCAATGAAAATCGCTGCGTGGTGCAGGCTTTCAAGGCAGCTGAGTTTAACGTTGTTTATTTCAAGAATAGTTTTGTGTTGTGTTAGTTGTTTGTCTAGAATGCCTCTGATAGAAAATTCAAACAATTCAGAATGCAAGCGTCATTCATTTCCAGCTGAAAACGGCAAATCCCTTGAGCCGAATATGAGGAATACTTTTGCTCATGATTATTCAAAATCTCTAAACAATTTATCAGATTCGTGTAAAGAAAAGTTTATTCCACGTTCAATCAGTTCAGTTCAAGAAAGTCCTAGTGGTTGGAAGTTGTCGTTTTGTGGTGTTATTCCGTCGCATGATTGTGAAATTGATATAAGGAAATCTGTTGATTTTGACAGTTGCAATTCTGATGTTTCTCGATTTTCTTCAGCACCTATTCCTGTTCCCTTGCGGGAATCACGAAAGAGAAAATCAAACTTGCGGAGTAGTGGTGGTTACTTTTTCGACAAGTACATGAAACGATTTCGGGCTAAGTACGATGCTCAAAAGTCTCTCAGTTACAGTGAGACTATAGATGAATTGAAAGTGAGCCAGTTTCACAAGAAAAAAATGCTCAAGGTGCATAGCAATCGTGATGATTTAGTGTGGTGTCGTGGCTCATGGGAAGAATGTGGTTTATTAGATGAAGTATGTTTAAGTATCGATGACTCGCTTAGCGATGATGACCTCTATCCTCTACGTTATGGCACTTCTTCTGAATGGTCATTGCAGTTACCATGCAATCCAAACAACTCTGCCACAAGTGAATCTGAAGTACTTAAAGTGGATGCCAATAACTTGGTGGGCAATGAAGTTTCCTCTGTTTTTCCAAGTCCTCTTTGTTTCTGGGGCGATGCATCTGGTGGGATATACAGTGACTTTTGCAATGAGCTTGCATCTCCTGTTCCAAGCTTGACTGACGCTGGAGGCCCAGCTTGTCGATATAGTGATAGTAACAGCGAGACTTTAAAAGCGATGGAGACGCTATATCTTTGTAACTTTCAAGTTGCTGTTGAGGGAGACTGGCTGTGTCTAAAAGAAATAAATGAAGAGAGTGTAAAACCTACTTTGCTTGTTGCAAATTCTCTAGCAGGTATATACAGGATTTTTGTGCCATAGCGATGTTATTGACCCATGGGTGAAGGGGCTATTTTTTGAGACAGTGCAGCTAGTTCTGGAAGGAGTATAATCTAATTTGAAGGGTTAAGAAGCAAATTACTATTTAAAAGACCGACAACCCCTGCTGCTTTTCAACAATTTTCAGTTAATGCAGTTATAACTTTAACTATTCAGTAAAACTTCTAGCGGTCTGGTTTTCGCGACAAATGCCAGATACATAAATGACAGTGACAGAAAAGTTACAAGTCAAATCATTCTTGTATATATGGTTAACTCCCAATTTTTTACCTGTAGATGATGCTTCTCTCGTTGAAGCAGATGAGAACGAAAAGAAAGCTGCTGCTAAATCGAAAAATGAAATGAAATTGGAGAGGAAAAATTTGCTAAGTAAGTCGATTCGTCAACTGAAATAGAATTGAAGTAGAAGACCAAAATGGCTTTTTTCAGCTTCAGTGTTGAAAACAGCCGACTTCTTTTTTCAAAGTGCCTTTTTAAGAGCTTTTGCTTTGTGAGGTGAATTTTTACAGTCAGTTGCAGAACTTCGGGTTAGCTAAAAGGTATTGTAATGGACTTGATGGAAGCAACTGCACAAATATTTATTGGTATCTGCCATAGTAGCTGCTATTTAAGTTCGCCAGGAAAAAACTTGTCATTAAGGCGTCAGTAAATTCGAAAACTTTTACATTTTACAAAATTTTGTTTCCATTTTCATATACATTATATCCTTCACCTCATTGACAACGCTTTTTGTTCGGCAAATTACGATGTTTGCTGCTACTCATAAGCGCAGCATTGCCTGATTGCTGAGCAAAAGTAAAATTAAAACATCACGTTGCATGAACCAAATTTTAACTTCATATTTTAAGCATTTAGAAACGAGTTAAAGATTGTAAAATATATTTTCACTGAAATTTATGCAGTGGCATCAAAATTGAATTTATCCAAAACCATCAGCTAGAATAATATCAGCTAAAGTCATATAGAAAGCAAAATTTTTTGCAATTTAAACGTCATTCATTAATGCTAAGTCAAATTTCAAAAAGTTGACATCGTTATAGCAATCTCATTCACTTATGAAACATGATTTAGAAATGCGCTGGCACTTTTCCTTTTCCCATTTATGTGATATTACTGCCAATGCATGCATTACAGAAAGCTTCTACAGGAACGGAATTGTTTTAAAGTTGCATGAACTACACTCGTTTTAGATATGGCAAAGTTGAGTATCAAAGGACTGATTGAGTCGTCGCTAGCTGCTGGACATACGCTAGACAGCGAGCATCAACCTCTTGAGCAATTCTTCATCATCTTTGAATACGTGCTCAGACAAGGATTAAAAAGTAACTCATTTTAGTAACTTAGGATGCTTTTATTTGTTTTATGTTAACAGCAATTGTGAGTTGCAATAAGGGTATTTGCAACCACGTATTCCAGCGTTCGCCTGCGTAATGTGCGAGTAGAAACTTGCGCTAGATTAACTGAAATCTGCTTTTGTTCTGCTCTCATTGCGGGTTGTATAATTATGCTTGCTGAGTCCTGGTAAGTAGTTTGAAGGCAGATTCAATTAACGCGTGGGTTTGTATCGATAGCCTTAAGCTTTCGTAAGGTAATGAAGAGTACCGACAGAAACCAATGACGTAACTTTCAGCGCCGAAGAACTTCTTCATTCAAAATAAATACTTCTGGCCTCCCTTGGAAGCGATCGAAAAGTTGTGTCCAGATGCATGCGAAATAACTAACAGTGTAAGGAGCCTACCTGGTCTTCGGTGAGTAATTTTTTTGTGTGACATAATTAGTTTTATGTTTATTTTCACAGAAAGTCCTAATTAGTAAGCAGGAATTCTATTCAACGTAAGTCTAACTTGAAACTTCGTTTTAGTCAGGAACCGAATTTGACAAAGTTAGCTTTAAACTTTTGTCCGCAACTCTACATCAGTAGGCTGCTGTACATTTACACTCTACTTGCTCGTGAAATTATATAATCGAATTTTTGCCATTTCACCTTACAATTTAAAGCTGACACTGTATGCATAAGTTGGAATCCAGAGTAGCGCGTGTTCCTCTTCACTTTCCCCTTTACTTAAACAAGCACTAGTAACTAGATTTTTACATTGTATCGCTCATTTTTTTGATATGAAAATATTTATGAACAGAACTCCTCTTGGTCGTGGACGAGCCTGGCTGCGACTGGCGCTGATGCAGAAGAAATTATCAGATTATTTCAAAATTTTCATCGAAAACAGAGAAATCATAAGGTGATATCATCTTTGATGTCATTTGGTTTGCATTTAGTTACCCTCTTATATCATCCACTGGTAACGGCAAACTCATTTTGCGCAGTTACACAGGATATCCATAAATTATCACTACAAATTCAAAAATGCTACAAAATTTTATTTTTTCGGATATTTTTATTTGGTTTGCTTTATAGTAAACGAAAATACTTTATAAGTTTTTTTCTTTCTTGACATGCAGGTCCTGTTTAAAATAATCAGGTTTGAGAGCAGAGGGCGTCGCTCTGTTTGCACTCGCTAACAAGCAGTAAAATGTCTCAAAACCTCTAAATATCGGTAAGAAGTTTTATTCCTGGTTGCGAAAACTGCAATTTGCGAACGGCGCCTTAGTTTATAGAGACCAAGTCAGACGTCCAAGTTCAGTGAAACTTTACGCAAATACGGAAAAAAGCCACCTGCGAGGTCCACTTTATGAGCATGGCGTAAAAAGTTTATGGAGGCTGGCAGTGTGCTACAAAGAAAGTGACTTGGCCCACCGAAGCATTTCTAGATTGGTGGAGTGAACGCGATGGTCCCATCTCTTGGCCGCCTCGTTTCCTCTGCAATGTACTGTTGGATATTTTTTTCGTGGAATTATGTAAAATACGTGGTGTACCTAACTGAAGTCCGAGACATTATTAATTTACAACTATGAATAACTGCAGCAACTACTACACTTTCCATAGATAGGTTAGTAAGAACATGCCAAAAAGTTAAATACCGGCTGGATATCTTTCGTGCGACTTATTGTGCACACGTAGAAGTGTACTAATGCATCAAGAAAGCATGAAGTTGTTGCGTGAATAGAATTTTGGTTTATCTCAACTTCAATTTTTTTTTTGAAATTGAGGCGACTTATAGTATCGCTCGAATAATTAATTCTGACTGCAACTTAACAGCTTGGTGAAGATTGGCTTTTACCAAATATTCAACGACGATACTTTGAACCACGCACTTTTTGTTGAAGAACAGAACAAATATATTTCAGAAAATACTTTGAGACTTTAAATTCCTTTGCTCTTCGATCACACAAACCAATGCACTCTGATATATCAATCATAAACCAATCAGAAAACTAAATCAATCAATTAACCGCTTGATTCTTGTCACGCTAATATAATCCACAACGAATTACCGCAGAATAACACGCTATCCGTCGCTCTCTGTTACTCTCTTTCTCTTTATTCTACACTCTCTAAACGTGTAAAAAATCTCGTCGCCTTATATGTATGAATGGGACGCGGTTCAGAAAATTTAAGAACAACGTCACGTGACAAAAAATACCTACTACTTGAATTACGTCATCGAAATCGAAAATTTTCGAGAAGAAAAGTGTATTCTGGATCAGTCTTGAGTGTACCCACGCGATCTACCATTGTAACGTCAGAAGAGGCGGGTACAAACAAATCTTAATGCAAAAGAAAAAAAAGTTTTTTTGCAAAAAAAACAATCGAGATATAAAATCAAATTTGGACCCGAGACAAATCTAGATTTACGAATAAAATAATTGCAGCAAAACAAAAGCAACTGATTACAGAAACTATGCATGTATAGACTATTCCAACGAACAAATTTTACTTATTGGTGATAGAAGTATTTCTCGATATTATAGAACAAACCAAATGAAAATACCTCAAAAAGCAAGATTTTGTTGAATTTTTGAAATTGTAGCAACAATTTACGGTCACCCAGCATTTTCGCTTCAAAGATGGATTTTATGCTGGAACCCAAAACGGGTATTCAGCAAAGGCATGAAATAAAGCCAACAACATTTGGGTCCACTATAGATCGTTTCAGCAGAAGAACATTGATGTGATGGCGTAGTGGTTAGAGCGTCCGCTTTGCAGTCAGTAGACTTGGGGTTCATTCCACTTGTCGAGTCATACCAAAAGACTTTAAAAGATGGTGTTCACTGCTTCCCTGCTTGGCGCTCGGCATTTAGGGGAGGTTGTAAAGAACAAGCCGGCAAGTTCGTTGTTGTGTCCTTGGGCAAGGCACTTAACGGGACGCCCCCGCCTTTATGTGGAAGAAAGGTGGACCAAACACCTCGGAAATGGCAACTCTCAAGAAAATACGGACGTCCTGTCCAAAATATAGCGATACAAATCGCTTTCTTGTGAATGGAGGAGAAATATGGCAAATAAAAAAACAGCAGAGCTGCACCAGAAGTTCTTCAGCCGCAATGTGGGTCAGCATTCGGTAATTTTAGCAGTGCTTAAGTGTAGAAATATTGCGCTATCTTGGATGAAAAAGCAGCTTAATGTTTGCAGTGAATGGTATGATGATGGTGCACTGGTGATGAACGATGAAGCGGTGGTGCTTCTCGGTCATTTAGTCGGATTGAACTGCATCGATGCGAACATATGCATGAAAGGAGACAATTTGGATAATCAGGTTGGCAGAGATCTTAGCATGATGCTCTTGCATTTTGGTGCAGATTAATGCTGTGTAACATGACATCCAGATCCACACCGCAAACCCGGTCATGTTCAGGGCAAACTAAACGTAGTTACCACGCGCTTATGGGCTCTTACGGCATGCTGAGTGAGCAGCTTTGCTGTCTATAAGACCTAGAATTGTGTCCATTCTTTTGACACAGTAGTGAATAATGGCAGGAGCTGGCCTTAACCTAGGATTAGCTTGTTCTCATCGTCATGTGATGTAGTGCGAGCGATTAGATTCAACTCGTTGAGCACAAGGTAAACGAACAGAACTGCTTGGCCTACACTGAGACCACACTAAAAAGACTGAAAAGTGACGCATGATCTTTTAGTCACCGGCACGTATTGCTATGGCCTACGCAAGCCATAGTTTGAACCTGGGGTGTGAGCACGAGAGCAAACGCTGGTTCCGCTCAGGCATGTCGCATGCGGTGTAGTGCTTTCAAGGTTGAACTGGAAGTTTGATGTTCGTTTTATGCTGCCGTCATCTTGTTAACAGGAAACTGATATTAACGCCAAACTAGGCTGATTTAAATAATTTCAAGCTCCAGTTGTATCCAGTGGTATTTGCCGATCTGGTATTTTGTGTATTGCTGATGTGAGAGGTTCGTTTTGCCCGATTATCATGGTTCTTAGGAAACAGGTTGTTCTGAATCGGGAGGCTTTCAGTCTGATATGAAGTTCGGATGCATAGTAGCGATCTTATAGTACGTGCGGCCCTGTTTTTGCTGACCTTAGCATTTACTTGCAGGTTACTGTGATTGATTACAGCCTGTATTTGAAAGACAGCAACAATTACGTGAATCATGATGAAAAGGAAGCAGATGAAGAATCAGCTATGCAGAAGTTGCTCAATCAGAAAAATTACCTCGAAGAAAGAAATAGGTGAAAACGGTTTTTCTCGACCAACTTACTTTAGACCGACATGAGTGGAGCTACATGTAGAGTAAACGCAACTTTCCTTTTGAATCGATGCCGCCTCTCATGTTTTGAGAAAGTTGTTTTACTAGGCAGCTTTTTCTGAAGTTAATTCAAAGTGCTATCTGATGAAATTATTGTGTGTAAAATGTTTTTCTTGTGTTACAAACCACAAACAGAAACACAGTTGAGATTTTGCCTTTACATGCTGTTGCAGGAATAACTAGTGTAGACTGATTGCCACAAGTCGATAAAAAACAGTATCGTTGTTAGAACTATTTTTATTGACAATGTTTTACCTAAATGAAACTTATCCAACATCACGTGAAGTGATGCAAGTTATTGAGCTATAGTTTTCATATTTTGTTTGCAGACACCTTGAAACAGTGTCTGGTGATTTTCAGAAGAAGAATGAAGTGCTTTTCTCATCAAATAGCAAGTTGGAGAAGGAGGTCGATGCGTTGAAGATACAACTCCAAGTTTTGAAAGGAGAAAAGGAGAGAGTAATTAGCGACAGGGATAATCTCGCGGCTGCACATCAGAGGGATATTGAGGTAAGTTATGGCAGATTTGAATAAGTTTTTACGTGACAGATGGCTCCCAGTGCTTTGTTACTCAGCCAGCACACAAAACCTGGGTTACCTTAACAATTTACCCATAAAGTAACGACCTCACTTATCCAAGACCATAATGGTGTTGCATATGACGTAAAAACATATATTTACTTTTTTTTAGTTTTAGACCCGTAGGTCTTGTGTGGAATAAACGTTAAACGCCATACAAGAAAATATGATCACAACGACCCACCAGCTAGAAAAAATATAGATCAAAATGTCAAAATCTATCATCATAACTTTCGTAATGTTAGTATTACCAAAAATTGGTCTTCGTTCGCTGCACTAGCGCAAGTTTTTTAAACGGGAAAAAATAGCCTGCAGTTTGAAAAGTTAATGCCTGTAGTCTAAAGAACCATGGAATCGTTTATCCATCCCCACTGGTCTCTCAGCCTGTGACTGTTTTCTGTGTCGCATGTTGTTACTCAAAATTACCCTGTATGATCAAAATGACACAACTTTTTGGGTTTTTAGTTCCACCTTTTATTATGAACAAAAGTGTTTAGAAATGCATGTCTTTATTTGGTGACTTTTATTGCAAACTGCATTACAAATGGATAATTGTTTTAAACTGTGGCGAAATAATCTTCGAAGCAATACGTACCGATCACTGATAAATGTGGTTGTGGTCGTCGCTAGTGTAGTTTGAGCTTATACCTTAGCTTGAAGATTGACAAAACTCGTATATTATACAGTTCCGAGTGAAAGACTTGGACACCGAACGGGAGACGCTTCGCCAGTCAAAAGCTGACGTCGACGAGGTGAATTCGCAGATTCAAAAGCAATTGAAGCAGGAGAACAGCATGAGATTAGTGAGTATGAGTCTTTACAATTTGTGGGTGCATATAGAAAGTCAGAGCATGCTACAGAAAAGCCTAGACACTTTACAGATCGTAATTACGATCGCAGTTAATTGACTACTACGCATTTGTCGAACTTTATACAGTAGTATTGCGATTGTTATGGAGCAGTTGCGTATAATGCGCGTCCGTTTCATATGACTGTAAGCACTAGCCCATGATCTTCTGCAGCACTATCACGGTGCAAAATGCTCCGATACGTGCAGCTTTTTCTCGCTGTTTGTCATTTGTAGAACTAAGACCAATCCATTCAGACGCAGCAATTTCCTATGCAGCCCCCAATTCTTTTGCTAAATGTAAATAAGTGTTGATGCTTGTCTGTTAACTTATTAATACAGAGGTGCATTTGAGTGTTTAATGCGATGTCATCTCTAGATCTGGACGAAAAATTTGTTGCCAATTTATTATACATGTAAACGATATTATGTCGTCACAAGCGTATACGTGAAAAAGAACAATGCAGACATCGTTTACTATTAATATATATCTTTTGACAGTTGTTGCAATTTTGAGTTCCATTCTAGCTATTGTTAAATTTAATTATTTTGGTATGGGGGTGGTGGGTCTGAATGTTCTTCATTTGCAGAAGCAGGCTTGGGAGAGGGGGATCTCGACCTTTCCAGATTCTGTATTTGTTTCTCCAGGCGTTCCACCTTACTTCTTAGCTCCCTCTCCGTCTCGGTGGGCGCAGTCGCCGGGAACAAAGATACATCTTGGCGGGCAGGAAAGTGCACGTAGGGTGGCGCCAGAGGCGTGTTTGCCCTATGTATATTAACTTCTTCCTAAATAATAAAACTTACTCTAAGAAGTCTTTAAGTCTCAGCTTATTGTGCAAACTCTTTTTCATTTTAAGGCACTTTACTGTTTATTAAATTAAGTGATTATTCGCTTGACCAGGCAGTAAGATAATCAAGCAGCAGAAGGGATATTGAGAAATACATGTATAAGGATATCTCTGTTTGACCAAGGTTCTATTATAAGATATGAACTTTCAATCTATTGGTTATAAAAGCTTACCCGTGGATAGATTCCTAATATACCGAGTCGATTTTGCTGATTCCGATTGAAAATGCTTGCGGCTGCAGAAATGCAGCAACCCATGAGACAACAGAAAAATATCATTGATAGGACAGATGCAGCTTGAAAAAATATACTTGTTATCGATGATGGAGTTTCGCTGTAATGTTGTAAATAAAACCTCGTGGTTCTGACAACAAGAAGTATGGTACATAAAAGCAACTTCGTTGCAGTAATGTGGTGGTGTTTATTTCACACTTTAAGCAAAAAAAAAATGCTTCCGAAACTTCATCAAAACATCTTTGTTGTTAGACGGACCCCTTTTGTGGGATGGGGGCATGGCGGAATGCCCTGAAGCCCCAAAAGCCGTGGAACTCTTCAAGGTCTTTGACCAGAGATTATACAAAGAAAGGGTCGCCGAAGAGGAAGCGGCACAAAGTTGTGTAGCTGGACAGAAAAGAATGAGATGAGAAGTGCCCTGAGTATGATAACCGCAGGCGCTATATGAAGGATTCTCAATTGCGCCAGTTCTGGGGAGACAAGACTGTGTCCGTTTTAGCCAAGACAAGAGATGACACAATCAGTGTGGCGAGAGAAAACAAGTTTCTCAGTGAATACTGAGGGTACCTGTGTGCCAACGAATTCTGATGAGACGGTGCGCCTCCAGCATACAGGAAGAGATGAGTGGATACGAGAGGTAAGAGAAGAGAGGTAACGTGGGACTGTAGATGGCTCAAGCAGCACACTTCGTCTGGCCAACTCATCGGCCGTGTACGTGTACCGGCGCGATGGTGTAGTGGTTAAAGCGTCCGCTTCGCAGTCGGTAGACCTGGGATTTATTTCCCAAGTCGAGTCATACCAAAAGACCTTGAAAAATCGTATTTACAGCTTCCCTGCTTGGTGCTCAGCACGATAGAGATAGTGTGAAGAACAAGCCAGAAAGTTTGCTTGTTGTGTCCTTGGGCAAGGCACTTGGCAAGATGCCTCCATCTCCATGTGGCAGACAGGTGGCGGGGCCAAGCAGTCTACTCGTCGTGGTGGCCCAGATTAACTGATAACTCAAAAACCGAGCATGAGCGTACGCGCAGTGTATGTACATCTTCCTGCATAATGCTCAGAACTAATAGCTCAAACGACGAAGAAGATTGGCCGTGTTATTCTCTTCGTTGTTTGAGCTTTCGTTCTGACCATTATGCAGGAAGATGTGATCGGGGACCCATTGTAGCCAGATAGAAAAGCAAGAGGAAAGAAAGGATAATTTCTGCCTGATGTGTCACAGAGTTTGAGAAAGAAAGACGCAGGAAACGAAAGTGTAGCAAGGGCGGAGCGAGAGTTTGAGAAGAAGGGAAAGAGAAGTGGCACACTTGTTGGTGCGGTCGAGATCAGTTTAGAGCTTGCAGGATGGCGAAAGCTTCAGCTTCTTCGTCCTATGAGCTATTTTTTGAGCATTATGCAGGAAGATGTATGTATAGGTTACACTGCGTTAACGCTCATGCTCGGTTTGCAAGTCTTCAGTTCGACTGGGCTACCACGACTGATAGACTACTTGGCCCCAGCACTTGTCTGCCACATAAAGATGGAGGCATCCCGTTAAGTGTCTTTCCCAAGGACAGAAAGCTGTGAATACCATTTTTTATAGTCTTTTCGTATGACTCGACTTGGAAAATGAACCCCAGGTCTATCGACTGCGAAGCAAACGCTCTACCACTACGCCATCGCGCAGGTTAAGGCTTCTGCTGAAAAACGTAAACATAGCGGGCCTGCCACACAGGAAAGGGTAGCGTCAGCATCACAAAGTGAGCAGTTAGAAGGATGCCAGAGCGTTTTTTGCTAAGAGGACAAGAGAGGGAGAGAGACATCAGTCCAAATTACGAGATCGTCATATGAAGGAGAGTCAAGATGGGCTAGACCCGCACTTTAGTGCGAAAGTGGAAGGTCACACGAAGTAGAAAGAGTGAGCTTCACACTGAAAGAAAATGGGTTTCATGGAGGACAAGAGGACAGGTAAGAAGAGCCTACCTGTAAGAAGGAGGAGAAAGCAGGAGTGGATGAGTGGACACGAAGACTCGAGGAGATCTGGAAAGTGTTAGTCTCACTTGACGTCTGGACAAACTTGAAATAGGAAAGGAGGTTGGAAGACTTAGGGCTCACTCATAAAAAACAGTTTAAACTAGGTTGGAATGACTCGTAGGGAGGCAGGGGCGCCTCAGAGGGGAGAAAAGAGATAATGGAGGATGTGAAGCCGTCATTGATGGCTGCTCGGTCTAGGCCAGAGGTGGGCAATTTACGGCCCGCGGCCAGATCCGGCCCACCACAGTGTTTCATCCGGCCCACTTGTGCCTGCCGAAACCACAACTATAGTTTGTATGGATATAAATTTCCGTTGAAAATATCGATGAAAATAAACAAATCGTCGGCTAAAATAAATATCGTAATTTTCCACGTATTATCCGCCCCGAGTATAATGTGCAAAACGAGCCACATATACCCCAAACTCACCCATCAGAATTATTTGTGTCATTCTAAAACTCTAGCGTCTCTGCCAAGACTGGCGCCTCACATATATATCAGCGTTTAGGCCTGCAAATTACGTTTTTTGGAGAGCTACCTTCAAGGGCATTTTTTCGTGTGGCCGTGCACGCTGCAGCACACGTTCTTTCCTTCTATACGGTACATCAATTTCAACATCTAAATTCAATTTTTCCGTCTGTATTCATGTCATTTGCCAGTCTTCCAATGTTATTTACTGCTTCTCCTGCAGCAAATGCCTAATGCTTTACATCAGAGAAACGGGCAGGCAGGCGATTGACTGATAGATTTACGTTTTGTGAGACTCAATGACTCTGACAAACCAGTCGCCCGCCATTTCAATAGTCCAGGCCACAATAATTTCACTTGTAAACGACAGGAAAGGCGCATCATTTTCTTTCTAGGTACCATCCAACCTTGAGGCATAAATGAGCGATTTGTATCTATCTAGTAGCGTCATAATGCACCCCCATTGTTACATTGTGCTGCTTATTATATTTACGTTAGCCTAGCTGTTGGGCTTCTTTTTCTATCAACTTTCTCTGATGAAGGCCTATTGCTCGAAACGTCAGTCGAACTAGTTTTTTGTCGTATTGGTTTTATTCCTCGGCGGCTGTTACTCATCCTCATTTTTTCGGAGAATTGTTTTTTAAACCGTCTACCTACACCGCATACTTATCTACTTAAATCTGAGTGGCTTGGCCTCAATGGGAAATCCACAATTACTAAAATCTGAGTGATTTGACAGCGAAAGTGCGTCAGATCTGTGAGATGATTGGTAATTGGAATACGCTTGATTGTTAAAGTTGTAAGACATTGGCATAAATTGGGGATTTATTAAATTTTTTACTGTTGGTGTTTGCTAGTAAGTTTTGACAAACTAATTATACTTTTAAATCTAACATCTGTTTATATCTTAGTTTGGTTCCTTGTTGTCTAAATAAAATTATACACCTAAATGACTTCTATTTTTCCCTTTTTAGAATGGAAAGATATATTAGAAAAATTAGTACAAATAGATAGGTAATAAAGCTGCAATACAGTTTCTTTAAGTAATTACAAAAGCTATTTGGTAAAAGTAAAAAAAATAAATCTCAAGAAGGAAATGCCATACAATTATCTTGAGTATGACAAAGTGTTAACAAATTTATGAGAATAACAACTGACTGTGCAGCTGCTGTAATTTACCAACCCCTGTAATAAATCCATCAGTATGAATAAGAAGAAACGCAAAGTGAATTCCGAATGCCGTGTTTTTAATGAAGAATGGACAGAGAAGTATTTTTTTTATAGACATTGGTCAATCAAAAGCTGTCTGCTTGATTTGTAATGAAGCATGTGCGGATTTAAAGAATATAATTCATGGTTTCATATTGAGTTTTGAGCCTCCGGCCCAGTAACCAAGTTTATTATCTGTACCTGGCCCACTCGGGAAAGTAATTGCCCACCCCTGGTCTAGGCATTCCGACTTGGTAATGTTGATGACATTGAATAAGGGAAAGCATCTGAGTGAAGCGTAAATGAGAACTGGCCGACAAAAAGCTTTATACAGAATTGATAGCGATTGGTTAGACGCGTACCATGGGAAAGAAGAGATACAGCGTAAGGCTTAGAGTCGGAAGAACTTGGCCTTCAGCGAAGATAAATGTGTGAAGAAAAAGACTGGTTCAAGGTCACCCGAGAAACGTTGGGAGTGGGATTGAAGCATTGAAGGGAGTTCAACGGAAAGAGGCGGGACTGAAGATTAACCTGGTGAAGGCTCCACATTTGTTTGGGTTGAAAGGAAGACACCATTGTTAAAACAAGTGCTCCAGTCGAACCAGGGCTTGTGTAGCCTTCGCAGCAGCATACACCGAGAGGCATTAGGTCTACTAGCCGGTCGTCAGCAAAAAGAGAGCAGCTGATGAAAGAAGGTACATATGCAGGGAGATTGTTGATGAGTATAGGGAACATAACAGGACCAAGAACTGATCTTATGGAACATCTCGGCGAACTCGAAAGAAGCTACTTACGTGATTTTAGAAAAAATACGCATGCGCACCTGTCCGACAGGAAAGATTTAATTCATGGAACAAAGCAATGAGGGAAGCCACCCGAAATAAGCTTGTAGAAAAGAGCCGGGTGCCAGACTGAATTTAGAAGCCTTGGAAAAATCGATAGTGGCAAGGATCGTTTAACACAACTTTTTGGTTTGTTATACCCTTTCAAAATGGACTGAGAAAAAAAAACTTCGATTAAGAGTAAACTGACCATGGCGGAAACTGGCCAGACGGGGGAGAGAGAATGGAGTTAAATTCCGGAAAAAAAGAGTAGACGGTATCGAACAGGGGTGGGCAAATTACGGCCCTCCAGAGCATTTTGTGCGGCCCGCGAACACTTTTTGAAACTTCGTCATAAATAAATTAAAATGACAAGGGGAGGAACTCTTGCCATATTTAACAGCCAAAAAAACGCATTCTTTTTCATTGCATGCAGCTGTACAAGACTATAAGCACTGGCCCTCGACCACTCTTAAATGGTCAATGCTGCCCTCCAACTAAAAAGTTTGCCCACCCCTGGTATAGAATGATGCGCTCAAACAGCTGTGAGACGCAGGAGGTGAAAGAAATTGGCCGTAAGGAAGCCAGTAGTCGAGAGGTTTTTCGATCTTGTTGATGGGAGTAATAGATGAAGACTTACAGATGAAAGAAAATAAATGCTAACACCAAGAAAGATTGAAAATGTGATAAAGAAGATCCATGTAGGAACCAGGGAGGTGCTTTAGTGTGGGGTAGACAACTCTGTCTGAACTCGTAACAGTGGAAGAGGAGATTTTGGTGGTAACCGCAAGAAATACAGAGTAGGTAAAAAGAGAGCAGAGTGAAAAGTGAGACTTCAGTACAGGAGGCTCGTCAGATCTCACACAAGTAGCTTTTGGCTCTGCTATGCAACCCTTTTAGCTGATGCAAACAAAAGTGAAACCTCAATTAGTTGGCATAAACCGATGTCGTCTCCCCGGGAAGAGTGCAGTCAAAAAAGTTAGGAAAAGAGGTGGAAGATGCAACAAAACCAGCTATAGATTAAAAGAGAATAGACTGATTTAAGATCAGATTTAGGAGAGCGAGGAGCATGTCTCACGCCTTGGGATTGTCGATGACAAGGCCTGCCAAGAAGCTGAGATGTAAGCCTGGAGCTTTTCGTCGCTTCTGCAAGTGGATGCGAAAGCCTTGTATCTTTCCCTTATCGCTTTTTTCACTTTAGAAGACCACCAAGCTTCAGGTTACCTTTTGATGCGACTGGGAGGAATAGAAGATTTGGCTGCATTGAGTACCAAAAAGGTGAAGAGCGCATCTGCTGAGAAAAAAGGGAAGAGTATTTCTTTGTTGAAAGACAGATAGAATCAAAGTGTAGAGCAAAGTCATCCCACTGAGCTTTCTGAAAATTGGAAGAAGGATGACAGTCATTGGATCGGGAGAGTGGAGAAAGGGGAACATTTTTATTATTAAAACATTCCTATTTGTCAGGAAAAGTGTCAGAAATGTAAAGTGCAGTGCTGCTTCGGTTAAAGCCTAGTTCAAATTAGGCACACACATGCAAACTAGCACCCCTAAGCCCTGGAAAGCAGGAAAAAAGACAGAAAATTTGACGTTTTAAAAATTTTTTTATTAAAAATGCTCACCAAACTTTGAAGCTGCTATTTGATTGGGACAGCAGTAATTGTAATACGGGTCGTCACAGCAAACGCCTTGATATTCTACAATCAATAGCATTTCATTCGCTTATAGTTAGCCATAGAGAGACAGATTTATTTCTATCCATAATACGCGCGTTGTACATTACTGCTAGTGATGGGACGATTAATCGGAATGGGTAATGTTTTTATGAAAAAAGCAATTTTTAAAAAAACGATTCTTACTAATGTATGCATTTTTTTAAATGTTAAGGCCAATGAGCCACTAGACATGGTTACCGGTAGTTTTCATGATAGAACTGTCGTTTGGTAATTGTAAGCAATTCCATAATTTTTCGAAAAAAAATCACATCTTGTGCAAATCTTATGGACAATAGCCCTTTGAGCAGCCAATTTTGACATTCCTTCATTTCAAGCCACCCTTACTTTATTGCATCTTTACCTTTATACATTTTTTAATTTTTTTTGGTAAGGGATTCGTAGGTACCTTTTGATTGTTTTCAGAAAATTTTATACAAAAAGCCAACAATTATTCGAGTTATTAAATTAAGGAAATTAAATTTCGTGATACAGCAAATGCAACTTTTCTTAAGCAGCTTAGTGGGGTAAATATAAAGATGTGACAGTGATGCATGATGGCTTGACTAATTGTGAGTCTTGTTGGATTATTTCTAAGTCCATTGGAAATCTTGGAGTTTTAGCTATTTCAGGACTTTTCTGCAGTTATGTCTGTTGTCCATTCTCATGTGATTCAATTACCCAAGCCATAGAATTAATATTGTTAAGTAAACAGATTTACCGAAATTGCGTGGTTATTTAAGTGTGCTGCTTGCTGGTGATTTCTGTGTTTGCCTCTGGTGGTTATCGGTATTGTAACATATCTGATTCATTACATGATGCTGTTTTCTATATGATGAACTAAGTTTATGGCACTGGGTCACAACTTCTAATTGCAATACAATTGCTACTACTGCAAAGTTTATGGCATATCTTTCTGCACGAACATTTTACATGTAATAGCTTTGTGAATTGCTTTGACTTCATAACTTACTGTGTTTAATGGGCATCCTTTTTATTTGAATAAACTTTGGCTAATAATTATTAACTAAGACTTGATGACTTGAAATGTAACTACCAACTACTGCTTGAACCGTGTTTCTACATTTGCATGAAAACGTGGAAAGTTGCTTGCTTGCAGTTGCATGCTGATCTGCTACTACGGTAATATTTTTTGCAGTTGTAAAACTGCTATTTATCTCAATCTTCTTATAATGCAAACTTGATTAATATATATTTAAGAGTTTTTAAGACCAAATTAAAATCAGTCTTTTGCAATTAACTAGGTCTTTGTAGTAAGAGGACTGGTCCATTATGCTTACATGCCCAGACTTGTTGACAATTGTGCCTAAGAAGGAAATCGCCGTTTATTGTTAAAGTACCAACATGTTAGGCTAGTTGGAGACATACACCTTCTTTCTTCAGTTTACTCATTCTGTAAAGTTAGTGACCTTAGCCATATTGAAAATGCCTCTTCCCGATAATAATCAGTCAAGTTTAACTCTAGGGAATCTCCTAAACTCCTGATGCTGTTTATTTGGCCGACCCTTATGTCTGAAGAGGTTGAAAAACTAATGTGATCTTTATGACATGTTTAATCATTACCTAGAACTAAACAGAATCTATATACAACGAGTTTTTTCTCTCATTTGTAAGCAAGAAATCGAAAAAAATTTTGGTATCGTCCCATCACTAATTACAACAACACATAGCGATAGACCTTCTTTCGAATGTCACCAAATAACTTTTACAGTTAAGCAGAGAAGAATTTGTGTTCACGCCTACTTCGGAGTTATCACTGCTGCTAAATTTCTACCATAGCAGTGCAACCAAGCAAATGAAATTGTTGTTGAGCGCCTTTCTTAAAAACTCAACATCGCGGAATTTGATCATTTTGTGTTGACTCTTAAGGCTGGTTTCCATTAGGCGTAGATTGCAGGCGTTGCGCGAAAAATTCTTTGTGTCTTTGTTTTGTTTTATTGTTTCATGCGCGGAGCACTCGCTCCGCGCATAAAACTGAATAGTAAAACAAAAAATGTTTCACGCTACGCCTGCAATCTACGCCTAATGGAAACCAGCCTTAACCTCCACATTTGTATGCACTGCAGTAAAGCAAAGAAATTGACACAAAAAGCTCAAAAACAAGAATCCGCTGGATCACACCCACCACCGATAGTGAGATCAGTGGTTAATAGGTTGAGCAATCGTGCCTACTTTAGTGATATGCTAGGCTTGCACTAGTTGACGTCCGTCACGCAGTAAACTTTTCCCACCGCCCATTGCAAATTGGCAGCTTGGGTTCTGACTTGCAAGCGTAGTAATTTCTTCGTCCTTGTATAGCTCTTACAGCAATATTTTATGGCTGGTCGCACGTGACAGGTTGCAGTACGTCAGAAATATTCGTATATCCGATGCGGATCTGAATTGAGATTTATGAATAATCCATGCCAGGTTACGAAGCTTGGAATTCGCTATTTAAAGCCTGATGCATTCCGCTGAGTTAAAAGTAGAATTGGCAAACAGGCGCGTAGCCAAAAAATAGGTTTGATGGAGTTCTGACTGCACACTTACGCGTTGTGATATAATGGTGGCGCGATCACGGTTTTGCGCTGGTGCAAGATTGCATTTTTTTACAAGTAGCTTAAACGTCAACCTGTACTGACCACCGGCTCAGTAAAATACTTTATTTTCACATCGATTGATCAGCTTACCCGAACATCTCCACACGGTACCATTTTCTTCGCATTCCTGCCAATATTTTCAAATTTTATCTAATTGCAACCGGTGATTGAACAGGTAGTCGGCTACTTGGCGGTGCAACTTGGTGCAGCAGACTTGTAAACGTGTGTTGCGATTTCAACGACGGTTTCCATTTCTGAATGTTCCGCTTTGCAACCCCGAATTAGGTTCAACCACAGTACTTCAAATGTATGACTGAAGACTAATTGTTGACGGGAGCGTAACGAGTTAAAATAGCTGCAGTGAAGGAAGCGAGCACTTCCAAGATGTTGATTCTGGCGGCCCGCGGCAATATGTACTTCTTGTGGCCCGTTTACTGTTTTGAGTATGTACTACTGCCTTCAGCGTTAACTTTTAAAATTTTGGAAATTCAAAAATGCTATTGGATGATAATTTGATTGTCATGATCTGATTGGCTTGCCCGCCTAATAAGTATGTTATGAGTACGCGATCTACTTAATGACCAATGTTGAAAGAGCTTGCATTGCTTAACCTCTCAAAAGTAATCCCAATCTCACGTCGACATGTTAAAAATATCACTCACCAGTACCATGCTGTTAGCTTTGATTAGTTTCTTTGCAATGTCGTGTTTTTGATATGGTTTCAAAGTCACTTGTGTTGGGAATTCATTTTTACATCTAGTACAATTACGTTATCTATCTCTAGGCTAGTTTAAGTTCAACTAAATGTTAAATAAAATACGTTTTTCTCAGTTTCATTAAAACTGTTACTTTGATTAACCTTTTCAGCACAGAGTACTTAAAACGAACTTGGAACCTCATTGAAGAACTATGTTTGATTTGTTACTAAGCGAGCAGCTGATGACTGGAATTCGAGTCCTCAATCTGTTGGCAAATCTAATGCTTTTCCTATATATTTAAGTAATAACTGTTTTTCTGCTATTCCATCCGCATCCTTCTCTGCTTTTTATATTCTTTTTCAGCTTTTCCTTTTGGAAAGATCGCAGGGCAGCAGCCTGTAGGAGCTCTCTGCAAACGCCACGAATTCCCGTTACATTTTTCTAAATTTTCTGTTCAATAAAATTGATGTCAAGTATATCGTAATGCAGCGCTATTTAGTCATAAAAATGAATTTTAAAATTTCATTGTGACGTGATAGTACTGTAGAGGAATCTGAAGTTTTGGCCAGGTAGATAAGGTTGAATTGTTGCACAGTTCAGTCAGTTGATTTGGAATCTTTTCAAATCTTTTGATTACGACTAAATTAATTTCGAATATATCAATGAAGATGACGTAATAGTTGGAAACAGATTTGCATAAACTTGAAATTATGTAACTTGTACGCGCTGGGATGTAAGCTTCTATTCTAGTGTACGATCAGCAGTGCACGTCCGTCATTATATTACCACTTTCAACCGCTCCTTTTTGATTTTGATTCACCAAAGATAATTGCTACCTGAAATGCTAAAGTTTTGGTTTTTTTCTGGAGCGTGGCTCTTCATTTCATGTCAATAGATAGAGTTTTTACACCTTATTAAGATTTATCTTTACGAATTTGTCTTAGAAAGTTTTGTTGTTATTAGTAATAAAACGTCCTCATTTTTGACTTGCGTCTTTATTTTGAGGTGTTTCAAGCAATACACAAAGTTTTAATGTGAACATTTTCATCTTTTTTTAGATTTATTTATTTATGCGTATGAGCTCATGCTCGGTTTGCATGTCTTTCGTCAGACTGGGCCACCACGACGGGTAGACTGCTTGGCCCCACCATCTGTCTGCCTCATGAAAATGGAGGCATTCCGTTAAGTGCCTTGCCCAAGGACACAACAACAAGCTTGCCGGCTTGTTCTCCACACTATCTCTTTTATATGCTGAGCGCCAAGCAGGGAAGCTGTGAATACCATTTTTTAAAGCCTTTTGGTATGACTACTCGACTTGGGGAATGAACTCCAGGTCTGCCGACTGCAAAGCGGACGCTCTAACCACTACGCCATCGCGCCGGTTTCTTTTATATTGAGATTTGGGATAGGATCAGCCTGCCGGTTTGCCTGGCTTCAGGGAGACTTTGGGCAAACCATTTTGCAACCTTAAAAGAAAGACTTTAATTCAATAACCATACATAAACGCTCATAGTTGGCAAATTTCTGAATGATCTTCAAAAATGGCAGAAAAATTATTCTCTTATTGGTCCTTATATTTGATTATAATGTTATGTCAATGCTACCAGGTAGGGGAAATCGCTTTACAGCAATTTTGCCTGTCTGGTTGCAGGCTTGTGGTGGAAATCAACTGTACTCGACGAACAGTACTGATAACTTCGAAGCAAGTTCAAACACAGGTTGTTCTATGATTATCTAAAGGTTTTCTCGTGACCGTGGAGTAGAGATGTATAACTTTACTCATTTTAGAATGTTGAAAAAGAGCTTGAAGTTGAGAGAGCGATGAAACAAGAGCTTGAAATGGCGATGAAGCTTTTGGAGAAGGACATTTATGATAAACAGGATGGCCTTATCACGCTCAGAGAGCAGCTGGACAACGTGAAAGCAATCAACGTTGATATATACCGAAAACTACAGGTTAGGATGCTTTACAACAACATACACTCCTCTGGTGTTTCATGGATTTTATCTTGTGTGGAGGTAGTGGAAGCACATGCTTAAGCACTTCGACCAGCTAGCTGATCACTTTATTCTCCAAAACTGACTGGCAAGTCTCTGGTGAGATGAATCACGGGGCGATAGTGCTTTGTGTGGCTGGCAGTTTGGCCCTCTGCATCACATTTTTCACAAATGAGGAAATGGTTCATTGCAGTCCACAAAAGAAGGAGGCTAGGTTTTTATTTAAAAGAACTTGCCGTCGGTGGTCCACGACGACCCTTCTGTAGGGAAGCTTCCCTCATATTACAGGATAATGTGCATAATATTGATACCCGGCAGTGTGGTCGAATGGACAAGAACGCCAATATAGTGGCATGATCAAGAGGTCTTGTGTTCGAGACTAAATGTTGCAATTAAGACGAAAGTTTACTTCCAAAATGCTAAATTTGACGAACAGAAGCTAACGCTGTTGTAACCAAACCAGCTACCTTTTTCCAGGCCATGTACATCAAAGATAAAATAGTGGTTGTTATCTTGCATACGACGACGACAACACGGTGCAAAGCAGAGTAATCAGCTGTCGCCAGTTTTTCTTATCAATTTTGACTAACTATTCAGGTTAAAACTGAAATTGAAGAAAAGAAGAACAAAACGATTGAAAGACTACAAAATGAAAGTGAGGAATTAGCAAAACAAGTTACGAAGTTGAAAGCGCAGTGAGTCTTGATGAGAAAATGATTATGTTTACATTTTGTTAGTCTTTTCTTGGTGATGATCGATGAATTATAAACGAACCTGATTTCATCCTGACTATTCATTAAAACGATTGAGTTTGCTGATGTAGCTTGAGATCATGAGGTAGTGGCGTTTGAAGCTGCTGCCCACCTGATTTTCCTGAGACGAAAAGCGGGTTTTAAGGTGTTGTTGAGCGTAAGATATTAATGGAACTTAAGTTCCCTCACATTTCATCGGCCATTGCAATCAAATAACGATAATTTTGGCAAAGCTCTGTAAATTTTGATCCAAGTTAAGATTCGAAAATTTAGATGGCATTCAGATATGGTGTTAGGTTTGTTCTCCACGCTTTTACGATAGCTTTGTTCGTTAATACTGGGTAAGACTGATCGAATTCACGACTTGTGAAGCTGCTCATTAGTGGTGAAGCTGCCAGTACGTCTTTTGCATTCATGACTGATTCGAAATGGGCTACTACTTTTCCTTTGGCCTGATTTAATTAGGTTGACGGCGTGAACGAGGGTTGCCGTTTGCGCCGAACCTCCATCCCAAGAAAGAGGAGGGGTAAACCAACCAACATGACAAGGTTGCTAATCACACCGGAATATTTTGTATTAAACTGCTTGAGCCATAAGCTTTTCGTGACGCTGTCATCAGTTGCGGTATCGCGACAAAAGGGAAGATCTAGAGTGAATAATTTGGACGTAGGCAATCAAGACAAGCCAATGATAGCGCTAGTATTGTAAAGCGCGCCAAAGAAAGATTTCGCCGTAGCAAAATGCTAAAGAGAGCGCAGCAGGAGACCGAGTAAGAACGCCGCGATTATCGAAAGAGTTTGAGAGTGTAAACAAACTCTTTCTGTCTGCATAACACCGGGCGTCAGGTCTTGATATAAGTAGCCTCTAAGAGATTAAGGTGGAAAGTGCTGCGTGCTACGGAGAGGATTGAAAACCGCTTGCCATCATAGTTTAATGCACATTGATCATTATCTAAAAGATGCTGACCAATAGCACAATCACAATCCGGTTTGGTGTCGTTTCGTTTGCACGATTTGTGTGGTTGAGATCGGCGTGGACGAGTCAATTGCTGTCTTAACCATTGCGGAACATGTTGCTTGATGCGATCCTGATCCTAATGATCTTGATTTTCTAGCGCCCAAATTATTCACATAAAACACTTATTCACTCTAGATCTTCCCTTTTGACGCGATACCGCCACTGATGAGAGCGTCACGAAAAGCTTATGGCTCAAACAGCTTTTTTCAAAGCTATATTAAAATTCTGTTCTATTAACAAGATTTTTGTGTATTTAACTACAGAAATCAGAGTCAGTTATACCAAACAAGACGTCACCTGTACTTTATGGAACAACATGAAAAGTTAGAACGATTGGAGTGAGATTCGAACTCGTAACACTAAGCTCGTTGAAACGTTAGTTTCTAAAGTTTGAAATATTTGCTAGTCAATCTGGTTTGTTGATTATGAGGTGACCGATTCCGTGTTGATAATTGTCAGATTGAAATCGTCCGTGCAAGAAACGAACCAAGTGAGACAAGATTTAGCTCGAACCAACAATCAACTCGACGATTCCGAGAAGAAGAGGTAAACTGAAATGTTGCTGGTAACAATTGATCAGCCCTAGCAGCTCATCCACGAGCCGGCTTGTCATGCCAATCAAGTTTTTATCCAACAGGATTTCAAATAATCTTAGTTTCGATGGCAACTGATTGGCTCAGTCCGAGCATGAAGAAAGTTTTTGATAATAATCGTTCTGCGCTATTTGATTGCATTTTCTGTCTCATTCTGTATTGCCCCTTGTTGAGCCTTTGTGCTGATTTATTCGCCTTCGGGTTTAAATCGTGGAGGGTTTCTCACCACCCCCTGTTTCTTGGTTGAAGTGCGGTAATCATTGAAAATCTTAGCTTGATCTGTTTTCTCACGACATTTTCATGGGAGAAACAGCATCTATTAACCACACCTGCTATCGTTAGATCGGCTCTCCTCACCAACCTCCAAATTGAAAGGGAGTGGCGACAAGCCCTGCAAGCGGAGGTGGCGAAACAAGGGCAGGATATTACTCTGCTCAATGAGAAGGTCGAGATGATGACGTCACTGAAGGGGGAGCTTGAGCAAGTATCTCTGGAACGGGACGATTTGAAGGAGACATGCCACGAACAGGAACTGACCATCGGTGACCTGGCTGGCCACCTTGGACAGTAAGTAATGACTCTACTGCAAGGGGTGCTTTGATAGGATGTTCTTGGTTTTTTTTACACAAAATGATTGCAGGCGCACAAAAATGGAGATTTTCCTAGGTGCTCGGCTGTTCTTTTATCATCACAACGTCGTTTTGGGGAGGAAACGACTATTTCAAAATTTGGGAGAATTAGGAGCAGCACTAAGGCTTGAATCTCTGAATGCATCTTAAAACATTTCAATGTGCTGGATGATTAGTGCCTATTGCTGCTCAGAAATGGAAAGTCGTATCTTTATCACATCGCGAGTTATTTGCACAAAGACATTTCCATCTAACTTGAGAGAAATAGGGGTCACTACCAAAGGAGCTTCACAGACGTCTGTAAATGCTGTAGATATACATATTCACATGGTCAAATTGCAGAATCTGTCTCATTTGGTAAAACATCCCTTCAAATGGCCCACAGGCCGTGTAGAGGATACTATTGACCACCTACCCATCCTAGCCCACCGTGTTGATGAGAGGTTGCGTGTTTGAATCCATGAATGGTTGGAAACGTGCTGCCTCCGACCTCTTCGTCGTTCTATTGCATTGTTATTGTTTTGGTGTAGTACAGACGTGCTCAACCTTGCCGATGTAGGTCGCATTATAGGCCTTACTCACTGTCGCCAGTGAGACAAATTGAAAATTTTCTGTTTATTAGTGAAGACCTTTTTTTTTTGAGATCAACTTTCTGAAGGCAATACTTACTCAAGTTGCGGCTTGTGCTTCAATTAGGTTAGAATAGTTGAAGTCGTACTTCCTGCGAGTTGTAAAAGGCAACTAATAGATAACTGTCTCCAATAGGTAAATTTGCTTTGTTAGAATAATTATTACATGTATAGTCTTAGTAATTTATTTCTTTCGTTCTGCTATAATTATTTTAATCGTGAATCTAGAATGGTCTTGAATCTAAGCTTAGTTTTATATCTCGGTTTTTGCAAAAGCCCTCTTTATGACGTAACAATTGTAGATTATAGTTTATGTTCAAGATTGACCTAGAACACACTTTTCCTTCTCGAAAGTTTTCGATTGCTGATATGACGTAATTTATTACAGTTTTTTTTGTCATATGAAGTCGCTCTCGATTTTTCTGCATTGGGTTCCATTCACATATTTAAGGCGACGAGATTTTTTACACACGGAGAGTGTAAGAGAGAGTATAGAGACGGATAGCGTATTATTCTGTGGTGGTTTGTTGTAGATATTGTTGTGGAATATTAGTGTGGCGAGAATCAAGCACTGGTTAATCGATTGATATAGTTTTCTGCCTGGATATTAGAGTAAATTGGTTTTGTGTGATCGATAAGTGAAGAAATTTTAAAGTTTCGGGTTATGCTATGAATATATCTGTTCTGTTCGTCATCAAAAAGTGCTTGGTTTAAGATATTGTGGATAAGTATTTAACAGAAATCAATCTTCTCCTATCTGTTAAGTTTCAGTCAGAATTGACTATTCGAACGATACTATAAGTCGCCTCAATTTTTTAAAAGTTGAGATAGAACCAAAACTCTATTTACACGACAGTGACCATACTCATGAACACGGTCTAGAGATGATGGTGGAATTTTGTGCTCAATGGAAATGTTTGGGGTTTGCATGTTTTGTGCTTGCTGTCAACTGATGTGACTCTGAATTTGCCGATTTAGTTCGTGATGGCATCGCTATAGGAATTCGTGTGTTTTGTATTTGACGTTGATTGATGGTGTTGAGCTCTGATTTCGCCGAGTTAACCCATGATGAAAACACTGAACGTTTGAGTGTTTTATTCTTGATGTCGACTGATGGTGCAGGGTCAAGAGGTTTAGTCTCTGACTGGAACACTTGAGATTCGCGTGTTTTTGTATCTGATGCCAAGTGATGGTGTAAGACTCGGGATTTACGAGTTCGATTCCTGATGGAAACACTCGGAATTTGTGGGTTTCGTATCTGTTGTTGGGCAAGGAACCTCAACGTCAACATACGGTCACGCCCAAAAATTTAAGACCACCCATGGTTTATCACTGCGTTTGCTCTTTGTCTCTTCCTCACTCGTTTATTTTTATACCATGCGCTAGATTTTTTGTCTATTTATTGAGACTTAACCTATCAAACAAATGATACACCACAAATGTAGAAAAACATCATTTACTTTATTATTTTAATATTTTGTAAGGCCTCCTCTGTTTTTCACCACGGCAGCCATTCTGCGGGGCATGCTGTATATGAGATTGAAGAAGTATTCTGATGTCATTTTTTGAGTCCATACAATTTTTATCTTTAATTATTTCTCGCTGGTAGGTTGCTGATCTGCTACTTTATTCTTCATCACATTCCATAAATTTTCGATTGGATTTTGATCTGTACTGTTTCCTGGCCAGTCCAGGATATCAACATTCTCCTGTAGAAAGTTTTTCACTGACTTTGCCTTGTGGTATGGAGCGTCATCGTGCATGAGAACATTGTAATCATGCACCATCATGCGGATCTCCAACTTTTCCTTGAGTAGATTTAGGTATTTTGTGCCATTCATGGTGGTACTTGGCTGGAGGAAATACAGACCAGCTGTACCATGCGCAGACATTGCTTTCCAAACCATGATGCTTGGAAGGTGTTTCATGGTTTAGATTGTGTAATGGTTTTCATATCTGGCACCAACTGTTCTTCCCATTTGTTGCTTGCGAGATGTAAACTGCTGCACAGTTGACTCATTAGAAAATAAAACTTTCCTCCAGTTTTCAAGGTCCAATCCAGGTGAGCCTGACAAAAGCATATATTTTAGCTTTGATGAAAGTGGTAAGCTTAGGTTTTTTTGGCGGGTTTGTAAGCTTTTAGCCTAAATTTATCGATCAAACGACGTTTTATGGTGGTTTTTTACTGTCAGCTGTACCTTTGAGCAACAAAGCCGATCTAATTTTTTTCCTGAACTCGTAGGTGAGTGCACTACCATCCTCTTCATCAGGTGATCATTCTTTTGGGAGGTAACCTTGGGTCTTCCATACCTGTACAAATCCTGATAAATCCCAAAATTTCAAAATCTGACGATTGCCTGATGGATTGCTGTTTTGCTAAACTTTAGTTTTTTTGATATTTGCTTTTCTGAGTACCCCTCTTTATTCAAAGTAACAATTTCTGCCCTTTCTGCAACTGATAACCCCTCTTTTTGCTCATATTTCCAGCATTATGATTTGAGAAAAACTGAATGTTTTTGCTTCCAAAAAAAGAATTTTACACAAAATCTTATTAAAGGCTTCACCAGTAGCAGTTGTTTTGTAACAACGTTCTTAGAATATAAAAGCTAACGTGACAACATTTGCAAGAGTTTTGCCATTTTTATACAAAAATTTAAATTTTTCGTTGGTGGTCTTAAAACTTTTGGGCGCGACCCTAGGTCCAGTTTGAAAAGTTTTGTGTTTGCGGAGGTCCGCTGAAACATTTGACATGCAATCATAAAAATAAAACAACTTGAGTACCGGAAAATAACTATGATTTTTCTCTTCGTCTAAGCAAACCAATTAGATGAAAAATAACATAAATTTATTGCTCATTCTGTTGCTAGTTTAATGGGAGAAACTGCATTTCTTTTTTTGTTTCTTGAAATCTTGTTTTTAGAATGTCACAGCTTGTCGAAGACGGTGGTTTCTGCAGCAAATGCTGTTTAGAAGGCTGTTTGCAATGTATTGGTAGTTACTCACAATTATTTCCACAAGATAAAAAAGGCGGTCGAAATCGTAGAGGCAATGGCGTGTGCTTGCTCTGGAGCATAGCCTTTCTTTTATTTGAACGATATTTGAAAAAAGTGCATGTTATACAGGGTACCGCTAAAAACAAGCTATTTCAGTTTTATTGTGTGGTGTTTTACAGGATTAGTGTTTCAGAATGCTGCACCAATTATCTAATTTTGAACGTGAGATGATTATTGTCTTAAGAAAAAGAACATCCAACTTGGGAGCTGAATAATCCTCATACTACATTTAGTTTCCTTTTGCGTTGCTTAAAATAAAACTATCCAACTCGGGAGCTGAATAATACTCATACTACATTTAGTTTCCTTTTGCGTTACTTAAAATAAAACTACCAAATTTCTTGTTTTTTGTGGGAGATTCTGTACGAGGATGAAGATGGTTGTAAAGGCTTAGCCAGAAAACATTTCTTTTGGTAATGCCTGGCAAATTTTTCGATAAAAGTTTGATTGGAGAAAGTCTAAATACTACGTTTGATCAAAATTTTAATGCTTTAATTTTTTTTTTTCAGTTTTTCAGCGATATTTCACACTGTAGATGTCATTGAGAGTAATTTTCAATTATTTTTATACAAATAATTAAGTAGTTTTCTTCAGTGATAGTACCAACTTAAATTGGAAGTTAATAAAATTCTAACTTGAAAGGAAAATGGAAAGATATCTACAAGTGAGGACTTGCGTCAACGACGCAAAAAATGTTATTAAGTTAACTTGAAAATAGTTGCTCAGTGCTGAGGTCGGGTCAAAGATATTTTGGAGAAGGCGAATGGCGTTTTACGCCACCCCGAGGATACATGTTTGGTTACTCATACTGGAATTTGAGGTCCAGTTTCAATGCGTGAAAGGTCCGGGTTCGGACCATGGTTTGCTAATTGTGTAGGGCTAGAGATTTGTGAGTTTAGTTTGTCACGAGAACACCTGGCTGTTGTGAGTTTAGTTGGCCTGCTTGATGTCGATTGAAGGTTTGGAGCAGAGGATATGTGAGTTCGGTTTATAATGTTGATACTCTGGTTTGGCTTTGCTGGTCGGTCCGTTTCGTATCAGACTTCTTTCGCGCCTTTGTTTCTATGGTTTATGTTGTATTTTTTGTGTGATTTCATCAGTGCAAGTTGTGATAAATTTGTCTTGTCCCAAAAAACGTGTTGGCTTCTTGCGATTTGCACGTTGTTCACCCGGCAGTGCTGTCTATATAAACAAAAATGATAAATACTCATGTTTTATACTTACTAAGGTTTCACTGTGTCCGTGTAAAAGCATTGATTATTTTGGAGACCAACTTCAAATCAAATGTAAAGGATGCGCCCGCACGACCTGTCTTTCATCGTTGCCCGTCCCTGGTGTACTATCTGACCAGAATACAGGAGTTTGTTTTACTCATTGGCAAAGTTTTGTGCATTTTTTAAGTTTTGCTCTACAAACTGCTTGATGATGTTTGCTGCTGTTCTTAAGGATGAAGGCGCAATACGAAACGGAACACCCGGGCCCACACTGCCAGCCAATCAAGCGAGTGGGCTTATGCTGATAGGTTAGGAAAAAGCCGTAACCGTTTTAAAGCAGTCGTAAATATAGGTTGGTAGTCCCGCCACCATTAGGGCTGACTAATATGGTCGTGGGCTTTTACGACTTGCTGGGGGAGCAGCTTCACTGTTTTTTCCCGATGAATCGTTTTAACAAACAGATTCGTGCTTAGCCACATCCTGTGCGTGCAAATTCGATTATTTTCACTGAGCAATTTGGACTGTTGCAGATCCAAACAAGATCTTGGTGATCTGAAGGAAGTACACAAGACATTGACCGGGAATATGTGGGAAAAAGACAGGGAGGTGAAAGCCTGTTCTTTGTGCGAGAAACCGTTTAGTATTGCCAGAAGGAAGGTGAGTTTTGTATTGTGGCTTTAGAAAGTGATGCGTTTGCGAAAATCTCGTGATGACTTGTTCAAACTCTACCTGCTTCCGCTGTTGTTTTCTTGAGACACATTCGGTGAATTTCCCTGCTTGGTTGCAGCACTTGCAGTAAAAATACACTGTGCCAGCAGTACTGTCAACTCCGTGGTAAATCTAAATTTGAATCTTTAGTCCCTTGAGGTTTTTGTATCTTTGATTGTGCTGTAGGCAAATTTTGAATCATAATTGTTTGCATTAAGAAATACGCCCTGTGAAATATCCCCAAAATGATTTTATTTACGGTTAATTATCAATAATTCATAATCTTTCATCAAAGCTAGCTTTTTAAAATTGTGTAGAAATTTTATTTAGGCAAATTTAGCAGTAGAAACTAGTTTCAAGTTGCTGTAAACGCTAAATATTTCTTAAAAAAACAATTCATTAGGCTGACAGCATTACGCTAGTTTTATGATATCGTATTGTCTGAGCAAGAACTACTTGTCTGACTTATCAATAAGGTGATTCGATCCAGTCGTTTTTTTGACTAATGGCAAGTTAGGCTACTCAGCAATAAATAAATCAGCCTAATTTTAGCTCACTTCGTTGAAAACGTTTTATGTGAATTTACCATCAAACGCCATCATAGATTAAGTGCCACATCGTCTCCTTTAATACTTGCTGATCGTTGCTTGCGGTTGCCGTCTATCATTCTACATCAGTTACTATACTGCTACCAGAAGGCGCTAATGAAAAACAGCCGACACGACTTTTCACCCTAACCTTGCAGGCTAGATAATGAGGGGAGATTGATTTTACAACCCGAATATTAAACATTAATTTTTTATCTTTTCAGCATCACTGCCGGAACTGTGGTCAGATATTTTGTAACGCTTGCAGTGACAACACCATGCCGCTTGCATCATCCGCTAAACCGGTTCGCGTTTGTGATAACTGCCATACGACGTTGTTGCAACGGTTCTCGGCTGGAACTTAGCGTTTGGTAGTGGTGTCCAGGTGTCTTCGATTACGTTTTAACTTCTGGTTGGACGACTGCCACCGATTGCTGTACTCTTTTCTTCGCATTTTCTCTCCTGTCAAAAAGCTGTGTGAAATTGGATCCAGTGCGTATTTAAGTTTTACCAAAAAGTCTGGTTCTCAGTGCATCAAAGCCTTGGTTCACACTCGTGGATGGTGGTGCAGATTGCGGCATTGAGTCTCATTTGATGCGGTCAGTTTTTGTTGATGCTTCATGCAACGATGATGCATATGGCTGAGGGGTTGCCGGAATGCAGTTGTGGTGTCGCATCCGATTTTAGTGTATGGGCTATCACAATTGTTTTTAAGTGCTAACCAGGTCAGAAGGTCAGCAATAAAACGCATTAGTATTGATAGATAGAATTCTGTGTGATTTTAGGATTTTTACAACCTGGATTACTTTGATTATAACGCTAATGTTAGTAACCTTTTTGTGCGGAAGTTATATCGCAAATATATTTCGCTAAAAGAATATTTTAACTTTTTATTATTACAGTAGGCTGCTACTAAAAAGGTATTCTTATTTTTGTTAAATCGAGTTTCCCCATCAAATGTTTTGAAATCACGAAATGATGGTTGGTAGGCTCTTAAGGATTCAGCTTTTCCCATCTCTGTTTCAGAACTCTGACTCTCTTGCATGCTCCAAGCAAAATCGAAAACCATCCTTAAATATGTGTTTGATAAATTAGAAGCGACTTTCCATGAACTTTGTATTTCTTTATCTCTTGATTATTCATCTTGATTTTAAACATAGGTTTGCAAGTGCGTCGTTTTTGGCACAATGTTGACACCTTTCATGACTAATTGTTTATACTTGCAGTTGTAGCAACATGTCGACATTTCCACTGCTAATTCTTAGATCATAAAATTCATTGCGAATTTTATCATCTGAAGATTGATTTCAATTGTTATCATAACAACGCTTATGCGCTGTGTTAATGCTGGTGCGCTCATGCGTGACGTGGAGTTTTTCTACGTCGGATTTGTGCAATAAATATTTTGAAACTTCACTTTGCCACTGCCTGGTTTTCGTATTGCTTTCTGTTGTTACTTAGGAGTAGCCTAGAGACTAAAGAAGTGATGGAACCCCTAATTTACCTACTTTTTGTGAGACCAAACGGTCTTTTCCAGTTAGAGTGGCAGAAAGAGTTTGACGAGTGGATGTTTCTTACAGCATCCTATTTGCACGGCCTAACCATCTCAGCTGAGAGCCCTCAATGAAAAGAAGTAGCGGTTCTTTGTTAATTTTTATGGACCTAAGAAACCGTCCAAGTCCGATCATAGTGGCAACGTCGATATTATTTATTTCCGTCCCCCACAGACTGTCCGTTTTCGAAATTTGCTGACAATGGCGTATTCAAGGAAAATATAAAGAGCGATGGTTTCTTCAAACCGTATGACAGAAGCAAGAAATGTAAAAAAAAAATTTTTTTTTAATTTTCCGTTTCAAAAAGTCAAAAAAATTTTGAAATTTCAAGATTGCTTACTTAACAAAATCTAATAATAAGTTTCAGCTTACTTAGGCTCTGATTAGGAAATTTAAGTTTAACATTTTAAAATATATTTTTGGCCATACAGTCTCAACATTGAGTTCTTACCAGTCAAAAGCTAGACAATTTTGTGCAGTTTGCAGTTTTTGGTGCTTTGTGTATTTTTTAGCTTTTTCTCATTTATATTTTTAATTTTTCTTTTCTAATAAGTCATAAACGAGTCCGAATCTGCAAAGAAAAAAAGGCTATCTTCATTAATTTTTGGGTAAACGCAAGAGTTTCTATTTTCAACACAGGACAAAGTAAAAGCAATAGTAACAAAAATCTATAATGAATTCAAAAGTCGGTTAGATAATGTTGGAGTCATCATTGTTTCTGTCATCTGAATCTTTTGATAACTTTGAATCCTCATTGTCCCATTGGTCTTTTTTCAGAGAATCTGACAGCTAAGATCGTGCAAACCCAATTTGGCACTATTTTCAACTCTCTTCTTTTTATCCAAGCTCTAGGAGCGATTTTTTGCCAGGACTGAAATTATTTCAAACCAATTTGGCGCTGTTTTTCCACTTTCTGCTGTATAAGCGGTTTTATGCCAGGACCGAAATTGTTTGCAAGTTTCAACATTACAAAAAATCGGCTAGCTGATTGTTGTGGATAAAAGCTGTATTGCTATAGAAGCAATTTCAACTTACTGGTATGCAACACTCTGTTTGGCACCATTGCTTTCCTTGACAAAAAACGAATCCGCGATTTTTGATTGCTCCACAGATAACCTTGCTTCAGGTAACGCTTTTTTGATGTCCTTAGAATGACGTTTGTTTCCGGCCATAATAATATCGATGATGGACTAAAGAAATGCTCTAATACCGGATGTACCAGCAAACCGCTAAAAACTTAAAATAAGGTTATAGACAACAGCTCCAAAAAGAAGTTTTATGCACTATCAAGGGAAAGTATGACAAGCCGGCAGAATTTTTTATTCTTTTCTGATAATCTTAAAAAAAATAATAGATTGGAGTTCCTGCAACGCCTGCGCAGAGTTTTTTAAAACTAGGCCAAAAAAAATTTCAAATACAAGCTGTTGCATTGCTTCCTGTGCTGTAACATGCTACCTATGACGACTGATCTCGTGGAAGGCACGAAAAATATTTTTCGAAAGGCGGAGTAAAAAAGGGAACTTTGGATGTTGAATTAAAACGATTCTTATTGTGTTCCAAATTCGACTCCTCGCCCTTGCTTTTAGCAACTTGTTAGTTCTCCAGCAACAAAGTTAACTTACTAAACCAATGGTAACTTTTGAACTTATTTCCACTTCAGTGCTGCCATTCAGAATTTCTAAAAACCTCTGAAGCAAATGCTAATTTTAATGACTAATCCAACATGTTACTTTTGGTCGTTTCTGATTGGTCAATTTTAATGACAAATAAAAAGATTTTCACCGCACTCCCTCACATTGTATACTCCCCCCATTGTAGCCTACACCATCCTGTGCATTCGCATACTGGGCTCCCCCCTACAGTGTACACTGCTTTGTCTACGTGCCATGCTAGTGAAGATTGCAACACACAACTATTTGCAATACAAGACAGCTGCACCATTCACGCATCACAACATCACTGCCAGAATCCTGGCAAATATAGCCATCGAAGCACACATGAACGGTGATGGCAAAATAGCCTTCAAGGGTGAAATGCCGTCGATGGCAAAACAGCAAGATGGTAAACCGCACGGCTCAGTGCCTTTGAGTAAATAATCTCAAGACTCTAAACACTGTTGTCGAGATATAAAGAGTGAAATTGGCAAAACTGGAAAATCCCTAAGTTTATTACCATTTTTGAAAAAATCCTTACGCACAATTAAAAATCCCAAAGAGATTCCCTCTCCCTACAGCTGACCAAAAATCTCTACCGTAGGAACAAATCCCTGCGAGTGGCAGCACTGATTACTTCCTTCTAATGATTTTAAATTATAGGCTGATTTTGCCCCTAAATTCAGCGTTTTAAAATATTCAATAACCTTCTTTGCTATGAGCAATATAGCTTGCTGTAACTTGAATCTCTTACTCGAATTCGTCCTGAGTGACATAGTTGGAACGCTTGGTTTTGTGGCAATCTCCTATTATCAATATTTGAATAGAAACCAGCGAAATGCAGCAATTGTGTTTATCTTATTAAGAAACAAAACCCTTGCTCATGTAACAAAAGAAATTTTGTTTTGTAAAGTTACAAGGTATGCACGATAAATCATATTTCCACTTTGTTTTCAAAATGAAATAAATAGCGAAAATTGAAGTATAGTTTATTTATTTTTTGCTTTTGTCACCAGGCATCTTTTAACTTCTCAATATAGCTCTTCTGGTGTAATTGAAAGTTAAAATGATCTTTATTTCGATTTTAGATTTAAAATTTATAAAAACTTAACGTTTCGAAAAACTAGAATCAGTTTTTCTTCGTCAGGAGTGACTAAAGTTCAAACACAGACAACGGTTACTTAGTAATCAACAGAACGAAAAGGAGACAAGAAAATTATGGCAATAAACAAGTGCAGCAGCGACAACTTGCGGTCAAAAATTTTTGATTTTTGAGCAGCGAAAACTCGCGGAAAATCAAAAATTTTTGACCGCAAGTTGTCGCTGCTGCACTTGTTTATTGCCATAATTTTCTTGTCTCCTTTTCGTTCTGTTGATTACTAAGTAACCGTTGTCTGTGTTTGAACTTTAGTCACTCCTGACGAAGAAAAACTGATTCTAGTTTTTCGAAACGTTAAGTTTTTATAAATTTTAAATCTAAAATCGAAATAAAGATCATTTTAACTTTCAATTACACCAGAAGAGCTATATTGAGAAGTTATAGTTCATTTATTGTTGCGTTGCTGATTTTTTTTTCTTACAGCGTAAAATCAATTGCTTGGAAAGTGTTGCTAATTTTTTCTGCCAAAACAATAGAAAGGTTGCATATGACGTCACACATTTGGCGCGAAAAAAGTGGCTCACCAAAAGCTGTAATTTATGCTGGAAAGGCATAGGGCAAATACCAACTTTTGGGGTTATTTTGAAAACTAATGAGAAATTGATTAAAAATTGGAACGAATTATTGCTAGGTAATTACTCGGAAACAAATAAATTTAATCAAAAGCAATTTGGTTGAGATTAGTCTAAACTTAGTACGGTATGCCAATTGGGCAAAAAAGCGGCCTTAAGAGAAGTATCATTTATTCCTCTGTTAAAAGTAACTCTATGCCAACTAGATACCCGTTGGTACATCAGCAAAATCAGGCATTATCTGATCATTACCGCCAGTACCGTAAGTTTTTGATTATCCTTGGCTTAATTGGTCCAAAAGCCGAGGCAATAGCTCAAAAAATTGTTTAAGGAAAAGTGAAGATTACACAATTCTATCTGGTAGATCAATGTAACCAGTCTGCCGGCACTATTGACAAAAACTTTCAAAGGATTGGTGATTATATCCATTATTATCTAATCCAACACATGGCAAACGGTACAGAAGTCTGCCCTGTCACCTAGGCTACAGTAGAGTCAGTCACGGATTAAGCTTTTTATGGGCCTGGGGCTCTGATAATTATAGACATATTTTTCATTCTATTCGTTGTACTAAACACTGACCACAATTGAAACGAAATACAAATACATAAAGTATTTATTTCGTGTTCACACATTCAAATGACAGATTTTATGGATTTAGACAATGCAAAGCTCTTAATAATGTCATCCGTGTTTATTTTTTCCAAAAGTTCGTTTTCAATGCAGAGTAGAGATAAGGAATTCAACCTTTTCTGACCCATAGACGAACGCAGTTGATTTTTTGCCTTTTTTAGAACTGAAAATGAGCGCTCGCCCGAGCAATTAGAAATCATCAGACAAGGGTACAGCCTGAAAATAACAGATACGTTCGGAAATGCATGCATGAAGTCATGTTCATTTATGAACCTAAACTTCTGAATATTTTTGTATTCGCTGTTGAAGTGGTGTTGTTTTATCAGTGTAGAGAAATGAATCATCTCCTCAGGCAATGACTCCTCCATATTATCTGGATAATATTGAAGTAACGTTTTTGCACTTGCTTCAATTTTGCAGTTAGACATGGCGTTGAATTCCATCAGAAACGAAAATTTTCTTTAAAGACGGTCGTAAGCTTCTATTCGGGTTTTCATAGACGAAAAAATTTGGTCAATGATCGGAAAATTTGAGTCTACTTTGAATCTGCTCGATGGATCAAGTGATGTGTCTTCAGATTCACCTTCGCTATCCAACCTTACTTTTCTTCTTTTCTTTCTTGAAATTTCTTCAGTGTAATGATGACAGTCACTAAATACTTGACCTCTTCATTCGAATTTTTGAAATTGGGGTCTTAGAAGTTGAATAAAGTCATGTAGATCCTGAAGCAAATCTGTTGCCCCATTCAAAGTCATTTTGGTGTCCTGCAGCGCCTGACAGGTTTTATGAAACCGTTCCATAATGCACGACCATACCTCGAGTAAAATACCAGCTTCAAGCTTTTCCATTGATGAAACAATACCCCTGGTTTGATATTTTTCATCATTGTCATCACACATTGCCTTCAAGACTTTAAGAATCGCTTGGTAACCTTTTCTTAGTGCATGTAGGGCATTATATCCCGCCTCCCAACATATATCAAACAAAGGCTTAATTGTTGGACATTGAGTGGTTTCATTGCATCAGTAAGGAGATTCCACCTGTGTGTTGAAGCTGAAAAGAACGCGTGGAGTCCCTGAATAAGCATAAAAAAACGGACCGAGGATTGGCAACACTCAATAGCACATTTTCCTACCAGATTCAAGAAATGTGCTGCCCAAGGAATATATTCCGCTTGGTGGTTGCGTTTTATTATTATAGCTTGCATACTTTTATATTTTCCGCTCATATTAGAAGCGTTGTCATAAGATTGCCCTCTGAGATCTTTCGAACTGATCTCATTGTCTTCTATAAACTCGAAAAGTAAATCAGCCAATTGGTGACCAGTGTGTCCTCGGGTGGGTATAAACTTGACAAATCGTTCCACAGGACCATCAGGTAAAACATACCAAAAAATTATTGTTAACTGGTCAACATTCGTGATGTCAGATGTTGAGTCCACGGACACTAAATAATACTTTGCTTGTTTTATTTCAGAAATAATATCTGACACTTTTGTTGCAATTACGTCAAGGAATTCCTCGCATACAGTTGATGAGAAATACGAAACATGTCCCTTGCCTTTATTTACTCTCTTTTGAATATGCTCAGCAAGGAAAGTATCGCATTCTGCCAACAACTCCAAAATTCCGAGGAAGTTACCATTTTGTGGAGAACCAACCAACTCACTACTTCCGCGGAAGGCCAGCCCTCTTGATGACAGAAATTTTATCACACTTAAAACTCGAGCCAATACTTTGCACCAATATTTTCTGTCTGATTCTTTTTGCTCTTCCAAATCTTTGCAAATGCATACTTTTTTTGCTCTTCAAGAGATATATGTTGAAAGATAACTTAAGTGTTTGTTAGAAGATTCGTGCCTGGCCAGGTCGCGTGGTGCATGCTTCCAGTCGCCATAACCAACTGATGCCAGCATGATTTTTTCAGAATCAAACGCAAAGTGTTTGCAAACAGAGCAGTAAAGTTTTTTTGATGAAGGTGAATAGCACAATCATTCGCGTTTTACTTTTTCGCCGTTCAATTGTTCTCGCCAAAATAGCGATTTAGAACAACGCCGTTTGAATTTATCGCCAGTAAAACATGTCTCTGAAGTAGAAAAATCTGCATCAAGATGTTGAAATTCCAAACTTCCTACTTGGCAGCAGTAATCTCTCAGATGGTCAGAAATTACTCTCCGGCATCCAACATTCATGTCGTGTTGAATAGTTTCTTTTACCCTATGCCCTTCATCCTCAGCAACATTAAATGACTTGGTTTGTAAATTTGGTTCCGATGAAACAATTTTTATATTTGGCTCTGGTTCTGCAATACAGTCACTCGAAGATGAACGCAAAGCAGTTGCATTACTGGACGTCGTTTCTACAATGTTGCTTTTTGATTTGCTTATTTGAAAAATATCAGTCACTTTTTAAAATTTTGCTACAACTTTCTTCAGTTTATCTTCTGCTTCTCTTCTGGATTTCTTCTTTTCACAACGGCTGTTATATTTCTTCATTTTTATTTTTAAATTGGCTAAAATTTTAAGATCTGAAACGTTTAGATTAGTTACGGTAATATTGGTGAAAGTTTAGTTGGCTACCTCCCTAGAGTGGCTATTCCCTATCGATTTCAAAACAGCCATTTCAGAACTTGTTGATTTTAATATATGGGAATCCTCTAATAAATTTCTGTTGTAAAATTTAGACCTTCGTCCACTCAAGAATGGTCTGAATTTATACACTTGAAATTTAGTTTTGAGTAAAATCCCAATTCAAGAAAATTTGCTCCTTGAATATACTTGTCTAATATATTTTTTTCTTAAGCGGTAGTTTCCAAAAACTAATTATTAAAGGCGCCATTGAAAAGTTATACATATTTGCGGAGCACTATTTAAACAAAAAATACCATAAAGTTGTATCTAATCCATTTTCATTATTTAAAATGCAAAAATATTGAATATATTTAAATTAAAAAAGTTAAAATTTGCAAATAATCATTTGTAAATGTGCCTCCATTTTATATTAATATCGACATATTTTTCAATAACAAAAGAGAAAAAAAATGATTATTTTCTTTTATGTTTTTAATACTGAAAGAAAATGTCTTGTGGAATCAATATGAATTTGATTTGCTATCGTAGATTAATTTACAAGTAATTTTTTGTTTAATATTTCAAGAAACAATTTTCCTTGAATTGGGATTCCACTCAACTGTTCCATCCGCTTCCTTCTGGTCTAAACTATTTGGTAAAATTTCATTTGCTACCTTCTTCAAATACCGGACAATAAAAAAATATACTTGCTTTTATTTAAACTTTTTCTAGCCTCACTTTTCTTACCCAGCATAAACATGTCTATATTTTTTTCAAAACTTCGAAATAACTGGCAACAATTGAACATGCGGATGTTATATTTTGTATTATGACGTCAAAGTGTGTTTGCATTTTGGTTTTTGCCATTTTTCATGAGGTATGTTCTGGCATGATTTGGCTAGCACAGGCCATTGCTAGTGCCAGAGCTCCGTTAGCCTACTGGGGAGTTTCCCAGCGTTTCCTAGTCCTTACTACAAGAAAGTGGAGTTGGACTTCAAGGACTACATTTTGGTTACAATGTTTTATCCAACGAAAACACAATTAAAATAGTATTTCCTACTATGACACAGTTTACTTTGCACGATGACGAGGCCTCTAATGGAAAACGCCTTGCCCACGATACTTCTAAATTACACCTTCATTATTTTTTGAAAGTGATCGTATCAGTAACTTTTATGACTTCATTGACTTGGTATAGTGGTGGGCCTGGGGCTGCAGCCCCATCAGCCCCCGCCTTAATCCGGCCCTGAGTATAGCTTAGGTTTACAACTTTTAGTATACTTATGCAACCAAATATGCTGTATAAGTTCCACATTACAATTAGCTTAAACTCAGTTTTCCCAAATACGCCGATTAATCGAATATGAGACCCTACCAGAAGCTGACTACAAACAAGCTTGCATGTTCAGGCCATAAAACTACAGGGTGGTCAAAAAGTCAGGTAACATTTAAAGGTAGAAAAAATAATATGGCCTACATATATTTAAGTACCATAAACCAAAATATAAAACGAAACAACCGTCTGTCATAATCACCTTCATGCAATCCTTGGCATAAAGTAGGAATAATACATTTCAAACAAATCTTTCTTTAAAATGTTTAGAATTGTTCCCCTTTTTATTCCTGATTGGCGTGTCAGACTTCGTGATGATGTTTTTGGAGTTTCATCCACAATTGCCTGAACAGTAGCAATATTCTCATCAGACTGGCCGGTTCTTGGTCTTCCTGACCGAGGTAAGTCAACAACAGAACCAGTTTCAGCAAATTTTCTATTTACTTTAATTACATGTTTTCGTGTTACAATAAAGCCAGGAAACATTGTAGAGAACTGGCGAGCAGTTTCAGCAGCATTTTTATTGTACTGTGTGTACAATCTCACAATAGCAACCTTTTGCGGCATTGTTAACTTTTGGACATTAACTTTGGCCATTATACCAGAAAAAAGAAGAATAAAATCGACAAAACAAATGGATTTAAAATCAAATTTTATTTTCTACACTCAAATACTCAAACAAATAATTTTAAACTAATAGATGGTAATAGATCATATTATTTTTTCTACTTTTAAAATGTTACCTGACTTTTTGACCACTCTGTAGGCTAACTAGTAGCAGTAGCAAATAAACCTTGGTACTTCTTAGCTTAATTGACTTCAGATTCATTCCATAACATCAGTAAAACAACATATTTAACGTTCATTTGACAACTGTCCTGTTTATCCATTTAATTTGCAAAGAACGGTATCACTCCAATTCAATGCCAAAACATTGTAAGTGGTCAGCCACTTTTATAAAAAGCGCTTTTTGATGACATTTAATCAGGTGCGTTCAACCTTCCTATAGGCTATATAGCCTATATATTTTTGCCATACCGCTGCTATATATGTAACGCTGGGCAGATTCGTCGTGCTTTTTTTTTTAAACGAAACAGTACCGGTATATATTTTAGCCTATATAGATAGTTAGGAATTTTCGCAAACCTTTTACGCCAAAAAAGCGCTTTAACCACCGTTGCCACTGAAGCAAAAAGGGAGGGTGAAGCCCCGCCCCTGCCAATCAGCCCCTTTCGCCACAAATAAAAGAAAAGTAATTTTTTGTTTACCAGTGTGCTATTCTATCGTATGCAGGCCCTATTTTATGTAACATACATAAAATAGATGAAAAAAATAGCCTAATCGATTACAGTTTGCAAAATCTAGGGTGTACCAAAAATACACGTGTCAGTTAATTGATAAACCTTTTCTCACTTGTTTTTTGCGTCAGGCTTGTACTTGAGATAATTTGTAAGACCAAATGACTTTTCAGTGATAAAAAAACCCTAAGCCATAATGGAAGCATGGCAGTTTTGCAAAGTATTCCAATCTAAAAATGTAGCAATCAAAGAAAAGTGAAAATCTTCATTCTATAGTTTATTGCTGCACGGCGCAATTTAGGCCTATTGCCTCGTCTTACATTGCAATGAAGAAGCTTTTTGTGGAAACATTAAGGTATCCTACAGAGTTTTAACCCTTCTCTGGTACCATGGGGTCAATATGACCCCAGGCTCATTTAATAGGCTAAATATTCCAAACTTTGAGATTATAAGCTTTCATCTTGCTTTGTATTTTCTTTGCAGGTTCTTGTCAACTGTTTCTATTCATTCAATCTCAATTTCAATGCTGCCTTTTTTGTAAATTTTACTTTTTATTTGTTTGAAGTCATATTGACCCCATGAAAGAACTATGCATATCGCTGATTGTTCTTCGAGCTAAGCGCAAATTGGTGACCCCGCAAACATCTCAGGTTATGAAACAAATCATTTGCCGCCGTGGAACTTTACCAGAAGCACCTCTAGCTGTTCAAAACATTACCCACCATTGTCCAGCAGGGCGCAAGAGATGCTTCGTTTGTCCGAGATTGAAGGACAAAAAGTACAGATTCACCTGTAGTAGATGCCATGACACCACTTGCGAAGAACACAGCAAGATGGTCTGTAACTAGTGTCAGAAGTAAAATATTCGTGTATTGTGCACTCCACTACATTTTTCAAGCAATAAACACAGACTCATAACAAATTGAGTTTTTCTACTAGTGGCAAAATGTATTTTTAGTAATGGGGTCATATTGACCCCAAGGTACTGCTAACGTGATTTTTTTCATGGTACCACAGCAGGGTTAAACATTCCTGTGAATAGGCAAAAATTCCGAAGGAAAAGGGAAACATATCTAGGCTACATATACACTTCACAGTTTAATTTATACCTGCTTGCATATTTTTCTTTAGGCAGATTTATGCAGGTGTGACTAAAATTTACAAGCCACGCATGCTACTCTTGCCAAAAGTGTTTAACACGTAGCCTACAAGCCACACATGTCACAGGTGGTTAACACGTGCAAGCCACGCATGACCGTTGAAAAGCGTCCAAAACCTACAAGCCGTGCATGTCAACAAAAAACGTTTAAAACTTACTAACCACGCGTTCCAAAGTATTTAAAACCTACCAGCCAGGAATGCCAGTGCTTCAAAACCTGCAAGCCAGATGCCACGCATGGCAGATTGAAAAGTGTTAAAAACCTACAAGCTACACACGCCGATTTGAGCAAGTTTAAAATTGCTTTGAGTAATCCAAATTCTAATACTAATTCTAACCTTTACTCCAATGGTAAATTCAGCCGTAATTCTAATCCTTACCGTACCAATGGCACTACTCTCAGCCTTAACGCTGATTCGTAATTTCGGGGAATTTCTACGTTTTCGTAGTATTTGATGTTCTGGAACACTTAGCGGAATTCCGTGTGGCTGGCTTGTATTAAGAGTATAAACACGTTCTGCTTGCGAGTTTTGTAGGAATTAAACGTTTTTCAGCCGGTATGCGTGGCTGGTTTGCTTAGAACATTTTTCAATTGGCATGCTTGGCTTCTAGAGTTTAGTTACGCTGAATTTATCTTTCAAATTATTAAAATTATTTTATAGTGCTGAAAAATGTTGCAAATTATTTGGTTAAAGTTAGATTAAATGCCAACAATATAGTGTTTTAATACATAGCAGGTGAAGTTTGTTAGAAATTTTGTGGAACATTCACAGTTTGGATCGAAAGATTAAATTTGAACGTTGACAATGGAGATTATGTTTTGTAGAAAAAAGCCAGATTTTAAAATTGGTGAACCAGGAGATAGTTAAACTAGAATAAAGCTTGTGTATTCTCAGTGTGTTCCTAAAAATTTTTGGCATTTGCTAACTTTCTAAAAATTTAATTGTGGTTTCATTATGGGTTTGGATTGGTGTGTTATGTTTTACATCTTGTGATGCACTCTTCAGTGGCAGTAAAGCAGTGGTTTAGTGGTTTGGTTTCAAACTTCAGCTGGAGCATCGTGCAATGATTACTCTCCCATGTAATTTTTCGTTCATTTTAAGCTTGATAAGTAGAATAAGTGCTCATAGTTTGTGCCTGTTTTATACTTTTTTTTCGTTTTGTTAATGTAAGCCTTGACGCTTTCAGTTGTCATACTTACTATACTTTTTGTGTTTAGTTTTAATGGTGTATTTCAGTGTTGAGGACCAAATTTATAACTTTATAATTATCTGTAAAAGCCAATAAAGTTGAAAATGTGTGGTAAGTATCAAAGTATGACTGTGTTTTTCCAAAAAAATGTGAGACATTCTTATTTAGGAATCTTTGCTTATGTTAATTATCATACCCAACGGGACAGGAAATACATTTTGGAAACTTTGGTCAATGGCTTGAAGCGACTAGAATACAGAGGATATGATTCAGCAGGTGCAATTTGTAAAAAGTTTCTTGTGTATTTTTATCTATATTCAAAAAAATTAGGCAGTGGCTCTTTTGCCATCAGACATTTGCAATTTGGTCAATTTTTATAAGGCAGTGGCTATGTTGTCGTCGATGGCAATTTACCCTCAGAGACTATTTTGCCGTGAGTTATTTGTAATTGGTCAGTCTTAATGACGTACTAAACATGTGACTTTTGGTCATTTCTGATTGGTCAATTTTAAAAACCAATTAAAAAAATATTGCACCCCCAGGTCTCTATCCCCCACCCTGTACACTCCCTTGCAGTGTACACTGCCCCATACATTTATGTACCAGGCCTGCCCCTTCAGTGTACACTGCCTTTCTTTTAATGCCCTGACAGCTAAGATTCAAACCCACAACCATGGTATCTCAAGCCCAGCGCACTATCCACTACACCACAGTGTCACTGGTGTAATTGTAGCAAATACAACTATATAAACACCCGTGAATGGTTACAGCAAAATAGATTCTAAAGGCAAATTGCCGTCGATGGCGAAATAGCCACTGCCTTTTTATAACGCATTAAACATGTGAGTTTTGGTCGTTTCTGATTGGTCAATTTTAATCAATTAAAAAAAATTTGCACCCCAGCATGCACATGCACATGCACTATCTATGTGCCACAGTGTCACTTGCAGAATTGTATCAATTATGGCTATGTAGACACACATAAATGGTAATGGAAAAATAGTCTCCAAAAGAAATATGTCGTTGATTGCAAAATCCACTTCCAAAAAATAATTCTTATGTGTCAAGTATGTTAAGATGTTAGTTTGGAGCTCTAAATTAGTTGTGAGGGCAAATATGATTTCGCATCCAGGTGCTGGAGTTCTATAATACTGTTCCATGGTGCCCCTTTTTTGTTACAACATATTGCAAGATACTACATAAGTTTTAGTAGTAGCATCTCAAATTTTGTTAAGCTAACATTTACCTTCATTAAAAATTGGTACCAGTATACTGTTTTATTCTTAACATGTTGAATATTTTTTACAAGGAGTGTGATAGCACCATAATATAAGTGGTGTGGGCATAATAATGATTAAAGCTTAGACTATGTACAGTGATGACTTTCTCTGTATAAAGGGTCAAATGGTTGCTGGCAGCGGAACTTTAACATAGTAATAAAGAAAAATAATAATTGTTACCAGTTGTAACTACAAAATAACTAACATTGGTTGTAAAACAAAAAACTATAAAAGTTGTATAAAATTTATTCTTTTTTAGGGTATATTGTATTTTAGGAACATGCCTTTAAGAAGGAAATTTATTTTCAAACAACTTCAGTAATTTGTTGCAATAAAATTTTGTGGCTGGCTCCATTTGGTCTTCAAATGATGTTTATGACAGCTATTAGGTTTTGTGTGCTGTTTGCAAGATGTGACTATTCTAGATAAAGTTTAAACTCTTTCCACTGCCAATTGTTCACATATTTTCATTTAATGTTTTTTAACTTCTTATTGAATAATTGTGCAAAAACTATGTAACATGAATTATTGCATCATCATCAAGCATTAGTAGCCAATAATTTAAATATAATGAATCTTCGTAAATTCTTAACTTAGCTGTACATAGTGTATGCTTTTGTACGTCTTTTGTTCAGTTTTGTGTGTATTTTGCTCTCAACTACTTTTGTATAAAAGTTTCTATCTGCTTGGATATTTGTTTGGTGTTGCATAATATCTGTTGTTCCGTGAACATTCTGTTTTGTCTGCAAAGTACCTTTGAAGGGTTTTTGTTATGTACATTCTGGACAAAATTAAACGTTTGGACCGCAATATATAGGGTATAGCATCATATAAATAGATAAACAGAAGGCAATTTATATACAAAAAGGCAATAGAGAAAAACGTACAAAAATTGGAGAAGACAATCATAAACGTAGACTGTGTTTGGCCACTTTTATTTACACCACTTGCATCATAGAAATTTTGGTGATGAAGACAATGCACCTATGTTGCCAAATAGGGTTAAAAATTTTGCGTGATTGAAAAATGTGCAAGAAATTAAGAGGTTAATACTTCAAGGGTAATTGTCTAAATTTCTTATGAATTTTTTTCTATACTTCAAGGGTAATTGTCTAAATTTCTTATGAATTTTTTTCTAAGTATTTGTTTTTATGTCTTTCAACCAATCTAAGATTATTTGTTAAGTGCAATTGGATAGCCACGGAAGAACAGTTCAAAAGTTGAAATGATACCATTTGATTACATCAATGACTTATAAAAAATAAGTGAAAACGCTTGGTAATTTAGATTATTTTATGGATGGATGAAGTTACTTATATTACTATCAGTTTGTAAGATGCACAGCTATGATAAATTGTAGGTTTTATTGCAACACATCACATTCGTGCCATATTTTATATCGGAAAGACATTTCATGTGATGTTATTTAATAATCTTGTAAACATTTTTGGTATTTTGGTTTTTGAATTAAGTGAGATTTTTGTATCTTTCGTAGTAAAAAGGGTTAGTGTTGGCTGATGGGAGAAATGTCACTAACTAATATTTGCTCCAGTTACTTTCCTAATTAATGTCAATGTTTGTTCAGGTCTTGCTGTTGATGGAGGAAATCAATTGAAGGAAGGAGAAAATATCCGTCCTACTGCAGTAATCAAGCAGCCGGGGAAGGTGAAGGCATTGCAGGAGAAGATTTTCAGTAAGCTGGCATTGTGTTGTGATAGTTCCTCAAGCTACTTAAAACAGCCACGATTATGCCAATCAATAGCAACCTCAATGAGAGATACAGTCCCCTCTGTTTGGTTGGGCCGAAAGGGCTGTTGGCCTCCTCCAGGCACTCCCGACACCAAGATTTTGTTTTTGGTGCTGGCCTCTAAACAACTGCGCAGCAGTCTGTTTGGTTTCTGTTGAGGGTCTCCCATTCACAAACACTGTGTCATCTTTTTTGGGGGTCCGCCAGCAAGTATGCTGTCAGTGTGGGCTGTACCCCAGCCAACCCTCACCCTTGCTTACTAACTTCTATTCTTTCGCTGTCCTGTCCCTAACCTTCTATTGGAATCTTGCCCATTCTCCTCTACTTTGTCCTCTTCTTTTTTGCCTCCTGCTTCCTTTTTATCTTCTGACCTGCCTAGGATTTTTCATTATAATGCAGGCAGGTCTCTGCGCTGAAAATGTGAAACTTTTTCACTTTGTCTCCCTTATTGCTGTCGATCTTACCTGTATTCAGGATTCCAACTCAACTCCTCTTCATCTGTCAGCATTGCTCATGGGAACAATGTCATCTGCATACAGTAATTAATGACACCCCTTCTTGGTTTTTCTGTAATAACGTCCACAACTATTGCAAACAACAGTGGTGACAGCACAGATCGTTGATGTACACCAACTTTTCTTCAAATTTCACTCTTTGCATCATCATACAAGCTTTTAACTGCCCAAACCATTACTTCTGATAAACCCTTCTTTTTCATAGCCCACTCCATCTCTTTTTCTTGAAACTCTATCAAAAGCTTTTTCAATGTCAACAAAGCACATATACAATTTCTTATCCTTCTTTTGATATTCTTCCTGCATTCTCCTCACAATGAATATCGCATCCACTCTTCCTTTTCCTGGTTTAAATCCAAACTGTATTTCATTCAAATTGACTAGTATTCGTATTCGCCTCTCTAGTACCCTTTCTGCAATTTTCATGGCATGTTCTGGCAGTTTCACTCCTCTATGATCCACAACTCATCACATCGTCCCTTCCTTTAATGATAGGCACAATCACACTAGTTTTCCATTCATCAAGTATTATTCTACCATACAATGCACGTTGACACAGCTCCATCATCACGTTAACCCCATTTCGCCGCTCGCAGCTATCATCTCCACACTTAACTTCAGATGATCCAGTTGCCTTTCCTGATTCATCTTTTGCATTGCTTGCACAATTTCATTGCGCTCCACTTTTTCTATTTGGCAGACCTACTGTGTTCACGTTTTTTTACTGAAACCTTTGCCATTCTGCATGCTCAACGCTGGTTTTGACCGCAGCTACAAGTCTGCCACTTCTCTTTTCCTTCTCTCAGACTTTTGCTCTGCCCTTGCTGCACTTTCCTCTCCTGCGATGCTACTCGCTGTTCGTTAGAAATCAATTGCTGAGGAAAAATATGGCGAAGTCTTCTTGTTTCATTAGCTGTATGGGTAGCCCCATCTTGTTGATTTGTTTTTATGGTAACACTGAACTATTTCTTCGCCTTGCAAGAGCTTGCAACTGTGATATACAAAAAGTTTCAATTATTTCTCGATAGTTAACTTGATTGTCTGTGATAGTGTTATCATTTGCATCTTCAAAGAAATATGGCCCAATGACTTCAAACCATCCAATTGCTATTCATACAGCGACTTTGAGTACGGGCCTTGTTTTTTCTTTAATCATATCATTATTGGGATTAGCAGTGTCCCGGTAACAAAAGCTTTGTTTGTTCACTTTTCCACACAAATTAGCAGAAGGCAGCTTCGATACTTGGAAGTGTGCTTGATAGTTTCATTGAACTTAAACAACACTTTTTTGATGTCAAAATTCTGTCACTTTTATGCGCTGTTTATTTGTTAGTCTCACCATATTATATTACATAAAGTTTTAAGTGATTCAAAACAAAAATGCATTTTTCATTTTGCATAACTCGTACCACACCTATTTCAAAATGGATACATTTATTGAAACACCCTTTGTAGACCTTTGGTTCGGGCATTTAGAAGTTGCCCAAATTTTGGGTTCCATTGTCTTCTGTCATGCCCGCATTCATCAGAAGGGATCGGGTAACAGTAACAACCAGCACAATGGCGCCATATGTTGGGCACGTTATTCAGAGCTGTTTCCGGTTTGCTTACCCTTCTGTTTATTTTTGATTAAGTAGCGTCGCTATCCATAACTTCGACTACTGCTTGCGGAAATCTATGTAATTTCGCACTATTGCCACTAATGATATGTTATTTAAAAGGCAGTGATCCAAACAGCGCTGTGCTGTTAAAACTGCTCCTTTGCTGCAAACTAAATTAATATATAAAAAGTCGATTGCTTAAAAGTGAAAGCGTATGATATTTTTTCAGTGAGTTTTGAAACATTTTTGGGTTAAAACGTTTTTGTAGGACACTTATCTGTGACAGGGTAGCGGCTTTGAAAGAGATTTTAATATCGCATTGTTCGTTGCTCTTAAAATTATCTCTAATCACCGTTTCTTCAACACTGCTTTTTGCGCACGCGATTTTGAGTTTCTGATTTTACTTACAGCATTTTGTGCGTTAGTTTAATCAGTTGACTTTGCTTTAACTGTTCAGTTTAATTTTATTCTAATGGAATTAGATTTCATATCCATTTTTGGTTTTTATCGAATAAATAGTTTCACCCATTATTGTGATTCGTACATCTCGTCTCGTTTGACCTGCGACCAATGTTCCCTCCAAGCTGCGCGCGTGCGCGGCCGCGCAGTTGCTCAGACCCCTTTGCGCAGTTATCACAACGGTTTGCGCAGTCTCCACCATAAAGAAAGACGTGAAATTCTGAACACAAATGAATAAAGTAGGAAGTCAAAGGGCTCCGGACGTCTCGAAGCCTGAACAATTAGGTTCCTTAACAAAAATTTGTAGAGGAGAACGACGTGACAAAAGCCTCGCACAGTCTTCGTAGACGTAATTTCCGTTGAAAAACAGGCGATGACTTTTTTTTTTTTTGGAGAACACCATCTCTATAAATTCCGCCCAGTAAAATTGTGAATCAGCGCACTCCTCAGTTTTTCCGCGCAGCATTATCAAAAATTAGAGGGAACGTTGCCTGCGACCGCGAGTTTCTAAACTGGTGATGTACCAATAGATTTTTGCTTCATTTCTTCTAACTTATTCAACCAGTATCTCGTGTTTGTTTTACCAGAGAACGATTACCTCGATTTTGAACTTGAGTTCCAAGATCATACTGGCATCGCGCATACGAGATGGGCGACGCATGGAATACCAAACTGTACCAATAGTCATCCTCAAAGATCGGATGAAGATAACAGTAAGTTTGACGTCATTTTAATCAGTGATTCTCGTTTTTTTGTTGGTGCCTCATCCCACTATTAACTATTGTTTTATCTTTTAGTATCACGAATAACAGGCTTGGGTTGAATATTTTCATGAGCAAAAAGTGCAAAATCTATTTTTTAAGGCAATTTCTTTTTGATATAAGGTATCACCACGTTATACACAGAAAAGTAGATATAGAGTTGAAAACTATCACAAATACAAACTATATTTTAGCGACCTTCTTTCGATATCTCTCAAAATTGAGTTTTAATGGTCCTAGAGAGTATTATATCCCTGACAGAGAAAACTTCCACTTTAAATACATGTTGGCAAGCGTAGAATGGAAAATTAGGAACAGTTTAACATAGTTTACTATTCTAGCTTAAATTTGGATTAAAGTTTAGATACAATATCCTTTGTTGTAGAGTGTAACTAGTTATTTTCAGCAAACTTGAAGAAAAGTGCAAGATTTTCCATGACGCGTCGCTGCCTATTGTATTTTTCGGTTACTGGCAATATGACGCAATCAGGCAACTCAAGGTTATTTGCAGAAATCTTACACTGACGCCGTTATTAGGAGTGTCGCGAATTATTAGTAATAAGCAGGCTTACTAAATCTTGTTTATATTCCAGTAATATTATTTTAATATAGCGTTTAACAAAGCTGTTTGAGCCATAAGCTTTTCGTAACGCTCTCATGAGTGGCAATATCGCGTCAAAAGGGAAGATCTAGAGTTAGTAAGTGTTTTATGTGGTTAATTTGAACGCTAGGCAATCAAGACGAGCCAATGATAACGCTAGTATTGTAAAGCACAGCAGGAGGCCAAATGCCGTGATTATCGAAAGAGTTTGATAGTGTAAACAAACTCATTCTCTTTGCATAAAGCTGGGCGCTGGGTCTTGATATAAGCAGTCTCTAAGAGATTAAGGTGGAAAGAGCTGCGTGCTGTGGCGAGGATTGAAAACCGCTTGTCATCATAGTTTAATGCACATTGATCATTTTTTAAAAGATGTTGACCAATGGCGGAGTCACAATCTGGTTTGATGTCGTTTCGTTTGCACGATTTGTGTGGTTGAGATCGGCGTGGCCGGGTCAATTGTTGTCTTAACCATTGCGGAACATGTTGCTTGATGCGATCCTGTAGCCGTTGAGATGTTCGCTCTACGTACCGACTATCACAGTGGCACTTATGTTGATATATGACAAAGCTTTTCTCAGTGGTAGGTAGAACATCCTTGTGGGCGACAGGCAGCATGCGCTTTGACGAAAAGATCAAGTGGGTGCTGACGGAACCATAGCAGCTTACCACGGCGGTTTTGACTTCTTTTTCCAAGTTTATGGAGGGCTTACCTATCCAAGGGACTCTCAAGTACACCGGGCACTTTTCTGGGCCGAATCGCTCAAGGGTAGAGAACTGAGCGATTTTCTTGGTGATGTGAGTGTTGATGACGTTTTTAGGATGGCCATTGTCCAGTAATATTTTGTTGATCCGTTCTATTTCTCCATTGAGTCTACGCTTGGTGCAATTCATTAGTGCTCCATGCACTAATGTAGATATTAGACTTATTTTACGCTTGGTTACAACCATTTTGCAGATGCAAGCAGCTCACGTCTAACCTTGTTCATAGTTCCAACAAGGCTGGTTTTTCAGCTCTTTCGCAAGTAAAAACGACGTGAAAAAGTTATCGGTTGTAACGTTTATGCTTTTACCCATGAGTGGTTCCATGAGCGTCATGACAACGTTGTCACTAAGCCTTTGGGTGAATGGACGTGACTGGTCTTTTTGCCCAGATAAAAAATGGCATTTAGGATATACTTGGTTTTCACGTCAAACGCTAACCAAAATTTTATGCCAAACATATCTGGTTGTTTGGCACATACTGGGTGAACCTACGAGATTTTGTCGCGAACAGCTGTTCATCAATCGTAATATTTTCTTCAGGTTTCTAGCAACTGATGCTTTTGTCTACAAACCTGTTCGAAATATCTGAGATAAGAGCAAATTTGTCAGTTCGTGAGCGTGCTAACCTTGTGCTACGCAAGTCGAAGCGTAGAAAACGCATAATCTCACGACAACGATTTTTCGACATGGTTTGTTGAAAAAATATTACGTTCCATTCTTTATTCCAAAAATTGTAAAGGGGAAAGTTTTTGTCACCATACGCTCCTCGTACATATAGCAGTGCAATAAATGCATTGAACTCACCAAGTGAAACCTCCCATTCTTCATTGCCTAAGTTTCTTCGAGCTTCTACATTGGCACATTGTTGAATTTGTTTGAACATATGGTGATTAACTATAACTTGAAAAGCACCAACAGTAGAGTCTACCATTTTAAGGGCACAGCATGATGAGCCTGATTGCTCAGTTAGGACGTTCTGAGCTGCACTCCTTCCTCGTGCTTGTACGCCAAATTCCATAAATTCTCATTTTGCGCCATCTCTTGCTGTCTCGCGAGTGCTCGAACTTTCAGCAGCACCCGAACCAGCATTATCAAAATATTTAGCAGATTGGGAGTCAACATTAGTATCAGCAGTTTGTAAATCATCTACACGAACAGTGGGTTTTTTATCATCAAATTGCGCAGTTTCTTCATCGTCGCTTATCTTATCTGAGGAGCAGATTTCCCAATCTAACACGTCGGCTTCTTCAGTTTCACTTTGCCCTCCAGAATCATCCTCGTCTATAGATCGGAGCAAAGCAACAAGTTGTAGTCCAGTGAAAACGTATTGGTCTTTTAGACACGATGTGATAGATTTGACTGCATTATATTCCTTAGTCAAGTAGCATACTTCACCTGTGGAACCAGAATAGATTAGCAATAATTGGGCACGCACACAATGCTTTTATTACAAAAGGTTATGAGTAACTTACTAACTTATGCAAAAGGCTAATATCCTGTGTGATCCGCTCCTTTTTCTACCAGAGGAAGTGGCCTGGGTGCTGTTTGGGGCGGATACTCGACCAGCACCGCTGGCTGAATGCCAATAAAAACCCGTAGTTGTCAACAATCTAGAATAACCTATTTCCGTTCTATAAACTCTTTTATAATCTGAAGTCAGTCTATTTCTTGTGCTAGCTGATAACTGGGAAAATTTTTTATAAATGCTTTCTCAGTTGTACATTTCTTTTTGGTGATTCTATGATGTCACAAATTAAATCAATTCATCGAAAAATAGACAGGCAATGTTTGAAAATCAGTCATACGTGTCATAGAGACCATACGGTCATAAAGTACAGGAAGACGTTCAGAAATAATGGTTTTAATATAGCGGTCAAAATGACCATTGATGGCCGTTGGAGGTAAACCACCTTCCAAAATGTTTGTGAAAGCAATTTTTGGGTTGATACTCAGCATTAGGGTTCCTGCTTATTAATCAGGAAAACTCAAGAAATTTTACACCAGTGTGATTTTTGTAAAAAAATATATCCCACCTTGAAATTCCAACACGGTCAAAATGACCGTACCGGCCGTTCTAGTGTTAAAGCAGTGCGTTGTTCAACAGAACTGGCGCTGTAATGTAAAAGCTGTGCCCGCAATGACTCAAATTCGACTCAAATGACTCAAATTCCGCAATGATTCAAATTCGGTATCTGCAGAATCTGATTCTGTGGAATAATGTTAGAAATTCGCGGGCCGACCGCCAATGTGATTGGTGAACTGTTCATAGTTTTCTTGATTGCTGTGTTATCTTTTCAACATCATCTGTTAAAAAAGCGCGTTCCATTCCTGGGCTGTGCCTGGTTCGTGATCGTTCGATACGAGCCTCGATGTACTTAGGAGCAACTCTTTTAGATATGCAAGCCTTGAGAAAGGCTGCAGAAAACTTCAAAGTTCTGATTTTTCCTCTAGTTCTCACCACATTGTTTAAAACACTCAGATCACCAAGAAAATTGCTCAGTTCTCTACCCTTAAGCGATTCGGCCCAGAAAAGTGCCCGGTGTACTTGAGAGTCCCTTGGATAGGTAAGCCCTCCATAAACTTGGAAAAAGAAGTCAAAACCGCCGTGGAAAGCTGCTATGGTTCCGTCAACACATGCTTGGTCTTTCCGTCAAAGCGCATGCTGCCTGTGACCCGCAAGGATGTTCTACCTACCACTAAGAAAAGCTTTGTCATATATCAACATAAGTGCCACTGTGATAGTCGGTACGTAGAGCGAACATCTCAACGGCTACAGGATCGCATCAAGCAACATGTTCCGCAATGGTTAAGACAACAATTGACCCGGCCACGCCGATCTCAACCACACAAATCGTGCAAACGAAACGACATCAAACCAGATTGTGACTCCGCCATTGGTCAACATCTTTTAAAAAATGATCAATGTGCATTAAACTATGATGACAAGCGGTTTTCAATCCTCGCCACAGCACGCAGCTCTTTCCACCTTAATCTCTTAGAGACTGCTTATATCAAGACCCAGCGCCCAGCTTTATGCAGAGAGAAAGAGTTTGTTTTCGCTTTCAAACTCTTTCGATAATCGCGGCATTTGGCCACTTGTTGCGCTTTCTTTAGCGTTTCGCTATTGCGAAATCTTTCTATGGCGCGCTTTACAATACTAGCGCTACCATTGGCTCGTCTTGATTGCCTAACGTTCAATTTATTCACATATAACCCTTACTAACTCTAGATCCTCCCTTTTGACGCAATATTGCTACTGATGAAAGGGTCACGAAAAGCTTATGGCTCAAACAGCTATTTCAAAGCTACCGTATATTAAAATTCTGTACCACCAACAAGATATTTAATATTATTTTACAAAAGAGGTTGTACCGCTACTGCCGTTTCGGTTACTATTGTAAGTTTCGATAGCTTATTCCACTAAATTGAAAATTAAAAAAAAATATTTTTATGGCCTTGTTTCCGCAACTGAATGCAGGTTGGTTAAATTTTTGCGCCTTCATTAAGTTTTTTATTTTCATAGGTTTTGTTGTCGTTCATAACGGGATCTGTACCAACTACAAAACCATAAAAACATTTCTGGTAGGTTTCCTTCAGTTTATTTATTTGTTCGTGTACTAGTCTGCTCAAAGCTAGAAATGATGTAGTTGGCGCCACTGCTTTACCTGGTAATTGAAAGCAGTGTGGCGCGCATTTTGCGAGTCCCTCTTTCATTCAGTAAAATAAATCAAACATTGTAAACGTTCTAAATTGAATTTTATTTTTTGTTGTCTGACCAGTTTGAATTGCAACGAATTGACTTTATAAATAATTGTCGACTGAAAGTACTACTACACAAAAAACAAAAACGCATGTGCATAAAAAAAGGTGCGCTCGCTTAAGACGAAACCCAAGACTGATTGTAACAACAGAAAAAAAAGTGATTTTGCGTAAAATTGCCTATGTCACGTGATCTGTCGTGTAATCCTAGAGATCGCCGCAGTAGTGAGAAGCTAAACTTGGCATTTGCTGCCATGAGATCAGCAAGATGCTACCAAAGCTCGCCACCTCTGCAAAAACGCTACAGTAGCGACTGGGCGGCTCTGCATCGTGTTTCCGGGAGTTTAACGCGTCTTCAGCAAGCTAATTGTTTTGTTCAGCAAAGCCACAACTACGAATTCGAGTCTGACACTGATACTGAAGTGATTGCGAAGTTGGTGAAATATTTATGGGACAACCGCGAATCCGATGACATTCGCTTCAGCACATTGGTAGAACGAGTGATGCAGCAAATGGTGGGTAGTAGTCTTTGCGTACAATTTCAGTGTTATTTTTACAAGATCTAGAGAGCGCCTTTTATGTCATTTTTCCCGTTAAAAACCCTTTTTTTGTTGATTAGGATCAAGGTTATCAATGCGGTGTTATCTACAACAGGGCTCTACAACCTTAGTGCAGGCGCTTGATTTATTTTACTCAATCGAATGTAATTGCGAGCTAATGTCCAAGCCACGGAATCTTTCCAAGACGAAAGTCTCTGACGGTTTGTTTCAAATCTGTGATGTTTGCAGACTGATTGTGTCAGTACCATCACAGATAACTGGCATTGATTGGCAGCCAGTAGTGATGCTAGCTGAGCGACACTTCTATATTTATTCGCCTATTGTATGGGTGGGACAAGCATCGGTGTCCAATCGCTATCTAGCAGCGATCAGTTTGTTCCCACCGCGGCTAAGCAAATATTTGTTCCTTCATTTGTGTTTGCTGAAATTAAATTGCTAATTATCCGAAAATATGCCAGGAGTTTTATTTCAGTTTTGTGAGGTTCTAAATATTGAATTATTATTCTTTTGACTATCGGGAGATTAAAAAAGCATCATTTTACGTGGCGTTTTCTCACTTCGCATGAAACCGTGCTTATTCTGTGTGTGCCAGCTGCCATCCTTGCTTGCGAACCAATTTTTGTTGGCGCAACACGGAACTTAAATTCCGGTGCGCTTTCTGACAAATACCAAAGATTTTTTAATATAGTTTCAAACTCCAGACGTTTTGTCATATAGCCAAGAACAATTGCTTCTACACCAAAAGGTGATCTAGCACTCTAGAATTTTTGAAATGCAGCCAAGAACAGCGGCTTCTACACCGAAAGGTGCAGTAAATTGTCGTTTTGACGTTTGCAGCATTCGTGGTAGAATTTGATAAAGTAAACAAAACTCGCATTATCAATTAGTCGATGGTCGCAGAATCGAGCGTTCAAACCTCATTCTGATTTCGACCTCGCCCCGAGAAAGATGTTTCACAGTCATTTTTCTTCGAAGCATCAGTAATAAAAATGCAATGAGCCAGCAGAGCTGGCAACTGCGTATCAGGTCAAAGCACGAGAATATTTTTAAGTAAAACCGACTTAAGCTTTTCTTAAAACCAGAAAAAATATAGCATGCTTGCATGCGGTTCAACTTTCAGTTTTGTATTCAACTTGTTACTTACAGGAAGGAGCTGGTGCCTTTGTATTCAAAAGTAAACATTTTCCCGGACAATGCGTTGGAACACGGTAAGTCGGTGAAATTAATCACATGATATTTGTTAGTAACCAGCTGATTGATGAGACTTGTTTGTCGATAGGGAAATTAGTTGTTGGTGATGGTGTGATGAATAGTGAATACTGTTATGTTGCAAATTCCATAGTATGCAGTTTAACTTAATGCCGGATTTAGTTTTTTTCCGATTAACAAATGTTGTTAATGAAATTGTAAAACTGGAATTGGAAGACCCTCTGTCGATTATTATTTCTCCTGGGGCACCTTATTCTCTCTTTATGGGCATGCTCCCATCTTGAAGAAGATCTGGTAACAACGATTTTAGTTGTATGGTTTTTGTTGTGCAGACGTGGCAGCCCTCTATTGGTTGGCGTTCGCAGCAAGTCAAAATTGAGCACTGATAATATTCCGATTTTGTACAGTTCATGTGAGTAGTCGTGCTTTCTTGGATCGCATTCATGTGCTTAACCGATAATCTGACGACAGATAAGAGAAAATCTAGCAAATCTGGGGGGTTGCATCTTCTAAATGAATTTATGAAAGCGTCAAACTCGAATAAATGCGACGAAAAATTTTTCCCGGCCGCGCACTTGGACGCAACCAATGATGGCATAGAAGCCGATGGTATAAAGCATGAGCGTTAGATCAGCGTTAAACCAATTCTAGTAATTCCATTAAAGCGAGCTTGCTAGAACAACTCCACGTTATCTATATGAAGTAGTGACTGCTGGATGTGCAATCTACAAGTAGCTACTCATGCACAATTTATAGCGTCTGCTGTCTAGTAGATATGCCTTACAGTAGTAACTATTTATTGTGCTGTCTAGTAGCAGCTTTTGCAATTTAGTAGCTGCTACTTGATATGCTATTTATTAGTGAGAGCTATTGCACATGCATTCTACTAGCAGCTACTTAATGTGCAGTTTTGTAGCTGTTACTGGATATGCTTGCCTCATATTTAATTCACTGCGCTGCAATTATTTTATGTGATTGACACTTAGAAAATACATTAATCGGCCAAAAATGATCTGGTAAAAGGAAAACTTTCTGTCAGGTATCAATTTAAAGGGTTTGCTTCTAAATTGTATTAAAATATCATCGTGATTGTGCATTAGTCGATGGCACTTGTGTTTATATCATTCTAGCTCAGATTAATTACTTGATTCGTCATTGGCTTGGCTTCACTTTTCATTGAATTTTTGGTGAAACCAGCTTCCATTTGGTTGCATAAGTGACTTCTAGTCGGTTTCATCCAACTCAGACAAACTGAGAAATAATGAAGAGTCTCACGCTGAGGTCATGCTCGGTTTGCAAGTTGTTGGTCTGTCTGAACCACTACGACGATTAGCCTGTTCGACCTATTCACCTGTCTCCCAACCAAATGTAGAAGAACCCCGTAAAATGCCTCCCAACTTTTTTCCACTTTCCTACTAAGTGGCAACCAGAAAAGATGTGGATACCAGCATTCTTTTAAGTAATCTTGACATGCCCCGGTCGAGATGTAAACCAGCAACTTTACTGCATTGGAAGCAACGCTCCAACCAGTTAACTATTAAGGCAGATAGCTATTGAAAAAATTCACCGAATATTTAAGGTGTAGTTTGTCGCCGCTTCAAACAAGGCCAAAAACGAGATGTTTGTCAGCTTGGTCTTGCTCTGCTAAGTTTGTTTTTCCAGCTTTTTCAAAACAGTCCTTCTGTTTGGAGAACTACCTTGTGCAAAGCTGTATTTCGGCAGCAAAGCTATTTTTATGGTGGTTTCTTTGTAGCAAACTGCTGTTTTATACCACTTTTCATCCAGGCGGTCGAGAACTGTCTGATTCTAGGCTATATGATCATCTGCCATACCCCCATCCCCAGGAAGAGATCTGGAAACAACAGCCGTTGTTTTTTAGAAATTTACGGCTTATGATATTTATTGTTGACCTATATTAGTGAGCATGATGACATTGATAGTTATGATAAATTATCGTAAATAATTAACCTCATTTCAAAAAATTTGAAATAATAGTAGCGATGTGTAGCTGCAGTGAGATGTTAATGAGGTGATTGACAGTTGCCACTTTTCGTTTCCTAATTTATATTTTGTTTGGCAATAGCTTCAAGCTACTCGTATTTTATTTAGAAAGGAAGTAGTAAAATTTGATATTTAGTGAATCAATAGATAGTATTGGGCTACTTACTTTCGGCAGTTTTCCGGTCATGAAATTGTTCGGTCTCCACGGGGTGTAAATGGTTACAATTGTCCAAAAAAAGATAATTGCAACTTTTACACCATGCTTTATAACTATTGTTCAAAGGCTGTTTCTACAATGCATTACAAGCACAATAATTTGACTTAATTGTGATTTACTGCCATAATGCGATGTTTGGCTGTCCTTTCAAAGTAATTTTGCTTTTAATTTTACTAAAATTTCACAAAATACTGAAGTAAATTAAAAGGAAAATTAAGTTCTATATGCGCGAGCTACTTATACAAGCAACGTGCTATGATTCAGTTTTGTAGTTAATCACTTATTTGATGTGGATCGATCAAGGGTTGACTTACATCTCCAAATCGTGGTAGTAGTTTTGTGCCAAATTTGTCTCTATTCTCGAAAAAATAGATCGATTTTAAATGAAATTTATAGGGATCAAAGTTATGAAAGTAAAAGTTTTCAAAAATTTTTCATGTTTCTTGACTTAATTGTTAAGAAGCATGTTGTTCTGTTGTACTTTGAAGGAGGTGTGTTGCGTACAACTTCCATCCTATAGTTGTTTGTTCGAAGTTATTGTGCTTGATGTAATTTCACATTTGCGCAACTGCATGTTACTTGCTCGTATTCTCGAATGTTCTACTGTGATATGGATGTGTAGTGACGTAGTGATAGTAGATTAAAGTCGATTAAGTTTTAAATCTGTGCTACTTGTTATTAGCCTTTCTTGTGTAGGATTAATTTTCTATAAAAAAGACGTATACAGTTTTTAATTCACCTGCAGTTTTAGAATCAGTCCGACCATATTATTCTTGCTGCGGTTAACACACAATTCAAGTTTTATTTCCTTGTGTCCAGAAAAAGCCCAACTTGGATAACTGTTAAGAGAAGTAGCTTGTTTCACATCACTCGGCCAAAATACGATTTGAAATCAACGACACTTAGTTGGTGTCGTCATTTTCATACTATTACCGGGTTTTTGTTGCTGTTAAACCAATGATTTAATCTGCGGTAGGGATGGGCAATTCAGAATAATATACTATTCTAGAATATTCTAGAATAGTTAAACCGAATCCAGAATCCGAATCCTTTTTGGCGATTAGCACAATCAATATGAATGCATTTATTACAAGTTTACAACAACAAAAGCACAACCAGAGAACGAGTTTTTTGCAGTGCAATCAAATTATGTCTGCACGTGTGTGCATCATGAGAAAACGGACGCATTCGATCAATGTTTGTGTGTGCGAGTTAGTTTTTGAATCATTGCGTGCAAATAATACTTTTACAAAAAGAAAATCTGTGAACAAGCAACGTGATAAAGCTTGCAAGCAGGATATTAACCGAATCCTATTGGATTCGGATAGTTTGGGATTCGAATCCTTCGGATTCGGTATTCTGAATTGCCCATCCCTAATCTGCGCACTAAAGGACCTCCTGCATTTCTGCTATTTCGTGATGTGACTTTAAGAAGAAATAGCATTACAGTTGCAACCTAAACTTTAGGTGGCTTGTGGCATCATAATGCGTTGTGTCATCGTCCGTAAAAATACAAATCATTGAACGACGAATTTACTTTGATGACGCCTCAGTTGAATTAATGACGTAACAGCTACATCAATGATTTTGTCCTGTTATACTTGCATAAGCGTATAAACTGGTTGCTATGGTTGCGAACCATAAACACCGCTTATTATCACTTCGTAATGAACATATTTCAGCATCATCCAAGAAGCTGTCCAACGGTGTACACATGGCTCGGTTGAACAGCACCACGGAACTGGTTACACAAAGTGAAGCGGAGGGGATCGAGTTCTTTCTCGCTTCCGATGCAAGGTGAGGGTCGGTCTCGGTTTCGAAAGTTGTTAAACGTGTCGTTGGTTGCCTGCCGCCAAGCAGCAATAAAAACTCGAACGGTTTTGGTGTGATTCATGGTTGGTAACCTTCACTGTACGACTTTAAAAGTTAACTTTGGGTTTTACTCAATATTTTTTACATTTTATGTTTCTGGCCGCAGGTGTAATTAAAGGGCGTTGGAGCCATAGCCGTCATATTTTTTTTATACCCGATTGAGGAATGAAGATGTTTTCGGACGTAGCGGCTGAACATACCGGTCTTTAACAAACTGGAGGAGTGTAGGCATCAAGACAAGTTAATATATTTTTGCCGTTTCAAAAATTTTCTTTTGGCTTACGTTAATGCTTCTGGTGACTGACCATCACTAAACAGTTGAGTTGGCAGGTATAGCTGGAGATCGCTTGGTTTTTAAATTGCTGCAAACATTCTCACACAGTTTTACTGATTGCTCCTTATTTTTTGCAGCGCTATTATCGAGCACACAAATCAAGTCATCTTCCTTGAAGATGATGACGTAGCTGCTGTCGTGGATGGAGGTGAGAGGTCATGTGGTGAAAGGTCGATATGCCAAATTTAAACGATATGCTTTATTTGTTGCCGCATCTGGTCGTACTCGACCCGTTTGTTCAATATTTGTGGCAAACTATTGAATTTGATGCGTATTATTGCATCGACAATCTTCACTGTTTGTTTATTATAACATCACTGACTTTTTGAAAGATTTATTATCGCATAAGCAAGCAGTATTGGAGATCAATTGCTACCAGTGACGTTTAATAAAATTTATTACTTGTTGCTAACCGCTAGGTTGGAGTTTTGCTGCAGTCAAACTATACTTTGTTGCTATCACAAGTTGTGGCTTGCATGTTTTTCCTTCTGTTGGGGACAGAAACATTTCAATAGTGCTTTAGCATACCGATGTTACCTGTAAGTTGTTATCCGTTTATGGTATGATAATTGCTAGCATTGACCATCCATCGAATGAAGCGAGGCAAACAGAACGAAGCCAACAGCAGAGCAATTATGTCCTTGCAACTAGAAATGCAGCAGATCATGAAAGGAAATCATTCGTCATTCATGCATAAAGTGAGTGATAATGGTGCGATTGTGATGGAATAATTGAGCTTGTGTGCAGTTAAGCATCAGCGGTTGATCTTGTGCGTTTGTGCTCAATTATTTCTCTATTGTAATCAGCAATATAGTTTTGCTGCTTGCGTGGATTCAACCTGTGTAGGGAGTTGAGTGTTTAGAGCGTTACATTACACGCGACAGGGTAAAGCGGGACCGGCCGTGCACTCAAGGTTCAAGCTACGGCATGCGTCGACCACATCAACATGTATAGATGACCTTTAATTCGAAGACCATAAGATCAGTTTGCAGTCTGTCAAATTGTCTGTTAATCTTGTGATCGATGAGTTGAGTAAGTTCATGCAATTAAAATTTCCTTGTGAACGAGGCACGACTTTGGCAACTTTGCCGAAAGTGAAGTTGCTTGTAGTAATAACTTGGTGTTCCGATTTATGATTACAATTCCAATTTCAATACCTGCCTATCATGTTGTAATTCATTAAGTTGAATATGATTCAAGAACACTGAGCATGAAATGCCAAAATCATATTTTATAATAAAACCAATTAGGAGATTCAGCCAAAAAAGGTGGAAATCAGTATTTGTCAAATAACCACTCGCAAATTTCGCGCTAATGAGTTCATTAGGCGAATGAAAATTCAGGTATACCATCCATTGATAGTACCTGTGACATACCGATACCGTTCACTGATAGAACTGGAAATATGTCATGCGAGGTTGTAGTGGTGAGAGCGTCCGCATCGCAGTCGGTAGACCTTGGCTTCATTCCCTAAGTCGAGTCATACGAAAAGGCTTTAAAAAATGGTATTCACAGCTTCCCTGCTTGGCGCTCAGCATATAAAAGGGATAGTGTGGAGAACAAGCCGGCAAGCTTGCTTGTTGTGTCCTTGGGCAAGGCACTCAACGGGACCCTCCACCTTTATGTGGCAGACAGGTGGCCCCACCCGTACTTCACTGGATTACAATTGTGAAGTTGCTAACCCAGCATGTCAGACGACTCTTGGGTACCAGTGGTACCAGTGGCAGTCCGCCTTGTTGGTGGTGGGGCTACCAATCACTCGTGACTGGTTCGAAATGCCATCTTTCCCCATTGCCTAATTTCAATTAGGTTGACGGCATGAACCTGAATTGCCATTCATGCAGTACCTTCATCCTAAGGAAGAGGAGGGGTAATCACAAACAAACAAGGTTATGCAAAATTTTACAAAAAATGCAATGCTGCTGCTCGTAGCAGGATACTCCTATTGCTAGGAGGTGCAAAGTAAATTATTACAAATAAGGACGTAACTAACTAGTCACAAATGATTCACAACTGTGTATAGTATGTTATAATTTATGTGTGGTTACTAGATAGATATATTACCTGGTTATACCGTTTGTCGCCCGCAGGGCCCCCTATCAGTAATGTGGGGTTAAGAATATCGGTTCAACTAGATGCGCCGGTATTATCCAATGGACAGTTCTGAGAACACCAATAAAAAAAATTGTTTTTTGACATAACCAATGCTAGTTCGAAAATTAAAAGTACTGTGTGTTGAAAGCAAATCGAATAAAAAACGATGAGAAGGTTTTGCATCGCTGCTATATTTTTCCAAGGTTCTGAGACATGGCTACGTCGTATTTGGTTTGTTTCCAGCATAGGCTTCATTAGCGCCTGGTGGACTCGCTTACAACTGAAACAGTTAATAACTGGACAATTTTTTAGAGTTCATTTGAACAAGTGCTCGAAAGCATACCATCGATGTAGTATGGCGCCAAAGTGATTGATGTGTATTTATAAAAATAAGCCATAAAATTTATGTCCACTAATTTAGACTTTTTCGTAACTGAAGATCTATTTTTAAAGCCTAAGTTTTCGCTCCTAAATTAAATGTTCTTTAACAAATGATCGAGTCAGAAACGTCAAGGGTAGGATAGGCGTAGCTTGTGTTCCCATGATACCTATCTCTATTCGTTTAAATCACTGTTTCCCAACCGGAAAAAATTTCCGCATTTAATATTTACAATTTCCATGCTATTTGTGTATATGATATTTGATAGACCACTTGTATTTTAAGACTTTTGATGAATTGGTTTAGCTTAGCTGTGTAGTAGGCCTAATATGATGTCATAAATGTATTTACACTCACAGGAGTGCCAAGAGGTCTGAGGGTTTGAAAAAGGTTTAAAAAAAGCGCCTTTTATTTTTTAAAAACGAAATTTTCCTTTACACAGAGAAAATTTCTTCTGATACAGTTCAAGAAACCAAATTACAAGTGCACCTCCATAAAAAGGTCATCATTTTAAAAGGAGAGACAAATGACCCCTCGCCGCATAGTAATCTTCAAAGAAAAAAGTTTTTATGTGTATCTTAAGGTGCAACCCCAATTTACCTCAAAAATTTGCAAAGTTTTCCACAATTTTCAAATTTTTCAAGCTAACCTTTCAAAATTTATCTTTTAAAATAGCATTTCAACCCCTTTTGTTTTGCGTCCCTGCATCTGCACACAATCACCAAAAGCAACCTTACACACGCCGTGATCAGACGTTTTATTCTGCATGTGCTGGACGTGGTTTGTCTTGTTCAATTGCTCAAAAAACGCTAGATGTAAGAAACAAACGTCTTGTGTTCATCGTTTCATTTCGAAAAGGGAAGAACGACAGTTCACAAACACTTGCGGAGAGCAGAGAGGAATGCACTAAATAAGGTTGGAAACCAATGGTTTAAATGAATAGGCGACGGAGAGGCAACTGAAAGTTAAAGGGAGGATGGCAGCGATTGTTTTCAAAATTCCAAGCGTTGGATGTTAAGTAGTCGGCGTATTTCACGATGTTATGCCCATTATGCGGTGCATTTAATGCTGTAAATCCATCCTAGGGATGAAGAGGGGCAAGCGCAACAACGCGTGGTGCGCTTCTTTTCGTGCTTGCATTTATGACATGTAAGTCCTGGCTACACCTTAAATCTACATGTTCCATTCATTACTTACCCATAGCCAAGAGGTCCATTCGTTTCCCCTAGTATGGAAGTATAGCAGAAATGTCTTCGTTTCTCTGTGATATAGAGATATTTTCTTTTGATTTCCCCTTAAATCCTCTCAAGTCACAGCCGACTGCCCTTTATGTTCTCTCTTTACGCATACCCCGGCGTGTTATAGGGACCTTGCCTTCGTTGTTAGCTTAGATCCCGGTAGCTCTAGAAAGCCATTATTAAGCAAAATAGCAAAAAATGTCATTCCCAAATATGGTGCGGTTTTACCCCGCCAGAGTTTGCCATCAGCTTTGCCGAGATAAAAAGTATTGGTTCAAGCAGCTGCGTGAGCTTCACTGTGCAAATATTTGTGGGAGCAGTAACAAGAAGTTGTAGTTCTATTAATCAAGATTGTAAACACTCGCTTAAAAAGTAGGTTTCGCGACCAATAATCGTTCTTTCCAAACAGTTTGTAGGGCAACGGAATCGAAAACGATGGTAGCGCAAAATTTGTGGTCGTTTTTGCAATCACAAAAATAAACTATTTAGTTGTAGGTCTGTTTCACGACTTGGTGAGCAGCCTTTCGTACTTAAAGTGTGATATCGATTTCTTTGGCTTCGCTGTTTGATCAGGTCCCGGCATAGCGAGAAAAGGGCCCATGCCTTTGCCAGAGTTCTGCACTCTATTCCAGTACGCCTATTAATCCATTTTCAAGTAAATATGTTCCCTTTTGGTGCAGTTTGACAAATTAATAGGCCTGTTGTATATTTTGATTTTTTTCAACTTTGGATTTAAACTTGCCCCTAATATTGACTCCCCTACTCTTAAATAAAAATTAGTCTTATATACAAACAGCGTATCCATCGCAAATATCATTCTATTTTACCCGGCATTTTATCTGCAGTTAACGTTTGCTTTTATAATGAAAGCCGGTAAAACACTGCTACTACCTGCTGCTGTCATTGATATCGTACCAGACAGCATTATGACATTTGTAGAAGTTTTTTGAAGCGTTCAAGAAAAACAATAAAGGAAAGGTTGCTTACAATCAAACAATCTTACTAAAGAATAACTTCTTGCGTTGTCAAAAAAGCTCTAACTATAATTTTTTTTTTATTTAATGCAGCTAGTTGATATTTCCCAAAAAGTCTTAACCGCGTTTCTAATATCATTATTTGTTGAAAAGATTGAAAAAACAAATTTTGCATTTAAGCGTTAATTGTGTCGTCATCGTAAACTCTAAAAAGATAAAGTTTTTGCAAGTTGGTAAGTTTAGGACTTTCTTCCGTTTGAGCAACAATCCGTTTTCTTTTGTCAATAAATGGAAATTTAAAAAAGATATTTTTTTGCTATGATGCGTGATAACACATTTGTGATGTTAGGCTATTTTCAAGTAAAATAGCAAGTGTCTTTCATGTGACACGATTTTACCCAGTGACGTTATTTGATTTCTTAAAAACTTTCTCAAGCTCCTGCTGGCTACGCTTTGTGTTGTACGTTCTTTTCTTCCTGCTTAAGCGTGCTCATGAAAGACAAAAAGTCTTTGCTTTTCTCAAAATTTTCAGGTTTGTCGCTCTATAGCTTCATATAACTACTAGCCGGCGTCGCCCGGCAGGGTGCCCATCAGTAAGGTCGAAGTTAACAATATCGGTTCAGCCGGCCAAACCGTTTTTACCCGACGGATAGTTGTGGAAAGAGTAATAATCGGGTGAAGCCGACGCAGCCGTCTGATTTGATATTCTTATCCTCAGCATTACTAATGGTTGCTATTGTAATATCTTAACATTTGTATTTTTAGGAATAGCGTATTAAATATTAGAACCGCTATGCACGACTTTTTCATAGCTAACTGCTTATTTGTTAGGGTTGTTCGGAACGAAATTTACTGGTTCGAAACGAACGAAATTTACTTCAGGCAAAGCCGTTCGAAACGAAACGCAATTTTGTTTCGAAATACAGTATTTCGAATTTTTCATCGTCACTCATCTGTGCCCTTGTCTTGCTTCGAAAATTCACGTGGCGGTGGCAAATGGCCGCTAAATGCGTTCAACGCCGCAACCGTGTGAAGCATGTTCGTCACACTGGATGGGTCAACCTTTTACGTCACACTGGATGGGTCAGCCTTTTACGTCACACTGGATGGGTCAACCTTTTACGGTTTGGTTTTGAGCGCATAACAAAACGAAATTCTTCACTAAGGAAGTTAATTCAAAGCGAAAGAAAACCAAAGCAAAGCAATTTTGCGCCGAAACAAACGAAACGTAGTTTTGGAATACTTTTGTTTCGAACACCCCTACTGTTTGTACTATCTAAAGCCCGTGGTTGCGCGCAAGTTGCTTGGTTTTGGCATAAACGCAGCCAGCGAAAGAGCAAAATAACCCAAAGCTATGTACCTATGGGTTATTACAATAGAAGCGCCCCCGTTAGTATTATTGAGGTTAATAACATCAAATCAGTCGGGTTCGTCTGCTTCACCCAACTGCAATGCCAATGGCTTTAACAGATATGGGATTAAGAGGTTATGTACCTTGATACTAATATTTTGTTGCCAAAGATAAAACAGGACCGTTTTTACCTCCATGTTTTTGTAAGCGAATCATTAATTTGTTTGCTTGTAGAAGGCTACCTTTTTAAAATGCTTAGAGACTTTTATTTTTCGATGAATATTTTTGAAAATTTTGACATCAAATGCCAAAAAACCATGCTTTTTAGAGAGAATAGTGAAAGTGTACCAAACAACTCACTTTTTCTAGAAATTGCTATTTTGTGAAGTCCAGTCACCAAAATTTTGAGTGCTTTTAACCGGTTGGCTACATTCAAAATTTTTTAAATCTTCATGAATCTTTTTGCAAATTTAGATAGATAATGCCAAAGAACCATGTTTGCTAGGAAAAATAATCAAAAAGTACTGAAAACCTTTTTACAAAATGCAAGTTTCTTGGGTTTAATAGGAAAATTGTTCAACTAAAGTTATTCCGTGATATGATGTATGACAACCAATGTTTGATCAGCTATTATAAACTATTCCTTATCTTAACCAATTAAGAGCTACATAGGCCTGTTACTAGAAAGTGAATTTCTTCATCTTTCAAACGACACTGATTATTTGTCCCTTGGCGTAACCTTTATATATGCAACTTACCTTTTACCTGTTTTTATTCATCCTATCACTTCTTGGAGGAATAAAAAATTACACCACAGGTCTTACAGTTCAGCTTTTTTAGAGTAAAAGCTGATAGTAAATGTACATGTCATATGTTAACGGCATTGGCTTGAAATACCATTTAATTCGTTTAAAAATTGTGAAAATCGGTTGAGAAATCAGGTCACCAATCAATTTTTTAAATAAACTGATTTCGCAAAATTGTGGCAATTTTTGAAGAATCATCGAATGATGATCTTTGGTAACGTGTTAATCGTACCACAGCATTATGACATCAGAGGGCGAGTTTCAAGCGTGCAGAAAAAAACAAGAAGCATGCTGAGAAAACTTAAAATGCTTAAATGAAGAATTCGTTTTTGCATTGCCAATTAAGATTTAATTGTTGTAAAGTTTCTTTTAACGAAAGCACCTTGCCAAAATCTCCCAAAAAAGCTTTCAATCACGTTTCTAAGATCAGTATATTTTGGGTAAATAAAGGAAAAAAAACTACAATTAATTGTTAATTATGACGTCACCTGACATCGTAACGAAGTAAAATTTGTTGAAGTTGGTAAGTCTGGTACTAGCTTTCGTTTAGGCCAGAAACCGCGTTTCTCGATCCAAAAATGCCATCTTTGATCATGACGTCATGGTGATGTCACCATCCCCTGTCTTCTCTTCGTCGTATGGCAGGGTATTTATGATTCAGGCCAGACACAAGAAAAGGATGAGGATCGATGGTTTATTCTTTTGCCACCCCAACCTGCTATGTTGCCTAGATCAGATGCTGGCGGTGATGGAATTGAGCCAGCACCTTGTTTCGTGTTCCAAAACCGTCAGACATTATTCCTCGAGGTACCCGATGTATGGAACGTGTTAAAATAATGTGGTCTGCAGTTTGTTCACTAGCGCCACACTCGAATTTCGCTGATGAAGCGAGACCCCATTCGTGCATGGACGAACCGAAACACCCAACGCCAGTACGCAGGCGATTGAGTTTGGCCCAAGTTGTTCTGGTCAAACTCATTTCAATAGGTCTTGTGCTGACACCAGGAATGTAGACACCCAGCGCTGACATACTCCTGGAGTACTCTGTGTCCCATGTCAAGTTCGTTCATTGGGCAGCGCGGATGCCCAACTCAGATAAGTTGTGCAATAGTTTCCGCGCGGCAGGAGCAAACAGGTGTCTAGATTTCAGTCTCTCTCTTTGCTAGCAGCCTGCTGCTCAGTCAGCTGGCCATGAAGAATGTGGCCAGGGTCAAAAAAACTGCGATTAGCCAAAGAGAGTGTCGCTTGTTGGCGTCGAAGCTCGGTTGGCTGGATGCCTGAGAGAACTGGAAGGTTGTCCGTTGCAGTGGGATGTAGACATCCAGTGACAATGCGCAAAGCGTCATTAAGAACGCTTTCAATGAGGCGTGTATGCGTGCTACGACACCAAGCTGGTGTACAGTACTCAGCAGTTGAATAGATCAGGGACAAGGCAGCTGTGCGCAATGTCTAGGCACCAGCGCCCCATCCTGAACCCGCAAGTCGCCTCAGGAGCAAAACGCGCGTGGATATTTTTTTGCGCAATGCCTCAAGGTGATGACGGTACGTGAGCGCTCTGTCCAGTTTCACACCAAGATAGGTCGGCACTGGGCAAAGCAGTAAGATTTTACCAAGAAGAGGAGCCAAGACTGATCCCTGTGGGAGACCATTTTTCAGGCCTTCGGAGCCTGCTTGGCTTGCTGTCACCAGTCCTCAGGGTGAAGCTTCTGTTCCGAACAAGTTCCATGATCACCTGGACCATGTGCTTGTCCGGCAGAAGTCTCAGCAGCTTGCAGGTGAGGCCACTGTGCCAGACAGTGTCATGAGCAGCTGTCAAATCGACAAATACGGCACCAGCCTTCTTTTTTGCCTGATAAGAATTCTCAATGTTTTGCGTAAGCAAAACGACCTGATTAACGGTAGACTTTCCGAGTTGAAATCAAGTTTGTTCTTTTGGAAGCAAGGGGTCGACTATTGGTTCGACACGATTGTAGATCAGTCGTTCGAAGATCTTGTAAGGGACGCCGAGCAGAGAGATTGGACGGTAGCTCTGTACGTTCTCAACAGATTTTGAGGGCTTAGGGATCGCGACTACCAGCGCCCTTCTCCAGATTTTTGGAATTTTGAGTTGGCGCAAGCAGGAAGAAAGGAAGCCACATAGCCAGAACTTCAAGCCGGAACCAGCATGAAATAAAAGCTCCAGACAAATAAAGTCAGTCCCCGGAGCTTTACCTGGTTTTAAGTGGCTGGGAGCAGCAGCAAAAAAAATCGGAAATATTTTCTGTATCTGGGGCAGTAGACCTCCAAAGGTCAGACAATGTCTGCGTAATGAATCGAGAAATCTCTTGCTTTGCACCCTCGTATTTCTCGTTTTTTTACCAGCTGGCTAGCAATAGCATTTGGTGCAACGGGATTGTTTTGACCTAGCCGTAAGATTGTTTAACGTACTCCATGCTACCCGGTGAGAGTGTGAAAAGTCGATGTTCTGGACAGCCTCAGACCATCGATCCCTCCGTTTCCAGCCTGGCAAGCGAAACTGTAGCAGCTCTGCTAGATTCATGATCTTCAGAGTATTGCAAAAATGGTTGGCAGAGGTTTTCACACTCGAATACCAACATGGTATACGATTATTTCGTCGGCCACGTGGGATACACTTTTTCGCCGCCGTGCTGATGGTGCTACAGAAACACTGATATGCCTGATCCATATCAGGGAAATCAGGTTGTGGCAAAGTCTTGGCAAGTGTGTTTGTGAGACTAATGTAGTGGCTTCACTTGGCTTTGCGGAAGTTTCATCGCTTTACAGGCTTGCTTGGTACAGGACGAGCAAACCTGGGTGGAGTAATAAGCGAGCGTCGATGTTGATACCTTGGAAACTTTTATAAGACATGTCTGTCCGGTAAACGACTGTCCGAATCGATATTGACGAATGCAAGATCCGGGTCGGTACTTGTATTCCAGCCGCCAGAGTGGGAGCTGGCGGCATCCTTTGGGTTATGGAGTGGGGCAAGATTGTTGGTATTTGCCCAACCAACCAGGCATTCTCCATCTGCACAGTTGGCATCATAACCCCAGTCAACATCCTCGCAATTAAAGTCGCCAGCATAGAGACATGGATGTGGGAGTACTGTGAGATCGGATACTTGCAACCGAATCGGTGGAGGTTTGTAAGCGTTAACTACCTTATATCCATCAACGTCGACGCACAACCACTCAGTCTCCGATGTAGGCAGAGATTGGTCGAAAAGGGTCCACTTCAGTCGTTCATCGACCAACGTAGCAAGGCCATGCTTCCTGCTTAAGGATAACCCAGCTAGTTGGTAGTCCGGTAGAACTAACCTCTGAGCAGACGTGCTGTGGGTCTCCTACAGAAGGATGACGAGTGCCTCACGCTGTGCAGCAAGATGGTAAAGAACGCTCATCTTGCTTGCAGTGAACCCTTCGATGTTCAGCTGAAGGATGGTAGGCCTTCGGAACTTGTTGACGATGCGTTTTGATGCATCGCTCGACCTGAAAAGGGCGTTTGCCACTTACAAGGACTTGAAAGAACATCGGTAACAGTAGATAAACACCGTTTGGACAGATTTGGTTTTGGTCTGTTATGCGAGTTCGGAGGACAGGCGTACTCACGGACGGGGCTACGAGAAAGCATCTGCCGTCTAGTCCATCTATGACACACATTGATGTCGCGATCCCCTGTGACATCCCCCCGTATGGTGCGATTTTCCCCCTGCAGTCATCACCTTTGCCGAGTTAAAACGTATTAGCAATGCGGCTGCCGCCGGCTTTGCCGTACTAACATTTGTGAGAGCAGCATCGAAAAGTTTTAGCAAATATAGGCCATAGTTTCTGTACACGCACGTAATGGTGATCATCTTAGTCTATCAGTGAAGAGTGGTATAATGCAAAGAAGAACGATGTCACAAACTATCCTTTTTACTTTCAAAAGGTGTGAGTGGTGTGGAGGTGAAGCGAAGTCAAAAATGATGGCCACACCCAAATAATAGTCGTTTTGACCTTTTAAGAAGTGAGCTATTTAGTGGTAGGGCTATTTGACAATTTAGTGCATCCTCTTTTTGATTCATATTTGTGATATTAAGTTCTTTGGCTGTGCTGTTTGCTTTAATTCAATCATAGCGAGAAAAAAGGCAATGCCTTTCCTCGAAACGTACACTGTATTCATACACTGCATTTCATTCCTCGAAGTCATACACTGCATGCGCCTATTAAGCTATTTTCAATCAAAAACCTTCCCTCGAAATCCATTCAAAATTGATGGTGTTATTGTTTTTGTGATCTTTTCTTAAACTTGGGATTTTGCTACATTTAACTTTGCCCCTAATCCCAATCTTCCTACTTTGAAACGAAGATTAGTCTTAGAGTTTAGAGTTTGCTTGCCCGGTAAGTTTCAGAAGAGTTAAGCTTGAAAAGGTGGTCAAACACAAAATTGCTTGTGGCGTCGCCAATAATCCCTAAAGTTAAAAAACTTTATTTTGGAAATGGTGTTGTTGATATCTCCCGAAAGGGCCGTCAACCGCTTTTCTACGGTTAGCATTTTCTAAGAAATTAGACCTGATAGGTCGAAACAGTGTCACTGTCTGCAGTTTGCTAAGAAAATCTATTTTTACAAGTATTTGTTAATTATGACGTCATCATAGATCATGAAAAGTGAATTTTTTAAGTTGTTAAGTCGTGTGCTGGCAATTGGTTAAGTTCAAAGTAGCATTTCTCCGTCAAAAAATTATTTTTGATTGTGTCGACATCAAAGCTTTTATGACACCCAGTACAGTGATCAGTCGTACCAAGTTTTATATTTGTACTCCCAGTAGTTTTGGATAGTTAAAGCGCATGTTCGTACACACCTACATACAAAGCCAAAATTTGCGTTTTGGTGTAGTTGTGACATCGTCGAGCCCTTATTAAAATCACCCTGGGAGGAGGTGATCAATCGTGCCCTGTTTTGATCTTTTTACTCCTCCCATTAGTTGAGGATTGGTAGACAAAAACAAAAAAGAGAAAAAATCTTTGCTTTGTAGTATAGATGATTATGTTTTACAGCGAATATGTCGTATTTGCAGGAGATCTTCGAGCAGCCCGAATCAGTGGTGAACACGATGCGAGGGAGGGTACTATGGGATGAAAAAAGGGTGGTTCTGGGGGGGCTCATGGACCACATTGATGAGATCAGAAGATGCAGACGAATCATCATTATCGCGTGTGGTACCAGCTACCATTCTGCTATCGCTGTGAGTGTGTGCAAATGCGTGCGTGCGTATATTGCAGTTTCGTTGCAGTTGTCAACGAATAAGTGCTAATGTTCATGTTGCAGTAATGTGTGATAAAGTTTGTTTGTATTGAGTGTTCAAGCAGTGTTTGGGTATCTATTTAACTAATTTTTGTGCGTGTTGCTTCTGCTTGCTACAACTGAAGTTACGTGCGTGATGATTGTTTATGACTTGTATGTTTCCAAATGTGTAATACAGTAGTGGTGTATGTATAAGGTGTGTTCATTAAAGTGTGCGTTTACACAAGATTTCATACTGATATTTTCAGACCCGTCAGTTAATAGAGGAGCTCACCGAACTTCCGGTCATGGTGGAACTCGCTTCCGACTTCCTTGATCGCCAGACTCCTATATTTCGCGATGATGTGTGCTTCTTCATCAGGTCAATACATCTTGCGACATCACAGTCGATTATGTTGTATAGCGATCTGTCTCTATGTCATAGCATGTTCAAACTGGTGTACTGAAACTGACGGTGCAAATTTGGTCTCAGTTATTTTTTGATTTATCACGGAATGTGTGTTGGAAGCGAGACATCACTGTAATCAATGCCATGTTTTGCAGTCAATCCGGAGAGACGGCCGACACCTTGATGGCGCTGCATTACTGCAAGAAGAGAGGGTCGCTTACTGTGGGTATCACCAATACTGTGGGCAGTTCGATATCACGCCTCACTGATTGTGGGGTCCACATAAATGCAGGCCCAGAAATAGGGGTAGCCAGCACCAAGGTAAGTGTTTGATGAACTGCTTAATAGTGGAACTTGGAAATTTAAAATGGGATTTACCGTATATGGAAACTTTTGCAAGGGTTTGGCATTATTAGGTCCATTGCTCTGTTTACCTCTCCCTTGAATTGAGCTTTAGTTAGAAAAAAACTTGCAGCGATTTATCTTGCGCAGGGTGAGGTGGCAGGCTGAGTGTGTTGTTGCCCGATCCCCTCCGAGGGATAGGGGCATGGCAAAAGACCATGGAGCCCCAGAAGCCGGGCAACTCCCCAGGCCCTGGACCAGAGGTCGTCGAGAGAGAGAGAGAGGAAAAGAGTCGCCAAAAAGCCCCTAGCCTGACAGTGCAGAATGAGGAGGTGTCCTGGGTTGGATGACCGCGGGGCCTGCATAAAGGTTTGGTTCCATCGATTCCAGAGATAAGAGAGTTTAATAGAAGGCTGTGTCCGTTACAGCGAAGACAAGAGAGGACATGCAAATTGAGCGTCGAATTTGAAGACGAAATTTGATGACGCTGTGCACGAGCGTCACGTCATGTACGGCGCGGACGAGTGGATGCCGGTGTCTGACAAGCCGATGCGAACAAACTAAACGCGCGAGAAACTAGACACTTGACCAACGAGGCGCGGAACAAACTAGACGCCAATGACTAGAAGTTGCCAACTTCACAAAACTTGCTTAGCAATCCCAACCAAAGTTGACCATACACATGTCCGTGTTTCGACAGCGTGAGAGGCAATAAAAATAATTTTGTTGGTGTTAAGTAGATTGCCGCTGATTGATATTTTGGAGGCCACGAGGCTACAAAAAATCGACATCTTATGCTACGTAGTTAAAGGCAATCGTTCGCTCGTACAGCTTCCAGTAACGTGAGCGACAACAAAAATGTTTTTCGCCTCAAGTGAACTAGACATTAAAGTATGTATAATTCACAAATGTTAGGTATCTTGTGGGGTTTTGTTTCAATATATGCAATCAAACGGGGCCACAGCGATGTACAGACCGCTTGGGTTCACTTGGATAGAGATTCTCAATAAAGTGTCTTTTAAGGAACGCAACAGCTTACGCCAATGCTCAGTTTGAAAATTTAACCAGCAACCAGCAACCTGATGATTGCCAGCTCATATCTTTCTCACTTCGGAGCGTAAAAAATTGAGCAGTTGCTGACTTTTAATAAAAAAAAGAGGTCATACGATACTCATCATCACTAGGCGTTTCAGGTTACACCAAAATCTTTTAACTCTAGATGCAGTTGATATTTTTGCCTATTTCACGACGACTGTTGTGAAAGTTTTTTTGGTAAGCTGCATTCTGAGGAGTGTCTATTACTCTTAAGCTCCAACTTTTGCGGTTTTTCATGTTATTTTCTAACAACCATTACATCCGCCCCAGTACATACAGTTTTTGGGTTCGGGAGCAATTGGGATCTTGGGTAGCAACGCGGCTTGATTGTCGGTTTATGTTTGCGGATTTATAAACCTGTGTATAGTGGTAACCACTCTGATGAGGAACGAAGCGCGTTGCTTTGCAGGCTTTTTGATGTTAGCATTTTTTAAAGTCATTGGCGTCTAGGCGTGCAGTTTGTCTGGCACCTAGATGCACGCGGCTAGCTTGTTTGCGTCCAGTCGCGTGCGGCTAGTTATCGTGGGTCGAGCGGATCAGTCGTATGGTTTCACGCTTCGAGTTCAAAGTATGACTTGCCCGGCTGCAACATCACGCATGAGTGGCTACTGACTCAAGGCAGTTAGGCTATTTTGCAGTCCACTAAATTCTTCGTCTAGTGTCTGTTGAGTTGAATGGTCTCATCAATATTGTTATTACTTTCCCAGTTCAAAAAGTGAATTCGTTGCAAATCTTTATGAAAAACTTGCTGAAAATTAAAGAAATATCTTGCTAGTACAGTATTCCTCTAACTAAGATTGATAAAGCAGTGAATGTTTCGTAATGTAGGAATAGGTAACTAATATTTTGGAACAGCTACTTTTTTTGAGAATCAAAATCCGGTTACGATAAAGACATAGCTGTTACCCTGTAGCTGATAATGCCCTATCACGACGAAATCGATTGTATATTTCAATAAATTCTATTTGTTTTTGACTACGAGGCTTGTTTATTTTAAATTTTTGTTTAGGCGTATACCAGCCAGTTTGTGGCTCTTGTAATGTTCGCTCTCATGATGTCTGAAGATCGAATTTCGAAGAAGAAGCGATATGACGAGATCATGGGGGGATTACTCACGCTTCCAGGTAAAAGGAGGTTGGGGTTGCATTCAACATTTATTTTTTGTCGTATCAAATCTTGTGCCGATTGTTGTGAGCATCGTTTTGTTGAAACCAGCTTCGGAGCAGGGTTACCAGAGTTGTTACTTTTGGCAACAAATTGTTATCTTTTGCTTACAAGTTTGAAATTTGCAGTATACCACTCAAAGAGTTTATAGTAAACGAGATCTATTTGAAACCCTTACCTCTATGAACATAGCACGTGATCACCATAACCGTATCATACATTGATTTATTGAGTTACAAAGGCAATCTACGCGCTTTATATGCATGTTCATACGAGTGAAGTGGTTATTTCACAGTGTAATAGTATTGCAAATAATGAAAAGCCCCCCCCACAATTTGACGAGACCATCCCTGGACGCGTTTCGTCCTTTTGGACTCATCAGCAGGGCCCGTCCCGTCATGATCAAAAACCAAAATCCCATATTTGCAATAATATGAAAAATTTAGTATCAATCTATTACAAATTCCTTCGCACACATCACACGCGCAGCGCATGCTATCACTTTGGTACGGGGATCCCATCCGTATCGAAGATGCAGTATACCACTCAAAGAGTTTATAGTAAACGAGATCTATTTGAAACCCTTACCTCTATGAACATAGCACGTGATCACCATAACCGTATCATACATTGATTTATTGAGTTACAAAGGCAATCTACGCGCTTTATATGCATGTTCATACGAGTGAAGTGGTTATTTCACAGTGTAATAGTATTGCAAATAATGAAAAGCCCCCCCCACAATTTGACGAGACCATCCCTGGACGCGTTTCGTCCTTTTGGACTCATCAGCAGGGCCCGTCCCGTCATGATCAAAAACCAAAATCCCATATTTGCAATAATATGAAAAATTTAGTATCAATCTATTACAAATTCCTTCGCACACATCACACGCGCAGCGCATGCTATCACTTTGGTACGGGGATCCCATCCGTATCGAAGATGCAGTATACCACTCAAAGAGTTTATAGCAAACGAGATCTCTTTGAGTGGTATACTGCATCTTCGATACGGATGGGATCCCCGTACCAAAGTGATAGCATGCGCTGCGCGTGTGATGTGTGCGAAGGAATTTGTAATAGATTGATACTAAATTTTTCATATTATTGCAAATATGGGATTTTGGTTTTTGATCATGACGGGACGGGCCCTGCTGATGAGTCCAAAAGGACGAAACGCGTCCAGGGATGGTCTCGTCAAATTGTGGGGGGGGCTTTTCATTATTTGCAATACTATTACACTGTGAAATAACCACTTCACTCGTATGAACATGCATATAAAGCGCGTAGATTGCCTTTGTAACTCAATAAATCAATGTATGATACGGTTATGGTGATCACGTGCTATGTTCATAGAGGTAAGGGTTTCAAATAGATCTCGTTTACTATAAACTCTTTGAGTGGTATACTGCATCTTCGATACGGATGGGATCCCCGTACCAAAGTGATAGCATGCGCTGCGCGTGTGATGTGTGCGAAGGAATTTGTAATAGATTGATACTAAATTTTTCATATTATTGCAAATATGGGATTTTGGTTTTTGATCATGACGGGACGGGCCCTGCTGATGAGTCCAAAAGGACGAAACGCGTCCAGGGATGGTCTCGTCAAATTGTAGGGGGGGCTTTTCATTATTTGCAATACTATTACACTGTGAAATAACCACTTCACTCGTATGAACATGCATATAAAGCGCGTAGATTGCCTTTGTAACTCAATAAATCAAAGTTTGAAATTTGTTGCTTTTATTACGATGCTACCAAAGGTTGTTACTATTTGACTTAATTATTAGCATATATTTCATTTTTAGTGATTTAAGAGTTAAACGATAAATTTTAATTGATTTAACGCAAGAACTATTTGTAAAACAGTAAATTATTAGACTGGGTTACTTCTTCATCACCACTTTTTCTTTTAAAATAGCCAGAAAATATGTTGATCTCCGAAAAAGAAGCATGAGCGGTGGTCTCCAAAAAAAGGTCGTTACCTCTTTCGCGATCAGATATCAACCAAATTTACTGTTACTTTTTAACAAAACGTTCTTTTTTAAACATCTCTACGATGATACACGTTCTTTTTATCAATGATATCAACATATTGACTATATTTTATAAATTTGTTATCTTTTCAATTAATTTATTAATTTCTTGACCATGGTTTTTGTTACTTTTTGAAATATTCTGCTGGCAACCCTGCTTTGAAGTTTCCAACTTATCGTCAAGATCTTGCTAAAAATCACGTTGCAGTCATTCTGAAGTTGGTATTCATTGCAGTTATAGACGTCGTTGCATTTCGGACCACGTGGCCGATCAGAAATGAAAGCCACGAATTCCTCTCCTGCATTCGCAGTTGGTTTAATCCCTGGAGCACAGCACAGATGTGCTTTGCAGACCATTCAAACATTAAACAGTTACAACTTTTTTGTTAACCCGCTTTTCCCCAAGAAAACCATTATGACAGTCGTTTAACTTCCCTCTATGCATTGTCTTGGATCCGTTAATTCAACTGATGTTACGCCAACTTTTGACTACACAGTAAACAATGATTGTTTTTCAGACAAAATCAAAGAGGTTTTGAATTTGGATTCCGAAATTAAGAAGTTGTCGGAGGTTCTATATACCAAGAAGTCGCTCCTCGTCATGGGGAGAGGGTTTAACTTCGCTACCTGCCTCGAGGGGGCGCTGGTTAGTAGTTCTGAAGGCCGTTACTTTTGTAACGTAAATTTGTTTTAAAAAGCTTTTATCAAGTAGTAAAAGTTTTCTGTTTGAAGATTAGCTACAATTTTTGAATGGTTTTCCAGAAGCAGGACATTGCGTCAAAGTTATAGCCCGCAGCCGCAAATCCATTTCGTTGCAAACTATTATTCAAGCGCTCTGGTGTTGTTTCAGAAAATCAAAGAGATTACGTACATGCATAGCGAGGGTATACTCGCTGGGGAGTTGAAACACGGACCCCTGGCGCTAATTGATGTTGACATGCCTGTCATCATGGTCGTATCAAAAGACCACGTTTACGGCAAAGTGCAGAACGCGCTGCAGCAAGTCGTCGCTAGACACGTGAGTAATAGGACCTCATTGCAAGCATGTACCGTAATGTGCACCGATGATTCAAGTTGTCGTTTGTTTGTTTAATGTGACGTCACCAACAATTCCGCCAATGTGACGTCGTAAAAGATGGCGACGTAAGGTGTTTCACATTACGTTGATTGATTGATCGATTTACTCCTCCTCTTAGGATGGGGGCACGACGCGAACGGTAATCGGGCTCATGCCGTCAACCTAATCGAATTTAGCTAGGGGAGATTACGTTGATCGCCTGGTTTAGTTAAATTGTTTTTATGACGTGTAATTTTAGGGGCGGCCAATCGTTATATGTGAGGAGGACGATATGGACAGTATGAAGTATGCTTCAGATATTCTGAAAATTCCGCATACCGTGGATTGCTTGCAGGGGGTGCTAACTGTAATTCCCCTCCAATTATTGTCCTTGCACATCGCAGAGCTCAAGGGATTGGATGTAAGTTGATCGTTTTACTGCAAGCGTTATTGAGCATTTCTTTTGGACCACCACTGGAGTGAGGCGCATTTCTTTCATTATCGCTCGTGGCTGGCAAGAAAACTAATTTTGCTGTGTTCAACATCCCTTGGTAAAGATTTGATGCATAATACACCAACCAGCTCCAAACTCAGTTAAGCAATGCTAAATATTAGTGGCTTAAAAGTTAGTCCATTTCGAACCAGTCATGAATGCTGGTCGTAGCTCCCCCATTAATGAGGCAAACTGGCTTTGGTTATAGACTATAGCTCCCTCTTAAGGTAAACAGAGTGAATAGCTTGCTTACGTCAACAAAAGCCGGTTTTCCTTTTTTAGGGAGTCACGGGCAAGTAACCTTTGACATATCCAGCAACAAACGTTAACCCGATTAGTTATATACCAATTCCCGACCCAGCCAAAATGCTTTTAGCTCATTTATTTACAACGATGTTATCATTCTTGTCGTTTACAGGTTGATTTTCCTCGAAACTTGGCCAAATCAGTCACTGTTGAATAAAATTCTTCGGACATTCCTCTTTCAAAAGTTTTTCATCATCAAGCAACTGAATATTTTTCAGCTACCAAACAACAAATGTCTCCATTTTGTGCAGTAGCGCTTGCATAATGCTGTTTATTTAGATATTTATCAAAATCTCTATTTATGTTTTATCAAAGATCTTTTATAACTTGGTGCTACTCTGCTGCAGTTTTATCCCAACTGCAATGGTCAGTAGTGCATTCACATATTTTCATAGAAACAAAACGGAAAGAAATTGCCAACAAAATTCTTTTTTTGTGCGAAGTACTATATTCTAAGCGTTTACTAGTTGATTCACTCCTCCGGTAGCGGAATTTTACTTTTCCCGTCAACAGTGTCTGTAAAATGCTATATTTGCAACGCATCACAAATACTCGGAGTGAGCTTGTTCTTGCAAACGTCAACTGTTACAAGCAAATTCGTAGTGGTTTGTTTTCTTTTAGGAGTCAACAGTTGAATTTCTTACGCTCTGTAGTATCAGCATAAAACTTACGCCTGCTTCAGGGTAGATATCTGCGTGATCTTAAACTTGCTTGGATCGGCGTCGTCGACTAGTGTCTGCTGTAGCTTTGCTTGCTGTAGCAGCTTGTGCCATCGTTCCTGTTTGATGCAGTAGAGAGCAGATTTATGTTAGCTTTGTTTGAAATAAACGCTTTGCCGTCAATGTTGGTTTGATTCTGTGTATTGAAGCATGCCAAGTGTCTGGAACTCTTATGAAATTGGGAAAGCTAGTGGGTTTTGTTTTCTACTAGGGCATTGGTCAATAAAAGGCTCAAGCTAGGCCTTACTGCTGGATTTTCGTGGCCTTGTCTAAATCAGATTTGAAATGCGAATCGGAAAATAACTCATGCCAAGCTGCGTCTGCATGCCAAAAAAGAGTTGTAACCAACCGTGTTGAGGCTGGTTTCTATTAGGCGTAGATTGCAGGCGTAGGATGAGAAACAGAATTTTTCGTGCTACGCCCGCAATCTATGCGTAATGGAAACCAGCCTTTACTGTCATTAAGATAAATAAGTTTTCAAGTTTTGTTTGATGTACAGATTCAGCAATCTTATCTTTGCTTAACCAATTTTATCAATTGCAGTTCTGCAAAACATGCGTAGAATCTTTTAAAGCAGGGTTCTCAAATTGGGGTACGCGTACCCCCAGTAGTACGCAAGGGAAAATTTGCTGGTACGCGAGAAAGTTTCTGGCCGAATCGCTTCAAAAAGTTTTCGGCAAGAAAAGCAAAACCAGCCGTTACAACGAAGAAATTACTAAATAGGAAAACAATCGCTTTCATCAACGTTATCTCAAAACTGTCCCCAAGGGCGTAGCCAGAAAAAAATTAAGAGGGGGCCAAATTTTGCAACTTTTAATGTGACGTCATTTACTTATAACGGCATTTTGCCTTTCGTGAACTACGCTCGTCGCTACTAAAAAAATTGCTGTAGAAAAATGAGAAAGTGCGAATGCGATTTCACTGATCTAATGTAGTTTTAACAAGAACGGCTTTGATAGTTCAACTTCAATTGTGACGTTAACGCACTATTTAAGGAATTTCAAGGAAACCACTCCCACTGATAGGTTGAACGTTCTGATTTAAGAAGCGACGTCTTTGTAGTAGTCCGCATCGCAAGAAAGCGCTCAGCGAGACGCTTATTTCTTGCAATCACCCTAACTTCGATTATTATCAATTCATCTCTCGACTGCGACATAGAAGAAAAACTTTGGCGATATTTAGTGTGTAAAATGTACACATCTTGTGTGATAACATTTGAAAGTTTAAAAACTTAAGAAGTCACGGCCGACTCACCCCCTTGCTAAAAGTCAACAATAAACTCTAATGTACCTGCAGAGAGGCAAAAAAATTAATGTTTTTATTTTTTTGATACTGTTTTGCAATTTGACTTAAAATTCAGGGGGGCATGGTCCCTTTGGGCCCCCCTGGCTACGCCTATGACCGTCCCGTAAGTTGAGAAAGTAAATAAAAACATTCTTTGTTAATGGTGCGCCTCACATCTAGGCTTTATGAAAGGGTACATAACTAAAAAAACATTGGAAACTTCTGTTTTAAAGTAATGACAATTATTGTGTGGCGTTTCAGAATACACAGCTATTTTTCAATCTAAACACTCAGCTCAAGGCTATTTATAGCTGAAAACCAAGTTGGCAAGTTAGTATTTCTAGTAAACTTCATGATGTTTCTTGCATACCTTCTATTAAGTTTGAGTTAATGCTTAAACTTGCAGTAAAACTGTCCTGGTACGCATAACTTTCTGCCAAGAACAAGCATAGATCTGACCGACCAGAATTAAGTTATTTTCCTTCAACACCGTGACAAAATTTTGTTTGTTGGAGTTCTACCAGAACCGGCGATAAATGCAACGTGTAAACCCACCCGATTTTATCGCGTACGCTTTAAATGAATTGCTCTTCAACAGCTGACAGAAGAGTGATGTGAGCGAGTCACGCGACTTGATCACGAACTCGTTGGTTTGTTGCGTCATAAAGCAAGCAACAGTCGAACGAATTACGATTGAGAGCAGTCAAAGCATAGCAGTTAAAAAGTGAACCCTAAGGCTAGTTATGAGGCTGTAGAAAAAGTTACAACATGTTTTGTGAGCTCATAATCAGTTGGCATCTAGTGTTGTGTATGAAATAAAAAATAAACAAAAATTCTGGTGGAAAACCAATTTATTTGAAGTTTTAGTAGGGAGGAAATATTGCTTAAATTTTTTACGAGAAAAAACCCTATCAACAACGAAGCTAGCCTCAAGAAAAAAAAGGGTTTTTGCATTCCCAACTCTCCAATTATTGACCAATTGTATGGGGAAAGAAATTTCTTGAGGACTCATCAGAATACAAACAAGTAGTTACAACATAAGTGAGAGCCAACTTTAATGTTTTCAGACCTCACCCTTGACAAGAAAGGCGGGTTACGATCATCGATCGGGAAATTGGTAAAAAAGCGATTTATCTATTGCGAAATGTTTTCGGTTTTCTTGAGTCCCTATTGTAAAGATAACAACCACTACTAAGTTAATCGAAACATTTGAAGTATTTTGTCTCTTTATTGAAATAGGGGATTTTTTGAGGATGGGCATCTAATGTGGATAAGGTTTCAACCTCTTTAATCTCCCATTAGATGGACTCCGCAAAAACCGGTGTTGCATTAAGTTTGCACCAATATGGATGCGATCACACAGCTGTCGAACAAAGGCAACAAGAATTTTACCTTACATAGCACCAAACTATGACGTCACCATAACAAGTAAAAGGCAAATCCCCCTTTCAGCAGATCTACTTTTTGAGAAGAAGATAGTAGTTTTACTGTAGCTTTTTGGTTATCCTGGCATAAACGGCCGAAAAACTTCGTTTGAATAAAATTTTGTAGGTTCATGCTATCAGAAGACTCGGCGGTGAGTGGGAAATCAAAATTAAAAGGCGACCTTATTGAGTGGTTTCTAACTATAAAAATACCTTCACTAATGTTATGGCAAAGAGACGAAGCAAGGTTCGACTCCATCCCCCGGCCGTGTCCTGGCAGCCATGGTGACAGGAGTAGATGCAAAGAAGAATCGAAAAGATGAAGTTTCTGCAAGAAAAGTTGCCATTTCTTCTCGCAAAGTTGACCACTACACTTTTGTTGGGCGTATATTCATTTGTTTTGAAGTTTGTATTTTGCAGGAATTACAAGAAATTATTTCAGTAAATTTTTTGTTCTTGAATTAGTTTGGTTTTTGGTCATGTAATTTGAAATGTTTGTTTAAAAAGATTTAAGATGCTGGATGTAACATCAATATGGATTGTACTTTGTTCTTTAGTTCAATTGGCACAGGTAAGCATTGAGGTGTTGCTTTAGAAAGCCATTATGGGAATTTTCCTTTAGAAGAACAATAGCGGTGCTCGTCGAGATGTGCCGCTGGCTTTTCAGCACGGGGTTGTGACTTCAACACCCAAAACCGCGAAGTTGTGCTTGGTAAAGGCTCTTCACAGCAATTTTGCAATTTCTCTGCTTGGCTGCAGGCTCGTGATGGAAATTCACTGCATCATCAGCGCTGGAAGCACCGAAGCGGGTCTGATGACAAGTTTTTCTGTGACAACATTACTCAAGGGGGTTTCAGCTCCCCTGCGAGGAGCTGGAATCAATATTAAACGTGTTGATGGGTACCAAAATGATACAACTGCGGGCCTACATATTATTTGTGGCTCTAGTTATAGTAAAATGTTTAAAATGTTTAATTGAGCGCTATCATTGGAAAAGTAAGAGCGAAGATCAGTTTACACTAAAGCAGTGCTTTCTAACGTGTGATGTATGGCACAATTTTGATAAGTAGTGGAGATTGATCAAAAACTCTTGACATACACCATGATCACCTACACACATAAATGCAAGGCCAGTGGCGTAGATTACATCAATTATATCAATAGAAGTCAAAGCCATTTATGTGTGTAGGAAGCGAACTTTACCTGTAAATTTACTACACGTAGATTAGGTAGAATGATAATAATCAATTTTGTTTTTTTGCAATTGATCTTTGCTGAACCCAAGTGTTTTACGGTCATAGGGATCTATGCCTTTACCGCAACCCTTTGCACGGTACAATACACATAATGCGCGATTTCTCAAAGGTATCCTTTGTATGGCCAAAAATTACTTGAAACAGGTTGATATCACATTTTTTCTTTTTCGGTAAAATTGGACTCTTCCATGTAGTTTATCCAATTTTACATCTCTGCTGCTGACTCCTACAAACCATAAAGTCCTCTTTTTTCCACGCAGTCTGATATGCAAAAAATGGACAACCCATAGTTTTACTGGTCAGCATGGCGTAAAACTTTTATAAATACAAACCTGGGGTGTGGTGTGAAAAGGTCTAGAAACCCGTCCAAAAATCTAAAACTGTTCTCGTGATTGTTTGGTTAAGATTTCATAGGACAATATAAGTGTCAAACAGTAAAAGTGGAACTAGAAGGCAATTTAGAAAACGACCTAAATCTAGCGAACCATCTTTGACTCAGTAAAGGTAAAGTTTGCTGCAAAGTAAAGTTTCAAGAAAATTTACTGGCTTTACTGAAATTTCATGCTTTAGAATTAAAAGCTTATAGCAAGAGATTTTTACGTCATAATAAGATTACAGATAATATGCGTGATGTCATCACCAAGTCAGGTTAATCTGTATGTGTGTCACGTGCAAAAGATTTCGTCATATGAATTTCTAATTTTTCTGGTTTATAAAACGTCTTATGACATCAGTCAATCAACAATATGAGGGCTTTTGATAAAGAACAACTTTCTAGCTAGTTGCTCAAGGACTTGCCATGATCACATAGGGAAAAAGTAATTTAGAATTAATTTCTTATTTCTAAATTATACTTGAAATTATTCAAATCTACAAACATAATGTCTAATGACTTCACAATGAACGCTCTTCTAAAAGGGTTTCCAACTTGTATGAACTCCCGTCGCACCATCTTCATGAATAAGATTAAACGTCGTACTGCATGAATTAATATCCATAAAAACAGGCACGACACACAAGTCGAACTTCAAAAAAAGATTATCAGATTGAAAATAAGGACAAAAACTCTCCAAAAAAGGTCATCAAGTTAATAAGGGAGTCAAAAATCTTTTAACACAGATCGATTTCTAAAAACGGTCAGCGAGAATGTCTGCTTGCAACGCTCTTGCAATCTCAAAACGATGAACCAGTGAGTCGCGACACCCCACTTGGGAACCTCTGCTATGCCAAAACCATTCGCAGTAAAAAGTGATTTGCGAAGTAATAACGATTTGTTTATTTTTAGGCTGACGTAGTATGCGATAGTCGTTATGGTTACCCAATCAGATATTGCTACGGTGAGTACTGGTGTCGTGAACTATTATATAATAGAATGGCAGTCTTTTCAAAACATGGTGCTATCAGAAATAATTTCAAGTCTCTGGCATTCCTACTAATAAAGACTAAAACCCTTTGCCAGGCAACATTGAGCTTGATCTTTTCTTGTAGGGACGTTGCTTTAAGCTTGGCGGTGTCGAAAATCAGCCCCGCATTTGGCTTTTAGGGCCACCAAAACCTGAGGGGTTTTTTGTCATCTAACAAGGAAACAAAGGGACGAGAAACAACGCGAGAAGCAAAGAGAACCAACAAATAATGGTGGTGGTGCAGCCTCACAGTAGTAATGACAACAGCGCCAGTCCGGAATACGCGGAAAAAATTAAAAATTGCCGCGCTTACAGTCAAGGGCGTCAGCAGAAAGTTTTTTAGGGGAAGGTATAACAATACGCACTAGTTGAAAATTCTGTGGGCCAGTCAGAGTTTTTGCCAAACTTTTTATATAGAAACGTTTGCCTTAAAACACTGAATTGTTGCATTTATATTCCGAAAAGAAGCTGAAAATATTTTTCTTTCTTTTTTTCAAAGATCAGCCCTTTCGAAGCGAGACTTTACGTATTTATCATCCAAATTTCTTCCCAAGAATTTTTTTATTCTTGGTGATCAATTTTTTAAAGATCGGAATGGTACTTTTGGCGTCCACTTGATGACGCCAGCTGTAGGTAGCACACTCGTGTTTCAAATTTCAAAAATGAGGAGGTTTTGCCCCCTCCTTTCTCTCCCCCCGGTTGACGTTCTTGAATATGGAGTTGATTTTACTACTATGGAGCATTAAAAGAGATATGGAATATTTCTTGAAACAAAAGTGTAATTTGCATATTTTTTTCTCTCAATCTGTCCTCCAATCTTGTTATTTGGAGACCCCAATTACAAATAGTAATTAAAAAAAGCATGAGTTTAATTCAAAAAACATAACACGGATCTTGTGAGAAGCTCTTCCGTTATGGGTATTCAACCCGGAGAGAGAAACATGGGTTTAAATGATCATGCGATGGTCGTGCGTTCGAATCTGTTAATGGCTGTGTTGTTGTGCCCTTGGGAATGGCATTTCACAATAATTTCTGCTTGGCGTTTTCAAACAATCAGTAAATTTGCTCCACGTGTTGAACATTGGAGGCCCAAAGCTGGTCTTGACAATCATTCCACACTTAGCACTGCTGCTGTTATATTGCGAGGATAAAAACATGGTGCGATTCTGTAAATTCTTTGAAAGCGTTCTCACTCGAAGTCACGCTTCCTATCCCTCTCTTTGTATTCCTTCATTTGTGTTCCTTGTAGAAAGATTGGAAACCTCGAAAAAACTCCCTCAAGGGTTCATTTTGTGCCAATGCTTTATTATGTAATGCTTTTGATTAACAAATATTAAGCTCACATTCTTTTTAAGGTAAGGTAAAGATATGAATTTTCCAGTGTAAATAAGTATATAGAGCAAGCAGTTTATGAATGTTCTTTTGGTTCATTTTATTTGAAAATGGCTAACAGCAAAGTACCTTGTGCATGGCACCTCTCGGACCATACTGAAAAACTGTCAAAATATGCTTTATGCTACCAAACAAAGAAATATCTAGCATTAGGTCAATATCTCTACAAGTCCGCAATACAGATCAGAGAAAACTCGATAATGATTAAGCAGGAAAATAGTGAAAATAACTAAACATTATGCTCATTGATCGTAAACACTGACACTGTTGAGCATTAATACATGTTAAAAGTGAGGTTTTAATCCTTTCTCCCTTATAAATGAAAGAATACCTGCCTGCGCCAAGTAGCTATGCCATGAGGATAAATCAGCTGCCATGAGGATAAATCTAAAATTTGTTGTTTCTGTGCAGAACCTCCCATGTATAGCCCCCAACTCCGAGGTATTGTAAGAGAGTCAAATTCATTGACTGTGACTGTCACAAATAATGAATTGCAGCGTAGCTTGAATCTATATTTAGCTCAATAGTTTTCAGTCTTTTGATTGGAGATTGCGATTGTGACGTAATATTGGCCGTAAAAAATTACACAAATTCGTATTTAAAGTTGTAGTTTATTTTTCGCCTCTATCAAACAAAATTAGTAAGCAAATTAAATTTAAAGTAAGAAACATAAATTTGAATGGCAATCGTTATTAAGGCAAGGAACATCGAAAAATTGTTTAGTTATCCGAGTCGAGTTGATTGCCCCTTGTAATATCATTGTAATTCCCATTGTTTTTACTAGAATCTTTTGGTTAAATGAAAATCAGCTGCCCAGAGAAATTCAATGCGGTGCAAGATAATATGAGTACTTATCAACATCATGCAGAATAACAGTGTGCTGTGACAATAATCTCTTAAAAACTGCTTATTGAGGATTTTTATATTTACAGTTTTATCTCCGCGGCATAGCTACTTGGCGCAGGTAGATGCTCTTTCATTCATGTGGGAGGATAGATTAGAACCTCACTTTCAACATCAGTATATTAATGCCCAACAGTGTCGGTATTTAATTGTTTACGAACAATTAGTATGATATTTAGTTATTTTCACTATTTTTTTGCGCAATCATCATCGAATTTTCTCTGACCTGTATTACGGGCTTGTGTTTTTAATCAAAAACTGTTCGAAATGCTACATTGTAAAAGAAATAAAATTTATATTGAAGGAGTTTCATAGTCAAAGATTTTATTTCACAAAAAGAAAAAATACATGTATGTGTTTGTCCGGTATGAATTCCATTAGGATTATCAAATGTCCACGGGGTCATTTGGGGGTCCAAACATATGGGTTCAAACGGGTTATTTGTATCCAAAGGATTTTGGACCACCAAAAAACCTCTAGCGGCGATACCACACCTCTCAAATTCATTTTGGATACAGAAAAGTTTCTAAACGTAACGAGCAGTTTGGTTTAAAACAAATATTTTTAATTGGTCCGTGTGCTAAAGGCGCTCAAAAAGAGAAAAACCCCTTGTGCGGATCAAAAATATTATGATTTGGGTCACCTACTTGACACTCATGCAGCGACAGATGTTGGTTCTGGCTGTTGAATTGTGTGGCGTAGATTACAATGAACGATCACACCGACTTTCAGTCTTATGTCGCTATTAAAACACAAGTTATAGGCCTCTAAAAATGCCAAAATTGACATGCGTGATTTCCATGAGTCAAAAAGGAGGTAACGTCTGCAATTCAAACAGCCGCCACGAGTAAACCGTATGAGATATTGACGTAAAGCTTGGTATTTCTTTGTTTGGTAGCATAGGGCATAGTTTGACAGTTTCCAGTATGGTCCGAGAGGTGCCATGCACATTAGTGGCTTAGTTGATATGGAAGTTCTTTTTTATTTGGCTTTTCACTGGGTAGATACGGCAGGCTTCATCAAAAAACAGTACTCGGAAGGGGAATCCAATCTTTAGCGCTCATTTTTGCTACTTCCATTTAGGGTTGGATTTTTACCTGAACACAGTTTTTCTGAGGAAGGTTGGCTTATCTGTCCAGCGAAATGTGAATGAAAGAGCTTTTTTGTAGTTTACATCTGAAAAACATCAACTTTTCTTACAATTTCACCCAACTTAAAATGCCTACTGTACAAGAAAACCTAAGTTTTGCAGTGTCTCGAATTCTTTTCTAACCAGCAATGCCACTGCGTTTGTAAATCCTTGTTTTAATGCTTGTTGCGACTTGGCGTTTATGTCAATCAAAAAGATTTTGCTGACACAACGCTTCATCTGCAAACATCCAACGAGGCAGCATTAATTTTTGTAAAGTGTCTTTCTCAGAGACACAAAAACGCCGACCCTGGGCACGCGTTTCACTCTTCATAGTAAAATCAGGACTTAGGCTACCCGCCACATGCAGCAATCAGCAAAAGTTTTCTTTTCAAATGCTAGTGGCTTAATGTTGGTGAAGAAGTTATCGCAATTCATCAATGTCACTTACAACTTTATTGCATCAAGATGATTTATAATGTTATTGATCTTATGATAATTATAATTGGATCTAACTTTATATATCAGAACTCACCAAGAGCGCGAGATTTTGACCCATTTTCTGTAGAACCTCTAGAAACCTCGCTGCCCGCAGCGTAATCGAGTGGTTAGGAGTTATGTTCATGATGGCGTTGATCATGCGATCAAACCGCGCGATGGTTGCGTTGGTGTACCCTTGGGAAAGGCACTTCAATACAATTTCTTCCTCCTATTTGGTCGTAGGCTTGTAGTAGAAACTCACTGTGCCAGCAGTACTGATAACTCCGAAGCAGGTCTGAACACAGTTCTCTCAATAATCGAAAACTAATTTTCTCGACACCACAGAATAAAAATGTAAATAAAAAAAGTGTATCATCACGAATGTATTTAGATTTACATCAATAATAAAAAACGTCTCCCCTTACGCTTGTGGTTGGTTACTCCCTTGCAGCTGCCACCATTTAAATGTTATAGAGGTAAATAGGAATTGAGAGCACTTTATTAGGGTAACTAGTCGTTCCCTTATTATCAATTCACTTGTTGCAGTTATTAATTGCCTATGAATGCAAGTTTCTTCGCATTGTTACAAGTATAGTTTACACTATCGTGTTTGATTTTTTTCACCGTACTTCCGAACACCTTAGTTTGGCTTTTTCGGAACGAGTTTTTCATGCTGAGTGTGAATCTGACCTTTTTGCAATGACATTATCTGGACTCAGCGCCGAGTGTTTCCACGTTCTTTTTTATAAAACCTTGCTAATTTTTGTGTAGTTTTTGAACCGCTATGTCTAGAACGTTGAAAAAGATATCAAACGATCCACATTGGTCCGCTTCCTATCCATGTTCAGAACAATAGTTTTGATTATCTGAAAAGAAAAACAAAATAATCAAGAAAAACCAACATTTTGCGTATTTTTTATGAAAAGCATGCTGTTTCAAATAAAACCGTGGAACACGCAAAAGAGCAAAACCCTGTACCACGTAAAAAAGTAAAACGCTGTGTTTGGTTTTGCCAACATGTCGAACAATATACCAACCACACAGAAGAAATGTTAATAGTACCTTTGTTATCAAGATCATTTTCTCAAGAAGTAGATCTGTGACAATGTTCATAGGGTCAGTTTTAAGCCTATTTTACAAATTTTATCAAATTAGGCCCCTAATCTTAAGGGGGCTCCTGCCAGCGGGAACAGAGTCACTGCTTGAAGAATCTTTTGTAATCGAACAGGAATAAGCCATAAATGAAAGCGAGAAAATGAACAATGAGAAATTCTCTATTTCTCATATGTAGTCAATTTATCATGCATTCCATATTAACAGAAAATTTTTGTTAAGCCATTTCTGTCACCAACAACAACCAAAAGGGTATGTCTTTCAACCAAAAAGGCATTAGAAGTGTGTGTTCGTCTGTATTTTGATTAGTCTACGATAAAAACACGTTTTTTCTCATTTTGTTTGTAAGTTTCCTACTTTTAGCTCCTTGTATATTGTGTAAAGACTCCGTTTTTTTCACGAGAGTCGTGAGTGTCATTGCTCTGTGGATATATTGTGTTTTGTTACCTACCAGGAATATATTGTGCTCTAACAACATAAGTTTACAAAACATTACTGTATAGAAAAATAACGAAACACAAAGAGTTGGCCAATTAACCATATGAATATTGCGCCCCGCGCCTGCGGAACACGAATTAATGGCGGGCGAGTGAGCAGCTTGTTCAGAATATATCAATTATTTATCTTGTTCCATGGATATTTATATATATTTAGTGCATGATAATGATATGAAAGTGTCAGAGAGTGTTTGGGATATCATAGATAAAAACTTCATGACAACAATACTAAAATAGGCGTGAGATTGGGAATACGTGACGCTTGGCTAGCCTACGATCAGTTGTCAAAAATGTAAACAATTTATTAAAAATGGCTTGTAGGTGGAACATCTGATTTTGAATATATGCTTTTGTATTCCACCTCCATGGATACTTTTACAAGATAGTTTTTGCGTTTGTGAAGTAGAGACCCTTCCATCAGTTTTCTAATTGGCCTCCGTAATTTGCTAGCTCCGGCGATGGATATGGATAGATTTCATTAAACAACCAAATTACGCAAGAAATACAAAGATATTTTCAGCCAGTTTAGAAGCGATCTTGAAATGTTAAGAAAAAGAGTAGAAAAGTAATCTTACCATTAAAAAAAGAGGTGCTTTTACATTATCAGTATTTAAGATTTAGGATTAACGAAACAGATGGTAACTTTGCCAATATGAAGAAAGAACAGGATACGAAGCTAAAAGCAATTGTGTAGAAGTGAAAAGCTGCTAAGAAAAGAGCTTCACAAACGAATGACAAAAACTATTAATGGGTTTTGATTATTGGTTAATGCTCTTACAAATGAACAATTACTAAAGAGCGTGAGTTTTTATGCAAGGTGTAATGCATATGTGCAATTGTGCGTTCGAGTCTCGCGTATATTCGCTTGAAGTGCAGTTTGACAGCAGAGTAGCCTAAATCACGGGTGCCAAACTCGCGGGCTTCCGGGGGCCACATTGGATGTTGGGAACTATACCGGGGGCCGCATGCACTTTTCGATTTGGAGATCACCACTTCTCCGGGCAACGATCTCCAGAATTCGTGTAATGTAGCCCGAAGTGAAGTTGGTTTTAAAAAAAGGTCTTCTCAAGTATTTCCATGCTGTATCGCCTTTGTTTAGAAAATCCAACATTTGTTCGCGCATCTAACGTTGCAATACTGCGGAAATTCATTAAGAATTTAAGAATCATCACGCGGGCTTCGCGGGCAAGTTTTGACATCCCTGGCCTAAATGACAAACAATGACAAGGGAGAAAAATCACTATTGCTAAAGCTTGCCAATCTCAATCACCCGAGGAGTCCAAATCATGCCTCTTTCATATTAACGATGTATAAGAGCTATCTCTTGGCATATCTATGCGAGAAAACGCAATACTTTTTCTGTAAATGTGTCTGTGCACGTGCTTAAACTTTTTCTAATCACAGACGGTAGACACATGAAACTTGACACAATTTGTCACCACTCCGAAATAATACTAGTTTGTCATAAAGAGGCTGGCAACGTCATAATCAGGTCACAATCAAATATGATTTTTTAAATTTTCATTTCTTGATAGGGGATAGCGGTTTTGAGCCTAAACAAAAGTCGGCATCTGGCTTACTAACTTGAAAAAAGATAGGGGTCACATGACGTCATAATTAACGATTGATGATAGAATTAGTTTTTTCATATTCTCAAAAGACACTGATCTTAGAAACGTTGTTAAAATCTATTTCGGAAAAACTTGTAAGATTTTTACGACAAAAATCTTTTTGCACGATTTAACCTTTATCGACGACACAACAAGTGATTAAGCATTTTTTAAACATTCTCTTTTCTTTTCTTTTTTGAACGTTTTATAAAAGCTTTGTTTTGTCATGATATTAACTGACATAGGAGAAAAATCTTACTCTTGCTGAATCTAAAAAAAACCTTGTTATAGACAAAAATTTTACGTCAAAAATTTCAATATTACCGCTTTAGTGCTAACAGCTATAGACAGCAGCTGCACTGAATATCTACCGACATTTTAAAAACAAACGTATATAGAGATATGCTGTCAGTTAAAGTAGGTTGATAATTACAATACTAACAAACCGGTATAAATATGGGGTTTTTATAATGCAATAGCAAGTACAACAATCACACTAACTGAACTGTAAGTTAACCACAAATCTGTCTGTATCGTATCTTCAGATGGTTGATTGCCACAATTTCACGCATTTCTTTGCGGTGTCGTTAAAAATGCTCAAATCGTCACGAGAGCAAGGTGTTTTGAGCAGTGGGCATTGCAGTAAGTGATCCATTGTTTGTGTCTCTGTGCCACAATTACACGAGGGGTCGCCAGTATGGTATCCCCATTTGATTAAATTTGCCCTGGTACGGCCTACGCCAGATCTAAGCCGATTGAGTGTTTTCCATGTTGGCCAGGGATAAAAACCACAGATAAAAAGCCTTTGTAAACTGCATCGTCATGTCACGTTTCATGCTGCTCTTAACCCCCAAGATTTATTTATTGATCACTTGCAGCAAATTTGAACAAATGCCGAATTTTAATGTGAAATCTTGAAGGATGTAAAAAGATTATTCTCCTCTTTGCTAAAACCTATTTGGTGGGTTTTCTATTTAACAGCGATAACCTCAGTTATTGGAATAACCAAGGCAAATTTTTATTGATCAAAAAAACGGAAAAAAGTTGAACTAAAGATTTATAGAAAAAAGCATTGTTGACCGCACCACTAGATAACTTTGTTATTGCATTTGTTTGTTGAAAATATCAACGGAAATGAGCAAAATTAAATAAATACACTTTAATATCTCTTGTCAGTGTTCTCCAATTCAATTATCTCTCCAAGAGTAGAATTAAAATGCATAAACAAGTAATGTTTGACATCGTCAGCCATAAAATTCCTATACTTAACAGGAAGCCTTCATGGCTTCACAAAGCTTCTTTCCGCTTCCACAAACGTAGGTTTGGGTTGACAATGCTCTAGCAAACAGTGTTCAGCTAGTAAAAAGTCTATTCTTGCCATTGTCATTATTCTGAGTATATCTCTTTTCTGCATTTTATTTGTGGTGCTACGTTTTATACAGTACTAGCCAGTGCTGCCGGGGTCGCCTGCACGCCCTCCCCCCCCCCAGCAACAATGTCGAGGTTAACAGCATCGGTTTAGCGGGCCAAGCCGGCTTCTCCCAATGGCTAATTATGAAAACACTAATTAAAAGTTTATGTTTTTGACATTGCGAAATCTCGTTCTGAAACAAAACTATCGTTTTTTGCAGCGCAATCGCTTAGAAACAGCATGGAAAATTGCGAATAGCCACTATTTGCCTTCCCAGTTTATCGAATCCCTGGCAACGTCTTAACAGCTCCTGTTTTCACCATAGGCTTTCTTCAGCTTACATACTTTTTTCCATTGAATTTATCAAGGGCTTTCAAGCCTATCAGGGTTATGGAAGGGAGCCAAGGGGATTGATACGTATTTTCAGGATTGACATTAAATATCAGGCCCACTACTCACATCTTTTTCGTGACTGCAGGTGTATTTGTATGAGCTATCGCCTCTGGCTGCGTGCATGGTGCTTAGTCCTGGCATGACGGCAGCCAGGCGAAGAGCAAACTAACCCGAAATCAAGCACGCGCACAGCCAGGGGCGTTAGCTCAAGTTATCGCGATACCACCTCCCCATCAGTAATGCCGAGGTTATAAAATAGTTGTATTACTTGACATTTTGTTTGTTCCCACTTTTAGTACTCTCAATTAATGTAATCAAAGACATTTAGATATAGTTATCACCGCTCTCAAAAACCTGCAAATCGTTTAAGAAATAGTCAGTATATATATTACACAAAACCGGCCTGTTCATGTACAGTGAGCTTAACGAATTGCTTGACTAATAGTTTCCAGTATATTTTTAAATTATTCTAGTTGTGAGTAATACTGATTAATCCAATTGAAAAGAAGGTGCCTCCTAACTACCTTCCCCTACAAACTCAGATAAAAGCTAAATCTCTTCTATGCTGTTTCTACGCTATTTCATTCAGTGGAGTGGAAGTTCTTTAACTCTTTGTTGCAGTTGAAAAAGTCTTTGCTAATGGCTTTTTCAACTACAAACACTTTCAACTGCCGCTACCCCGTTATGTGCCTGTAAATTAAAGAGTACCAGATAGTTCTTGTACCATCCCTAAGTAGCCTGTTCCAATGATGCTACGCAATGCTTAGTTGTTATTTCACTTCATATGGCTATCGCAGCTCGAATTTCATATTTCACTACGTTGTTTGTAATCTGCAGAGGAAAATGAAAAACGTAGAAACAAACAAAGATTAAACAGCGCAAATATAGACCTACCACTGCAGATTTACCAATGTGCATTACTTGATGTTTGGGAATAAAGGTAATTGATTATGTCTTAAGACATCAGTTTTTGTTATCAATTCCATTTGATTCAATAGAACACTTATATCATTTAGCAAAGATTGACTTTATATTGACCAATACAGTTTAGATTTTGAAGCCATTTCCAAGTGTCCAGAATTTTACGAAATATCTTCCCGACCATGCTTGCAATAAAAATTAAACTTTATTGGCAACATTAATAACAACATAACTGTAGATACTGGGCTCAGGGTCACGTCGCCCTATTCTGGCTGCGTTTATGTCGAGACCATCTGACATACGCGCAGTCAAAGGCTTTCAGTCAGACTTGGAATTACAAAAATGTCAAGCATAGTAGGCCTCCCACTCAATTAAGCGCTTTGGCGTCCTGTCATTACTTTTAAATTCATGACCCCATGCACTAAATAAAATTATAAACGTTTGTGAAATTACAGCTTGTTCATGAGTAAGCGAAATTTTGAGTTAATGATAGGGAGGATGGTATTAGGAACGGTATTCATATAAGGAGGACGGTATTTATTTATGTTGAAAAGAAATGATCAAAAAAAAAAATTACTGTGTTGTAGAAGATCTATACAAGTAGGTGAAATCTCACTTACGGAAAGAAACTTTTTTGCTTCAAAATGTATAATTAAATCAACCGGGTGATCGGATACAAAGTACATGTGGGAAGTAAGACCCCTCATGCGTATGCTAGAACCCAGGCACCTAGGAGCAGCCATGGAACTTGATGCCACAATTATTACTACAAAGAGAGTCGGAGCGAGTCGCAAGTCAGCTTACCTATAAATAGTTTGTTTCTGCAATCATAAAACGACCAACATTTTAGCGTCCTCCCCAAACTTTTGCTGTGAGTCTCTGTATTTATTGGAAGACACGGATAGAATTTCAAAAATTTTAACTTTCTCAAGCAAGCATGACCACCATCTTTAGGTAACTGCTTGCCGTGCGCACGGCACATAACGCATGCCATTGCTACGCCACTCCATAGGGGCGTTGGTCCGATTTATAACAATTTCTTGTTTCTGCTTTCAGATTTGATTTTTGGGTAAAGCCAGCTGTGCTGTTTAAACCGATGCTTCTAATCCGACATAACTGTCTAATAGAGTCCTACCTGGCAGCGCCGGTTTGTTTTGGATAAAAAAATTGTTGCAATCGTTTATTAACGCTAAATATCTTCCGATTTCTGTAAACAGCTGTGATTTCTGTCATTAACAAATATCTATGTTGCAGATTATTACCGCAGCTTTTAGAAACATCATTTAACAAAACGTGACCTGCTATTGAAATTTCTAAAAGAAAATATTTTACTCTTTTTACTTGCACCGATTTCAATCCGTCTCTTCCAAATCGATGAAATAAAACATATCTACCCTCCTTCTTCTTGAAGTCAAATCGTAGCATAACTGTTTGTATGATATTTGCTGATTTTAATTCTCGTAGAGTCAGTTGATAAGGTTATACAGTATAAACTGCTTGTCGATTACGAAAGGCATCGTAAGGTGATCCAACAACCTCTGTCCCGACACATTTAGTGAACTGATCTCATTGTTGCCGGATGCTTACATGGCAAAAATTGGCTTGGATGCAGCTGTTGTTAGCCACAGATTGCTTGTTTTGCTGACGTAAAACTTTCCTCTTTTGGCAACTGTCTCTGGCGGTGAAAATGAAGAGCTAAACGCTGAACTGTCCTCATTACCATTTTCACTGTCGCTTGCAGCTATCCTTTCCTGAAATCACGTTGACTCTTTAGACGATTGTGGTTGGCAAGCTTTAGCAATAGTGATTTTTCTGCTAAATCACTATTTGTCATTTCGGCTACTCTGCTGTCAAACTGCGCTTCAAGCAAATATACGCGTGACTCGAATGCACAATTGCACATGTGCATTACACCTTGCATAAAAACTCACGCTCTTTAGTAATTGTTCATTTGTAAGAGCATTAACCAATAATCAAAACCCATTAATAGTTTTTGTCATTCATTTGTGAAGCTCTTTTCTTAGCAGCTTTTCACTTCTACACAATTGCTTTTAGCTTCGTATCCTGTTCTTTCTTCATATTGGCAAAGTTACCATCTGTTTCGTTAATCCTGAATCTTAAATACTGATAATGTAAAAGCACGTCTTTTTTAATGGCATTTCAAGATCGCTTCTAAACTGGCTGAAACTATCTCTGTATTTCTTGCGTAATTTGCTTGTTTGATGAAATCTATCCACCCTGTCACAGATCTACTTTTTGAGAAAATGGTCTTGATAACAAAGCTGCTATCTAACTAGCATTTCTTCTGTGTGGTTGGTATGTTGTTCGACATGTTGACAAAACGAGACACAGCGTTTTACTTTTTTACGTGGTACAGGTTTTTCTCTTTACAGGGTTTTGCTCTTTTGCGTGTTTCACGGTTTTATTTGAAACAGCATGCTTTTCATAAAAAATACGCAAAATGTTGGTTTTTCTTGATTATTTTGTTTTTCTTTTCAGATAATCAAAACTATTGTTCTGAACATGGATAGGAAGCAGACCAATGTGGATCGTTTGATATCTTTTTCAACGTTCTAGACATAGCGGTTCAGAAACTACACAAAAATTAACAAAGTTTTATAAAAAAGAACGTGGAAACACTTGGTTCTCAGTCCAGATAATGTCATTAATAAATGGTCAGATTCACACTCAGCATGAAAAACCCGTTTCGAAAAAAAAGCCAAACTAAGGTGTCAGGGGATATGGTGAAAAACGAAACTTCGTAGTTTATTTGCTTCTATTAGAGGCGGTCACAGCGACATATATTTAATCGCCAGCATTAATAGTATTCTCTTTCAGGTCTCACTGCCTACTGCTGTGGTGAGCATTTTCAAGACTGCTGCTGGGAAAAAATATGGAAAGTTTGGTGTAAGTAGCCTCTAGCTTTACCTCCCTTGAAGTTGGCATCACTTTTAACTGTCAGCTGCATTAGTTTGTCCACGCAAGCGAATTGATTCAATACAGATCAACTCAACAAATATTTTTGCCGCATCAACAGGAAAAACACCACTTGTCCTTCAACAAAAAGGTGGAGGAGTTACGTAAACGACTTGGTATTGCTCGGAATTGAACATAGAGTTTGCAGATGGAGTAGGACATTATAAGCTGCTCCCCCCCCCCCCAATGAGCCTTCTTTGAGAAAAAGCTGATAGTAACATTATAGTTAAGCAGTGGTTTTCAACCGGTGGGGCACGACTTGTTATCTTAATTTTCTTAAGGAAAACATCACTGGAGTCGAAAAAACATAATGCAACTGGGCCACAGACCTCTGTTTATTTTGGAAATTGGTCACATGCTTAAAAAAGTTGAGAAACACTGATGTAGAGTATATTGGTGAGTGCTGAACATAGTTAGCAATGTGAGGTCACAAAGCATCTAAAGCAAGTAGCAATGTTTGTTTCAAGACTAGAAATTAGGATTTCAAAACAATTGAATCATCTTCTTTAACAAACTTTTAGGGTTCTGGGTGGTAGCTTTTATCATTATAACGGCCATATTCTCTTGCTGCGGATACTACTGCAGCAGTTCCGCGGAAAACGGACATTACGGGCTCCTAAGATCCGATTCCTTCAATGTTTTTCATCATTTTCGAAGGTTTTCATCGCGCAATTTAGAAGAAGACGAAGGGTGGAAGGTAACAAACTGGAGTTGGGTCAGATTAAACTATAGCATTGGTTTCCAGCTTTGTTACAGCGGATTAGAATCACATCCTGGTTGCTTTCTATTTGGTTGATGTAAGCAAATGGATTAGTTCTTTGCTATTGTTTCAAAACTGGAAACCTTTTGTTGGTTTGACGAAGAACGGCTTGTGTTCAGACATGCTTCAGAGTTACGAATACCTCTGGTACAGTGGATTTCTTCCTCACGCCCTGCAATCAAGCAGGGTAAATTACCGCAAAGTGCCTTTTCCAAAGAACAAGAAACGCGTCAACCACGCCGGCACTGAAGTCGCGACGTCTCGACGAGTCGTGTGGCAGACCCCAACTTCAGTGTAAGATTTTTTTCAATGCAATGAACCAAACACTTTGTATAGAACTTATTCTCAACCAGAAACAATATTACTTTGCCCTACTTTTTCTTAATTTTGGTCACCTTGCTTCAAATGGCCTTAAGATCTAACTGGCAATTCCTATCTAAAAATTTCAATCGACATATTGCCGTATTATTTTGCAAAAAACAGCGGCTACTATTTTTCTTTTGTTGCTATCATGTGCGGCTTCAAATCAAAGTTGGATTTGTTTTTGCTAGAATAAATAACTGGCCACCTTAAAGACAGCAAGAAAATAACAAAATGTTAAACAACCAAAACAAATAACATATAAATCCCTAATACAACAGAATGGTTTGCGCTGACCCCACGATTGCCCTGGCCTTAATTCCCATTAATTCCTTTTGGTCGCTTTAAAAACTCTCGTGAAAAAGTTCCAGCGTCATGATGCAAAGGAATTGTGATAAATTCTTTTGACATTTGTGGCATTTCAAATGATAATACCGAAAAAACTTCTTGCCTATGAAGTGCGCTTGCAGATACCTCTGCTCGAGAAACTGACGCCAATATATGACATTGTTGATGATGATGGTAAAATCAACGTCGACCGGCTGTAGGCATAATGCTACAGGTCGTTCAAAATAAAATTCGTTAGTAGTGTTTGTGGGTTACTGCGCATGTTTGTAAATGATCTCTAGGACGGTAATATGGTAGCCTATCATAATTTTGTCAATCAATACTTTGTTCGGCTTCCAATTCAGGGTGTTTTTTCATCAAGTAAACACGGCTAGTAGTTTTGTTGTTGTTTACTTTATTTTTCTGGTGATGGAGGCATGCCATCAGACGGAAAATCCGGTTTCGCTGCAAATCTAATCAAAATCAAACTAAGGGAAAGCGGACAAGCGGCAAATCATCTCGAAACAGCCATAAATGCATCTTCGCAATCTTCATTGCATTCAATAATTGTCTGGCCACTAAACTGAAGCCACCTTCACTGAGCTATTGAAATAATCAGCTTGGTTTCATTAACTGCCATCAATGATTTCTCACCTTCTCGAAGCCAAGCTGCCTGGAAAATCGTGCTTTTTGTGTTTCATGTCGTGAAAACACACGCTCCACGCAGAAGCATGAAGGAGTTATAGCAGCTTTTCAAAACAAAGAAAGAATTACGGTTATTTTAATGCCTCTGACCAGTTGTTGATCACCATCTGCACTGAAATTTTGAAACGGTACGCACTGTCGGCAGTTGCATTTAAAAAAGTGGTAGTCACAAAGCTCAAGATAACAGAACTCTATATATCGGTACTTTATTTGCTTAATTTTACACTTCAGCCTCCAGAAGTCCCTTTGCCCCCTTACACGCCTGCAGCCTCCACCAGCAGAGTTGGAACATCAGTGGATCCCTCTCCTCAACCAAACATGCCCTATTTGGTTAGTGCTCCAAATTTTGATTTAACTCGTCATTTATTATGTAATTTTCTGGTGCAGTGAAACATTCCTGTTACACAAAAAAAATTGTGTTTAGAACTTTCTTTGGAGTTACCAGCATCGCTGACGCAGTGTATTTCGACTATGGGCAAGGTGTTCAAGCTGAGGAAATTACCTTAAAGTGTCTTTGCAACTTAACAAAGCCGAAAACGCAAGACTCTCCAGCACTGTAGCTGTTATGATTTGCCTCTCTTTTTTCTTGTGATTGAGACACATCATGCAAAGGAAATCTAATCTACACCGCCAACATCATCAATATTTATGTCGATGGTTAACCTTATTGCAATGACTTGTTTTTTTTAAGATGAAAGTTGTGACTTGTTTCTATTCACAAGGTGTAAGCCTAAATTTACCCTGTTTTATCTTGTAGGAACCCCCACCCCCTTACACAACGATCCCTACTCACCCTCAACCAGAAGCCGATGAAAGCACTCCGTTGATTCCAAGCGCACCCCAGACAAACGCACAGGATTCTTCAGGCTCTTACGTCACCACGACCACAACGACTGTTTCGTCACACTGATGTCTTGAACTTTGGTCACCAATGTGCTAACCACGTGACTGCTACGAGTGTAGTTCTCTTAAATTTGTTGATGTTGTTATTTAATTGAAGTAATTGTCTTTTATTTGCACAACGATTAAAATATGCTCCTCCCCATTTCTATCCTTCATGTAACTTCTTTTAACCATCCTATCACTGAAGTTAAGGACTACCGCTCGCTTTAAAATTACGTGTTAAGGGTGAAAACGCCAATGTTACCCTCCTGATGTTTGACGAGTTCACGCCTAGTTTTATAAACCTTCGTTAAGTTGGAGACAAAGTGCATGATATGATAAGTTATCGCCTCGGGCCAAGATCATTTTCAAATATACAGGCAATTCTGCTCATTTTACGGTGAGCTGCCAAAACTAGTTGGCTGCAAAAAATTATTCAAATCTGGCCCCTACAGATTGTTACTCTCTTCAAGTAAAACTGATTATGGCTAAGTTGCTTACCAGATTTACGTGGCCTGATTTGAGTCAAATATTTAGAATAGAAGTCGTAAGGGGAATTTAAAGATAATTTTGGGGCAAAATAGCCTCATGCTTTCCAAATGCTAGTTAAGCATAGCGGTAAATTGATAATTCTTAATGTCTTTCCCTGAAGCCAACAATAACAAAGATATCATGGGCAGGAATCAACTAGTGTCTTCTCATCACTTGGGCCGAAGACAAAGTAATTCTAATTCCAGATCAGAACACCAGTTGTCATGCGTAGTTAATAATTTAATTCTACACAAAACCAGATGAAGCAAGTGAAATTAGGGCAAATGATATTAACAAAAAACAAAAATAAAATCTTAAGTCATACGATTATCGGGTCAAATAAAGACGTATCTGTGAGTGAAATGGGGGTAACTTTCACTCCTATTGAAATGTGTAGAATTAGAATAATTCGTTAAAGGCGCCTGACCCCCTCTAGCGGCATTGCATTTTAAGTAATATCCACCACCAGGAGTGCCAACTTGTTGAGGTTAGTATGGATTATCTACAATTACGCTCCAGTATTTATTGCAAGATTTTTTGAATTCCTTCCTTCATGACATCATAAGCTTTGTTCCAGGCAAAAACTAAATCGTTGGTCGCAGCGCCTTCGAGCGATGACGTGATAAATCCGACGAGGATAGGTCGTAGAAGCTAAAATAAAACAGCAATCATCGAATTTCTACAGTTCGCTAAAGATAGAAACAATAACGCAAAACCGCATTCCAACCAACGACGTAAAATGCAGCCAAACGCGTCTGAAACAACAGAAAAAAGACGTCGCCATGCCATAGAAAAAGATCAAAGAGGGCGCTTCAGAATGAAAAAAGAGAGATGGCTGGGAGAAATAGTATTTACTCAAAGATAATGGCGTTTGCTAAGGTTTAAAACAACAAACAAATTTATTTAGGGGCAAAGCAGATGTTGAGAAGTAATGCAGCGTAGACCACCATATTTGCACACGGTACATCAATCCGGATCCACCCAACTCGCCTGGTGTGAAATCCGCTGTAATTCGACCTTGACAAAGAATCGCATGCTTTAACTTAAGCAGTAATTTTAAGCGTGTGATTAATCTTGTCAGAAGGGTAACTAAAGAAAGAAGGGTAACTAAATAATCGGTCCTAAAGTAGATCCAGAAAAAAGCTCGCTTAGATTTAAAATCTTGTATAAGTTCAGCAAATACTTTTCACATTAAATTAAACTCAAACCTATTCAAAGATTTTTGCGATTAGAAAACTGTGAGCTTAATGTTGCAAATAATTTTAGTTTATTGCTAAGTTTAACCCTCCCCCTTTTCATAAATTTTGATTTCGCTCCTAAATATTCTAGTTTTTGATTCCCTCGATAAATAATTACGTCATGGACTCCTCGCGCGTGGCTAGAAATAAGAAATCAATTTCTCTAAAATCTCTTGACACCACTGCGGTCCAACATCTGTCATTGTGATTACATACACGTCAAGCGTTGTGACGTCGTCACGAGCGCGTGCGTCACTGCGTTTGCGAGGATTTGTAGTCGAACCTTTCTTGGCCGCCTTTACATGAATGTTGAAAAACTTCTCCCCCTTTACTTTTTCATTCCTGTTCACAATCCTGCTCCCCCTTGTGACGGGGCCGCAGCATAAAACAATTTTCCGGGTACACATCGCAAACTCAATCATGATCACACTAGGGGAAAATGCCAATCAGTTTTGAACGAGCGATAAATGCAAATTGCACAATAGTTGTCCCACCACCAAGGCGGTCTCACAAATGCGAATATTGATCGGTAACTGACAGTGGCCTCTAACGACTTGTTGGGTGAGCGGATACTGTGCTAGCCCGGTAAAGCAACAGCTTACTTCAAAATTTTGTGGTTCAATTTTCCGGCTTTTATGGATCAATCCAACCTTTTTGATTAACTTTGGAAATTTTGTTTCGTCATCGATCAGGTCAACAGCTTCGTCCAATGAGGCGGCGAGCCTAAAATCACGTGACCGTTAGCGAGATTAATAGATCACTGGTCAGCAAGTATAAGTTCAACTCCCAATTAAACCAGCGAGCAACCGTGATGCTTGACGTCGATCTATTTTTGTAGAACATCTTTTGTTCAGACCTGCTTGGGAGTAACCGACACTGCTGGCACAGTGCTACAACCCAGAGGGAAAAGTACGGCAAAACACCTTTCACAAAGACATCACATAAGCACAGCCAGAGCAGGAGGGTGGAGAAAAAGTCCGTATTTCTCCTCAACATTTTTGTAGAAGTGAGAGCGTTTTTTTAAGTCCATCAGAAAATGAGTTGAAAATAATTCCAGGATAAATCGTTTTCTTTGAGGTTTATTCCTGGCCACGCTCTCTTATAGCGCAGAGACAACGTGGCCTTGAACAAGCAACCTCTCGACTGCCAGCAAGCACCTTGCTGCACTGAGTTGCCATGCTTACAGTCAGGGCGTAGCCAGTCAAAAATTTTGTGATCGGAGCAAAGTATTTCAAGGTAGAGTTTTTGTTTAAAAACCCTGCATGGTTTTGAGTAAAATCCAAAAAAAATCAAGAAAATTTTCGAGTTGCAGGGGTTTAAGCTTATGTGATGTCTTTTAGCCTCACTAGACAAATAGATCCGCAATTAAACAAATAATACTTACTTCCCGGCGTGGCGTACAACTTTATTGTTCTGTTGCAAAGTCTCTTTCGTGATTGTGACGTCACCGTTTACTACGTCATAAAACAATTTAACGGTATGAGGATGATCCGTGAATAATCTAAAATTATTGCGTCGTAGGTGTATTATGAGGTGGAAATTTCTGTACAGCTTCGCATCAAAAAAAAGAAGAGCATTTGTATTAATTTATAAGATACTCTGCTTATAAGATTTGAATCTAGACAGGTTTCAAACCGCGTTTCAGATTTTGACCGCATACACTTTTAGTAAAAGCGGATGGGATTCGTCTGGAATAAGAAACAAAGCGCGGACAAAATATTAAATTTATATAAGATGCTGTAGTTGGCACATGAAGTCGCAGCAGGGACCTCAGCCTCTAATCAAAAAGAACATAAATGGAGTGAAAAAGGAACACATGGGCCGGGTCCTTTCTGAATGGCAAATCGAATCATGAAATCTCGATCCATTGTGAGACATGGATAAATCTCGGCTCCCCATGCCCGTTCGTGCCTATTCTACTCGATTTTAAAACTGAATCAAAATCTCCACCAGACATCTGTGGCGGGGGAACTCTTTACAGCATGTTAACCGAACAAATGATGACAATATATCTTGTCCGTAGGTCAGTCTGTTTAGCCATCCAGCACTTCCCACCTCCTAGCAGCTATAACTTCACTACGTTCAAACAATCGTAAAGAATTGAAGCGATTGTTTGCGAACTGTTGTGGATAAATCGTTAATAATACGACGCGTGTTCCATCGAACGATCAATCACTTTGTCAAACTAGTAAATCACCAGCTCATCACTGCTGTAATGATCAGGCAAGTAGAACCAGAGCTCAAGTCTTTAATGGAAAGTGATCAAATCTGCAGTGCGCTGGAAGACTTATTTCTGAACGATGATTTTAACGCTTCCTCCAAAAATAATTTTTGAGGGCAACATGCCCTCCTCCAGATATTTTCTGCTTCACGGATTGTTTGTGCAAAGCCCTCTACTCAGCTTTGTGGCCTTAGGGTCATTTTCTTTGTTTTGTTACAATAAATGAAGATTATCCTAAGACCTAAGGCAACATTTTTGTTTAGCTGATTGAGTACAAAAAGCTGCAACAACGGGCTTAAAATCCACAAAGAAAAGATATATGAGTTTTTCACCGAAGAAATCGATTGGTAATGCCGCAAATTCGATCAAAAATTTTTTTAAAAGATCCGAAGAATTTTCATTACGACTAGCACGTGACTAAAAACAAACAGTTACGTCACTATCATAATTACAAAGCGCATGACGTAACAGGTGTTTCATAGATTAACAAATAAAAATATATAGCTGCTCAGCTATAATAGGATGGAATCATTGAACCAGCAAGATTCATCCAGCTTTGCTCTGTTTAAGTTCGATTTAGTGATGAAGTGACGCTATTCCGGTGCCTCCTCTCAAAATTTCAACTAAGCGCTTTACTCTTTACTTACAATCGCCTCATTCTACAGGTTTCTTGGTGCTGTAACATTCCACACTATCCATTTCTCAATAAATTGATTCCTATTCTCGCATATGTCGTAACAAGGGCCTCTTTCTTGGATTTGGTTCGCATAATTTAAAAATGTGCAGTGTTTTTGCTAATTACTTCAAAATCCGTTCTTTGAACGAAATCCTTGCATTGAATATAGGTTATTAATTTTGATTGCGCTTTCTTGTTACGGAAGTACCAATGCATACTGTTAAGCAGTTATTAGGGACCACACACGGACAAGGATTCAATAAAGCAGTCACCCCACCAAAGAGGCAAGCAGGCTTACGAATATCCAAACGTGCTGTTGCAACCACGATTGGCATCATCTTGCCATTAACTTGGGTGATAGTTTGTTTAGTTCGGCTTCATTAGCTTGCGAAAAGCTTTCTTCAGCCGTGCAGCATCGTTATAAATCGTTCAGCACAGCAAAACAAAATCTAGAACTGTGGAAAATACAAGCTTGAATTCACAAGATGACGGCTATATAATATCTATGGTTCAAGCAGACTTTAGAAGCTGAAGTTTCTCACCAGTGCAACAAAAAAGATCCCAGCGAAGAAGTCAATTTGCTCACAAAACAAATACCGACTTTTAAGACCTTCGCTGAAGTTTTGCTTCATGGTCCAACAAAAACATTTGAAAATTTTCTACAAATGAATGTCTTCCCGAAAAGGTTTTCAGTTGCATAAGCATTGGCCTCTGGGGCGAAAGGGGCCACACGTTCACAATAAATCAATACTGATTTTGAGCTTTCTCGGAAATATAGCAAAAATTTTGCCAAGAAAATAATATATTCTTTCGGTTTCTCTTCAAAATTTAGATTCTGTTAACTTTCTCATAAGTTGTTGTTAGCAAAAACAAAATGTTCTAATTCTGTGTACAAAATCAATCATTCATTGCAGTCAATGCCATTTCATGCACTTTTCAGTGAAATATTTTTCACGAAAAATTACAAAAATTTGTTCAATTGATAAATGCTTAGCAACTTTAGTAATCTATCAGTTAGAATGAAAAAAAAGAACAGAATGATATAAAAATGAATAAGGTAATATTTGATTAAGTAAACCGAAATAAATGATTATTTGTAAACCTCACCTGCTAGGGCATTTACCAATTATTAGGTAGGCTAAACCTTGTTACTTTAGTAATGTCGATTTTGAAATATAGCCTACTTCTATTTACCAAAAACCTGAATCAGGACATCATACTTTTAGTGGAACTCTCTTTTTCAAGAAATCAATAATTTCTAAAAAAATTAGCTTCTTGGGTCTGTGTAAAATTAATTTACTGAATAACACAAAATTTGATTTTGTGGCAACTATCTACTTTCACACAGCTCATTGTACGACTGGTTATGTTTCCGTGGCTTGACAGATTCACTCCTGAAGCTGGGGTATTTAGTCGCGTAATAACAAATTAAAGATTGGAAGACATATCAGTAAGTAAAAATCCTCCAGCGTGATTTGTTTATAGTCATAAATACAACTTGTGCTGAGCTTGGGAGTAACCGATTTATCACTGGCAATGCAATAAAGCAGGGGGTAGTGCCTTCTCTAAATGGTATCAACGTCTAAGTGAAGATAAATTCAAAAACGTAAAATCTTCCCCAAATTTATCAATGCCGTTGCCAAAATATAAGTTTGAATACGCCACTGATGTATTGGGCATCCTTGATTTATATCACAAAGCCATGTGATTGGTTTTACAAACACACGGTCGCTTTACGACGCGATACAATCTACGGTCGCTGAACAAACATCAGCTCACAGCTGAAGCAGCTATTACTTGAAAACAAATAAAATATTATGTGGTTGAAGTACGAGTGCTATTTTTTATATTTCAGAAAAGGGAAAACCTTTTGCCAGCCAAGCACTTCAGGCCGATTCTTTGCCTGAGAAGTTGATTTGAAACTCAGATGACCAAAAAAAGCGGAACAAACTTGGCACACTGTCAGAGCAATAGATGAATCTTTGAAACCAAAAGCAGCTTTTTTTAGTGCTCACGGCAGTCCGTTCTACTGAAAAACAACAAGAATTCTCAAACAAAAATCCTCCAGCCCAATTTCAAAGCGATTACTACCATCAAACTCAAATTCGTTAGACGACTAGCGTACAACCAGAAAGCCACCACCTTCTGCAGCAAACTCACTACTACACTCCCGGAAAGTTAGTTCTTTTTGCGAGGTGGCTGGATAATGCTGAGCAGGAATCAAGGGCTCGCAACGTTTGTCAAGAGCGCTCTATCCTAGGTTCCATTAAACTTTTCCATAAAAAAACGCTTCTAGATAATGTGGCGACGTATCATCGTAAACAGAAGCGTTATGTACATCAATAATCCCTTTCCTCGTAAATGTCTCGTGCATTGCCATCAGTGCTCCTTGTTCCATGATTTAAGCTGGCTGCAACAGTTGCCATCTTCTACCCTACATGTAAGAGCAACTCAGCTGCCAGGGCTGCTTATAACAACCTGACCCTCTTTCAAGACCATCAGGCAACTCTACATTCTATTCTAGCACGCTGGAAAGCCGGAATCAATCAAATACAGCAAATGTGAGGTCCAATGTTAACTGTCAACTCCTTGTCTGACAAGTAGGCTACTAGAAAATTCCCCATGATCTTAACATCGACCCTCTTCAACAATTACTGCTTGTCTACTAAAACCATTCACTTGGTCAAACGAGGAAACTTTTGTTGAGCTTACTAAAAACACTAATACTTTTAACAAGTTTTCTTGGCAGCTTCCCTTTCACATGCTTTTGATGTGGATAAGACTAACCAGGACTTGTGCAGCCTCAACCATTCCGTTCCTAACAGCGCTCTGTACATGTCCCGCCTGTTATCAATGCGTGATTTCACTGTTTAGATGTGTTTTTTTTCATATGGAGTAGCATCAAACCAGTGCTCGGTGATCACATTTGATTTCTTTTGTGCAACATGACACTGTCTTACACGTGGAGTGATAAGTCAAGTGGTAAGATTTTGCTGCTTGTGGTAGCCTCTGCTTGAGTTGCGATGTAGCAAAACACTTGACAGAATGCTAGTTTCATTTTTGGTTGCGCGATCAAAATTGCTGGTGATCAACATTACTATACTACAAGAAGGTTTAGCAACCGCTTGTGAGTAAAAATTTTTTAGTGAAATCGAATAAAACTGGCAAACTAAATATCTCAATATTGAAGTCAAGATATCGTTTTACTTTAGCATGTGTTATGCAAGTGATGAGCAAGTGGCAGCAACAGGATTTACCACCACTATTGACGAAAATTCTGAAGTCGTGCTGAAATAAAGAATGAGAAGATCTCTGCAGCACTTACTGATTTCTGATGTTCTAAAAATATTTTACGTTTTAGATTTGTAACCATTTTTAGTATACACTATTTAGGAGCATCGATTTGATTAAAATAAATTGTGCCTTTACGCCATAAATTGAAATTTGAAATAAATAGTGTAGTTCCGTGCTCTATCGGCAGAGTTACAAGTACAAAAATTTCTTTTAGGAACTTAAATTTAAGCCACGTTTTGATGGTTTAAACAAGAACCAAAAAAGTCTTCACGTGCTAAAGCAATTTGTGTTACTATAAGTTTATTGGTAGAAAGCGAAGAGACATAAATATTTCCTCCGCTTGGTTGTGCTACTTGAACCAGAAATGTTCTGTGCCAGCAGTAATGATGACTCCGAAGCAGGTGTCAATACAAGTTGTCCTGCGTATATCTTAAAAGTTGTACGGCATCGAAATTAACCAAGCTTAACTTGCCCACCCCCAACAACAAGAATATTTCATAATTACCCGAACAAAATTGAAATTCCAATTTCTTCGAGATTAAATTTCATCTTCAATTTGCTCCAAGACGAGCGGACAGCGGAGATCTCACTTTCAGTTAAAGCCATTTTACACAATTTAAGAAAAACGACGCTAAAGAATGTAAAGAGTTAGCCTATTGACTGACGGTTGGTGCTTTGCTCATATGACAGGGCGTACCGTATGCTCATTGGCAAAAACGTTGATTGAACTAACAAAAACTTAAGGGCTCTCGCTAACAACAAAACAAATCTCAGTTTTAGAGCTCTTTAAGTACAGCAATTTTTTGCGCAATTCAATGCTGATTGAATTTTTGACGCTGCATATTCAAACTACCACATCACTCATAATGCCGAGCGTCAACAAGTGGAAGGTGAAGATCGCAAAAGCGAACGCACCTTTCGCAATCATTTGCTTGATTCACATAGTAACCTCTAAGAGAAACGCGTCTATTTTGATGCCAAGAGCCTGCTTTCTGCCACAACCCTCCTCCTGACCAACAGTTGGGCAAGGTACCTGTAGATGTCATTTTCACATTTATAATACAACTGGTCAACGGACTGAACCTAGGTTTTTCGATTGCATAGTAAAATACACTTTTAAAAAATCTTGATATCTTTGCAATCGATCGATCACAATGCACATCTTTTTTCGGTCGTACCTAAACGTAAAAAGCAGTTATAGAGCTTTTGTTCAACGCTCATTCATAAATATGAAAAATTAAGTGTGTAAAATTAAGGCAATCATGATTGAAATACGTTGCAATTGGCCTACAAAGCGTCTACGATCTGAACAATATGTTTCTTCCAGCAAGAGTCTTTCTATGAAGTCATAATGTCTGGCGCCACTCATTTCTTGTGAGTATAATGAGCACAATAATCCTAGAATATTATAGTTTGTTTTATAAATCTTTATCCAGCTTTTCATATTGAGTTCTCCGAATCTTTTGTGTAAATATTTACATTACCGAGTTTTCAATAAAACTATTCAAGGGTTGAAGTAGAAAAGGAAAAAATATATACCAGTAGATAAAAATACTTTGAGGTTTTAACACCAAGTACATGGCGCATAAAAAGTGGCGATCAGCCGTTGCCACAAGCAGCTAATCTGGAAGAGATAACAGCTTTCGTCAAAGCCGATAACTACCAGAGATGAGCGGAATCACCTTTTTGAGTCCGAATCTAGTCCATTAACTCCATTAACTCAAACTCCGACTCTGGTCGGACTCCTGTATTTTTTCATACGTTTAATTCGACTTCGATTTGACTTCAAATTGATAGATTAGCACGCTACGCAAAAACTTGACAAAAACGTGGTTGGGTAAACATCCTACAGCTTTAGTAATGGTGGGGACAGTTAAAGTTGAGAACACACTATGTCACAAGAAAGGCAGGTGAAAAGTATTACTCATTTTCTCTTCTTTCTATCCTTAGAACATCACATTCCTTGTACCCACCCAATCAGTGTAGTGTCGACATCAGTTTTCCAGTAAGCAATGTTACTTTACTTTAATTAATATTGCCCGAAGGTTTCAAAGGTACTGAAGGCTATCACATCGGTCAAATTTCTATTTCTCCGAACCAAGTCACTTTTATTTCGACTTTGACACGTCTTTTATATAATGTACATTAATATTGAACCTTATCGCTTGGTAAAATATACAAACTGAAATTATAAACTATTATGCAGTATCAGCGTTGCATTCATTTTGCAAAACTTTCGAATCAGCTTTTATTAGGCAACAGAGTTGCAAAAATGACGATGTTGCCAACTTAAAATCTGAATTTGTAAATTTTGGCTGCAATGTTGCCAATTTTTTTGGATACAACTGAAATGCGGAAATTTCGCGAAATAGCTCAATTTCTAGTAAACATTTTTATTAAAACGTTTCGCTTTTACACTAAAAGCATCATCAGTCAAATAAATGATCACCTAAGGCTAGGCTAAACAGATACTGCAATGCAGTATCTATCTTTAACACAATTTTGCAAAGAGGCTATCCCAGTAGATAATTGTATAACATGACAAAGCTGACAACTAGATACAGTTTCACTTGCAAAAGTGTTTTTAAACAAATCACCAACTTTTCATCGAGCTACTGTTAAGTTTCCAATTCAGACAAGCGCAAGCCGCTCCTACGTCAAATGTGAACCCCAAAAACATGGTTGGGGTATCAGGGCTTTTTCAGAAATTTTCGTAGCTCTACAACGAGAAAGTCTGACAAAAATAGAATTAATTTTATTTTTTTAGTTGTTGGGTGAATTTTGCAGCGTGAGTTTCCTGAAATGGCTTTATCTGCACGCTTATAATTGAATAAAATCACAAAAAAGTTGAACACCGTGTGTGCAATTGCATCAAACGTAAATGTGAGCAATCAAAATTAAGTTTGAGAAATTGAGGAAGAGGAGGGCCACTTTTGACCTTTTCACCGACTTTGCCCTTTCAACCTCGTCACCAATGGCTACGTCATTCGGGGGGCTTACATTTGTCCTGACTAAAATTCATTGTTTGTTTTGCCAACACATCTGTTTTTTGTTTAAACTAACAAGAATTGCATTCTTATTCTCAGGTCAAGGCAAACGTTTTTGGGGTACGCAAAAACAATTTTTGTTTCCTTCAACTTTGGAGAAGACGGCATAGCCCACACGGTACATTTCTACCACAACCATTCAACATAGAACCAATCAGGTATCAAACGCATGACCACACTATGGTAAACCAGCTCACTACTCGCAATGACTTGGAGTTTGAAACAAGCAAAATATGAAATATAAATCATGACATTTAAGAAATCTATTCTCTGTCTATCTTAAATTCTGCATTGCTACCTAATCAAGCAGCGAGTTCCAGACATCAGAAGGCTCAGTTTTTACAAAATCTATTTCTAAGTAATTTTTTTGAACTGCGTGAAGCCATCATCATACCCAGTTTAATTCTTAAGAAGCATAAAATTAGCAACTTTTTACGATCTTTTTCCAGTCAAAAGGACTCAAAATAAAATTTAGGGGGTATGATCTCTTCTTCTGCTGTTGCTTGAGATCGACTGTTGTTGGTCGACTTTTAATTAGCTCTAAAATGATCATTGCCATCTGACTGATTGGGAACGTTCAGCTTAACCCATAGAAACTAGGTTTTTCTAGAACAGTGTCCAAGCGCATAATTACTTTACTCTATTTGCAAATCTTGAACAAATCATGCTGGTAGCTAATGAGGGAATTTTGACGCTTTCAAAAACGTTTTTTAGCGCAAGAATAATTTCAATCACCATTGAGTAAATTTGCTTATTACATTTCATTTTTCATACAACCTACAGCTGAGAGCCAAGCATCAGATCTGTGAATACTACTTTCCTCATCTTTGATGGCCCTATGTTTCGACGAAGGAATAAAATGCCTGTACTTTAATACTGCATCGGGTAGATTCAATTAGCATTTGGTCTGACCGTTGCGGCAACTCACAAATCTGATGTTTGACGCTGTGCAGCAACTGAGATATTTCTAATGCAGGAAATAAAAACTACGGTATAAATACGCTATTGTCAGAACAGCATATTTACTTGCTCTGCAAAGTAAACATTTCTCATTGCTTTTTAATGACACTTGGATTACTTTCAAGTGTTACCTCAAGTTTATGCAGACAAGTTACCCTTCGGCGAAGTTGATAGCTTTGAACTTTGCTGAGAAATCGTTTTAAGCTATGCGCGGCTTACAAGAGCTTAAGTCAGGCTAAACTGCAATGGCACTTGCGCATTCTGCAAATGATCCCAGCAGCGCGGGGCCATGCAATCAGGGAGGACTGCAGCCCCCTCTTAAACATATTGTTATGAGCCTGGGAGGTCCAGACTGCACTCGGCTATTTGAGCCCTTGAAAGTGATTCATTAAACTCATGTTGCTTTCATTACCAGTAATATAAGATAACTGTACTGTACATTGAGTTTGATTTTTTTCTTAGTGTGTTATAATTTGTTTTTTAAGATAATTTGTGCTTATCTGCTGTCAGAAAAAGCAGTTTGGCGCAATTGTCAGTTTATCAGACTAATTTTATGGTCGTTCTTTCAAATTTGGTTGCCATCGTATGTGGCTCTTGCGTGAAGGGAGTTTGGCCACCCCTTCTTTAAGCCATGAAGATTTAACACCAAACTGCTGTGCTTTAAAAACCTAGAGAATAACCTTTTTTAAAGGCACTCACAATCCTTCCTGAGTTCAGCTCTCTCTCCTTTACAAAATTCTTGATCACGCACCTGCAGCATAACTCATATTTCATTTGTTTTATCGTCAACATTGATAAATGGTGAGTTAGATTCGAACTCAAAAAAGCTTCAGTTGGTTGTATAAGAACAACTGTCTTTTATTCAGACCTGCTCTGAAGTTACTTGTGCCGCTGGTAGACCACACTGCGTTTCTACCGCAGTCCCAGCAACCTCGCATGGAAATGGTTGAAAAGTTTCTTTCCCACGACGCAATAACAATTCCATCATGAGATTTAAACTTGCGACCACTAATACAATAAAGCAGCGCTTCCATTTGCTCGAGCTTGTGTGCAACAAAATGGGTGGTTATGTTGTCAGAAAAGTGAGCGCGCTCTTGTGGAGCACCCAAGCGTAAGCTTGTTTTAAAGCTCAAGTCGGTCTTATCCGGTTTAATTAGGCGGTACAAGCGTGCTGTTTACATCGTACACCTGGCTTTCATTGGCGTTGCTTTAATCTGGCTCGTCATGGCGCCCATCTGATCAATCGCCAAAACTCGGTATCACTGACATGCAGCTTTCTGGCGCTTTTAATCTGCTGCCACTTCTTTGGCGCCACGACATATTTTCCGCCATGATTGGGTAAATTCGGTTTTACTAACTTTGTTAAATCTTCAATTTTAAACTTGGTTCACGGCTGTATTCATGAACGAAAGGAAAGCATTAGTTTAGGACCCCTTCCGCACGACATTTCCCATTAATATGATTTTCGTGCTATATCAATGCTATTAATGTTGAAATGTTTGGTAATTGTCATCGAAGGCAAGCGCTGCGGTCGTCATGACGATAGGGGTATCGTCGTCGTAGCGAACGGGTTAGAATGCTTTCCGCTGTCGGAATGCAGTTTCCCGGAAATCATTTTAGGAGGCTGAACCTCTTGCAGCTTCGTTACTCCAGCACTATAATCTTGGGATTGCAAGCTCAAAACCAACTTGGCTTCAATATTGTTTTCGGAAAAGCGATTTTTGGCAAAATGCAATTATCTGATGGTCCGGCGGCTACGTAGCAAGTCTCAACAAAGTTACTTCATCAATAACTGTAAAGGTTTTACTGTGACAAAAGGATGGGATGATTAAATTAGCTATTCGTATCCCCCGAATAATAACAAAACATCTCTGAGTCGATCTGCTGCCTGAGTTCCCAACAGAGTTTTCGCAATATCTCACTTGACATCACACTGGTCTGGTTCAACACACTCTACCTTCCAATACCAGCATCTCTTGCAAATGCGCGCGCTATACGCGTTTGACAATCGACGTCATAAAAACGCGTCGAATGCGCAAACTGCAAACCGGTATTTTACGCACGAAACCCGCGACTTCAAAGATTGCTCGCGACGGATCGTAAATTATGAAGCCAAATATTAAAAAGGACAATGCGTGTCTGACATAATGCGTTGTGACGACATAATTGATCTTATTGAATAGCCAAGAATTACCAGAAGAAAAGAGCGAGTGTTTTTGGGCAGCTTGTACATTTTGATATTCGAAACAGTTCAGTTTTTTAGAAAACAAAATCACTGACTTTCAATTAAGAGGGTTTGGAAACATAACTTTTTGCAGTAAGTTTTAATTTGCATTGATCTGTCGCTTATTGTGAAGAGGTAAAAAAGTTTTCATAATTTTGTTAACGGTTTTACTCTATTATTTGTGATTGTTTTTACCGTGTTTCATTAGAACTAAAGGTATAAAATACCAAAAATATGATTGAATAACTCATTAACACTTTTAGACAAGCATGACCCTCCAAACCCCATGGTTCTAGAAATGCAATAACATTACGCAATATGCAAAAGATAATTTTTGCAAACATCCTCAGACTGAAAGTAATTACATGTAGTTTTTAGAAACCTTTAAAAGTTTTAGAAATATTTAGGTAATATCAATTTAGAAAATATAACACTTCATTGGCGACTGACAGGCATATTTAGCATTTACCACTTCGAATGCCTCTGTTTAATGCAAAAAATGTTGCTCGCAAAGCTGTTGTCTTGCTTTTGAATTAAAGCCACAATTAGAAGCAACCAAACATTTGGTAAACTCGCTGTTTTGACAGTTTGGTGCTTTTAGTCCAACTGCATAAGCAACATTGATTTTGGCCTCAGCTCGGGCATTGACTACTAGTATGGTGGGGAGTTTTAATACCACGCCTAGCACAAAGGCCGATAGAAATGAGAAGGGGACTTAGGAGTTACAAGTTGGGCTCCCAGAGTTTTTAGAGAGAAGCTGGCATACGACTTAATTTATAAAAAATGAGACCACTGCTCTATGTCCTTACCAAAGGTAAGAGGCAAACTAAGTTTTAAAAAAATTAATTTGGTATCTACAAAATCAAAAAGGCTCCGCTTTAATTTCAACTCAAATTGTTCATTTTTGACAAAATGTCGATTTATTTTCAAAACAAAAATATGGATTAGATAGATGAAAAGTCGGCTGTAGAAGGTTCGAATTAGAGATTTATAAAAAAAGTTGTTGAATTATGACATGCGTTTTTCTGCACCTTAGTACAAAAATCCTGAACGATAAGGTTGGCTTTAAAAAAAAGAAAAGGAAAAATATTTTTCCAAAGACGTTTGGAGTTGAGAAAACTGATTTTGACATTTTTTTGACAACTAGGTCTGCTGTTTTACAAGCGTGATTGTAAAGCTGTTCCAGCGTCTTTTTTGCAGTCGGTAGAGCTGGATTGAATTTCTTTTTCACGTAATTTAAAAGATTTTGAAAGTGGTGCTTACAGCCTTCCTGTTTGACGTTCAGCACGAAACGATCAGGGCGGATAGGCAGCCGGCAAGCTGCTGGGGACCTTTGGGAAAGGCGCTTTAACATATGCCTTCATCCTTATGTGGCAGACAGGTGGCGGGGTTGAGTAGTTACCAGTTGCTATGGCCAAGTTTGACTAGAAATCGCTTTTAGTGTCAGCACTATGTGACGGAACACACAAAAATAATACGTAAACCACTTGATTCTAAAAATGAAGTCAATATTAAAATTGTGTGTGTCAAAAAATAACTGAAATACATTTTAAAGGGTAGACATCAATTAATTTAAGTGGCCAGAAATCATCAATCATTACACTGTTTCATAATTTATTGATAATACCGTTCTTAGATTTACTTATAATTATAGTAGTAACCACACCACTGCAAAAGACCTTTCAATGTCCGGAAGGTTTTCAATCACGATTGAACAAATTTTGCTCGGTTTCTATTTGATTCCCCCTAATTACTTCTATTGCTGAGCGCCGAGCAGGAGATCTGTGAATTCCTTTTCAAAATCTTTGGTATGCCTGACAAGGGAATCGAATTCACGTCTTCCGGCTGCAAAGCAGACGCTCTAATCGCTCCACCATCACAAAAACAAAAAAATGCAAAAACGATAAATCCTTTTGCATGCAAGTGCAGGCATTCTGCAAACCATTGGAAAGTTAAAGAAACAAAATAAAGCGATTAAGATACGGTTTCAATTCCCTTTTGTGAATGTAAGAAAATGAATTAATGCCAATGCTGGCGCTTTGGGTGGGGAGGAATGATGGAAGCGAAATTTCAACGGAATCCCGGGCCGGATCCCTGGAACCAACGTTATTGAAAAGGTAAAAATGTCTTGAATCAGTGGTCTTCAAACGGGGGACCGGGAACCCTAGTGTTCCCCAGGATCATCAAAGGAGTTTCCGCAGGACCGTCAAAGAAGCTCCATGAGCTCTAAGAATTCTTCAAGAGTTCCTTCTCGTTTATTTTCATTTGGCAAAACATAACGTCTTTGTTCATTTTTTGAGAATAATTTGACCAAACTTGACAACTTTTGTATAAATGCGCGATGCAACAATTGCCATAATAGTGCATTTGTTTGATTATAAGCGCAAAAGTTTTATTTCCAGTACTATTGCGTCACCAATACACAGCAAAAGAAAAAAGCTGATTATTGATATTCTCGAAGTTTAAAAAGCAATAATTGGATTTGGCAAAATGGTGGCAGAAAAGGAAAGGCAGGTCTTTTATTAACCTGGAACCAAAATCAAGGGCAAATGGTGACAAATATTTTTTCTTCTACTTTTTTAAGATCAATTTAAAATTTTTCTCAAATGTGAGCATCTATGTGTATATTAAATGCTCTTTTTTTAGGGATTTCAGAATAGTTGGCCTAAAATCTCAGAGCAGCCAGACCAGCTGATTGGGTAAATTCTAAATGAAAATCTTATTTTAGGACATCAAAATAGACTTAAGTAGTACAAAAACGTATTGTCAAAAATAAGGGCTTTATCAGCCCACAAAAGGTTTTTCTTTCAAATGAAGCTCCTTTGCTAGAGTTCTTCCTACATTGGCTCAGTAGCGCAAAATCTAAGCGAGAATTCAGCTCATAATCTTTGATCAGAGAAACGAAAACCTCATCACACCCACCCAGCGCTACCGTCTTTAAGAAGCATTACTCATCTTACCTCTTCGAAGAAATTGTTTCACAAAAGTTACACTGGCCAACACATTTTTTTTGTCCAAGGTTTCTAAGCTGATTTAGACTAATTTGGGGGTGCTGATTCCGAAAATCATACTAATTTTCTCTCATCAGGTCAAGTTTTTGAGATATTTGCTATTTTATACCTTTTTTACCTTAAAATTAGAAGTATTTCTACATACATTGTAGCGTTATAATTACAATTGTAGGCTGTTATTGTGATGTATGTTAAATAATTATCACATCACAAACCCTAAAGTAAAACTCAAATTTGCTGTACAAGAAGGTAAGTAGTTGGTAAGAAGTGAACACTGAGTAGTAGGAAGGCTTACCGATTGTAGCATGTTTTTGTTGATTTCTGGGTCAAAGTAAGGTTTATTCTTTTAATGTTGGGAATTCTTTTATAAAACAGGGTTGGTCGACACGCAATTTATTGTTTAGCATTTTTTAATCGATTTAGGATGATTATAATGTGATAAATCTAAACATAAAAATGGCGTTGGTTTTTTTAATCTATTTTAGATTCTGAAGATTTTACATGTTTTAACCAGTGATGGGATTCAAAATTTTAAGAACAGGTTCTCTTTTGTATCAACCTCACTAACAACAGGTTTCCTCATTTCAGAAAACCCATTTGCTGCGGTTGCCTAAGGTCTATAACAAAAAACAAGAACGGGTTTACATTCCAAGAACGGGTTCGCATGAGCCAGTGCGAACCCCCTGAATCCCATCACTGGTTTTAACTTGGTTATATTACTAAACTTTTTTTCTTTTCTTTAAAGGTTACAAGTGATTAAAATGATGTCAACTAGAAAATCTTGTCGAAATAGGCCTGACATATTCTGCTATATCTGCGGTGAATACACACTTGTTCCTTATAGGAATCCAGTCACAACTTTCATAAAGCAAACTTACCATGCCTATTTTGGTATGAAACTTGGTGACCAGGACAAAGCTTGGGCTCCTCACTTGGTGTGCAAGTCATGCACTAAATGTCTGCGTCGGTGGAGTAAAGATAAGAAGACTAGTCTAAAATTTGGAATACCCATGGTATGGAGAGAGCCCAGAAACCATGTCTCGCACTGCTATTTTTGCGCTATTGATGTGACTGGAATTAATAGAAAAAACCGTAAAACTCTCAAGTATCCTGATCTTGAATCAGCACGTCGTCCTGTTACTCACTCGGATGAATGCCCAGTACCTGTCTATGCAATGCTTTCTGATGATTGTGATAGCGATTCTGCCGCTGCTCAAGAGACCAAGAGGATGAAGAAGCAGATTTTAGCGATGATACTTCACATTTTTTTCCCAAAATGGGCTTAATGATCTTGTTCGTGATCTCAATTTGTCGAAGTCCCCAGCTGAGCTTTTGGCATCCAGATTAAAGGAAAAAACCTCTTGTCCAATGGCACACGCATCACTTTTTATCGCAACAGGCATCAAGAGTTCCTTCATTTTTTCTTTGAAGAAAAAGATTTGGTTTACTGCACAGATATTGTTTATTTTCTGCAAAAGCTTGGAGTGCCACATTATGAACCCAGAGATTGGAGACCATTTATCGACAGCTGCAAGAGATCCTTTAAATGTGTTCTGCTCCATAATGGCAACCAGTTTGCTTCAGTACCCTTGCTTACTCGACTATACTGAAGGAGAACTATGATTCAGTGAAGTATGTGCTGGAGAAAGTCTCTTATTGTGAGTACGAGTGGCATATATGTGTTGACCTTAAATTGGTGAATTTTCTATTGGGACAACAGTCTGGATTTACCAAGTATCCTTGCTTTTTGTGCATGTGGGATAGTAGAGACAGATCTCAGCACTATACCACGAAGGACTGGCCTGCACGAGATGAAATGGTGTCGGGTAGACCAAACAACATTGTCAACAATCCTCTGGTGGGCAGACACAAAATACTCTTTCCACCGCTGCACATCAAGCTTGGCTTGATTAAACAGTTCACCAAAGCCTTGGACAAGGATGGCAGCTGCTTCTCTTAGTTGTGCCATGCCATTTTTCCAGGATTATCCATTGAGAAATTGAAAGGTGGCATTTTTGATGGTCTTCAAGTTCGTCAGCTCATCAGAGATCCTGAGTTTGAGAAGTCAATGACCGAATTGGAATCGGAAGCATGGAAAGCCTTTGTTCTGGTTGTGAAGAATTTTTTGGGTGACAACAAAGCCAGTAATTATGAAGAACTTATCACCAACATGCTTTATGCTTTCAAAACCTTTTAATGCAACATAGCATAAAAATGCACCGTCTATTCTCACACATCGATTAATTTCCTGAAAATCTTGGCGCTATGAGTGACGAGCAGGGGAGAGGTTGCATCAGGATATAAAAGAAATGGAAACCATGTACCAAGGACATTGGGATGCAGCCATCATGGCTGATTACTGCTGAACCCTGAAGAGAGATATTCCCTCTGCTGAGCACTTAAGAATATCTAAGAAACGAAAGCTTATTTCTTGAAATTTGCCCAACGATGATATAACTTACATGTCCTTGCTTTTTTAATGTATGCTCTTCATTCCATTTTTTTAAGATTTAATAAATACATGCTATCAGATACATATTACATGAGAAATGTTTTACATATATCAATTACTAATATCCCCGAAGTTTATTTATAGATAGAAGGCTATAATAATATAATCAATAATCAAAAAATACGATTATTAAAAACCAATTTAAAAAAAACCTGACCTGATTGAGAAAAATATATGTCACTTTTGGATTTAGTGGTGCAAAATACTCCTAATTCAGTTAAAAAATTATAGACAACTTTCAACTTAATTTTTTTGTGAACCAGTGTTATCTAATGCAAGCACAAAATACTCATGGGATAGGCCAGGGCTATTCAACTAATTTTAACAAAGGCGGTGGTGGGGTGTTTGGCCTTGGTACCATACAGTAGGCTATCGTGTGCGGCAGTAAGATCTGCCAATACAATGCCGGATTTATTCTCATCAAAGCGGTGTTCAACATCATAGGTTATGATATATATAGTGTTCAATATCATAGGTTATCATAGTTTAATTGTAGAGGCAAACTTAGTGAACAAAAGAGGCATGAATAACAGACCTTCAGCACTAGGAAACTGGTTTTTCCTGTTTTTATGCTGATTGTGTTGTTTGTTAGTTCTTTTAAGGAGGCCGTTAGTTAACGCTAAGAATATGCAGTTGCGCCGAAGGCTTGAAAAATTTTTTATATTTTGTTTGAAAATAACATAATACTGATAGCAAATCAACTAAGTTGGGTAAATGGGTATAGCCTTTATCGGAACCTGCATCTTTTTTAGAGGTCGTATCTTTATGAATCATGGTGTTGCTGATACATCATTTCGATTGGTTCACTCATCCCAAGGAAATTTCACGTTGGAAGAATGATTGCAGTCTCTGCCTCAGTACCAACACCATACCAGTTAATACCAAGAGGAGGAAAGCCGGATACCTAGATCTAGAGAACCTGACCTTGAAAAAAATGAGTAATCTGTTGCATTGCAGATTTTTTGTGGTAAAATTCAAAAGGCCTGAGCGACCGCTTATAAATGCTGTTAGTGCCTGCAAAAGATTGTAAAACCGAAGGCAGAAAAATTGTGCCGAACAATACCTTCAAAAACATTCTGAATCTGTCGAGACCTGAATTAATAACAACCGCTGCTAGCATCGTGATTCGACAGGGTGCAGTGATAAGTTTGCTAATGTCGAACAAATCAAAGTGAAGAGAGGGAAAAGAAAGTTAAAAAGTATGCGAGAAGGAAAAAAGGAAGTAAAACTTGCTATTTTGAATGCCGGATCCATGATTTAAAAAGGGAAAGAAATTGCTCACCTGATGAAAAGAAGAATGTTTGCATTCTATGTGTACAAGAACCAGAGGGCCACAGCAAAAACCTTGGCTAATCCATTCAACATATATATTATCATGACTTTCGTCGTTTGGTCAGGCACCCAAACTAAGTCCGGGCCAGCACAAATCATAGCCAGGGCCGAGGGTCTGTTGTGCTGCTGTGCTGCCCAGATTAGATACTGGCAGTGGTGGTGTTAAACCAACATCGAGTTGCGTCATCCAAAACCTGCAGACCTCGTGTTCCTCTTGGTACATGATGTATGAGACACGATATAATGCGATCTTAGTTTGCTCAGTTGTGTTACATTCATAATTCAGTGAGGAGCGAGACCTCATTTGTACATGGACGAATGAAAACGTGCTACGCCAGTCCGCAGGCAATTGAGCCTTACCCAAGATGTTCTGGGCAGACACATTTCAAGTGGCCTTGAACTGACCCTGGGAATGAAAGCACGGACCCTTGAAGTACTCTCCAAGTAGTCTGCATTCCATTTATGCTTCGTTCACTGCTTCACGCGGATGTCCAGTTTAGACGAATTATCTAATAGTTTCCACGCAGCAGATACAAATGGGCGTCTTGATCTAAGTCTCCCCAGGTGCGCATCCTGCTGCCCAACCAATTGTCCATGCAGTACATGGCCAGGGTCATAGATAGCACGATTCGTCAAGGAGAGTGTCGCTCCTAATCGTCGGAGCTCAGCTGGCTGGATGACTGCAAGGACAGGCAAGTCCTCCGTTGGTGTGGGACGCAAGCATCCAGTGACAATACGCAAAGCATCATTGAGAATGCTTCAATGAGGCGAATATGCGTCCCACGACACGGTGTGCAGTACTCAGCGGTGGAGTAGACCAAAGAAATAGCAGAGATGCGCAATGTCTTGGCACCTGCACTCCATCCGGATCCCGCAAGTCATCCCAACAGCGCGACTCTGGTGGAGAGTTTTTTGCGCAAAGCCTCGAGGTGGTGACAGAAAGAGAGCGACCTATCCAGCTTTACCCCAAGATGCGTTGGGACTGGATAGGGCGGCAATAGGTTGCCATTGTTGTAAACATTAAGCTCACGTTTGGCCTCGCTGTTGTTAAGATAAAAGGCCGCCTTCACCGTTTTCGTATTGCTGAGCTTCAGCCTCCAAGTCTGGAGATAAGCTGAAAGTGTAGTCATGTCTTGGCTTAGAGTGTCCTCCACAGCCTTCCAATCTCGAGAAGCATACAGCAATGCTAAGTTATCAGCATATGCATACTTCTGAGAAGTCATGAAAGGCTGATTGTATGTGTAGATGTTGAAAAGGAGGAGGACCATAACCGATCCCTGTGGGAGGCTGTTTCGCAAACTTCTTAACCTGCTTTGCTTGCTGCCACCAGTAGTAAACGTGAAGCTTCGATTCCGGACAAGTTCCATGATCATCCGGACCATGTGCTTATCCGGTAAAAGCCTGAGCAACTTGCAGGTGAGACCACGGTGCCAGACAGTGTCGTAAGCAGCTGTCAGATTGACAAACACGGCACCAACCTTCTTTTTGGCCTCAAACGGATCCTCGATGTTTTGAGTAAGCAAAACAGTCTGATCCACGGTTGATTTTCCCCGCCGGAACCCAGCCTGCTCTCGATGGAGAAGTGGGTCAACAATCGGCTCAACACGAGCGTGTATGAGCCTCTCGAGTATTTTGTAGGAGACACAAAGCAAGGAGATGAGACAATATATTTTTGTGTCCTTTACAGGCTTTTTGGATTTAGGGATGGCCGCTGTCAGTACTCTTCTCCAGACTTTTAAAGTTTTAAGGTGGCGCAGGCAGGAAGAAAGAAAGCCATACAACCAGGTCTTCAGTGCAGCCCCAGCATGGGTTATTAGCTCCGGAAAAAATAGAATCTGGGCCTGGAGCTTTTCCTGGTTTTAGGAGTTTGAGGGCAGCGGCAAACTTCTGAGAGATTAAACTTTCAAAGATGTTCACTGGACTTGCTGGAGTGGCCCTCCAAAGATCTGACACTTCTTGCGAGATGACTCACGGTCAATACCTTCGTATCTGCCGTTTCTAATCAGCTGGGACACAATAGCGTTACCGGAGACGGCAGATTGACGAGGGGAACGCCGTGATCTACCAGTTAAGTTTAATACACTCTATGCTTTTCGGCTAGAGTGCGAAAAGTCCATGGTCTGAACTGCCTCGGACCATTGATCTCTGCGTTTCTTATCGGGCCTGAGGAGCAGGGCAGTGGCAGTCCTATGAGAGTCGCTTCCTTCAGGCGACTGCAGAAATGTACGGTAGAGGTTCTCGCACTCAGCATCCCAACACGGTATGTGGTCATTTTGACGACCGCGTGGGATAGATTTTTTGGCTGCTGTTTTGATGACATTGCAGAAGTCCTGGTAGGCCAGATCCACATCCGGTAAATCTGGTGGCAAGAGACTCTTGGCAAGTTTGTTGGTCAATGTATTGTGGTGGCTCCAGTTGGCCTTGCGAAAGTTCCATCGCTTAACAGGCTTGCTCGGAACAGGCAGAGCAAGTCTCGGTGGAACAATAAGCGAAGGTCGATGTTGTGACCTAGGGGAACTTGTCTAAGATGCGTCTGTCAGGTACACGGCTGTCTGAACCATCACTGACAAATGTGAAATCAGGGTTGGTGCCAGTGTTCCAGCGGCCAGAATGAAAGGTGGCCACGTCCTTTGGGTCGTGGAGAGGGACAAGGTCGTTAAGGCTTGCCGAAGCAACAAGGCACCCTTCATCAGCACTACTGGTTCTGTAACCCCAGTTGACATGTGAACAATTAAAATCGCCAGCATAGAGAAGGGGGTGAGGGAACGCTGGGAGATCAGACGCTTGCAGTCGCGTAGGTGGAGGTTTGTAGACATCAACGTTTCTATAGCCATCAATGTCCACGCACAACTACTCAGTCTCCGATGTAGCTGGAGACTGATTAACAAGGGTCCACTTTAGCTGGTCACGAACAAACGTGGCCAGGCCATGCTTCCTGCTTAAAAAAGACCCAGCTAGTGCAAAGCCTGGTATTGTAAACTTATCTGCACAAGTGCAGTGGGTACCCTGAAAAAGAATGACGAGTGCCTCATACTGCACGGCGAGATGATGAATTACATTCATCTTGCTTCCAGTAAGGCCTTCGATGTTCAACTGCAAGACTGCTGGCCTTCGGAACTTGTTGACGGTGTGCCCTGACAGGAGCACATCGCCCCGCCCTGAAAAGAGCGTTTGCTGAGTACTAGCCCCTGACTAAACATCGGGGTGAGGGGTTACCCTTCCATGTTCGGTTTCTGTCTAACATTTTTGAAAGACGTACTAACGGCCCAGACTGCGAGGAAGCACCTGCCATTATCTATCACGGTATTGATGGGAAACGTTGATGGTATAAGAGTGGTTGTGAAAGAAGAATATGCAAACAGCATAATAGAGGTAAGAAGAATTTGTAGTCGATTTACGGGAGAGAAGTTAGCAATAAAAGGACTGGTTAATGTGATAAGCTTAGTCAGTAATTTTAACCTTTTTGGCGTCTAGGAATCCTATGCCTCGTGTCACGAATAAGTAAATTTGCGTTAAAAGAATAGTTTTTATATATGTATAGTGGTTGTAATCTGTTGTTTTATTTTTAAATCTGAAGTCCTAAACTTGCTTTTTTTGACCTTTTTCCTTTCGTATTTATTAATAAATTCGTAACTCGCACGCCTTTTCTGACGTGACAATGGTTGACCACGTGATCAAGTTTTAGTGTATTTTAGTAAACCTTGTTTCTCCTGCAAGATTTTTCTTCTTTTTATATTTATTACCAATTACGTAATTTATTGACTGTGTTTTTCTGTGTCACGTGATGCTCTAGCATTTTCTAGAAGCTTGTATTTTGGTATATAAAGCGCGAGATTTTGACAATTCATAGAGAGAGCGAAAGAAAGCGGCACAGTGTAGTTAAAAGGCCGTTGATCTGTGGTGATATTATTGTGGATTTCTATTAGCGTAACAAACGATTATTTGGTGGATTTTGTTACGGACATATATACAGGGTGTCCCAAAAGTCTTGGGCACATTTTAAGTCCTCATTTTGGCTGATCTATGAAAGGTAGTTGAATGAAATTGTTGTCATTTTAATGCTAAATTCATTGAGTTTTTTTTTGTCATGCTGATAATTTTTTCATATATTTTCATGTAGCTTAAATAACTAAAATAACCTATATAGTAATGCAAGAGGCCAGCGATGCACTTAGCAAACTGCAGACAGTGACACTGTGTCGACCTATCAGGTCTCTTCAGTGCAGTTGGTGACCAATAAGAAGCTAGAGGCTTTTAATAACGCATAGCTTAGACCGTCACACTTGTGGGACCAAATACTAGGTCCACTGTAGTGGATGGTCTGTCAACCTCTGCGAAGCCGTATCACTCGTGAATGAGTGGCGGTTGTCGCAGGTGCACTAAGTCTAACAACTGCTAGAACAATAGTGCTGTCACAGCCGAGTGGTCAGAAAGTCTTACATATATAGTAATGCAAGAGGCCAGCGATGCACTTAGCAAACTGCAGACAGTGACACTGTGTCGACCTATCAGGTCTTTTCAGTGCAGTTGGTGACCAATAAGAAGCTAGAGGCTTTTAATAAAGCATAGCTTAGACCGTCACACTTGTGGGACCAAATACTAGGTCCACTGTAGTGGATGGTTTAGTGCACCTGCGACAACCGCCACTCATTCACGAGTGATACGGCTTCGCAGAGGTTGACAGACCATCCACTACAGTGGACCTAGTATTTGGTCCCACAAGTGTGACGGTCTAAGCTATGCGTTATTAAAAGCCTCTAGCTTCTTATTGGTCACCAACTGCACTGAAGAGACCTGATAGGTCGAAACAGTGTCACTGTCTAAAATAACCTAGATCCACCAATAGCTTTCACTCAATCAGAAAAAGCGTTTTGTGTCCTTGAACTTTCAAAAACTGATTCAGCGACACTTGATGATCGCGTTCTCTTGCCCTGATATTCTAGGTCTCCAGATGTCACACCCTGCGACTTCTTTTTGTTGGTTTCTTGAAAGCACTGGTCTATGCGCCTCCCCCTTCCAAGAGATGTAGCTGATCTCAAGGCCGAATAACGGAAGTTGTTGCAACTTGCAACCATAGACAATACAATGCTGGAACGCATTTTAGCAGGAATTTGATTATCGGCTTGATGTGTGCCGTATGACTAACGGTGTTCACATTGAACATTCTATAAAAAACTTGAGACTGCAAGCTTTCAGAATATATTTGATGCATTGTTATTTCTTTAATAGTTTTTGACAGATTCAACGTCGAAATTAGCCCAAGACTTTTGGGACACCCTGTATTATGATGTTTTAGTTTCTGTGTTTTGGGACACCCTGTATTATGATGTTTTAGTTTCTGTGTTTGACAAGCGAAGGAATTTAAAGTGGTTTGTGAATATATCTGTTATTATTCTTGATCGAAAAGTGCGTGGGTTAAAGCATCTTAGTGGAAGCCAATCTTTTCCTAGCTATTAAGTTGCAACCAGACTTAATTATTCGAGCGATACTACAGGGTGTATCACAAAGATATTCACCCCCCCTACAGCCAAACTGGTAATAGGTATGACCAAACTATATAGCACATTGTGAAGCTTATGTTGTTAGAAATTAATGTACGTTTTCATTTTTTTCCAGATACTTAATAATTATGGCTTTTGCTGATAATGAAAAAATTAGGTATGTTGATAGAATTTGATTTCTTCGACAACAGTCTGTGGCCAGGTTCATCACCAGATTTAAATGCAACTGAAAACTTGGGAGCTATTCTGAAAAAACATGTTGAAGATAGAATTTTAAAGATTCCTAGCATGGAAAGAAATTCAGTGGAAACCTTAAAGACTATTATTTCAGAAGAACTAATTAAAATAAAAGAGGAACCTGAAATCTTTGCTAATCTTCTTAAATCGTATCCTGCAAGATTAGATGCTGTTAGAAAAAACCATGGTGGTCATACTGATTACTAGTTAGGATTGATTTAATGTACGGAATAAATTTCTATTTTAATATAATTTATAACAATATTTTTGTTTTTTTCCTAGTCCTTTTGGATTGAGCTCTAGGGGGGGCGAATATCTTTGTGATACACCCTGTACAAGTCGCCTCAATTTTAAGAACTAAATAAAAGTTTATACCGAATCAAATTGCTATTAAAATGCAACACCTAGTTTCGCAAATGTCGTGAAACCCCATATCATAAAAATTAAAACAAAAACGAATAAAACCAGAAAAAAACATGTATTTTGTATCACATAAATTCGCCGTATCCATGACTCGACGGCTTATGTACGTAAGCAAAAATAATTGTCTGAATATTAAAATTAAAAATCAAAGAGGCCCCACGGAATCTTAGAGATCACGACTGCCTTTGTGGAGATAAGTCACTAGCCAAAATAAAGCATTTCTTGCATGTGGTAAACTCTTTGAACCCAAGTCAGATCTTGTCGTTGCATTTGATGAGCCGGTTTTTGCTATTGGAAAAACTTAACAGTGGAATCATTACGATACTTACGATCGCCTAGTGATGATGGTGGGCCAGTTAGCCACAAAAATGGCGTTTTATAAGTGCAATCGAGCCGTGCTAAAAGACAATGGTCGGTGGGTAGTGCTCACCATTGCACCAACAGTATATCCTGGGATAACGGAAGCACTTTTGTTCGGATATTACTTAGGGACGGGCAATTCAAAATACCGAACCCGAAGGATTTGAATCCCAAACTATTCAAATCCAAAATGCCAATTCAAACCGGATTATAGGATTCGAATTATATCCTGTTTCCAAGCTTCATCACGTCGCTTGGTCACAGATTTTCTTTTTGTAAAAGCATCAATTGCCTGCAATGATTCAAAAACTAACTCGCCCACACAGTCAGACACGTAGAAAGCTTAAATGTATTCCACTGCAATTAACTCGTTCTCTGATTGTGCTTTTGCTGTTGTAAATTTGTAATAAATGCTTTCAAGTTGATTGTGATAATTGCAAAAAAAAAGGATTCTGATTCTGGATTCTGTTTTAACTATTTTAGAATAGTATATTATTCTGAACTGCCCGTCCCAAATATTACGCAGTGCCAACTAAACTGTGTGGCTGCTACGAACAGAACAGTAAAGCTGCACCCAGCATGTAGTAAGAAGTGACTTTTGGGTACACACAAATGGCAGTTTGCTTTGTCGGTGGTAGGGCTACTAGCCAGGAATTGGCATTCACGACTGGTACGAAACGGGCTGCTACTTTTCCCCTAGTTTAACTTAATTAGGTTAACAACAACAACTAAATACAGTCACCAAGTGACAGCATCCACCCTTTTCCAACCATAGCAAAAAGCTTACTTGAAGACATGAGAGTAATTACACTCACTTTCAATAAAGGGCAAAGCGTGATGGAAACAAAAAGTCCAAATTTTTAGTTTTGTAATGCTGTTAGAGCTTAGGGCTATCTTATTTAACTTTCTTTGCTCAATTCATGCCCAATATTTTCATTCGTATTTACTGTCAATTTTAAAAGAAAAACAATACCATGTTTTTTTTTACTATTGACCATCATAACTATGCGATGTGGTTGTCTATCCATTTTTTCTGACATTGAAACATTAGACAAAACCAATTCTGATATGTATTGAGCATTCAACGAGTTTGGTTGTTTTGTTGCTTGAAGGACGAAAAACTTTTTTGCCGTACTCAACTCAGATAAACCCTTTCTTTCATGTTCAAAGAAAGGTTTCTTCCACAAGGCAACTCCCCACAAGTAATTTTATCAACCACTTTTTGCTCTTGCGGTCACCGCTGCTTCACTTCCACCACAGGCATTTTACCAGATCCGAAGTATCAAAGACTCTTCTCTACCCTAGCCAACCAAATCCATATAAATAACATTTATATTTTGCAATAAAACCACCAAAAAAACGAATACAACGAAAACTGAGCAGTACAAGCAAACAAGGATTGCAAATAAATTACAAAAGTAAGCAATATTCGAAGCTGAATTGTTAATATTTTATGCAAATGCGTTCCGCAGTTACGTACCTACTGTTGGTGGGCGGTACGAGCTAGATAAAAACGCTTGCCAAGAGCTTGCGTATTTATCACAGGTAACAAGGTCAGATGAACGTACTCGCATAAACAGAACCTTATGCCAGACGCATGAAAGAACATTTTTTGTTTATAAACTAACATTGCAAAGCAGTTTCTGAAAAGGGAACACTTCTTCCTCATATAAACAAATCGGAGAAGACAAAGGTTGCGGAGCGCGACGATAAGCAAGTACAAACACATTATAAAAAACACTGCTTGAAACGATATCAATTTGTTTCTAAACGATTTTATTTAAGAAAAATTACCCTCCTACATCGTGCTAATAGATACGGCTCTTTAAAAAACATTGCAGACTCCTAATGGCAAATTATTACACGGGGTGCACACACTATTGCTCTAACTGCTGGAGGTAACACTATTTGAAGAGGTAACACTGCTTGCTTCAAAAAGTAACACGACTAAGGTCTTTGAAGGTCAACCCCAAAAGTTTCTAAGGTGCCATGTCAAAAGAATAGGCAGACAATGAGTACATTGTGAACAAACAAACAATTATGAACTACACTTCAGCCAATTGGAGCTTCGAAGCCTGTTTTTTCACGCAACCAACGGTAAAAAAAAACGCGTTTAAATCCACAACAAAGTGACAGTTTTAAACTGTCATGTATCCAGCGAACTTGTTCATTCCCCAAATCATACCGAGGAAGGAGTCCAATTGCAACAACAACTACAGCAGCATCAACGCAAATCAGTTATAAAAACGCGGTACTTATCACTACTGTAGGCGATCTACAGGGAACTACAGCTGCAAGCATTGACTTTGTTAAGTGGCATCAGAACGTTACTGTTCAACCTTAGCGTAGGACAGAGCTACTCAACTAATTTTAGCAAAAGTCAAGTTGGACAAGTTCAGTACTTCCAGAGGTCTAATAAAATTTTTGATTTGCAATGACGAAAATATCATTACCAGTTAATACAAAAAAATACTTGGCTTTTCTCCTAGTCAACACTGATCATCGAAATCAAAAATAAAATAAATCTACATGTATTGTACTCTATTCTGCTAATTCTGCAAAAAAAACGCATTTCTTATTTTTAGCCAGTTCTTAAAACTTGGTCTACTATATAAGTAACGGTTCTGCGAAAATTCAAAGCTTGAAAATTCAAAGTCGCAAATTCAGAGTTGCAAATTCACAAAAAATTAGATACAACGTGTATGTAACTATAACACTTCACTAAATTTTGGCCCACGAAAATTTTATGGAAGTAAAAATTGCCCGTCGCTCAAAACAGTAGGACACCTCTGAAGTAGACAATTAAAAGTCAAGAATTTAAATTTATAGACAGGTCATTTACATTGTTTAGTTAATAGCTTTGTTTTTACTTTTGGGACAGCGACAAACCCTAACTGATAAAGCTTTGCTATAAGCCTAAGCTAACCCACAGTTCACAGCCTAATTCAACCGTCAACCGACAACAGGTTTTAACGCTGACCAATAAAGAATCTTACTTATGACGTCATTTAATTTGCGACTTTGAATTGTCGGGACACCATAAGTAACAGCAAATCAAAGGCGGTGATGAGGAGTTTGGCCCTAGAACCATACAGTAGACTAAAGCATGCGGTAGTGAGATCTGCGAATACAATGCCTGATTTATCGTTTTCTTCAAAGCGGTGTTCGACGTCATTGGTTAGTTTGAATACTTGATTGGTTATGCATTGACTATGCCTGATGCCACCTCGTTTGTCGGGAAGTTGGGGGTCAAAACAGATTTTAGACGCCTCAAGAGTAACCGCTCGAAAAGTTTGTAAGAAACGCTCAGCAGCGTTATGAGCTGGAAGCTCTTTTAGTCATCAACTGCTTTGCCAGGTTTTGGTATCGAGATAACTGTGGCCGGTCGCCATATTGTTGGGATTGTTTGGTAGGTCACGCAGGCTGTGTAGAATTTTAGAAGCAATGTAACACATTTGGGGCCGCAGTGCTTCAGAATATATCTGACGGGATACTGTTTCGGCTTTCCGAGCTTTACCACACTTGATCACTTCCATTGCAGAGGCACATTTAGTGAACGAAAGAGGCATGAATAACAGAGGTTCAGGACAACTGGTTTTTCCTGTTTTTCATGCTTTTGTTAGTCCTTTTAAAGGTGCTGTAGTCAATGGTAAGAAAGTGGAGTTGCGCTGAAGGTGCGAAAAATTTTGCTATTTTGTTCGAAAATATCTTAGAACTGAGAACAAGTCAACAAAGTTTAATAAAAGGGGCGTGGGATTTTTTCCAACCCGTGGCTGTACCTACTGTACTCAGCCTGAAGCTTGAGATCCAGTTTCAACACTCAAAAGGTCCGGATTCGGACCGCAGTCCGCCAGTTGAGTAGCTCTGGCGTAGGTGACAACACATTATACAATTCACACAATAACGCATTAACACTTCATGCATACCTTAAACATTACATTGAGACCCTTTAATCAAAACTATTCCATTTAATAAACACGTCAAGGCGTCATTGATTTTGCTACTACGTCACACAACTTGAAAATGCGCAGGTTTTACTCATCATCATGTAGATATTTTGGTATTAAGTTAGCACGTATTCCGAGAAGGTCAAGCCCTTCCCTCTCGAAATAAGAACCTATTTCCATAGCATCTATTACATGATTTTTTTGAAGAACCTTACTTTTCGTGGGTTGAAAGAACAGCAAAACCAAGACCACAACACGACCAAGGTTGAAATTGCAACAAATCTTACTGCAGCGTAATAGATGTGCGCCAACTCCATTAACTGATCAGAGGCTTCCTATCAAATTTGAGGACATATGCTGTCACTTGGATTGATCATGCAATGAATGGAGAATATTCGGGTCGGGTCTTCCGACGCTTTGAACGCCAACTTTGCATTGGATACGTCGGGAAAAGTACCACCTGACAGAAAAAGTATCTGTAAAATGAAAATTTGACGTCATAGCTAGTTATGTGAAGCACAATGTAACACAAGTACCTGATCTTTGATACCGGATTGATTTCCCCAATGATTTGATGGGTTTAAGTTATCAAATTGAGAATGAAACAAAAAAGTTTCAGAAAGGGGAACGCCGTATATATGGGTGATTACTGATGCAAGTGCGACATCATCCGCCAAGTTGAATAAACTGCAGGCACGAACCAATCTCCCAAATCTGGAATCAAAAACACTGAAATATAATTTCACAATTTTGTTTAGACATGACGGAAGTAGAAAATTGTTAAAAAAATGAATAGAACCCTGGTTACTCAGAACGAATCCACAAAAATTTATATGGGTACGTGTTTAGCCTTTGTCGGACTGTTGAAGTCCATCGAAGAAAGTTGATTTCACGTTTTGATACCTGAGGACTAATTTTACACAGCAATTTTCGTACTTTTACTGAACTCACAGAATAGCCATTGCACACGGAATCAATAAGAAGAAATTGCCTTTTGCCTTAAATGCATCAACCACTAAGCCGCATTTAAAGACTGGTCACAAGAACGATGACAGAGGCCTAATTTTTAAAGTCCGGTTCTGTCTCCGACAAACAAAGATGGCCAGATTCACCTCACGTTTCTAGAAAGTTCAAATTCAGCATTGCACCACTTCGTTCGATCGGTGTCATCTTCCTTATTTCGCTCAATCTTTTCAATGTGTTTTTCCATTTTCCTCCAAGTCATTTTCAATCGCAAACACCCTCTTCTCCCAACCACTTTAAAACCCAACGCTCTTAACATCATCTCAAAACACGCCCATACCGTCGCACTCCACTCGTTCGGGCCAGTTCATGCAGTCTCCTCCAAACCCAGAAAATTTAAAACTTCTTGGCCACTTCTTTTCTCAACTAATTTAACTCCACAGATTGCTCGCATCACTGTTTTTTAGTTCTTAAAATCGTCATCCCTTTCTCCGTCAGACTCCATGCCTCACGGTATAGCCGACCTAGCACAGATAAACCCTTCTTTCATTTAAAACCACATCTTTCTTCCATGCAACAGCTCTCCACATTCTCTAAATCTTATCCATCCGACTCCACCTGGTTATAAAATGATCATTCTTCATCAGATTATAAGTTCTTTTATTACCTCAACACACCTGCACGAACAAAACCTTGTTCTAGAGTTGAAGACACCTCTTCGCTTTTGCGCATCTACCATGCACCAATTTACCACATCTTGCGCACAGCACTGAATTTACTATTACCCTCTTGCAGCGCTTGGGATGTAGATCAACTTCACTCTCGACTATTTCACCTATCAAACTACTTCTCATCACTTTGGTCTTTCTCAGGTAAACCTTGAGTCCCTTGCTCTCAGACGCTTCTTCCATTCAAAAAACTTCTTGCTCCAACTTTCTACACTTTTGCTCTTAAAAACCAAATTATTTACGCATACAAAATTTCATTTATCAAGCTTTTTCCTACATACTCCGTTATTACCTCCACTGCAATTGCAAAAAGCAGAAATGACAACACAGATCAATGATGTACATAACAAAACTCTTCAGATAACTCTGATGCCACTCTAGCTTTCGTCTTTGCTCCGTGAGAGGCTGATCACCACTATCACAATTGCTTCTGGCAAACCTTTCCTTCTTATCGCCCACAACATCAACTTTCTTGGAACTGTATCAAATGCTTCTCAATTTCCATAAAACACACATACAGTTTTTCTCCTTACATTTATTCCTGTTGCATCCTGCTCACAATAAACATTGCGCCTATCGTTCCTCTTCCTGGCACAAAACTAATTGCACTGCATTAACATTCACTAATCATCGCATCCTTCTTTCCAGCATTCTTTCAACGATCTTCATAGCATGCTCTAACAGCTTTACTCCCCTATATGAATCACAATTTTTTACGTCTCCTTGTTCCATGAAAATTGGCATCGACACACCGGTTTGCCATTCATCCAGCATTCCTTTTTCTCCGGCTTCATTCGAAAAAATATTTCCAATAACTTGCAGTCGCAATCTCTTCTTCGTCGTATGGCAGGGTATCTATGATGCAGGTCAGACAAGAAAAGGATGAGGACCGAGGTGTCGCGTGTAATAGAATTTTTTGTCCTTTCTCAACCTTAATTTTATTATTAAAATTGAGGCGACTTATGTTATCGCTTGAAAAATTAAGTCTGGCTGCAACTTAACAGCTAGGTGAAGATTGGCTTCTATTAAGATACTTTGAGTCACGCACTTCTCGGTCACCAACAAAACAAAGAAATTCATAGACCACTTTAAAATTTCGAATTCCTTCGCTCGTCGAACACAGAAACTAAAACACTTTAATATACAGGGAGTCCCAAAAAAATGTATACACTCTTTGAATCGTTATACTTTGTTAAGTTATTGATTTTGACTTGTAAATAAATTGATACAAGATACAAGAGAAAGAAAGTTAAAGAATTTGTGAGTAAAATATACAAAAACATATCAAATTAGCTTCTAATAAAAAAAAAGACACTTGGGGCCATTTCAGAATGTCTACATAATGACGAGTTCATAAAAGTGCTCAAACTGGTTGCCGTTCTGTTCAATACGCTTCTAAATATCTTGAAGAAATGGACCTAGAAACGTTCAGCAACATTTGCTCCGGCATTTGAGCACATTCTTTTTCATTTGCTGCTCTCACTTTAGTAAATGTTTGAGGTTTTCTGCTGTAAACATGGTCTTTTAGACACCCTCACACAAAGAAGTTCGCAGGCGTCAAATCTGGTGAACTAGATGGACATTCAACTGTACCTCTTCCTGCAAACTATCTGTTTTGCATATTTTTATCCAGATAAGTTTTCATATCATGATAAAAGGGGGGAGGTGAACCATCTTTCGAAAAGTAAAACTTGGCATCTCGACATTGTTCTTGTCAGCGCGGTATAATAAATTCTTGTTACAGGTGAATACATTATATATACTTTTTTTTGGGACACCCTGTATAGATCAGAGACTAACCAAAATCAAATCCACCACATAATCGCTTAATTCTTGTCACAACAATCACCACAGAACAACACGATCTTTCTTTTCAGTCTGTACACACTTATTATTCTTTCTTCTCCTCTACTCTTCTCTGCTCCACTGAATGCGTAAAAATGGGCGGCGTTCCAGAAAATGCCAGAACAATATCACGTGACAGAAAAAAAGCACCGTTAGTACATTACGTAATCGGCAATAAAAAAAATCTTCGAGAAGAAACAAGGTTCACTCGAATACTCTGAAACTTAATCACGTAGTCAACCATTGTGACATAAGAAGAGGCTTGTGAGTTACAAATCTAGATGCGAAAAAAAAAAGGTCTGCACCAATCAACAGCCGCCTCAACGTGGTGATGCGGTCCCCGACCCCGTTTGAGTTGGATCGAAATGGCTGTTGACCTTCCCCAGGGTCCCAGTTACCCCGGGCACTCACCTTCATTTTTTCGCTATGCTGCCCCCTGAACGACCGCAGAAGGGCAGCACACAGCTTCTTTAAAATCGGTCGCTTGCTTTCTCTTTTTCTTTTCTCCTGCCCCTCTCTTGCCCTTCTTCGTCTCCTCATTCTCCTCCTTCTGTTGATGAGCGGTAACGTTCATCCCAACCCTGGCCCCATATTTCCTTGCTCTGTGTGCACTGGAAATGTGGGGCAAGTCAGTGCAATACTGCGCTTGCTCCAAATGGGTCCATCTAAGGTGCTCACAACTTTCCCTCTTCAAATTCAGAGCTCTTGGCAGCTCTCACTCTTGGAGCTTCCCCCCTGCCGAATCACTGTGACTCCCTCCTCGGACTCCTCCGACATGTATACCTCCACTGTGCAGTCTAGCCCCGCCTCTGCTAACGCTGCTCTCTCGCCCCACCCTCGTCTCCAAACCTCTTATCCCCCATCTGCCCATTTTATATCTTCTCCCTGTGCCCCCCCCACCGTCCCTTGCTCCTGGCTTTCTTTCTGCGCCTCCTGCCTCCACTCCCCCCCTAATTCTCTCAGGGTTCTTCAATGGAATGCTGGAAATCTTCGAGACAGACGGCTCTGTTCCTTTTCCTTTTGGCAAGGGCGGCTCCGGCGTTCTTGCCAACTGCTCTCTCTGTGGCACTGAGGCCACTCTTTCCTTTTCGGCAGGCCCAGTATGCTCAAGTTTTTCCGCTGAAGCCTGCATCATTCTGCACGCTCTTTGCTGGTCTCGGCAACACCATAAAGTCTGCCATTTCTCTTCTCTTCTCTTACTATCTGACTCTCGTTCTGTCCTCGCCACCCTGTCCTCTCCTCCATCTTTCCTCTTATCTCAAATTCTGTGGCAGATCTGGCAGGAACTGTCTTCTCTCTCCTTCTGTTCTATTAGACTACAATGGGTCCCCGGACACTCGTTTCTCCCAGGGAATGATGCGGCTGATGAGCTGGCCAGACGAGGAGCGCTACTTGCGCCCTCCACAATCCCTTGTAGTCTCTCTCCTCTTATCTCTCGTATCCACTCTCGTCTTATCTCGGACTGGAGTCGTACTGTCTCATCGAAGTTCTTTGACACACAGGTTCCCTCAATTTTGCTCCCTCTTGTGCTCCCTCGTCATGCTCGCTGTGTCCTCTCTCGTCCACGCTGCAACGGACACAGCCTTCTTTTAGGTTCTTATCTCTCTAGGATTGGCAGAATTGAGGATCCTTCCTGCAGTGCCTGTGGACACTTGTCCCAGGACACCTCTCATCTCATTCTCCACTGTCCAGCTACGGACTCTTTGCGCCGCTCGCTCTTTGGCGACTCTCTGTCTCTGCACGACCTTTGGTCCAGACCCTGGGGAGTTGCCCAGCTTCTGGGGCTCCATGGTCTTCCGCCATGCCCCCATCCCTCGGAAGGGGTCGGGTAAACAACAACAACAAAAACAACAACAACAACAAAGAAAAAAGGTCCTTTTTGAAAACAGCCGAAATATAAAACGCAAGTTTAGGGCTAAGACAATTCACATTTACAAATAAAATAATCACGGCAAAACAAAAGACAGATTACAACAACTATACATATATAAAAACTATTATTTCAAGGAAAATCTACTTATTCATGACACGAGAGTTTATTCTTTTACCACCCCAACCTGCTGCGTTGCCCAGATCAGATGCTGGCAGTGATGGAATTGAGCCAGCACCTTGTTTCGTGTTCCAAAACGGTCAGACTCATTATTCCTCGAGGTGCCCGATGTATGGGACATGTTAGAATAATGTGGTCTGCAGTTTGTTTACTAGCGCCACACTCGCATTTCGCTGAAGAAGCGAGACCCCATTTGTGCATGGACGAACCAAAATGCACAACACCAGTACGCAGGCGATTGAGTTTGACCCAAGCTGTTCTGGTCAAACTCATTCCAATAGGTCTTGTGCTGACCCTAGGAATGTAGACACCGAGTGCTAACATACTCTTGGAGTACTCTGTGTCCCATGTCAAGTTCGTTCATCGGGCAGCGCGGATGCTCAACTCAGATAAGTTGTGCAATAGTTTCCGAGCGGCAGGAACAAACAGGTGTCTAGATTTCAGTCTCTCCTTGCTAGCAGCCTGCGGCTCAGTCAGCTGAATGTGGCCAGGGTCCAAAGAACTGCGACTAGCCAAGGAGAGTGTTGCTCCTTGGCGGCGATGCTCGGCTGGCAGGGTGCCTGAGAGAACTGGAAAGTTGTCCGTTGGAGTGGGATGCAGGCATCCAGTAAATATGCGAAAAGCGTCATGAAAAACGTTGTCAATGAAGGAGTATGCGCGCTGCGACACCAAGCTGGTGTACAGCATTCAGCAGTTGAGTAGATCAGGGACAAGGCAGCTGTGCGCAATGTCTTGGCATCAGCGCCCCATCCTGAACCCGCAAGTTGCCTCAGCAGCGAAACACTCGTGGATATTTTTTTGCGCAATGCCTCAAGGTGATGACGGTACGTGAGCGCTCTGTCCAGTTTCACACCAAGATAGGTCGGCACTGGGCAAAGCGGTAAGATTTTAACATTGTTCTTCACTTTAAGCTCACGCTTAGCCTTTCGATTGTGGAGATGAAAGGCTGTCGTCACCGTTTTAGCATAACTAAGCTTTAGCCGCCAAGTCTGGAGATATGCAAAACGTTCTTTCCAACACCTTCCAATCTTCAGATGAATAAAGTATCGCCAAGTCGTCAGCGTAAGCATACTTCTTGGAGATTATAAAAGGCAAATCGTAGTGCATATGTTGAAAAAAAAGGAGCCAAGACTGATCCCTGTGGGAGATCATTTTTCAGGCATGGAGCCTGCTTGGCTTGCTGTCACCAGTGGTCAGGGTGAAGCTTCTGTTCCGAACAAGTTCCATGATCGTCCGGATCATGTGCTTGTCCGGCAGAAGTCTCAGCAGCTTGCAGGTGAGGCCACGGTGCCAGACAGTGTCATAAGCAGCTGTCAAATCGCCAAACACGGCACCAGCCTTCTTTTTTGCCTCAAAAGAATCCTCAATGTTTTGCGTGAGCAAAACTACCTGATCTACGGTAGACTTTCCGTGTCGAAAGCCAGCCTGTTTTTGGAAGCAAAGGGTCGACATGATTATAGATCAGTCGTTCGAGGACCTTGTAAAGGACGCAGAGCAGGAAGATGGGTACTCTATAGGTTTTGAGGGCTTAGGAATCGCGACTACCAGCGCTTTTCTCCAGACTTCTTCAAATTTTGAGTTGGCGCAAGCAGGAAGAAAGGAAGCCACGTAGCCAGAGCTTCAAGCCAGGAGCAGCATGAATTAAAAGCTCCGGACAAGTAGAGTCGAGCCCGGAGCTTTACCTGGTTTTAAGTGGTGGAGGGCAACAGCAAATTCTCTTGGAGAAAAATCTCCGGAGATACTATCCATCCTTCAGCAGTCGCAATGGTGCAGTGATAATGGTTTCTGACTCCAGACCAACAGGTCTGGATTTCGTAATTCTACAAAAGCTTCATTGGCATTCCTCAGTGAGGGAACTAGAATGTGCTGCGTTGTTTCAGCAGAAAACCTGGTTCCGAAGCAAGTGTGTAGTGTTAACACAAAGTAAATCATACGATAAAGCAAGCAAAAAAAGTTGGAAAAAGGACGTAAAACCAAGCACTATACCTAAAATGTAACCAAAAACTCAAAATCTGTCTCATATTATCAAATATCAACATAATTTCCTATCATTAAAACATCAGCTACCTATTTTTTTGTATCTAAATATTACCACAGCTTCCAAGTCGGTAGTACCGAATAACCAACCAATTATGCCAGCACTTCTTTAACGTCATTGGGACTACATTATCTTGCTAAGAGAAAACTAAAACACTCTCTGCATCTGTAGGGAGCAGGAAAAAAACCTGAAGCAAATGTTTGAATGTAGCAGTAGTTAATTAGTCTGTGAATTCTCCAGGAGGCACAAGAAAGAATCTTGCTCTATACAACACCAGCGTAAGATATGCATGGTTGATTTTTGAATGCTAATTGTCTTAACAAGCTCGTCCCAAATTTCTTGGATCAGTATTACATAGCATATCATACATTTATACAATAATGCCCTTCATTCGGCTATCAGCAAGTGTATGCTGCATTCACCTCATGGCTAGTCTGACAACACAATCCATCATTGCAGTATACCACTCAAAGAGTTTATAGTAAACGAGATCTATTTGAAACCCTTACCTCTATGAACATAGCACGTGATCACCATAACCGTATCATACATTGATTTATTGAGTTACAAAGGCAATCTACGCGCTTTATATGCATGTTCACTCGTATGAACATGCATATAAAGCGCGTAGATTGCCTTTGTAACTCAATAAATCAATGTATGATACGGTTATGGTGATCACGTGCTATGTTCATAGAGGTAAGGGTTTCAAATAGATCTCGTTTACTATAAACTCTTTGAGTGGTATACTGCATCTTCGATACGGATGGGATCCCCGTACCAAAGTGATAGCATGCGCTGCGCGTGTGATGTGTGCGAAGGAATTTGTAATAGATTGATACTAAATTTTTCATATTATTGCAAATATGGGATTTTGGTTTTTGATCATGACGGGACAGGCCCTGCTGATGAGTCCAAAAGGACGAAACGCGTCCAGGGATGGTCTCGTTAAATTGTGGGGGGGGGGGGGGCTTTTCATTATTTGCAATACTATTACACTGTGAAATAACCACTTCACTCGTATGAACATGCATATAAAGCGCGTAGATTGCCTTTGTAACTCAATAAAACAATCCATCATTGTTACGTCAGGAGCTGCTCAGAGCAAGCCATATTTAGAGCTACTTTGCACTTACTAGTTACAGGCATTTTACATGTTTATCATAAGCAGGGCACCCAAGCTAAGCAAATTGATGTAATGCGTCTTTAACAAGTTGCCAACATACATATTTAAACAAAGAATTACCCGACCCATCCTGGTATCCTTTCCACAAGATGGCGCGATAAGCAGTATCCAATGCCGGTAGCAAACTTGATGTTGAGAAATTGCAATCCAAAGTATATCTGAGCACGTGACAATAAAGCATAGTTATGCAATAATCACAATGCAGCTTTTAACGTACCAAATAACGTAAAATGCTGCCTTGTGACAATTTTTTTTAATAAATCAGCTTTTAACGTACCAATATAACGATTCATAATTACGCTTATAGAAACACGAGGGCCATTCCATATATACAGCGAATTTTTCTATACAAATTTTTCTAGTGGAGATAAAAGTTTACTTTCTTTAGTTTTTGTTTTTAGGTATTAGATGTAAACTACATGCAGTTTGTGTTTTGATAGCTTATTGCTTCGCTTTTGATTTTTCAATTCTACAAAATGGCTGACCTGGAAAGTTGCTATGGATTGAACAAAGATCAGATCAAATTTTTGGTAGCAGAATAGTGTAAACCAAGTGAAATATTCAGAAAAATGTCTGATGTGTATGAAGAAGCATATTTCAGTGAAAAAGATGTCTACAAATGGGCTAAATTATTCTAAGAACGGAAAAATGTTATCGATGAAGACAGGCCAGGAAGACCTACAGGAGTGAGAACTCCAACCATGATCAAATCAGTTGATGATATTATTCGGACAGAAACGTGAAGGTGGAAGATATTGCACACATTTTGAATATATCTGTTGGGATAGCACATGAAATCATTCATGAAAATCCTGATTACTCCAAGGTCAGCTGCCGCTGGGTTCCCAAAATGCTTGAGAATCCAGCGGCAGGAGATAAAAAACAGTGTGAGCGATTGGCTTAAGTCAATCTAAAAAATTGTATAGAGAAGGCATAGAAAAACTCGTACACCGATTGCAGAAATGTGTCGCACTGCAGGGGGATTACGTAGAAAAATGAACATAAGAAACAAACTTTTATCTCCACTACAAAATTTTGTTTGGCAAAATTCACCTTATATATTGAATGACCCTCGTACATGTATGATTTCAAGCGCAGATGTTATTCATAAACCACTGAGCGTTTCTTTTCACTGCTATACACGTGTAAAGATACTGGCTAAATTCTGTCAGAAAAGGCGGAAATTACTGTTACAGTGCAAACTGGAAACGCAAAATGCAATGCGTCATTAGTAAAATTTATTCATGATAGGAAGAGGAACGACACACGCATTGTTTGTAGTGCGAAGAATGAAAGAAGAATATAGGGATAAGAAGAAAAAGTTGTACATGTTTTGTGGATATTGAGAAGGCATTTGATGAGTTCCAAGAAAGTGATGGAGTGGGCGATGAGAAAGAAAGGTTTACCAGAAGTAATCGTAATAGCGGTGATGAACCTCATCACGGGGCAAAAACGAAAGTTCAAGTGGGATCTGAGTTATCTCAGGAATTCTTGGTACAAGTTGGTGTACATCAAGGATTTGTGTTATCGCCACTGGTTTTTGCAATTGCAGTGGATGTAATCTCAGAGAATGCAAGAGAAGGATTGATGTATGAAATTTTGTATGCCGATGATTTGGTTTTAATGAGTGAAAGTATGCAGAATTTGAAAAAGAAGTTTTCAAAATGGAAAGAGGCATTTAAAAGCAAGGGGCTGAAGGTGAACCTCAAGAAAACCAAAGTGATGGTGAGCGGTTCGAAAGGTGAGGTACTCAAAAGTAAAGTTGATCCATGTGCCAAGTGCGGCAAGAGAGTGATGGCAAATTCGGTAATGTGTACAAAGTGTGGTAAATGGGTACATGGTAAATACGCAAAAATGAAGAGAGTGACTTCAACTCTGACAAAAGGTTTTGCTTGTGAACTATACTGTATGTTGATACCATGGAAGGAATTGTGGAACCAGATGAAGTTTTTGACCAGGTTGATTTTGTGAAAAGCTTTTGCTTTTTGGGGGACAGGTTGAAAGCCAGTGGTGGAAGTGAAGCAGCGGTAACGGCAAGAACGAGAATTGGATGGATAAAATTTAGAGAATGTGGGGAGTTACTTTATGGGAGAAAGTTTTCGTTAAAAATGAAAGGAAGGATTTATCAAAGTTGCATAAGATCAGCAATGCTGTATGGGAGCGAGAAGTGGTGTCTAAGGGAAAATGAGATGGCAATTTTGAGAAGAACTGAAAAAGCAATGATGAGAGCAATGTGTGGAGTTTAGATCATTGAGAAAAGGAGCCAAGAACTTATGGGTTTGCTGGGTTTAAAGGACACGTTGGATGGACTAGCCAAAGCAAGTGGAGTGCGATGGTATGGGCATGTTTTGAGAAGAGATAATGATGATGTTTTGAAAAGAACGTTGGATTTTGAAGTGGCGGAAAGAAGGCGTGGGCGACCAAATATAACTTGGAAAAGACAAGCGGAAGAACATATCGATCAGATTGGAATGAAAAAGGAAGATGCCATTGACAGAGTAAAGTGGCGTGATGGTGTTTACGAGCTATCAAGGGGCACGAGGTGAATCCGACCACCTGCGTTAACGCGGACAAAACCGGATTTAAAAAACTAGATAATCAAGACAAACCACAAATTCTACGAGAACCTGGTCATAGGTCGCAAAAACCTTTAAAGGTAGATAGGACTTACCCTTTGACCTTCCAGCTTACTCTGTCGACCAATATAAACAGATTCATTCATCGGGTTGTAGTTATTGAGTAGCTTAAGCAATGCTTCAGTATTAACATAAACGTCATCATCAAAATGACACCACCAACTAAAAAACATTTTGCAGTTTTAGTTTAGCTGCTAGTGTTTTGTTTGTCTAAATGCAGTTCCAGTTTGCAAGTCTTAAATGTACAACTGAATTGCTTTAGTGATTGTTCATGTAGTTACACATTATTATTCTTTGGGTTGACCTGAGGAAAATCTTTATGGTCACACCTCACACAATTAGCAAGCATTGTCGTTGATGTTGGCTCAAAGTACAAGCAAGACGAATTGCCATCAAATATTCTTTATACATGCAGAACAACGAGGGCTCCAAACGCACGTCCTCTAGATTGCAAGCCCAGCACCTTAAGTTGAGCTAAATAATATCTATGGAATTCGCAAGTTTTCCATGATCGAAAGATGAAATATGTCATTCTTTTTCTACATTTCGTTATTCACAACACTGCAACAGCTTGAAACGGATATATAGGTTCCAAACAAAGATCACCAATGTAATAAAGATTTAATACAGACAAGGTCGCCAACCAAATAAAGATTTGACTAAAAAAACCGGTAGTACATTTTAAATCAATCATGAGTACAACCTGCACACTGGCACCCCCATTACTAAGGTAGACTATCATTGGTGGATTTTGTGCTAAATGCTATGTTAATAGCTTGATAACTCAGTCAGCGCTAGCAAGCTGACATCTATGAAGAAAAACAAACCTAGTATTTTGCGAGCGAGCAGTATCATATTCCAAAGACGTTTTACAGCACAAATCATATCTGCAACGTACAAAAGTCAGTGATAAATTAAAACCAGTAAAACTTGGTAAGAGGCTATTTATAGCCATGAAAAAATTAAGTAACGATTTGCCAGATCAGTCAGCGAGACCATAAAACTAAAGCAGGGAATCTCAGCACATCTTCATCAAGATTAAATAAGCTAAGGTTGATAGGAGAGTGATCCATCGAAAACATAGATCTAACCCCCCTGATTACAAGATTAGTCTCCATGAAAATCAGTCAGTACGTTACTGCCATACAGCCAATGATAAGCGCGATACTTGAAATTTATTTTAAATTGATATCCGATACTTTCTAGCATGTTAATTCGATAACGAAATCGATACAGTATCGCCGATACAACTATCTAAACATACTTAAATTTTTTGTATATGCGACCGAGATGGCCGAATATACTTGCCAACTGCTCTAGGCTATTTGCGTAAGAGGCTGGTATAAATATCATTGAACTCTGCTGCAATTAAATTTCCAGTATAAAAACTATGAAGGTATTTTTGATCTAAGCGCTTTTGGGATCAAGACGGCACATTGTATCTTCTCCCTCTGTACTCTCACCACCGCCTCATGTTCCTGGCTGTTTTTCTATACCTCCTGCTTCCTCTCCTCCCTGACTCCCTCAGGGTTCTTCAATGGAATACTGGAGGTCTCGGATCTGGAAGCACTGAACTACTACCCTTTATTTTGTCTCATCTTGTTGACCTTATTTGTACCCATAAATCTAACCTTCATACATCTTCCTCTTTCCAAATCCCTGCATTCTTTGCTGCAACCACTTCCGGTCTCGCATTCCCTCTCCTGATATCATGCACACTAGCGATGGCGTCACCATTTTCGTCTGGAAGGATTTTCCTTCTCTAAACTTTCTACCCCCTCTCTTTTCTTACTTGACCCCTACTCTGATCACGTAGGGGTCAACATCTCACCAAATAACTCCACTTCACTCTCATTTCTTAATGTTAATGCCCTACCTATTTGCTCTTCTCCGAGGAATAGTAGAACCGACTCCTTTTCTTCCTCCTCCAGATATCTCTTTCATTCTGTGGGACTTCAACTGCCACCAGCCCCTCTGAGACTCAAAAGGTACTTCCGGAGCTGGTGGTGAGAAAGTATTTGATTGGGCCATCTCCTCTGACCTCCTTCTACTCAATGACCCTGACATACCTACTCTTCTCCATCGCTCCTTTGACAGTTGCTCCTCCACTAACATCTCCTTTGCTCCCTCCTCTGTCACCCTCTCTTGCTCCTGGGAGGAGCTTCAGGACCTGGTTTCTGACCACCTACCAATTCTACTAACTGTCCCTCTTTCTCCAGTCTTTCGCCCCAACAAATGTCCCCACCTTTTAAATTTTCAGAAAGATCGTTGGGATGGCTTTGCTTTTTACTTTGACTTGGGCTGTCCTTCTGCAGAGCAACACTCGTCTCTTTCTCTTTCCTCTGAGGCCGCTCTCTTCACTTCTCTGACATTGAATGTGGCCAAATCTTCCATTCCTTTCAGCCGTATCAAACGCCCACCTTAAGCCTGGTGGTCCGCTAAAGTGGAAGAAGCGGTTAGGGAAAGACATAAGGCTTTTGCTGCACCTAAATCTAACCCTACATCTGTGTACAGTAGACGCCACTTATTATGACCATGGATAACATGACCAGCCGCTTATTATGACCAATTTGGTACGGTCCGGAATCTATGGCGTCGATTCAGGTGCGGTTATGGCGGCTTCGGTTTTTATGACCATTTGGATATTATGATCAAAATGGCCTGGTCCCACAGTGGTCATATTAAGCGGTGTCTACTGTATCTCTTTTGTTCTGTCGCTGGCTCTTCTTCCTCATCTTCCTACTCCTTTAACTTCCCCAACTATTCTTCTCCCAGCAAGTCAGCTTCGGTCTTTGCCGATTACTTGAGATGTCACTTTTTTGTCTCCCAGTTAAAGACCTTGCGTAGGAGAGCCAGAACTACTTTTCCAAGCTCTGCCGAGCCACGTGCCCTGAGGAGTCTCTCTGGTCCTTTTGCTCCCCATTCTCCCCCGCTGAATTTCTTGTGGCAGCCACAAACCTATTCACTGCCACTGGCCTAGGCGAAGTTGCCTATTCCATGCTAAAGCACTTTCCTCGCTCTGGCAAAAATTTTCTCCCACATATTTTCAATTTTCCCTGGTTTTTGCATTCCTTTCCTTCCATCTTGAAGACATTTTTCATTATTCCCATCAAAAAAATGTGAGTCTCTTGACTCTCCTGCTTCCTTCCGGCCTACCTCTCTCACCTCCTGCGTTTTGAAGCTTTTTGAACGCATCATTCTAACGCATTTTATCCATTCTTCTCTCTGGAATCTAATTACATTCTTTCTCCCCACCAGGCCGGTTTCTGCCATGAACGGTCTACTCTAAATCAAATTCTGTTCCTTTCTCAGTCCATTTCGAATGGGTTCAATAAACCCAGGCCGGACTCTCGGACTATTCTTGCTACTACCGACTTCTCGACAGCTTTCGTCTCTATCTGACACCCTGCACTTTTCCATAAACTTTTTGAGCTGGCCTCCCTCCTTGCTTTGCTCGTTAGACTCAAATCTTTCCTTTCTGGTGGGCGTGCTTGCATGGTTTTTCAAAATCTCAAAAGTTGTTCCTTTTGAGTCCATTGAGGTGTTCCACAAAGATCAGTTCTTGGCCCTGTACTGTTCTCTCTTTTTATCAATGATCTCCCTGCTTCTCTGCCTTCTTCAGTCAGCTGCTCTCTTTATGCTGATAATATGGCCATTTGGTCCTCCTCCACTGTGGTGGAGGCCAAACTCCGATTCGATTGGAGCGCTGGTCTGAGTACTGGTGTATTCCTCTCAATCCGAGCAAATGTGAGGCCTCTTTTTTCTCAGTGGATCTCCACAAAGCTAACCTCCAGCCCCACCTCTTCTTATTCAACTCCAGTCTTTGTGTCAATCCCACTGAAACTTTTTTTTGGGTCACTTTCGACTGCATTCTTTCCTTTTCTAAACATGTTTCTTCGCTGAAGGCCAAGTTTTTCCGTCTTAAGGCCTTACGTTGTATCTCTGCTTCCTCATGAAGCCCCTCCAAGAAGTCCTCTCCCTTCCATACAAAGCTTTTCTTTGGCCCTTCTCACTTATGCTTCACCTGGATGGTTTCCTTTTCTAAGCGTTACCATTACTACCAAATTGGAACGCCTCCACCGAGCAACTGGTTGTGCCATCTCAAGCTGGCTTTGATCTTTCCCTATCCCACTTCTCCTCTAAGAAGCATCCCTACCTCCCCTACGAGTCACCCTGACTCATTTTCCCCTGTCATCTTATGAGCGGGTTTTTCGTCTCCCAACCTTCTTTCCTATTTCAGGTTTGGCCAGACTTGGAGTAAAACCTACACTCGAAAGATCTTCCCGGAAGGCTTTTGCATCCACTCACCCACTCATGCTTCCTTCTACTTCCCCTAGGGAGGCTTTCTTTGCTTGCCCTCCTTGGAACCTGCCTTCCTTCACTGCAGAGTTCACCCTGTCCTCTCTCTGCTCCCGTTCTGATCCTCCTCACTCGCCATGGTGCGGCTCTCGCTCATCTTGACTCTCTCCCACCTCACGATCTGGTGTTCTGGACAGACGGCTCTGTTCCTTTTCCTTTTGGCAAAGGCGGCTCTGGCGTACTTGCCAACTGCTCACTTTGTGGCACTGAGGCCACTCTTTACTTTTCGGCATGCCTAGTATGTTCAAGTTTTTCTGCTGAAGCTTGTGCCATTCTGCAAGCTCTTCGCTGGTCACGGCTGCAGCAATAAGTCTACCACTTCTCTTCTATGACTCTCGCCACCATGTCCTCTCCTCTATCTTTCCTTTTACCTCAATCTCTCTGGCAGATCTGGCAGGAACTGTCTTTTTTCTCCTCTGGTTTTATCAGGCTACAATGGGTTCTCGAACATTAGTTTCTCCCGAGAAACAACGCGGCTGATGAGCTGGCCAGATGGGGAGCCCTACTCATGCTCTGCAATCTCTCTCGTATCCACTTTTCTCTTTTCTCGGACTACAGGCATACTGTCTTATCTAAATTCTTTGACACACAAGTTTCCTAGATTTCCACGGATGAACTTGTGCTCCTTCGTCATGATCGCTGTGTGCTCTCTAGCCTTCGCTGCAACCCACACAGCTTACTGCTAAGCTCTTACATCTCTAGTCAAGAATTGACAGAATCGAGAATCTTTCTTGTAGCGCTTGCGGATACCCATTCCCAGGACATCTCTCATCTCATTCTGCACTGTCCATTAACGGACTCTTTGCGCCGCTCACTCTTCGGCCACCCTCTGTCTTTCTACAACCTCTGGTCCTTGGCTTCTGGAGCTCCATGGTCTTCCGCCATGCCCCCAACCCTTGGAAGAAGTCAGGTAGCAAGATCAACAACAACAACAAGACAGCACATTAAGTGGATAATTTAAAACCAGAGCACCGCCAAATCTGGTTAATAAAACACAAACGTGAATCGTCATTATTGTAAGCTAGCAGTAACATAGGGAAATCCGGGCCGAGTTGCCATGCAGTGAAATATTTTCTTACTTGATGTTCTAATAAATCCACTTTAATTAACCAACTGTGCCCTTTAACCATATTTAACATAACATTTCGTAGACAAAGGAAGTAGAGCATTGGGTCAGGATGATATCTATGTGGAATTTTTAATCAAAATGGATATATGAAAGATAAGAGCTTAACATACCGGTAGCTAAATCTGAAGACAATTTACTGTATTTAATCATTCCTCTTAACTAACATACTAAAATCACAAACGCCTACAAGGTCACTTGCTTTTTTTTTTAAATAATGCTACCGAATCTGCCTTCCACTAAAGTTGTGCCTATATTGCTGCTCAAAAGCATTAAACCCGATTTTAAGTATTTTGTGATAAATATTACAATTCGTTGACAGCTGTTCAGCTTTCTGCAAAGTGGTACGATTTGCAGCATGTAAGAATGAATATAACCAGCGCGTTTGATCAAAGATAAAAGTCACCATGAAGTAATAACAATTAAAAAGGTATTAATGCGAAAGAGTGAAGTAGGTTACTGTTTTCATCACATATGACTACTTGGCAGCCAACCTAATTGGCTTACAGATAAAAACTATCAGCAGGAAAACAAAAGAAATCGATGCCGATACCTTTCAGCAGTGATAATTCGATATCGATACAAAAGTATCGAGCGATACTATCGCCGTTATATATGTCTTAATACTGCCCATCCCTGTATATGACAGCATTAGTAACAATGACTTCGGGTGGGATTTAAGCCCAGGCTTTAACCAGAAACACCATTTTGACTACTCCGAAACCTAAGTATGCCTGTTAGCTAGGCGAATTTTGGTAGATAAACGCTAAGAACTTGCGCTCAACTATCTACAGAACGCGGATCAATTGCACCCTCACGAGACCATCAAACAACGAGACCATCAAGGCAGACCAAGCCTGGGTTCATCACACTCAAGGGTAGCTAGTAGGAATCGTGGGTCGGAATCCCACCCTAAGTCATTTTTACTAATAATGTCTTATGGTAGTGAAGTATTGACTTATTTTCGTTGAGGCTAACATAATAATTAAGGGTTAGATCTCGGTTCGCGAAGGACCACTCTCAAATCAACCCCTAGTTAATATAATCTTAATGACAGCATACCGAGACCCCCTGCTCTAGTTTGATGGTCTCGCTTGCTGATGTCGTCAGTTACTACTTAATTCTTGCACAGAACTTGAGGGCGCAATCGATACCAGATCTGTAGACTATTAAGCAGTGTTAATCTACCGAAATTCGCGTAGCTAATCGGCGTTCTTCGATGGCCAAGTGGTGAAGACAGTTTTCTTGGTGAATACATGTCGTTACCACAGGCCTTCGTTCACACTACAGGTTAGCTGGTGCGAATGGTTGGTTCGCATCTCACCTGAAGTCAATTTTTATACTAACCCTGCCTTATGACAGTCACCTAACAACTGATCTTAATTGACGCTAACATCATCGTTAAGGGTTAGATCTAAGTTCTCCATGGATCGCTGTCACATTTATCTTAATTATAGCCATGTTATATTACTCGTAGATAAAACTGCAGCACTTAATTGTTTGAATTAAACTTTTGGACCTTATTTTCTCAATCAACATTTTAAAATTACACACGATATACACGGAAGGTACTTTTAATGCAATCGCATCTTTGATGTGTGACATTATCATGCAAAATAAGCCTATCTTATTATCAAGAACAAAAACAATTAAAACCTTGAGCTATTACCCAGCACCATTGATCACCAATACGCTACAATACCTATTTTCAAGTTTTGTGAGGCATTCCTCAGAAAAAATCGTCGCAAGAAAAAGAAGGTATGTGTGCAAGATGTTACATGCTTATGGTAGCGCGTTTAGATAAGAGTTTGATGACAGCAAGAATGTAGTTGTTGTACATACCATGAACTCAGGCTGTAAAAAACTTTAGTATTGATCGCAGGTTTAAATCTCGCGACAGTTGCGTTGTTGTGCCTTTGAGTATAGCATTTTACAGTGAATTCTTCTGCTAGTAGTAGAAATGCTGTACCAGCACTAATGGCAAGTGCCAAGAAGGCTAGAACACATTATGGTTTTAATGTATATCTGCAAAAGCTTTAAATTTACGAATGCAAATATGATGCGTTTCTTGCCTTCTATGCGTGACTCCGCAATTGCTTGTTATCAAATGTCCTTCATCTAAACAATAGTATTTGTCAAAAAAAAAACAAAGTTACTAATCAACTCGATCAACCTACCAAGTTCTTTCTTCATATTTTCATCACTTTTGTCGGTAATTAAAAAAACCTGCAAAAAGTCGTTTTAGTGATTATCCACTAGTGGCACACTGAGAATACACATGTTGTATGATCGACGTTATAGTATGCAATAGATCTCCAGATAATTATTTAGTGATAACTGTTATTCCAAAGATAAAAAAAAAAACTTTACAGTTACTAAGATTGAGGTCCCGAAAAATCGTGATTCCATAGTGGCAGGATTATAAGCATTGTTTTTAAAACCGATGCAGGGATTAACTTTATTAAAATCCATGGACTTCAGGAATGTATTTATAAGCGTCTGAGCAGCCGACGCAATTTGAGGATAACGTTCTGTCGTGTCATAATGGCATTATAGGCCAACAACATCAATTACCAACTATCGTGTAACAACGCTATAAACTAAGATCGGTAAACATTTTTGAATACTTGCCCCAAATTATTTTAATAAAAGTAAATTACCCCAAAATTATTCAAGCATTAAAACTAATTATAAGCGACGTAATGTAAAGCCGGGCAAACATATTAAAATTCTATTTAAAGGAACCTCTTAATTTTTTCTGGTTTCACAATGACTTAAATCGAACATTTCAAAAAAGAACAGTGCAAATAAAACTAACACACTAACAATGAGCCAACTAAAGATCTTTATTATTAGGACATGTTATCTAAGATATAAAGCCCAATTCTGTCTGTCTGCCTGTGTGTCTGTTTTAACTCCTCTGAAACGGCTATAGGTACAAGCATCAAACTTGGCACGATTGCTTACTACCCCGTGGTGAGTGTCATAAGGGTGTTGGTGACGTCATCATGACGTCATAATCCAAAATAATTTTTTTTAGAATTTGCATTACTTGACAGACAACTGCTTTTTGCTCAAACGAAAGCCAGCTTCCGACTTACCACATTTCAAAAACTTTTATTTGTTTAGGGTCTAAAATGACGTCACAATCAACGATTCCTTGAACAATCTGTTTTTTGTTCTTTCTCAAAAAGTACTTATCGCAGAAACGCGATTAAACGTTCTTTTAGGAGATATTAATAAGCTGCTTTTGATAAAAACAACTGTACAACAATTAATGTTCATTTGATTATACTACGAGCAATTCTATATTTAAGCACTTCAAGCCATCTAAGCATCTTTTTCGCTATTTCGCTTGCACGCTTAAACTGGGTCTATGATGTCATAATATGTCTCGTACGATTAACACAAATGTTTGCTACCGCAGATCATATATCAAGATATTTTCAAAAATTGCAACCTTTTTGCAAAATTAATTTACTAAAAAACTGATTTGTGACCTCATTTCTCAACTGATTTTCAAACTTTCTTCAACAAATTAAAGGTTATTTCAAGGCGAGTCCGATAGTGTATAATATGTACAATCAATATTAGTTTTTATACTGAAAAAACTGAACTTTAAGAACTGTGGTGTAACTTTCTACCCCTCCCAAAACTGGTGAGCTCAGTAAAAACAGGTGACTTTAATAAAATAACGTTGCAATAAAGTACTAACAATTACTATCTTTTGAAAGCTTAGGAAATTTCCTTTCCAGTAATATGTGACTCCAATTACTTGAAGCCAAGGATTATAATGGCTGATCAAAATAGTTTATAATGGTTGATCAAGACTTGGTTTCCATAGATCAGGGGTGTAAACTCAAATTCACAGTGGGCCAAAATTAAGCAGTAAAGTAAAGTCACGGGCCAAACTCAATATTTATTAAAAAATTAACTGCAACTGATATGTAATGTTTAACCTTGTAATATGAAAACACACTTTAGTTTTGATTAAACGCAGAATCCGGAACAACCAAAACTTGATCTTACAAATATATAAGAAATTTAATTGGAAATAAAAGACACATGAGTGGTATTAATTTCTTATTTAAATAAAGTATGTCTCTCCCTGTATTCTTTCAAGTTCCTTTTTAAAGTAAATCTTTTTCAAAACCAACAACAAAAGAACCAAAAATAACAATTTCATTCAATAAAAATTCAACATTTCAACTCTTTACAGACCATGCCTTGCAGTAGAAAAAGTGCATAAGAAACATGTATTTAAGCACGGTTTGCTACACTCTAATTTACTCTGCATATTGGTATAAGTCAGATACCTGGCATCTTTTCTTAGATGCAAGTTCATCAATGTCTGGGGTCAGGCTCTGAGCTGAGGAAATCTTCAGGACGGAATGAAGGTGTTCGTCAGTGAGTCGACTTCTGTGAGGTGTTTTGTTCACCTTCATCATAGAGAAAAGTTGCTCACATAGATATGTGCTGCCAAACATTGAAAGCATTTGAGCAGCTTGGATGCGTAATTGTGGCATTGTGTCAGGGAGGAAATATGTAAACTGTGCAGCACCGACAGAGTCATATTTTGATTTGAGCATGTCATTACATAGGGAGTTCAATTAGCTCCATTTGGAGGCTGGTTGGTGCGCTTTCTACGTCGATCGCAAACGAGTTACTGAGCAGTTCAAATCCCCTTTTCTGAGCCTCAAAGTCGGCAAATCGCCGGGAAAACTCGGCGGTAAGCACGTTGATTTTTTCAACAAACTGTGCGCTAGGCAGCACGGCAGGAAAAAATTTGCTCTGCCATGATTTGGGAGCACGGAAAATGACCCAAGTTTCCTTGCAGCATCTGAGTCTTCCACAGACACAATTTATATTTGAAGACCCTCACTGTTGCGCACACGTCTGTGATGATGTGGTCCCAGCCCTAAAGCTGTAGGCTAAGCACATCGAGATGGATCACAATGTCAGACAGAAATGCTAGCTCACATAGAAACTTTCTATCCTTCAGCTCAGTAGTGTCTATCTCTTTGTTTTACATAAACTGACAGATTAATCACATAGTTCAAAACATTTGTTCAATACTTTTCCTTTGCTCAACCATCTCACCTCTGTGTGATAGAGCACATCTCTGCATTCCAAATCAAACTCCTCCAGAAAAGACTTGAACTGCTGGTGATTCAAACCTTTGGCTTTTATGAAGTTGACTACGCGTGTTATGGAGCTCATAAGATGTTTCATTTGCAGATCTTTGCCACACAGCGCTTCCTGATGGATGATACAGTGATAAACTATAAGCTCACCTGCATCTTCTTCTGAACCCTGCTGACCAATCCACTCTTTTAACCGCACATCGCGGGCGTACCATCTGTTGTCAGTCCTACAAGTTTATCCCAAGGAAGGTTCATTTCAATTATATATTTGGATACCTCTTTAAAGATACCTTTCCTGTGGTTGTGCCATGCATTGATTTTATTCCTAAGTTGCTCAGTGACGTACAGGCTCGAGTCTACTCCACGGATAAAGATTGACAGCTGGGCAGTAACACACGTGTCGCTGCTCTCATCCACAGCAAGGGAATATGCAATAAAATCTTTCCCCTTTTTTATTAGTAGTTTATTTAGATTAGTGGTGTAACAATAATAATCTCGGGAATAGTCATGTCATTATCCCGTGTCCACGTAGTTTTTTGTTTTGGTCATTATTTTCGGTATTTTCCTGTATGTAAACTGTTGCTTGTTTACTTTATTCTCGAAGCGATTTTATTGGTAGTTAATTTCGGTACTCCCCCATAGACAAATCTTTTCTGATTTAATTTCTAAACATTTTTATTGGTTGTTCTGTGGGTAGCAGTTTCCGGAATTCCCCCGTTTTCAAACCTTTCCTTGTTAATTTTTAGTTTCTAGTAATTTTGATCGGCTAAAATATGTGGGAACTTTTTTTCCGTTACGTACGAATGGGAAGCATATATACGGGTGGGTCATTTTGAAAACTCAAGAGACGATAGCAACAGAGACGAAAGAAGAGAAGGAAGAAGGGAGGTGAAGAGACAAGCGAGAAGTGTGAAGAATTGGAAGGCAAGGGCCAAGCACTACTATAAAGGAGGGGGACTATCGGCTGCTACAAGAGTGGTGTCTGTGATTGTCTGCGTGCAACAATCTATTTATGTATTAATAGATTTGTGTTGTTAAAGAATGGGCTGGCAACCTAGCTTTTCAAGCGTAAGTTCTTAGGCCGAAGGATAAGGCATAGAAGATAGTCGTTGAAATCTAGCGAGCGAATTTTCAAGTTGCAAAATCGTCACCTACTGGTTACCGAGGTACCAGGCGGGTGATTTAACCGTATTCGACGACAAGTGGAAAGCTCACACACGCACTCAGCTACAGTGTTTCGGCTCATGCTCACATTTAAAAAACCTTGCTGCTTATCTGGTCACACAATGTCGCAAACTTTGACCATGCACTCTTTGACAAGTTCTCCCTCATTAAAGGGCCGGGCTGATTTTGCTATCTCTGCTACCATAATAAAGCTGGCCTTTACAGCAGCTTCACTTTTTGAATTAGCTTTCATGAACTTAGTTTGCCCCCCCCCCTCCTTACTCTTTTAAAAATTACGAATGGTAGTTTGTGTCATCATTCTTTCTGTTTGAATACTTCCTGTCTTCATTAATACACCAACATGATCACCATTACATGTACAGAAGCTATGGCTTATATTTGGTAAAACATTTCGTTATTGCTCTAACAAATGTTTGTACGGTGAAGCTGGCGCAGCTGCATTAATTGATAAGTTTACTTTGAAATCGGCACGGGTGATAGTATGGCCTGCCGGGGTAAAATCGCACCATACTTATGAGATGCATTATTTTTATTTTGCTTGGTATTAGCTTTATAGAGCTACCGAAATCAAACCTAAAAATTTAAGGAAAAGCAAGAACTTATTTAACTTCTATGAGCATGCCTAAGCAAGGAAAAACAAATATGAATCATAATGCGTAGCCAGCAGGGACTTAAGTCTGAAGTGAAATCGAAATTAACAGCGTCACAGTGCTAAATCGCACCACATAGAATATATTATTGGAATTTTGCCTTGTAACAGATTTATAGAGCTACCGGGGTCAAACCAAAGATTTGAGGAAAAGGAAACTTTGACAGCAAGTTGCAGATTGTGATGTAATCCTATTTTCAACTTTAAGAACGTCTGAATTTGCTAATTCCCTTTGTTACGTAATACTGCGATTGTAATTTTAATTTTGCTCGCCTTATATCAATACGACCGAAATTTCGCACTTCGCTAATCAGAAGGATTAAACTCTACATTCAACACGAATTCAAATATCTAAGAAAAACAAACACACAGTAGTTCGGAACAATAAGTTTATGCAAGAGCAATATATCGATAGGTTTTTGTCTCCTCAAAGTGATAAAGTGATGGAGATGGCAGGCTCCAGACCCAAAAAAGTTGTTTTAAGTTTTTGAAAATTGCTGTGAAAATAAAATGCAGTCTTCAATTTACCCCAACAGAGCAAAGGCTTACAAAAGTATGACGATGCTGGTGTTACGTGAACTGATAATTAACAACATAGAAAGGAGAAAATCCTGAATTATGAACAAGCGATAGGGGCAGTCTATAATTCATTTATAACTGACATAGATCTAAACGCCTAATTGACATTCATGTCTTTATGTGGCTGTAATGCTATGAGTCAAATTAGTGAGACGCAGTTCTAATGGAAAACAACTTAACACAACCGTAGGGGGTCGATATCACTTTTAATTTATTTATTACGAACAAGATGGAATTGTACCTGGAAAACAACTCGTGGATACTGCTTTCTCCTATGACTACAGTCGGCTTTTATTCGGAAAACAAATTATTTAAGTCACTTTCTGCAATTCGGAGAAACTACCACAAAATCATTATATATAACAGCCCCGAATTCTACCGCAGATTGAAGAAAGCATTGGTTACAAAGCCATGCTGCAGTATCCATCAGCTTTGATGAAGCATTAAGCACGGTACGTTTATTGAATGCTGCTCTGTACGAATGTGTAGATGTAGAAATAGTATTATGATTCTTTGGATTTGTATATGCCATAACATATACCACATGAGATATGCTGAGCACACCCTGCAGTTAGGAATTCGTGACGTGTTAAAAAAAGAGCGAGCGGAAAAGTTTTTAACAAAATTGCAAAAACTTGCTCAACACCTACGTTCACTACACACCGATGGAATTCTAAGGCGTCGTGCTAAAAAGGCAATGCTGACTGACATGCCAACCCGTTGGGGGAGTACTTTCCTCATGCTTCGCCGATTAGAGAATTTGAAATGTTTTGTTTAGGATCTTAACTCACATGAATCATACCTTACCGAAAGTGAATGCGCTGAGGTTAAGATAATGGTCGAAGTACTACAAATACCTCACGCAGCAACAATTTATTTTCAAAAACAAGATCTCACTCCGGGAGAATGCCTCCTTCATTGGAGAGAAGTCATGTTTAAATTGGAGAAGCTGGATAACAATTTGGCTTCTGCTGTTGCCACCGCCCTGCAATGACGCCAAGAGTTTATTGCGGAAAGAGGCTTTCTTGGCAGCTGTTTGGGTAAGTAGTGTTTGTTGACTTAGTTGCTGTGACGACCTACCAATATTTTTTGTTGATATTATATTCAACTCAATACTGGTAAGCGTTTGCATACTTGATTTTATTTGAGTCGTGAATAACAACTAATGTATTAGTTATATTAGGATTGACTGACCTATATAACCGTGATATTATCATTTTATTTTCTTTCTTGATAGGTTGATGCTCGATCAAGAATCCTCTTGAACAACCAGGAGCAACCACGTGCAAAGAGCGCTCTTCAGTGAATTTTCTTGCGCATTCAAAGCACTTCGAGCAAAAGAGTAAGTGCTGATGCAGAAACTGACTCAAGCGGAAGTGAAGCAGCATCAGAATCTGCAGCATCAGTATCTGATTTTGATGCATAATTGAACTCCTTACATTTAACAGCAGCTGCTGAGGCATCAGCTACGGCGTCTGCAAAATCTGATCTTATTGCATTTGCTGAGGCGCTTGTTGATGTAGAGCGGCTCGGAAGATTGAAATTGCCAAATGTTTGGGACATTATTTCCAAATATCCCCTTATGATACAACCAGTATCGCGAGTCATTAGCTGTTAACCCTGCACGCAGGTATCCGTTGAACGTATGTTCTCCTACTTAAAGCTCATACTTCGTGAAAACAGAGTCTGAATGGGCAATGAATTAACTGATGCCATTGTGTTTATGCGGACAAATAAATCTGTGTAAAGTTGAAATTATTTTATCTTTGCTGTCTTTTTGATAGTTTGCTTTTATTTTTACTACTTTTAGTCGTTTTTGCCACTTTCGTATCTTTGGTTACACGTTTTGGTTGCAGTTAATGACAATTTTCGTACGGCCAAGGTCAACAGTCGTTTTCTCGCTTTTTGTTAGAGGAAGCGGAAGCGGTTGCAAAATCACCGCTTTCATATCCCTGGTGGAAACTGCAGCCAACGAAAACTGTGCGGCTTGTGGAAATAAATGACTTCTGACTTGCACTCAAAGATTGATCAACCAAAACAAAAAATGTTTACATTAAAATCGCTGCCTGTTTGACGTTTATATTCAAATAAAAGGGGTTCAATTCAAAACTTTGCTTTTTTGAGATGGATCTCACTTTCCAAAAAAGGTCCTCAGATGTACGAGTATAACTTTTTGAGGTTTTTGTCAAAACGAAAATGTCTGCGGATCAAAATTTTCGCCCTATTGACACTGATCTCAAAAGATGGTCTCCCCTCCACAAACTGGAATGTTTGATTTGATTTGGAAATCCAAAATTTCTTGGTCCGCTGTATCTTCTGGTTGAAAGAAATTGGCCAGTAGGTAACAACACACTGTTACAGGAGATCATCAAAACAGACCAAACAATCAAGAAAGCTGTATAATGCACAGAAAACTGCTAAAGCTAGGCCAGTTGAAGCACAACGTGCTTACTTAGCTTTTGGATATTTGGCAAATAATATCCGAAGTAATGTGATTAACATTTTTATTGTGCTCCTGTTTATGTGCCATTATCATAAAAAATAAACACAAGTGAATTTGGTATGTGATGGTAGGCAACTGTTTGCAATTACGCTGATCTCAAAAAAATCCCAGGATTGCACAGTCGAGTAAAAACCCACGTAAATCCCGATCCTGAGATTTTTGGTTTGGTTCCGAAGTCGCGAAGCTAACAATTACACATAGAACATGTATGTCAGTTAGCGTCAAAATTGTCGGCAATACATGCACAGTGCGTTGTTGCCACAAGCACCGTTACAAAGAACAGAAATTTTTGCGATACCAATGCTGGTATCGAACCGATAGACCTGCATTTTTCAAACTAAGGGTCGCGATTCAAGTGTGGGCCACCAATGCTTTGCGATTGGGTCGTGAAAGGCTTTGTTTATAAGTAGGGTTGGCCATAATAACGTCTCCAAGCAGTATATACTCTCCTTTTTCAAAAATCGACTGCGAATGTTACATTATAAAGTGAATAAAAATCATTCTACATTGCGCACATCCAATGTCACATCATAAAGGTAACTTGCAACTGTATCTAGGTACTTTCATTGAGTAACTTTTACAGGCCTGTAGAAATTCTTATCCCTCTCAAATTTAGACCAGTAGGTTAGGCGACCTTAGCGGTGCTTGTATCCGCATTCCAGACTCCAGTAGACGGAGAGGCTTGCCCAATTTTTTTAACACAACTGTTATGTTCATAAATATGGGAGATTGAAGGTAATTGAACAGCTCTGCAGTGAGTATGGCTAGTCTTATTTCTATTTCCAGAAATGTCAAAACGTAGCTATAAGCCTGAATTTTTGAATCATGGCTTTACATGTATTTGTAGTGAGGGTATTGAAAACCCACAGTGTGTCTTGTGTTTTCAAGTTTTGTCAAACAACTCGTTGAAAGAAAACAAGCTTAAGAGACCTTCATTCATGGCATCCTAACCTTAAAGAACAAAATTTAGATTTTTTTCAACGAAAAGAAAATGCGCAAAAAAAAGCAAAGGCTCGATAACCCAATTGAAAATTAATCCATTCTCAGTCAAAAGAAAAGCCGTTGCTGCATCTTACACTGTTTTGTATTAATTGTAAAGTCGAAGGCGGCATATTTTATACGTGAAACATTGATTAAGCAAGCAGCTTCGGCAGTGGTACGAGCAGTGTGCGGTGAGGAAGCCTCAAAAAAAATTAACAACAGTTTATTTGTCCAACAGCAATGTTAAGCGAACAATCGTTAAATCGCCAAACGACGTCAAAGACCAAATTTTCATAAAACTGAGAGTCCAAATTTTTTAGCTTACAGTTTGGATGAATTAACAGATGTTGCTCACTTTCCACAACTCCTTGCATATACTCGACTAGCTAGAAACAACGATATTGAAGAACAATTTCTGTTTTGCCAACCACTTTCAACCACAGCAACCAGTGAAGATATTTTTAATGTAGTGAACAAGTTTTTTAGAGAAAACGTGATAAATTAGGGCAAATGTTTTAGTGCTTATACAGATGGCGTTCCAAGCATGATGGGATGTCGGAAAGGTTTTGTTGCTCACGTCAAAAAAGTTAATCCAAAGCTTCAAGTAATTTACTGCATGCTGGCCCGAGAAAATTTGGCGTCTCGTGAATTAAGTGCAACTCTTCCTGACCGTGTTGAAATCGTACATTTTGTTAAACTTCTTGCTTCAAATTCTCGCCGGTTTCAAGAGCTGTGTTCATTATGTGAAACTTGTTGTTGTTGCTATCCAACCCCTTACGAGGGATGGGGGCATGGTGGAAGACCATGGAGCCCTAGAACCCAGGCAACTCCCCAGGGCCTGGACCAGAGAGTCGCCAAAGAGCAAGCGGTGCAAAGAGTCCGTAGCTGGACAGTGCAGAATGAAATGAGAGATGTCCTGGGACAAGTGTCCACAGGTGCTGCAGGAAAGATTATTGGTTGTGTCAATCCTAAAGAGATAAGAATTTAACAGAAGGCTGTGTTCGTTGCAGCAAAGACGAGAGAGCAGACAGCGAGTGCGACAAGGGAGCACTAGTTTCTCGGTGGAAATCGAGGGTGTCAAAGAATTTAGATAAGACAGTATGCCTCCAGTCTGAGAAAAGAGGAGAGCAGATACGAGAGATAAGAGGAGGGAGACTAAAAGGGATTGCAGAGGGCACGAGTAGCGCTCCCCATCTGGCCAGCTCATCAGCCATGTTGTTCCCCGGGAGAAACGAGTGTCTGAGGACCCATTGTAGCCTGATACATCAGGAGAGAGAAGACAGTTCCTGCCAGATCTGCAAGAGAGATTGAGGTAAAAGGAAGAACGGAGGAGAAAACAGGGTAACGAGAGTCAGATAGGAACAAAAGAGAAGAGAAATGGTGGAGTTATTGGTGTTGCCGAGACCAGCAAAGAGCTTGCAAAATGGTGCAGGCTCCAGCAAAAAAACTTGAGCATACTAGGCATGCCGAAAAGTAAAGAGTGGTTTTAGTGCCACAAAGTGAGGAATTGGCAAGTACGCAGAGCCGCCTTTGCCAAAAAGAAAAAAAACAGAGCCGTCTGTCCAGAACACCAGATTGTGAGGTGGGAGAGAGTCAAGGTGGGTGAAAGCCGTACCTTGGCAAGTGAGAGGAGGATCAGAGTGGGAGCATGGAGAGGAAAGGGTGGACTCCACAGTGAAGAAAGGCAGGTTTCAAGAAGGAAAGGGAAGGCCTCTCTAGGAGAGGTAGAAGAAAGCATGAGCGGTTGAGTGGATGCAAAAGCCTTCCCAGACGATCTGCAGGGTCTTGGTTTCACTCTAAGTCTGGCCAAACCTGAAATGGAAAAGAAGGTTGGGAGACGAAGTGCCCGCTCAAAAGACGAGAGAGCAAAATGAGTTAGGGTGACTTGTAGGGGAGGTAGAGAAGCCTCGGAGAGAAAAAGGGGATAGGAGAGGACGTGAGGCAGCCGGAGATGGCATGACTAACCACTCGGTGAAAGTGTTACAATTTGGTGATATTGGTAACGCTTAAGAAAGGAAACCATCCATGTGAAGCATAACTGTGAAGGGGCTGAAGAAAAGCTTTACACAGAAGAAAGAGGGACTCTATAAAGGGGCTCCATGAGGAAGCACAGATCCAGCGATAGGCCTTGGGACAAGGAAATAACTTGGCTTTCAGTGAAGATACATGTTTAGAAAAGGAAAGAGTGCAGTCAAAGATGACCCCAAGAAAAGTTGGAGTGAGATTGAAACAGAGGCGGGAGTTGAGTAAAAGGAGTCTGGCCTGGAGATTAGCTTGGTGGGGATCCACTGAAAAGAGGGAAGCCTCACATTTGCTTGGATTGAGAGAAAGACACCAGTACTCAGACCACATTTGCTTGGATTGAGAGAAAGACACCAGTACTCAGACCAGCGCTCTAATTGAAACAGAGATCCTTGTGTGGCCTCCACCGCAGTAGGGACCAAGGGGGAGGAGGACCAAATGGCCAGATTGTCAGCGTAAAGAGAGCAGCTGATGGAAGGCAGAAAAGCAGGGAAATCATTGATGAAAAGAGAGGAAAGAACAGGGCCAAGAACAGATCCTTGCAGAACGCCTCGACACACTCGAAAGAAGCAACTTTTGTGATTATAATAAACTACGCAAGCCCGTTTATCAGAAAGGAAAGATTGAGTCCAACGAGCAAAGCAAGGAGGGAGGCCAGCCGAAATGAGTTTATGGAAAAGGGTGGGGTGCCAGACAGAGTCAAAAGCTTTCGAGAAATCAATAGTAGAGGATTGTCCGAAAGCCTGGCTTGGGCTTGTTAAACTCATCTAAAACAGACTAAGCAAAGAACAGAATTTGATATAGAGCAGACCGTCCAGGGTGAAAACCAGCCTGGCGGGGAAAGAGAATGGAATTAGACTCCAGAGAAAAGAGTAGACAAGATAATATGATGCATTCAAAAAGTTTTGATACGCAGGAGGTAAGAGAGATAGCCTGGAAGAAAGCAGGAGAGTCGAGAGGCTTTCCCATCTTATGAATGGGAATAATAGAAGATGTCTTCCAGATGGAAGGATAGAAATGCAAAGTCCAGGAAAGATTGAAAATGTGAAGAAGAAAATCCATGCCAGAGCGAGGAGGGTGCTTTAGCATGGGGTAGGCAACTTTGTTTGGGCCAGTGGCAGTGGGTAGGGAGAGGTTAGAGGCAGCCGCAAGAAATTCAGTGAGGGAGAAGGAAGAGCAAAGGGACAATAGAGACTCCTCAGGGCACATGGCTCGGCAGAGCTCTGGTTTTGTTACTCAGGGCCTTTAGTTGGGAGACAGAAAAGTGGGATCTCAGGTAATCGGCAAAGATCGAAGGCAACTCCATGAGGAACTTCACACCAACAGCAATTATTTTATTCTGAAGGCAGGCAGCTGTCACCAGAAAAGTTTTGTGTTGTAGAACTGAAGGGAAAACCAGAAATTTTTTATGGCAGAAACATCTCGCGTTTGGCCAAAAATCTAGGAATGGGAAATGGGTTTCCTTCCCTTTTATTTGTGTGATATGACAGCACTGAAAATGTTGAATGAATTGATGCAGGGAGAGTGTCGCACAACGATTCATTTCACAGACAAAGTACGTGTTTTCAAAGAAAAGTTGGAGTCGTGGTATGTCAAAGTGGAAAACAAAAAGTTTGCTTCCTTTTCAAATTTAAACAGGTCCATTGAGGACCTTGATCCAGAACCTGATTTAATGACTTCAGTTTTGTTTGTTATTTTTGAACCCCTTTACATTCTAAGAAAAAACTTTGAAAAATATATTCCAGAAAACATCAACCACTATACGTGGATAAATAATCCATTCACCACAAATGTGGCTGATTTTGATGCAGGATTCCTTCTGGTTTTCAGGAGCAGTTGATCTCAAGAACAACTCATCATTGAAGCTATCTTTTGGGGAACTTTTATTAACAAAATTTTGGTATCAGGTCCAAACGAATATTCAATCTTGTATGAAGAAGCCTTAAAAATAATAATTTCTTTTCAAGTTCATACTCTTATGAGATGGAATTTTCAATACTGGCATTTATGAAAGACAAACATAGAACCGTTTGGATGCAGAGCACCCCATGTGCTTGGTGCTGAGTGATGTTGAGCCACGACTTAAAAAACTTGTCTAGTGAACGTCGTTGAGTAAGAGTTCTGGTATTTCGTGTAGTTTAAATTTAATATACGGTATGTGTATTCGAATTTACTTGGGTCTCAGCTATTCTTGCAAATAGGGTTTTTAAACGATTTTGGGTTGAAGAAGAAAAGAGTTGAGAATTGCTGCCATAAACTCTCACTTATGAGATCAATACTTAAATCCACTGAGTTATCATTCCCCAAATATGTAACAAAGATCAAAAAACATGTACAGGTAATCTTAAATGCGTCTTCTTACTTGCTTTTTTACTTTTTTGATCCAAGTTTTAAGCAGTGGCTGCACACGATGATTATGGAATCTCTTGGTTGTTTTCACAGTGATAGTGAGATCATCAACAGAGCATTCTCTTTGGTTTGAAATTGTGAAAGGATAAGATGTTATTTGGATATTGATGATGATGAAGCACCAAACCAAAGTTAGGAGGAAAAGAAGGCAAATTGTCTGTTTGAACAAAATAATTTTTATTAACACACTAGCAGACTTTGCCCACAGTGCTGTTGTTGTTGTTATCCAACCCTGAGGGATGAGGTATGGCAGATGACCATGGAGCCCCAGAATCCGGGCAACTCCCCAGGGCCTGGACCAGAGGTTGTAGAGAGACAGAGAGTTGCCATAAAGCAAGCAGCACAAACAGTCCGTAGCTTAACAGAAAAATGAGATGTCCTGGGACAAGTGCCCATAGGCGCTGCATGAAGAATTCATGTTTCTGCCAATTCTAGAGATAAAAGTTTAACAGAAGGGTGTATCCGTTGCAGCAAAGACGAGAGAGGACAGAGCAAGTGTGACGAGGTAGCATAAGTTCAACAGTGGAAACCGAGGGAACTTGTGTGTTGAAGAATTTAGATGAGACAGTACACCTCCAGTCCGAGAAAAGATATAAGTGAAAATGAGAGATAAGAAAAAGACTAAAAAGAATTGCAGAAGGCATGATTAGCGCTTCCCATCTGATGAACTCATCAACTGCAACGTTTCCTGGGAGAAATGAGTGTCTGGAAATTCATTTTAGCCTGCCAATAAAGAAGAGCGGAGACAGTTCCTGCCAGAAAGATTGAGGTAAACAAAAAGACGGAGAAGATAGGTCAAAACAGTGTCACTGTCTGCAGTTTGCTAAGTGCATCGCTAGCCTCTTGCATTACTATATGAGCTTGTCACCACTAGGCTGTGACAGCACTTACGTTGCTAGACTTGGTGTACCTGCGACAACCACTACTCATTCATGAGTTATATGGCTTTGCACAGTACTGACAGACCTTTCACCAAGTGGATCTAGCATAGGTCTCACAAGTGTGGCAGTCTAATCTCTGCTTTATCAAAAGCCTCTAGCTTCTTGTTGGTTATCAACTGCACTGAAGACACCTGACAGGTCAAAACAGTGTCACTGTCTACATATTGGAGTCTTTCCTAAAAGCTGGTTGTTGAGATAGCACCACTTTGGTGATTGCTGGTAATCCATATCCAGTTTGATCTTAACCACAATATATCTTCATGTTCCATGTGTAGCCTGCAGCAGGACCTGAACTTTGACATACTTTGTAAACCTTTATGCCAAACCTAGCTCTTTTGGATGGATTATATTGTTTGAAATCTAGTCTGCCATGAAACTTCAGCAGTGATTTTTTGGTAAGGAATAAACGTTTCTCTGAAATTTGAAATCATAGTTTCCACAACATGCCAAATTTTGAAAAGTCTATCAGTACCATCATCATCTGCATCATTAGTAAAATGTATATTGGACAAAATTTGCAAAAACGGTTTCTTGCCAATACTTCTGAACAAAATGGTGTTGCTAACATACCTTTTGTAGACCAAAACAGTTTTATCACTGGTTTCTGTACAACATTCATAAGGATACATAATCCTAGAACCACCCTAATTTCATCACTTGTTACATCTTTCCATTCTAAGTCATGTCATTTTTTGAGTGGATTACGTCCTAATGGTTTCAAAGCAGCAAAACGATTGGTTTCATATGCAATCAAGTATATTATTTCAGTAGGAATAACAGCTTTAAAGATATAAAGTATGCTACTGTTGCTGCTTAGATTTTTTTCACCAGGAATGCCAGAAAATGGATTAATTTTAGAAGCATTGTTTTGATTCTTTCATGTAAAAGCAAAGTTTCCTGGAGTACTAGTGTCCAAGATAGCTGCTTAACCTAGTGCAAATAAATCATGTCTGAAGGCATCCTCACTGTGATTTTCACTAAGACTTCCTAGATCTGAAATGTCAGCGATACTACTTTCAGTTGACAATCCTGAGCTAGCCATGTCCATCTGGATCACAGTTTTATCAATTGTAATTTCAGTGCTACACCTTATGTCGCAGGTTGCAGCTATATATAACTTGTTTGCTACCCTCTTCTGCTCTCGTTGAAATTCCTAAGTGACCTTTATTTCCCCTACACCGCAATTTTGCAACATTTGTACCTGCCTCTCAAAGCTTTGATAGACTAATAAGACTACTGCATTTATTCTAGCATTTTTTTTCTTGTTTTTGAGCTAAACGAAGCAGGGAAATCCCCCTTCAAATAACTAGGCTACTATTACACAACACAGCAGTTGCAACGTTTATTAATGATGGCTTTTCTTTAGCCAAAAGAAGGGGACATACATATACATCCCCTGTCTTCAAATGCAAAATAAAATTTGGTGTACATGTATGTGTCCCGTCTCAAAGGGGTTAATTCAACGTACTCACACTTTGATCAGAACTTGGGTATAAGACCAATACCCCTATCAATACAAACTCATCATTTATGATTAGGTTGAAGCTGGGAGAATCAATCTTACTAAACCGACATAACTGAATGGTAGCCCTACTAGGTGATGTTGGTGTAGCCAGCCAGTTAGTCTATAAAAAAAACTTTTTTTCTCAGTCTGAGTTATCAATAATGTAAGATGGTTTTGCTTCACAGTGTTGTCTATGTATTAAGTTACCAGTACTACAAAATAAAGGCAGAGGCTATTTTGCCATCAACAGCATTTTATCCTTAGAGGCTATTTTGCTGTGAGTTATTTGTGATGGGTCAATCTTAATGATATATTAAACATGTGACTTTTGGTCGTTTCTGATTGGTCAATTTTAATAACTAATTAAAAAATTTTTGAACCCCCAGTGTCCACTCCCCCACCCTGTACTCTTCCTTGCAGTGCACACTACCCCGTACATTCACATTCTGGGCCTGCCCCTCCAGTGTACAATGTCTTTTTTTAGTGCCCTGCCAGCTGAGATTCGAACCCACAAACATAGCATTTTAAGACCAGTGCACTAACCATGCACCACAGCATCACTAGCAAAAGTACAGCAATTATGGCAATATGACCACACATGAATGATTACAGCAAAATAGTCTCCAAGGCTAAAATGCCATTGTTGGCAAAATAGCCACTTCCCTAAATAATATGCCAGTAAAAGAGTAAGTTTACCTTTAACAGCATTAGCTTCTTCTTTTTCAAATGTCTGCATTGACATCAACATCACCTGCTTATCATCACAAACTCTTTAAGTGTCAGCCGCCTCAAATTTCAAAAACTAATAAACAATTCAACAGCAGCCTAATGTGGCAGCCAGTAGCCTGCAGAAATGAAGACCATAGTATGTTACATTGCAAACAAAATGAAGTGAAATGCAAACAACTTATATGTCAGTTTGGCTGAGTATGGAGAGGGAAACACTAAAGTCGTGCATTGCAGATTTGAAAAAATGCATATTAAACACAAAGTAGGCCTAGTTACATTTACAAAAGTCAATAAATACATTCAGGAAAATGAACTGAGTAAAACCAAGATCTCTGTAACAAGCCTGGACAACATGCTCCTACAGCGTAGAGCTAAGGGACCATTTTCCATTTTTCAGAAGTTGTGCTAAAGCAGTATGCTTAGCACTCAACTATTCTCACAAACCCAACAGTCGTGAAATATTTTAGACATAATAGCAAACTGTTAATATCTTCAGACAACTCTCAATAAAAAACACAAAGCCAGTAAGCTATTGCATAATTTTATTACAATGTTTGAACAGTAAATACATATTGGTATATAACACCTGTCACAAAAGGGTGTCATTGATGTAGGAAATCATTGACCCAGAAACTGTGATAGACTCCATATAACCAAATTCCGTTTGGCCCACTGTCCATAGATCCTTGCCCCATTTGCAATTTTTTTATACACTCATAGTTTCGTAGGAACATTGGCCCAATTGCCCATTGCATCATTACCCAAGACACTCATTGCCTCATTGCAACAGATGCCCAAAATCTGGGGGCAAAACCCAAGAGTTGGCAGCCCTGATTGCAAACACCACTCAGTTCAAAAGTAAAAAAACTAATACATGTATAACCACTGTAAAGGTGAATAACCAGAAAGTCTTATGTAGAATCAAATTTAATTGATATAAAGAAATCCCCAGCCTGCATCATGAACATGACTAATAGGTAAGGTAATCATTCACCTTTACGACTTCAGTTGATAAAGTTTATTAATCAAGTGCTGTAGAGAAATAAAACTTGTATAAACTACATGAAAAGAAACACGGAAATACAATTTCATAGAGTCAATTAACTAGAAATGTGGAAGGCTGTGAAAACACCAAGAGGTCATCTGAGTCAGCTGCCAACTCTCTCACTTAAACCTTTGCATTGTTAGCAGTTAGTCATTTATAAGCCTTAAAAAAAGCTCAACAGAGCTTTATATTTAGGTGATCCCACTTATGCTCAGTTGTTCTAGAACAGTGGTTCCCAACCTTTTTTTATATGGCGGCACAGTATTGAGTTCTTTAAAATTTTAGGACACCCTTATTACAAAAAAATTATTAGTTTCTACTAATACAGACTTTTTGCAATACAACAATACAAAACAAAGAACACTACATAAGGAAAATTTTTATTCACATAAATCAACATATCTTGTATACAATAATATCTGGTATTAAGTAGGTAGCGGCTATTTTGCTGTCGATGGCATTTTACCCTTGGAGACTATTTCGCGGTAATCATTCACGTGTGCTTATATCGCCCAATTTGCTACATTTTAGCCAGTGACACTATGGTGTAGTGGTTAGTGTGCTGGTCTTGAGATACCATGGACACGGGTTCAAATCTCAGCTGGCAGAACATTAAAAGAGAGGGCAGTGTACACTGTAGGACCAGGCCCGGTATGTAAATGTACAGGGCAGTGTACACTGCTAGGGAGTGCACAGGGTGGGGGAGTGTACCTTAGGGGTGTAAAATTTTTTTCATGTTTTTAAAATTGACAAATCAGAGACAACCAAAAGTCACATGTTTAGTACGTCATTACGATTGACCAATCACAAATAACTCACAGCAAAATAGTCTCTGAAAGTAAAATTCCGTTGACGCCAAAATAGCCACTGCCTATTAAATAATACAGGTAAATGTCAGTGGGACAGTGGTACCTGGTGCTTCTTGACTACTGCTGCAATAATTTGACAAATGTGAGAGACACACTCTTAACTCTTCAATATTTTAAAGTTTTTCACTATTCTTATTTTAAATGTTGTTCAGGTAGGAAAATCCCAGTTTATATAGCTAAGAAGTTGAGAATTGCAGTAATATTTTGATGGCTTTTTTACTTAGAGTTGGTGGATATTCTCCCATAACAGAAATCCAAAAGGCGTCTAATGGTAGTTGTGCATAATTCAATTTGAGAGCACGATCACTGGAAAGGCTAGCTTGTTCTTCCTCTTCGCATAACTTAAAATTGTAATAGCTTATGGCGACCTTACGGGATACAAACTGTGGATCATTGATGTTTTGCTGAAATTATGTGGGTGACTCATAAACGTTTGTAGCATTAGGTCAAAAACTGATGCTACTTATGGTGTTATTGTAGTATTGTGACGTCACAGTGGACTGGATCACACGATGTTCCAGCCAACATGTGACGGCAGAGAGAGAAAGAAAGCAAGTAGAATAAGAAGGTGTCAATACATTGCAACTGGTTTTAGACATTAAGTCATTTTGAATAGTTGTAATTCTTTTGGGATATTTCTCTTGGATGGTTCGCAAGACACTTCGCTGTGAAGAGAGAAATCAATTCGGCCACAACTGGACGGGGAGGTGAGAGAACTTTTATATACGTGTAGCGCGAATGCTTCTCTGGCAACAGTAATCTCTGACCAGAAGCAATCAAAGACCAACCAACCGCTACATTTTGGTGACCCCCGACAACGAACTAGTTCTAAAACGGACTTTTAGCGATTGCTTTCTGTTTACAATTGTCAAGAATTTTAAAGACTTTTCGTATTAAAATATCGCGTTTAAGTTTGTACAAGCCTGCTGCTACCAGTAAAAGCGGCCATCTTGAAAATCCTCAACGATCACGCGAGACTACGTCACAATCGAAACGATCAAAGACGCAATCTAGCAATTTACTTTTGGCTAGCGCAAAAGTAGTGTGAACATTAAAACTGTTATTTCAAATTTTGGCGTCTCATTTTAGAAGCGATTATTTAGAGTATAGCAATTTTATTATGTCGGAGAGTGGAAACGTAACGCCTATTTGGGTTATCAACTTATTGTTTGAATATTCATGGTATGTGTTTATATATGTGTATATGGTATGTGTTCTATTTGAATAAGTTGTAATTTGAATAAGGCTATTTGAATAAGTAACTAGTGTATATAGTGTATAACTGTGAAGGATGCCAAATTCAAGAAGTCGCAAATTAAATCTGGAATCAATTGATGAGAAAAAAGTCATTGATACATGTGCTGAGCAAGTAAAAGAGTCACTTAAACTGATGATAAAGGAAGCTTTACTTGAAAAAAATGTGCAGCACCAACAAGAAGTAGAAGCACTTAGGATGCAAATTATTGAACTAAAATCCAGTCAAGAATTTATATGCTTGAAGTATGATAACCTAAAAGCAGAATATGATAGGCTAACATTAGCCCAACAGCAACATAACAAAATCTATGCCAAGCAAAGGAGCATGTCACAACAAGTAGCAGAAAGTGATACCAGCAAAATTGACGCTATAGAGCAATACGGAAGGAGGCAAAACTTGGAGTTTAAAGGAGTACCGGTAACTGAGAATGAGAATGTGACCAATACTGTTATCGAAATTAGTAAGTTACTGGGTGTTGAAATTACAAAAAGTGATATTTCTACAGCTCATCGTTTAGCAACTAAGCATCCTAAAAATGGAGCTGCAAGTTCTGTCCCTCCAGCCATTATAGCAAGATTTGTGCGCAGGGATATTCGTAATGAAATATACAATCGACGTAAAACAGCAAAAACTATTCAACCTCACCAATATCCAGTTCCAGGCATGACTAAGCTCTATGTCAATGAAAATCTAACTCAGTACAGAAAAAAACTGCTTTGGAAAACTAAAGAACTGACAAAAAAGTATCATTATGCATACTTGTGGACCACAAATGGTAAAATTTTTGTGAAAAAAAATGAGAAGGACGAACCAAGAATCATTCAGAGTGAAAATGATTATCAAAAACTGGTGGTGGAACTACATCCTACGGCTACTGAGGAAAACTTGATAAGCAAGTAGAGTACTTATCATAAAATTTTTGTTTAGCAGGTGTTTGCTATCTACTGATCCAATGAGTATTAAAAATAATGATATTGAATCTAATACTGATTTAATGACGTTTCCTAACTCTAACATCAGAGATTGTAAATATTACACTTTGCTAGAACTTGCTGAAGTGATGAAATCCAATAAAAGAAATGAGATAATGGTAATACATTTTAATTTAAGATCATTGCCAAAAAATAAATATAAAATTGAAGATTTTTTGTTGCAATTGCCAAATTTACCACACATAATTGCTATAACAGAAACCAAGCTAAACTCCTCTAATCTTGATCAAGCTGAACTGGAAAATTATCATTTTGAGCATATTGATTCTGCGTCAAATGCTGGTGGTGTTGGTGTGTATATAAGAAATGATCTAAAATATCTTTTAAAATCTGATATCGTTGTAAATAGTGAAGACTGTGAAAATATTTTTATTGAAATTATAAACAAACCAAGTAAAAAACGACAAAAAAATATACTAATTGGCATAATTTATAGACATCCCAAAGTTTCCTTCACCTCATTTCAAAATAAACTTTGTGAAGTAATGCTTACTCTTGACCACAGCAATAATTCTTTTTTTTTGCTAGGAGATTACAATATAGATTTATCCAAACAAAACATTGAGCCTAAAGTGAGGAATTATATTAATGAGGTATATTCTTCTGGATGCTGCTCACTAATTAACAAGCCAACCAGAATAACTTCCATATCATCAACTATCCTAGACCATGTATACACAAATTCATCAGAAAAAGTATGTGCATCAGGTATCTTAGTGCTAGATGTGTCTGGCCACTTGCCTACCTTCTGCACTATTCAAAATAACTTTTATAAACCTTGTAAACTGAAAGAACAAGTACATGATATGAAACATTTCAATGCTGAGTCATACTGTGAAGATGTTAGCTACCGACTGAAAAAGCTGAAACAACTTTCTGACCCTAGTACAAAAATGAGCAAGTTTTTAGATGTTATTGCCAGCGCTACCAACGATCATGCTCCTTTACGACTACTTTCTCGAAAAGAAATGAAAATAAAATCAAAACCATGGCTCACTAAAGGATTGCTAAAATCTATTTCAACAAAAAATGCACTGTTCCAAAAATGTTATAAACAGAACAAAATACATCTGATAACCCATTACAAGATATATTTGAATAAATTAACCAAACTCAAAAGAATAGCAAAAAAGAATTACTATCAAAAAGAAATACACAAACAAGATGAATCTAAACAGTGGAAAATTATTAATGAAATACTTGGGCACAAAAAAAATAAACATAAAATTGTATCTACCATTACAGATGTAAACAATAGAATAGTAAGTGAAAATACAGAAATCTGCAATATATTTAATAACTACTTCACAAATGTTGGGCCCTCAATGGACGCTAAAATACCAAATACTCAAGTAAAAAAGTTTAGCACAACAAACGTAATGAAATCATTCTGTTATGATCCCATAAGTCCAGAAGAAGTTCTTTTGCAACTTCAACAACTTGGCACATCAAAAGCTAGTGGACCTGAAAACATACCAAATAAATTCTACAAACTACTGGCCCCTATAATTTCACCATTTTTGAGTGAAATATTTAATGGTTGCTACGAGAAAGGGGATTTTCCATTTATATTAAAACATGCAAAAGTAATTCCTATTCATAAATCTGGTCACAAAGATATAATTAGCAACTATAGACCAATCTCGATATTGTCAACTGTTTCAAAAATCTTTGAAAAGTTGCTATATTTTAGACTTGAAAGTTTTTTTACCACTCACAAACTCATCACACAGCAGCAATTTGGATTTCGTCAAGGATATTCAACTGAAATGGCCATAACAGATCTTCAAAATATGTTACAAAATAATTTAGATGATGGTTATTTTACTTGCTGTATTTTTTTGGACCTTTCCAAGGCTTTTGATACAGTAAATCATAGAATTCTGTTGGATAAGCTCTACAGTTATGGAATTAGAGGCAATATGCATAAACTTTTGACAAGCTATCTACAAAATCGCAAGCAGTTTACTGTTTGCAATAATATAAAATCTCAAATAAATACTATCGTGTGTGGTGTACCACAGGGTTCTACACTTGGACCTTTACTGTTTTCATTATATGTCAATGATCTACCACTACACACCAAATTTCATGTTAATTTATTTGCAGATGATACCGTGTTAATACTGAAAAATAAAAATCACATTAACCTTCAAGCTTTAGCCGATCATGAACTCACTATCATCAATGACTGGATGAAATACAATCGATTGTCTTTGAATTATAAAAAAAGCGTTTACTTTATCTCTGCTCCCAAACAAAAGAGAGTTGCACTACAAAACTTTCAACTTCATGTTGGTGGGTATAAACTTTCAAACACAGATTGTGTAAAATATTTGGGAGCATTTATCAATAATAAAATAACCTGGAAAGAACAAGTGTACGATGTAGTAAACAAACTTGCTAAAGCAGCTAGAATCCTATCTAAAATGAGACACTATGTGAACAAAAAAACGCTAGTTAAACTATACTATAGCTTTGCCTACTCACATCTTAAATATGGAATTCTAGCATGGGGTACTGCTGCAAACAACCTATTGCAGAAAGTCCAAGTAGTCCAAAACAGAATCATTCGAATTATGGAATTCAAAAGTCTCGCAGATTGTGTCACAATGAACACTTTGTATAAATCTTTGAATATTTTACGACTTAAAGATATTTTCGAAGTAGAAATAGCAAAATTCATGCACTCGTTTCACCATAACAAGATTCCAGAAAATTTTTATTCCTACTTCAGAACTGCATCACAACAGCATACTCATTTAACTAGGTCAATTACAAATAAAAATTACTTTTTAAAAAGAGTCAACACTAAATATGGGCAATCTTCTTTTAATTTTCATGGAGTAAAAATTTGGAACAAAATTCCACTTTTAAACAAATCTCTGTCTTGGCATAGTTTCACTAAATATTACTCAAGTTTATTATTAAAGCAATACTAATATTGCAATCTCTGATACCACGTTAATCATATATATAATAGAGCTACTACACAAAGTAGTAGTAGTGGTACTTTTGTTCTGGCCTGATGTATATGTGATACTAGTTTTACTCTGGCCAGATGTACATAGTTTTGCTGTAGCTTAGCTGTACATATGCTTTTGCTTTGTGTCTTACGCTTTTGCTGTTATACTATAAGTAATTGTGATGCAAGAAAGGGCAGTTTGACTAGATGATCACTAGTGATCTTTCACTGTCCTGTTCAAATCTCGTACGTTTATTTGAACGAAATAAAAGTTGTTGTTGTTGTTGTTGTTTATGCTTTTGCTTACTATTGTAGTTTTAGCGTATGTTTTGACATTTAAGGCACATTTGGGGCCAACACGAACGGTACCCACACCACTAGATAGTTTGCCATACACTTCTGATAGCTGCGACTTAGTTCAGAACACAACACCTAACTCGTCTTTTGCTTGCTTACACAGTGCAGGTGTTTCATCCCCAGACACAACGCCGATAGGCTCACCATATAGCTTACCGTATCATCTTACAGACGCCAATCAAATGCAACACACTAGTTTTATCAGAAAACACGAACCACCACAACTACCCAAATTTTGGTTGAACAATCCTCAAGGATACTTTCACATTATTGAACTGTTATTCACAGAATCACAAATTACTTCAGAACACACAAAATTTGCCTTGCTTGCCACAGCTTTAAGTCATGACAATAAAGTTATGCAGATGATTTCGGATGCATGGCCTCAAATTAACTCAAATGAACCTTTTACAACATTAAAAAATGTGCTGCTGAAGCGATTTTCACCGAAGACTCAGGACTGCCTTGAGTCATTCTTTTCAGAAACTTAAAGAGGAGGGGACACAGTCACAGAATATTTGATCCGTTTACAAGCTTTATTATCTTCCCAATTCCCAACCCATTCGGAAATAGGTCAAGCTTTAATTCGGCGGAAACTATTAGAATCCGTTGATGCTCAGACTCGTCTCACGTTATATCCTTATGAAAAGGAACCATTGGAGATTTTAGCCCAACACGCCGATAGTATCTTGGCACGTAAGCAATCGTTTGTTGCAGGTGAAGATGTTCATCATAATGCTCAGAACCCAACAAACCAAGCTATTATAAACCAAATGTTAGAATCTCGGCTTGATAAGTTGGATCGCACTCTTTCTAGTTTGCACCAAACCTCACCATCATCACCACATAAATATACTCACACACCTTCACAGCCTCACAAACATGTACCTCAACACACTACAGATTCCAGTTCTTTCTCACCAAACCAAAATCCAACTCGACCCGTAAACAACGTTTGCAGTTACCATCGTCGATTTGGTGACCGCGCCTTAAAATGCTGGGGCCCATCTTGTCCAATGTATCAACAGAAACAGGCAACAAAATGCCAGGTTGACCTTCATGAACTAGGGGCTCGTAAGTCATATGCCTCAGAGTCAAGTTCCCTACTCTTCGTACGCGACACTTGCTACTATATCGAATTCTTGATAGACACGGGGGCTGTTTATTCATTTTTGCCACTGTGGGCAGTCGACGCATCGCTCCTTCAACCAGTCAGTGGTCACACTATTTCGACCATTGGCGGTGGCTCTGTGCTAATCGAAGGTCACCTTAAAACCCAAATTAATCTTGGATTTTCCCAACTTTTTGAGTTTGATTTTTATGCAGCTAAACTGCCATACGGAATTCTAGGAGCAAATTTTCTAAGACGTTTCAACTTGTGCATTGATCTTACCGCTGGTAGACTTTTCCAACCACCAGAGATAGAAAAATTTTCTTTGCCGATTGAAGAAGGTATTGAAACGGACTTTACTGTACAATCATCACAGCAGTCAAGTTCGAGCCTCTTACAACATTTAAAATCGTACTACCCTCAAGTTTTTAATGCCTCCACGCGATCACGAGAGATAAAACATTCTATTACTGCTCATGTTGAAACTACTACAGAAGTACCTGTTTGGTCTCGTGCACGACGACTAGCACCAGATAAATTCGTAGCCTTGAAACAGGAGGTGAAGCATTTAGTAAATCGAGGCATTTTAGCCAAAAGCCAGAGTGCTTGGGCTAGTCCAATTGTTATGGTAAAGAAGCCTTCAGGTAAATATCGACTGTGCGCCGACTTTGTGGCTTTAAACAAAATCTTGAAGGTTACTCGCTACGCCCTTCCTAACATTAATGATTTTTCGTCCATGGCTCACGGATGTTCTTGGTTCAGTTCAGTGGATATTAAAGACGCATATTACCACATTCCTGTCGACCCTGCAGATTCCCACAAGCTGACCATAACCACTCTTGGAAATTACAAATATCTCTATCTCCCCATGGGTCTGGCCACCTCTAGTGGGTACTTTCAAAAACTGATGAATGAAGTCCTCTCAGGTCTTCCCAGAGTATTTGTTTATTTGGACGACATTATCATTATGTCGCCAGATTTGGATGATCATCGCAAACTGCTAAGCTTGGTTTTCGAAAGGTTACAACAACATGGTTTGGTGGTAAATGATGCCAAATGTGTCTTTGCCGTAAAAGAGCTCTCGTTTTTGGGTCATTTGGTATCTGCGGAAGGAGTTAAGCCTAGAACAAAAAACGTCAAAGCACTAACGGATTATGTGCGCCCGCGAACCAAGAGACAGTTAAGACGATTTCTTGGCATGATTCAATTTTATTGTAGATTCATTCCCGACTGTGCGGAAATTCTCTCGCCGCTATATTCGTTACTTAGCACAGGGGCAAGAATGACCCACCTCTTATGGTCGCCGGAAACAGAAAACTGCTTTTTAAAAGTAAAACAAGCAGTGGAAAAAGCGACAGTTTTAGCTCATCCTAATCATGAAGCCAATTTAGAGCTGATTACGGACGTGAGCGACAGTGCGGTAGGTGCAGTACTGCAACAAGTTTTAAATGGATTGCGGCAACCCCTCGCCTTTTGGTCCAAGGCACTCACACACTCACAACGTTCATGGTATTGCTTCGAGCGAGAGCTATTTGCTTGTTATGCGGCAATCAAACATTTTCAATACTTTCTGGAAGGACGTGATTTCCTTCTAAAAACTGATCACAAGCCAATCGTCAGAAAGTTCCAACATAACTCTCTAGCTGCGTCACCACGCCAAGCTCGCTTCATCGACTACATATTGCAATTCACATCTCGAGTGGAACACGTATCAGGACGAGAGAATGTGGCTGATGCTTTATCCAGGCCGCTTGAGCCACCATTGCTGAACCTCATCACTCCATCTTCTGCTCCACTGGATTACTTACAATTGGCTGTCGCGCAGCGAACAGATCCAGAAATCACAGATTTGCGCCGCAACAACAGCACGGCCCTGGTGCTGAAAGATATACCATTAGCTGAACATGGCATTAACATATTATGCGATGTATCGACTGGTAGGCTGCGACCAGTAATTCCTGTCTCTTTGCGTGCATCTGTCTTCAAACACTTCCATTCACTAGCACACCCTGGCATAAGGGGAAGCATAGCCTTGTTGACAGAAAAAGTAGTTTGGATAGGGATCAAGAAACATGTCGCCCAATGGACAAGAGAATGTTTGCAATGCAACCGCTCCAAAATACAGCGTCACAACAGAGCTCCTCTAGAAGAGGTGACTTCTCCTCCTAACGAAAGGTTTACTCATGTCTATGTGGACATTACCGGGCCACTTCCGTTAAGCAAAGGCTACTCGTACTTATTAGTAATTATAGATAGGTACTCGCGTTTCATGCAGGCTGTTCCTCTCCAGGGAATCTCAGCTGAGGAATGCTCCTCAGCATTTGTTCAATCATGGGTGTCTTTATTTGGTAGCCCATCTCACATATATTGTGATCGCGGAGCCCAGTTTACAAGTGCTTTGTGGAGAAAACTAGCTCTATTTCTCGGTGCACAACTACATCATAGCACTGCTTACCATCCTCAAGCGCAGGGCTTGGTAGAACGGGTTAACAGAACTCTCAAAACTGCCTTGAAGTGTGCGGAATCTCCAACTGATTGGTACGACAACTTACAATGGGCACTGTTGAGCTTAAGAAATCAGCCTAAGGAAGATCTAGACAACCATTCATCTAACGATTTCGTGTTTGGAGGAAAACTACGTTTGCCCGGAGAATTCTTTGTCGCTCAGGAAAGGGAAGATAAAACCTTTCCTACTAGAGAATTTGTGAAGTCATTGGCACAGCGGGTGGCATCTTTTCGCTATCATCCTCCTAGAAAAACAAATAGATCATCACATCTTGATTTGGCTTTATTCAATCCCCAGGTCACTCATGTGTTTGTGAAAGATGATGTGCGACGCCATTCATTGCAACCAGCATATCGAGGTCCATACCTCATTTTAGAGCGATGCCGCAAGTTTTTCGTGCTAGATTATGGAACTCATCATGATAGGGTATCCATCGACAGAATCAAGCCCGCTATTTTTAGCATGACGTCACTCAATGAAGAGTCTGAGAATGCGTGCCCACTCACGGCAATTCTTGACAAAGAAAGTATTCATTCGCTCTCACTCCGGTCTGAAATGTTTGATGATCTTGATGACACTTGTTCGCGAACACCATCTGAAAGACACGCAAAACAGCACACACTACACTACAACCTACATAACAATAGCACAAGAAATAAACATACTTCCAAAGGGCGACCTATTCATTCCCCAAAGCGCTTTAGAGATTACGAGATGTTGTAACGCCGAACCTTAAACTTTTGAAAATTGACCTTGTTTTGAATGCCATTGTTTTATGGAAAAGAATATCTGTAGTGTATTTCGAATACCGATGACTTCTTATGTATAATTTCTATTGTGCATCGGTCTCAATGATTTATTTTGGCTTGGTCGTTTCGTCTGGTTACATACCAGGCCTATCAAGTGACTCATTTCAGTGATAATTGCCTGTTAAAGCAAGGGTGCAACTTATTAATAGCTTGTAAATTTTTCATTGACATGTGTTCAGTTATTTCAGCTTGAGCTTCCTATTTTGGACTTTGTTAATGTGTTAAGTTGTTGCTTCAGTTCTAGTTTTGAGTGTAATTTTGTGTGGGGTTGATCGACGTACGAGTTGCTTTATGTTTAGTTCGGCAGTATCTTCTCTTTGCTTGACATTCTTTCCTTTTCTCTCCTTCTTTCATCTTGCGCTGCTTGAACTTTTCACATTGCTGACTGTTATCGTTCGTATTTTCACATAGCATAACATTTTTGCATTGTAGTTCTGTACATACGTTTGTTTTTGTTTTTGCATAAGGGGGGAACATATGTAGCATTAGGTCAAAAACCGATGCTACTTATGGTGTTATTGTAGTATTGTGACGTCACAGTAGACTGGATCACGCGATGTTCCAGCCAACATGTGACGGCAGAGAGAGAAAGAAAGCAAGTAGAATAAGAAGGTGTCAGTACATTGCAACTGTTTTTAGACATTAAGTCATTTTGAATAGTTGTAATTCTTTTGGGATATTTCTCTTGGATGGTTCGCAAGACACTTCGCTGTGAAGAGAGAAATCAATTCGGCCACAACTGGACGGGGAGGTGAGAGAACTTTTATATACGTGTAGCGCGAATGCTTCTCTGGCAACAGTAATCTCTGACCAGAAGCAATCAAAGACCAACCAACCGCTACACGTTCTCGTTCCGTTCGTGCGCTCGTTGTCGTACTGTAATCGTTTTTATAAATCATCCGTTGGCCTACAAACAGGTCATAAAAGAATAACCATAGTTACATATCATGATGTAACAATACTGGGTGACTAAGCCATATGGCCAGGCGTGGTTCCGTCTGACGTGCGGCGGAGTGACCTAGTAAACAAGTATATAAAAAGAAGCATTGCTATTTTCGTTCAGAGAGAGGTTTTTCGATTAAAATTTCAAATTCAAAATTCATTGGAAAAAATTTTATTCGATTCGATTAATCAAAATTCGTGCATTCAACGTTGTGCTGTGATTAAATAAATTCGTTCTTGGAGTCAGACGTGCTGTTGAAATACGATCCCCACAATTTTGGAGTTCGACGTGATCGAAGTTTCATGTCCCCATAAGCTGATGACTGATAAATCTAGGAACGGATTGCGAATCCAATCAAATTCTTCAATGCTGATTGAGAACAAATATTGTTTAATTTTATTTTCTAAACATGTCAAATGCTCACCAATAATGGGAATCACACAAATTTTTTGAACCAAGGGAAATGTATTTAAATTATCTTCCGTCATTCTTTTCTTCCGTATTGTAACTTTTTTTTTAAAAGCAACTAATTTGTCTGTTGCTGTAAGAACATTTTCTTTTTTACTTTGCATATTGCTGTTTAGATTATTGAGATGTTTAAATATTTCACTTAAGTACTCTATTTTAGACATCCACAATTCATTTTTCAGCGGAGAGCACTAGAGCAACTGGTGGAAAATACTCACATCAGGGAAAATGACCAGATCGGGGAAAATCTGCTCCCCGATCGGGGTCATTTACCCTATTTAGGACCAAAGAATTTCACAAAATTAAAATGCGCAAAAAACGGAGCAAAATCAGGATGTTTTGCCATTTCCATCGTGTTGCCCACCCCAAAAAACATTAAGTTACCAAAAGGGAAAAAAATTTACCATTGTGATTTTCCAAAAACGTTAGAAGTTTTAAGGTTAATAGTGTAGCAACGTAGGATATTGATTAACTGGCTTGTTATTTGTCTTATTTTTTTTCACATTTAAGCTAATCTATATTTTATTAGTTAAGCTTTTAGCTGATTAATTGGTTGAGTTTTCAGTTTGGTAAATAATTTCACTGGCCTACACCAACTAAAAATGGAAGGAAGTTCAGGTACCCCTAGGTTTTTTCTGTGCTCATTTTTGGCCAAGACTATCATCTGCTTTGTGGAATACGGTTTTTATGGCAGAGAAACATTTTCAAAAACCTTTCCAGGCGTTTTGTTTAAAAATAACTTAATTTCTTTATGATTTAGATAATTATAAAGAATTTGCAAGAACTGGAGCTGTAATGTCATATGATCTATCGTTTAATTTAAATGAAAACTTAGAGCACGAAGAGGCCGAATTTCAGATTGACAACAATCCACATTACGCTAGGCAAAGGGCATATGGGGCGTTTGTTAATTCTGTTTTCGTTCGATGTTGTTGATACCCGACCCCTTTCGAGGGATGGGGGAATGGCGGAAGACCATGGAGCACTAGAAACCGGGAAACTCTCCAGGGCCTGGACCAGAGGTCATAGAGAGACGGAGAGTCGCCAAAGAGCGAACGGCGCTAAGAGTCCGTAGCAAGGCAGTACAGAATGAGATGAGAGGTGTCCTCGGACGAGTGTCTGCAGGTGTTGCAGGAAGGATTCTCGATTGTGCCAATCCTGAGAGATAAGAACTTGACAGTAGGGGGTGTCTGTTGAAGCGAAGGCGAAAAACCACACAGCAAGCGTGACGAGGGAGCACAAGTTCCTCGCTGGAAATTGAAGGAACCTGTGTGTCAAAGAATTTAGATGAGACAGTACGCCTCCAGTCCGAGAAAAGTGATAAGTGGATACGAGAGATAAGAGGAAAAAGACTACAAAGAATTGCAGAGGACACGAGTAACCCTCCCCGTCTGGCCAGCTCATCAGCTGCGTCGTTTCCCGGAAAAAACAAGTGTCCGAGGACCCATTGTAGCCTGATAGAACAGGAGGAGAGAGAAGACAGTTCCTACCGGAAAGATTGAGGAAACAGGAAAGACGGAGGAGAGAACAGCATGATGAGGACAGAACGAGAGTTATAGAGTAAGAGAAGAGAAGAAAAGTGGCAGACTTGTTGATGATGCCGAGACCAGGAAAGAGCTTGCTTAATGACGCCGGCTTTAGCGGAGAAACTTGAGCATACTGGGCCTGCTGAAAAGGAAAGGATGGCCTCAGTGCCACAGAGAGAGCAGTTGGCAAGTACGCCAAAGCCGCTTTTGCCAAGAGGAAAAGGAACAGAGCTGTCTGTTCAAAGTACCAGGTCTTAAGGTGGGATAGAGTCAAGATGAGGGAGAGCCGCACCTTGGCGAGAAAGAGAGGATCGGAGTGGAAGCATGGGAAAGAAAGAGTGGACTCCACAGTGAAGAAAAGCAGGTTCCAAGGAGAAAAGGGAGGGCATGCAAGAAGAGTCTTCTTAGGACGACGATCTGCAGAGTCTTGGTTTTATTTCATGTCTGGCCAAACCTGAAATAGGGGAGAAGGTTGGGAGACGAAGTGCCCGCTCATAAAATGACAAAGCGAAATAAGTCAGTGTGACTCATAGGAGAGGAAGAGAATCCTCAGAGAAAAGAAATGGGATAGGGGAGGACGAGAGGCAGCCGGTGATGGCGCGACTAGCCGCCCAGTGAAGGCACTTCAATTTGGTAATATTGGTAACGCTTACGAAAGGAAACCATCCGGGTGAAACATAAGTGATAAGGGGCCAAAGAAAAGCTTTATACAGAATAGGGAGGGCCCCATGAGGAAGCAGAGTGACAGCGTAAAGCTTTGAGACCGGCAAAGAACTTGGCCTGCAGCAAAGATACATGTTTAGAAAAAAAGAGTGTGGTTGAAGGTGATCCCAAGAAAAGTTGGAGTGGTATTGAAACGAAGGAGGGAGTTAAATAAGAGGAGGTCGGCCTGGAGGTTAGCTTGGTGAGAATTTTCTCAGAAGGAGGCCTCACATTTGCTCAGACTGAGAGGAAGACACCAGTACTCAGACCAGAGCTCCAATCGAATCAAAGTTCCTTGTGTGGCCTCGAACGCAGTAAGAACTGAAAGAAAAAAGGACCAAATGGACAGATGGTCAGCAATAAATAGAGCAGCTAACGGAATAAGGCATAGAAGCAGGGAGATAATTGATGTTCCTAATAGCCATATAGATCAGGTGAAGTCGACCATCGAATACCGAAGTTTGCTCAGTGGCGCTACATATGCAGTTCGGTGATGGAGCGTGACCCCATTTTGAAAATGTCCTACACCACTCCGCAGGCTAATTGAGCGTTACCCTAGATGTTCTGAGCAGACTCATTCGAAGTGGCCTAGAAATAATCCTGGGAATGAAAGCACGGACTACTTGAAGTACCGGTACTCTCCAAGTAATCCGCGTTCCATTTATGCTTCGTCAACTGCTTCACGCGGATGTCCAGTGTAGACAGACTACCTGATAGTTTCCACGCAGCAGGTACAAATGGGCGTCTTGATCTAAGTCTCCCCAGGTGCACATTCTGCTGCTCAACCAACTGTCTGTGCAGTACATGGTCGGGATCATGCATAGCACGATTTGCCAAAGAGAATGTCGCTTCTAATCAGCTGAGTTCAGCTGGCTGGATGCCTGCGAGTACATGCAAGTCCTTCGTTGGTGTGGGACGCAAGCATCTAGCGACAATGCGCACAGCATCATTGAGAATGCTGTCAATGACGCGAGTATGCGTACTACGACACCAAACTGGTTCGCAGTACTCAGCTATGGAGTAGACCAAGGAAAGAGTAGAGATGCGCAATGTCTTGGCACCTGCACCCCACCCGGATCCCGCAAGTCGCCTCAACAGCACAACTCAGATGGAGAGTCTTTTGCACAAAGCCTCGAGGAGGTGACGGAAAGTACCGTATTTGCTCGTTTTGTAGCCCGGGGCCTTATTTTTTTCAACCAAACTCACTACCGGGCCCTTATTCAAACGGGCCCTTATTCAAGCACGGGCGCTTGTTATTTTCAAAGTAAAATTATGCACAAAAATTATCGTTGAAGACAAATATTTCACGACATTAATCCTTTTTCCATATCAATTTATTCACGTCAAACGCAAATTATTTACGTCTAAAGAGTAATTCCCTCATTTTAGTTTAAATTTACTGTTATTCTGGCTACCAGTTGTTTTTGATAAATTCATTTTATTTAGCTCTTCTGGTAATGATAACGTTTATTCAAGTTGATACAAGTTCTTACCGAGCATGCAAAAAACTTCAATATCCGTCAACGTTTCGAACAGCTATACAGCTGTTCTTCATCAGGATTACTAATAAACGAAAGCACGAGCGAGGCAATATAACACTCTTTATATTGCCTCGCTCGTGCTTTCGTTTATTAATAGTCCTGATGAAGAACAGCTGTATAGCTGTTCGAAACGTTGACGGATATTGAAGTTTTTTGCATGCTCGGTAGGAACTTGTATCAACTTGAATAAACGTTATCATTACCAGAAGAGCTAAATAAAATGAATTAGTTTAAATTATTAACAAGAAATAGCAAATCAAAATTTGAGCTGCTTCTTATTTTCTATTGTTCTCTACCACTGAAAAATCAGCTTTTACATCGGGCGAGTATTCAAGCACGGGCCTTTATTTATTTTTAAGTTCTGTTCACACGGGCGGCTATTCAAACGGGCCCTTAATCAAGACCGGGCGGTAAAACGAGCATATACGGTAATCGACTTATTCAGCTTTACCCCAAGATACGTTGGGACTGGACAGGTTAATGATGAAGTACAGACTGGTTAAAGGATGAAGTACAATTAAGTTCTGAGCACCGCTTCTCTTTACTAGTTCTTCAATATCCCTATCAATTATTCAATTTAGGCTTTCAATGTCGAAAACTGGAATTTCTTTGTCTAACTTACTGAACGTATTATCTTCAGAACTAGTAGGCTTGTTATAAAACGTTTGTCTGCCTTCGATGAAAGTGAAACTCCTATCAGAAGTCAAACGCAACTTTTCAGCATAGTTTACACAATCCAAACAATACTTTCATTAGGTATTTTTTTCTGTTGTTTGAGCATGGTAGTAGATTTTGTGCTTGCATGTCGTTGACAAGCTGCAATTTAATTTTTTTACTTTTTTTAATAATATAATCAGCAAGCGAGATTTGTTATTCGCGTTTGTGACGCAAATACATGCTTATGCAAACTTTCCGGAGCTCTTCCTTCTTCGTATCTCATGTCATCAAGTTTTCATCTTGGATTGACTTACCAGCCAGCGGTGACCAGAATTTTTTAAAAAAATTATACTTTAACTATAAATTCAAAAAATAATTTAGGCTAGTGATAAAATCAAATAACGTTGATTTTACTGTTACAGGATGTCCAACACTCCAGTTTCAAAGTAAAAAAGGTAGCGGTTTTCATCGGCTTTGATCTATGTTGTCATGACTACTAATCCACCTCCCCAAGTTTGCTCATAGAGAAAGGCCCAAATGCATAATGCAACCTATCCCAATAATAGATAGTATTGAAGATATGATGCAAAATGCCCCGATCGAGGAACACTACTAAGTTGATGTCATGAGCACGTGACTAATGTCCCCGATCGGGGTCATTAGCTCCGATAAGGGTAATTTCTACTAGCTAATCTAGTGTTCTCTACTGTTTTTATGGTATTTACAAAATCTATCAAGTTTTTCATTTTTTAAAAAAATAAGTTCTTTCTGAAACCCAATCACGCGAGATACTACGTTCCCTTTTGATAACCATCTTACTTCTGTATGAAGTAGTAAATGAACATAAAGAAAATTCATATCCTTGCACAGTGTTGATTAATTTCCGCCTAGCTTCTCCTCAGAAAAAGCTTAGGCAAACCCTATCAACAAATGTAGAATTCTTGTCCAGTACTGATAGACTTCAACGGAGTTATACAATTCCAAAAACCTGAGAAATAAATTTAATGACGGAAAATTAATAATTCGGTTTAATTCCACAAATCATAAAACAATTGATTGAAAGATGAATTTGGGGTTTTGTGCTTTTCCTTATACATCCTTAAACATCCGTTTCTAAAAATAAAAAAACCACAATCACTTAACTGCAAAACAATTACAAAAACAATTGCACCTACAAGAACTATTTTCCAGACAAGAATCGAACAAATGACCACTTGAATTTCTGAGTTAGACAACACTTTTCAATTGTATATATTTATCTCAATTACTTATCAGTTGTCTCACTCTACAAAGATCAATATGAAGATTAATATGTTGACTAATTAGTTATGTGACACAAAACTCAATAATAGCAATTTGATACTTTGACTAAACAAACTCTAGCGCCGTTTTCTATTACTTCGCATGCAGGCGCGTTTGCATTTGACTGGACAACAAAAAAGCGAGGATTTTACCGATACTACGCGTTGATTACTGCGTCAGAAAAATGTACCATTAGGCATAACAAATTCCACAAACTCAACAGAAGGTTACAACAAAAATATTTAACACACAGCAACTCAAAAATTCTTGACTTCAAGGGCCGAGTTTTTATAAAATTTACCATTTCAATAACTTGATTTGTTGCTTGTTTTAATTCATATTGTTCTATATTTGAAACTAACACATCTCCGTGTAAAAAGCAATGAATTCGTACGATGTAAAGATTCTGTTTTTCTACTAAAGTTGCAAAACCTTTTATACAACCAACCATTGACGGAGCTCCATTGGTAAATATTCCCACACATGAATCCCCAGGATAAGCCATATTTTTTGAGGCATATTGTGATTGTATCAAAAATATCTTGACCCTTTGTAGTTGTGGGTAACTGTTTGCAGCATAGAAATTGATTAATTATGGCGTCTTCATCGATAACACGTATGAATGCAATTTGCTGTGCATGATTACTGATTTCAGTGGATTCATCAATTTGAAGAGCAAACAGACTTTTTCAAAAATTTGATATTTCACATTCCTCAATATTATCAGACAAGTCAAGAACCCTTCGCTAAATTGTCTTGTTTGAAAGAGGGATTTTGCTAATTTCTTTTAAGCAAAATGGAATTAAATGGCTCCTATGTATCATCTTTTTGCGGCACACCAGTGATCATTTTGCGGCCGCTCACAGTGGTTGGAAACCACTGCTCTAGAACAGGGTTGCCAGATCTCAGTGATTAAATAAAGCCAAGACAACAAACAAAAAAGCCAAAAAAAGCCAAACAATTTTACTAACTACAAAATTGAAATTTTATTTAGAAAATGTACTTTTATCACAAAAAAACTTCTTCGAAAAGTTTGTCCTCTTCATTGTTGACAGATTCAATGGAGAATTTCTTAGAATATAATATGTCAGCTTTGAATCTATTTAACATTTTGGTTGAAGGAACAAATTCCTTAGAGCATTTGTTTGAAGATACGAGTTCTGCTCTAATTCTAATGATTGCCTCCGGCAGAGACAACTAAAGTCTATTTCTTGCTTTAGTTTTTATGCAAGTTATCCTATGGCTACTTCATTAAGGGCTCAAAAGTAAGAAGTAATTATTAAATGGCAGAACCAGAATGTACAACTGACGCTATACAGTCAACACTGACACCTGTATAAAAAAAATCTGTACAAAAATCAAGAACTAAATAAAAAAAAGTATTAACTAGACAGCAATATATTACAAAGCAATATTTTACGATCCAATATACATTACAATCTGTCTCTGTCACACAGCACTGCAATGATAACTACAGGGTCAAGCATCTGGAAACCTGCTGCTCTGCTGCGGTGCTGTCCTCATTTTGGTTACAAGTCACAACAGAATACGTACGGTACGAGTTTTAAGTAGCTAAGCAATATTGTTGCAGACTAAATATTGTTATTGATATAATTATAAAAAATAAAAACTAGAATAGAAATCTAAAAAAAGCCAAAACGCCAAACTGAAATTCTGACGCCAAACGTGTTTAAAAAAGCCAGATTTATCAAATTTGGCGTTAAAAAACCAATATGGAGACCCTGTTCTAAAACCAAAAACAGCTTGATTTTGCAGAATTGCAGCTAGATCAAAGTGTTACCGTTTTGAATTTTAATATCTTCGCATCATTGTGTTTGACTTGAAATCTGTGACAATGTAGACCCACTAAACTAACATATGGAAGTTTAGGAATGACAGAAATATGGAATTGCAAACAAAAATTGAATTATAACTCTTTTTCTAACATGATTATTAATTGATAATTTTTATTCGTTAAACATAAAATTACAGAAATAGAGAAATTGAATACAACAAAGAAATCTCTGAATGGAAAGAGCAGAAACACGGAAATTTACAGAAGCAGTAGAAAACTAGCATACAGTACATATTCATGTATTGGTCGTGTCTTTACCAAAATTTTCTGTAGAAAATACGGGTGCGATCTATCTACTCAACATATCAGTAAAATTGGCATTAACTTTGAGCTGAATGACTATTACTACATCGCCACTGATGACAATACAATATCTGATGAACAACTGAGGATAATGTTTAACAGTGACAATGATGCTATTATGGTCTATTTCGGAGTTACAGCAAATATGTTTCAATATTTGTAAGCAAATTTTTGAAATAAAGGTAAATGGTTTACATTTGATTTCATCAATGGCAGTTTGATTCCCATATTTTGGTGCAACCTATATGTGAGTCAAACCTAAATACCCACCTTATTTCCGTCAAACTAAAGGTGCGAACAATCTACGAGTATGTACTGTAAAAGTATAACCATTGATTTGGGTAAAATTAGATATTCGAGTTTAACTAAGCTTTTATGCAAATTTCGACAGTTCTGTAATTTAACAGGAGTTTTTTTCGTAGTAATAGCCCAGTTTCCGCAATTCTGTTAATTTTTGTATTTAAGTGTTATCCTAATTTTTAGCATTTATTAGCATCAAAGGTTACTCATTTATTTTTTTAAGTAATGCCTAATATCATCCATAGATGAAATTTGAGAGAAATCTGCCTTGGATTTTTGAAGCTGGGTGGCACAATATAGTCCCAAAATAACAATAAAACAAAAATGGTAAAAGGAATAAGATAGTCAAAAGCAAATTCTAAAGATTGAAAAGTCCAGTAGCTATTATAATTTAAATGCTTTATATAGCTGGCCATTAATAAGTGTAATGATCAATTTGTATCGTACTTCGATAGTGTTATTTTACAACACTAATGATGTATCTTAATGAAAGCATCTGTGAAAACAAATTAAACTTGTTTATTGGTGTTGTCAACCTTGAACAAATTATAAATTTTAGAACATGTGATAAACAATAGCAAATATATTGTGTAAAAATGAAAATGAGTTCACGCTTTGTTTAAAATTTTGTTTGAGTAATTTTTTACTGTTGTGTTTGGTAGGCTTACAATGTAGGTAGTGGTAGTTTACTTTAAAAATTACGTTGAACATTGTAACTGCTGCTATCCCAGTCACACGGTTTGGAGGAAGGTCTTTGCGCACAGAGCAAACTCAATCGCGGTATCAAAGAGCACTCTCGATGATTGAATCAAATATAATTCCGAGACGAAAAATCCGATATCGATACTGCGACAGGTTTTCTAGAATAATTTAGCAATTATAAGCAAACAGCCGAACCTTTCACTTAAATTGGGCACAAAACATAGTAGAAAGATCAAATAGCAAATAGCGAATAGCGACGGCATTAAAGTACGACGATAAACAATTATAATTATAAGAGAATCATGAGAAGCACTCGTTGTTAATGCTACGATAAATTACAATAGCTTATAATATATACACTTACTGACTGTACGCGACTTTCCGAAACGATTCAACTTTATAGCAGAGATACCACTTCATCCGTATTTTAATTTTGAGAAAAATGCCTAATGACTAGAGTGTGGCGATTATATAGTGCTGCTAATTTACGAAATACTCACGCGAGCACGTAGAAAAAGACAAAAGAAAACTTCATAGAGAATGGCTGATCTAGATCTTTTTTCTTAGTATTGTTTACAACACAAAAGACGCTAATTATAACAGTAGGTCTCCAGCAGCTTATCCAAATAGAAAGAGGCCCTGCAGTTTAATCAGGGCGAGAAAAACAATTTTAATTAAAAGTTTTATGAATGGATTTTGTCTGTAACACACCGCCCCCCTTAAGTCGTCTGAGGGAAGTAAGGCTTTATATGACACATTAAATCACAATAACAAATGCAAATGCAGTATGGCACAAACACAATGAAAGTCCAAAGACGCTTTGATATACAGTGCACAATACAAATTTATACACGTTCCGGCTTCCAGTAATGCGCAAAGCTTAGAAATAGGAAACCAAGCACCAATTTACCGCGTTTTATGCATAGCACTAAATTTTCCATTACCCTCTGGCCCTACTTGACCCATGGATTGACTTTGCAGAAAATTTTTTGATTATTTCTTCTTCAGAGCCACTCACCATCACTTTGGTCTTCTTGGGATTAACCTTCAGAGCCTTGCTTTCAAACGCCTCTTTCTATTTCAAAAACTTTTCTCTCAAATTCTTCATACTTTCACTCATTAAAATCAAGTAATCTGCATACATAATTTTCTACATCATGCCTTCTCCTGCATTCTTCGTGATTACATCCAGAGTAATTGCGAAAAGCAGCAGCAACAACACTGATCCTTGATGTCAGTGAGGTATGAAGAGGGGGTTTCCATACGCGCCCCCTCTCAGGAAAATGTTTAATGTCATTTTTAGCCATTATGCTGGTAACGGTAACAAGCAAATCCTCTGATACAGGACTGAGAATATTGATCTCCAAAAAAATAAGAAAAAGGTTTTCACCGCGATTCTCCCGTGAAATTTGCAAAAATTTATTTTTGCGCCCCCCTCAACAAATTTCTTTGTAAGCCCCTGCTTGATGTACACCAACTTGCACCAAAAATTCTTCAAATAACTCTGATCCCACTTTAGCTTTCGTCTTGGCACCACGACAGAGGCTCATCACCGCTCTTCCGATTAATTCTGGTAAACCTTTCTTCCTCATCGCTTAATCCATCATCTTTTATGGAGCTCAATCAAATGCCTTTTCAGTATCGACAAAACACATATACAACATTTACACTTTATCACTGTATTCTTCTTGCATTCTTCTCTCAATAAATAATGCGTCTGTCGTTCCTCTGCCAGACATAAAACCGAATCGCATTCCATCAACATTTACTACTTCTCGCATTCTACCTTGCAGCTTTCTTTCAACAATCTTCATAGCATGCACAATTAACTCTACTCATCTGTGCGTACTGCAATTTCTTACATCTCCTTTTCCTTTGAAAATTGGAACTAACACACATGTTTGCCTTTCTCCAGCATTTCTTTTCCATCCAACACATGTTGGCAAAGTTCCGTTGTCACGTCAATCCTCACTTCTGGACTGGCAGATATCATTTCTGCATATACTAGCTGCCTTTCCTGGTTTTATAGCATTTATTGCTATTACCATTTCTTTGCGGGTCACCTTTTCAAAGGGTCTTTCTACCATACTAGCTTATGTCAGATGATACCTGTCATTCTCTTCACTTATGATCTCCTCCATGTAATTTTTCAATATTTTTTCTGTCTTTTTCACTAAAGCTTAACATTCCGTCTTTGCCTCTCCAGCATTTTCCTCCGATATCTTTCCAATTTATTTTCACAAACTTCATTAGTTTAAAAATATTGTCTGGCTTTTGGCTTAGATTTGTTAATTCTTTTTCAGCTTCTTTACGCATAAGATTAGCGCTACAATTGATTCCGTACAGAATTCGCTTTTTTGTTCGATTTTTTATATTCTTATATGCAGTCTGGTTTTCCTCCGATCAATTTTAGTACATCTTTTTATGTGCCACTTTCTTTTGTCGTATCGCTTCCTTCACCTCCTCATTCCACTGCCATGCAACACCATGATTTCTTCTGTCTTTCTTTTTTCCACACACTTCATTACAAGCCTTTAGAATACCATGATCAAAAGCATTCCATGCTGCAATTCCCAGGGAATTGCTTTCACGTCTTTTAAATACTCTCTATTGCTTTTAACTACCAACAAAAAATCAATTTCTGAATTATTTTCACCCATGCTGTATGTTATTTCCTCTACTCCTCATTTTCATACCATGTGTTTGCCACACTCATTTCCTTTTTATCGCAAAACTCAAGCAATCTTCTTTTCTCAACATTTTTTTTGCCAAATCTGTACCCCCTCAAAACCAACCATCCGTCTCCGGAAATGTTCGTTATAGTCACCGAGACCAAAAATTTTTCACCAGGGTTTTGTAAATCCCAATCACAAGAAATTTCAATGCAAATTGATTCTTTATGCACTCTGATTTTCCTGCTTGGGGCCCATACGCACATATCCCTCTCGCATAACTTCCTCCTCCAAAAGCCAGCACCATTGCCACCACTCTGTCACTTTTACATCCGACTTCTACAACCTTCTAGCATAGCTCTACTTTTACTAAAATTCCAGCACTTTCTATTCCGTCATTATTTTCACACCATCACAGATTGTATCTCCTACCTATAACACCAACAAATCGAGCTCCTTGTCCTCCTCATCTTACTTCTTGTAGAGAGCAAACATCCGCTTTCCTCGCTCTTAATTGCTCACACACTTCTGTAAGTTTTCCAAAAACTTCCAAGTCTTGCCACAAGATTCTGTAACCAGGAACTTCTTTGTACCCAATGTTCATTTAAGAGCTGCCGGGAAGTGGAAGCCAATTCTTTTACGAACTTTTCACGAAATAGGTTTTTGGAGCATTGTTTTTTCTATGGAGAGGATTATAGTTGTATAATTATAGCTACATTTTTGAGACATTAAAAATGCAAGATACTATCTAGAAATATCTTGTTTGTGCTCCAAGATTTATTAATACTTTTTCGTCAAGTAGAAAGAAATTATACGATAAAATAATAGAAAAACAGGTCTGAATGTGGAAACTAGAAAAACTGTTTGATAATTTTCGGCTTGTTAACTCGTTATATTCATATTCACAGTGGGAAGTTTCTGTCTCTAATCTTGACAATCATCTATACCGGAGCTACTCAACTAATTTTAAGGTCCATTTGGAGAAGTTCAGTACTTCCAGAGGTCCAGTAGAATTTTTGATTTGCAACGATAAAAATGAAACTATCATTACCAGTAAATACAGAAAAATACTTGGATTTTCTTATAGTCTATACTAATCATCAAAATCAAAAATAATATAAGCTTGTTGTGCTCTATTCTACTAATTTTGTGAAAAAACCGCATTTCTTATTTTTCGCCAGTTCTCAAGATTTGGTCCATAGAAGTAACACCAAATCAAAGGCGGTGGTGGGGTGTTTGGCTTTGGTACCACACAGTAGACAATCTTGTGCGGCAGTAGTATTTGCCCACACAATGTCTGATTTATTTTCTTTAACAGGTTTTAGACGTTTCAAGACAAACTGCTCGAAAAGCTTTAAAAAACGCTCAGCACCGATATGAGCTGGAAGCTCTTTCATTCATCAGCTGCATTGCCATGTTTTGGCATCGAGATAACAGTGGCCAGTCGCTATATTGTGAGGATTGTTTGGTAAGTTACGCAGGCTATGTAGAAATTTTGAAGCCATGTAACACATTTGATGTGGCAGTGCTTCAGAATATATGTGGCGGGATATTGTCTGGTTTTGAGCTTGACCACACTTGATCAGTTGAATTGCAGAGGCAAATTTGATGGACGAGACAGGGATGAATAACAGACCTTTAGCGCTGGGAAATAGGTTTTTACCTGTTTTCATGCTGATCATATTGTTTGTTAGTCCTTTTAAAGGTGCCGTTAGTGAAGGTTAAGAATGTGCAGTTGCGCCGAAGGCTTGAAAATTTTTTGATATTTTGTTTGAAAATAATTTAGTATTGAAAATAAGTCAACAAAGTTTGGTAAAAGGAGCATGGGCTTTTTCGCAATCCATGGCTACACTTACTGCTACTCATCCTGGAGCTTGAGGTCCAGTTTTAACACTTGAAAGGTCTGGATTCGGACCGCGGTCCGCCAATTGAGTAGCCCTGATCTATTCTACAAAGCAGCGTTCTGTCTGTGCGTTGTTGTTGCGATTACCCCTCCTCCTCCTCGGGATGGAGGTACGGAACGAACGGCAAATCAGGTTCATGCCCTCAACCTAATTGAAATTAGTCTAGGTGAGTCTGTTCGTTGGTTCGTTCGCTTTAACTCCTTCGAAACTGCTGGGCGTGCAAACATCAAACATGGTACGATTGGTCATTGCCTTGTGGTGAGTACAATAACATGGTTCGTGACCTCATGACGACGTCATACCAAAAATTAATTTTTTTAAATTTGCATTTCTTGACCGAGAAAAGTGGTTTTCTGCTCAAACGAAAAGCAATCCCAAACTTAGAGAAAAATTTACCATTTAGGGGTAAAGCTGATGTTAAAATCAACGCTTGACTGCACCATTTCTTTTATTTATTTTCTTAAAAACTACTAATCTTAGAAACGCGATTCAAAGTTTTGTCAGGAGGTAGTAACCAGATGTTTTCCATAATACAAATTATAATATGATTTGAGTTGACTTCACGATGCACGTTGGATGAGACTAAAATGTAAATCTAAAACCTTCCCCAGCCAAAAAACTTCCTATCACAAGTATAAACGCCTAGGAGGGTGCATCATATCGTGAAGTTATAGGCCTATCACTCTATATCTCATTTTTTTAATTTTCAAAATCACCAATATTTTTGTGCAACCACAATTTTCTACTGCGTAACCCCCAAATTTGTACTTGTGGAAGTGCGAATGTTAATTTGTAAAATCATACTTCTTAGGTAAGAAACTAAGATGATTATCGTTAGAATACGCATTCAGGATTTACCGCTTCTTTTGGGAAATGGCAAAGTCTCTCTCTTCCCACTGCCAAGGGTGCGCCTATGCCAGGAAAAGAAGGCATAGAACATAAGGGGTATAAGAAAGTTCAATGACAAAACAAAACAAAATACGTTGCTGTATCAAATCGGCAGATATTTTTGCTTTTTGCATCACAATAGCTAAATGGCACAAATGTCTTTCACACTTCCAAACTGAGGAAAACAGTTTATGTGCTTCCAATCGCTCAATGACATGAATAGATAACAGTTTGTCAAATTATTTTCTGTTTCAATTGCAGGGAAAAGCAGTCCTTAGGATGTTTTGGAAAAAAATGTTTAGGCCTATTTCTTGAAAAATCATATTTTTCACTTCAAATAATGCAATTGGCTATGTCAAAAACAAGTTTCTATTGCTCTTCTTAGAACTACGTAAGGGACGAAGCACGCGCAGCTGCGCGAAACGATATGTTATTTTTCACTCTGACTTTACTGCACCTCCTTGGTGAGTAAGATGGAGGCACATTTAACACTGGATTGCACATTTTTCCTTCTTTATTTTCTGAAAAACTATTTAGTGTAGCAACACCATCAAAAGATTTTTGGTAGCTGCCTGTTAAAGCATACCGGGTAAAACCTGGTGAACTTATTGGCTGTTTGTGGGCAACGCCCCATGATGTTTTTTCTGAATTCCTTTTCAAAAAACATACATTCAGTTTCCGAAGATTACTTGGTTATGTCAAAAACATTAACCTGTTATTGTTAACTTCTTTATTGTTAATAAATTTTTAACACTTTTGCGTCGTACAAATACTGCAATGCCAACAGTTACCAATAAGTGGCATGCCTAATATTTAATACGTCTACGAGCGATCATTTTCAAAGAATGTTATAGTGGTTTGCAACCTTTTTCTCATCGTCTTCATGAAACTTTCCTTTGCTCTGTCACGTCACAAAGAGGATTTATTGCAAGCAACTTTCTTCATGCTGACTAGCTACAATGACAAAAAAAGCTTGCTTTCTATCATTTTACCAAAACCTGTGATTTGAGTTTACGACGAACGTAAGAAAATTCTAAATGGCGTAGTCACAGCTCCCATTTTAGGCTGGGCTCTGTTTTTTGGACGAGTTAGAATTGGGTTGTTTGGAGGAAGAATTACTGTAATTTTTTTCGAATTACGTGACATGAGGGTACACTGTTGGGGGGGGGGGGGGGTTGGGTGTTTAAAACGTAAGAGAAGTATACACTAAATATTAAATGTCTTTACTAACCAATAATAACTGTACCACCATCTTAAAGTTGACAGCTAAAAAGCCAGAGCCGACGAGGTAGCCGCTGCCAGAATACAACAAGATTTTATTGCTGTTCTTAGAACTATTTACTGCATGAAGCCGGTGCCGCCGCCAGAATCAATATATTCTTCACCCTAAAGTTGCTGCATCTCCCTGTAGAATAGATGATGCTACAATCCACGCTGGATTGCACATTTTCTTTATTTTCTCAAAAACAACTTATTGTAGGAACGCGATTAAAAGTTTCTCGGTAGCTGCCTGTTAAAGTCGAATGTAGCAATTTTGAATAAATCAGCGACTTCTCATGTAAATTATCGCAGCAATCCAATTAATGGCCGTTCGGGCAGAGGAGGAAGCAAAATTGTCATATTCGTGTCATATGGAAAGGATAGGAGATGTCGTTATGTGACAAACATGCTACTACAAGCTAAACATCGGCTCGCGAGCAGCATGTGGCTTTTTGGGTCTTTGAATGGGGCAATTTTGACTCATGTTGTTTTTGTGTGCAGTGATGTGGTGTGGGGTTGCGCGACTTGCGGTGCTGCGCGTAAAGTTATGAGGCAGGTGGAAGGGTGCACATGCTTAATTTTGGAGTTTTAAAACGATGATCTTTAGAAAAAGATCATTCGCCTATTAGGGCCAAAATGTTGTCAATTCAAACTTAGATTCAAAATTAAGTAGAGGTTTTATCTGTGTTGGCCCTTATGATTTTGGGCTCTTTAATACACCAAGTGTGGACACCCCTGTGTTGTAATATTAAAAAATAGAGTTTTAAATTCTTTGATGAAACATATGTTCTGATGAATTCAAGAAACCCAACTTTGCTGGAAGTACTTTTTCATATGACGAGTCATATAACAGAGGAGGGGGTTAACAAAAACGTATGCTGAAGATAGGGAAAATAAAATTTTGCCAGGGACTTAAAGGTCCTGGAAAAAATATATCGGCTATCGTCAACGCCCCATAATGCTTTTCTACTAGATTTCCTTTAAAAAATTATGCTTTTAATTACGGCAGGGTACACTTACTATGTCTGGGGTCATGCCGCGATTAAGCACAATACGCGTAACCAGAGGTTTAGGTCTTGAAAATGGGCCAGCAGCTTAGAAAAGTTGTTAATAGTAGACCTTTTATTTAATAGTTCATAAACCTGTACAGACAAATCAATTCCGCCATTCTACAACTTTGAAATTATGCTATGTGCGCTCAATGAAATGAATAGATTCCAAATCCAATCCTTAAGTATGTCTGTGAGGGAAATAGGGCAAGTACGACGTTGCCAGGCATTAGAGAAATTTTAGGACAAAAGAGTAAATAAGCACCAACCGGAAAATATTTATTACTCGAAAAATTTTGTCTTCCATTTTGAAAATAAGAATTGGCAATGTTAAAAAAACATCAAGCTCTTTTTGGTATTTTCACAAGAACTGATGGGGTGAAGCCGGCAGAGCCCGCAAGTGTATTAACAAGTCCAGCATCTACCCTTCAAATCTTATAATAAGTTAGGCTATGGCTTAAGTGGACAGCCTATCGATCAAATTTTTTTACCAAAAAAAGAATAATTTTTTTCAAATTGTATAAAGAAGATATCTATAGTGCGCTCAAATGAAGTGTTAATTTCTTTCCATTTTTTTTCTCACGCTGGTTTACTGCGTCACAACTGTGCAAAAAATTGACAACATTAAAGAAGTAATGAGCCACATCACAGCGTTGAACATATGCATTGATTGATTATTCATTTTGCCATAAATTATTAACGTTTTCAGCACTTAGTTATTGTCATGTGGTTTCGTGATTTTCTAAGTAAACCAAGTATCTTACAGTAGCCCAAAACATGGGGACACTAACAGCCATCAGGAGGCACGTCTGCCCTGCCTCTCCTTCCGTAGCGATGGCACTGATTGAAAGTGGCAAGCGAATAAATGTGATTCTCCCAGCGCTAGTTCTCATCTTCAGCTTAACCGATAGGCTAAACAATGCATAGCTTGTGCATTCAATATTGTCAGTTGAGGCTTGCCATGATATTGCATAATGCGAGAATGTATGCTTGCTTTGCTGTAATTTTTAGTTTGTTTATAAGGCATGAATCAAATTTTTAGGAAATCTTTTCCTCAGTCTTTAAAACCTTGTAATAACCAGAATTAGACATGCTAATCGTACTGTGGTTTGATACAAGTGCCATAGCAAATTTGCAAACCACGTCTCTCTTGCCTACTCATTACAATCTTCATGTTCTACTAGTTAGTGTGTAAATCTTTGGTGAGCGAGGTATTTAAAAGACATAATCTTCAAAGTTGAAATGCTGGTGAGTCAACTGATACAGTGGTTCCTCGTTGCAACACATAATAAATGAAGTAAATCTCATTTGTAATAATCTTTGTCGTATTTTTATTGATTGGCCATGATCCCATGGCAGAAATTTATTTAACAAATTATATTTCGTTTCACCGACTAAAAACATTCATTCTTTCGTTTTACCGACTAAAAAGAGCTAACGTATGATGACTCATACTTTAATTATGGACACTCGCGAAAAACAAAATTATTGGAAACTAGCCGGCTCTTCGGGGGTTGCCAGCAGAGCCGGTACGACAATCGGCATTTGAAGCATTGCCGATTGTCGTATTGGCATATAATGTATTAAAATTTTCTATTTGTGGTTTACAAAACATTTAAAAGCTCAACTTCCGTTTCGGCATAAGATGTCATCCGTAAATAAAAGACAATGCAGTGATTTGAAACCTGTTGGGTCAATGGTTGTGTTGAAAGCGGGAGTGTGGTTCCTGAAAAGTTTGTATCTTCCCTCTGACATGTACGTGACCTAAAAAAATATTTTGAGTTAAGTTTCTGTTTTTTGCTGCTTTATCAAGAGAAGGTATTAGAAGGAATTCAATTAAAGTTTAAAAAATGTTAGGACAAGCTACACCGATCATGTACCAGACAAAAGCGGTTTAAAGTGAGCAATTCGCGATCAGCTTGTTTTGAAGCTCATTAGGCAAATGAATTTGTAGACTTTATAGCGTCTAAATAAAACAACAGAAATTCAAATTACACAGCAATCTTGCAAAGCAACGCACACTGTAACGCGCAATTACTGTACAGTGCGATTAGTGTGATTTGCTCTCATGTATTTTGTAGTTGAATTAAGAGAAGCAATGATTGTTTTAGCACTAGGCATTACAACTATAGTTTCTATTCCGGATTTTCTCGAACCCAAAATCTAAATTTTTTATTAATACCCACTACCACAATTCAGGTTTGAATTCTAAGAACATCTATGAAATAGGAAAAGACTGATTAAAGCCGCAAAAACTGACTGAAAAATCTTGAAGAATGCCTTGCTTACCATCAAGCATGGGTCTTTCCAGGGATTGGCCCGCTTGCCTAACGACGGAGCAGACATTTGAAAGAAGCACCACATTTACCATTTTGTTGGAGAATGATAGCCTTTTCTTAGACCATTTTGTGGTAAAAACCCATCTTTTAAAAAAATATATTATGGCCTAATTAAATGAGAGCAAAGTGCAATATCCCCTTTTAAATATGTTACTGTTCTTTACCCTCAAAATACTTACAAAAGCTATAATAGTCAGGTCAAACTTTTATGTTTTATCAGATTTTTATAGTGGTTTTAATAAAACAATCATTACAGATTTGACTCTTAAATTGATCATGATATCCTGGATTACTTCCCAAAATTTCGTTAAATTTTTACAAAGACGATTATCGCAAATAATGCAACAGTTTTTACCCGAAATTCTGGCTGGTAACACCTTTTCAACTGCAAGCTTTAACAAAATGGAGCGAGTATTTGCTTGTAAGTTTAAACAATACGGAGCGAATATTTGCTTTTTCATCCTTTCAGTCCCACAGATGTAATATTACATCACTTATGTTTAGTTTTACGTTATTCTCTTGCGGTTTCGCTTATGGTATATGACATAATTTTATAATTTTATAAAATCAGTTCATAAAAAGTGTCTTGTGAGCTTACTTCTCGATTAATTTTCATAATTTTTTGCAAAATCAAAGCTGAATTTAAGCAGATTCAGATAATAGAGGAAAAGTGTGCAAAACGTCTCGTGGGTAAATTGTCACAAGAACTTACTCAGCACTACTAGCGAAAGAAGCAATTTGTTGGAGCAAAGCTATAACATTCAGGTACTTTGCTATTAATTACATAACTTAGCTGTCGGCCATACTGTTTCACATAGCAGAACAAAAAGAAAAATCTAGTCTGATTTTCAATCTTTTTCAAAGACGAATTGCTTAAGGTAAAATTTTTAATGTAGCGCAATCATTTACAAACATAAATGCCATCTTTCTATAGCTGTAGATGGTGAATTCTATTTGTAATAAATTGTTGAACTTAACATTTGTAATTCTAAATTTGTTGACCCGAAGGAGAAATTTTGAAGATGACGTATGATGTCACAGTGTGAGACAACTTACCCCAAGAACTGATTCTCCGCATTTTAGTTATAGTTGTAATTATGTATCTATGTCAACTGTAAGTTGGGCATACTCAAAGGTGGTCAGAGCTGCTTAAAAATCTACTCGAGTAAAAGTATTGCTATTTACTCAAAAAGTCAGTGAAGTAAAAGTAGAAAGTAATGATCAGCATTTTTACTTAAGTAAAGTTGTAAAAATAATCAAGAATTAATTTACATGAGTAGTAAACCAAGAAAGAAAGCAGTTTTATTGTTTTAATACATCATGGAGTGCGAGAAGAAATTTAGGAAGGAGTAAACTTTTTCCAAGTTTTAGCTAAATACCAATCAAGTAAAAATTCTACGTGTAAAATGCAGGGGTAGGCATCACTAGAAAGACGGTTTGCCGTGGGATACACTATTTTAAGGGGCAATATTTTTAGAATACTTTTTAAATAAGCGTGCCTAGTTTATGTGGACGAATTTTCTTCTAAATAACGCCTGCAAAGCTTAAAATGAAGAAGTTTTTTAGGAAAAAATTTTTAACTGTAGTTTAGGTTTACGCTATTATAATTTTTCTTGGTTAGTGGAGGGCTTCAAAAATTTGAAAAACATTTTCTCCCATTAATAGCATGTCAGGTTAACCAAATATAGGCCGAAGGGTATTCCACAATAATGTTCAATAACCGGTTCGCGGAGCTCAAAATATTCTAAGAACAAGTATTTGACGAACTGGTACGTATCGGCTGAGCCCTACGACTGATTCAGAGCGGGGCTAACTTTAATATCAACAAATATGAAACAAGATTTATCAGTAAGGCAAGCGAAATGCCAAAGGAATTTCAAATCGCTGATTTAGATCTCTACAGCACTACAACACGTAGACCAAACTCGTACAGACACGTAGACAAATTATTGTAGTAAATATGAATATTTGTTGTAGGTGCAATTTGTTATATGCTTTGACTCTTTGCTGATGCTTTTGAAAAAGTGTTCGTCAATGGTTGGAAATTGTTAAAACGAGGAGTGACACGATAAACTCAAAATTCTTTTAATTTAAATAAAAAATTCTAAATCTTCATGATGTTTACAATTTACAATCACAAGAACTGGCCAAATTTTCAGTGGGTAGGTGAACAAAATGTTTTACGCTTATTACTTATTTGGTGATAATCTTTTTTTATTATTTCAGGAAACCTTTCCTAGAATTTTGGTAAGAATCAGGAGTATCATGCAAATTTTAGAGATCTTTGGTGGCTTTACGCTCTTGATGGATGTTTTTGAGAGCACTAAAGAGGACAGCCAAAATCAGAACTTTTATAAACCTTTCGGTAGCAATTGTTTTCTGTAACAAGGATAGCGGATGATTTATAAACGAGCTACTGCATTCTTGGAAGGATAAAACAAACTGCAAAATATCAAACACTGCATAACATTTGAATTTACTCATGGTGCTAAAATCTTTGCAAAATCAAAATGCTTCATCGCAAAACAGCTCTCTGGTATTTACTCACTGCACCTATCTACAGTGTATTTAGAATCAGCTGGTTTTGATAAATCAAATAAAAAATATTTAATTCAAAGAAGGACTGGCAAAAAGTAAGAACTTGAATTTAAAGCTGATTTATGTACCACCATACCACATTTCAATACAACCAACGCTACATTTTTAGCATCTACTTCAATAAAAGCTATAATTATTCTAGTAGCGTCATTTCCTGCTTTACTTACTCAAGTAGAATTAGAAGTAGCAAAATAAAATCACTCACATACTTCGTCACTACCTACTTGTGTACAATTGCTTCGTTACTGACTACCTCTGTGCTTACTGTAGTACCATTGACCTGTTTTTCTTCCAAAAAATAAACTCGATACTTTTTGTGGATGCTTCATTGGAAAAGCAAAACAGAATGCGAACATTCCAAAGATGAGATGAAAGTTACTGCTGAAGAGATTGTTAAATGTGGAATGAGCAACAGAAAATCAGTCAAAGCAATGTCGTTAACAACAAAGCTTTGAGTCGCTATTATTCCAATCTACTGTACAAAGTTATCTACAACAGCTCGCTACCAAAATCTTGATTCATTCAGAAACTGCACTAGCATTCAGCCACCTGAACGCAAGAATCAGTAGTAATAAAGAAACAAGAAACAGAGATATTTACGGACATATCTGTTAAAAAAGAATTAAAAAAAAGAAACATCAAAAGAAAGGGAAGCAAGCAATAGTTAAAAGACAGACAAGCATTCAAAAAAAAAGAGTCCAGAACGAGAATTGCCCAGAGAAGATAAAGTGGGATTAAATGAAATGCCTGTCACGATGACAGTAGCGATAAATTTTCCGTTGATGAAAAGATGTGTAGAGGGAGCCGGAGCCAGTACGTTTTAAAGAAGCTCAAGGTAATATTTCAAAATTTACTAATCCGGACCTAATCTGACCCGATTTAACACAGCTGAAGCTTGAGTCAGAGCTGTTAAAATTTTTTGTTGTTTGTGATCATTATTGTTCTCAGTCGGTCATAAAGGAAAGCATTATGAAAGTAAATAACGTGTGATTTTTCTTGCTTTTTACTCAACTCATGTAAAACTTGTAATCCTCTATATTTTTAGTAAAATCTTATACTTTGGCCTACAGTGCAAAATGAACAATTGAGTCCAAGTGTGATAGATCCTGAAAATCATTACTAATGAAATTAGAGCAGGAGCAAAAGCTACTTTTTAAGGATTTTCTGCTCCTCAGTTGAAGCCACAGTTAGTCGCTGAATACTTGAAAAATCCGGAGCTATAGCAGAATCCCCTGCTTTTTTTGGTGACCCATAAATCTGTTATAACCATCACTAAATCTTGAGGATATCGGAGCAGATGTTCATGTTCTTAAAGCATTTGAAAGTAAGTCTATCACGCAATATTTTGTTGGCAGAATTTGAGAGCCACTGACAGAGATAAGATTAGCTTCATGAGAAGAATAGTTGAGATTATCATGATCAAACTTCTTGCGGAATAAATTTGGAAAGATGCAGTTTTATTTTTTTGAAAATTTTGATGTTTGCCTTCACCCAATTGAGATTGGTGCTTTAAGATGCCAATTATAAAGCGGTCAACAAAACTCTTAAACTATCACTGCTCTCGATTCCCTGCCTACTATGTGAAGTGAACATAAGCAAGATGAGTTTATCTAAACCAGAGGTGGCCAACCTTTTCATTCCATGCGCCAAATTTTTCGCCACACAAACCTTCATTTCATCTCATTGCTCACAAACGTGTGGTAGTATATCTATACTTTGAAGTCAAAATAACGCCATATTCAGGGGTGATCTCCAAAAAAAAAAAAAAAGGTTATCGCCAACATCGCGGCCAAGATAACCATACTGGCCGCGATGATGCGGTTGACCTTTTTTTTTTTAGGAGAATACATCTGAAATGGCAAAAATACTGCGGTTATCGCCTGATGCAGCCAAGATACAATAAAGAACTAAACCTTGGCGTACTATTATGCTAACACGCCTTTAGTATCAGTATTTAAACTTCATTTATTTTCATCTTAAACATGCAATGCGCCAAGTTTGGCGCATTGCGCCACGTTTGGCCACCCCTGATCTAAACAAAACAGTCGTTAAGCTATGAAATAGTAGTCCGCCACTAAACCTCAACAAACAAAGTTTGTTTGAACATTGACATTTGATTATATGTAATGTCTTGACATTTTTATTGTTATTAAAGATATTATAGGAAGGTTGCATATGACGTCACACATTTCGCGCCAAAAATGTGGCTGACCAAACGCTGTAATTTATGCTGGAAAGGTATAGGGCGAAGACCAACTATTGGGTTTCTTTTGAAAACTAATGAAAAATTAAATAAAAATTGGAATGAATTATTGCTAGTTGGATCCTCGGAAACAAATGATTTTAATCAAAAGCAATTTGCTTGAGATTAGGTTATTTAGTTGGCTAGTCTAAACTTAGTACTGTGTGCCATTTAAAAAGAAATTGTCCCTAAGAAAAGTGCCAACTAAATACCATTCTCCCCTCAGTTAAAAATATTTCTATATCAATTAGATACTCGTCGGTACAATAGCAAAAACAACCATTATCTGATCATTACTACCGGTACCCTATGCTTTCCGGCAAGCTTGCTTATGTCCATGGGCAAGGCACTTAAAGGCATACCTCCATTTTTATGTGGCAAACAGGTGGTGGGGCCAAGTAGTCTACCCGTCGTGGAGGCCCAGTCTGGCGAAAGACATGCAAACAGAGCATGAGCTCATACACATGAATAAATAAATCGGTACCGCAAGTTTTTAAATTACCCTTTGGTCCAGCAGCGTAGGTAATACTCAAAAAATTGTTTAAGAAGTAGTTAAGATCACAAAATTACATCTGATATATCAACACGACAGGTCTGCAGCACTATTGACAAAAAATTTCAAAGGATTACTGATTTTATCCATCACTATTTAATGTAACATATAACAAACGGTACAGAAGTCTGTCCTGTCATTTAGGCTACAGTATAATTTAAGTTTACAACTTTTCAGTATGCTTATGCATCTAAATATACTTTGTAAGTTGCACATTACAATTTAAACTCAGCATTCCCAAGCACGCTAATCAATCGCATACAAAACCCTCACAGAAGCTAGCTACAAATAAGCTTCCAGGTTTAGGCCATAAAATTAGTTCAACTATTAGCAATAACAAGCAAACCTTAACACTTCTTACCTTACTTTGGCATCAGATTCATTCCTTAACATCAGTAAAACAACATATTTGACGTTCATTTAACAACTGTCACGTTTATCCATTTGATTTGCGAAAAGCGATATCACTCCTATTCAATTCAATACAAAAATCATGAATGTGGTCAGCCACTTTTTCAAAAGCGCATTTTGATGACGTGTGATCACGTGCGTGCAACCTTCCTATTGTAAAAATGGTATGTAACGAGCTGACCTAAGCGTTGTGACAAGCTACCTAGAGGTGGAGGCAAAAGTATCATTAGCTACGAAGTAAAAATGTTATTTTTTGACAAGAAAGAGAGCTACATGCTGTAAAATATCACTTGCTATGTGATTGCTTGGAATATTATAGGATATCTTAGTTTAGAAACCTTAGAAAAGGTTTTAAGATAAAGATGTTTGTGACGTAGGTAGTTACAGTACATTAGTAAGATTGGTAACTTCTTGCCTTATCTTTCCCTGTATAGATTATACCTATTTGCCAATGGTGGGATTCAAATTTTTTAAGAACAGGTTCTCTCACTCCCGGACTCACTAACAACAGATTTTCTCAGTCTCTAGAGCAGGAATCCAACAACCAGTTCTCGGAATTAAAGAAATTCAAAGAACCGAATCCCATCACTGGTATTAATTTCTGAAAATAAAATTATCATGCGACAAAGGCTTTTAAAAGTGCTGCGCTTTCAGTCCAGACGCGCAAAAGCCTTCCATTTTGAAATCTACTTCTGGTTAACCAAGCTTTTCCAATTTGCTTGATTCAATAGTTTATAAGTAGTTTGATGTGTTCAGCTTTTTCACCGACGTTCTCTTTGATAAAACCATCAATATCTCTTCAGAATCCCTTGTGGTAAGTTCGATTCGCAACCAGTCATTTTAAAAGACGTGTTTGCTGAACTGATGAAGAGTGCTACATCCTCAGCTGAATTCAGCTTTAATAACAATATGTACAAACAAACATAGTTGCTATAGAATCTCCACTTGGTCCGGCTTTGGCTAATATCTTTGTTGGATAATAGAAAGAAAAGTTATTTTTTAAAACACAAAAGCTTCTGATATGCTTCAGATATGTTGACGACACGTTTGCCATCTTGGATTACGAAGCTGAAGCAGATGAATTCCTGATTTCAGGAATTAAGAAAATATTGCTGGACGATGGCTATCCCAAAAACGTCGTCTACGCTTCGATCGCCAAGAAAATTGGTCAGTTGTCCACCCGTAAGCGATTTGGCCCTGAAAATTGCACTATGTACTTGAAGGTCCTTTGAATAAGTAAGCTCTCCACAAACATGGAAAAAGAAGTCATAACAGTTGGCGAAAGCTGCTATGGTTTTGTCAGCGCATGCTTGTTTTTTAGGTCAAAGCGCATGCTGCCAGCAGCTCGCAAAGATGTTCTACCAGCCACTCAGAAAACCTCTGTTATATATGAATACAAATGCCACTGTGATAGTCGGTACGTAGGGCAAACATCTCAACGACTGCAGGATCGCATCAAGCAACATGTTCCTAAATGATTGAGACAACAATTACTCAACCACACAGGTTGTGTAAACGAAATGACACTAAACCGGACTGTGACTATGCTATTGGTCAGTATTTTTAAAAATGAGCAATGTGCACTAAACTATGACAACAAGCGATTTTCAATCCTCGCCAAAGATCGCAGTTCTTTCCACCTCAATTTCTTAGAGGTTGTTTATATCAAAACTCAGCGCCAGGTGTTATCCAGACAGAAAGAGTTTGTTTACACTATCAAATTCTTTTAATAACTGCGGCCTTCTTATTTGGCCTCTTGCTGCGCTTTCTCTAGCATTTCGCTATTGTGAAATCTCTTTCTTTGGCACGCATTACTATGATAGCACTATCATTGGCTTGTCCTGATTGCCTACCGTCTAAATTAATGATATAAAACATTACTCACTCTAGCTCTTCACTTTTTGACGGGTAACACTAATTTAATGAATTCGGAATTGTCGGAATAGTCGGAATAGACACTAAATTGAGGAACTGTCGGAATTGTCGGAAATGTCGGAATGACGCTTTTCCTAAAAAGAGGAACGTCGGAACAGTCGGAATTGTCGGAATAGTTAAAATTTTTTTAAAATACGAGCTATTTGAATTCACCGACAAATGTTACGTAGGCAGAACACAATCCATCATAGCATTACATAAATCAAATAACACACATCGGAATAATGTGATAGCAAAATGCTATGCATATTGCTAGACGCTCAGGTGACTTAATGAATTCGGAATGGTCGGAATGATGTAATAACAAAATGCTACGCATGTTGGTAGACGCTGAGCTAATTTATTGAATTTGGAATGGTCGGAATGATCTGATAGCAAAGTGCTACGCATATTGCTAGACGCTGATCTAATCTAATGAATTCGGAACGGTCGGAATGATATGATAGCAAAATGCTACGCATATTGCTAGACGCTCTGTTGATTTAATGAATTCGGAATGGTCGGAATGATGTGATAGCAAAGTGCTACGCATATTGCTAGACGCTGATCTAATCTAATGAATTCGGAACGGTCGGAATGATGTGATAGCAAAATGCTACGCATATTGCTAGACGCTCTGTTGATTTAATGAATTCGGAATGGTCGGAATGATGTGATAGCAAAATGCTACGCATATTGCTAGACGCTGATCTAATCTAATGAATTCGGAACGGTCGGAATGATGTGATAGCAAAATGCTACGCATATTGCTAGACGCTCTGTTGATTTAATGAATTCGGAACGGTCGGAATGATGTGATAGCAAAGTGCTATGCATATTGCTAGACGCTCTGTTTCTTTTATGAATTCGAAACGGTCGGAATGATGTGATAGCAAAGTGCTACGCATATTGCTAGACGCTCTGTTCATTTGATGAATTCGGAATGGTCGGAATGGTCTGACAGCAAAATGCTAAACATATTGCTAGGTGCTGAGCTAATCTAATGAATTCGGGATGTTCGGAATGATCTGATAGCAAAATGCTACGCATATTGTCAGACGCTCTGTTCATTTGATGAATTCGGAACGGTCGAAATGATGTGATAGCAAAGTGCTACGCATGTTGCTAGACGCTGATCTAATCTAATGAATTCGGAACGGTCGGAATGATGTGATAGCAAAATGCTACGCATATTGCTAGACGCTCTGTTGATTTAATGAATTCGGAATGGTCGGAATGGTCTGACAGCTAAATGCTAAACATTTTGCTACGTGCTGAGCTAATCTAATGAATTCGGGATGTTCGGAATGATGTGATAGCAAAATGCTACGCATATTGCTAAACGCTCTGTTCATTTGATGAATTCGGAATGATGTGATAGCAAAATGCTACGCATATTGCTGGGTGCTGAGCTAATTTAATGAATTCGGAATGATGTGATAACAAAATGCTACGCATATTGCTAGACGCTGAGCTAATTTATTGAATTCTATCAGGCTATCAGACCTTGGTAATTCTAGTGTTGAAACGTGGTGAGAGCGCGTAGTTACTGAAATTGTGGCGAGCGCAGTGGGGGGTTTTTCTCAAATCTCACGTTTTGGCGCATGTGGCGGTGGCTTTCTACAAAAGATTCACAATTTTAGCTTCACCAGAGATATGAACATGTGCAGTAATTTAAAAGAGGTAAATAATGACTTTATATGGGGCGGGGAGGCGACATCTTGAAAAGGTTGAGAACCACTGATGTATAGGCTATATAGTCTATATATTCGATACCAATATGCACAAAGATTTCATTTAGCAGCAAGAAGCAGTGTAGTTACTAGTTATTGGGAGGAAGGAAACTAATTAGTAGAACTTTAGTATACGAGTCCTACCACATCTTGGTCAGTTTAGTATTGTGATCCTTCAACAGAAATTGATAGTATGTCGCGGTTGCACGATTTTTGCATTCTACTTTTAGTAAGTTGCGAATCACGAAAATCAGCAATGAATTAACATAAAATAACGAAACAAGCCTATCAAACTGAATTTGACCTTATTTGCAAAATACAGAATTAACAGTAATAAATCTAGTAGAATCTGTTGATTTACTAGCATCATCTCAAGATTAAAGCGTGGCCAGCAGAATAAATTGTCACTTCCTGATGGCCCGCTATAAAATTAGATTGGAGTACACTGATTTGGTAAAATGGAAACCCAATGAGCGGTTCATCAACAGGACCAATTAGTAACCATTACTTTACAGTGTAATTTGGTATTATTATCTTGTAAGTTTTAAACGGAGGTAAATCTCATTATTTTGTAATTTGGTAATTGCTTGAATACATGCATTGTGCTATAAATTCTTATTTGAATGACAATAGTGTTGTGTGATGCAAAAATCAATTTCTCCACCTCAATTACAAGATTTTGGAAATAGACCTTTGTCATTTGAAGAGGCTAAAACGTTATTGCTAAGTGATGAAAAGAAAATTTCAAATGTTGCGGCTGTAAAACCACAGGGTGGGTATGGATACTTTTTTCAAGAACCCACTTTGAGGGCCAAAAACGATTTCGTTTGCGATCAGTATCGATTTTATTCTGATGGAAGACATGTAAAAAACGGAGTATTGAAACGATATTACAAAATTAAGGTACCTGGTATCCAAAAAAAAGTTGTGTCTTCTGAATTTCAAAGGCACGTTTACACGTTATATAATGTTTACAAAACTGAAGAAGAGAGTCCAATATGTTTGGTTCATTATGTTGGAAATTCAAGTTGTTATTTAGATTCTAAACATGGAAACGCCAAAAAAAAAACAGGTTACTATTTACCAACAGCGAAAACTGTTATGGAAGATATTGAAGGTAAAGTGGAAGGAAAAACCCCAAAAATGGTGTATGAAACAATGCATGTGATCAAAAGTCATCAGAAAAGGCAAGACTGGATGCCAGTTGATCGGCCCAGAGATCGCAAACAATGCGAAAATGTGAAATACGCGGCATCACAAAAGAAAAAACTGACAAATGATGAGTTTTTTAGCTCAGTTGAATTGGCTATCCAGACCGATAACTTTGTACGGCAGTTCACGGTCTACCCAGACTTAGTTGTGCACCTTGCTAGCGATAATGTTTTGACCCTTACCAAGGATCTCATAAAGCAGTCTCGTACAAATTCAAGCCTAAAGCAGCTTGTGCCATACGACACAACATTTCTATTGGGTGACTTTTATGTTTCAATACTAGTTGCACGAAACACATGTTTAGTTGACGACCCAATTTTTCCTGTTGCTTTTCTCATCCATACCAAAAAATACAAAAAATACCATAAGGCATTTTTGGCTGATATTTTTGAAGAAACCGGACTTGCCAGTTCTAAAAATATTCCCATAATCACAGACAGGGAAAAAGGTATTACCGATTGCTTACAAACCAACTTCCCGACATTAACAAATATTTACTGCACAAACCACATCATAGGTGACATTAAGCAGTGGCTACAATCAAGTGGAACAAAAGATGATATCAAGGTGCTAAAGGACGACATCAGGAGATTAATTCAATGCCACACAAAAGAAGATTTTCACTCAACGTACAAAGTATTGTCCAGTACTTGGTCATTGCCGTTTGTCGAGTATGCCAAAAAGCATTTATATAACGATCTTATTGCTCATTGCTGCTACTTTGTAACATGCAAATTTGCTGCTTTTCCCAAAGGGCTAGTTGTGACAAACAACATAAGTGAAAGCATGAATCATGTTATCAAATGTGTTTCCGATCACAAACAAATGCCACTAGATTGCATAATTATGATGTTCAAACAGATGCAGGACATGTTTTACTATGAGTTTCTTCGAGCCCAAACAAAATTTGGAAACCTTCAACTAAAAAAAGAATTTGAAAATTGTTTTAAACCACGGGAAAAGGTCGAATTGTCTCCAATTATGTCAATGGAGCAAATTGTGGAAAATATTATGTCAAAAGAGCATCCAGTTGTTCGTGGTGTGGAAAAGGGACCTCATTTTCGGCTCACTCAACTTGCAATTGCACGTCTGTGTATTAACAAATCTTTGATAGGTTTCACTGCTGCAACAGCATCATTTTCCGTTGTCAATCCTTTTACAGGAAATGTTCAGAGTGTAAAATACTTTCCCAAACCATCGAAATGTTCATGTCCAAGTTCAGGTCGATGCTTTCACATTTTAGCTGTTAATATGGCCCTCGGGGAAGACAAGTCCAGCTTAAAATGTAAAGAAAAGTATTCATTGTCTATGCTCTTTAAAAAAAAAAGAGGAAAAGGTAAAAAATCGGGGTTAAAACGTCCGAGGCCTAATGATTTTGATTATGACGTCAATCCAGCTCCAGATGCACCATCTCCACTGGATAGAAAGCTCTTACAAAACCCTAGAGCAACATCCACTCCAAAAAGAAATAACAACTTCCACGGCATGCCAACAATGCATGTAGACCATAGAAGTACATTCTGCGTGAAGGCTAGAAAACATGAAAATATGCAGACTAGCATTCAGGAAAAAGGGAAAAAAGATGAGCATGCAATATTTCCTTGGGAACAAAAGAAAGAAATTTCTATTGAAAGTTGTGATCTGAAGAGAGAACTGGAGAATAAGCTATTTTGTTTGTCGGACACGAACTGGCTAACTGATGAAGTTGTTGAAAATGCCATTCGATGCATTTTGTCTACGGCAACAACTAACGAAACATTTTTACTTTGGGATACGTTTTTTATGACATACGCAGCCAAGGATTTTTATGACCGTATTGCCGCTTATGCCTGTAACAACGAGGCACTTAATTTCGATAATTTGGTATTTATTGTAAATCCTGGTGCTCACTGGTACATGGTAATTGTAAACATCAAAAGTAAAAAAAATTTTTCCGTAGATTCGTTGAGTTCAGTGTCTCACCGAAGTTTGAAGACATACTTTGAGCGCATTTTTCGTATTGTAAAAGCAACTTACGCTGTAGCATCTTTGTCGACCAATGTAGATGAATGGACATTTATTTGCTGCTCAGATGTGCCACAACAACAAAATCAGTACAACTGTGGTGTACACGTTATTACAAACATGTACTGCTTGGCAAACAACCTGGCACTTCCAACTATGCTACCTTCACATAAAGCGAGAAACTGGGTGAAAAGTTTAATTTCAAGAAGCGACATTGACATTCTGCCTACTTCAACTAAATCTCGAGACAAAATACAACTTGCCAAAATTGCTGTCGGTGCTGTATGGTTTGAAGAAATCTCAGAAATCCACATCGTTAAGCAATCAATTTCAGAGTGGTATCAATTGCAAAATACAGAATACTGCTCTCAGAAGTGGACAGTTTGTGATGCAGTTAATTGCCCAGGAAATAAACTCACAGTAAAGCAGCTGCTTTGCACATCATGCAGAAAATGGTATCACAGTTCCTGTATACCAAAAAAAGGTTCTTTGTCTGCTACTTACTACTGCTGCACAGAAAGTACATTATAATCAACAATGTTGATGCAGCAACAAAAAACTGTTTTGTTTTCAGTGTTGCCATATCGCGCAAATTGTCTACCTTTAGCTTTGATTGGCTGCTTGCACTATCTACTCAATGGCTAACAGCAAGCTTTTTGATTAGTCAATTAAAATGCGTCACATTTCACAAATTAGTAAACATTTCATAAATATAAAGTTTTCCTCTTTCTGAAATGTGGTATTGGATCATGCCGAATTTATAAAATTTGGATCATTCCAAATTCATAAAATTAGTTCAGCAGCAGGCAGTGTACGTAGCATTTTGCTATCACATCATTCCGACCATTCCGAATTCATTAGATTAGATCAGCGTCTAGCAATGTGCGTAGCATTTTGCTATCACATCATTCCGACCATTCCGAATTCATTAGATTAGATCAGCGTCTAGCAATGTGCGTAGCATTTTGCTATCACATCATTCCGACCATTCCGAATTCATTAGATTAGATCAGCGTCTAGCAATGTGCGTAGCATTTTGCTATCAGATCATTCCGACCGTTCCGAATTCATCAAATGAACAGAGCGTCTAGCAATATGCGTAGCACTTTGCTATCACATCATTCCGACCGTTTCGAATTCATAAAAGAAACAGAGCGTCTAGCAATATGCGTAGCACTTTGCTATCACATCATTCCGACCATTCCGAATTCATTAGATTAGATCAGCGTCTAGCAATATGCGTAGCATTTTGCTATCAGATCATTCCGACCGTTCCGAATTCATCAAATGAACAGAGCGTCTAGCAATATGCGTAGCATTTTGCTATCACATCATTCCGACCGTTTCGAATTCATAAAAGAAACAGAGCGTCTAGCAATATGCGTAGCACTTTGCTATCACATCATTCCGACCATTCCGAATTCATTAAATCAACAGAGCGTCTAGCAATATGCGTAGCATTTTGCTATCACATCATTCCGACCGTTCCGAATTCATTAGATTAGATCAGCGTCTAGCAATATGCGTAGCACTTTGCTATCAGATCATTCCGACCATTCCAAATTCAATAAATTAGCTCAGCGTCTACCAACATGCGTAGCATTTTGTTATTACATCATTCCGACCATTCCGAATTCATTAAGTCACCTGAGCGTCTAGCAATATGCATAGCATTTTGCTATCACATTATTCCGATGTGTGTTATTTGATTTATGTAATGCTATGATGGATTGTGTTCTGCCTACGTAACATTTGTCGGTGAATTCAAATAGCTCGTATTTTAAAAAAATTTTAACTATTCCGACAATTCCGACTGTTCCGACGTTCCTCTTTTTAGGAAAAGCGTCATTCCGACATTTCCGACAATTCCGACAGTTCCTCAATTTAGTGTCTATTCCGACTATTCCGACAATTCCGAATTCATTAAATTAGTGTTACCCCTTTTTGACGTGATATCGCCACTGATGAAAGCGTCACAAAAAGCTTATGCTAAAACAGCTTTTTTCAAAGCTATGTTAATATGAATTTCTGTATTTACATGATTTATTAATTCCATATTTCAATATGAATCTACGTAAATCTGGATTTTTGTATTTTTTATTGTGTGCTTTTTTGACAAATCAGTGCAGTTTCTAACAGCAGTCTAACACGAGAACCAATAAAAACTGCTTACTTTGACAATGAACTTTGCTATATAGTAAAAATAGGCTGTATAAAAATATTTGTGCAAAAAAAGCCTTATCAATAAAGTTGATTTCAATAGAGCTAGAAATTTATGTTTTCATATTTTACGAGAAAAGAAAAAATCGTACTATGAATTTATATTTTAACAGTATAAAATAATATGAAAAAAACGTGGAGAACAATAAACAGACTAATTGGTAAAACCAAGGCACCCACTGTTCTTTCCTCGTAATTGGTAATAATCAACTAAGCACCGACCAACTTGCAATTGCTGATCACTTTAATAATCGTTTTGCAAACATTGCCAGAAAGCTGGTCGATTATCTATCAAATTCTAATAGACGCTAAAAAGATTTCTAAAACTCATCCACATCCCAGTCAATTTATTTAAACCCCACAACTCCCACTGCATTTGGAAACGTTATTAAAGAAATAAAATCAAAATATAGCTGTGGAATGGATAGCTTCCGACATCAGTACTAAAAAATTCGCCAGAGAACATATTGACTGCATTTTTCACGCAGTTAATTTATCCTTGTCACAAGAAATGTTTTTTCCCATGACCACTGGGCTGTGACAGCACTATTGTTCTAGCAGTTCTTAGACTTAGTGCACCTGCGACTACCGCCACTCATTCGCGAGTGATACGGTTTCGCAGAGTACTGACAGATCATCCGTTACAGTGGATCTAGTATAGGTCCCACAAGTGTGACGGTCTAAGATATGCTTTATTCAAAGCCTCTAGTTTCTTGTCGGTCACCAACTGCACTGAAGAGACCTGAAAGGTGGGAACAGTGTCATTATTTGCAGTTTGCTAAGTGAAAAGAAATATCTGTATTTAAAAAAGCTATTCATTAATGCTAACAATTTCCGGCCAATTACTTTGCTACTTGCTATGTCTAAGATTTTACAAAAGCTATGTGCAAACCCGTAATGCCATTTCTAACTTAAAATAAGTTTTTCTATAATAGACAATTTGGTTTCAAAAAAAAAACATGGCACTAGCCATGCTGTCACCTTGCTTACGGAAAACATTGTGGAAGCATTTGAAAATAAACAATAAGTAGTTGAAGTATTTTTAGATCTGTCTAAGGCATTTGATACGATTGATCGCACAATACTACTTCAAAAATTACAACATTATAGCATTCGAGAAATGGCAAATAATTGGTTCTGTAATTATCTGTGTATAAAATCTTAACACGTTCAACTGGGTAATACTTTATGTAATAAAAGAGTGCTGCAGTACGGAGTTCCTCAGGGTTCAATACTTGGACCATTAGTGTTTTAATTTACGTGAATGATCTCCCTAACTGCTCATATAATGAAAATGTTATCACGTTTTTCGATGACACCGACATTTTCTCAAAGGAAAGTGCTGAAAAACATTTTTCAATATTGGCAATCAAAAATGAAAAAATATTGACTCTTGACTGAATGCCAATCAGCTAACCTTAAATGTTAACAAGACAAATTTCATAGTTTTTCTCACCACAAACAGTCAAGTTTCCTGAAGTAATCTTAGCCTTTATGTAAAAACTAATACTGTCTAAAGAGTGAATTGAACAAAATTTTTGTGAGTACTGATCCATGAGCATCTGAGCTGGAGAGATGCATACAGAATGTAGTTTAAAAAAGATTGAAATAAACTATGAAATGGCAAGAAAAGTGTCTTCATTTTTAAACAAAAATGCATAAATGATGCTTTACAATTCTCTGATAAAAAGCTGTCTCACATATTACATTTCCTTTTTGTTGTTTCGAAATACATTATAACTATGATTTATAAACTTCAATACATTGTGAACAAATTTATTCGATTAATATTCAATTTCAATTATACGAAATCGGTTACTTATGTACCAAAAAACAAAACAATGTCTATTGAACAGTTATTTAAATTTGAGATCAAAAATTTTATGTCCCGAAATTTTAATAACTTGTTACCGAGTGTATTTAGACTTATTTTTGATCAAAACATTGTGTTAAAACCCAGTGATAAAAAGCAATACTATAATAACTAGAAATGGTTCAAAGGTTTTTCCAAAAGACTTTCGGTTAACCGACGAGAAGCTAGAGGCTTTAAATAAAGCATAGCTTAGACCGCCACACTTGCGGGATCTATACTAGATCCACTTGGTGGAAGGTCTGTCAGTACTCTGCGAAGCCGTATCACTCGTGAATGAGTGGCGGTTGTCGCAGGTGCACATGTGCATCGATGCACATGTGCATCGCTAGCCTCTTGCATTACTATACATGTAAGACCTTGTGACCACTAGGCTGTGACAGCACTATTGTTCTAGCAGTTGCTAGACTTAGTGTACCTGCGACAACCGCCACTCATTCACGAGTGATACGGCTTCGCAGAGTACTGACAGACCTTCCACCAAGTGGATCTAGTATAGATCCCGCAAGTGTGGCGGTCTAAGCTATGCTTTATTAAAAGCCTCTAGCTTCTTGTCGGTCACCAACTGCACTGAAGAGACCTGATAGGTCGAAACAGTGTCACTGTCTGCAGTTTTGCTAAGTGCATCGCTAGTCTCTTGCATTACTATACATGTAAGACCTTGTGACCATTAGGCTGTGACAGCACTATTGTTCTAGCAGTTGCTAGACTTAGTGCACCTGCGACAACCGCCACTCATTCACGAGTGATACGGCTTCGCAGAGTACTGACAGACCATCCACCAAGTGGATCTAGTATAGATCCCGCAAGTGTGGCGGTCTAAGCTATGCTTTATTTAAAGCCTCTAGTTTCTTGTCGGTCACCAACTGCACTGAAGAGACCTGATAGGTCGAAACAGTGTCACTGTCTGCAGTTTTGCTATGTGCATCGCTAGCCTCTTGCATTACTTTCGGTTAAATTTAACCAAACAGTCTTTTTGGTATAAAGGGTCTGTAATGTAGAATATAATACCTAGTTAAATCAAAAACATTGCACCCATTAAGGGATTTCGTAAATCACTAAAAATGTTTCTATTATAAGCAACGTCTTAATTCATTAAGTGGTATACCGGTGCTTACAACAAAACTGAAATAAATTTTTCTAGGTTTAGATCATTGTTTTTGGCGTATCCATTTCGTTGCAAATTTTGATGGTCTCAATTGTAATTGTAATATTAAGAAACATGAACATTACTCCTCCCTGACAGGCCAATAGGAAAGTTTGGTTTTACAAGCTACCTAATGCTGGTCATTTCCAATAATATTTCTCAGTATAAAACCTTTGCATCATCACCATCTTGGGAATGCTGGCTTTTGGACACCATCAATTGAGATATTTTTTGGCGTTTTACAATTTACAATAGCAGTCAAAAACTATTGCATGTACATAAGGTAGGCGAGTATAAAATTTGTTTTTCTGTTTTTTCAGATGTAGCAGCCGCACACTAATCTGATTTGTTATGCGTTTTACAAGTTAAAGTTGTGCGTCTTAACTTATACCGTAGGTTGCTGTTTCTTATTTTTGGCTGTTACTTTGATGTGTTCTTTTGCTTAGCGCGTGTTTTGCTAGCCAAAACTATATGTGCTAACTAACTAACTAGCCAAAGAAAACCACGAACGCACTAGTAATTTCACAAAAATATTGGGTTTATTATAGTGCAAAGTGGATCTTTAGTAAAAGCAAAAAAACTGTAATTTCCCTGTTTGTGACTTAGATTTTTCAAAGTTGGATCCAAACTGGAAACTCAGATTGTAGTTTTCAAAAAGTTAAAATCAATACTCTCAGTAAAATTCCAACCCACATTTATTCAAACCTGCTGATTAATAGATATCGTCCAATAAACGTACAGCGCAACTGTTGTCTTTCGTTTTAGACATTTAATGCAAGCAGTTGATTTATTCTTACTTGATCTTTTAGCTTTTCTTCATCTTTTTTATGAGAATCCGGGGGAGTGCGATCATAAACGGAATGAAATAGATAGCTTTCAGTGATAGGGACGTTTAAAAACAAGTTGATTACTCCGCCAATAGATGCATCATCATTACCCCCGAATATCTCGCAAGTGTGCACTAGGTTGTTGTTTCTAAAAACACTGAACTTAAGAAGCGGTGTAACCAGGGAAACAAGGTTTTGATATGCGACAATATTAATTATTGCATGACATTACAAAAACCAAGAGACGAAAACCGGTCATACTTACTCGCCCAGAAGAAAAGGGCTGTATGTGTTTGTATTTTTTGTTTGTGTGTGTGTGTGTGTGTGTGTGCATGACCACTACGGCCAAAAACTGTGTTCTCATGGTAAAGCGATCGCGTTCTCGCCAGCTCGCTTGAGTAATTTCAGAAGAAGGAAGGTTTCAAGTTTTGTATTGCACAAAGTTTTCTACATAGATTTACTGTAGATCAAGCTCTCTTTTACTTTTTACCAAATAAATTTAGGCACCGGTATCGGTGATCAACGTCACTCAATCAATACAAGTTCTCCAGTGCATTTGATCAATGCTATCGTAACAATGCCGTCATTTTTGGTCATGCACTGCCTTGCATAAATGAAAAAAAGCATAAAAATTTATTCTCTAGAGATACTTAATGTTGTGTTTCAATAATATAAAAAATGCTTTGGGATTTTGAACAACAATGACTTTATTATATGGACGTTTATTTAGTTTTCAAGTTTTGACAATACTTAGTTTTTTATTAATTTCGTATATTTTTGTAGAGTATCGGCAATGTTTGGATTTACTTACAGCGCATGTTTAGTACAGTTTAAAAGCATTGCGATATTAGTTTACTTAACCGTATTGTTTTTGGTTTTACCTGAACGCGACAAGTCACAACCACTATATATCTTTTTGCAGGCATGATGAAATTTCTAGTACATTTGCATTTGCAAAAAGAGGCCGGAGAGAGGGCGAAACAAAAGATTGTTGAAAAAAACGGGTGAGATTTATTGATGCTGAGAAAAATTTGTGAATTTAGGTGATCTGAAATGCACTGATTTGACTTGTGAGTTGTTTAGTCTTCTGTCAGGTTTTCTCTTCAAAGAAAACTTGCGCTTGGTGACAAAATGCTAGTGTCCCACTCTGGGAGCTTCCGATTAACGATCCTCACTGCCTAGCGATTGAAAATTTGTTGCGAAGTGCCATGTTTCTCTGAAATTTAATTTATTTAAAAATTTAAAGATATTTACGTTGCAAACAAAACAATTGCAAACCAAAAGATTTTAAGAAATGGTTTTTACAGCTTGGTACCTAGCACAAATGAGATGGTGTGCAGAAAAAGCAGGCAAATTTGCTTGTTGTGCCTTTTGAAAATGCAGTAAACAGGATTCTTCCATCTTTTAAGTGGAAGACAGGTGGTGAGGCTTAGCAGTCGTAGTGACCCGGTCTAACTAAAGACATGCCAACAGTTGATGAGCTCATGCGCATAAGTGAATGAATATTTAAAATGTGAGGAAAGAAACAAGAGATTTGTGCCAAACCGTAGAATCTGACCGCATAAAGAAATTTGGCTTTAAAGTAAAGCAGATTACTGTGTGTGAGTGGCTTTAACATGATAGTAACATCAATAAAATGCTTGTCAGAATAGTATCTAAAATCGAAGACAAAAAATGATCTTCATTGACATACAAATTACATGCTCAATTGCACGTCCTTTATCTTGCTTTGTTTGAGGCACGGAAGTGCTGAGTTAATGTATGTTTATCATTATCCACCCGCTTTCAAACAAGATTTTTGCCTGGATTAATGCACTACTCTATTTCTGGAAAATGCCAAAGGTTTGCTAAGGAACTTTAGGGGTTACACTCTAAAGTCAGTAACGATATTGCAACACCATTGCGCGGTTTAAAACTCGACTACAATTCATCGGCTTATAAAATTAAACTTTATTCAAATAACTTTCAAAATAACCTAAGTTTGCCGGCAACGAATCTAAACATAGCGGCCGAAAATTTTTAAACAATGCAGAAACAATTCTTGATGTATAGTCAGAGAATACATCACTGCAAAGAATCACAAAATATCTTCAATTCATGTAAAAAATAATGTAAACAAATCTATTTCATATTCTAATATTTTTATCCAAGCAATGCTTACATGTTACCTAATTAGCACCGTTTACGTAAGACAAGTGATCATCAAATCAATTCTGACGCATTTAGTTCCATTTTAAAGTGTAACTTAGAATAGTATCTGAATCGTATTTATGACTTTAGCAACATGTTATAGTTATCGAGTGACTTTGAATATGACTTTTGTCTCTACAGGCCACACACTATTGGCCAAATTTTACCAAGCAAAAAACGCTTCTAATTTTGATACGTAGCAAAGTAAAAAAGCAAGGTTGAATGGCTACACAGAAAGTGGTTTTAGGAGTGGCTTTTGTCAACGCGCAAAAAAAATTTTTGTGGCTAAAAAAATAAAAGATCTCGATCTTTAAAAGGCATATTTAAACAAGAGACAGGTGTAGACGAAACTCATATTTTTAAGTATAAAGATCTTTACCTCCAGAAGAGTGCTAATGCGTCCAGCAAGAAATGTTATTTTAACCATAGTAAAACTAGTGCGATGGCGTAGTGGTTAGAGCGTCCGCTTCGCAGTCGGTAGATTAGGGGTTCATCTCCCAAGTCCATTCATACCAAAAGACTTTAAAAAATGGTATTCACAGCTTCCCTGCTTGGTGCTCAGCAAAATAGGAATACTGTGGAGAACAAGCCAGTATGCTTGCTTGTTGTGTCCTTGGGCAAGACACTTAACGGCATGCCTTTGTCTTTATGTGGCAGACAGGTGGTGGGGCCAAGCAGTCTACCCGTCGTGGTGGTTCCAGTCTAACTGAAGACTTGCAAACCGAGCGTGAGCGCTAACGCAGTGTAACATATATATATACACAAACGAAACGATTTTTCCGGCACATATTAACCTCTCCGTTGGTAGTGCATGCCAGAACGCTCTGTGCTCCGCTAATGACGCCACAAAGGCAGAAACAGCATCCGTTCGGAGATTGAGTATGTATACATCTTCCTGTATAATGCTCGCAACAAATAGCTCATACGACAAAGAAGAAGAACCATAGTATGATTCTCAGCAGTAGAAAAATGCACTAATGTTTGTGGTTTGTATTAAGTTGAAACAAATAGGGGTGTTCACCACAAAAATATTTCAAAATTTTGTTTCGTTTTGACGTAAAATTGCATTATTTTGGTTTTGTTTTGCTTTGTTTCGAATTAACTTCCTTAGTAAAAAACTTTGTTTTGAAATCCAAGCAATTTCGTTTCGTTATGCGCTCAAAACCAAACCGTGAAAGATTGGACTTATGCCGTGTAACGAACATGCTTTACATGCTAGCTACATTGAACACACGAGCGGCCATTTACCATCGTCACATCAATTTTCGAAAGAGGGCAACGACACAGATGAGTGACGATGGAAAAATTTCTCTGGACAACAAATTTTTTGACAAATTGTGTTTATCATAATATAATGATGCTTTTTTTGTTTTTTTGGGACGCTGATTTCAAAAATGGCAGTAAAAATTACGTAATGTCAATGATTTTGCCGCTATTTAAAATTTTATGAAATTATGATTTCAAGTTTGTGTAATACACATAATGGATCTGTAATTTGAAATATTACACGTAAAATTAAAAAAAAATCACATATGAGCAATTCAAAAAAGCACTGTTAAGGACATTGCAAATAAGCCATAAAACATTTTAATTAAAAATGGACGTTTGAATAATTTTTTTGCTCGTATGTGGTGTTACATTTCCGCATCAAATTCCATACATAGTCTCCCATCATGGCTTCGTTCTACCTCCCTTGATAGCGCTTTTCCATCACCTGGATGTCTTGGTAAAACCTTTCACCATGCTTTTCGCTTACCTTCCTCAACTTATTCCGAAAGAAATCCCAGTGAGAATGCAAAAAATGCAACTTCAAGGACATGCGGCAACCAAGCTTTTCATAACTTTCAATCAAATTTGACACCACCATTGCATGGTCGTCTTTTCGGCGATTTCCAAGAAATCCTTCCACAATCATTCTAAAAGCTTGCCAAGCATTTCTCTCCAAATCAGACATTTGTTCCTCCACCTCTTCAAATGCCAACATTCTTCTTATTTGTGGCCCCACAAATTATACCGCCTTTAACTTTTGCTTCAGATATCCTTGGAAACATTTGTCTAATATGGGAAAAGGCACGGCTTGTCGGTTTCAAAGCCTAAACAAACTGTTTGGCCTGTCCGAGTTTAATAAGCAATGGAGGAAGTAAAATTTTGCTCCTTTCAATATGAGATGAGTTTAGAACATTGTGGGGGCCTGGTGTGAGATCTTTGCGAGCTGGCCAGTTTTTGACCAAGTAATGCTGCTCATCTGCTCTACTATTCCACAAACAAAGAAAACAAGAATACTTTCTATGACCTCCTTGCAATCCCAAAAGAAATGCGATCATTTTATAATCTCCACATAGGACCCAATTGTGATTATTGTATTGAATTAATTCCGGTAATATTTTTACGGATTCACGATCTTGCTTAATCTGAACAGAATGTGCTATTGGAATGATTGGATACACATTACCATTGCGCAAAAGAACTGCTTTCAAGCTTCGCTTAGAACTGTCAATGAATAAACGCCAATCCGAAGCTGAGTAGGCAATACCAATCTCTTGAAGCAAGCCCTGTATATCAGTACAATAACAGAGTGAAAGATGATCAGAATCAGAGGACATTGCATAAAAATTTGCAAATGTCACATGTCGTTTTCTTGGCTTGGAAATCTTCCACGAAGGAGCTAGCAAATTTCATTCCTTGAGACGAGAAGAAAGTAACTCTGCTTTTGCCTTTGTAAGACCCAGGACTCTAGTTAGATCATCCAATTCATTTTTATTCGGAAAATGAGGATATTTGCTGGAACACTGAGTGTCAACCTCAAAATCAGCATCGTCATCTTCCAATGAGGTTGATGATATAGCATGCGTTGTTGGAGGTTGAGGAATAGGTAGTTCTGGGCCATGATTGACAGGCGCAATAGATAAAGGAATACTTGAATAAACAATTTTTTTATGTCCTTTGTCTTTTTGTATTTGGAAATGTCCACCATTCAGAAATAGCAGTCATCATGATGAATGGTAGATTCTCACCAGATTCGGGAAATGGCAAATGGCATACATTTACGACTTCCGCGCATCCATCTTTCTTATGTAGATCTGCAACTTCCACTGCAAAAATGTGGGGCCCAAGATTTATCTTGGTCACCCATCTTCATGCCAAAATATGTCTCATAGACTATAAAGAATTTGGTTTTGGTATAACTTTGTGCTTCTTTTGCTATAGACTGATGTAATAGCCACAAACATAGCAAAAACAGTCAGAAGAAATTTTGCTAGGTCTTTTAACACTTATATTTACTGAAATATTGAAAAATTAATAGCATTAAATTTAATCTTCAAATGCGAACAAAATATAGCGTATTTCCAAAATAAGCAACTCTACTGCAGTAGGCCTAACTCACAATTTGTCTAACTGCTAAACTAAGTACAGTATTGGTACCAGATTCAACCATGCACCTCCCATAAACCAACTCTAAACTGCTGACACTGGACCAGTTCAGACATATGCATTAAAAACCAGCCAAAATTGTGTCTAATCACGTGATAGTAAATAACAATTGGCTAATTTACTTTTCTAGCACCATCTAGAGAGTGATGAAAACAATAAAAAACATATCATAAATGAAATAACACAAGATCAAAAAGTAATATAAATGTCACTTAATGCTAAAGTTGTATTATTATTTGGTAAATTACAAACTTCAATCTATTGCAAATATTTTTAAAACCGTTGACAACTTGCAAAAACTAACATCAAAATCGGCATCAGCGACCCAAAAACATAAAGAAACGCTAAAAAAAGAAGATAAAGAAAAATTTGTTGCCAAGTGAATTTTGAAATATTTCGAAACGAAATTCCGTTTTGTTTTGTTTCAAACTGTTTTTCCTACACTAAAACTTCATTTTGTGTCAAACTATTTTTTTCTGTGGTAAACTTTGGTTGTAAATCTCTTTTTATAAATAAAATTTTGTTTCTTTTTGTGTTGTCCCAACAAAATTCTTTCGAACGCCCCTAGTAACTAAAACTTACCTAACCCAGAAATCCATAATTCTTGCCAGTGATCTTGAAATGCAATACCCGGCTCCAGTTAGGAAACGAAATTTTTCATTTTTGTAGTACATCTAACACAAATCGTTAATTCAAGAAATAAATCCTTTTTAGCGACCATTTCATTGTACTCTTTTGAAAAGAATAAATAAAAATTCTAACGTTTTCCATGTTTTGTTTATTATTCGTGAAAGTCAACAAATAATAACAAAAGAAAACAAAGGGGAATGTGCAGAGAAATCAATAACAGAAAAAACTGAAGCTAAAATTTTAATGTCGAAATCACTTTCGCAAAAACATTTTCGGCTAGCTTTCTTACTAGAAGAAAGCCTGATGTTGATGGCGAAGTATTTATAGTGATTGAGGTCGGTGAAAATGTCGAAACGTTCTGATTGGAAGACAACCAAAAGTTTCGTCGAGTCCATCTTAATGATGTAATTTTAGCGTGTACACAAATTCTTTTTGACGACAAAGTTCTGGTTTAAGCATTTTGATTAAATTTGCTTACAATGTTGATAAATGAAAAAGTGTTCTTCCTTTAAACCAAAATAGAAAATTGGTTGTCATCGTAGTAAGAAGCGTATTCTACATTGTCAAGGAGATGGTGTCCTATTACTCAAGCATTAGTAGGGCTGGAATGAGATAAGTCAGAATCTAGTGGAGTATGATTTTTTATTGCTTTTGGTATGTGCTGTTTTATTCTATCCTGCAGTCTTTGAAATGTGCAAATACTCCTCTTACTAAGAATGCGCCTCTTATTACAATGACAACCAATTTTCTATTTGGCTAAAGGAAGAACATTTTTTCATTTATCAACATTGGAAGCAACTTTAATCAAAATGCTTAAACCAGAACTTTATCGCCACAAAGAATTCGTCTACACGCTAAAATTACATCATTAATATGGACTTGACGAAACTTTTGGTTGTCTACCAATTAGAATGTTTCGACATTTTCACCGACCTCAATCACTATAAATACTTCACCATCAACACCAGGCTTTATTTTAGCGATAACTTCTAAAAAAACGCTTAACGAAAACGTTATAATTTGCATTTATTCTTGTTTATAAAAGAGTACAAAAAAATGGTTGCTAATAAAAGCTTTATTGAAATTGTGTACCCCTCTCATTTTTTCTAATTCAAGAAAGCGCTGACATCAAAAGTTTTGCTCAACGTTGCAGTAGGCCAATGCTTAATTCTCTAATAGCTGGATATACGGCGCAGTTATACATGGAAAAACTTGTGTTTAGACTAGCTTTGAAGATACCAATATCTGCTAGCACATTGCATTTTTCATGAAAGAAGCGTTAGAAATAAAAAATCTCCTTTCTGAAAAGCAACGTACCGTAGCAACAAAAAGGCATTAATTTGTCTCCCCAATAATGTGAAGAAATATCTAAATATCTTTAATTACTTTTTTAGCTAAAGGCTTTTTCCTTTAATTAAATTTCAGAGAAATTTTCAAAATTAAGCCTTAAGCCTGTGAGTGACAAAGCGATTTAAAGTGTAGACATAATTTTATAGTGTTGTAAAGCATTAATGAAATTTTGAAAAAGCTTGCCAGTAGTATGCATTTCGTGACGCTTTCATCGTTGGTAGAATTGCATCAAAAGGGATATGATACAAAAAAAATGTTAGAATGAAAACACTCTTTCATCTTCAGAATTTAGACGAAAGCAAGGCATTTGTAAATGAACCATAGCGGCGTTTGCGTTTCCGCTTGTGGTGTTACCCTTATTGGCCAAGGGTTTTGTGTGTATTCTAAAGCGAAGGTGTGAAAAGTTGGTCGAAACAACTCTAGAATTTGACAGCTAAAAACTTTGAAACTGCTTGCACTAACATTATCATCTTTTTTTAGGCAGATTCAAAAATTATTTTCTTATTTAACTGTAGATTCTGATGCGATGGCATACTGGTTAAGCGTCCGCTTTGCAGTGGTAAACCTGGGTTTCATTTCCCCGTGTCAAGTCATACAAAAAAACTTAAAAAATGGTATCCACAGCTTCCCACTTGACGCTTAGTATTAAAAGGATGTTGTGGAGAAAAAGCTGGCAACTTCGCTTGTTTTGTACTTGGGCAAGGCACTTAACGGGATAACCCCACCTTTATGTAGAAGACAGGTGGCCCAGACACCTCGGAAACGACAACTTCCAAGCGAGTGTAGACATTCCGTCCAAAAGACAGCGATACAATTCACTTTCTCGTGAATGGAGGATAAACATGGCCAACAAAAAATAATTTGTTATGATTAGATCAATAGCGCCTTGAGTTATTTATAATATAAAGCGCAATTCTTTCTTTTTGTTGTGTGACTGAGTGTTTAACTCTTCCGAAACTTTTGGCGGTACAAATATCAAACTTGGCATGTGTCGCGTGCAATAGAAATTTGATTCTATTTCAACTTTGATTTGCCTCTTAAAATTGAGAGGACTTGTAGTATCGCTCGAATAATTAAGTCTGGTTGCCACATATTAGCTAGGAAAAGATTTGCTTCTACTAAAATACTTAAACCCACGCACTTTTCGATTAAGAACAGAACAAATATATTCACAAATACTTTGATACTTTAAACTTCTTCGTTCGTTGATCACCAAAAAACCAATGCACTTTAATATAACAATCAGATCCAACCAAAACTAAATCTGCTAATTAACCGCTTGTCACACTAATAGAAATCCACAATAAATTACCACAGAACAATATACTTTTTTCGTTTTCCTCTACTTTTTCTCTCTTCCTCTGGCACTCTGAATGTGTAAGAACCTTACCGCATTATATAAGAACGAGACGAGCTTTCAGAAAAAGCCAGAACAACATCATGTGACACAGAAAAAAAGCACCGCTAATAAATTACGTAATCGGTAATAAAAAACTTTTCTAGAACAAACAACATTCACAAGAATACTCTGGTACTTAGTCACGTAGTCATCCCTTGCGACGTAAGAGGAGACGTGTGAGCTACAAATCTAAATGCGAAAAAAAGGTATCTTTTTTTCTGTCGAAAACAGTTTAGCAAGTTTCGGGCTTCAGACTATTCAGATTTACAAATAAGATGATCACGGCAAAACAAAACAGCACACAAGCTATACATATATAAAAACTATTCTTTCAATGCAAATTTACTTATTCGTGACAGCATGATTGATCAAATCCCTAGGCAGAGTGGCATAAGGGGGCTCATGACGTCCGGATCAAAGATAATTTTTTTAAAATTACATTTCGTGGTAGAGAATAACGGTTTTTGCTCAAACAAAGGCTAGCTGCAAAAGTACCAACTTCCAAAGATTCATCTCTTAAGAGTGTAAGATAATGTCAAAGTTGATTCTTGATCGTAAAATTTGCTCTCTGCATTTTCTCAAGAACTACTGACCGCAGAAAGGCGATTAAAGTTTTTTAGGAAAATATTAACAAGTTGCTTTTGACAAAAATGATTCTACAACAATTTGGCTAACTTGACAATGCAACAAGAGAGTCTTTTTCAAGCATTTTAAGCATGCTTTTCTTCTTTTTCTTGAATGCTTCAAACTTGCTCTACAATGTCACAGTGCTGTCTGGTACAACTACACGGAAAACAGAATAGCAGGTAGGGCTGTGCTTGTAACTGTTCAACATTGTCATTTCAATAGCAAACAATCGATATGCTTCCTGATAAAGAATAATGATACCAGAGTATTAACAACAGGTGGTTTGGGAATCACTGATAAGTGGCTCACAAAGTCCTCAAGGTCATTAGAATCAACTACCACTCCATCGAGCGTCAACAAAATATACATATTTAGCAATAGCACACAAAAAAAGCAAAAAATATAATTTTTATACAGAAACGTCTAGCACAAAACGTTTTTCTTCATTCCAATATGCTACTTTGGAGTAGAAAATGTTTATGTTTTTCTAAATCGATGTTTGAAATCTTTCTTTATTTGGTATAGAACCTCATGTCATACTCATGACCTAACAAATCTTAGTAAAGATTTTTAGGAATTTATTCTTATGAAGTGAAAAGAATACTTGTCTTCAGTAGCATGACAAGTGTTTTAGTGGTGGATTAAATTCAGGTTTGTAAGTGGATATGTTGAGCTCTTTGTTTTACTGTTCTAACGATTTACGAGACCATGCATTAATCTTAACCTTTTTCTCTCTTAGGATGTATTGATTCGATACCCACCCAATCACAAAACTTGATTTTACAAAAACTACAGAGTGTCGCGTTTCAATAGAATTTTCGGTTCTATCTCAATCTTAATTTACTTCTTAAAATTGACGCGACTTGCAGTATCGATCGAATAATTAAGTTTGGTTGCAGCTTAATAGCTAGGAAAAGATTGGCTTCCACTAACATACTTCAACCCACGCACTTTTCAATTAAAAACAGAACAATATATTCACAAATCACTTTACAACTTCGAATTCCTTCGCTTTCCAAAACACAGAACTAAAGCACTTCAATAAATATCAGAGACTTACTAAACTAAAAACCACCAAAATAATCGCTTGATTCCTGTCGCAACAATCACCACACAACAACGCCTTTTCCAACACTAATTTCTACTCTACTCTGATTTACTACTCAATCTCTGAATGAATAAAACTTCGTCGCGTTATATATACGACGGAAAATAATCTAGAAATTGCTAGAAAATCACGTGACACACAAAAAACACCGTTAATAAATTAAGTAATCGGTAGTAATAAAAAAGAAAAAATTTTCGAAAAAAAACAAGAATCACTAGAATACGCTGGAAAACTAGGTCACGTAGACAGTCATTGTGACATCAGAAAGACATGTGAGTTACAAATCTAGTTATAAATTCGAAAGAAAAAAAAGGTCTTTTTTTTGAAAACACTTTAGCAAGTTAGGGTCACAAGCAATTCAGATTTACAATAAAAAAATGATTACTGCAAAATAAAACAATAAATTACAATAACTGTACATACATAAAACTATTCTTTCAATGCAAATTTACTTATTCGTGACATACGCCCCCCTTAAGAATATTACAATAATAATATTAAAAACAACAAATAACGAAATTTGCGAGTCCCATTCACTACCAGGATCTTTAATAATGCACAAATAAATTCGATTACCATATCTCACACACATACATAATTAAAGCATAGCACAACAATACACATAAACACAGCACAATTAATTCATCACACGACTAAGATAATCAGCCGCTGCATTATCCTTTCCAGGAATGTTCTGTACAGTAAAATTGTACCCTTGTAAAGCCAGGGCGCATCACATTATGCGATGGTTCTGATACTTGGTCTTGTTTATATATGTAAGGGTCTGGTGATCAGTTTGTAAAATAATTAATCGGTTTGCCAGCCAAGTATAGCCGGAATTTTGTTATGCCCCACACAATACCCAAACATTCCTTTTCTAAAGTTGAATATTAGGTCTCAGCTGGCGCGATTTTCTTGCTGGCATACGCCACTGGATACAGTCTCTCGTCATGCTGATGCATGAGGGCGGCACCCAGCCCGCAGGTCGATGCATCAGTTTGTAGTATGAAAGGCTTGCTATGGTCTGGCAACTTTAGGATTGGTTGTTTCAACAAAGAGTCCCGCAAGCTGCTGAAGGCTTTTTCTTGAGCTTGCCCCCATCGAATCTTGTTTGGTTGTCCCTTGCGCGTTATATCAGTCAAGGGCGCTGCAACCGCTGCAAATGTGGTGATGTGGGCGCGGTAATAGTAACCCCCAAAATGACCTTACCTCTTTCTTCGTAGTCGGTCTTCGTGCTGTACGTATCTTCTCTAAATTGTCCTCATTAATTGTGATCCAATCGCGGCCGATATAATGTCCAAGGAATTCGACGGATTCGGCTCCGAATACACAATTAGACGGCTTTGCTGTAAGTCCTGCCTTCCGCAAACGTCATAGCAATTCATCTAACACTTGTAAATGCGCTTGCCAGTCGTTAGTATGTATTATGAGGTTGTCAATGTAGCTATCCACGTTGCTCATTCCGGATAAAATCTTCCTCATTCCACGAACCAACGTTGCCACCGAGTTTTTCATTCCGAAAGGCATCCTCAGAAAATTGTACGGGCCGTCAGGTGTTACAAATGCAGTCTTTTTGATGTCCTCTTCCGCGACTGGGATTTGCCAGTATCCTTTGCTGAGATCAATCTTGGAGTAATACTTGCTTTTCCCCAACCACTGGAATAAATCTTCTGCTGCTGTCTTAGGCTACGGATCTGCTACAGAGAGTTTGTTTAATTTCCAATAATCGACGCAGATGCGATCTGATCCATCCTTCTTCTTCATAATTACAATTGGGGACGCAAATGGTGAGCTTGATTCTCAAATGATTCCAAGGCTAAGCAAGTCTTCTATTTCCCTTTTAAGGTTCTCTCTCATGGCGTACGGCAAAGGATAAGGCCGAGACCTGACTGGATTATTTTCAGTAAGCTCTATCTTATGTTTGATCATGTTAGTTTTATCTGGGATATCTGAAAAAACTTCTTCGTGTCTTGACAAGGTGTTCATCATCTCTTTCTGTTGTGTTTTAGTCAGTTCGACCCCCAACTTGACGTCCTTTACTGTTTCCTTCTGATGACAATTAGCCAATTCCATCATCTCGTCGTCGTTCACACTCAGATCTTCATTTCCTCCTATAATTCCGGTACAAACATCACAAGACATTAATTCGTTATCGTCTGAATTTTGTTGTGGTGCTCAGTCCTGGTCAGCTCTTTCGATGTACTTCTTCAGCATATTTGCATGGAACGTTCTCACTTTCCTACTCACTTTTATACGATAATCATTACCTTTTCCACATCTTCCTACTATTTCATAAGGCCCTTTCCATTGCATCACAGGCTTGTTTGTGTCCGTCGGCAGCAGCAATAGCACCTTGTCGCCTTTTTGAAATTCTCTTTTTCTAGCTCTTCGGGCATACAGCGTTTTGTTCTTCTTCTGGCTCTGTAACAACTCCTCCTGGGCGATCTTCGTGGTGTTGTCCAAACGCTCTCGCAATTCCAAAACATACTGGTAGCTCGTCCTAATTTCTGTCCCATCTGTCTCTCCTGTCCACAGCTCCTTCAGGATTTGTACGGGTCCGCGTACTGTCCTCCCGTACAATAATTCAAACGGTGAAAATCCGGTGGCCTCCTGTGGCGCTTCTCTGTATGCAAATGGTAAGGGATTAACAATGTAGGGCAGTGGGGCTGTTAACAATGACAATGCTAACAAAACGATGCCACTGGCGGGGCTGCTCGCTACACAAACGTTTTAGCATTTTCTTGAGTGTACTATTAAAACGTTCAACAAATCCATTGTAAATAGGATGGTACGGCGTAGTTGTTAGTCTCTTTATGGACAGCAATCTTGATATCTCCTCTATGCACTTCGATACAAATTGCGTGCCAAGATCACTCAAAACTTCTTCCGGTATTCCTAGACGACTATACATATCCAGCAATGCTTCCACCACTGTCTCCGTTTCAATATTCTTGAGTGGAACGGCTTCAGGGTACCTGGTTGCATAATCTACCAAGGTCAGGATATATTGATGTCCTTTCTCGCTTGGAGGTGAAATTGGTCCAATCAAATCTACAGCGACTCTCCTAAACGGTATATTAATCAAGGGCACATCTCCTAGTGGCACACGTGGAACGGATCCTTTAGCAGTCGTCTTTTGACATACACCACATGATCTGCAGAAACTAGTAGCATCACCTTGCATGCCAGGCCAGTAGAAACTTGTTTGAATGCGGTCCTTAGTCTTTCTGATCCCAAGATGTCCTCCGAAAATCGAGTCGCGGGCGACTTCCATAACTTTCTTTCTCAATGTTTTCGGTATCATATAATCTGCTTTGAACACTCACCTAATCCATCAACTCGGTTCCGAATCCTGTATAGGATACCCCTACACTTTTCATATATCTCCCTTTCTAACAGCATCCTTCAGGTTCACATATTTTTTAAGAGTAGTGTCTTCCTGTTGCAATTTTGTCAATTCATCCTTCGTGACGGAAGTCTGAGCCGTCACTTCTTTTGCAACTAAAAGTTTGATGGTGGCATCCTTCCGAGCTTGAGCTCTCGTGACCGCAGCGGCACATGTCTCCACATCAGGAACACGATCATAAGGATTCCGTGCCCCAGAAATATTCCCAATGACCAGGTCGAACAAAGGGTCTCGCAAACAAATGGCTTGGGTTACTCCCGTATAGTAAGGCGAGTCCACTTCAATCTAAGCGATAGGTGCCTCCTTCAATGTCCGTTCGATAGCTATTACGTAACCCATGCTACCAGTAAAATCATCTTCCTTTACTAACTCTCTTCTGACTACAACGCCATTGCAGCCTGTATCACAAAGGACCTCAACTTCATTCTCACCTACCTTTCCGGTCGCAAGGGGCATACACTCCTTATTTTCATTGCTCAGGCAAGCACCATTACGCACGACTTTAATTTTCTCTCCAGATTTGAGCTCCAAATATTCTTCATCCTTTGCTTTGGCATCATCTGACAATCTTCCAACTTGCGCAGCGCATCCAACTCGGTAAGGTTGTCACGTAGGTCTAGGGGTGTTGCCTCCACCCCGAGGAACAGCTTGAAGGCGGTGGATATTCCGACAGAACCTCTTCTCATGCCCAATTTTGCCACATTGGTAGCACGTGACTGCGTGTCTAGCTGGTCTGTTATACCCATTAGGTCCTCCTTCTGGCTTAACACGACAGTCAATCGCCCGGTGGCCAACGCGATTACATAAGAAGCACTTCGGGGTACTCGCAGGATGGAATCCACTATGATTGTCCTTTACACGACTCTTGCGTTATCACGTTTGATCACTTCCTAACTCGACAGCTTCTGATTGCGCGCTGCCAAATACTGATCAGCCAACCGCGACAGTTCATCTAGAGATTTTGGGCTGCACTGCTTCAGCCATATCGATAAATCTTTATGGCTGAAGCTAGTAAACTGCTCGCGCACAATCAAGTCTACCACGCCCATAAAGGTTTGCTCTACTTCGGCCAACTCTATCCACTTGGTGAAATAATTTTTTAACCTGAATATAAATTGACTTGGACTTTCGTGTCCTTCCGGTCTAGCTTCTCGAAATTTCTCACAGTATCCACGCTCAGTAAAATCGTACCTTTCCAATACAGCAACTTAGAGACGCTCATAATTCATGGCTTCTTCTGGCGACAATCTATTATACACCTCTATCGCCTTGCCTGTTAACAGCGGGCTTAGCTGGGTTGCCCAAGTACTTATACTTATACTCGTATTCCATTTAGCCACATTAGCTTACCTTTCAAATTTCAGAAGATATTTGTCCAAATTATCCTTCTCGTCCACGAAAGATGGTAGCGGTGGCGTCCTCACAACATTTTCAACCGATCGTTCATTCAATTGCTCACCACTCTAAGATTGAAAGCGCCTCCTCGCTTCCAATTCCAACTTCAGCTTTTCAACTTCGAGCTCAGTCTTCTTTTCCTCAGCCGCTATTCTCGGCTCTTCAGCCGCTAACCTCCGTTCTTCAGCCTGAGCTGCTAACCTTCGCTCTTCAGCTTCAGCCGCGATTCTCCGTTCTTCAACTTGGGCTGCTAACCTTCGCTCTTCAGCTTCAGCCTCTCTCATTCGGCGCCATTCTTCCGTGATAAGCTTATTCCTCTGCTTCTCATCCAAGCCCAACGACTCTACTTGTTTCTTCAAGTCCTCCAACTTCTCCATATTAAGTTCTTCTGCAGCCATTTTAAATTACCAACCGAGAAAAAGACCCCAGACGAACCCCCAGATGTCTTGTTTCAATAGAATTTTCGGTTCTATCTCAATCTTAATTTACTTCTTAAAATTGACGCGACTTGCAGTATCGATCGAATAATTAAGTTTGGTTGCAGCTTAATAGCTAGGAAAAGATTGGCTTCCACTAACATACTTCAACCCACGCACTTTTCAATCAAAAACAGAACAATATATTCACAAATCACTTTACAACTTCGAATTCCTTTGCTTTCCAAAACACAGAACTAAAGCACTTCAATAAATATCAGAGACTTACTAAACTAAAAACCACCAAAATAATCGCTTGATTCCTGTCGCAACAATCACCACACAACAACGCCTTTTCCAACACTAATTTCTACTCTACTCTGATTTACTACTCAATCTCTGAATGAATAAAACTTCGTCGCGTTATATATACGACGGAAAATAATCTAGAAATTGCTAGAAAATCACGTGACACACAAAAAACACCGTTAATAAATTACGTAATCGGTAGTAATAAAAAAGAAAAAATTTTCGAAAAAAAACAAGAATCACTAGAATACGCTGGAAAACTAGGTCACGTAGACAGTCATTGTGACATCAGAAAGACATGTGAGTTACAAATCTAGTTATAAATTCGAAAGAAAAAAAAGGTCTTTTTTTTGAAAACACTTTAGCAAGTTAGGGTCACAAGCAATTCAGATTTACAATAAAAAAATGATTACTGCAAAATAAAACAATAAATTACAATAACTGTACATACATAAAACTATTCTTTCAATGCAAATTTACTTATTCGTGACACAGGGCTACGGGATCTCTCGACTATTCATTGTGAGGAAAGTCGTCATAACGTTGTTAAAAAAGTGATCTCGGAATACCAAATAGTTTTTCGCAAATTAACGATTTTTCAAAATATTTTGATTAAAAGTGTTAGTGTTTTCGTTTTGTGTCGCTGTATGAGTCATATTTGTGTCAGCGTGAACTCGGGCCACGAGGATACTGCTGTCAGCGCGGCAGTGGAATACAATTTTGCTAGCTTGCATCATCTGTCATGGATAGAAATAAAATTCCTTACAGAAACGTCACAATAAAATGAACAAGTGGATCTTTAGCCATAAATAGAACTTGTAGCTGACAGAAACTTGTTCTTGAAACAACCAATAACCTAGGCAGTCGTTCTTTATTTTTCAACTTCTTTAAAAAAAGTATTTGTTGACAATCACAATCTAATATTTTTGGTAAATTTAGCTCAGGGCGTCGCGTGTCTGGATTGTTTTGACTTCACAGTAAAAGATAGAAATGACAGTAGCTCTTTTGATCGAAGGGTTTTTGTGTAGTTTGGAATGGACTCAAATTAATATTGTACTGTAGTATAGTTAATTTTGCAGAAAAAACGTATATTGACCAATAACATACTGGCAATTATATACGCATAAATTGCTACTCCAAAAACCTTATCTTATAGCCATGAGCGTGGACACAAACCAATTTTGGAGAGAGCAAAGAATATAATTTTTGGCCTAGGAGTTTCTCAACGTTTTTAAAGGTCAATATTTTGTAGCTGTAATATTCTTGAACTTATGTAAACAGTATGGTGAGAGAATTTCATTCCCAGCCTCTAAGGTTGTTCAAATCAGAGCAGCCTTGGTGCCGGTCCCAAGCCCGGATAAATGGGGAGGGTTGCGACAGGAAGGGCATCCGGCATAAAACCTAGCCAAATGTTTTCAATGCGCGTCGTATCTGACTTCATACCGGATCGGTCGAGGCCCGGGATAACAACGACCGTTACCAGTGACTGGGCACCAAGGGCCACTGGCGGACAGGCTACTTGGATGCAAAGAAGAGGTGGAAAGCAATGGAGAAGAAAGAAGGAGAGAAATGAAGAGAGGAAGAAAGCTAAGAAGATCAAGCCGAAGGTTGCAACATTAAACGTTGGAACCATGACCGGTAAAGGAAGAGAAGTGGCGGACCTTATGGAGCGAAGAGGGGTGGACATACTGTGTGTGCAGGAAACTCGCTGGAAGGGGAAGAAAGCAAAATGCATAGGTGGAGGATATAAAATGTGGTACTGTGGAAGTGAAAATAAAAAAGAATGGCGTGGGAATCATATTGAAAAAGGAGCATCTGGACAGGGTAGTGGAGTTGTGGAGAGTAACAGACAGGATAATATGCTTGAAGATGGAAGTTGATGGTGTTATGTTGAATGTTATCAGTGCGTATGCGCCACAGGTGGGGTGCATACGTGAAGAAAAGGAAGCATTTTGGCTGGATCTAGATGAGACAGTGGAAAAGATACCAAAGAATGAAAGAATTGTGGTGGGAGCAGACTCGAATGGGCACGTAGGAGAAGGGAATAACGGTGATGAAGAATGCATGGGCAGACATGGATTGGGGAAGAGAAATAACGAAGGACAAGCAGTGGTGGATTTTGCTAAGAGAATGGAACTAGCGATCACTAACACCTACTTCGTAAAAAAACCAGCACACAGAGTCACCTACAACAGTGGCGGACGCAGTTCGCAGGTGGATTACATTATGGTAAGAAGAAGAAGAATCAAGGAGGTGGTGGATACAAAGGTTATTGTCAATGAAAGTGTAGCAAAACAGCACAGATTAGTAGTAAGTGCAATAATCATCTGGACGAAGTGGAGGAAAGCACCAAAACCAGTGAAGAGAATAAAATGGTGGAAGCTGAAAGACTTCAAAGTGAAGAATAAATTTAAAATGGAAGTGATTAAAAGCGGAATACTTGGTGGAAAGGAAGACTGGCAAAGAGTAGCTGAGGTGATACGGAGCGTTGCCAGAATGGAATTGGGTGAAACATCAGGAAAAATTAGCACGGCAGGTAGACGGGAGACGTGGTGGTGGAACCAGGAAGTCCAGGAGAAACTGAAGGATAAGAGAAATGCTAAAAAGGTATGGGATACCATCAGAGATGATGCAAGCAAGTTGGCCTATAAAACTGCAAGAAAACAAGCTAAGAGAGAAGTGGCAAAGGCAAGAAACAAGGCATACAAAGAACTGTACGAAAAACTGGAAACAAAGGAGGGGGAAAATGAGTTGTTTAAGATAGCAAAGCAGAGAAACAGACAAAGCAAGGATGTACAACAAGTAAGAGTAATCAAGAGTAACACTGGAGAGATACTGATGGAAGAAGAGAAAGTGAAACAGAGATGGAAGGAATATTTTGACGACCTACTCAACCAGGAAAACCCTAGAGAGAGAAGAGAAATGAAAACAGAGGAGACAAAAAGGGACGTGGAAGATATATCTGTAGAAGAAATCAGGACTGGGTTGAGGAAGATGAAGAAGGGAAAGGCGCAAGGACCTGATGACATACCAGTGGAAGTATGGATCGCTTTAGGGAATAAAGGTGTGGAGTTTCTAGTGAACTTTTTTAATAGACTCCTACGAGGGGAGAAGATGCCAGATGAATGGAGGAAGAGCGTCCTTGTACCTTTGTACAAAGGCAAAGGAGACATCAAAGAATGTGGAAACTACCGAGGAATCAAGTTGATGAGTCACTCTATGAAACTGTGGGAGAGGGTAATAGAAGCAAGGATAAGAAAGGAGGTGATGATTGGTGAGCAACAATTTGGGTTCATGCCAGGAAGAAGTACCACCGATGCAATCTTCTGTTTGAGGATGCTGTTGGAAAAGTGGAATGAAGGGCAGAAGGCGGTGCACTGTGCCTTTATTGACTTGGAGAAGGCATACGACAGGGTACCCAGAGAGGAACTGTGGGAATGCTTGAGGTTAGCTGAAACATCAGAGTGCTATGTAACGATTATTAAGGACATGTATGACGGAGCGACAACAACTGTGAGAAGTGCAGCAGGGTTGACTGAGGAATTCAAGGTAGGTGTTGGACTTCACCAAGGCTCAGCACTCAGCCCATTCCTTTTTGCCATCATCATGGACAAGCTGACGGAGGACATCAGGAAGGACGCACCATGGGATATGCTGTTTGCAGACGACATAGTGCTGTCTAGGCAAAATTGCAGGGAGCTAGAGGATGATCTGGAGATGTGGAGAAATGCGCTGGAGAGAAGAGGCCTAAAAGTGAGCCGAAGCAAGACCGAGTATTTGAAGGTTGGGGATGTGGATGATGGAGAAGAGTTGAAGCTGCAAGGAGAAAAGCTAAAGAGAGCAAAAAATTTCAAATATCTGGGTTCAACAATTAGTAGCGATGGACGATGTGAGGAAGAAGTGAGGAGAAGGATCCAAGCAGGCTGGATGAATTGGAAGAAGGTGTCTGGAGTTCTGTGCGACAGGAAATTATCAGCAAGGGTTAAGGGTAAAATGTACAAGAGTGTTGTCAGACCAGCCATGCTTTATGGAATGGAAACAATGGCAGTGACGGAAAGACAGGTGGGAAAAATGGAAGTTGCAGAGTTGAAAATGGTGAGATGGGCACTGGGAGTGACAAGAAAGGACAAAATAAGAAACGAATACGTGAGAGGGACTGCCAAGATCGCAAAGCTAGGAGACAAACTTCGGAATGCAAGGCTACGCTGGTATGGCCACGTGAAAAGGAGAGAAGAAGGCTACGTGGGAAAAACGATGATGGAGATGGCGGTGCCAGGTAGAAGGAAAAGAGGAAGGCCAAGGAGAAGGTGGATGGATTTGGCAAGAGAAGACATGGAAAGGGTTGGAGCTAAGGAAGGAGACGAAGTCGACCGGGAGAAGTGGAAAATACTTTCGCGCTGTGGCGACCCCGAATAGGGAGAAGCCGAAAGAAGAAGAAGAAGAAGATGGTGAGAGAATTTCATTGTAGTTTGTAACAAAATACGAGGGAAAATGAAACTGCTCCTGATTTTGCTCCGGAAAATATGGAGGAGCCGTTCGCTTATCATTCTCTGTATAAGCCCCATATACCGTACTTAATAGTCATGATTGCTGAGGCTTATGGTAGCATGTTGCTCACATGCTACACCGGCACCCGCTTTGAATTTCAAGTCGATCCCCTCGAAAACCTATTTTTATTTGTACAACGCCATATTTACTATTTCTGTTTGTTCCACTGGCTAAAGACTTTACATAGTAAATTTGCTGTACGTAAACGATAAAAAATAAAGCAATTTTAAACATTTTGACCACCAAGTGAGTTTTTTGCTATCAACTAGTTCTTTTAAGCCTCTTCCGTAAACTATTTTCTCGATGGTTTATGTTCCACCAAAATAAAAAGTTAAAGTACCACTCAAATAGATGCTGAGCAATGCAAAGTCACAGTCAGGCCACGACTAGCCCGGACGAGCACGTTACCGATCTCAATTTTCGAACTCGTGTAATACGCAAGCGCTGCTATTTGCTCATACGTAACCAAGATAATTTGTGAGATGTACAAAAAGATTGCCCTCCATTATGACGTAATAAAACCAGCGATGAGAACGCCACAAAAAGTATCTGGCAAAAATGGCTCTTTTCAAAGTTTGAAGGTACAAAATGACTATGTTTTTAACAAAATATATACCACAAAAAGCAATTTCAAGGCATTTTAGTGGAGTTCTTCCTTCCTAAACAATTCATTCATCTTCCCGTTACAAGTAATTGCTTTTCTAATTCGCTTCATTTTCAATGAACCGTAGAAAGACAAATATGAGAACCATAGGTTAGAAACCCGTCTAGATTAATGAAAATTGCATCGAGAATTCTTAAGCATAATTTTGATCTTTTATGTAAATAAAGAACTCAGATTTTTAAGAAAAAATGGAGCCTTTTTTTAAAAATTTTGGTAAGCTGTTGATGGCGTCTTCTTCCTGCGTTTAATTTCTTGCTCGATTTCAATTTTTTGTATCGGCGCCGTGATGCAGCCGTTGAGTGTTCACTGTGCAGTCCGTCGACACGTGTAATGGTTTCATTTTTTCGAGTTGCAGTGCTAACTTTAGAAACTGTATTCACAGCTAATTTACTAAACAGTTGGTGCAACAAGGAGAAAACGCCAGAAAGTTTGCTTGTTGTGTTTTCGAGTGAGGCACTAAACGGGATATCTCCACTTCTTTTCGATAAAGACGAATACACTGTTATTCTGGCATTTTTGATAACTTTATTTTATTTAGCTCTTCTGGTAATGATAACGTTTATTCAAGTTAATACAAGTTCCTACCGAGCATGTAAAAACCTTCAATATTCGTCAACGTTTCGAACAGCTATACAGCTGTTCTTTACAGGGACTAATAATAAACGAAAGCACGAGTGAAGCAATATAAATAGTGTGCTACGCAATTGAAAGAAAAAGGCAAAACAAAAAGTTTAAAAGCGAATAATAACCAACTGTAAATTACGCCAAATTATCATAAATTTCAGAATTAAAACAATTTTCTTTATCATTGATTGCATTTTCAGAATTATGAATAAAAAAAGATTCAAGAAATCGGCGTTTGACATAACCTGTTTCAAAGATAAAAATTTTACTGTGATCCCAGTCAACTCGGTAATCTATGCTAACGATATGTTTTGCCAACGCCGTTTTTTTTATTAAAGTTGTTGTCAGTAACTTTTGCGAGATTTGCTGGCCTTAAATCCCGTTTATGATCAGCCAATCTTGTTTTGTAACAATTTTAATGGTTAGAAGATTTACACCGACATAAATCACAAACATTACATTGAAAACAATTTACATTGTATTGCAAACAATGTACCCAACCCTATTTGACGAGACCATCCGTGGACGCGTTTCGTCCTTTTTCCTGGAATGGTCTCGTCAAATAGGGTTGGGTACATTGTTTGCAATACAATGTAAATTGTTTTCAATGTAATGTTTGTGATTTATGTCGGTGTAAATCTTCTAACCATTAAAATTGTTACAAAACAAGATTGGCTGATCATAAACGGGATTTAAGGCCAGCAAATCTCGCAAAAGTTACTGACAACAACTTTAATAAAAAAAACGGCGTTGGCAAAACATATCGTTAGCATAGATTACCGAGTTGACTGGGATCACAGTAAAATTTTTATCTTTGAAACAGGTTATGTCAAACGCCGATTTCTTGAATCTTTTTTTATTCATAATTCTGAAAATGCAATCAATGATAAAGAAAATTGTTTTAATTCTGAAATTTATGATAATTTGGCGTAATTTACAGTTGGTTATTATTCGCTTTTAAACTTTTTGTTTTGCCTTTTTCTTTCAATTGCGTAGCACACTATTTATATTGCTTCACTCGTGCTTTCGTTTATTATTAGTCCCTGTAAAGAACAGCTGTATAGCTGTTCGAAACGTTGACGAATATTGAAGGTTTTTACATGCTCGGTAGGAACTTGTATTAACTTGAATAAACGTTATCATTACCAGAAGAGCTAAATAAAATGAATATCTCTACTTCTACGTAGCAGACAGGTGGGCGAAGGGTCAAGCAGTCTAGTCGTCGTAGTGGCCCAGTCTGTTAAAAGATTAGCAGAGAAATGAGCATGAGCTCATATGTAAGAAAAAGTTTTTTTGTCAAATGTTACTAATTACTCTCTGACTCAACCGGTTTTATTGTCTATCTAATGCACATATTTCCAAGTAAATAAGCAGTCATATCTTCACAGTCACACAGCTCACACAGTACAATGGTATCATTAATGGACCCCCGTGCAGGCAAAGCTAAACACGAATAAATTTATTCGACGCAATTAAACAAATTCGCCGTCTAAGTCACCCCATCATGATCTTGTCATGAGAAAAATGGCGACGCTTAGTGATAAGTATTTACCCAAATCCCATTCGGCACGCTCTGCCTCCCAATGTACACATATTCTTCATGGGGTTTGTAGTTGTTCAGTAACTTCAGCAACGATTGCGTGTTCACATACACGTCATCATCAAAATGGCACCACCAACTGAAAAAGCAGCGTTGATGAGCAACATAGGAGTTTTCAGTAGTGTAATCTATAGAATTTTACAATCGTTAGACACAAGTTCAATTACTTAATTGAATCAAAACCGAAGACATCAAAAAGGGTTTCACCAATTCTCTGCTTGGCTCTCTCAGAACAAAAGGCACAGTCTCAAAAAAATCGTGAAGTTTGCTTGCTGTGTCTTTGAAAAAGGTACTTAGCAAAATTTCCTTATCTTTACGTGGCAAACAAGTGGTGGGCTTCGCAATCTACCCGTCGTAGTAGACCAGTCTGAATATTATCATGAAAGCAATGCTTGTTAACCGGATACTATCAAGTCATATGTCGACCAAATCTTTAGTAAAATTGTCCTCAATCAAACTGTGTAAAAATGAAATAAGCGTTGCACCCTTCTCTCTCAAAACATAAAAAACTGTTTTTATAAAAGCTTCCAACTTTCTGGTCCGTGATAGGCTATTTTTGAAGGTGTGTTTGGTCTTTATGCATGATACTGCATCATGAATCGAAAATAATAATGCGTCAGTGATCCCTAGGGCTGAAGGTTACCCAGCATGCCGAAGTTGCCTCGCGAACTGTATTTTAAGTTGTCATGGCTTGATTCTTCAAGTTGAAAACGTAATATGTCAGTTAATGTGAGGTCATGATAAAGAAATCAAAAAAGCGCTTTTATGATATTTAGCCGTAGCAATAAAAACAGTTCTTGCCCCGTCTTGCGCTTCATGTACGTGTCAAACTCTTTTGAAGTCTTGCAGCACAAATGAGCTCTGAAAACAAAACAAAAAGCAGATCGAATTCTCGTTAATTCAAATCGGTAACGTGGTCGAGTGGGTTGGATCGCTATGATTGAGAATTCAAACCTCTTGATGGCTATGTTGTTGTGTCGTTGACCGTATAAGACAGTTTACCCTGTTTGATTGTAGTGCTGACTTACAAAGCTTTGAGGTTCATTACTTACACAATATCAAACTAGAACTTAACCGATATTTAATTGATCTTATGGTATCTAAACATTTCAACAGTACTTGACTGCAGTCGTAATTCCTGTGAATTTTTTAAATTGCCTAAAATATTTCTGAACTCCTTTGCAATGAACTTTGTCCGACAAATTTAAAACAAATGTTTCTAGCTTTCCTGATGCAACTGGAAGTAGAGGTTATAATTCAGCATGGTGCAGTCAGGAGCTTGCTATCTCTGAAGCAATCACTTTAATAGCAGACGAGTAGCTTAATAGCAAAGCTTTAAACAATAACATACGGAAATAAAAAGTGCTTGAAAACTCACCGCTGATGTTCTTGACCACAATTCGTCACTATTAAATGTTCAGCAGCTGAAAATGAAAAACATATTTTGTATTGACCTTGTGAAAACAAAGGAAGATATTAAGACTCTAAGTTTGCGAGTTCATAACTCGCACTAGCTTTGTGTTGCTCTATTTCCTCAAGACACTTTGCTGCTTTTCCTTTAATTGATCGCAAAGCCTGTGATAGATTTGCAGTGTGCCAACAGCGCGACCAATTCCGATGCGAGCAAGAAAATTAGCAGTTTACTATTTTTGTCGCAACTGGAAGATGACGCTACACAACCCTGGTTACAGTTCGAGGTCTTATGTATAGAGCAGAGTTCATTCTGCACGTGCGTACGCCTTAACTATAGGTACTCCAAAGGCACTAGGCCTACAAACATGAAACTTAACACAACTGATCATCGTTTTACTCAAAGTATGCTAACGCAATGTAGATTTATCGTAGTGAAGTAATCAAAGATAAACATCAACAAATGTTTTGCCCAAGCCATTTGTTCACGCATTTATTTCAGTAGTAACTTACGCAATAGAGAATTTAGTTTCTCATCTTCTTCATCTGTGATGATAAAAGTCTGTAAAATAAACCTATTGTAAGCAATTTCATATTCATAGAAGAAGGTTAAATTTATTGACCCAGGGATCAGGGGTTTGATTTTGTGGTGCTCCTGACCAGTCCCGTAGCACTCCAACCTTGGGCCCCCCCAAAGTAAGCGCAAGAGCCCCTGCGCACAGGTCATATCACTTTAGAGGTGTAAAATTGAAAAGCTGCATTAAGAAAATACACCACAATTTGTACATAAGTAAACAGGCTAATGTCAGAATAAAGCATGCCGATACCGAAGGTGCAAGTCATAAAAAATTCGGCACCGATGCCAGAGTTCAGTAGGACATTTATGCAGACACTGCGAAACGAAAGCAATGACACTGAAAAACATGAAAAAGTTATAAAAACACAGTATCATTTAAATAGTCTGGAGCGAACCTTTTTGTTCGCAAATGCTGTTATGACATTGTCATAATCAAGAGATCGGGCGCAGTCATTTTCGATTGACAACATGGATAATGAAGATAGTCTACTGTCTGTCATAGACGTTCTATTAAAAGTTTTGATCAGTTTCAATTTGCTGAAGCTTCTTTCAGCGCTGGCAACAGTCACGGGGCAAGTTAATAAGATTCGAAGTGCGATGTACACATTCGGATACAATTCAAATAAATGAGTCTTTAGAAGATAGTTCAGAAAGTCTTGAGCCGTATTGAGATTGCGTTTTTTTTGTAAAATTAAAACAAACCGCTGTAGCTCAGCGCTCATTTCATCAGAATCAATGTCACCGAACTTTTTTTGGAACTCTTTACAGCAAGTAAGAAGAGCATTTTCTTGTTGCACAAGCAAAAGTTTGTCTCGTGTGTACAAAAACGAAAAGGCGGAAGAAACCTCACGTAACAAATTAAAGCGCTCCTTTATTGACATAATAGCCTGGTCTACTAATGGATAGAAAAAGTTGCTTTTAAATTTCAGTTCAGGAGTAGCTCGTTGTTCCTCTTCACCTTGGTAATCAAACAATCTTCTTTTCTTTCCACTTCTTGACGGAGGAAAAGAAGGATCAATATCCAATTCCTGTGCTATTTCAACAGCAGATGTTGCGGCACTGTCATAACCCGTTGTGCGATAGTTTTGCAAAAACTTTTCAGTTGCCTGGATTTCCGTTTCCATTGTATGAAGGGAGACTCCATACGATTGAAGAATCTTGCTTGCTTTATTGACTTGGAATAGGATATCATACCAAATAAACACCGACAAAAGAAAACTCCATTTTGATAAATGAGCTATCAACGATTTTGTTTCTGAGGCAGCTCTTCCATCTTTTCTTTCTATGGAAATGGCTTCCAAGTCTTTCAGTGCCAGCAACCCCTCTTTTAAATTGTATCGAAGAGGTTTGATGCATTTAATTCTGCTTTCCCAACGAGTATCAGATTGTGACTTTATGGACAGCTCCACATGTTTCTTCAAAATTTCCCAACGCTGAGCAGAGGAAGAAAACAGCACATACAACCTTGTAAGTACTCCAAAAAATATCAATGCTTCCGTCGATGAATTAGCACTGTCAACAACAACTAAGTTAAGGGTATGGTTTGCACAGGGCACGTAAACAGCTTTGGGATTGATGTCTAGCATTCTTGCTTGGACCCCAGAATGTTTTCCTTTCATGTTAGCACCATTATCATATGACTGACCTCGACAATCAGACAATTCGAGTTGCAGTTCGGTCGCTTTTTCTAAGAAAGCGTCCAACAAGCCTTTCCCAGTACTGTCACTTATTCTCAAGTAGCCAAAAAATGTTTCTTTAACAACAGCAGCTTCTTCATTACATAGTACATAACGGAGAATGACAGACATTTGTTCATGATGTGACATATCTGGAGTGCAGTCCAAAATTATAGAAAAATATTTTGCCAATTTCAATTGCTGTAAATTTTCTTTTTCAACTTCTGTCGCTAGCAATTCAATTAGTTCATTTTGTATGGTACGACTCAAATAGTGATCTTTAGTGTTTTTATTCTTGATTCTGTCTTGAAGCTCTTTTAGGATCGGATCTCTTCTTGCCAAAAGCTCAAATATACCCAGAAAATTTCCATTGTGAGGAGATCCTAAGACTTCTTCAGATCCTCTAAAAGCAAGATTCCTTTCCGATAGAAACAAGGCAATGTCGATAAGTCTCTGTAAAACATTTCTCCAAAAACGTCTTTCATTGAAAAAAATATTCATCTTGCGTTTGTCGATAGTGGACGAATTTCTTATCCCTTCAGCTAGCAACATCCATTGACTGCAGCATTCTTGGTGGGAAATGCCGTTTTCATGGTCTTTCAGTTTTTTTCGAAAAACCCTCCCATGTATTTATACCACTACAAAAGGGACTTAGTGTTTTTCCAAATAGCTTACAACAAAAGCAAAAAACTTGATCTGATTCCCCAGAATAAACTAGCCACGACCGTGAAACACTTTCACCATTAGGTAACACACGTTTATAATGGTTGGAGGAAAAACGTCGCCTTGGAGTTGTGTTATTATATGGAAAATTCATTATTAGTTGATGTGGTCCACGCTTTACTATATCACATCGTTGAGCATCAGAAATACTTTCAGGCCATTTACATGGGTCATCAGGGATAGGGGTAAATTGAGATTCAGTTATTTTTGATATTGAAGGTTGCGTATTGGCAGGTAAATCACAACTTACATTTTCTGGAAATTCACAATCACTTTGATGCTGATCGTCATAGTCTTCTTTTTCTTGTACACTATAGTTTTCTTCATCCCTCTCGGTACTAGTGCCAGGTCTACTCTGCTCAGTAATCTTGAAAAAATCTGTCATCTTGGGCAATTTCGCTACAGCATCTCGAGCAGTGGCTGCTTCTTTTCTCTTTTGAGCACCACTTTTTGAACGTTTCATTCTATACAATGTCAATAAAATACTTTATCTGCACTCTGCAGTGTATATATATTGTCCCGGTATTTATAGCCAAACAGAATTCCAGACCATTCTATGATTGTTGCGTAACAACGGCATTGTTACGTCAATCGAATATTCAAGATTCTACCAGAAAATCAATCGAAATATTCTAGATTCTGCGAGATAAAATGACGTTGCATTCACTTATGATGTCACAAGCCAATTTCTTCCTACAGTTTAAATCGGTTGTAAACAAGTCTGCTGAACTGAAAATAGTCACGTAGCCAAAAAGCAATTTCAGAATAACTTGGGCCCCCAAAGTTGGCCTGCCCCCCCCAATTGGGGGGTTTAGGGGGCGGCTGCTACGTCTCTGCTCCTGACCTTCTGCCAATAGACAAGGAACCAGCTCAGCTAGCGTTGTCTAAAACGCTAGCTTTATAAACTTTGGAGTTAACAGAATAGCTTTGGCCGTCGCGTCAGCTTCAATCAAGGAGCAGTTATAGCTGGGGTTTTTAACCTTTATCCTTTCATTTACCCCTCAGCAAGTTTCAAAAGTAAAATTTGCTTCCCCCCAATTTTTTATATTTTTACTTCCGCAAATGACTATTGTGGTAGGTAAAAGTGTGAACTTTTGCCAACAAAATTTACCCTCAAGGCAGATCAAAATTACCCCCGGTTGAGAACCCCTGAGTTATAGGAACAATAACAAAAAGATGATTTTTTTGACGTAACTCATTTCGGTTTCAAAACCAGTTGTAGCCAATTTAAAAGGAAATTCAGTCAAAAACATTATTGAAGAACAATCATAGCTTCTATTTTCCTCTACACGCTTTCTGTGCTGTATCTTCAAATGAGTAAGGAAGCAAAACCAGAACAAAAGTAGCAAGGCATAACAAAACAGTAACTATTTTTTGATAAAAGTAATACAATAAAATTATAGGCCAATGTCACTACTTGGTGATGCTCTCTTTTGCAATCACATGCGTGACTCGAATCGCTGGCTACGTTTTATGTGCTCTATTTTCTGATACCCATAGCCAAGGGGCTAAAGGAGCCAGCTCTCACCAAAAATTTTAGCTCTGACTCTAGATGGTTTGTGAAGGTATTTTTAAGCAAAACAGCAAAAGTATTTTCATTTATGTCGCGCGATTTTACACTGGGGTTTGTATGCTTTGATTTCCTCCCTCACTTTCTCAACTTATTAACTACGTCTTACGTGCCCCGTTTTCGCGTAATCAAGGATTAGAAACAGCCAGATGTCTCCAAATTTTAACCTTCATCTTCATACACCTACTAAACTGTTCAACCTGTTCGAGAAAAATGGCAAAAAAGATTTTTTGCGTACAATGCAATTTTGCACAGGTGCATTGCTTCTTTTCTATTTGTCCAAAAATTTTCAAGCCATTAGCTACCACATATGTGCTCTGTTTCCTGCTCATACACGTCTAAAAAGACCGTGTCTAAAATTTGAGAAAAGTACAGATCTTTTATCTCCTGATACGCTATTGCTCAAAAGAAAGCATACAAGGCTTACACAAGGTGGTGAAAAGGACTATATCCACTCCCAAATTTTTAGCTTTGATCTCAATAGTTCTATCAAGCTACATTTAAGTAAAATATCATAAAATGTTACTCTGTATGCAGTGCGATTTTCTTTACCTCACGACTATGTTTTTCATTTCTTTGCACAGTTAATCGGAAATATTTGAACTTTGTTTTCCTAATAAATTTTACACCTTGAAACTGCACTTCATCACCATCTCCATTTTCATTCATGCACACAAAACCTGTTTAGCTTTGGCTAACTTTTATTCCTCTTCTACGTAATGCGTCTCTCCAGCTCTCAAGTTTTATCTTCATCTCTTTTTTGCTCCTCCTACGTAGGACAATATCGTTTGCAATCATCATTGTCTATGGAGATTCTTTTCTGATCTCATTAGTTAACCTATCCACAACTATTGCATAAAAGAAATGCCGATCCTTGATGTAGTCCAACCTTCTCATTAACCATCTCGTTAACCCTACTCTGCATCTTACCATTAGTTTGCCACCTTTATACGTGTCTTGTACCACACTCACATACTTCTTCACTCCAGATTTCCTCAAACAGTATCAGAGCAAGGTGTCATACGCTTTTTTCAAGTCCATTAATATGCAAATCAGTTCTCTCTGTTTTTTTTCAATGAGCATTTTCAAAGCAAGCAGCGCATTTGTTGTACTTTATCGTGTGGCGCAAAGCTATATTGTTGTTCACAGATTTTCGGTTCAACTCGCTGTCTTTTTTCCGTAACTCTTTTCCATATCCGCACTCTAAGGCTCATTAGATTTGTTCCTCTATAATTACCGCATTTGAGCACATCATCTTTATTTTTGGATACTGCTTTCGACGTTCTTTTTCTTCTCTCTTTTGACATCTTTTTACCGTCTTACTTGTCATTGAAACATCTTGGTTAACAAGTTCACTGCCAAATGCCCCAAATACTTTTGTCCCACTACTGGTATATCATCAGGACATACTGCGTTCCCATTTTTCCTTTTCGCATCGCCGTGCAGACTTCTTTCTCACTGATTCGCTTTGCTGCGTGGGATACTTTTTCCACCTTTTTTCTTTCATTTTCTATGTTTATAGGTTCACTAAAATATTTACTTCATCGTCTCACCATATTTTCTTCTTTTGCTAGCACAATATGGTTGGCACTCTTTATTGCCCGAATCTGTTGCTCATCTCTTCCAGCTTGATTTCTTTTTTTTTGCAAAATCAAAATAATATCTTTTCCTCTTCTTTGCTGTTAGCTTAGCGAAAAAATGTTGATATGTTTTTCCAAAACTACTACCAAAATCGTTTTTTCTTTTTGATTTGACTTTTTTTATAACAACGACGCTATTTTTGTTCCTCTGACTGTCCTGTCTTTTTTGCTAGTCTTTTCCGTGTAATACTTTTTTTTGCTTTCTTATTTCACTACCAGTTTTCTTATTTTCTTTTAACTGTCTAGTTGTCATACAAAGCACGTTTCTGACAGCATCTTTCTCACGGCTGTTGCAGTATTCCAGTCTTCTTTACCTTTTGAAAATATTTTTGTGCTTTCTGAAACTGCATGCTGTAGTCTTCTTTTTCAATTTCCACCATGTGATTTTCGAAGGAAACCTAAATCTGTTTTTTATTTTTAATGCAGGCTGCGTTTGTACATAGCGGTTTTCGCAACCAGGTATCAAACTTCTTACCGATATTTAAAGCAGATTTTGAGACGAGGTTTCGCTTGTTGACACTAAGTGAAAGCAGAGCGACGTTCTCTTGGTGCTCATTAGTAAGCAGTAATCCATAGAGTAAATTTTACCAGCAATTTTTGATAGTTTGAAAGGTTATTTTAGGATTCCAAAAGGATTTGAGTGCGATTTTTAACTGATTTTAAATCAAAGAATTGTTCGTTGATGATAATTAAGCCTTTCTTTTGCTACATATTTTTCATCTTCCGGAAAATTTCAAGATTTCTACAACAATGAAATCGGACCGAAGCTCTATGTTAACATTCAAACTTGAAGATCCTTGGTTGGGAGATTAACATCTTGAAAACGATTGTTTTGCCTATTTTCTTCACGTGCATATCGTTTTTTCTTAATTTCACAACTTGAATGTCTGAAAACTTTTATTCGAAAAATGATTGCTTTTCTCACTTTGTTCAATACTATGCCTTGATATTCTTGTGAGTAAATGCAACATTTTATTTCAATTTTTGTTAAAAACGAATGCAAATTCATCACTTTTTTACTGAAACCAGAGTAGTCTTGACGATTTCATATTAAACAAAGGTTATTGAAATCCAAGTTTAAAGGGAAAATTAAGAACGATCACATTACTGAGTAAATCTCTTGCTTAACGGAGCAACATTTTTGCTATTTTGCTTGAAAATATAATTTTGGAAAATAGGCGGGGTAAATCGCAGCAAACAACACTTCTGGGCGAAATCCCATCTTATACCAAGAAACAATTTTGCTTTTTACTGAAATATATGTAAATAGGCCAACTCGAGGCGCGGCTAAAAATTCGCTGGAGATATGGACCCTTTTATTTTTCTGCGTGGGTCTTTTGTGCCCTCTTCGCTGCGTAGGCTTAGCCTTGGGGTAAAAAAAATAATGTTTTTCTAAACTTTAGACATGGCTTTTTTAGCCCTCTTGCGTTATTTATGCAGGAAAGAGAGAGCATAAAAGGTATCCAGGAAATTGAACCAGTTTAGAAGGAAATTAACAGAAAACAGCACCCCTGAGAAAAATCGCATCTCTATTTTGCTTCTTCACATTTTCTGCTGTTTTGTTCGTAAACGTATTTGGCATTTTGATTGAAAATAGCTTATTATACCTGCCGGAGTCAAAATAAATATCGGGAAGAGGCAAGGATTTTTTTGCACTTCTGCTACGTCTTTGAAAAAAATTAAGCAAATAAGTTTTATCCAAGAATTTTAAAAAGCAAGGAAGAAATAAAATATTAACACCCCTGTGAGATATCGCGCAATATGCGAAAAAACATTTTTGCTACTTTGCTTCAAAATAGCTTCACATACCTACGGCGGTTAGGAATAAAACTTTGAAAAGAGGCATGGCCCATTAGCGCTCCTAATAATCACTCGTATGTACGGAAAAGAGCTAATACGATGTCAAGAACTTGAGATAGTTCGACAGAAATTGAAGCAAACAACATTTCTTAAAAGTGTACTGGGGTCTGGAAAAAATTCCAACAAGGCAAAGCTCCCGTAGCACCCCTGGTAATGCCTATGCGGAAATTACAAACTAACATTCTCGTAAAGGAATTTCTGATGAAAGGAAGAACACAAGGAGAAAAGAAGTCGATTTTAAATCTGCGAAGAAGAGCAAATAGGAAGAGTATCGACATTTAAGAAAGAGAGGGGAGTTCTTCAGCAATACTTTGATTCCCGCGTAGTCAGAGTAGGGGTCAAGAAAAGACTGAAATTTTAGAAAGGGATATGGCCTGTTTGAAAAAGATGTCACACCACCGCCAGCGGCGATTAATCAGGTAAAGGAAAACCAAAGCGGGAGTGAGTGCAATCAAATCGCGTAACAAATTATCTAGGGATCCTGAAAGATGAAAAAGAGTTGATGGTAAATTGCTGGGCACAGAAAATATCAACAAGGAAAAGCGAAAAAGAGTGAATTTCAACTCTTCTGGCACAAAGACTTTCAGCTTTCCAGTGGAGAACCCTAAGCTAAACTCCAGAGAAAAGAGAAAGGTACACCTTAAATGTGTTGATTTGGAGTGGGGCAGCGTTGCACTGACCTGCCCCTACAGGTCACTTTATCAGCGTACATAAAACAGGAAAAAATAGGGCCACGATAAGAATGAACATTCTCGCTCATCAAAAGTAGAAGAAAAAAAAAAGATTGGAGAGAGAAAGATAGAGGCAGGATCACAGCAAAAGAAGCAAAGGCCGATGTCGGATGTTAGAGAAAGAGAGAGGGGGGCGTCCTGCTCTTCTGCGTTTGCTCAGTAGACAGCAATGCAAAAAATGGAAATCTTGGGGTGCCCAACAGGCACTTCGGCCCAACCCAACAGAGCTGGGAATCGCACAACCGCGATGAGATGACTGTTGATTGGTGCAAATAGTGACCAGTTTGGTTTGCCTGATGAATGACATTTTAATCTAATGCATCTGGTCGCTAATTTAAAATTAAAGGAAGTATGCCTCCTTTGAAGACCAGCATTCCACATGCCATGATTTACCGTAGCTTGCTGACCTTTATAAAAGTTTTAAGAGATATTTTTCCAATAAATTGAATAAAATTATTTACACGACAACTATCGCTAAGCAACTTTTTAAGCAGTTTGCTAAAAAAAAAATGCTTTTCGCTGGTTTGTTGGTTAAAAATTTGCGATACGTAACTGCAAACTATTAGAATTAGAAAACAAATTCTACAAATCAAAGATAGATGACTCTGAACAACCACAAGTATCGCAGCATCATTTACACTTGAGAAACAATTCAAATCATCTTTCTTCTCGCTATACTCGGTTGCCATACGCAACTGCAAAATTTGAAAATCAAAAATGAAAAGTAAGATGTAATTAAGAATACCTACCAGCGTGAGCAAACAAAACAGCACTTCTCTTGATTCAACCAAAAATTACTGCCTAAGCTTCTCTGGTAATGGTGCGAAAACCATTCAGAAATTAAAATAAATCAATTAATTTCAAACCGTGAGAAAACTGTTTCCTCTCAAATCTTCAAGCGGCCCTACCCAAAAAAATTTATTTAGGCAAAACTTCCATTGCCAAAACCATGGCAATAGCTCATCGCTCCTTGTAAATGGCCAAGTTTTACGTTTTGAAAAGGGCTTAAGGCCTTTAATTAGCAGCGCTTCCATTACCTCGATTTCAGAGTTAAAACGGCACTTTTTTAATAATGTAAAGTTTTGCTTTGCTGGCATTGTTTCTATGCAGGCTTTGAATTGATCACGATGGGATTTGATGGCAGAGTTAGGTGAATTTTGGTTTTAAGAAAGATGGTTTTCAATTCTAACGAATAATTGTCTAGTCGTCATATCGATGTATGACGTGTTCTTGTCACAAAAACAAGTGTACTGATAGACAACATTCGAACAAAAAAGAGCGGATAGAGGAAATTTAAGGTTAAAATACGAAAGTGTTTTCAAAGTTTGGTAGGCTATTTTTATACCAGAACCAAGTCTGTGACAATACAAATGCAGCCATGCGTTTATCGAATTTAATAACTGAGGTAACAATGTACGGAAGGGTTAAGTTAGAATTTAAGTTAGGGGAATAGCTTAGGGGGAGTCGGCGGGAGATTGTTGGTTGTGGTTGTTAAATGTATTTTTAGACCTGTCTATCACACTTAAGATAAAAGATTTTGGGTATTCGTTCAGTTTAAATAAAGAGACACTAAAGTTGATTTCAGTTTTCAATAACGAGTTGTTTGATGAAAATAAGTATACCACAATGTGACAACTGATAAAGCCTCATTTCCAGGTCAAAGGCGCTACACTTTTGAAATGTAGGAGTACACCGGTAAAAGTTGGTTTGCGGTACATACTAATATTAAATTCTCCATCACAAAATGGTAGTTAGTGTCCTGGGTCCTACTCACAAGTGGAACGAAGGTTGAGGTGCTGGTTGTTAAGCATATTTAAAAACAATTGAGCATCTGCCAATAAAATGTAGATTGCAAAACCACCGTGCACATAACGCACATAAAATGATGGCTAAAATGAAAAATTGAACAAAAATTTCTTTTTTCAATCATCTTAAGAAAACGATTAGCTAATGTAAGGCCTAAAGAATTGCCCATAGCTAGACAGTCTATTTGTGAGAATAGCTTACGAATTTGATTAAATATACCTTTGGTACTAAGTTTTAAAAGCTTATTAAAGACGTTTTGCGTAATTAGTTTTCGGATTGTAAAAAAGGTAACTCAGGGTTGACATTCCTTGAGAGTAATTTCATAGCAATATTATCTGTTACCAGGTCGATTTAGCTGAAACGTTGGTAAAGAGGCTAGTCACATGAAAACTCACCAGTGTAACATCGTTTGTAAACTTAATTCTTCAATATGCTCTATAAGGTTTGAGGTTGAAGATAAGGAAAAATTATCAGAGATATATGGTTTGATTAAAGAATCACACCATTAAGCAAGATTATGTTACTGCTTATTAACCATAGAAGTGACTAGTCTGAGGGGACATCCGGTTGTATGAATTTTGGCTTTACCGTAAAGACGGCCAGGCATACAATCTGAAGGTAACAAGTTTAAACAGGTAACTGGTTCGACCAGTGATTTTATATACATTGCAAGATAATTTTGTTACTGTTGCCTTTTTTGATCAAAGGGGCAGACTTGCTATTTTCGAGTACATTACTATTAAGATAAAAGTCAATTTCTTTTAATTTAATTCGGTCATTGACTATTAAACGTAACTTTTTAAAGTAACAATCAGCATTTAGCACTGCTACGCAGTTACCTTTATCAAATTGGCAAATTTTAAGTTTTGTTTAAATTTACAGGATTATTTTTGCCTTGACGAAATCCCCGAGAGGGAAGGCAAAGCTTCGGTGTTATTGTTTATTTTTTGTTTTGTTTTATATTTCTTAGGTTAACTTTACTATGTTCAATAAAGTATTGCTCTTTACTATGTTCAAAAAAAATCACAACCAAAGCGTTGTAAAAAACAAAACAATCTAATTTGTTATTAAAATCAAAACCTCCAAAATTTGACGTTTTCATCTCCAATAGGATTATTAGGCATGATCTCCGATTTGTTTTGAAACCAATTACGTCAAAATTTTTACATTTTTCATTATCTGCAAAATTTGGACCAAATAATATCTTCAACACTTCTACAAGCCTTACGGGTATTTGCACTACAAAACTGGGAAATGGTATGCTCATAATTGTCTTTTATGGGCAAAGATCTTTACAAGCATAACGAAGTTACAATGGTAAACTAGAGGTCGGAGGGGAAAATGTCCTCCAAAAAATATTTCTTAGCAAGAAAAATTAATACAATAACCACAAATTAGCAGAAACCACATTAAATCAATCGACTAATAAAATCTCTTTTCCTAGAATAGTGTTTACCAAGCTGTGTGCAGCGGCCCACTTGTGTGCCGTGGAATATTTGCTGGTGTGCTGCGGGTTTTTTAAAATACTTTTTATTTATACAAGGTTTCGGCTAAGACTGAGTAAATGCTACCATGAAGTAATGATCAATAACGTCGGAAAAGAAAGGTTATCATCTTTCTCGTTGTCACCTGTAATGCTACCCGCGATCAACTGTTGTGAAACGAAATTTGTTCAGCTTTTTTACTGCGCTGACAGACAAAAAAGCTTGAGAAACACTGTTCTAGAATATTACTCCCGACCTAAAATTTGATCTTCGTGCTTTACCAGCTCACAACCAAACACCCCTTACTTGATTCAAAGCAAATTTTAACCAGGTACGAAGTAGAACTGAAACCCTCTTCTCGTGGAATGGTTTGGTTGTTTTAATTGTGATTGTGATGTCATCAAGTGTAATACCGTTTTGCGGAGCACTAGTTGTTCTACAGCTTAAATCTCGAATTGCGCTGTTTGAAAAATTGTTAACATATTGCCGCAGATTATATATTGTTGCCAACAAGATTGTAGACAAAAGGCTATACATCACAGAGGCAACAAGCACAAGTCTAAGTCTCATTACTCTAATCAAACAAGTCTAAATAGCAATAACACAAAAATATTTAATAGGAATAGCAAAAGCACTAAATAGCAATAACACAAATTCTTCGAATATACTTACAGTATATTTATATTCATTTTGAGCGAACTGCCGAAAGTGACACTGTTTCGACCTATCAGATCTCTTCAGTGCAGTTGGTAACTTACAATAGTTAGAGGCTTTAAACGAAGCATAGCTTAGACCATCACATCTGCGAGCCCTATACTGGGTCCACTGTAGTGGATGGTCTGTCAGTACTCTACAAGGCCGTATAACTTGTAAATGAGTGGTGGTTGTTGCAAGTGCACGACGCCTAATAACTGCAAGAGTGTCACCGTCTGAAGTTCGCTTAAAGTGCATTACAGGCCTATTGCATCACTTTAAGAACTTGAGACGATTGGGCCGTAACAGCACTATTGTTTTGGCAGTTTTTGGACGCAGTGCTCTTGCAACAACCGCCACTCATTTACGAGTGATACGGCTTCGCGAAGTACTAATACACCATCCACTACAGTGGACCCAGTATAGGTCCCACAAATGTGATGGTCTAATTTATGCTTTATTAAAAGCCTCTGGCTTGTAAAAAAGATGAGAAGTGGTACAAAATTTGAATAAAGCTTGTTTTTGTTTTTGTTTTATTTGCCATATTTATCCTCCATTCAGGAGAAAGCGAATTGTATCGCTATACTTTAGACGATAAGTCCGCACTCGCTTGGGATTTGCCTTTTTCGAGGTTTATGGGTCACCTGTCTTCCACATAAAGGTGGGGCGTCCCGTTAAGTGCCTTGCCCAAGGACACAACAAGCGAACTTGCCGGCTTGTTCTCCACAACCTCCCATAAATGCCGAGCGCCAAGCAGGGAAGCTGTGAATACCATTTTTTAAAGTCTTTTGGTATGACTCGACAAGGGGAATGAACCCCAGGTCTACCGACTGCGAAGCGGACGCTCTAGCCACTACGCCATCGCGTCGGTTATCGACCATTTCATATTACTCTTTTGCAAAGAATAAGTGAAAACTCGAACGTTTTCGTCTAGCTCTCATCAGGAGTTATCGCTAGAATGAAGCCTGGTGTTGATGGCGAGGTATTTATAGCGAACGAAGCTGGTGAGAATGGCGGAACGTTCTGATTGGTAGACAACTCTAGCTTCTTGTCGGTCACCAACTGCACTGAAGAGACCTGATAGGTTGAAACAGTGTCACTGTCTGTAGTTCGCTCAAATTGCATCGCTAGCCTCTTGTATTACTTTAAGAGCTTATTTATATTGTTTCCTAGCTCAGTAGATAACATCTAAACAATATGATAAGCTTCACTAATCAGGGTTTGCCTTCTGTAAATCTGCAATTCCTTTTTCACATAAGACTTCAATGCATTGTTGTGAGTTCATCATTTCATGGACTGGGGAAAGATAGCTATCGAGTTGGTAACTAAATCTACCATAAATTTCCTTTTCTGGACGTTTAACTATTAGAATCACGCGCTTTTCAACAAACTTCTCATCCAAAGGACGACTAACAAACCGCCAACGTTAATCTTAAGCGTAAAAATTGCTTTCGTCTATAAACAAATCTTTTCTTTACTAATTCGCTCCACAGTTTTTGATACAATGCCCATTTGCATCTTTTACTTCGAATGCTGTCAGCTAATAGCTGCAACTTTACGGGCTTTCTAGTCCGACGACTATTTTCCAGGAGCGTTCTGTACTGAATAAAACTTGAACTCCACCTAAAGCCAGTTCATTTTTCACTGCAACGCTGCTCATTTTTTTGGGACCTTTTATTGTGTTGCAACAGGAAACTGTAATCTTTCGCTTTAGCCCACAATCAACCCTCCACCTAAGGGTGAGATTTTCAGTATCAGCAGCCTTCTCAACAATGCAAGACACTGTATTCTGGTTTACTCCAACCAACTTTGCAATAGCACTTTGAGCCATTTCAGTATATTTACTTAACGTAAATGTTTTACCATCTTTTTTTGAAGTAACATTCATCATCTTGTGCAACTATAACTGACTTGCAATATTTCTGCGACAAAGGTGACATTAAGTTATTGCCAAAGCCAATTGAAAGTAGGGCAGTAAAATATCAAAATCTTAAAAACATGCAACTATTTAGCACAAAGGCTGTTGTTTAATCACAGAAAAGCTGATCGATTCAATGCCAAACCGAGTCAAACAATTACTTCACTGCTGCGGCGGTCACAAAAAAAGTGTTAAACGTGTGATAATTGTGAGCAAACTGCAGACAGTGACACTATTTCCACCTATTAGGTTTTTCAGTGCCAAATGCTCTTAAGAGACCTGAAAGATTGAAACAGTGTCACTGTCTGCAGTTTGCTCAGTGTGATGATATGTGTTTTACAAAATGTAGCAGGTAAATCCGTATTTTTGATTTTGTCAGTACCATGCAATTAATTACCACAATGGAGTAGCCTCCGCTTGGACTTTGCGGAAATGCTGAAAAGTTTTTAATTTTTCCAAATCTTGGTGTTTGACTGGGATGCCAATGTAAAAGGATGACTTAGTATTTTTGCTTTTGCAAAAGCCAGCATTTGAAGATCAGGACTTCTGATGACGAATCAATCAAAAATTTTTCTTTATGACTTGGTTTTGCATTACATAATTTGATTTTGTTGGAAAACTTTCATGCTGCTTGATGCTGTAGACGTGGCTATTTAATGTGCATGGTGGGCAGTAATGGCGGAACCATTTTTAAAGTGGCGGGCCCCAGCAGCAGTAGCCGGTTCTACTCTGGATTGCAGCTCGAATATTGCAGCGTCAACCGGGCCAATTATGGTTACAAAGTGCCACTGCAGGGCATGAAGCAGATACTAACTAATATTCTTGATACCCTAGGGAGGCATTTTGTAGCCATGATGGTACCACAAATGACGATGTTGGTTAATATCGGTTTTACAAATGACAATCAAGTTCTGGAATCAGTCTGGTCACCTTTGCTATGCCATGGAATATTAAGTTACAAATAGATTGATATTAAGCTACAATGCTTGGCACCAATAAATCTAGTGCAGCTCGCCAAAGCCGCTCTTGCAAAAATATTGGGGAAGCCTGGCCCTTGCGGTTTTGCCATGACAATGGTGGCCGCGCTTTTATCCGTTCTTGGGCTTTACAAATCGAGTAAATCGAAATCAAAAAACAACAATTCTTTGGCTTTGTATGGGGCTGAAGAACTGATCTTCATATTGCATAGCTCTCAAAGCACTCGCCAAAGAAGATGAAATTTCTACCAAAGCACAAATTCCGGCTTCACGGAACCCGAATGAAATTTTGTCCGCAAAAAAAGCTAGTGAAAATGCATAAAGAACAAGACTGGAAAAACCTGAGCAGACAATGACTAAACAATGTTTCTGCGCATTCATGAGTCCATACCTCGATTACCAAATATTTTGCAAAGTTCAAACATTAAATTATCTAGAGGCTAAAAAATGAGAGCAGTAAGGTGGAAAGCTAAGAAATCTGATATGATTTTGTTTAGCAAACCAAAGGTGGACACGTCAACGTGAAAAGTACAATTGTCGAGAAGGAAAGGAATAGTATTTTTCCCATACGGATTAACTTTGCTCGCAAAATTTTTTCACCTTATTGAACAGATTTCAATGTTTGGCCACGCTGATTGAAACTTGTAGCCAGTTACCCTACTTTTATGTTGCGCTCTAAATAGCCAACTCTCCTGAATCTTTATACAAAAAACGGGAAAATCGAATTTCCAAGATGGTTAACCCCAAAACCATATGTAACAAGATTACCGCGTTTTTTCAACATAACTAATTGCAATCGTTTGAAATCTATCTGGTTATATATTTTTTTTGCATGTTGTTGTTATTACCCGATCCCTTTCGAGGGATGGGGGCATGGAGGAAGACCATGGAGCCCCAGAACCCGGGCAACTCCCCACGGCCTCGACCAGAGGTAGTAGAAAGACAGAGTTGCCAAAGAGTGAGCCCTGCAAAAAGTCCGTAGCTGGACAGTGTAGCATGAGATGAAAGGTGTTCTGGGACAAGTGTCCGCAGACGCTGCAGGAAGGATTCTCGATTCTGCCAATCCTAGAAAGATAAGAGCTCAACAGTGGGCTGTGTCCGTTGCAGCGAAGACGAGAGAGCACACAGCGAGCGTGACGAGGGAGCACAAGCTCTTCGATGGAAATCGTGGGAAAGAGTGGTCTCAGTGCCACAAAGAGAGCAGCTGGTAAGTATGTCAGAGCCGCCTTTGCCTAAAGGAAAAGGAACAGAGCCGTCAGTCCAAAGTACCAGGTCGTAAGATGGGACAGAGCCAAGGTAAGCGAGAGCCGCACCTTGGCGAGAGAAAGAAAAATCAGAGCGGGATCGTGGAAAGGAAAGGATAGAATCCGTTGTAAAGGAAGGCAGGATCCAAGGAGGAGAGAGGGGGAAAGCACGGAGCGCCTCCTAGGAGAAGTAGAAGGAAGTATGAGCAGGTAAATGGACGTAAAAGCTCTCCAGGACGATCTGCAGAGTCTTGGTTTCATTTCAAGTCTGGCCAAACCTGAAATGGGAAAGGAGGTTGGCATACGAAGAGCCCGCTCATAAGATGACAAAGCGAAATGAGCCAGGGCGGTTCGTAGGGGAGGTAGAGATGCGTCAGAGAGAAGAAGTGGGATAGGGGAAGACGAGAGGCAGCGGAGATGGCACGACTAGCCGCTTGGTGAAGGCTTGCAATTTGGTGATATCGGCAGCGCTTAAGAAAGGAAACCTTTCGGGTGAAGCATAAGTGAGAAGGGGATAAAGAAAATCTTTATACAGAAGAGAGAGGGAATCCTTATAGAGGCCCCATGAGGAAGCAGAGATACAGCGTAAGGCCTTGAGACGAGGGAAAAACTTGGCCTTCAGCGAAGAAACATGTTTTAGTTTTTGCATCGCTTGGATTGTTAGGTGTCTAGTTTCATTCACATTTCATGTTTGATAAGGCCGATGCTCTTTTCTTTCCAAGATTTTATGTGGTTTAGTGGAATAGTGGAAATTAAAATGTATCTAAATGAATCCTAGTATTTAAATGAATGCAGCTCTTGGCATAGGTGGCGTCCGCATGTCTGGTCATAAATCCCTGGACTCAGTCGACATCAACAAATGCTTTCTAGTCCGCTGGAACTTCAAAACTGGCTGCCTTAGACAGTTTGAACACCAGAATGCCCAGTATAACAAACGGGATCCAAAACATACTTTCGACAAATTATTCGCCCATTGCTCAAAACACCTTGCTGTCGTGACAATTTGAGCATTTTTGACGACACCGCACAGAAATGCGTGAAATCTTGGTAATCAACCATCTGAAGATACGATACAGACAGACAAATTATTGGGTATAAAAAGCAAATTGTTCTCATTGTAACAAGAAAGAATTTTACCAGGCGAGAAATAGCCAACCAAATCTTTTGAAATTCTTTACAAGCAACGACATATCAATTGAGGAAGAAAAAATTGAGGCCAAATTCTTCCTCCACATTTTCAAACTCTTTTCAATTAAATATCGTCATTTACTGGTTGTTGACGTAAAAACTCCTGCTTGTTGTGCATTTGTACGTGTGGTTCGCATCATCTTTACTTACACGGTAATTAAAACCTTTTATCTCTGTCAAAAGCGCAATTCGGTCCATGTGAGTGCGTTCGTTAACTCCTCCAAAACTACTGGACCTACAAACATCAAACTTGGCAAGATAGTTGTAAGGGAGTTGGTGACGTTACGATCACGTCAAAGTTCAAGATATTTTTATTAATTCGCATTTCTCGACGAAGACAAAAGCAATGTTTTGCTTTACCGTAAGACAGCATTTGACATACTATCTTCCACGAGCAAAACATCGAGAAATTTTACCCATTTAAAATAATGTCAAGATAACGATTGATGTAAAAATATGTTTTCTTCATTTTCGCAAAAAATACTGTCCATAGATAAGCGGGAGATAGCTTTTTTCGGAGATATTAAAAAGGTGCTTCCGATAAAAATAAATTTCCTACAATTTAAGTTTTATCACGGATGTTTTTTAAGCAACATGCATTGAAAAGCTTTAAAAAGTTTTTTAAGCATGCTTTTTTTTGAATGGTTCAAAACAACTTTGTTTAGTCGCAATGCTGTCTGAAACCACTTTAGTAAAAACAGCTGTGGATAGCATTATTACACATCGTCATTAGGAAATCAAACGTAAATAGCAAAATCTATTACTGATATGTTGCCTGTTAAAGTACCACGGTAAACAGTACTATTTGTCATTTATGTGACCAAAGATGCAGTTTAAATAATGTAGAAATTACTATAAGCCGGCACATTGTTTGGGACTTAGGCAGGCCAATTGCAAATCACACTTCTGAAAAAGAAAAAAGCGCAAAGATCTGAGCAAAAACATAAAAACACAAATGCTGGAGCGATAAGAGCTGTGCGGTTAAAAACCGAATTACTTATGAATCAAAACTAGAGTATCGCCATCAGGGACTAAGCTTGATAATCCGCAGCTTCATACCATCAATCGACATCAAGTAGCTAAACCTGAAAATCCCAATTCCCACACCATCAGTTGACATCAAGTACAGAACACGCAAATCCCGGTGATGGATTAAACCTAGAAAATTAGAATTCTTGACCATTAATCAACATCAAATGCAGAACACCCGAATCCCAAGCACTTATACCAGAAGTGCCCAACTTTAACTGATATGAAATCTACTTTTACATTTTTCAGTTTTGGATAGCTACCAATCTGGCAAAGCAATGAAACCAAATCTATGCCAGTGGGTCTATCGCTATTATTCAGTTGCACAAACAACTTACACTCACAGTCTCACATAATGCAGTAAACCAAAAACATATTTTATAAAATTATATTCATTTTCTACCTTAGTGAGACACCTATCAATGAGAGGATGCAGCAATTTTCTCATACCCGGGGCAGTAGCAGGTGGTTGTAAGCCTCACGAGAGCAAGAAGATGGTGATCTGTCATAACGGATCTGTATTTGAATTCTATTATCTTCATGTGAGAAAATGAAGATTCACACAGGTATGTTGATCCAAAGCAGGCTGATATACGTAAAAAAAAGAACATCTTTTTATATAGGAAAACTTATCTTCTAACAACAGTTCCCAAATCTCAACCTTTCAGTGGATGCCCAGGATTTCATCTATACGTTATTTCAAAGGGAGAATATTTTATTTTCCACTGCAGTTGTGTCCAGCTAAAAAAGTGCTTCCATTTCGAAGGCAATGTTCTCCACGTCTATGTCAGTGGCAAATGGGATACACTTGTCGGTGGCAACGGGGCCAAATGATGCAAAGTTAGTGAAGCGCTTGTCAAACTCAAACGACATGTTTGCATCGGCTGAAGGTAACGCACACTATTGAGCTGTGAAGTGGTTTTTCCCTGACGCACAAGTTCTGAGTTCATGTGCTGAAAGTTGCGCAGATTCTGGCGTTGCCGCTTGGTTGAGAGCAGCTGCAGCTTGCGTTTAAATGCGTTCACAGAGCCGATCATGTTAATAATGATTTTTTCTTTTCCCTGCACCTCTAAATTTAGTTCATATAGCAGTGCAATAAGGTCAGTAAAGAAAACCAAATCCAGGAGATACTGTTCATCCTCAAGCTGTGCATATTATGCATCTTTAGACTGCTCGAGAAACACTTTTTTTTCAGGCAGTAATTCCCTGAATCTTTCAAAAAATCTACCTCTGCTTAACCACCTCACTTCTGCATGGAGCATCAGGCCAGTGTGCTCTGACTCAGCCCTTTTTCATGCAAATGTGGAAAAGGCTTGTCTGTAGGCTTCTTGCCAGGCTTGAGCAAGCAATTTTCATGGCAATATCCATCACCTCTTTCATATTTAATACTTTCCCACATAAAGCATGTTGATGGATGATGCAGCGGTAATAAATAAAGGCTGGAAAAAAGCCATTCTATTTGCGGAGAGCAATAAACTCATTAGCCTGCTATTGTCAACCACAGCGGGTGCCCCATCAATTGTAACAAAATTAATCTTAACGAGTGGCAGCCTGATCTTGTTAGCGAATCCTATAAATGCTTGGAATATGTCTTCACCCCATTTATATCCTTTATAAGGCAACATGCGAAGTAAATCCTTATTCGCAGTCATGTTCTCAAACACCATCCCTATGAAAATGTACATTTGCCGCACATCCACAGAGTCTGTTGACTAATCAAACTGAAGAGGAAAATACCTGCACCAAGCAATATCTCCCTGCAACTGAGCTGCGAGGCTCTCCTCCATTTTCTCACATCGCCTTGTAACCGCATTTATTGACCACTGGATATCATTAATTGCTGACTTGATTTCATTCTTCTTTTTAAAATCCACAAACAATAAATTGGCAGCTTCCATAAACGCTTCTATGACCTTAAAATGATTTTTTATGGTTGGCAAGAACAAGGAAAAATCGATATGATGCTGTCTTAGATGCCTTGCCTCTCATATTGGCCTGGTAAAAAAGTGACTGGTGTGTAGCTACTTGCAATTTCAATTTCTATAACCTTCTTTTTCTTTATTCACTTTGGGCAGGAAAATTTTTCTAGTGCCTTTTGTGAATGGTTGTGAAATGCCTTTCAAGGTTATTGTTTTTGGGAACGAGAGGCTGGCATAAAAGATAAAACACATATTTGGAATTGAACATGACAAAAAATATTCTTCTTCTTATTCCTTGTAGAAGTAATAAGTCTTCCACCGCTTTAAATCTGTCCCAGCACTTTTTTTGGCTTTATACTTTTATCTAAAACCAGAACAAAAGAGATCTACTGCGCTAGTAGAAAGCTATTTCCAATAATGGTGCTAACAGTTCCAGGGTTACCAGATTGAAAATACGAATGGCCAACTGCAAGCCCAAAAATCTGGCAACCAAGAACAGCATCGATAACGTTTTATGTGCACACACATAAGGCATATTGCTATGACGTCAACAGTGCTTTAAAAAACTACTCTAGATCAAGAAGATATCTCGCTGGTGGATCTTGATCTGGATGTATGCTAAACAAACCGTCCATGTGAAAATAGATTTACATACAGTTAAGGATTCAACTTTTTCTTCGGCAAGCCCTTAGAGATGCAAAAAAATCACCCACGTTCGACTGCCAAGCATTTGAAGATCGACTGATCGCGTACCCTTGGTTTTGGTCAAAGACTGTATAGACAAGCGAATTTAGAATTTTAAACCATCATTTGACATAAAGCACAAAACACACAAATCCTTAGCATTCTGTTTTGGCAGAAAACGCATAATTTCGCTCTTACCGGTTCATATCGATAAATGTAAACCATCTTCACGCACATGGTTACTCATTAGTTGTCTTTACCCATTTACTTATAAACAGAATTACCAAAATAAATATCGACAAGTTCCGATCCAAGGAGAGCAAGGTACACACCTTTCCTGAATCATTTGCAACTTGTAAGATATGAGCGTATTATGTACAGCCATACATATGTCAAAAACAAACTACGACCTTTGTTTAGGCCTAGTAACTGTTCAACAAAGATGCTTTTATAATTCGGCAATCGTTTGGTGAATTTTGTACAAAAGGTTGTCGGTGTAAAATGCTTTCCATTCAAAACGATACGCAGTTGTTTCAAAACTGAGAATTGCGCCCCTCCTAACAGAAATTCCTCAATCAGTTCTTGGTCTTAACTTACACTCTACAGCTGACTACTTGAGTAAACAAAAAGCCAACATAAAAAAAATGGTTAAGACTTCCATTAAGTTTTTTACGGCTTTAAGGATGAGAACCACTACCCCGACTCCATCAAACTGCTTTAAACATACTTTTTTGTGGCATCGAAAAAATTTGTCCAGGTGCTCAAATAATTTCAGATGAGCTAAGCTTCCCTGCCTTACGTATGGCTACAGGCTTGGTTTTAATTTAGTGTAACTACACACTTCAGTTAAAAGTTGGTAGGCCGCAGATTTTCTGAACTCTTAAATGAAAACCAAAGTTTAAGGAGAAATCAGAAAAACATTTTGTATTCGCCATTGTGTCAAATCGTATCGCCAATTAGCACAATTTCTATTATTCTGGATAATGCAATACAGTTTCTATGTCACTATTTATCGGTCAGTCAGTAGGTCAGCCAAGTCATTTTCGTCGATATTAAAACAATTGCGGTTTATCTTCAAAAAAATGTGAATTTGCAGGTAAATCGTCAAACCTACTAACTTATTGGGCAGTTTCAACCAGCCGTTTGAAATGTTGCAAGCATCTTCCATACGCTTATCCCACACTACCTGGGCAATCATTGCGTAATGTGTTTCTGCTGCGCAAAGAGGCAATGATGATTCACTATTTAGGAACACAGGGCCTACATCCAATCTATTTACAAAGATATCTCATTATTTTCTAACAAATGTTTATAGATGAACCCTGTGCAGACAGCAAAAAGAATATTTTTTGACCTTATATAAATTGTAGGTAGTCCTGCCGGGCGACAACGGTTAGTTTCAAAATAAAGGTAAGCGCCCCAAAACTCGGACTGTTTTGCCATATTTGCAACAAAATTGCTTGCTATAGTCATGACTAAGATGCAAAATTTTTTCTAATTTCTATTTTTTCAAAGTTTTTCTACATCTGGAAAGTTAAAAAAGGTCTTCAAAATGTTAATCGTTTAATTTTTCCAATTTATGCACAACTTAAAACCTCCGACTGGCTGCGCGTATGGTCCTTGGTACTGGCATAACACTCGGTATTTCGTTAGCATTTGCTACACTTTAGAAAACTGTCTTTGCATTTAAGAGTACTCAGGCGTGCCACATGACTGTATTACTGAAATATTTTAAAGAGAATTCATTTGCAGATTAGTTATTATATTTTTTCTAGTCGCCATTTCATTATTATAAAACGTGATTCAAACTAATATATTAGTGCTCTAATTTTTCATGTTGCTTTGAAAGACTTATATTGGTAATAGATTTCAAAACTCAAGTTTGCTTCAAAATGTCTGTGAACAATACAATTTCTAAAATAAAAAAGAAACAATTGATAATTAGAAAGCTCAGATTCAAAAAAAGGCTATTTCTAAAATAAAGAGGAAATCAGGCAGAAACTAGAAAACTTAAAAAACAAAAAGGGCGTTCACCCTTTAATTTATTTTTTCGACTTTATTCTTATATCATTTTTGTTTTTATTTTTTGGTGGCCGGAAAACATTTTCCAGTTATATTAATACAACACACCTGGATATATGCCTAAAATTAGCAAAAAGTTTTAGCCTATTCGTACCAATTCATGCAACTTAGAACGCAAAATTTATAACAAGAATTAATAAAATTTGGATTAAAATGTTACTTTGTTGAATATTCTTTTCAAGAATAGTAGACAAAAATCTGGAAACTTGTCTTCTTTTGTAATATTTTGACTGGCTTCGATTTTGAAAGTAAGATTTAGTGAGCTTATGTTTCAACCTGTCAAGCTTGAAACAAATCAGCCCATTCAATTTTTTCTCAAACATTACAGCTAGTCACACAGCTTTTTTTTGTTAGAAATTAATAGAATGATCTGTTGAGAAGTTTCATATTTGTACGCTTATGGTTTCGGTTGAGTTAAAGCACTCAGACTCACATTCATAGAAACACTAACAGAATCTCGCTTTATTGCATAGATGGTCTCAAATTTTAAAAAGCTGAACTACGCACTTATCACTTAGTAAATCCCTGATTCCATTACCACAATTTAATGATCCAGATTCGGTTCCAATCCAACCTAAATTACCGTATCGGGCTGACTCACTGACCAGCAGTTCAGATGGAGAACACCTCCACTAAGTAAATTTAAAAAGGAGGGAAATTGCGTTTCTACCTCTATTATCATTACCTTTTGTTAGTATCATATCATGCTACAGACAAATTCGCTAGCTCTTCGGCCGAAGATCTAATTAGTTTTGTGGATAACTGACTCAAGTTGTTGAAGCCTATTTTCTTTAAGTAGAGACTTAACCTCAACAAGTGTCACAGCACTAGTTGTACTGCATACAAGATATTTGTCGGTTCTATTGTTTTTTTGTCTCGTTTGTCACGCAGAACAATGCTGAATCATCACAGCCCGTAACAGCATGTTGGTTTTATCTCAAATAACAATACGTAATGTAAAATTGAGGCAACGTTTTGTATCGCTCATACAATCGTCTGACTGCAAACTGTAGCTAAACCACGCAATTTCAGTCGCTAATAACTTTTCTACCTGCTCTAGATCAACGGTCCGCAAATACTTTTTGGGAGCGGCCCAAAAATAGTTCTAAATTCTCGTGACCCTAACATTTTGTGAGCGTAATTGTATGGAGCAGAGACGTAGCAGCCGCCCCCCAAACCCCCCAATTGGGGGGGGGCCAGGCCAACTTTGGGGGCCCAAGTTAGTCTGAAATTGCTTTTTGGCTACGTGACTATTTTCAGTTCAGCAGACTTGTTTACAACCGATTTAAACTGTAGGAAGAAATTGGCTTGTGACATCATAAGTGAATGCAACGTCATTTTATCTCGCAGAATCTAGAATATTTCGATTGATTTTCTGGTAGAATCTTGAATATTCGATTGACGTAACAATGCCGTTGTTACGCAACAATCATAGAATGGTCTGGAATTCTGTTTGGCTATAAATACCGGGACAATATATATACACTGCAGAGTGCAGATAAAGTATTTTATTGACATTGTATAGAATGAAACGTTCAAAAAGTGGTGCTCAAAAGAGAAAAGAAGCAGCCACTGCTCGAGATGCTGTAGCGAAATTGCCCAAGATGACAGATTTTTTCAAGATTACTGAGCAGAGTAGACCTGGCACTAGTACCGAGAGGGATGAAGAAAACTATAGTGTACAAGAAAAAGAAGACTATGACGATCAGCATCAAAGTGATTGTGAATTTCCAGAAAATGTAAGTTGTGATTTACCTGCCAATACGCAACCTTCAATATCAAAAATAACTGAATCTCAATTTACCCCTATCCCTGATGACCCATGTAAATGGCCTGAAAGTATTTCTGATGCTCAACGATGTGATATAGTAAAGCGTGGACCACATCAACTAATAATGAATTTTCCATATAATAACACAACTCCAAGGCGACGTTTTTCCTCCAACCATTATAAACGTGTGTTACCTAATGGTGAAAGTGTTTCACGGTCGTGGCTAGTTTATTCTGGGGAATCAGATCAAGTTTTTTGCTTTTGTTGTAAGCTATTTGGAAAAACACTAAGTCCCTTTTGTAGTGGTATAAATACATGGGAGGGTTTTTCGAAAAAAACTGAAAGACCATGAAAACGGCATTTCCCACCAAGAATGCTGCAGTCAATGGATGTTGCTAGCTGAAGGGATAAGAAATTCGTCCACTATCGACAAACGCAAGATGAATATTTTTTTCAATGAAAGACGTTTTTGGAGAAATGTTTTACAGAGACTTATCGACATTGCCTTGTTTCTATCGGAAAGGAATCTTGCTTTTAGAGGATCTGAAGAAGTCTTAGGATCTCCTCACAATGGAAATTTTCTGGGTATATTTGAGCTTTTGGCAAGAAGAGATCCGATCCTAAAAGAGCTTCAAGACAGAATCAAGAATAAAAACACTAAAGATCACTATTTGAGTCGTACCATACAAAATGAACTAATTGAATTGCTAGCGACAGAAGTTGAAAAAGAAAATTTACAGCAATTGAAATTGGCAAAATATTTTTCTATAATTTTGGACTGCACTCCAGATATGTCACATCATGAACAAATGACTGTCATTCTCCGTTATGTACTATGTAATGAAGAAGCTGCTGTTGTTAAAGAAACATTTTTTGGCTACTTGAGAATAAGTGACAGTACTGGGAAAGGCTTGTTGGACGCTTTCTTAGAAAAAGCGACCGAACTGCAACTCGAATTGTCTGATTGTCGAGGTCAGTCATATGATAATGGTGCTAACATGAAAGGAAAACATTCTGGGGTCCAAGCAAGAATGCTAGACATCAATCCCAAAGCTGTTTACGTGCCCTGTGCAAACCATACCCTTAACTTAGTTGTTGTTGACAGTGCTAATTCATCGACGGAAGCATTGATATTTTTTGGAGTACTTACAAGGTTGTATGTGCTGTTTTCTTCCTCTGCTCAGCGTTGGGAAATTTTGAAGAAACATGTGGAGCTGTCCATAAAGTCACAATCTGATACTCGTTGGGAAAGCAGAATTAAATGCATCAAATCTCTTCGATACAATTTAAAAGAGGTGTTGCTGGCACTGAAAGACTTGGAAGCCATTTCCATAGAAAGAAACGATGGAAGAGCTGCCTCAGAAACAAAATCGTTGATAGCTCATTTATCAAAATGGAGTTTTCTTTTGTCGATGTTTATTTGGTATGATATCCTATTCCAAGTCAATAAAGCAAGCAAGATTCTTCAATCGTATGGAGTCTCCCTTGATACAATGGAAACGGAAATCCAGGCAACTGAAAAGTTTTTGCAAAACTATCGCACAACGGGTTATGACAGTGCCGCAACATCTGCTGTTGAAATAGCACAGGAATTGGATATTGATCCTTCTTTTCCTCCGTCAAGAAGTGGAAAGAAAAGAAGATTGTTTGATTACCAAGGTGAAGAGGAACAACGAGCTACTCCTGAACTGAAATTTAAAAGCAACTTTTTCTATCCATTAGTAGACCAGGCTATTATGTCAATAAAGGAGCGCTTTAATTTGTTACGTGAGGTTTCTTCCGCCTTTTCGTTTTTGTACACACGAGACAAACTTTTGCTTGTGCAACAAGAAAATGCTCTTCTTACTTGCTGTAAAGAGTTCCAAAAAAAGTTCGGTGACATTGATTCTGATGAAATGAGCGCTGAGCTACAGCGGTTTGTTTTAATTTTACAAAAAAAACGCAATCTCAATACGGCTCAAGACTTTCTGAACTATCTTCTAAAGACTCATTTATTTGAATTGTATCCGAATGTGTACATCGCACTTCGAATCTTACTAACTTGCCCCGTGACTGTTGCCAGCGCTGAAAGAAGCTTCAGCAAATTGAAACTGATCAAAACTTTTAATAGAACGTCTATGACAGACAGTAGACTATCTTCATTAGCCATGTTGTCAATCGAAAATGACTGCGCCCGATCTCTTGATTATGACAATGTCATAACAGCATTTGCGAACAAAAAGGTTCGCTCCAGACTATTTAAATGATACTGTTTTTTTATAACTTTTTCATGTTTTTCAGTGTCATTGCTTTCGTTTCGCAGTGTCTGCATAAATGTCCTACTGAACTCTGGCATCGGTGCCGAATTTTTTATGACTTGCACCTTCGGTATCGGCATGCTTTATTCTGACATTAGCCTGTTTACTTATGTACAAATTGTGATGTATTTTCTTAATGCAGCTTTTCAATTTTACACCTCTAAAGTGATATGACCTGTGCGTAGGGGCTCTTGCGCTTACTTTGGGGGGGGCCCGAAGTTGGAGTGCTACGGGACTGGTATGGAAAATATATTTGATTGAATAGCAATTTTAAGGCTACTGATGATAGTGGCACTTTTCTCATACAAAACTGTATGAAACTTAGCACATAAGTCATAAACAGAAAATTATTGCATTTTTTCTGTCAAATGAGAAGTATGGGCTCTGTGTTTAGAACACCATAAATCAACTCCAGATTTGGTATGACAGGCGGCAACCCTAAGATCTTCTACTTTTCGTCTCGATCTATATCTGTTTTTATGTATAACAAAACAGAAAATGTCATTTCACATAAGTAGGTAGTTCCGAACGGCAAAAGAAGATTCATTGCAGCCGATGATAACTGCGGATATTCTTATTCAATTGAAATTGAAAATTCACAACATCAACTGCAAACTTTAACCCTCGGTGAATCGTCAGACTATCCTATACTTCTACCAAATCTGATAAGAGATAATGCGGATTGTACACAGTGAAAGGTATTTTTATCCAGTCGTGCTGTTAGGGTGCTGTGTCTTTGGAAAAGTATTTATCAAACCATTAAGAAAGATCATGAAAATGGTCAATGATCAAATGCTTTACAATGTTTTAATTTAACTTGTTTGGTTCGAGAAGTCGTTCAGCTCAGAAAACATATTTACATTACTTGACAGAGGACAACCACTTCTTGCTTAAACGAAAGCCGGCCACCGACTTTCCACCTTACAACAAAATTTATCTTTTTGGGGTTTAAAATGAAGTTAAATCTAACGATTGATTGCACAATTTGTTATTTGCATTTTCTCGAAAAGTATTGATCGTAGAAACGCGATTAAAAGCTTTTTTGCAAGAAATTAACAAGGTGCTGTCAATAAAAGGAAATCTACAACAATTTGATATCATTTGACGATGCAACGAGCAATTCTTTGTTAGTCTTTAAAGTATGCTTCTTTTTTTTTCATGCACGCTTGAATCTTGCTCTATGGTGTCGTATTGCTGTCAGTTACGATTTACACAACTTCTCGCTACCAGAGATCATCATATGACAATTAAGGCTGGTTTCCACTAGGCCAGGGGTGGGCAACCCCTGGCACGCGTGCCGAACTTGGCACGCGAGCACTTCTATCCGGCACGCGAGCGAGGACTCGGAAACGAGATCCTTTTTCAAATGAAAAAGTTAATAACTAAAAGCCGCAGTTTTATTTAATGGAACTCGGTGTCTGTTTCTTTCTTTTCGTTTGCTAACAATCTGTTACCTAATTTAACCCTCTGTGTACTTTTGATGACATATAACTACAAAGAAATACATTATGACGTACTAACTTGGTGAATTCGCAACCTTAACAAATTTTCTCCCAATATCGTTCGTCTGCGCCGCAATTTTTTCTTCATTTCAGCTTGATTTATAAAGCTGTTGGTAGAGCGCATGCTAGTTTGAGCTGCTTGCTACTGTACTATTATAGGTTGATTTTGAAAGAAATGTAAGTCGCAGCAGATGAGTGAAAAGTTTTATTATGTTTTGAATTGTTGTAGTATTTAGGCCTACCTCTTGTTTTTCAGTAAAGAACTTGATTGCGTTTCTTTTTTACCCTTACAGATGGTAATAATGTCTGGACTAGCAACTAAGAAACGTCGTTTAATTGAAGATGTCAGAGTATTTCAAAAATACTGGACTGAAAAATTTGGTGTAATTGAGAAAGACAATAAAGCTTTATGTATATTCTGTTTTGAAACGGTTGTTTGTAGAACGTCATCTGTGGAAAGGCACTTTGAAAGTATTCATGATAACATAAACAATAAAACCGAAGAAGAAAAAAGAGAGTTAATCAATAGTAAACTCAGCAAAACAAAAAAACAAGCTGATAAATTTATGAACTTCATCTCAGGCAGGTCCAGTTCCAACTTAGTTGCTGCTAGTTTTGAAGTTTCAAAAGTAATTGCTCAACATGGTAAACCACTTAGTGATGGAGATTATATTAAAGAAGCTTGGTTGGAATGTGCACCATTTCTTTTTGACAATTTTTCAGAAAAAGAAAAGATTATTCAGCGTATTAAAGATTTATCTCGGAGTAGGAAAACAGTTAAGGATAGGATACTTAAGTTGGAAAGTAATACTGCTAAGCAGTTGACACAAGATTTGTCTTCATGCAAGTATTTTTCTATTTGTATTGATGAAAGTACTGATATTACATCATCAGCAAGGCTCGCAATATTTTCTCGATTTTGTAAAGGTGATGAAATATGTGAAGAGATGGTTGCCCTTCTAACCCTACCTGAGCGTACTACCGGAGCCGCGATGTGTAAGGCTGCTATAAACGAATTTTCTTCTCGTCAAATTGACATTTCCAAAGTAGTGTCCGTCACAACTGATGGCGCCCCGAGCATGACTGGTGAGAAGGCAGGTTTTGTAAGTTTGTTTACAACAGAAGTTGGTCGTCCAGTGATAGGTTTTCATTGCATCATACATGAAGAGGCATTATGTGCAAAAGCTGGCCTAAAGGAACTTCAGAAAGTGATGCAAACAGTTACCAAAGTTGTAAACTGCATTTCTGCTCGGGCATTACATAAAAGACAATTTGAAGTTTTACTGAATGAGGTAGAATCTGTGTATAAAGGATTAAAAATGTACAACAATGTTCGATGGCTTAGCCGGGGTTTAGTTCTGAAACGGTTTGTTGAATGCTTTAACGAGATAAAAATTTTCTTAAAAGACCACGATATTTTTTACCAAGAAATGTTTGACTTTAAGTGGGTTTCAAATCTAATGTTCTTTGCAGATTTTTGTGAACATCTGAATGGACTGAATGTTAAATTACAGGGCGGTGGTAAGACACTTGATGTTACGTTTGGATACATAAAGGCTTTTGAAAAAAAAACTAGAAGTTTTAAGAAAGATATTGGAGATGAAAAATTTAAATACTTTTCAAACCTCAAGAGTCAATTTAATGATCTCCAAACCGATGACAAAACAGATCTTCAAAGCCTAAAGAAGCTATTTTTAAACATTATCGAGTCAGTTGTTAAGCAGTTCTTTACAAGATTTTCAAAATTTAGAGAATTAGAAGAGACAGCAAAATTCATGAGGTATCCAGACTGTATAAAAATAGAGGAACTGAATCTAGAAAAGTTTTCATGGATAGACATGGATGAATTTGAAATGCAGTTGATTGAATTTCAGAGTAGCTCAATTTGGAAACAAAAGTTTATTGACCTTAGAGTTGACTTGGAAAACATTGAAAAAAGGCGATTAGAGAAGGGAATACTCGAGAGAAGTGCCGAAAATGAACTATTGCGGACTTGGAATGCCATTCCTAAAAATTTTGAGTCTTTAAAAAACTTTGCAACAGCATTACTCTCGATGTTTTCATCTACATATGCTTGTGAATCTTTGTTTTCAGTTATGAACTTAATTAAGTCTCGTAGTAGGAGTAGCCTGACTAATGAAACTAGTAGTTCATGTATATCCCTGAAGGTCACAAACTATAGACCTGATGTAAAATCTCTGTCAGCGGCAATGCAGCAGCAGAAGTCTCACTGAAACAATGAAGAGTAACTTTGTTTTTGTTTTGTTTTATTTTATTTGCCATATTTATCCTCCATTCACGAGAAAGCGAATTGTATCGCTATACTTTGGACGGGAAGTCCGCACTCGCTTAGGAGTTGCCATTTCCGAGGTTTATGGGCCACCTGTCTTTCACATGAAGGCGGGGGCGTCCCGTTAAGTGCCTTGCCCAAGGACACAACAAGCGAACTTGCCGGCTTGTTCTCCACAACCTTCCCTATATGCCGAGCGCCAAGCAGGGAAGCTGCGGATGCCATTTTTTAAAGTCTTTTGGTATGACTCGACAAGGGGAATGAACCCCTGGTCTACCGACTGCGAAGCGGGTGCTCTAACCACTACGCCATCGCGTCAGTTAAGTAACCAAAAATTTTGTCGGACTTATGCTTTCTTTGAAAAGTAATTTAAATTTTCTTTGAAAGTTTTTTGTAAATATGTTTTGATTTAAAAGAGGCAAAATTCCGTTTTGTTTGGGCGTTATTTTCAATGTGAGCAAACGTGATTTTAGTTATATTGTGTTTTCACCATTTGGGTAACTTATCTTTTCTTCATGTTTTCACAAATTTTGGCTGGCACGCGGAAGAATTTTGTTCTGAGATTTAGCCGATTTTGGCACGCAAACCGAAAAAGGTTGCCCACCACTGCACTAGGCGTAGAGCGTATAGTATGAGAGTATGGCGTAAGCGAAAAATTTTAACTGGTTGTTTCAACTTCTGTCTGGCGTTTACTGCGCAGCGGATTCTTAGGTTGAAACGATTGCTCAAAAACGCAGGGCTGCTGACTGCTTGAAAAGTATCTTTTGTTGGTATAAAATATTCAGATCGTCGCGGGCGTTACCGATTAACTTAGTGGTAAAAGGCTTAAACCAATTATCGGGATGAAACCGGTCGTCCAGACTCATCTGGGGTTTGTTGTTTCAATATTTTTAAGGTACTAAAAGTAATATCTTTAACATTATTTCCAAAGGCAAACAGTACCTTTTTTCGGGAAAGCTGTTTCTGTATAAGCAACAGCGGTAGACAAGAACTATAACCGTTTTTAACTGCTTCGAAGTTTTTAAGATAACATTCTATCGGCTTAAATTTGGTGATAAATTAATCTGCCAAACAGAAAAAATACTAAAAGTGCTTTTGCAAAGATAAGCCTATAACAGAGCTACATTTAATTAAATTTTGCAACAATCTTCAGTAGATAGTTGTGTTGAGAAGGGTCTAGGCGTTCTCTGCAAACCAGGGTTTTTTAGAGAAACCAGAGTTATTAAAGTAGCTGCACCCTAAACTATTTTTTGAAAAATTATTTCGGGACCTTTTGAGAAGCATTCTTAACTTAATTTACCCCCAAATTGTCGTTTTTCAGCAAAAATGTTAAGAATTTTTCACAAAAAAGGCGTTGTTCCGTTCCATGGAGAAACAAATTGGTTTGTCAACATTTCAGAAATAGGCTTATTTCACGAGCACAACACTTTATTTTGTACGAAGAGAATCCATTTTGGTCTTAAAACAACGTTGAAGACCTTTTTTGGAGTTAAGTTTTCTGAGTGGCTTTTTGCCAGTTTTTCTTTTAGGCAGGCTTACCACATTTTTGTGATTAAAAAACGGGACGCTTGAAGGCAACACGCCTGACTATGGGTGACGAGGCAAAGTCCGGACATACTTAGCGGCCGCAATACAGGCGTTGACTTTTTCTGTTCTCTTTTGGAGCACACCTCCATTTCGGGTGCAATTTACCTTAGCTCCAACACATATCAATAAATGCCACCCAAAGTGGGGGTGTCCTCCAAAAAAAAAAAGGTCTACACCTGCTTTGCTGCTCTTTTTGTGTCACTTCAGGCCGAAATCGTCATCGAGCTAGAGTTCGTTGTTGTAATGCCTTTACTTACCGGGACAAACGTTTAAATACCATAGTTCTCGCTATGCTGGCTGACTGAATAAAAACCGGAGCTTTTGATCGATTGACCGCGACAAGGCCTAAAAAAGGGGACTAATGGTAAGCCTACTTTTAGCTCCAAACAAAAGTAAAGATCATTTTTTCGTATTTTGCCCATTTTTGGAAATTCTGAGGGGTGGCTGAAGGCATGTTTGTCTCAAAATAAAGATGAAGACTTTTTCGAGCGACTCTTTTTCTATTTTGCTCAAGCAAGCAAAAGTGAAAACCTTTGTTTTGGAGATTTATATTTTGAAAATTCATTTTTTGCCTATTTTGGAAATTTATAGAGGGGAGGGCTGACAATATTTTGGGAGAGGCTTTAACCTCCCTCTGCTTTTGTGCTGATGGCACATTTAAAAGGACGATGTAGGAAAAGTGCACAGCCTCCCATATTACATTTTTCCGAAACGAGCCCGAGAACCTACTTCTTTAAGAGATAATCTCTCAATTTATATCGGTAATTCAATGCGGGGCTTCTGCATATTCTGGTTGCACTCTGCAATGTTTTCTGCATTAGTCCAGTTAACAATCAAGTGTCAAAGTTCAATACTTAGATCTTATAAAACATTGTATTAACAAATATAAAGTCGTCATCAACTTCATGCAATACAAACCACAATTGAAGAAAAAAAGGATAAAAGTTAAATATAAATGAACTGAAATTTTGATATCAGGCCATTGGAACAATAAGTTTATCCGCTCTTCGAATTAAATTTAAAGGTGACACCGTGACAAAGACTCTTGTGATTAGAAGGCCTATGCTTAAAACCAAGATAAATCATTTTATTGTACACTTCACATCTTCGCTCTTTGCACTGAAATCGGTCAATGTTAATCTGTAGATCCACCTCAGTGACACTCCTCACAAAAATTAAAATAGTATGATAGCAATAGCAATAATTTAAGAGGGAAGAACAAACCAATTTCCGAGTACAGCCGTGATGTAGTAGACAACACGAAACACATGATGTTGATCACGGGTAAGCTATTTCAAGGTAAAATCGTCTTTGCACAGCAAGAATTCACTCTCTACATAACTAAATTTCAACTAGCACTAAGCGCTAGTCGAGCGCCATCAAGCCGAAGTCATACCACGATTATAAGAAAAACAAACCCATACACAATAAAACAAACCCACGTTTTTAACAAACAATTTGAATATAAAACTATGCTATTAATTTTGATAATTGTGGTTTTATGTATAGCAGCAAACCGAAAGCATAACAACCATGTTAAGGTAAAGGCCCAACTTTAGATTTTTTATGGAGAGACGCTTCGACACATGCCCCCCTATGCCAGTTCTTTATCCAACATCGTTTCGTAGCTGCTTAAAAACACCATACAAAAAGGAATGTCTTCTTTTTCATAATGACGAAACAAATCTGTTCATAAAAAAGAAAAACAAGAAAGTCTTTTTTCCTTTTCTTTGATATTGGGCGAACCAATCTACTCCGCCACAGTTGTATGATCAAAAAGCAGGCATCAGTTTCAAAATACAGCTTGAATGCATTCATTTCTGAAAGTCATAGAATCATGACAGCATTAGTTCTTGTAGACCCTGCAAAGTTATATTTATCAGCATTGCTTTTCATCACTATTTACACTGCAAAACTGACATTGCTTTTTCAAAATCTACAATAGTTAACTACTACGTGATTCGGTATGTCACAGAAAAAGTTTACAATTAATCTGATTTTTGGACACGAAAATGGCCGCTAATCAGCGTAACTGATCAATAAATGTCATAAATAAGTAGAAAAAACAATTCCTAGGAAGTAGACCTGTTTAAACATGAGCCTTTTTGAGACTGCATTTAATAACCGAGAAACTTCGCCTCTGTCACATCACAGAGTTTTGGTATGGTACTTCAAAACAGCAAAAGCCAGTTCAAATTTTATATTCAGCCACAAACATACCGTGCAACAAGGTAGTAACATAGAACACACTTATATCATTAAATTCTCTCGCAATGCTTACCAGTGCATAGAATCTCTTCCGACTTGTTTTAATTTCAAATATCGCCACATTTCACTATTTCTTTGGCAGGAACTACACAAAACTAATAACCGCAAAGATTTATTGATGTCATTCTTCATAGCAATCGCAAAAAAAGTTTCGGTTTTACTTTGCTATGTCGTTTGAATTTTATGAGTCAGCAACTTTGTTTATTACACAGGGGACCACAAAAGATTTTAGTACTACACTCTGCATGTAAGAGATGCTTGCAGTAGCGGCCAGTAGGAAAACTCTAATTGTGATTTAAGACTCTAAATCTTTTTTAAATAATCAAAATTCAAAGATTAAGCAAAGTATTCAAAACATCTATTGCATGAAATAAGTTGCCACTCTTGAAGGCAACACACAAATGACTATGCATCTATTACGGGGATTCTTCACCAGTGGGTAGTTACGAATCATATTAAGGCAGAGGTTCTCATTTGGAGAGTCGTGACTTACTAGTGCGTCCTTTTGAGACTGCAAGGGCACTGCAAGCTTTCATTCATAATGATTTAATTTCAAAAATTAATCTATGGTGACTTGATGACCTTTTTCTTGGAGGTCAATTTGAGTCAAACAATTTGTTGTCATCATTTCTGATGGGATAATTTTTGTTTTGGGAGACCATTTTATGCAGTACCCCATTTGTTTTATGCACAATTTTAATTCATTGCTGAGCTAGCAAAAATGTTTAAAGACATATGTGTTCCTTGGAAATGAAGATTAGTCAAAACTAAAAGAGAGAGGTAAGAAATGAAGGTTAAGAAAAAAAACTATTGATCAATTGATTGAGAGTGCCGTTTTGTTTTGCACTTTAAGATCCTGCGTTTACGTGAATGGATTGCATAATTCAAGGCATCAAATCAAAAAAGCTTTGTAATTAATTAACAGCAACAGCATTAATAATTCGTTCATATAATCTGAAATATAAAGGTACTAGTAATTAGTGTTCGAAAATGGCTGTTGATGCCGCTAGGCGGCTGGGACCGCGGCCCCCTCGATGAGTAAGTGTATAATAAGTTTTCGAGTGAAAAACTTTTAAACTTTTCATCGCTCACCATTCGCCGTTAACTGGAATATTTTGTAAGATTCGTTTAATCAAATTTATCACTATGACGTAACAAACGAAAACAAACATGCTAGGAGAGAAATAAATGGACAAACTTGTCACGGTTGCTAGTTCTGCAGTGTTCGTACAGCTTTACCGAAGTTGAAATAAAAACTTAGCGTACAGATCGAGCAGCGATAAGATGGAATAATTAGGTAATTGTTACATGAACTGACAAACAACATCATAGAAAGGAGAAAATCCTAAATTATGAGCAAGCGAATAAGGCCAGTTTACAACTCATTTATAACTGACATAGATCTAAACGCCTAACTGACATTCGTGTGTTTATGTGGCTGTAATGTTATAAGTGATTTTAGTGAGTCCGCAGTTCTAATAGAAAACAACTTATCACTTTTAGTTTATTTATCATGACCAAGATCGAATTATAACTGGAAAGCAAGTCATGGATGCTGCTTTCTCCTATAACTACTTGCGGTTAGTACTCGAAAACAAACCACTCATGCCACTTCCTCCAATTTGGAGAAATTACCCCAAGATTATTATAGATAACGGCCCCGAGTTCTACAGCGGCAAATTGGAAAGCATTGGTTATAAAGCCATGCTGCAGTGTACATCAGCTTTGATAAAGCATTAAGTACGGTACGTTTATTGAATGCTGCTCTGTACGAATGAGTAGATATAGAAACAGTAATATGATTTTTTGTATTTGTAGGAGTAAGATAACCCGAATTTGACACCATAATCCAGTGGTTTTCAACCAGGGTTCCGCCAGTACAGTCCAGAAATTCCGCCAAGAGTTACACATATTTTCATTTTATTTAAATACTGTTTTTTGCATAAGACAATTGAATTATTGCACAGGGGTTCCTCGAACCAGTGGGGTGTTTTCTTGGGGTTCCGCTCCAGCAAAAAGGTTAAAAACCATTGCCATAATCACTATCTCGCGCTTAACGCTCCCCTTTAATTGTTCTTATTGCCCATGGAACGTCTGTTGTATTTCAAATCTGCGATAAATAAATGAATTGCTTGATTATTGGTTGGGCCATCGATTACCGGGAGACGAGACAGTGAAGTTAAAATTCGTATCCGAACTTATTTAGATAGCATCGCTTCGGTTTTTCAAGGCGCTTGGAGAGATCAAAGATTACAGTGATAGTTCAAACGAGTCGTTCAAAAAAGGATTTCAGACAAAGAGTTTGTCACTGGATCTTTAGTGGAAAGTACAAAAGGCCTAAGCTGCTGCATAACCAGGCGTTAGCCTAGGCTAGAAGCTATAGCCTAGCTGCTAGCGATAAAACATATGGCTGGCAAGCCGGTTTATTAGGCAAATAGACCAGTATTTAGCAAAGGCTACCGGTATCAGATTGGTGGCGTAGCAAACTGAAATAAGTTCCCTAGATAACTTCAAAAATATTTTTCTTAGCCAGTTGTAAGCGCAAGAAAAAGGTTGTTTACATGCTTTTAGGGGGCTGCAGAAATTTTAAAAGAAGCTTTGAGGCATATTTAAGCTATGTTTATTTACACAAAAACGAAAATATTTTTCTTATGCTGATTTGGTTTTAATAATAAGGTTATACTGTTTTTAGGCTGTTTCGTTAACCATTTTTGTGTAATTGCTGTCGCTACCGTGCTATGGCAAAACGACAATCTACAATGCTAATGTTTTTCAGAAAAGCTGACAGAGCAAGTGCCACTGAGTACGCTGCGGCTGAAAAAATTTTTTTGCTAGCGATGTCATCTCGGCCAGCGGCGAAGATGTTTTAGATGATGCTATTCCTGCGATGCAGAGCGATGAGAATACCAGTAATGAACAGCAAATTGATATGTGTACAATTGCTTCCTACAGTGAAAGGAGTAAACTTTCTGCTGAACAAAAATTTCAAATTTAACCAATCGCAATACTCTACCGCATAATTTTCAATTTCCTGGTCGACTAGAAAAACATGGCTGTCAACGACATTTTCAAGCGAAGTGGTTACAGCATTATAGCTGGTTAGAGTATAGTGTTATGGCAAATGGAGGATTTTGTGTGCCATGCATGTTGTTTGTTATTGGTTCCGATGATATAGATTTGGGTGTTTTGGTAAGCACACCACTGACGAATTTCAAAAAGGCTACCGATGAACTTAAAGCACACGACAAGAAAGCTAGCCACCTTGATGCTGTAACCAGTGTTGATCTGTTTCTTAAGGTTATGAGCGGTAAACAACCGCCTGTTTATCAACAAACAAACATTGCTCTTGCCAATCGTGTGGCAGCAAGTAAAAAAAGATTGGTTCCCCTAGTTAAGACTATTCTGCTTTGTGGAAGGCTAACTTTTGCTCTCAGAGGGCACGACGATGGCACCAATACTATAGAAGCTCAGCCTACAAGCAATCCTGGAAATTTTGAAGCTCTTTTACGATTTAGAGTTGATGCTGGTGACAAGGACCTGAAGCTTCATACAAAAACTGCTCCAAAAAATGCAACTTACTGTTCCGCCACAATCCAAAATTAGATTATCGACGTAATTTGTACACTTATACGTAAACACATTGTAGAACGTGTGAAGAAGTGTCGATTTTATAGTGTAATTGCTGACGAAGTGACCGATTCGGCCAATAGGGAACAACTAAGTTTGGCAATTCGCTACTTTGATCCTGAATCGAAAACGGCAGCAGAGAGGCTTCTGCATTTTACTGCATGTCAGTTGGGCGTCACTGGCCATGCGATTGCAGAAACGATATTACAGTGATCCCTCGCTATATCGCGCTTCACCTATCGCGGCTTTGCTGCTTCGCGGAATTTTTTACAGTGCTTTTTTTACAGTGAATCCTGATTGGCTCAGGGGCTTTACTGTTGTCTAGAAGTGAAAAAAGTTGATATTGGTTTTTCATTAGACAAATGCCAACAGTTTTCGTTTCTATCTTCTCTCGGAGAAAGACCCCTGCGCAGTCTTCAGTAGAAAAAGACGCTACAGCGCAGCGGAGTCAGGACGAAGAGGCGCAGCTGGAGGGACCGTGAAATACGCCAGTGACAATGTTTCCTACTTTGTATTCATTGCTATATAAAAAACATTGTTTTACAACACCGTTCTTTAAACTATTATAGTTATTTGTAAGAAAACGTTAATATTTCTATTTCTTAAACACATTTTGGGCCTGAAAAGAGGTTTTGTTTTTTGTTTCATTCTGCAGTACAGTATTGCATTGTAAAATAACAGTAAAAAATAAAGCTGACTACTTCGCGGATTTCACTTATCGCGGGTTATTTTTGGAACGTATCCCCCGCGATAAACGAGGGTTCACTGTACACCTTCTTCAGAAAAACCATCTTGATCTTAAGCTGTTGCGTGGTCAAGGATACGACGGTGCTAGTAACATGGCTGGAAAAGTCAAAGGAGCAGCAGCTATTATCACCTCTAAACATCTACTTACTCTCTACTTTCATTGCGCTTCTCACCAGCTCAATTTAGTGGTAATAAAATCGGCGGAGTTAATTAGCGTCAAAAACTTGATGGGCACCTGCAAAAAACTCTATGATTTTTTTTATGTACATCCTAAACGCCAGCAAAAATTGGAAAATGCGATAGATAAATGCTTACCTCAGTGTAAACAAAAAAAATAAAGGACCGTTCTCGCACCAGGTGGATTGCACGCCTTGAAACTTTGGATACTCTATGTTATCTTCACCCAGCTGCTGTTGAGTGCATGAAGATGATTCTCAATAACTCTGCTTCATAGTCTGCATAAAGTGTTGCTAATGCAAAGTCATTGCTTTCTGCTATAACTTCGCCAGAGTTTTTGGCAGCATTGATCATCACCAATCGCATTTCTAGTTACACTACTAACATCACTCCCAGTTTGCAGAGTCAGTCTAGGGACATAGTAGAAGCTATTTCAGGCATCGATGTTTTGTGTGATACCCTGCAGAGTGTTCGAGACGATGTAGACACTCACCACTGCCGCTGGATGGATGAAACTAAAAAGATGTGCGAAGATATTGGAGTTGAACTATGCATCCCCAGACTTTGTGGTAGACAGAAACATCGTGACAACGTTCCAGCTGGAACACCAGATGAATATTACAAACGAAATCTTACTATTCCGTTGTTGGATCATGTCTTAATGGAAATGAAATCTAGATTTCGATCCATCAGCAAAGTGCGACATAAGGCCTGTGTTTCGTCCCTGCTACAATGGTTCTTATGGAGCAAGCAAAGGTATTGCAAAAACTTACATCTGTGGTAAAGCTATACAAAGCTGACTTGCCTTATCCAGAGAGCGTTTGGAGCGAACTTCACTGCTGGTACGTCAAATGGCAGACAGAGCTTCGTTCGACAAGCACTTCTAACTCGTAGCCGAAGTGTCTCTCAGCAGCACTTGTTCATGCCAGCGAACAACTTTTTCCTAATATAAAAACGCTGCTAACGATTCTTTGCATTTTGCCTGTGACGAGCTGCTCCTCTGAGCGAAGTAATAGCACATTGAAGATGCACTATGTCCGATGGGAGACTCACTGGCTTGATGCTTATGTCAATTCATCGAGACATTGATATTTCAGTAGATGAAGTGATAACCGAATTTTTGAGAAATATATTGTTATATTTCTCAAAAATTCGGTTATCACTGGTTATTAATCAGTATTATAATTATAATCAGTAGGCTATTCTCAATGTAATGTGGTAGCCTTGTTCATTGGAAGACAGCATAAAACCAGCAACAAAAATTTAAGCATCATTTCGTGCATTAACGGCAGGCCTAGCTACCAGATTTCTTGATAAAAAATTTAGCTGTCATTAGCTGATTTGTCTATGTTTCAAAATATATGACATTATATTTGCAAACCAAATCGGAAGATAGGCTGCATGGGTGCTCGGTCTGGTCATACGCACTGCACGGCAAGTACACCGTCACATGCACACGCTTCCTGCCTACATATATACACACACTCAATCTCCTAGCACAGTGGAGGAAGGTTTGACCAATATGATTTCACTCATTAGATGTCAACTTTGTTTCTCAGTTTTCTCATTCCAGCACACTCACACAGTAAGGACTAACAGCCGCACCCCCACTTTTACAGCATCTCTACCACATTACTTTGGTCACAAACTCACCAAATGATAGAGGCAAACACACTTGGTGCCTGGGGATCAGGTCTCAAAGGTGCTACTGACAGTTAAACTGCTTCAAAGTGTCCAACAATATTTTCTTCAAATGAGAACTTGTGTGATTGGCTTCAGTATCGACTAATGCCAACGTCTTTACTGTAAGACCGTGTTCTTCATGGTAGTATTGCACTGAAATACCCAGGAAATGTGATCGAAGTCTAGTGACTCAGTCAAATTTGATAGAAACCAAAGCTCCAGAAAGTGATTCCTTCAACTTTGATTTTTCTTCCTCCGATTTTTTGACTACCATGCTACGAATGGCTTGACGTCCTAGTTGAATTTCCAAATTTTTTGCAAAGATACCATTTAGCAATTGAAATCCATCTTCCTGAAAAAATGTCAGAGGAACTCCGATGTAGACAATCATTTTCAATATTCCGTTTATAAAATCTTCTTTAGTGATGGATGCAGTAGCTTTTCGATTACTTGTTTTAAAAAAAACTTGTCATACTACTTTGCCCTTTTTCTTTCTGCAATTTTTTATTTTTAGTAGCTTCAGAGTCTTTTTCCTCAACCCTGTCATATGCCTGTCGATGATGACGCTTTAGGTGCCTTTTCAGGTTCGCCGACGTGCTTCCCTGTTTTAGTTTAGGGATAACTGAATTGCAGGTGTGACATTGATCGAGCATAACTCTGCATCGAAAGTTATTGCCTTCTTCAAAAAAATGTTTATATACAGCACTCCATCTGTTTCGGGACATTATAATGTTATAGAAATTTCAATTACAATGGATGATATAATTATTATTTTAATGCAGTTAGCTGTAATATAATACAAAGCCGTGAAAAAAAACATACAAAACATTAACTCAATTTAAAATCAATAGATTTTGAATACAAATGATTAGCTTATATATATTTAAATTAGAGGTTTGCTATAGCTATATAGAATACAAAACTGTAAAAGATCGGAGAAAAAGGCAAAACTGCGACGAATCCATCTAATTTAACCCTTTGCGGTCGCAATAAATTTCCCATTGTTGCTATCGCTGATCGTTATATATCGGCGCATTTTGACAGTTTTACTAGCTCAAGGCAGTAGTTGTTACTAAATGTTTGTTTAAGTGACTAAATTTCAACCAATTTTGAGAAGTTTGGTATCAAAATGATCAGCATGTTTTTGCCTTAGCAACTGGCCCGTTAACCTAAAAATTTGTAAAAAATAGGCTTGTAAATAAACCCTAAATGTTGGAAACCTTAACAAAATTTGTTAATTGTGTTGTATTTTTGTTGTTTTCTTTAACATTTAAAAAATTTCAGTCAAAGCAAGTCAAAATTGCCCCCCTCGCCCTCTTTGCTGTGGCCCTGAAACCACCCCTTCACGCATTACAGAATCACAATCACTTTATTGTATCAAAATTTCACAACTTTCACGTCTAAAAGCTATACTATGTAGTTCAATGCGCACCTAAATAAGCATAGGCCCCAGAATAATTTCACCCCCTTATCTCCCTACACCGCGGCCCTGAAACTGCCCTTTAGCAAAACACTAGGTCACAATCACTTTCTTGTATCACAATATTGCACCAACTTTCACTTCTGCAAGCGATACTAAGCAATTGCTTTATCGCATGTGCTGTTGCTGACTTGAAAGCTCATAAACTGACATCTGTACAAAATTGCCTGCACTTTCGCGCCAACATCTCTGTGACATTATTGTTCAACAGTTTGTCACACAAATGTGACGGCATTTTGCTCTGGTGAACTGCGAGTGCCTTACCACCACTCCATTTGTCGATCAAACTAGTCATAAGAACGCATTTAATAATGGTGCCTTTAAAGGCTCCTTCCGACCACAACGACGAAATTTGTTTGGGCGACCTACAGACGCCTTATGGCCGCAAAGGGTAAAAAGTTTTCAGCTGTAACCTTCGATCCCTTCAAGCGCCTTGACGAACCGAAGTAATCCTATTTGAACAAGTCCGGATATGAATTTTAACTTCATTTTTCTCGTCTCCCGGTAATTGATGGCCCAACAATAAGCAAACAATTCATTTATTTATCGCAGATTTCAAATACAACACATGTTTCATGGGCCATAAGACAGAGGGGAGGGATAAGTGCGAGATAGTGAATATGATGATAAATTCGGCTTATCTTACTCCTACAAATGCAAAGAATCATATTACTATTTCTATATCTACACATTCGTACAGAGCAGCATTCAACAAACGTACCGTGCTTAATGCTTTATCAAAGCTGATGTACACTGCAGCATGGCTTTATACTCTTTCTTTATTTTAACAGACCCGTTAACTTTCAGCAAAGTCAACTTTAGCCCAGCATAAATCACACTAGAATAGCTCAACGAGAGCAAACAAACGCAGAGCATAAACAACAAACAAACACAGAGTTGCAGACATGTTTCAAATCCCTAAGAAGGCAAAAGCCTAACGGTCATGAAGGAGAAGAAAGTGTTTATAGAACTGGCTGGTTAGGAAATCGTCCGAATTTACCAGTGAGGAAATCCAGGTATTACAGGAATTTGCACATCGAATCATAAAGCAAGCGACATATTTTCGAATCAATGCTTGAAAAGTACATATATTGTTCTGTACAAGAGTCGAAGATATACTTACTCGATGACCCAAGTTAAATAGTATCCTGTAAGCATTATTGTAGCTTACCCGGAGACGGTGAAAGGTAGATTGTCGATAGGACGACCAGATACTACTGCCATAGAAACTGTACATAAACGTGCGAAACAAATAATTTTTTACGTTTTTAGAACAGTCAGGGAATTTACTACGAAGTCTATTTGCTGTACCATAGACATAGCGAAGCTGTCGGTACATGTCGATGTCATCTTGCAAATCACATGTTAAGAGAAAACCTAAATATTTCACTTTTTCTACATAATCAATTACACAGTTACCTAATTGTAATTTGGGCACAAAATTCAACTTCAAAAACTTAGTTTTAAACATCATTATTTTGGTTTTAGAGCAGTTAAAAGAGATATCATGGCTTTGTGCATATTCATAGCAAACATCTAGCAAATTTTGAAGGCCTTTGCAGCTAGGTGCAATACAGCATATATCGTCGGCGTACAAAATATTATTTAGACAATGTTGACCAATAAAGCAACCAATGTTAAGTTTGTTAAGGGTCTGTGAAAGTTGGTTCATATAGACAGCAAATAGAATGGGACTCAAAATACTACCTTGTCTCACTCCATTTGAGACGGTAAAAAACTTAGAATAAGTAGTACCCCACCTAACACAGAGAAGTTGACTGGAATACCAGTTAGCTAAGAGTTTTACAAAAATCTCAGGAACATTGCATTCAGTAAGTTTTTTAAACAAAATATGATGATTAACTTTATCAAATGCTTTAGAGGCATCCAAAAAGGCAACAAAGACTGGACTTCCATGAGTATTGTATTGCGAAATGGCTTGTTTTAATAAAAAGTGGCACATGTCAGTACTATGTGCAGGCTTAAAGCCAAATTGGTTATCCACACTCGACAAGAAATTACTGGTCATAAATAATATGTAATGCTCAAAATACTTTGAAATTACGGTGGGTAGAGCAATAGGCCTGTAGTTGGAGATGGCAGAGACACTACCATGTTTGTTTTTCGTTATAGGTGTGATAACTGAATTAGTGCATGCAGCAGGTAGGTAGCTATGAACAAGGCAAAGGTTGAAAAATATGCTAATATGAAGATATATTATTTCATGTGCAAACATGATGTGATTTGCTGATAAGCCATCAAGTCCTCCAGCACAGTCTGGTTTGAGTTTCTGAGATAGAGACCGGGCTAAATCTACCGTACATAAGAACTTTTTCACCTCATCAAATTTGTCAGTTTTATTGTGTGGTCCCATTGTTTTGCTTTTCAAATGAGTGGTACTCAGATCAGATGACTTACTGCTGTTAGTAGAGTTAAGTAGTTGTTGGTAATGATTTTCCCACATATTAACAATATTTTGTGTGCCAGAGACTCCATTGATTGTTGCAGGCAGTGCAGTTGTTTTAGGAGATGACTGAATATTAATATTTTTCCAAAATTGGTTTGTTGGATGATTGCCAATAAAACTACATGCCAAGGTATCGGCAGCTTGTTTTCTCAGTTTCTTTTTATGCTGTCGGAATAACTTTTTAAATTCTTTTTTGTGTTTTTTCATGAGTTCAAATACTGGACCAGTTTTAGGCTTTGAAGAATTGATCCAAGTCAGGTAGCTAGTTTTGGCTGTTTTATGAGAGTTTTTCAAGACTGCAGACCAGTTAGGTATACGCGGGTTGCGCCGAGAGTTGTATACTTGCAAGGGTAGAGAAGCTTGTAGGCTGTTAATGATGCCCTGATAGTATGTCGATATACTCTCCAAATGAGCTGAATCATTACACCCAGTATTATTGCAATTAATAACCTCCAACGGCAGCAATAAATTAGATAAATATGATTTAGTGGATTGGTAATATTCAGCCTTTTTTCTAGGGGTCAAATTTTTCCAATTGATGTGTTTATAGTCAGATGATTTTTGATCACGTATGTTGCTGTGGTGATTTATAGCAGAACTGTAACTTATCTTGACAAGTAAAGGATGATGATGCTTGAATAATTTGTTTTCCTAGTACGAGCCGACTGTAGTCATAGGAGAAAGCAGTATCCATGAGTTGTTTCCCAGGTAAAATTCCATCTTGTTCACAATAAATAAACTAAAAGTGATATCGACCCCCTTTGGTCCTGTTAAGTTGTTTTCCATTAGAACTACGTCTCACTAGTATGACTCCAGCATCACAGCCACACAAAAGCACGAATGTCAGTTAGGCGTTTAGATCTATGTCAGTTATAAATGAATTGTAAACTGCCCCTATCGCTTGTTCATAATTTGGTATTTTCTCCTTTCTATGTTGTTATTTTGTCAGTTCACGTAACACCAGCATCGTCACAGTTTTGTAAGCCTTTGCTCTGTTGGGGTAAATTAAAGACAGCATTTTATTTTCACAGCAATTTTTCGCGCTTCCGCTTCCGCTTCCACAGAAAAAGACCGCTTCCACCGCTTCCGCTTCCAGCTTCCGCTTCCGCTTCCACATCCCTGGCTACTATGGGGCGCCATTTGTTCACCGCTCATTACACACGTTTTAGGACAACATTTATGAATAAATCAAATGCATTTGTTTAAATGCACAAATCGATTTGATTTATTTATAAATGTTGTCCTAAAACATGTGTATATTGCTTATTCGGTTTAATAATGTTGAATACAAATGAAATCAAGCACCATTTTTATTGCTATGATAGTACAATTGCATTGCTTTTACTCTCTGTTCCTTTGTTAATCTGACGGTTGCATAAAATATCCGAAAAAATAAAGATTTAGTAAATTAATTAAACAAAATAATTTACTCTCTAATCCTTTCTTAATCTCATGATTACGTAAAATATCTGAAAAAATGAAGATTTAGCAAGTTGATTAAACAAAATAATAAAGAAAATACACATCAAAGGATATAAAATTAAAAAGGGGGTTACTTATGCCGCACCCTGTGTACTGGAGTAATGGCCTTAGGTATAAGCAAACTGGGGAAATGCCCAACGTTGCCCACATAATTTGTCGCGCTAAAGGGCTCCCCACCTAAGTTCTCGCGTAAAGATGTCTATAAAAGTGTTATACATAAAAATTTAAGAAACATATTTTTGGGCCAAAACAACCGAACAAGCCCCCTCCAGTTACTTACTAAGCTTTTATAGCAAAATTTTTACAGTAATATGCCTTAGCCTATAGCATTACACTTTTCCATTGATTACCGGCAATGCCTCTTTGCCCTCTTATGAATAGCAAATGTGTTTCTGGTGCATCCAAAAGAAAAAAAAAAGAGAATCAAACTGAGATAAAGTTAATTTATTTTGCCCTGGGCCCCAATAGCCTACTCAAGGCCATCACTGATATACTGATGTTAATTTATGAGTTTACTGCACTAGATAAGAGACGAAAATGATATTTAATATACACTTACTGAAGATGAAGTCGACATCTTGGCAACAGTACGAGAAACAAAGCAAAATTATTCAAAAGAATTCAGAGGCTTGCTGTCTTGAAGCAGATTACCATTTAAACAACAACCGGTACGCTAGCTTAACCTATCTTGTACTTAAGGTCCTTCATAAGTACCATTATTTTCTGCGAGAAACTCGCAGACTGAGTTCATTGACTAACAGCATAAATCTTCACAGCCTATGTTGCACTTTTGCTTCCAGCAGTCATCTTATTTTTAACTATGTCGCACCTGCCGCTCATTTCAAACGAGTCTGTCGCAAACCTATCGCGTGATGGTCCAATGACCAAATTTATCGGAAAAGCGTTATTCGCAGTATATTTCCTTTAGAGAACGATACGATACGGTTGAGTGACATATGCGAATGATACGGTTGAGTGACATATGTATTTGTGCATTTAAACAAATGCATTTATTTTTCGGTACATTTATAACTAAATCAAATCGATTTGTGCATTTAAACCAGTGGTCTTCAACCTTTTTTACAAAATCGCCCCTTTTTTGTAAGTGTGGGTTTAAATCACCCCCACAAAAAGGTTTCTTTTGCTCTGACGTAGCCAGGATTTTTGAATGTGGGAGGGGTTGCTAGCTCAGTAAGATCCTCGAAAGAGGGAGTTCCATTTTTGCGTATTTTATTCCTTTTTTTGGCTGTGTTAAAAAGTGGCTAATTTTATTAAAATTTGGGCCCAAGGTGGGGGTGTGACCCCAGATCCCCTATGGCTAGTTCACTGTGCTTTTGTACAAAAGTTTTTGCTTATAACACTATACTGAAAACTTTAAAATTAACACAACGATACAAATAAACAAAGCAATCACAATGTATTGAAATGCAACAGCACGTGCAAACTAATGCGACCCTTGCGCCAGGTGCTTCTCTGCAAGACTAGCAAAAGGTAAATGCAAGCTAGTCAGCTTGAGTCGAATTGCGTGCCCCCCAGTCTTGTCCATGTCAAGTCGATTACGGTATTTATTTCTCATATACAAAACTTCACTAAATCCTTCTTCAACAATATATGTTGAAGGAAAAGCCAATAAAAACAACTTTACTTTTGCCCATAGTTCCGGAAATCGATCACTGCATTTTATCCAGAAAGCTGTCCATCCATGTGCATTAAAAATTGCACGAGCTTCTTCGTCACTTTGCATGTCGATAAGCAATTCCTGAATGGCGGAATCACATTCGCTGTCCGGGATGTTGGCAGCAAATGGTTCTACCAACCATGGAAAAACTTCAAGATTAAGCAGATCTTTGAATCGAGCGTGCATATCTTCTTGCACAGCAGCCAAGTGTTCAACGAAAATGAGCAAATGATTGTCTGTGACGTCGTCCGACATTTTTGATAGTCGAGGAAAGTGGTGAAAATCTCTTCTGTTCAGGGTTTGCTGGTACAACTCCAGCTTGTTAATTAGGCCACGTATTGTGCTTTTGCATTGAACCAACGTGATATTTTTACCTTGGAGTTTGTTTATTGCGGTATTAATTTTCTCATAAAAATCCGCTAGATAGCTGGTATCTTGACGGCAGGTAATTACATCTTTAGTAAGATCAGATTCTTCACCAAGAAATTCTACTACCCTTTCATGAAGTTTGCAGTACCTTGAAAGAGATTCTCCTTTTGACAACCAACGAACTTCCGTATGAAGCAGGAGACGCTCGAATTCTTCATCGTTTTCGTTGCACAGCTGTCGAAACAATCGGCTGTTTTTGGCGTTAGCTTTTATTTTGTTAATTGCTTTGATAGCAATAGCCAACGATTTTTGCAAACGTGGACTAAGACGCTTTGCAACCAAATGCTGACGGTGTATCACGCAATGCACAGTGAACAGATGGGGATTTTTTTGCCGAAGAAGAGAAGCGAATCCGCGATACCTTCCTACCATCGCTGGGGCACCATCAGTAGCGCATGCTACTATGTTTGTAAGGGGGATAGATTTGTCTTGCAAGTAGGCCAACAAAGTTTGAAATATCGTTTCACCTGTAGCGTCCGTTTGCAAACACTTGCAAAACAAAAGCTCCTCCATAACTTTTCCGTTATCTATATAACGGACATAAGCCATTAGCAAGGCATTGTTGTCTGACGTTGTGGTTTCGTCCAGTTGTATGCTAAAAAAAGTTTTTTGTAGCACTTCACAAAGTTGTTCTTCAATGTTCGTACCCATTTCATCAATTCTTCGTTTGACAGTAGTATCACTCAGTGGAATAGCTTGGAGTACAGGTGCAGGATCTTTCTCCATAACAGTAGAGATAATTTCTTTAACAGCAGGTACAAGCAAACTTTCACCAACAGTAAAGGGCAAACCTTTTTTCGCGATCAACAGAGAAACCCTGTAAGAAGCTATCAATCCTTTGACATTTTGGTCACCTTTTCTAGCAAAGACATTTCTTATGATACTGCAAGCATAACCTTCTTTTAAAGCTTGAAAAAAAGCAATTGGTTTGTCCATTTTGTCGGGATGAATCCTGCGCAGGTGGTCTTTCAACCTTGACGGCTTCATTGCTTCATTTGTGAGAGTTTTCTTACACAAAAGACACATGGGAAGTTGTATATTTGATGGACATGGCACGAAACCAAACTTGATATACTCCACAAGATAAGAACGGCACTTAATTTTTGTTTTTTTAGGATTAGAAGCCATAACTCACCGCAATAAAATAATTACTAAATTTAATAGATACTAAAAGTATATAAATAATATTCTAATTTAGGAAAAATTGCCATCAAGAGCAACACTATTCACTAGCTAGTAGCTACTGCCAAACTTCACAATGGAAGTCGTCCATCTAACACTCAAATCTGCGTAATCGCTAGCAGAGCATGACCACACGCCGAGAAGAATTAACGCAACATGCTGCTATGCGTCACACACCCAAATCTGCGTGATCGCTAGCAGAGCATGACCACACGCCGAGAAGAATCAACGCAACATGCTGCTATGCGTCACAAATTTACGAAAGCCATGTGGAAAGCGCAGATGGCCAGAACTGATGCCAATCAAAATAAGATTTTTTGAAGCAGTGGAGGCAATTTACGGACGCATTTTAACGTGAATTTATTCCTTTTTTGAAATGAATTCTTAAGAATATTTGTTTCTTCTAAAATCGCCCCCTAAAGAGTTGAATCGCCCCCCAAATTCAGAAAATGTTACAAATGCCCCCCTGATGGCCAAAATCGCCCACTGGGGGCGATATCGCCCCCGTTGAAGAACCATGATTTAAACAAATGCATTATTCATAAATGTTGTCCTAAAACATGTGTAATGAGCGGTGAACAAATGGCGCCCCATAGGCTACTGCATATATTTTTGTACATACCGTATTTACCCGTGTATAAGTCGACCTTTTTTGACCAAATTTACACCCTAAAAATTCGACCTCGACTTATACACCGGGTATAAAAATCAACTTCAATTAAAATAAAAGAAAACTCATATAATATATGCATATTTTACTTAGAACTAAACTCAAAAGGATACTTGACTGGTCTAATGTTGTCAGATTCAATAAAACGGCTTTACAAACAATTTTCTCTTGTGTTTATTTGTTTTCATCCTTCTTTCAATTGTAATTACTTACCAGATATTATTTACGCAGTAATTGTAATCTTTTCAGCTATTTCGTAGTCCATTAATTATATCGGTGTAACAAGCAAACTTATAGCAATTAAATTGTCAATAAAATAGAGAATCAATACTAGCCAAAATCTTCCCTTCAAACGATCCTCAACATGCCTAAACGAATGAAATACTCCGCTAAGTACAGAAAAAAACTAGGGTCGACTTATACAAAGGATATACGATAAAATTGGCAATTTCTCTCGGATTTTCGAGGGTCGACTTATACACCGAGTCGACTTATACACGGGTAAATACGATACTGGTTTGTAATTTTTGAAGCCGGTTGTAATAATCTTGACCAGGTCCTGTAAAGTCCTGTATGTAATGCTTTTGAATGTGCATCTGTCATGTGTTTGTTTACAAATCTTTTTTTTGCTACATGGGAAAAAGAGCGACATGCCTGTAATTGCCGTTTTGATATCAATTGATCGCCTAGATTTTTTAAGTTAGATGCGGGAAGAATGTAGCGTTGTTATATTGTTATGAAATGTGATATACATAAGCTTTTTAATGTGCTCAGATTTGAAGTTTGATAATTTGGCTTACAGTAAGTTATTGATAAATATTCTGATGCTGAAATTGTGTAAAGAAAAAGAGAAAATTCAAGAAGTAATTTGCTCGAGTCATACAATACAAGCAAACAACTACAGAGTAGCCTACAAAATAGCGAAAAGGAGAAAACGGTTGCTGGTTTTGTGAGTTGCCTTGTAAATAAGACTTCCTTTGGGATCATTATACTGTACAGATTTGTAAAACTAATGCTGGTTGTACCAGTTGATTTTTCAGCGGGAGGGGAACTATATGGGGGGTAGCTTGATTGCTCGTGTGTTTTGTTTTGGCGTGTTTCATGACATGGACTCCAAAATAAATAAACTGTTGCGTTAATTTAAACTGCAGCATTGGGCAGACGAAGAAAATTACCAAACGCCTACCTACCCCAATATTAAGAAAATCAAAGTATTAAATGCAGGAATGTAACGACACGCGCAGGTAGGGAGGCGAAGCCATGCATAACCTGACACAAGCAAAAAAGCTTGTCCCATCAATAAGTTTCAACTGTCTAGGTTTTTGAATTGCGGCCCCCCCTTTGAAATTTCTAGATACGCCCCTGGACCGTCAAGACGTCCAGTGAGAAAAGGGACCAGAAAATTTCTTACCGCATGGTCGGTAAAAAATCGCTTATCACGCCACGATAAACATATGGGCCACGTGACCAACGTTACCCAGCGACAGACAAAAAAAAATGGGGGTTGGGATAGATAAGCCGATCAACGAGCTACCATGTCAAGAAAAGAATTGAATATTATTAGATCTAGTCTTAAGCTAAAAAAAGGAAAATATGTGGTTGTGATTTTAGACACACTAGATCAGGGGTGGCGAACCTTTTTTTACAAACGTGCCAAAATATTATAAGTGACGTAAAGCAAGTTTATACCGTGCCAGTAACATTGAACAAAACTAATTAAAAATCTAAACTATGCAAATTATTGATTATATTTATTACCATAAATCATAATATGTTAATGAAATTTCTGTTGCTGTAATTTAGATCATAAGCGTTTTATATGTGATTCATACTCTGTCACTTTAAGTAATGCACATGCAAATGAAGACTCATCAATCAAGCTACTTCTCAAATTGTTTTTGATCAAGTTCATTTGCGAAAACAATGATTCACAACAATACGTAGATGAAAAAATTGATAAAACAGCAATTGCTAATTTTTTTAGACAAATGAAAGTATTGGGAATGGTACCCCATGTTTTCAATACTTTTTCTTCTGGATTGCATGTTAATACACAAACTGCTCTATTGTTCTCTATTAATTCTAAGTCTTTTCTCAGATCGATAAACTTTTGTTTCCATATAGAACTAGATTAAAAATCAATTAATTGCATTTCTATATCTTCCAAATCTAGTCACTTCAAGCTTTCCAAATTTAGTGTTTCTAGTGATGTTGAGTCTGGATGCAAAATAAATTGCGTTGTTTCAGCGAATTGCCTAAATTGTGTAAACCTAGAATCAAATTCCTTGATTAATTCTTGAATAACTTCACAAAACATTCTTAATAGTTGATTTATTCCTTGTTCAAGATGGTCATTAGATTCAAGTTGTAAAAAATATTTTTTTGTGTTTTTAAAATACTTGAAAGTTTTTGAATCAACATCTCGATAGAAAACTCGTAGTTTTGCTTCGAATGCTTTGATTAAATCAAACATGATAATAATGGTTTTATTACGACCTTGCAAGCCTGTGTTCAATTCGTTAACATGTAAGCACAAATCAGTAAAAACATTAATTTTAAAATCCCTTGGCTATCAAACAACTCTTTATACTTTTCAATAATTTTTTCGATAGTTAAAAAATTATAATTTCATCCAAGCATTCAACAAATCGTTCCAGAACTTTTCCCCGACTTAACCATCGCACATTATTGTACATCAGCAACCAACATGCATAGAATCCATATCGCCAAGCAGTTCTTTAAATTTTCGTTTGCTTAATGGATGAGCAGCCATTAAGTTAATTAGTTTTGTTACTACATCCATAATGTTCTGCAGTGATTTAAAACCAGTTTTTGCACATAATACTTGCTGGTGTATAATGCAGTGAAAGCTCAAGATGGAATGTCCAACATGCTGAGTAAATGAATTCATAAATCCATTGGTTTTTCCGGTCATACTGCCAGCACCATCTGTTGATACAGATACTATTTTATAAAGATCAAGTTTTCTTTCAGTCAGCTGTTTCACAACAGCATTGCATAATGCATATGTCTATCCCTCTTGTTGTTGTTTCTAATGACGCTAAGCTGATCAACTCTTCTTTAATGGTGTCATTAACCAAGTACCGGCAAAAAATTGCTAAACGTGCCGAGCCTGTTATGTCAATACTTTCATTAAGACAGATAGATAAAAAATTACAAGAACTTAAGTCTTTATTTTGCTGGTGAGAAACATTGTCAGCCATATCCCAAATTCTAGCTTTCACTGTATTTCTAGATAACGTTATTTCTTTTATTCTCTGAATAATTTTTTCTTTTTCTTTAAAATTTTCGAATAAAACCGGTGCACATTCAAGCCATGCTTGTTTGATAAATTGTCCTTCACTGAATGGTTTTACGTGTTTGGCAATTTCTTTTGACACAATATAACTCGCTGCAGTAACATTTGAAGAGCCTCCTATAAATTTCATTAGATTTAATGATTGCATTTTCTTCTCCTTGCAAGCTTTAGAAATAATTTCTCTTTGTTCTTCTTTCGTTTTCAAATAAAGGTCTTTATGGTTCGTTTCGAAATGACGTTTAACTGAAGATGTTCCTCAAACAACTTTATTACAACACAAGACACATACTGCTTTATCATCACTGCTAATCATGCCATACTCTTCAGTCCACCAGCTTTGAAACCCTCTACTGCTAGATGATGATAATTTTAGCTTTTTATTTTCTCTTGACATATCTCAGGTAAAAAAAATGAATAATTAATTAAAAAAAAAAAAAAATTCAAGTTTGTGATCTAGCAAAGTTTGAAATTAAATTTATTTCTGAAAAAATATATATTCCATGTGTAAAAGTAAATTACTGTACTTGGTTTCTTCAAGCTGTTAGCAAAATTTACCAACTGTTGTAAATTTCTGTTTCAAAAAGAAACAAACTAAAAAGAAAACAATGATACCAAATTACACACTCTCTTGTTTTACAACCATGTCGTCACAAAGCAAATAAATGACAAATGGAAGAGCTTTGATCTGTTCTAAGAAATCATTTTAGTCTAACTTGAGTTTGTAACTCTGCTAGATGGTCACTGAACTAATGCGCAATAAGAAGTTTCATGTGCCGTGCCAGCAAAAATCAGCCCGCGTGCCATATCTGGCACGCGTGCCATAGGTTCGCCACCCCTGCACTAGATAACACACAATACAACAGTAATCTCTTGATCAATTCTGCCACACTTGACACTTCCCAACTATATGACTGCTACGAGTAGATCAAAATAATTTTTCCACTTCACGCTGCTGTAATTCACTTATTTCCTACGAAGGGTCTTAGCCAGCGCGGGTGATTACTCCAGTCGCAATATACGCAAACAAAGTAAAACTCTAAGACTCGTAGACACCAACAACAATAGAGACTATTGCAGTTAAACCAATCGTCAAAAGCAGTAACGTAGATGTCATTCCACAGCAAGGTTACCGGATAGCCAGATAGGACAAGGTTCCTGGAGTGAGACTAGATCGCCAGGGGTGCGAACTTTAAGCGCTCGATACTATTGAGCAGAAATAGCTAAGCAGCTACACACCTGACGGTAGATTACTTTGTCAGTTGCGCGAGCAACGCTCTTAAGCAAGGTACAGTAAATCAGCTAATTGACGGATCTGGCAGCAATTGCCGCAAGCAAAAGTTAGTTGCAGCAGCGGTAAAGTGGCTGAGCGTCGAACTAGGGACGCACGACGTTGCAAAATAGTTATATACAGCACCTACACCAAAAACTAGAATCACACGTCCGGCAGGAGCAAGGTGCTGAGCCGCCGAAGGAAGGCTAACAGTAAAAAACGGACAAAGAAATGTTTAGCTTGGCAGCTCGATGAAGTACAAGGCGCGACATGCTACATTATCTACCGTGTTTCCCCGATAATAAGACAGGGCTTATATTAATTTTTACTCCAAAATATGGCACTAGGGCTTATTTTCGGGGGATGTATTATTTTGATATATCAAAAAATGAAGTTACAAAGTAAAAATTACGAGATTTTAAATAAACAGAAATTACGAAAAAAGATCTCCATTTACTTGCCGTTAACATGTTTTTTATTCAGAAACTCATTAACAACAATTTATTCAAGAACAATCATATCATCATCCTCTGGAATGTCTTGCAAGACATCAGTTTCCAAAATTGCTGCGGAGTTTTCGCCTTTCGTCTTTCTGCCGCTCTCAACTAGGGCTTATTTTAAGGGTAGGGCTTACATTAAAATCATTCTGAAAAATCACGCTAGGTCTTATTATCGGGGAAACACGGTATTTAAGACAAGATGATATAGGTTTAGTCCACCTTCTAGTAAAATTTAATTTGAACATACATAATTTATACCAGTATACCAAACCAAAATTTTAGATACCAAACAACAACAAAATATTCCAGGTTTCTCAAATCTGGTATATAAATATAACAGTTGGCAACCCTGTTTGGCACCACCTCAGCATATTTTTGTTATCTATCTTTGCATAGCAAACAATTTCGCCGCAACGCCACCTTTGGTCTTTCCGTTATGCCTCAGCAAGCACTGCTGCGTAAAGTGTTTATTACTGGACTGGTTTCATTTCCAACGCTGTAATTAATCCCATGCGCGAGTCTAATGAATTATACACCATTACGTGGATGTGCGAATTGAGTTTGTCCCAGACGCAGCACGCACACACTTCGCAATGCTGTTTAACCAGGGATAACTAAATAGGGGTTGCTGACGCGCTCTCGTCACGCTTGAGTGACAGTGAAAACAAACCGATTAAAGGCAGCTTTTATTATTGTGAGACACAGATATTTAGGTATTTTTTTTAGCGTGGAACAGTGATAAATAAGGAATTGCCTACTTTCTTAGCTAAGTCAGAATACGCTGGTAGGGCTATAGGGTAAACTTGATTTCGATTAGCATCTCTAGCTATACTAGCTTATAGAATATGGGTTGAGCGTAGGAAGTTCGACAGGACTACCTGGTGCCAGAGTTGTCAAAGATCTTGAACCGCTCTTAAACAGCCATACGTTCAAACGGTCTGATATGAGTAGCTATGCAACCTGTAGTTCAGTAAATTTCTAGTTTCACTTGAAAGAATTTTCCACAGTTGTTTGTTGTACATAATTTATCTTGGTTTTTTTTGTAGGCAACACCAAGGGTATAACCTTACCTTATTGTTGGGTAAACGCCAAGATGGAAAGAGCACTATAGCCAGCCTATTTTGTAGGGGCCGGCGATAGAGCTTTTTCAGTTTTTGATATAGGCTCATCAAGATAATAAATGCAAGTCACCAGTGCCTTAAGAGCAAGGGATGCAGGGGTGGCGGCTGCATCTCCTTTTGAAAATTTTTGTCGATTGTTCAAACAATTTTGAAAAGCATTTGGGCTAGTACTGGAACTAATAATATCTTATACTTTTGTTCAAATTAATGTGGTCTTTTAATTGTTTTTGGTCTTCTAAAGTGTAAATGTGAAAAAGGACAGCGGTTCCCGCAACTATGCAAGTCACTTTGATTGAGTGTGTCCTGTGTTGGCAACAGCTTTACAGCATCTAAATCTGCTGGTGAATGATTTCTTCTTTTCTTTTCATCAGCAACAGGATTAGTTTTCTTTTTTAGTAACATGTTTTTTTATTACGTTGGTTGGATTTATCATTCAATATGTCATTAAACGACATGAAATTGCGCTATGACTGTATCATATTGATAGAAATTATGTTTGATGACAAACTTGAAGGTTGTGGCAATCATGATTGTATACTAACTGCAGATGAATTTTGTCAAAAGATTTTACTTGGTGTTGTTTGATCACCTTGTGGAAAAAATTTCTAAACCAAAGGATAACAGATTTTCTCTTGCATAAAAATCCAAGCAAAGTAGGCCTAATTTTATTTTGTTTTAGGGTCTGTCGTGATCAGTGGCGTATTTAAGGGGGAGAAAAAGCAATGCATCCTCCAGCGGTACTGCAGCAGGTGCAATTGTGAAAAGAAAAAAGCGTTTATGCCCAATTGGGGACCAAATCGGGAAACAAATTTTGGTTTCCATAAATTGATCTTCAAAAAAAGAGCAGTCTTCAACAAAATGTTCTGCCCTCCCCAATTTTTTTTTATACGCCACTGGTGATACAAATGAGTTTTTTCTAAATGTAGAACAATGAACTGCAGCAAAATACTTGCTTGACCTTATCACTGGAATCGCAAGTAGTGCCTTTAACAAGAATTAGCAAAATACTTCAAGACCAGATAACTGTGAAATTACTTTACATAAAAAACAAATTTTACAGTTCAGTGATGGATAAATAATTAGCAGTGATAGACACTTGCAGCCGCTAGTGTTGCGTTAGCGTTTGCATTAACGCCGTTGTTGTTGTCGTGAATTGGTGGCAACAGCGTTAAGCGTTACTTTTTTGTGCAAAAGTGATAACAGAAGCTGTGCTAATTTTTCAAAAGGAGTTGCCGCTTGTCCTTGTTGAAATAAAAATATCATCGCCTCAAAAATGCAATCCGATTAAAAAATTACGAGCTATCAGATTGCATCTTCCGATGACAAATTTTTAGAATAAGCTTTTGTGGATAAGTCACGAAAAGATAGCAACAGTGAATTATTAGAAGTCTTTTTCAAAGTACATTAGAAGTCTTTTTCAAAGATCGACATGAGTTCCAAAGCAAAGCAATCGCTACAACGCACTGCTATACAATGTTGAGGCAACTATTTGTGAACCACAGCACTGCCACAACCAGGGCCTCCAAGAGAAATCTTTCAAGGCGGTACAAAGCCCATGTGGGGCCCCTAACACTTGCTAAATTATTTTGCAATAAAATTGAGGGAAATTAATGTCTATTAAACTTCAACAAATGCTCAGTTAATAATCATATAGAAGATTATCATCAGTGTTAAAACAAACCAGTGTTCAAGCAATGTAGCAATATAAAATACGATTTACACATTTACATTTACCATTTATAACGAGAATTTTAAATGTTCATAGAAAAATCTTTGTCAAGGAAGAAATTAGCAAAAAAATCATTTAATTAGGTTACTTTAATTTGTGCTTTTCTGGCTTTCTTATGTGCAAAATTTCTAATTACACTATCAAAATCAATTTGTCTAGCAATGCTAGGCTCAATGCTCAGTCTTGCTAGGTCAACAAGTCGAGTTTGAGACATAGTAGACCGTAAATAGTTTTTGATAATTTTAAGCTTGCTGAAAGATCTTTCAGCAGATGCTACTGTAGCTGGTATTGTCAACAATATTCTCAAGCTGATACAAACATTTGGAAATAATTCACACAATTTGTATTCTTTTAACAAATTTAGCAATTCTAAAGGTTTCAGCTGTGGTTTTCCAAAATTAGCCTTGTGTACTACTGGTAAATGCTGCATTTCTTCTGCAAGATCTTCATCATCAAGGTCTGTAGGATATTGATGAGCTAACCTTTTTGCTTTTTTTTCTAGCTCACTTTCACACATTGTGGGATATTTCCACAAAAAATCAAAACTGTCAGCCAACCTCTTAACAGCATTAAAACGTACAGTTAATCCGGCAACAACATTATCAATAAAAACATAAAACACAGTTTTTCAAAAATAGGCCTCTTCTTGGGAATCATCTGTGTCATTCATTTCTGCCATATTGGCTTCAGGTGTACTTGTGCCATCATGCATCCTTGTCCTCTTCCGAGATACATGTCCACGTCCATGGGAGAATTTGATATCCATCTTAAGATTTAATGCAACCTCTTTTGCTTCATTCCAGATTCTTTTCCAGTTACTTCGTAGTTTCACCATATCTTCAAGGAGAGTTTCAATGTTAGACACCTCTACATCCAGAGTGGCATCTCTTGCTTGAATTACCTTGTTGCAAATATCTATTGCAGCCAAAATTTTATACCAAACTGCCGACATTAGCACACAAATAAAACTACTTAAGTATGCCAACACTCCGTTGATTTCATTTCTTGTCTTTGCTGTTAAGTTAAGCTCTAACAGATCTTGCAGTGCTAACTGGATACCATTAAGATGAAATGCAAAAGGTTTGATACACTGAAGTCTATCAGACCACCTGGTTTCTGACATGCCATGTAGAGAACAACCTATGCGTGCATTAAGTAATTCCCATCGTTTAGGGCTAGAGCTGAACAAGTTATAAATTGTTTGAACTGTTCCAAAATATGTTATTGCTTCTGGCAGACTCTCGGCAGCATCGTTTCCACATAAATTGAGAGTATGACAGCCACAAGGAGAAAAGATTGCCAATGAATTCTGTTCTTGTATTTTTGCATGCGCACCTTTATACTTTCCTGCCATGTTAGCAGCATTGTCGTATCCTTGTGCCCTACAATCGCTCAGAGGAATGGCGTGCGCTTCTAAGGTATCCATGATTAATTGAGCAATATCTTCCCCCCTCTTACTGCTGCAATCAACAAACATAAGAAATCTTTCTTGTACCTCATATCTATCATCCTTTAAGTTTAAATACCTCAACAGGATCGTTGTTTGCTCCACATGAGAAGAGTCTGGAGTTGCATCCACAATAACTGCAAAATATTTTGAAGCCTTTCTTTCTAACAAAATGTGTTGTTTTACAAGGGTAGAACATTCTGAAATAAATTCGTTTTGTGACTCTGGAGAGAGATAATGAACTTGAAGGCGTTCACCTTTTCCCTGGTATTCCTTAACCTTGTTCACATGTTCTTGGAGAAGAGGATCCCACCTTGACAGCAGCTCAATCAGACCTAGGAAGTTACCATTGTTTGGATCCCCAATCCGGTGTGATGATCCACTAAATGCCAAACCACGTTCCCCCAGAAAAAGAACAACATCAAGTATACGTTTCAACAGATTGCACCATTTCACTGCTTCAGTTTGGTAACTTGCTTCTAATAAAGAGTCAACCCCTTTTCCAGATAAAAGACGTCTTTCAAGTTCTTTCCAAGCTATGTAACATTCCTTATGGCTCTTGCTCTTTTCATGTTCTTGGACCCTAACACTTACTTTTCGCCACTTTGTACCAGCTGTCCAGCCTCCAGGCGATGCTAGTGCAGACATTGAAGATGAAACGCTAGTGCTGTGCCAAAACAGTCGACATGGCAAACAGTATAATGCTTGTTTCATTTCACTCCAAACAAGAAAATCTCTCCTGTGCATTTCTCCATTAGCACCACGGAATTTAAAAATAATTTCTGGAAAAGTTTGATTGTCCGAGTCGTTTGGAAATTGTTTAGGTAGCGGGATGTGACCGATGGTTATATATTTTTCTATTATTGCTTGAGAAGGAACTTCATCTGTAATGCACCCAATATCAAGGCCAATAACTGACTTGGCATTTATACTTTCAGAACGATTTTCATGTAGTTCTTTTCCAGTCTTACTTCCTGCAGAAAAAGGAATTTTGCTTTCCTTTGTGCCAAAATTAAGTGATTTGGTATTTCCTACATCTGAATTGGAGTTTGCATTTCCCAAAGACACTTCTTTGTTAGTTTCGTCTGCAATTATAGCAACTCTTCTTTCTTTTGAATCGACCTTCTCACAGAAGAAACTTACTGAAGAGTCTGGCTTTTCACTGGCTTCTCCTAATGCTTTCGTAACAGAAAGGTTTGCAGAGTCTTCTGCCTGAAGTATATTAGGCCCTAATAGCCCAACCTGGAAGAGTGTTTGCTGCCCTTTATTCTGCCTTGCCTCTCTTGCCACCCTTTCTTTTCGTTTCTGCCATCCTGATTTGTGAGGATACATTCTCAATGGGTTACTTTACTTTAAATCAAAAGTTTTTTTTATAAAATTTAAATGTTTGAAATTGAAAAACGTAAAGAAGAATTCAGCTAAAAGGCAGAGGTTATCAAGAGATCTTTAATCTTAACATTTAAGACGTAAATCACTTGTTTACTGTGACCACAGAGTTCAAGATTAATAAATAAGTAGGCCTATAATACTTGTAACAGTTGTTTAATGGTGAATGAATCATTGTTGTAATATTATTAAAACATTTTTTTAAGCGACGATCTCAGCCATAGATCTAGCTTACAAATATACAATGAAATTCTGTACATTAGCTTGGCCTGAAATGAACACACTTACCTACCGGTCGTAAGATTTAGGCCTAGGCCTGTTTGTCTACCCTCAGTATGAGAGGTAGCACAGTTAATATGTCAGTCTGTTTGGCAGGCTAGTGGCTATTGTTTGTCTATAATAAGCAGTAATCAATCCATACCAGGAATTATAATACTGTTTAGTCGATAATATTCACATATAATGGCATAATGACAGCCGACTTTGTTGCCAAGATAGTTGCGTATTTACGCGACTCCTACATGCGTACACACGATCTTGGCCAAATGTTTAAGAGGAGTCGTGGGCCCCTCCTTGGCTCTCGGGCCCTGGAACAATGTACCTGCTGGACCCCCCTCTCATAGGCCCTGGCCACAACTTCCATAGTAGCAGCGAAACGCCTGCTTTTACTAGGGAAAAATGGGCTGAAGCCAAAACAATCTTGGCTCAGCTATCAGTGGTGGATTTAGGGAAGGGAGGCATTTGCCTTAGGCCCTATTTTTTGATTCCATTTATAGTTTTCAAGTTGTCATAACACTTTACGAATCTGTAGAACAGAGCATACCTAACATCTTAACTCTCTTTTATATCATCTTGAAACTTCAGAATCTAAAACCGGCGCGATGGTGTAGTGGTTAGAGCATCCACTTCGCAGTCGGTAGACTTGGGGTTTATTTCCCACTTCGACTCATATCAAAAGACTTTAAAAAATGGTATTCACAGCTTTCCTGTTTGGATAGTGTGGAGAACAAGCCGGCAAGCTTGCTTGCTGTGTGTTTGAGCAAGGCACTTAACAGGATGCCTCCGTTTTTATGTGGCAGACAGATGGTGGGGACAAGCAGTCTACCTGCCGTGGTGGCAGTCCCGTAGCACTCCAACTTCGGGCCCCCCCCAAAGTAAGCGCAAGAGCCCCTGCGCACAGGTCATATCACTTTAGAGGTGTAAAATTGAAAAGCTGCATTAAGAAAATACACCACAATTTCTACATAAGTAAACAGGCTAATGTCAGAATAAAGCATGCCGATACCGAAGGTGCAAGTCATAAAAAATTCGGCACCGATGCCAGAGTTCAGTAGGACATTTATGCAGACACTGCGAAACGAAAGCAATGACACTGAAAAACATGAAAAAGTTATAAAAACACAGTATCATTTAAATAGTCTGGAGCGAACCTTTTTGTTCGCAAATGCTGTTATAATATTGTCATAATCAAGAGATCGGGCGCAGTCATTTTCGATTGACAACATGGATAATGAAGATAGTCTACTGTCTGTCATAGACGTTCTATTAAAAGTTTTGATCAGTTTCAATTTGCTGAAGCTTCTTTCAGCGCTGGCAACAGTCACGGGGCAAGTTAGTAAGATTCGAAGTGCGATGTACACATTCGGATACAATTCAAATAAATGAGTCTTTAGAAGATAGTTCAGAAAGTCTTGAGCCGTTTTGAGATTGCGTTTTTTTTGTAAAATTAAAACAAACCGCTGTAGCTCAGCGCTCATTTCATCAGAATCAATGTCACCGAACTTTTTTTGGAATTCTTTACAGCAAGTAAGAAGAGCATTTTCTTGTTGCACAAGCAAAAGTTTGTCTCGTGTGTACAAAAACGAAAAGGCGGAAGAAACCTCACGTAACAAATTAAAGCGCTCCTTTATTGACATAATAGCCTGGTCTACTAATGGATAGAAAAAGTTGCTTTTAAATTTCAGTTCAGGAGTAGCTCGTTGTTCCTCTTCACCTTGGTAATCAAACAATCTTCTTTTCTTTCCACTTCTTGACGGAGGAAAAGAAGGATCAATATCCAATTCCTGTGCTATTTCAACAGCAGATGTTGCGGCACTGTCATAACCCGTTGTGCGATAGTTTTGCAAGAACTTTTCAGTTGCCTGGATTTCCGTTTCCATTGTATGAAGGGAGACTCCATACGATTGAAGAATCTTGCTTGCTTTATTGACTTGGAATAGGATATCATACCAAATAAACATCGACAAAAGAAAACTCCATTTTGATAAATGAGCTATCAACGATTTTGTTTCTGAGGCAGCTCTTCCATCTTTTCTTTCTATGGAAATGGCTTCCAAGTCTTTCAGTGCCAGCAACACCTCTTTTAAATTGTATCGAAGAGGTTTGATGCATTTAATTCTGCTTTCCCAACGAGTATCAGATTGTGACTTTATGGACAGCTCCACATGTTTCTTCAAAATTTCCCAACGCTGAGCAGAGGAAGAAAACAGCACATACAACCTTGTAAGTACTCCAAAAAATGTCAATGCTTCCGTCGATGAATTAGCACTGTCAACAACAACTAAGTTAAGGGTATGGTTTGCACAGGGCACGTAAACAGCTTTGGGATTGATGTTTAGCATTCTTGCTTGGACCCCAGAATGTTTTCCTTTCATGTTAGCACCATTATCATATGACTGACCTCGACAATCAGACAATTCGAGTTGCAGTTCGGTCGCTTTTTCTAAGAAAGCGTCCAACAAGCCTTTCCCAGTACTGTCACTTATTCTCAAGTAGCCAAAAAATGTTTCTTTAACAACAGCAGCTTCTTCATTACATAGTACATAACGGAGAATGACAGACATTTGTTCATGATGTGACATATCTGGAGTGCAGTCCAAAATTATAGAAAAATATTTTGCCAATTTCAATTGCTGTAAATTTTCTTTTTCAACTTCTGTCGCTAGCAATTCAATTAGTTCATTTTGTATGGTACGACTCAAATAGTGATCTTTAGTGTTTTTATTCTTGATTCTGTCTTGAAGCTCTTTTAGGATCGGATCTCTTCTTGCCAAAAGCTCAAATATACCCAGAAAATTTCCATTGTGAGGAGATCCTAAGACTTCTTCAGATCCTCTAAAAGCAAGATTCCTTTCCGATAGAAACAAGGCAATGTCGATAAGTCTCTCTAAAACATTTCTCCAAAAACGTCTTTCATTGAAAATAATATTCATCTCGCGTTTGTCGATAGTGGATGAATTTCTTATCCCTTCAGCTAGCAACATCCATTGACTGCAGCATTCTTGGTGGAAAATGCCGTTTTCATGGTCTTTCAGCTTTTTCGAAAAACCCTCCCATGTATTTATACCACTACAAAAGGGGCTTAGTGTTTTTCCAAATAGCTTACAACAAAAGCAAAAAACTTGATCTGATTCCCCAGAATAAACTAGCCACGACCGTGAAACACTTTCACCATTAGGTAACACACGTTTATAATGGTTGGAGGAAAAACGTCGCCTTGGAGTTGTGTTATTATATGGAAAATTCATTATTAGTTGATGTGGTCCACGCTTTACTATATCACATCGTTGAGCATCAGAAATACTTTCAGGCCATTTACATGGGTCATCAGGGATAGGGGTAAATTGAGATTCAGATATTTTTGATATTGAAGGTTGCGTATTGGCAGGTAAATCACCACTTACATTTTCTGGAAATTCACAATCACTTTGATGCTGATCGTCATAGTCTTCTTTTTCTTGTACACTATAGTTTTCTTCATCCCTCTCGGTACTAGTGCCAGGTCTACTCTGCTCAGTAATCTTGAAAAAATCTGTCATCTTGGGCAATTTCGCTACAGCATCTCGAGCAGTGGCTGCTTCTTTTCTCTTTTGAGCACCACTTTTTGAACGTTTCATTCTATACAATGTCAATAAAATACTTTATCTGCACTCTGCAGTGTATATATATTGTCCCGGTATTTCTAGCCAAACAGAATTCCAGACCATTCTTTGATTGTTGCGTAACAACGGCATTGTTACGTCAATCGAATATTCAAGATTCTACCAGAAAATCAATCGAAATATTCTAGATTCTGCGAGATAAAATGACGTTGCATTCACTTATGATGTCACAAGCCAATTTCTTCCTACAGTTTAAATCGGTTGTAAACAAGTCTGCTGAACTGAAAATAGTCACGTAGCCAAAAAGCGATTTCAGAATAACTTGGGCCCCCAAAGTTGGCCTGGGCCCCCCCCAATTGGGGGGTTTGGGGGGCGGCTGCTACGTCTCTGCGTGGTGGCCCAGTCTGAAAAAAGACATGCAAACCGAGCATGAGCTCATACGTGTGAATGAATGAAAAGAACGTAAAATTGGTTCACCACAAGATAAAATTTTTAAAATACTACAACCAGCGCAAAATTAATAAAAGTGAAAATGTTGGAAACAAGGCTGTTTGCATTGTGATTTCCCCCAAGGCTACAAGAGAGAATCTCCAGAAATCACCTTATGTTAGCCAAAGGAGTCACTTGCTGGTAAACCTTGAGTACTAAGAGGGTCCCTTATGAAGTCTTGCCTCAGGCCCCTAAATAACATCCACCACTGTCAGCAAAGAAGATTTTGAGATGGTCATATTTTGAAATGCCTATGTTTTGATAAATATTTGTTTCTTGGGTCTTTGCAACAGCTACTACTTTTGCTAGAGTTATCTACAGGTACCGGTATGCTTGTATTTCAGATAGATTGATAAAAAATTTCCATTTTCTCTTTAGACGGTAAAATTTCGACTGAGATTCGAACTTGCGACCACGGCTGTAAGAAACAATCGTGCTTTCGGTGTCTTTTTTTTCTATTTGGGCTGGTCAGCTACAATACTTATCTTTTGCTACGCATCGATTAGCAATTGGAATGTGACTTCACAATTGCTGCTAGTACAATACCGCACAGGAATTCCCAGTTTATCTTTGTAGACCATTATTTATATTAATTAGTCTTAATGTAATACAGGGGTGCCAAGCTCATTCAATGCTGTGGGCCACATTTACACACCTGGATTTTATTCGGGCCAGACTCTGCTGAAAAAAAATTAGCATGCAAGACTGTATATCAGTGGTCCCCAAACTTTTTGTCTGCCGGCACAGGAAACCAGTTGATCAAATTTCGCAGTACACTAGCCATGCAAATCTATTCCCAGTGATGGCGAGTGGCATTGTTTGGAGATCACACTTCTCCGAGCAACGATTTCCGAAAATCGTGTGATGTGGCCCGAAACGATGCTGATCTCAGAAAAAACAAGAAAAAAAGGCCATCACCTCTCTCGCCGTAACCTGTAATGTCACCCGCGACTGATAGCAGTTGTCAACCATTACTTCATGGCAGCATTTCCTCAATTTTGGCCGAAAATTTGTATCAGTATAAAGCACTTTAAAAGACTCGCGATACTCCGTGGCACGTAGCGGCACACAGTTTGAGAAACATTACTGCAAATATTTCTTTTTAGAGACTAATACTTTCAATAAAGATTTTCTCTCATTTTTCTCTCAATAGCTACTTGAACTTTTATGAAAATAAATGTTCTCATCACAGCGATGGTCGCTACTTTCATATAATTTTAACCTACAAGATTTTTTTCTTTTGGAGAATAATTTTTGAAGACCAAATTCAGAGGAAAGGCATTCGCACTGCGCCACAAAATCCTTAGCGATTAGGGGCCCCTAGTTTTTTCAAAGGCCAGCGTTAGCGTTTATCGAGCAAAAGTTGAGAGTGCTCAGGGGATAGCGGTAGCGCCGATAAAATTTTTGCCGACTAGCTATAGCGATACCGCCGTTAGTTTGTCACTAGCGAGTGCCCACCACTGATATTTAGTAATGCATACACTACAGGAATTTCCAATGCATCAGCACGTCAAAAATCACTTAATGTTGAAGAGCAATCTTGAAAAGTCTCATTTATTTTGAATGCTGGAAAAAAATTGTGAGTCATTTATTTATTCAGATGAAGAGTTTTTGTCAATTATGTAGATAGAATTTAATTTAGAGCATTTAAAGAATCTGAAAGAAATGGCGTTTGGTGCCTTAGCAAATGGAAGTGGTACTAGAATCTTAAAATTTGTTGAAGATTTGGCTGCAAAACCAGTTGAAGCATAAAAGCTGAAGAGCTGTACTAACCTGACACTTCAATCTATGGATGATTGCCAGGGTCGCACTGGCCTGATAAAACTTTGGGCTTTTTTGAAAAGTGGTATTTGGAATTTGAATCAAACTAGCAACAAAGTGCCCAAAGTACTTGTAATGTATTGGAAAAGACTAAGGATTCAATTGATCCTCTACTAAACCCTGCTCCATTCTTGTTTGAAATTTAAATTCGTACAGCTGTTTTTTTGACAGAAAGAATCATTAATTTTCGTCCTCTAGTTACTGTTATCATTAACGCTCTGGACGACGAGCCTCTGACTCCTAATCATTTGAACAATTAATGGATGCTACAAAACTTCAATAATGCTTCTATAAACAACCATTTCATCAACTCTTTTGCAAATACAAACTCAAAGATTTTCGTTTGGCTCTTTTTAAAAGTTTTTGCTACAATGGCAGCCTAACAATGTGGTGAAGAATTTTTTACGACAAAAGGCGGTTTCTGATTGGATGATATTAAATGCGTCCTGATTGATTGACCGAATCAGAACGTTTCGAGAACTCCGAATTATTGATGAGCTAATTTCGAAGTATAAACAAATTCCTTTTGACGTCGAAGTTTAGGTTTTATAATTTTGATATAATATGCTTCTAAAGTAGAGAGATGAAAGTGCGATCTTCCATTAGCAAATATCAAAAATTGCTTTTCATCGTAGTGAATTGCGCAGTTTTTGTTTTCTAAAAGATATTGTCCGATTGCAGAGTAGCTTGCAGGTGAAAGTTGAGATACTGACTTGCACGCGCGTTTGATTGAAAGTCGCTCTGGTTGCAGTCTCGCTTCATATCGATTTTGGTTCATGTTTAATTCGGTCCTGCAATCTTTGAGATGTACCAGCAATCTCAGCGGCACACGTGTTGTTCATAGGACCATGCTTTGTTAAATGTTAGGCACAGCATGTTTCTGAATTGCAGAAAGCATTTTCTTGGTAGAGCAAATGACACATAATTTTACTCAACCATAGCACATGCTGATGGCACTCTTCCATTGCTCATCGAATTTGAGGTGAGATATTGCCAATCCAAGAAAGTTTTAGGTAGACTGGGCATTTTTGTGGACCTTCTTTTGGTAACAGTTCAAATTGTCTGAGATTTTTTTGTATTCCCGAGTCAGCAATACCGTGAGGATAGCCATTGGAGCTGAGGATGGAATGAATTGAGTTTAATTCATGACATAATTTTGAAGGTGAGTAAATGATAATGGCTCTGTGTACCAACGTGCCATTTATATCGGTTTTTCTGCTTTTATGTCGAAATGAATCCCAACAAACATATTGTTCCGTAAATATTGGCTTTCTATAAACGGCAGTTAAAAATTCTGTGTGGTTCTTTTCCACAAGAACATCCAAAAGTGGTAATTTACCTTCCACTTTCTTCTCATAAGTGAATGTTGGTGATAGGTGTAATGAATTAAGTTGATTTAAAAACATGACGCAATTAATTTCTTTTTTGAATATAGCAAACGAGTCATCCATGTATCGAAAATAAATAATTGGTTGATTATCTCCATTAACAGTTTTTCTTCGTAATATCCACCAAATATATTGGCTAGAGCTGGCCCAATCGTCATTACGTTGCTTGTATATTACGTAGTGAAAACTGAATTTAACCGAAGTAGTTGCTATGTTCATCAATTCAACAAAAACATGCTTTTTCATACCGGCAGTATTTGTAGATTTAGTGTCATATAAACAGTCCGCACAGAGCTGCATAGCTTCAGCTAACGGAATGTTGGTAAAAAGCTTGCAATGTCAAAAGAACATACGAAAGCTGCATTAGGTTTAGTGGCCAACTTTTGTATGGTTTCAGCAAATGTAAAGCAGTTTTTGATGCTGCGACTTGAGTATCGGCCAAGCACGAATTGAAGTGGTGCAGATAGCCACTTGGCAAGTTCATGTTGGGATGAGCCAATCATAGACAAAATTGGTCTGAGTGGAACTGATGGTTTTTGGCCTTTAGGGAATCCATGCATTCTGGGCCGTTGTGAGCCTTGTGGCCGTATTCTTTTATTTTCGGAGCGTGCAAGTTGGTCATCTTTTTGCAATAGTAGAAGATACTTTTGTGATGTGGCTTTGATCTTTGCAGCGTTGTCATTCTCTTCAACTAATCCCAAGCATTGAAATTTGTTCGTACCATTTGGAATAAGTTCCATTTTGCTGTGTAATCCATATAGTTAAAGATTATCACTTCAAAGTCTTTATCCGATTTTGTTGTCAAAATGTTCTCAGTGATTTAATAGCCTGAAAATATTCGTGATTTATAGAAAAATCTGTTAAATGAATTTTAGAAACACAGAACGCAATAGCCAGATTATTTAACTTTGCCAAAAGTGCAGAGGCGTCTTTTTTGGATTTAGGTGTATGGTACAACAATTATCCAATCAAAACTTCAAACTCCGCAAAGATTTCTTCCCAATTGATTTTGGTAGGAAACAAACAAAATTCCAAGCCGTGAGCTAAACTAATTTCTCGGTGTTTACAAGTTGATAGCTCGATAAGTTATCAATACTGTTTTTGCTAACAGAACCTGTACCCAGGGGCGGATTAAGAGATCGCGGGGCCCAAAACAGAAAACAGCGTGGGGCCCCCTACATTATGGAACGCGAAAACAACTAACTTAGATTTGGGTCGCGCTCGAAAAACTTTGGGAGCCACTGATTTAGTAGATCTTAATAATAGAAGACATAATAAGCTCTTACCTTCGGGGAATAAGATGTCCCTGACGTAATCCTTGGTATTTAAAATGGGTGAAGTATAAATGGGTTAATTAAATTGTACAGCATTTATTTTAGACTAAATATTGATCTTTTTTGCGTTATTTGTGTTTTTGTTTGATAGAAATTCAAACTAAAAAAAAATTTTTGTTTTGAATATTATTCATTTAGATCAAAAAGGTTGAGTCTAATTTGTTATTTTGAATTATTAAAAAAAGGAAATTTTATCACTTCTGTTTAAAATTTACTTTGAAATTTATTTTAAACGGTTAAGTATAAAATAAAATTTTCCCACTGTTTCACTAATGGGCAAAAATGAACAACACAGAAAATATAATAAACAACACAGAGGGTGCAACACAGAAAAAGCTAAGACAACTGGTGTTTTCGGCATTTCGCTGCTGCAAATTTATCAATAATATCCTCAAAGCTCATAGATTTTGTGAAACTCTTTTCGATGGCCATAATATAGAAATCACAGACGTGATCCTGCGTCAGGGATAAGCGCAAGTAGTTTTTCACTCTTTTCAATGCCGAAAAAGAACGTTCACCTTCCGTATTTGCAACAGGCAAGGTCAGATATATACAAAGAATAATAGCCACATTAGGAAAAGTTTGAATTCAGCAGTTCTTTTTCAAATATGACAGCTGTGCTTGCGCAGTATTTGTCTTCGAACCAAGATTAGGAGATGAACGTAAATGAAAAGCGAAGTGCTTAACTTCTGAAGAAAAGTCGCTATCCAAATTGCTTGCATATACTTTTAACAACTTACTTGCTGCGTTTTCTATATCACTGATAGCCCAAGTGTTCTGATTCAGCAAAAAATTAAAATTCTGTTGCAATATGCAGTACACAGATTTTTGTCTTCTTACTTCTGCAATTAAGGTATCAATGATTGGAAGGTAAATTCCAACACGAAAGGATTCTTGAGCATCTTCCAAAGCTGTAGTGCATCCAGTGTCCTCTCCTTCATAATCAAAATTTTTCTTCGTTTTTCGGTTTGGTTTGTTTGGAGAAACATAGGTTTTCTGTATACCGTGTGTGAGTTTCAAATTATCCTTTTCAATTGTATCAAATTCATTCCATAAATGCTGGCAAAAACTCTCGATTCCATTGTAAAGTGCTACGTAATTTCCTAAAGACATGTCAGCACGCTGTAGACTTTTGCTTGTACTGTGAAACCTTTGAAGGATTTTGTGCCATAAAACACATAATATGGCTGTTTCTAAGGCATCTATGCTCTTTCAAATACTATGAATCTGATTTGGTTTTATTTGTTTCATTGTCATCTAACGTAAAATCTTGTAACAGTTGTCTCAACAAATTTTTCTTGAGGGTTTTAGTGGAGTCTAAGATTTCTTATAACTGCTCTAGCATTTGACAGTCGTTCGCAGCCATTAATTTAAATGCTATTATACCCAGCAATGTATTGAAGAGGGATCAGGGGGATCGCCGTCCACTTACTTTTTTTAGAAAACGCTTGACTGAAGGCATATTTTATTAATGTTCAAATTTTTATTTTATTTTATTGTTTCTAATACATGTTTTCAAATAAACTTTTTTTAAAATAAATTTGTTTTAATTATTATATTCTTTGTTGCGAAAAGTTCAGTTATATGTCATCTATGCTTCCCGCCTTGCGCTGTAGCGAAGTGTGCCGTTGCGCATGTCTCTCAGACCATAAGGTTTGAAATCAGTTCCAACCGTCCACCTACTTTATTGTTTAGCAACCGTCCAACCGTCCACCTACTTTATTATTTAGCAATACACCACTGATTATACCAGTCTCTACTGTGACGTCACAGTTACTTTGTCATTGAAAGTCGGTTTAATTTTTTTTCGTACAAATAATAACTGTACCGGTATGTAAATATTTTGATTCGTCAGTTCAAGTTTGCTGGTAATGTAGGTTATAAGGCTATAAATTTATTTTAATTCAATTCAATTCAATAGTTCATTGCACTAAAAAGCGCAGGGTCCGGGGCAATTGCCCAGTTTGCCCATTGCTTAATCTGTCCCTGCCTGCACCGCCTTGTACAGAATGAATTCTTTGCCACCTTGTTTGGCTGCCATTCTAGCGAAAACCCTTGAAGAGAGCTAAATGAAAATGTTTGAGTTTGTGTTTGCAAAAGAGCATAATGACGTGGTTGTTTATAAAAGTATTCCTGATCACCTGTTAGTCTTTCGTGGAAACCCAAATCTACTTTTGGCATTTTCACTAAACAATGCTTTGTCAAACAGAGTTGGGCTCAAGTCCAATAGGACTCAAATGAATTCTGGAATCGATTGACAAAAGGATTTATTTCCCCTCTCACCCTCAGGCAAAAATTGGTTTCGAACTCAAGCCAACATACGGAAAGGTAATCTTATTTTACTAGTTGAGAGTATGGTTCATAGATCTTTGTGGTCCTTAGGCCGTGTGATGGATACTTTTCCAGATTCCAAAGGGCACGTTAGAGCTGTCAGCGTTAAGATTGAGAGCAGACGCGTTGAAAGGCAGATAACAAAGTGTTGCGTTTTAATATATAAATATAGAATTTTCGGTTCAATCTCAATCTTAAATTTCTTTTAAAATTGAGGCGACGTATGACAATCGCTCGGATAATTAGGTCTGACTGCAACTTAATAAAACTTGGAAAACATTGGCTTCCACTAAAAACACCTTAAACCACGTTAAGAACAGAATAATGTATTCGCAGAAACAATACTTCACAACTTCAAGCTTCTTCGCTCAACGATCTCAGAATTAATCACTTTACTACACAATCAGGAAACCGCCAAAATTAATTTCACCAATAACTGCTTAATATTCGCCACGTCCACAGAATCCACAATCAATTATCACAAAAAACAATGACCCTTCTTTAATCCGTCAATCAGTTTCTCTCTCCCTGCTACAACGCTTTTCTCTACTACTCTACAACTACAAAAAAAATCCCGTCGCCTTAAATATAAATCGAAAAAAAACAATACAGAAAACACTAGAACGAAATCACGTGAAAAAGATAAAAGCATTACTAATTATGTTATCGGTTATCGAAATTCTTCGAAGAAGCTAGAATCACTAGATCAATCTGGAATTTTATTATGTCATAAACGATTGTGACGTAATAAAGGCGTGCTTACAGCAAATCCAATTGCGAGGAAAAAAGGTCTTTTTTTTCAATCAGTAGCCGAGCGAACAAATGGTACAGCACTTTACACATACTGTATATGAAAACTACGCTTACAAGGCCAAATTTCCTTATTCGTGACACAAAGCTTTTGATAGGTAATCACCTTAACTGTTACCATTGTGGCAAATGGTAAACCTTAATATTTTGATGTTATAAAGAAGAATCTTCTCCCGTTTTACGGATACCTTTGCAATTTTAGCGCGTCATGTGTGCTGCGTTCTTGAATGGGATTATCGTGATGTTAGAATTACATTACACTTTACATTGCTTTTTTTTGCAGGCTTTGATTTTCAAAATCATCGAGAATTTTTATCTTTTCAATTTTACAAATTCATTAATTTTAAAATTCATTAAACCGTTTGATGTTGACATTTTATGGCATATTGCTTTTTGGGTTCCGGTTCCATTATTATGCATGCCATGATTTCCGTATTTTTTCGTAGGGTAAGCCCATAAAAGGGCAGTACTAGCTAGCTGAGTATTTTATTATGTATATATTTTATATTTTGTAATGTTTAATGTGGCATGATTCTTTCTCATAAATTTTACCTTTCGCTGTACGCAGTACATGCTTTTGTTTTGTTTTGTTCATTTTTTGCTCTCATGCTTGTTTACAGGGAAATTTTCATCCGCTTGCATATACAGGGTGTCCACACCAAGTGTGGACTGCTTATTTTTTGAAAAACTTACAAACAAAATTAATTTTCTATAATTAAAAAATTTTTTTTTTCAATATTTAGATTAAAATTTAGTAAATTTAGTATTTATTTATGAAGAATCTGAAAAATAAAGATGATTTAGTTAATTTTAATATTTTCAAATTAACTGTTAAAAATAGTCTACACTTGGTGTGGACACCCTGTAAATGTAATGCTTTACGGTATATGTTGTTGTTCAAACATCCGATTTTTTCGCAAATTATGTACTAAGAATGTAACATTTTTGCGGACAAAATTGTACAGAAAGATTTTTGTTGGCAAAACCGGAAATTTGCACAATAGTGTATATTTATGTAGCACGGTATAAATTTCCGAGCGATGAATATACGCTTGAGAGCAAAAAACGTATATTGTGGACAGCGACCTTGAAGTGAGAATTTTATTTGTTAATTTTTGTTTTCTTACTAAACGTGTTGGAAAACAGGAGAGAAGTGGAAGAGGGTACAGAGAAACATGCCCTGTACACTCTGAAATTTCATGCTTACTTGCAACATTATTCAAATGGAAAAAATCAGCAATTGACAACTTTGAGATCATATTTTACCTTTTCTTAATTTGGGGGCAGTTTTGGAAATTTATCTAAATTTTCTAGTAAGCATTAATTTCTGCAGTCTTTCCTCAAGTAAAAATTCTAGTTTCAACTCTGAGAGAAAGTGTTAATTACCGTGCAATTTCACTATATATTTGAATAAATACGATTTCGATGGATCCCTTTGATACAATAAGTGCGGAATGCATATTTTAAAAAAGTTTAATAGCTATCAGTTTCAAGTGTTAATTGATTTCCGTAAAAACCTAATGAATGAGGGCAACTCATATAAATTGTAGGTGAAACGTCGTTACCATATTGCGTTTGATTAAATGTGATGCTTGTATCGAGTGCCTTTATTTTGAATTGAAACGTTTGAAATCAATTATTGCGATAAGTTTTAACCCTCAAAAACTCTTTTAAAAGTCTTCAGATCAGAGATCATCACACAAAAATTTAAAATATGCAAAAGTTTTTTTATTTAATATTAGTAATGTATTACTCATCTAGTACACTAGGCACAGCAGAGCAAACAACTACAAATAACTATGGAAAACAGAATTTTCAATATTTAGCGCAATATGCAACTTGGGCTCACTCACATCAAAATTGAAAAGGCCCGTGCAACTGAACTGAACCTTATAACTGTTTGGTTGGTTGTCTACTGGAAAACAAAACGAATATGAAAACACATTCGGTTAGTCCAACTTTTATCCGATTAAATATGCTTTGTTTTCTTACTATTTAGACAAATTTGATTATAAGTTAGTAATGAGTCGTAGGCCTATGTTTGCAGCCCTTATGGCATGTAGCGTTTTATCAATAATTTTGTTGGCAACTACCTATCATCCATCGTGGCAAAATATTGATCGCTTCTTGAACAGCTCGACTCAAGATTTGAGCTCGACACCGACTGATTCTCCGCATAACGCCATTACACTTGATGACATCACTATCACAATCAAAACGACAAAACGATTACACGACAAGAGGATCTCGGTTCTACTCCGTACCTGGTTAAAATTTGCTTTAAATCAAGTAAGAGATGTCTGGTTGTTTGTAGGTGAGAAAAAAAATCGAATTTTAGGAAGAAGCCCCGTGCAGTGTTCTTCAAATACGAAATCTGTTCAGAAAGTATCGACCCTTTTGGTATAAAACAAACAAAACAATGATTTTCACAAATTTTATTCATTTATTCACTCAAAACAGGCCCCTCTTGCGTTCACATACTTGTCCTACAACTTCTGCCACTTCTGAACACATCTCTTTAATTCCTTTTCCGAAATGCTGCATATTCCTTCTTCAATTTTTTCGTAATATTTTCTCGTGATCAAAGTCGCGTTCCTTTCAGAATGATTTTTTATTTAGCAACATCTAGAAATTGCGAGGTGCCAACCATGGAGAGTTAGAAACCTGTCAAACAAATGCCATAATGTTTTTCACCAAAAAATTCTGGATATCATGAGCGGAATGAGCTGGCGCTTTGTGGTGGTGAAGCTGAAAATTCTTTGCAACCACGTGTTTGGCCGCTTTTTTTTACACAGCACCACGAAGGCGACGTAGAACCTTCAACCACTACTCTTTGGTGATTGTCCAGCCTTCTGGTGCGTATTTGAAACGCGCGGTGCAGGAAAATGAAAAATACAATCATCATTACTTTTTTTTGCTGCGAACCTATTCTACTTTTTTGAACTAGTTGATTCTGTAGATTGCAACTTGGCTTCAGGATGATAAGCATAAAGCGTGGCCTAATTATCAGTTCTGATGATTTTCATAAACTCTGGGTCATGTTTTGCAAAATACAGCATGTACTGGAATATTTTGCCCGAGTTCCTTCTGTTACTTCGTGAACAGCTTGAAAAAGATTTTCAAAGGCATTCTCCGCTTGCACAAACCCTAAGTTAAAAAATAGACGAACAAATGTTCTACGCCTGCGCTAAATGCTTAACAGAGAGAGAATGACATAACCAATCGGCTTAAAACGGTTCAAACGTACGCTTTAAATAGTGACGTCATTATGTGTCAAAACAGCTCGGTTCAAGTGACATTATTTTAAGCAAAGGAAACAAGGTTTGATACTTTTTTAACAGACCTCGTTGATTTTAGAAACCAAGTTATTAAGTGTGGTTTATGCTAATTTACAGTTACTATTTTCCTTTTTTTGGATGATAAATCTTTATCTAGGATAACATTACTTCCCTACGTATGCTTAAATGTGCTATAACGGATTGTTTGAGACCCATTAACTGGTACATTCGACCTCAGTTTGATTCTTCATTTTAACCTGAATTTGCTTAAATGTTGTATGTTAAAGTCGCAAGAAAATAAGTTTTTAAAACGGTGTTGATGGAAGCTCGTTGTTAACGCTGCCAGCTAGTAGCCCTCCAGCATTATTAGTAGCCGTGTAGCTACGGCGCAGATGTGTATCAGCAAGAAAGGAAAAATAGAATGTAAACTAGTTCTTGGCACTTTTCCTTTGTTGTTTCACACAGTTTATCCTTCGGCAGAAAACAAAGAAAAAAGGAAAGCAATATAGAAAATTAGAAAATGTAAGCTATTTAACTACAGGGAGAAGACGAAATTGACCACAAGCTATTTCAGTCGGTTTACTTTTAGGTTACCACATGAAGTAAAGATAAGCATGAGCAAATGCTGTGCAATGCTATTTTATAAACTAGTCCACTTCTCCCATTGGGCTTTTGTATGAACAGTAGCGAAAAGTGAATGAATTTTATGCCTTTCCACAATTCCTACACACGAAATCATGATCATCATATTCTCGAAATCACGACTGGTAAAGCTCGCAAACAAAGAATCTTGCCACAACTTACTATCATTAAATAATTAATTTTAAAAGTGAGACAGTAAAGGGATTGAAACACACAGAAAAATGATGGTGGCGGCCAAATGGTGGTCGCTTTCACAATATCAGAAATAAACTTTAGTGGTAAGCCTATTTTGCGATGTGATGCTGCCCCTTTTCTATTTATATTTGCTGTAATAAAATTCTTTGGTTGCTCTATTAGTTTTGTTTCCGGCATAGCGACAGAAGCGCCTATGCCTTCCCAAAAGTCATTCACCATATTTTAGTAGACAACCATCAGGCCGATTTATTTTCAAACAGATATTTTCTCTAAATTCAGCTTTACAAATTGTTAGGTTTGGGGTTTTGTTTTGATTTTTTTCTAAACTTGGGATTTATTACAATGCTGTAGAGTAGAGTATAAACATATATACTAGGGGGGAATAAAAAACATTTTTCTTTCAAATCACATTTTAAGATGCATCAACAGCTGTCCGTGACCCTAAAAACTACTTTTAAACTATTTTTGGAGAGCATCCAGTTTGAAGGTGCAGGCACTCCCCACAAGTGTTAGCAGGGGGCCATTTTCAGTGAAGTGACATATATCAGCAACTACTGGGTCTAGAAATCTGTTTGATAGCTCAAAATGTTCGGTAGATGCAGATTCATATGTGCTCCAAGAGAACTTTCTTACATATTTTGCCTGCAAAGTGTCTAAATTTACAAAATTTTAATTTTTTCGTAATTTACAAGCATTTTTAACATGCTTTTCCAACAATACGACTATACTTCTTAAAATTCCTCTGAACTTTGTCGGGTGAAACCCTTTTTTGGAGATCACAAAGCATAGCGGGAAAGGTTTAGATGTATTGCTTGGATATTATATTCTGCGACAGACGGACTTAACCTTGGGCATGCTACTGATTTTGCCAATTTCATTGGTACATCAAACTATTAACCTTAAAAAAAATGTTTGCATTTTTCTTAATTTATGAACAATGCATACATTTCCTGCAGAACATGAAAACAGACGATTGCACAAATGTTGCCGGAAACAGGCTCTCAAAAATTACAAGTCCTCAAATGTCGCTATCTAGTTAAAAATCATAGCAGTTAACCAAACACAATGTGCTCCATGTACATTTAGATTGTCATTTTAAACATTAAATTGTTTTTTTTATTAAAAGCATTTCCTAAAATGACGGGATTTTATATTTTGTTTATCATCCCATCTCTTTGTAAAAATCCTTCAACGGTGTTGGCTGCTTCTGTCACGAGCTAGACGTGCCTTTCTACCGCTTGATTGTGGCAAGGATGCATCAATAACAATTTGTTCTGAGCAAATGCCTTGATAGCAAAAGTAGACTAGTCTCTAATAGCTGGAGACTCGCTCATTGTTATTGCTGATAAGGTTGACATTTTGTAATATGCTGTTGCTTTGCAGTCGATAGGAGGAATCACGAATTGTCTGACATGTGGGCCTTCGGGTTTTTCTTCAAGAGAGCCTGCCTGTCTTATCTTCAGAATCATTTGGATTGCTTTTGTAACTTTTAATGTGACGTCATTTACTTATAACGGCGTATTCATGTAATATCTATGAAAATATAAATTTTATAGAATTTCTGCCTAGTTGCAAACTGGCCGCTAAATTATGCAAAATTTCTAACACTTTCTTCAAAAAGGCCAATTAGGGATAATTTTTGATAAGACAATCGTCACACAATACATTGTTGAGCCAGACACACTCATCTGTCATTTTATAAACGCGTTCGCCATTTTACTGGTTGTTGAGAATTAAATAGCGATAAGATACAGTGCATACAGTAGTGTAGGTTACTACATCAGTAAGTTCTCAGCACATGCGAGAATGTCGAAATCAAAGTTGAATAAATTTTACTTCCAGTTGATCACGTTCAGAAATCAATTCATCGTCGCTTTTCACCAGCCATGGTTGCCAATATTCGATTGGTCTTCTCCTCATCTACTCTTTCGTGATGGCAATGAAACCCGCACAAATCAGACAAGCGATCCGAGGTCATATGTGAACGTAACCAAGTTTTGACTCGCCTCTTACACGAAAATGACCGTTCAGTCTCAATGGTTGTTGCGGGGAGTGTCAAGATAATCTATATGACGTTGCACATACTTGGATAACCTTGGGCGCTCAGAAAAAGCTCGGGCAAGCTTTCCTGGTTTACTTGAGGGGTGAGAGAACTTCTCCACAACTTTACTTCATTTACGAGGTTGTCCAGTGAATATAAGCTCTCAATGTCATTGATGTTGGTCGGATTGTTCGGAGGCAAGATAGAGAGCAACGCAAAAAAAGAAGGGTTAACTTTAAAACGTTCTCGAAGAGAGCTACTTAGATCATCAATGCACGGGAGGAATATCGAACGTTGATAGTATTGTGAGGCCGATTCTGCTTCAACGTTATCACGATGAACTTGGATTCCAACAACCCGAGGCACTGAAAGCTGTTTCATGCCAAGTACTGCACAAGCCTCATCATAAATACTAGATGCAACTGTATTGAAGTCCATCCGGTCTTGATCGAGGACGCTTTGAAGAGAAGCAATAAGACTTTTCACCGAAGGTACACTGACTCCAACGGACTGAAGCTTTCTCGCTAGTGGTTCCATAAGAGCTGAGTATCGCCCAATCAAACATATGGCGTATGTTACACCAGGATTTTCGAGAGCAGCTTTCAAGGAAAGAGCTTTCGCTCGTGTCTCACCGCTCGTGTCCTACATCAATGAAGCAAGAGCGTCAAGTATAAGCTTGAAGTTAGCTTTAAATATCTGGATGCTCTTGTATTTCTGTGACCACCTGATAGGAAAGAATCAAGGAATATTGACTCCTAAACTTGAGCGCTTTTTAGGGCTTTCCCGAAAGAAACGAATAGTTTCCCTGATAATGACGCAGGTGCTTCTAACAATAGAAACTCTACTCTGGTCATTAATGACCAAATTCAAACATTGTGCAGCACAATGCACAAATATTGCTGGGGGGTACTTTTTGCGAATGCGTTTTTGAACTCCACTTACATGACCTGCTACAGTTGATGCACCATCGTGGCCTTGTCCAACGAGCTTTCGAAGATCAACGCCTATTCTGGAGAGGTGAGCCAGAATAGCTGCAGAAATAGATTCCGCGGAAACAGAAGACATTTTAACAAATCCTGTAAAACTCTCGTTCACTTTTTCACCTTTGGTATATCTTAAGACAATGCTAAGTTGTTTTTTTCCCGAAATATCGCAGGATTCATCGGCAACAACAGATATAAACTTTCATTGGCCTCTGCAATGATCTCTTCGACCACCATGGTGCTCGCAATCCCAAGAATCTCGTTTTGAATGGTTGGACTGGTATACTTAGCATTTCCAGCCATCTGAGCAAAGTGTTTCTTCAAAGCTTCGTCCCCAGCATCCATGCGGAATTGAAGAAGCTTCATAAAATTTCCCTTGTCTGCGGAATGCCCACGGAAAGGAATGTTGTTAGAAGCACAGAAAAGAACAGTTTTGACAATAGAAGTCAAATTTTTTTTGTTTTCTGCTATTCGCTTGTCTCTTCCAGCGTCTATGCAAGTGTATATATCTTTGCAACTTTCCATGGAGCTAATAAAATTCTTCGCTGCCAATGTTGCTTCTCTGTGGTAAGCGGCATCCCTGTGAGAAAGAGCCTTTTCGATAAATTTCTTGAAATCTATACAAGGTCTTTTCAGGAAAGTAGCGTTTGCAAGACTGCCATGTGTCAGATGCGCTTGCATCAAGATGCATGTTTTGCATAAATCACACCACCAGAGAGTTGCATTTAAACAAGGCAATTGGAAAACCTATCATCTTGAATCCACGACTTCAGAAACTTGCGACGATTTTGCCGAATGGTATCAAGAAGTAAAACATTTCGTGGACCTTCTAAAGTTAAAAGCCTATATCTTTCGGCATCTGTGATCTGTGAGTAAATTTCTAGAACATATCCTAAATCGATGGTCTTCCCCAAAATGTATTCTTCATGGCTTTCGAGAACAACTCCAGCCGTATTAGAAGTAGTTGTCGGTTGTAAAACTTTAACATCGTCTTCAACTCTAGCACTATCAATCTGTTTCCTTGCAGAAAAAAAATATCAAATTTTGTCTGTTTAGTGGGTCGGTTCGTCATTTTGCCTTTCGTGAACTACGCTCGTTGCTACTATAAAAATTGCTGTACAAAACTGAAAAAGTGCGAATGCGATTTCACTGATCTAATGTAGTTTTATCAAGAACGGCTTTAATATTTCAACTTCAATTGCGACGTATAACGCACTATTTAAAAAATTTCAAGGAAACCACTCCCACTAGTAGGTTGAACGTTCTGATAAAAGAAGCGACGTTTTTGTAGCACCCGTGCTTCACCACGTTAGAATTGTGAAGCTGCTTACCCAGCATGTCGTGAGAGGCGACTCTTGGGTACCCACCACTGGCAGTCCGCCTTGTTGGTGGTGGGGCTACCAGTCTGCAATTTGCATTCATGACTGTTCGAAATGGGCTGCCGCTTTCCCCCTAGCCTAATTCAGTTAGGTTAATGGCGTGAACCTGGATTTTCGTTCGTGCCGTACTTCCATCCCAAGGAAGAGGAGGGGTAAATCAACCAATCAACCAACCAACGTCTTTGTAGTACCGGTAGTCCGCACCGCAACAAAACAAGAAAGCGCTCAGCGAGACGCTTATTCCTTGCCATTACCATAACTTGGAATATCCATTCATCGCTCGACTGCGACATAGAAGAAAAACTTCGGCGATATTTAGTGTGTAAAACGTACACATCTTGTTTTATAAAATTTGAAGGTTTAAAAACTTAAAAAGCCACGCCCGACCCACCCCCTTGCTAAAAGTCAACAATAAACTCTAATGCACCAGCAGAGGCGCAAAAAAATTTATAATTTTGTTTTTTTGATACTGTTTTGTAATTTGACTTAAAATTCAGGGGGGGGCCATGGCCCCTTTGGCCCCCCCCTGGCTACGCCTATGTTCACTGTCACCCAGCATTGTTAGCAAAATATGCTCGTGATGTGCAAAATAAGCATTCCTTTGAAGTTCTTTGAGGGTGATTTCTGTAGCTCTTGAAATAAGAAGTCATCATTCTTTTTCAACATGAAAAAGGAAAACTTTTGATTCTTCGGTTAGCCTGTTATTTTGCTCAATATGAAACCAACGAGGAAAATAAACTTTGACTAGATACAGTACTTTGCTATTGCTTGCAAAGAATTTGAAGGGTTGTGCTCGGAAATATAAAACCTCAATATGCGGCAGCCTAAAGTGAATGGCAAGACCTCCCACCTGCAATTGCTTTAAGTCTTCGTCAACAGGACATGATATAACAGCTTGATAAATTTTCTATACACACAACTGATTATTGCTGAGATCCTCTACAATTTCATATGGAAATTAAAGAAACTCTGGATATGGAATTGGTTGAAAATCTTCTGCAGCCCATGTTGAAACAGATCCGTGCAGTTGCTTTCCAATAGGCCCTGAAAATGACAACAGTCCGCTTGTTGCACCATCAAACTTATGAAAAATATGACGCAGTGGTAGTTCATTAAGATGCAGCAAGTATATTTCCCGCTAAAGAGATCTCCTCAATTTTGCTTCCAAACAAGCGATGCAGCCTGCGTTTTTGTCAGTCATAACTGCCGTTCCGTCTGTTCCAATAATGGCCAACAAATTTTGTAATTGGGTTCCTTCAATAACTTTAAATACAGTATTACTTTAGCAATTTCCCGACCAGTTCCTCCAGCAGGTGTATGCTCTTTGCTGCTGGTTGACTGCATTTCAAACAAACTTACTTTGGAGGAGGATAATACCACACTTCCACCAACACTTTCGGTTTCGCTTGCACCTGTATTGCAACTAGAGGTACTTGTTTGCTTACAACAATGGATAGTTAGTGACTGGATGTTGATCCTTGTTTTTGAGATGATTAGATGTTGTAGTAAAGCCCTTTTGATAAAGGTCAAATAGGAGTCATCAAGTTTTTCTACGATATTTGTACTTTTGCCCATCCTAGCTCTCTTTTGGTCTTCATAAATGCAAAATTTGTACTGTTTATCCTCAATAATTTGTTTTTTTCAAGTTTGTGGCGTTGAGAATTGTTTTGGCAAAAAATATTAAATGGGGTATTTACATTTTCCGTAAAATGTTTAACATTTCTTTCGGAGACCGAACCAATTCTACTTTAGATATCGAATCAATTTTGCGAAAATTCTTGACCAACTTTTCATTCGTGATATCACTCCGGAAATACTAATGTGGTAAACATTACAGCGACTCCAAAGTTTCATCAACTCTTCAGCAACAGTAGTTGCAGCAACTCTTTGTTTGTAATTAGGTTCGTAGAATAATCTTTCCAAAACATCTCTAGTTGTCGGTAAAACACCTAGTTCAAAAATTTTTTGACTTCTGAATTCGTACAGATCACCACACTTACAAGACCTAGTTTTTAAACATTTTCTTGTTGTCATACTGTACTTCAAATGCTGGTACGTAAAAAATTTCACCTGTAAGCAACTGCAAGAATAAAAAATGCATCTTACTCGTCTGAAAAAAGCATCAAGCTAATGGCTTAAAATCTAGTCAAATACAGCAATTTGGAAAAATTAAGCAGTGCATGTGACCTCAAATTACAACCAAAAGAAAAAAGGTTGTGACATCGAATTGTTATCTTATTGATAAGGCACGAAACATTGGCATATTACAGCATTTGATCCTTCTTTTGAACAACATCACAAATAATATCATCGATCACGTTGAATTAGCAATTATAACAAGTTGAAATCGACGCTACCTCAATATAAGAAAGTTTTTTTAAGTTGTTTCTTTCACCCTTTTTGTTAAAAATTGTTTGGTAATTAAAAATTCAATGACAAAAACGCAAAAATATCTTATGAAACAGACGTCAAAGATATGAAACATGTCAAAAACAGATTTTTGTAAATTTAGACATTTAGACACTTTGTAGGCAAAATATGTAAAAAAGTTCTCTTAGAGCACATGTAAACCTGCATCTTGCGAACATTTTGAGCTATCAAACAGATTTCTAGATTCATTGGTTGCTGATATTCATCAATTTATTGGAAATTACCTTCATGCTAACACATCTTTGGGAGGTGCCTGCATACCCAAACTGGCTAATCTCCAAAAATAGTTTAGTAGTAGTTTTTAGGGTTAGGGACAACTGTTAATGGACCTAAAAATGTGATTTGAAAGAAAAATGTTTTTCACTTCACCCAAATAAATATTGTAGCAGGCAGTACATCAGCAGTAGAAAAATTTTTTGCTTTATCGTATACAACGGCATCACCCACAGGACCCCCATCAACAACGTCCGGATTGAGAGTGTTGGTTCAGACGACCAAGCCTGCTTTGCCTATCGGGCTTTGTGTGAAGAGTTTACCAAAAGTTTTGTGTTTTCTGCAGAAAATATTTTCACCAATTGGTGGGCTCTTTTTTCTAATAGAATTTCTCATTCCAAAATTCTGGTTATGCCTTTAGTCTATGTACTCAGTTCATTGCTTACTCGAACCCATGGGAGCCTTGCGTTCTCTTAGTTTGTAAATAGGGAACACATTTTTGATATCAAGCTATTTTCAAGCAAAATAGCAAAAATGCCTTTTGCGTGGTGCGATTTCACACAGTGACGCTGTTTTCTTTTGATTCCCCCGTAAACTTTCTGAAATCCTTGCTGGCTACGCATTATGAGGCATGTTCTTTTTTCCCTGCTTGACGTGCCCTAGAAAGTTAAAAGGGTCCTTTCTTTTCCCCAAATGTTGGGTTTGATCCCAGTTGCTACATAAAGCTATCACAAAGCAAAATACCAATCCTCTTGGAATCATGTTTAACCAGTGGAAGAGAAATGAAAAGTGAAACACAAGCAAGAATGAAAGCAGCTTGGATGAGATGGAAAGATGTGACTGGTGTTCTCTGCGACCAAAGAACGCCAACTCGTCTAAAATCTACAGGCTACAAAACTGTAGAGCGTCCAGTAGCTCTGTATGGTGCTGGCCTACAACCAAAACGACAGAACATTTACTCCATATAATAAAAATGAGAATGCTACGTTGGACCCTGGTTTTACCCGCTTTGACCAAATCAGGAATACAAAAGTTAGACAGTAAATGAGAGCAGCACCATTACAGAAAAGATGCGTGAATACAGGTTTCTTTGGTATGGACCTGCATTATGGGCAAACACATCAACAGTTGCGAGCATCACTTACACCGTGATTGTGGATAGACAATACGTAGATGGCAAAATACAATCAATATCAACATGAAAATGACTGGGCTGCAACCATCTGATGCTGACAACAGGAAAACTGGCGTTCCCATTGCACCAGAGCGGACCCTGCCGCGGCGGGACAAACGCCGACACGATGATGATGATAATCCGTTTGGTACGATTTCACAGAGTGACATTGTGTTTTTTGATTTTCCTCAAACTTTCTCAAGTCCCTGCTGGCTACGCATTATGCTGCATGTTCGTTTTTCCTTGCTTAAGTATGCTCAGAGAAGTTAAAAGAGTCCTTGCTTTTCCTAAAATTTTAGGCTTTGACACCAATAGCTCTATAGAGCTCTAATCAGCCAAAATAGAAAAATTGTTCTCATTAAGTATGGTGCAATTTTACCCCCGAAGAGCATAACATCATCTGTGCCGATTCAAAGCGTATCAATTAATGCAGCTGCGCCGGCTTAACCGTACAAACATTTGTGAAAGCAGCATCGAAAAGCTTTTGCAAATGTAACCCATAGTTCCTATACATGTAATGGTGATGATTTTGGTCTATTAATCAAGACTGGAAGTATTCAAAACGAAAGAATGATGTCGCAATTATGATTCGAACTTTTTCGATAGTTCAAAGGATTGGAGGGAGTGAAACCCAGTTAAAATTAATGGGATCACTCAAATGGTGGTCATTTTGGTAATTTACAAAATGAAGTATTTAGTTGTAGGCTATTTGATACTTTGGAGGGTACGTTTTTGTATTTATATTTGTGACATTAAGATTTTTTTGCAACGCTGTTTGCTTTTATTCGATCATACATTGGAAAGAGGCCAAACCCTTTCCTTAAGTGATATAAACTAATTAATGGGCGCCCATTGAGCTCTTTTTAAACAAAAACGTTCCCTCTTAATCAAGTTTTACAAATTGATGCTATTATTTTGATATTTTCTTAAACTTGGAATTTTATTACATTTGACTTTGCCCCAGCCTAAATCTCCTTGCTGCTAAATGAAGATTAATGTTTTGTACCGACACAAAGAGCCTATCAATTACAAATATAAGTGATGGGCTTTACCGTTTATGTTTGCTGTTGAAATGATAGTAAATAATTTTTGCTGCGTGCTGCTGTTCTCCATTTATGGAGGCAAGCATTGTGATGTCATAAAAATTATGACCTAACACTGCGTTTTAAAAAGCATTCAAGACAGAAATAAAACGCATGCTTACAAAACACATAAATGAATAATCGCTTGTTGCACCTTCAAACAGCGCAAGATGTCATAAAATTACTTTTAGTAAAAATTAACGTTTCTTGAAACGCAATCTATTAAAACTACATTGTGGGCGGGTGTGCATAGCCACTACATGTGTCCCGAGTTTACGCAGTCCCTGGCGACATCTTTATATGTCCTGTTTTCACCTTGGGCGTTCTTTAGCTAAATAAACTTTTCCGTTCAATTCAGCAAGTGCTTGAAAACATAACAAAGCTGTGGGAGGGCGCCAAGATGATTGATATGCATTTTCAGGACTTAGCCATTAAATATTTGGACCGCTACCTACAACTTTTCGTTGCTGGAAACGAATTAGTATACTGTAAACTATGAACTAACGTCTCTGACTGCGCGCGTGTTACTTTGCCCTGGCACAAACGCAGCCACGCAAAAAACAAATTAATCCGAAATGAAGCACTCACATTTAAGTTATAGCAATAGCAGGGGCCCCATTATTTATGTCGAGGTTAAGAACATCAAATCAGCTGGCTGCTGCGCCGGCCTCATCCAATTGCACAGGAAATTGCTTCAGCATTTAGATCATATGTAGCTCGACACTTACAGTACATTTTATTGCAAAAGATAAGACAGGACCATCTTTATAACCCTTCGTTTTTTCTTGGGGTATGACCGAATTTTTTGCTTGGAATAGCTTACATATTAAAATTGTTAGAGACTTGAGTTTTACATAAGTGCTTTCGATTAATTTGATGGATAATGCCAAAGAACCATGATATGAAGAAAGAACACACAAACTATACCAAAGTACTTAGTTTTTGTAGAAATTGTAATTTTGTGAAATGCAAGCACCAAATTTTTTGTGTTTTTTATCGGTAGACTAAATTTCATAAAAGTTTAGAGCAGTGGTTCTCAACCGGTGTGCCATGGCCCATTAGTGGACCACAGCATGTAAGTCGAATGGGCCACAGTTTGGTATTAAAATGCATAAGAGGGTCACAGAGCGTAAGTCCGGTGGGCCAGGGGCCTGGGTACTTTGTCTGTGTCTGTGTACTTTGAAAATGGGTTTGCATGCCGAATGAGATTGAGAAATGCTGGACCACATGAACAGCCATAAGGACCAGCAGCTGTAAACTAGAGACGCAATGACCTTTTTTGCTTTTGGAAATCAACTTCACTGTCATGATATCTTATGCTTATCCCAATGGCATTACAATATCACATCAAACTTGTTATGAAAGTGGGCCATAAATATTTGTGGTCCCTTGAAGTGGGTCACGGCACGAAAAAGGTTGAGAACCACCAGTTTAAAGACTTCTTTGTTTGATGAATCTTTTTAAAAACGTGGACAGATAATACCAAAGAGCCACGCTTGCATGGAAAAGTAGTAAAAATGTACCAAGAAACTAACTTTGTTCTAACAATTTCAAGTTTGTTAGGTCTAGTAGGATAATTGTTCAACTAAAAATGGAACATGATACATGGCAATCAATGTTTTATCAACCATTATAAACTAATTCTTAGCCTTAAGCAATTGGCGTCACATATTACCGGAAAACAAATTTCCTAAGCATTCAAAGGGCAGTAATTGTTAGTACCTTAATTATTATAACATTTATGTTTTGAACTTACCTACAATTACTGAACTTAGCACTTTTTGGTAAAAAGCTACAAAACAGGTCTTAGTTTAGTTTGAAAACAAGCAACAAAATTACATATCATATACTTTTGGAATTATCTTGAAGCAACGTTTAATTTGATGAAAAAGTTTGAAATTGAGTTCAAAAATAACGTCAAAAAGCAGTTTTTTGTAAACTGATTTTGCAAAAACGGTGCCATGTTTGAAAACATGTTATGTTGTGATATGTAGTAGCGAAAGACTTGTGTCAATTGTACCACTGTATTATGACATCATAGACCGAGCGGTATGCAAGCAAGCGAAATAGAGAAGAATGCTAAAAATGCTTTAATAACGAATTGCTCGTTGCATCGTCACATAAGCTTTAGTAGTTGTAAAACTGTTTTTATGAAAAGCAGCTTATTGATATCTTCTGAAACAGCGTTTAATCGTGTTTCTGCCATTGATACTTTTTGAGAAAGAAAAAGTTTGCGCAATGAAGCATTGATTGTGACGTCATTTTAGACCCCAAATAATGAAAGTTTTTGTAATGTGGTAAGTCCGAAGCTGGTTTTCACAAAAAGCGATTGTCCTCTATCAAGCAATGCAAATTAAAAAGAATTTGTTTTGACTTTGACATCATGGAGACGTGACGAACACCCTCATGCCACTCACTACGGGGTGCTGATCGATTGTACTCAGATTGATGTTTGTACGATCAGCAGTTTTGAATGAGTTCAGACAGACACATTTGGCAAGATAAAAATTTTAAAATTTTGAGACCAAACGGTGCACATAGCGAAGAAATGGCATAATGTATTTGAATATCAAATGCTTTTCTTCACTTATTTTCAAACGAGGTAAAAGAATTTATAGAATAATTAAGCGTCTTAGATACAAGGGACTGGGAATTAGGTTTTATGGTATTAGAAATCTTCAATTAATAGTCTGGATCAAGCACTCAAAGTGTTTTTCTCTAGTTTTGCGTTGGTTTGACAAAAAAATTTATTATTGTTTCTGAAGCGAATGTCATAACTAGGGACAGATGACACCGCCGAATGTGTTTGGTCTGAGAAAACATTAATATTCATTTTAACGGAAAAGTTGACGTGAGCAGAATGAGCAAATCAATTACTTTTAAAACGTTGATCTCCAACAACAATTCTCCACGGTCAGCAAAGGTAGAAACAGCGATTTTAACATGCAATCTACACAAACATTTCAATTTAGAGCGCTGAAAGGTTCAAAATACTGCTTCGATTTGAGTAGGTGTTCAGCAAAACTTTTTATTGGTTGAGCGATCTGGTTCAACACTTTGCAAAATTTATGATTTCAGGTTCGGTTTGGGTTTACCAGTGTCAAATTTTTGAAGTTTAAATTCGATTCAAATGCATGCCTTAAAGATTCAGGGTGATCCGAGTTTATATCTTTAAGTTTCAGGTTTGGTTTAAGCTGGTTTGTGCTCAAGAATAAAAACTGATTTAAAACTAGTGTTTGGGTCGATTTTTTTGCGTGTTTTTATGCCCTTTTTTATTTATTTTTATTGTCGTTACAATTCATTTATTTTTCGCGCCTCCTATTTATAAACAAATTTTGGTCCTTACGTATTATCGGGAGGACCTTTGATTTTTAATGTTATTTTATTTAAAAGAAAGGCAGTGTACACTGAAGGGGCAGGCCCGGTATGTAAATGTACGGGGCAGTGTACACTGGAAGGTTATTTTATTGTTTTAACCGTTTCAATAAATAATTTACTTCAATTTTTGAGTCGTGTTTTTAAAGGTCCTCCCGTTAATACGTAAGTACCCAAATTTTTGCTATGAATTTAGGTGGTCGTAAAATAAAAAGATTTTAGTTGAAGTTTGATGGGGTTGATGAGCGTGAAAAGCATGGTTATAATTGATTGCTTCACAACGCAGTACTTTAAAAAGTAGCAATACTCTGGTGATGGTTTTATCAAAAGTACAGAAAATACGTAAACCCGAAATTAATTAGGCTTACAGACGAGAAACTAATTATATAGACATGCAAAGATCTCCGTATTTTTACAGGAGCTTTTGCTAGTTATGTCATACATAGAATGCTAGAACGAATAGGGTAAAACCGGGTTATACAAATGGACCTTCTTCGGTTTCTTTCGTAAGTTATCAGATTTAAAAAAACAAAAAAATGAAAACAACAATGAAAATCCCAACAGCAAAATTTTATGGCATTTTACTTTCTTGCATTTTTGGTAACCTAATTTTTTTACATCATATTTTGAGATATTAGGCAAGGTCCCAATAACTTCGTATACACTTGCGGTTACCAGAGAAAACTGGTAAAAGTGAATCTACGGAGTTTGTGGCATTTTTTAAATGATAACGCGCAGATTCAGGTTCAGCAAAATTTATTTTTACCGGTTAATTTCCGGTTCAAGTTCAATACTTTACAAGGGTTTACCAGCACCAACTCTTGGAAGTTCGGGTTCAGGAAAATAAGCTGTTGATACTTTTTGGGCGAACTTCTGTTTCATGCTGTATCTGCAGCTGTTGGTCCCAAATTTGCAATTGCATATGCACATTATTGATTATAATGTAAGGTTGAGTTAATGCTTGGGCCCACCTCCTCAAAGAAAATTTTCAAATACGTCATGGTTTTACTGCAACCACTACAGTTGTGAAGCGATAATTGTTACCAGGTACTTTTTGTGTATTGTACATACAATCGCATAGTTGATGATTGATGCTACATTTTTGTGGGAATATGCCACGCAATCAGTATCATCATTTAAAAAGCAAGAAAATAACTGCTTTAGAACATTGCATTAGTGCTCCATATACCACCTACTTTTTTGTGTTGTTTTTGAAACGTTCTTAAAAGACAAAAAACTCCTTATCTTTGTGTTGCGTATTTTTTGTCCATGATCACAAAGCCTCAACTAAGTAAATCAACGGGTGTGAACCGATATTCAGGCTCACTTAGAGTTAGCAGTACGACTAGCACTTTACATTTCTGTCACAAGTAGTGCAATCAGGCAAAACAAGTTGCCGTGAACTGTCGTTTCCAAAGGCACAACTGTACAGAATCCGTACGGGAATTTAACTCACACAAAACCAACGCGTTTTATTCCAATTTAGTATCGATATTAGAAAAATGTTTCTGGCACAGTTTTGAACTATGAGTGGGCGAAGTTTCACAAAGTAAGTTACAGTGTTCGGTAGATTATATTGTTAATATTTCAAGGGAAACGAACGCTGTGGAATAAAGCTATGATATGAAGGTATGACAGTGGTCAACAACCTCCTAAATTTTGCTTAAAATCGATGTGTTTTTGCAGACTTTTATCATCACAGATGAAGAAGATGAAAAAATAAAGTCATTATTGCGTGAGTTATTAGTGGGTTGAGGGCGTTTACATTGAAATTATTTGTGATAAATTTCAAGAAGCTCCATCTTCGAATTGCAAAGAGTAATATGCGAAACAATTGATGTTAGTTTTAGCTCGCATCAGAATTGATTGCACTGCAGGTTCACTGTAAATTCATCACAAGCATTACAACCAAATAAAAAATGCTGCTAAGTGTCTACTTTAAAGACGCAACAACGCAAAGTCATGCGAGCTATGAACTTTTATCTTATCGTCGACAAGCTTAGCATCTTATTATGTTTCTTTGTTTGCACAAGCTTAATTTAGAATATACTTTTTACTTTCAGCACCTGGACATCTGGTAGTGACAAAATGTGGCCAAACACATCGATTGTAAGTCTTCCATTTTTTATTTCCACCCTTTATGATTCAAAGCTTTGAGGCTGAGCTGCACGGCTACAACAGGTTTAGTTGCTGCAGAGATAGCGAGCTCCTGGCAGGATTAAGCTGAAAGCATAGTCTCGATTGCCAGATGCAGTAGAAGAGCTGGAAACCGCTTTTCAAAGTTAGTTGTATCAGTTTAGTTGAAAAGAGTGTCAACAAAGTCTTAAAACATTTATCAAAATTACGTTGTAAGATATTGTTAAAATGTTTCAGTAACATTAAACCACAGCGTTTTATTTAAAGCATCCTTAAATTTCTGCATAAGCCACCATTTGTCTCAAGGAGATTGCCGAAACAGTTTTTAATTTTTATCTGTCTTCTCTACATAACTTCGTCAACTGCCTCCACAGCGGCAGTTATTTTCTGCTTAGTAAAATATATTACATTTATCCATTCAATAAATTATTTGCTCTTTCTTTTCGCCCTGATCAAACACATCTTCAAAGCTGAATAGAGATTTGTGAACTGAAAACTTGAGCAAAATGGTTTCCAGAAAAACTAAACTACATCAGAAGTTCCTAAATAGAGCGTCGCGAGGCACTGCCGCGTCGTTTTGAAAATTCAAGATCGACGAAGACCACATTATCAATGGATTGAAAATCAACCTGCGTTGAGGGCCGGTTGTCTTTAAATCAACTTGCCTTGAAGGCTGATTGTCTTTGATATTGACTTGATGGCCTTCGTTTTTGCTGTAGGTCATTGGTCAACTTATCTTGACAGCTTTTTTGTCCCAATCTTTGACTTAATAATCGTTGTTTAAAGTCTTTTTGTGGAAGTCATTTCATGTAGCGCGTCGTTTGATCCTGTACATGAGATTTATGCGCCGGGATGTTATATGAGATGGGAAGCCCTGCTCTACACGAACCACTTTCTAGTGTATCAATCACATTTCAATAAAAGTGTATTTGTCATCGGTTTTCTCTTTCGCTTGAAGCTGTTTGAGCATTAAACCGCAAAAATCCTTGTCTGACAGAATAGGAAAAGCTGCCGTACAGTGCCTTAAAAACCTAACAACGTAGACATCATGAGGTTTGAACACAAAAACATTACAATCTAACCCACTAGACCGCGTAGCCGACTGATAAATTAACTGAAATGCGAACTCTATTTTTACAGACCTGATTTGTGCTGCAAGACATCTAAAGAATTTGACACCTACATGGAGCACAAGAGGCGGTAAAAACTGTTGTTTTGACTCCCTCCAGTTGTCATAACTTCGTTAGTTTAATTTTATTACTATACACACATCGATTTTTGCTATTAGGGTTATTACCAGTAAATCAATGCCAGGGCAGCCTAAAATGCTATCCGCCAGCTAGCTGCAGCATCCTGGGATGACTCTTCAAGAGACCAATAACGCACTATTCTCAGTGTATAATGTACTCGTAGTATTAAGAAAATGTTTTCAAGAGATAGTTTATCACGTGTCACCTAATTGGAAAATTACTAAAAGAACAATTTTTTATTTTCCAAACAAGACGTTTGTAACCCTTATTGCACTTTTGCTCACACACTGCCTGTGGATGATTCTACTCAAGGTGTGATCGACGTAGGACTCAATGGTGTCCGGTTAGCTGGCACTGTTGGAAAGTATTTGTCTGACTAAGCCACCACAAAATGCACACTGCTTAACTCCACCACCAGTCGGCCACGTAAAAGTGAAAGAATTCAGTTAAATGCCTCACCCAAGGGCACTAAAGAAAACTTGCCGAGTTTTTCTCCCAGTTTTCGTTTTTGTGCTGAGTGCAAAGTTGGGAAGCCGTAAAACTATTTTTTAATTCTTTGGTTTGACTAAGCAAAGTAAAGAAACCCAGGTCCACCAATCGCGAGGTTTTAACAACTACACCACCGCGCTGGTTTAAGAGGTAACTTCTTATCCTTCTCATCAACGCTTTTTTCAGTTGGTGGTGCCATTTTGACAAACATTGCCAAGATTACTAAACAAATACAATCCTGATGAAGAGTTTATTTACATTGGTAGGCAGAGCAGGCCAAATGGATTTTGGGTAAATACCACTAAACGCAGCATTTTCATCAGATAAAGTGATAATCGGGCGATTACGACATTGAATTTCTGTAAATGCATCAAATGAACTTATTTGTAATGAGAATTAGGCAACCAGCTGCTGTTGCTGATGCTGCAATTCTGTGCTGGCTCTGCAGTTGCAATACTATCACTAGTGAGAGAAATGTCGAGCGTCACAAAAAGCTTATGAAAAAAGTAAAATTTTCCTTAGAACTTATTCATGCGTAGACTGTGGCCTAGTGGCTAAAAAAATGTAAAAAACTTACAAAGTAAAAGTGCTTTAAATTGCTTTCATTTTTCTTTATTTTCACAAGCAAATTTTACTTTTTAGGTCATAAGCCAATTGTATCAGTAAAAATATTAAATATTTGGTTGTACAAATAAAACAGCATTTACATTTGGCCATGAAAATCAAAGTGGGGCGCTGGTATAGTATGTGATCTGCGTACAGATATAGTGTGCAGCAATAAAGGTAAGAGTCTAATTTGTGATCTACATTCTACAGAAATAACCTTAACCGTATCATCAGATCTAACCCTAATCTTTTCGCTAAATCCAGCCCTATTTAACCCAAACGCTTTTGGTTATGCTAACTCAAACCCTAACTTTAGATCACAAGCTTTATTAAAAAATGAACACTTAGATCACATACTCTACCAACCGCCAAGATATACCGGCGAGAACGACTGTCTTGGAGAATAATTGGTGCGTTTCAAGCTGTGATAATCAGAAATTGCCCATCTTTTTTACATCACGCAGACCTTTCTACTGAAGCAAGATGAAGGCCGATAGTATCAATAGGAATGGTACCGTGAATGAGCAAAAAGTTTTGGTTGTCCGGTTTTTTGCGTCTTTTGCCCACAAGCATTTCTGTACGGAAATTTTTATCCTCTTAAATTTTTATTTGGTACTATATAGTATACCTTGTGGTGTGAACAACCGTTTTTTTAAACAAAAATCCTTTTGCCCGCATAAACGCATGCACTTTTGGTACGTACTTTGTGGAAAACATCAGATCTTTGAACAACAGTGTTTGAAGCGAAGAGTCATATCAACATCCGAGCGGATGAAAATTTTCGCACAAAAATATATGAGAATAAAAACATACAAAATCGGGCAAAAGTCTTATATATTGGACAAAAACTTATACTGTGCACAGCGACTTTTGCGCCTAAGTTCAGAAGCGTTTTTACAACCTCTTGCTGTGATGCAAGAGATGCTATTGAATAATTTATAATTGTTTTGCTTGCGTCCAATTTCTTGAAATATAGGGGCCTGTTGACTTTGCTTTTTCAGTTTGTCACAATACTACTACTGATGAGGATGCCACAGAATGTTTCAGGCAAATCATCTTTTCAAAGCTATTTATAATTCTGCTCCAACAACAAATTGCATGTACTTATACTGTATTGTGAGTCTATGAATGCCCCGACCCACAAAGAGTATATTAAAAAATATTTTGGGAGTTCAGAAAAAGAAAAAAATTGTAAAAAATTAGTTTCTTGCATTATGAAGGAAACAAAATGACCCCTTCCTGTACCACGTTATTGTGTCTTTGAGAAAAAATTTTTTACCAATATCTTAAATTTCTTGCTGTAAAAATCCACTGTGCAGACGATAATAATTACTCCGAAGCAAATCTGAACTCAAATTGTTCCAATGTGCAACTCCATCGTTAATCCAATAACTTGAAAATGAAACGTAGGCCTACTGCATCTATCTACTCTATATACAGGGTGATCGCGATCTTCCTGCTGTTTTACAAGTATAAATGAAAACGAATATTCCTGGTGGCAATTTATGTAACAAAATAAATATTTTGATACAAAATGAATTAAAATATCATAAAGCTAAAGATTTTATTCAAAATGGCCCCCATTAATTCCACACACAACTCGCATCGACGCAAGAATGAACTGTACGAGTTCTAAATTGTTCTTTTTGGAATATTGTTCAGTAAGTATTCAAGTCTCTGTTTTAAACTTGATGGTGTGGATGGTTTTGGAGACTTGTAGAGCTCATTTGAAACTTATCCCTACAGCCAGAAGTCGCAAGCAAACAGGCCTGAACTCCAAGGAGGCCACGAGATGAATCCAGCTCGACCAATCCATCGGTTGGTCAAGCAACTATCCAGTACTTGGCGAACATCTATCGCGAAATGAGGAGAGGCTCCGTCTTATTTTTTTAACATGTTATACATAGATATCTAAGAGACAATGAACCGTAAAATGAATTTATATCTCTGGTTTAAAGCTTTTGTATCAACAACAAAGCAATGGTGATGTCATACAATTAGAAAATAGTGATGGATACTAAGAGCTTTTGCATTATCTGTGTATACAAAAAAGAGCGGGAAGATCGCGATCACTCTGTATTTATCCATTAATCTAAAATTCTTAATGTTAGCGCGTTATTGAAATAACGATTTTTATTTCTAGATCAACTACCTGAATAAAAAAGTAAAGGCCCATTTCATAACTGGGGCTACGTATTGCACTTCAAGAGCACTGGCAAGGTTTATGGATTTTTGGGTGGGGTAAGTTTTATTTAAAACTTTTTACCAACTACAAGCCATAATGCATTTTTCTACTATAAGAACTCAAAGTATTTTAAAATAAAATTGTTTTCAGAAGTTAATAATCTTCTGAAGGTGATGGTCTATATCAGGGGTGGGGAACCGGCGGCCATATGGCCGCATGCGGCCATTTTACAGTTAATGTGCGGCCATACTTAGCTTCGTAAATAAATACATTGCGTTAATTTCTAAATGTATAATGAGTCCTGTATCAAGTAATTGATTAAATAAACAAAATAATAGAAAAACCTTAACTATGTTGCTTTTTTTCATAACGAGAAAATCGTTTCAAAACGTTTTTAAACAACACTTTTTCAGCTGTGGCTTGAGTTACAAAATACCTAATGTCAAAAGCTTATTTGTTTCACTGTGTGATGTCATAATGCTGCTACTATTCTTTTTGCAACTGTTCGTTTTATCCTCTTCACTTAGTTTTCATTTGTAAGCAGGTTTCTATATTACTAGAATTAGCTGGTCTAAATAGATTAATTTTAGTATCACAGATATTTCTTTTAAGCTCATTATTTAGGTTAGACGCAGAAAAGAAAACATTAAATTAGAGCAAATTTGTTGCGACTTAGCCTAATCAGCTCTCCTTATCTTGAGTTGATAAACTAGCCAAGTGGTTTGTGTTTTATAGGCTCAATAATAGTAATTATTATTTGATTTTATTAATGTGGATTACCCCAATAATGACTCCAAAGCGAAAACGAACATTAGACGAAGAAGGAAGAGTATTTAACGAGGAGTGGGGAATACAATACTTTGTTGTGCTTAATAAAGACAAAATGTGTTGCCTACTATGTGACGCCATGATTTCTTGTATGAAAAAGTACAATGCTAAGCTTCACTATGAGACACATGAAAAACACAAACTTTTTCAGTTGGAAGGAGAACAACGTAAGGTTGCTTTTGAAAAATTGAAGACTCAAAAAGAGCTTCAGCAGCAAATGTTTAAAAAAATATCTTATCAAAAAAATGCTGCCATTGAAGCCACCTACCGAGTAGCACTTTTGCTCGGAAAAAAAGGGAAGCCATTTAGTGATGTAGATATCATAAAAAAATCAATCATTGAAGTTGTCAGTTGCATAGATCCCAAGAATATTAGCCAATATAAAGAACTTCCTCTTTCTCGAACAACAATAACAAGTCGTCAACATGAATTAGCATCCAACTTAAAACAACAACTCAATTCAAAATTTCAAAAAGAAGTGTTTTATTCAATAGCTATAGATGAGTCTATTGATAATACCGATAATGCACAGGTCTTAGTTTTTATTCGTGCAATAACAGAGGATTTTCACTGTTTTGAAGAATTGCTTTGTTTATGTACCTTGAAAGATAGAACTCGTGGAATTGATATTTTTAATGCTTTTAAAGAGAAATGCAATGAAGCAAAGGATCTTGTTTGAAATTCGGACTGCTCCTTTTTGAATCTGGAATTATTTTATATTTTTGCAGTAATCTAATAGAATCTTCTTAACTAACTAACCCTAACCCTAACCCTAACCCTAACCCTAACCCTAACCTAACCTAACGCAACCTAAATGGGAGCAGTCCGAATTTCAAACAAGATCCGAAGCAAAGCTAAGTTTTGCTAACTTGATAAGTGTATGCACTGATGGTGCTCCTGCTATGAAAGGCGTCCGAGAAGGATTTATTGGCTTACTTAAAAAAGAATTACCTGACCCAGAATCATTAATTGCTTTTCTTTGCATTTTACACCAACAAAATCTTGCTGCTAAATCTACTACTGTAGGAAACACATTTAACAAAGTTTTAGAAATAGTTCACTTTCTCAGAATCAATACAACTCGTCACCGTCAGTTTCGTGAGCTGCTAATAAATGATGATGAAACTGAAATTGTAGACATGTCGTTTTACTGCCAAGTCCGCTGGTTATCTCGAGGAAGTATTCTTAGCAAAATTTTCAAGTTAAAGAAACAGATAGTTTTTATGAGCAACAAAAGAAACATTGTTATTTGTCAGATTTTGACTTCGTTTGGAATGCTGCATTTTTGTCTGATTTAATGTCTAAACAAAATGAATTGAATGTTTTTCTTCAAGGTAAAAGCAAATGTACATGTGGAGCAAAATTCAAGCATTTAGAAAGAAATTGGAATTTTTGAAGAATACCCTTGCTAAGTTTGAATTGCCAGAAGCGAAAGAACATTTTCCTCAATTGGCAGAAGTTCAAAAAGAACATGAACGACCAAATGAATCATTTGAGGAATTTATATCTGTCCTTGATTCTCTGATTCAGAATTATAATGAAAGATTTAAAGATTTTGAAAAAGATGAGAATACTTTAAAGTTGACTTTCATGCCTCATTTAGTAGACATTTCTTCAGCACCTGCTAATTTGCATATAGAATTGATAGAACTTAATGAAGATAACATCATGAAATCTTTATTTAATTCTAAAAATGATCCATTCGAAATTTGGAAAAACGCAATTGATTACCCACGTCTACGTCATCATGCTCATAAAATGCTTTCCTGTTTTCCCACCACTTACTGCTGCGAGTCAACTTTCTCATACATGACACAAATCAAAACAAAGTTAAGAACTAAGCTCACTGATGTGCATCTGGAAGACCAACTTAGACTGCGAACTACTATGCTAGAACCAAATATTGAACTTCTTGTGAAAAATAAGCAATATCAAAAGAGCCATTAATGATGGATTATTAATTTGGTATTTCATTACTGTAAGAAATAAATTTGTTAAAACACAATATATATATACCACCAAACGTGTCAGGCTGGAACAAACTTATCTGCTTAGTGTACCTCCATTATACGTTCAAGCGCGCTGATTCTCGGATTTGCTATAAATATTATTATTTTATACATAAACCGTAAACGAACTTGCTCCAATTTAAGTTAAAATATTTTTTATTTTGCGGCCATATGATTAAACATAATTTCAAATATGGCCATCTCAGCATAAAAGGTTCCCCACCCCTGGTCTATATAATTAGGAAAATAAATTTTGTGCACGCCTGTCTCTTGCTGAAGAACGGTTTCCAAGATCTTTTTTTAAACGCAAAAGTTGCAAAAATATTTTTACACGTCGATAAGACGCAAGTCTAACAGCTTTGGTGGCATCTCGTCCAGCTTTACTTTGTCATTGTTCCTGCATGCCTCAAATTAGAAGAGTTTTTCCTACAATGCCTATTGAAAGTTTCCCGTAGTCACAGGTTTTTCAAAACGCACAAACCTTTGCGACATTTGCCCAATAACTTGTAGCAACCGAGACCAGCACAGCTATTCATGCTAGGAATTATTTGCTAAAAAATATATAAGAGTCGGACGTAGACATGACTCACATTGCACTACCTAAAGCTTGATAAAAAACCTTCCACTCACTCACTCACACACACACCCACCACCCTCCCATTCTACACACAAATCTCACGCTCGCAAATCATTCAATCTTTCTGAACGTTAAGTTTGCTTTGCATTGAACTCTACATTGTTATGATGACCTTGGTATTCATTAATATTGTTGCACATCAATACTTTGTTCTCCTGGTCTGGCTAAGTTCAGTCTGTTTTAGAAATAATTCCCTGGTCCACACTTGCAAAGCATTTGGACGTGCTGATGACATGACTATGGGTGGCATTATTACCATGGCATTAAATATTCCTCTAACTGAAAGTTACCTTTTTCACTCCGTTTATGACCAGATTCCACCGGATTCCAATAAAAAAGATGAAGAAGAACTAAAAAATCAAGTAAGAGTTAAGTGTTTCCATAAAATATCTACTGTAGTCTAAAAAGGCAATAGTTGTGTTTTGCACTTATAGGCTGATGACTATCAATCGAAAGGTTAGAAAGTATGTTAGTTTGAATTTTACTGCCAGCTTTATTTTGAACTTTTTAAATATAGTCATTAGAAATTTCAATTTGAGACCAGCTTTCAAAAACCTGAGACAATACAAGGTAGACTATCTCATATTTTGGGGGTATTGAGAAAAATGTGTTCCGTACGATAACAAACCCAATATTATTGTAAATTACCAGTATATTCAATACGTCCTTGTGATGAAATTATTAATTAAGCATTTATTCGAGAAACACAAGTTTTCACTGGCTCTTGCAGTAGATAACTGTCAAATGCAAATCATGATCTCGACATTCTCATTCAATATTGAGTTTCAGGACAAATTGTCGCATAGCTAAAATGGCGCTCTTTGGTTCTACTAATGTAGCAAAATTTTAAATGTTCGTCTAGCCAAAATTTGGAGAAAAAGTTGTTTTTTTTCCAACATCCTTTTGAAAATTTTACTATTTAACAGTAAAACAATCAAGTGCGTTATGAACAATGTTGAAGGCAAATCTACGATGATTGGCTTTTTTAAAACTACCCCAAAATCTGAAAACAAACAAAAGTTTACCTACCCAAAGAGGTGTTGACAAACGTTTCTGGCTGTTGAGGGAGCAGAATACTTTAATTTAGAGAGTATTGTGCTCGTCCTCTTTTGAATCTTCAGCTAGAAAATTTTGTCTCCAGCTAGAAAATGATGCTAAAAATAGGTCATTATTTTGCCTTCCAACCAAATTGAAAATTTGCCTGCCACTGATCCTCTTTCAAAAAATGCTGGGTACGCCACCGGTTGAACGGACGATTGCTTTTCTCGACAATCTTATGCTTAATTGTAAATAGAGCATTTTGCAATATTTCAAGAGTGCTTGCCTTTTATGTGATTCTACTTCGCATATTTTCATAGTTTGATATTCAAGTCCTTAGACTAGACTTCAAAAACCAGGGCTTTGGATTATAGAAAAAAAAGTGGTTTCTGATTAGATCATAACTTTTGTTGAAGCAGTAACACAAAATGAAATTTCTTTATTTAAAGTATTTTTTCAGGTCACCTACATGGTTGGAGGAAGATGCAAGTTTTTCAGCCACCACGCTCCTGCTTTCAACAACAGCATCGACCCAACACGTTTTTTATCACTACACTGCGTTTTACATCCGGATGACATGATATGTCCGAAAAAAATTTGAGCAATTAATTTCCTAACAAACCACAAATAAGAAGTCTCATCGCAGTATTTGTCCAGCATTTAAACCACAGCTGTCCATGATAGGGAACATAAAAATTACATTTAAGTAAAAAAAAACTTCTCAGTTTGAGAAATGTTATAGTGATTACGTTGCTAATTTTACTATTATAATCGATGTAATATTATGCTGCACAACCAATGATCTTCTTGATGCAATCTGGTTGTTTGCCACTCAAAAAATGGTTTTCAGCTAAGATACTTAAAAAAATGCATGGCACATCAACTAATTGGCTAAACATTTCAATATTTTTCCTCATTATGTCTTATGCAACCAAATAGTTTTGCCACCAATATTATGCCACCAATTAGTTTTGGTGGTCCGCTGTCCGCAGTAGGCAGCATTTGTCGTTTGACCGGTCATTTAGATCTGTTTGTCGTTTTAAAATCGCCCCTATAATTGAAAAGTTTTTTTACAACTGTAGGTGTTGCTAAACACGGCACCCACTTACAACGAAAAATTACTTAAAGTTTAAAACTACCAGTTGCTCCCACTCTTTTTACACAATGCCCATTAGGCTTAACAAGAAGTGTCTACCAGGGGCATGGCTCTAAATTTTTTAATCTCGATTTAGATGAAAGATATTTTCAGATTTAACTGCTTCAACACGTGGATAATTGCTACACAAGGCAAAAAACAAATTTGAGGCACAAATTTGACACAATTGAAAACCAAAAAAACGATATTTGAAAAGTCATTTTACAAAATCGACAAACACGAAGACTAAAATTAATTTTTTCTCTTCCACTTCTCCACATTCGCTTTTGGCAACGCAAATATCAAACACAATTGCTAACTTGCAGTTGAATCGGTCTAGAGCATTGGTTTTCAACCGGGGGTTAACAAAAGACTTTTTGAAGGCCAAGAAAAGATTTTTCTTAAAGTATCCAAAAAGGTCTTCAACTTTGCTTCAAGACGAAAATGCCGTTACCTTTCTCATAGAAAACATACTGTTATGTCTGCGATTGAGTTGCAGGTTCACCACATGTCAGCCAAGTTTTCAAAAAGGTTCATGCCATCGAAAAGCCTGGTAACCACATAATTAGGACCTTGGTGTTTGTAACTAAACTCAAAATTAACGAGTGGCAGCGTCGTGACAAAGGTTAAAAAAGTATTGTTACACCTCAGCAGTTGCATAGCGATCTGCACTTCGATTTCGCATGCGGCCCGCAAACTAGGGTTTGGACTATCCTCATTTGAAGCACATGCCTCAGCCGCACATACAACAACGCTGCAAAATGCGGCACTTTTTCAACTATCGGGCTGGACACTGAATAACAACTAAGAATCGAGTTGCATATAGCACAAAATATGCTGTGAGCGATAGATCAGTTGCTATAATCAAATTTTAGTTATTAGATGGAATTCTAGCATCCATAGAGACATAAATTTCGAGTAAGAATAGGGAAATACATCCTCCTTAATAATTATAAAAGTGGAGATACTAATGCAGTTATCACCCCAATGTTATTGCTAAACATTTTTGGCACTGGCCTTATTATTAGCTCGGCGTTACGCCTTAATCAAACTACACAGATGATAAATATAGCAAGAAATATTTTCTCCACAACGTCCTTGCTGCCATTCATTAACGTGTAATTTATTGCCATAAATTAATTGCACTTTGTTTTCTACGCACTATCTCGAGCATTGCAATCTGCTCCACATATATAAGCAGAAGCACGTTGACAGAGTAGCATTTTTATGTGAAAAATTATCGGTAACGACGTGGAAGACATGTGGAGAAGCGTTGTTGCAGACTGTTTGTTTTGAAAATCTCAGCCCATTGTTGAATTTTGTAATTGCTTGGGAACGGAAATTGCCGGTATTTTATTTTGACTGTTTATAGTATGCTTGTCTATGGTTATTGTGGTAAATTGATCTTGTGTTTTTTGACGAACCATTTCGATAAAAGTAGAAAAGCATTGCTTCGTTTTGTATCCGGTTGCTCTATGGCCAAAAAACTCTTGAGATTTGAGGTTGCATGAAGAAAAGAGATGAGAGATAGAGGTGCGTTGCAAAAGTCGTCGCAACAAATTCAGGGCCTGTTGCTGGTTGGAAAGAGTTACCAGTCGTTTTGCTGACGATCCCTCACAAGTAATATGCTGCTTTTCAGAGGTAGCCACCATGAATATGAATTCTGGAACGCCAACAAAGCAACAGCTGGTAGTTTGCTAAACTTGCTGAAATGTTTAGCAAAATGAGCAGACTCGGCTTCATTAAATTTGTGACTTCAGATATTGATGGAACCAAATCTAACTATGGTAATGACTTAATTGAAGGAGTGTTCTCGCAGAAATTTAAAACGCGTCGGCAACTATTAAGTCATACTCTAACCCAGGACTGGGCTACAAACGATCCAAAAAAACTTTTGTTCAGGCTTTCAACGCAAGTTGAACTTAGAAAAAAAGAGAAAGCTGTTACGTTAAAAATAGTCACCAAATACTCTTTGCAAAAGTTTCAACCTTCAAAAAATGGTCTTTAGGTTTATTTCGAGTCCAAAACGGGCACAGTAAAAAAAAGTTGAGCCACCAAAAGCTTGATAACTAGCGAAAAAATATTGGCATATTTGGTCCTTTTACTGTTTTGCACCTATAAGCCAACGATCATCGCTCGACTGGTTGGGGCAGATGTGGGCTCGAATTCCAATCCCAGAATTGTTTTAGTATGTTGATACAGTAGTATGCCACTCAGAGATCGATCTAATTAATAATTCTCTTGATACAGTGATAATTTTTAGTGGTTTATAATGAAGGTTTTTCCGATATTTTTATGCCAGTTCGTACACTGTTTCAGTAGAATAATAACATTTACCAAATTCTAATTATGCTCCCCAGTTACTAAAATGAGCCAAGCGCAAATTTTGAAAATTCCATTGTCAAGAAAATGTTTATACAGTATATATCTACAAGAGCCATTCGATCAATCGCATGAGGTATCATAAAGTTGGGAGCTCTTTCAGTGGTCTTTTAGTAGGTTTATCAAAAGACTGGATGCTTTCTATTCCTTTAGGAGCTGGATTGAAGAAACAAATTATCAAATGATCTGCTGTTTGTTTTTTCGCTCAAAACTTGCTACGTAAGGAAGCTTTTAAACTCCAGTGGGACACATAGCAATTTAAGCAGCCCACTCCTGCCCAGAGACAATTGAGGGAAATTTATTCTTTTTGTGGGAGGTCGGAACCAGGAGAGAGACAATCTGAGGGTAGCAGACCAAAATCTGTCAACCAAAGACGTGCTGCTTTTTATGTATTCGTTCAAACATTTATGGTATTGCAGTTTTTGCGAGGAGATCGACCACTTGGGAAGTGAAGCGGCCTCGAGAAAACTGAAGCTGATGTCTTAGGAAGCTGGCAGAACGAAGCAAAATCATAGAGCTAATGAGTAGGATTTTTAGAGGCTTTTCCTACGACTTTAGATGAAAGAGCATCTCGATGTATGTTTGAGGTGATACACCATAGAGCATAGGAAAGAATCCAGTGGGGTATTATGTAGAAATCCATTGATAATGCGCACAGTTTTATTCAAACATACGTTCAATTTCTTGATGTATTTGCCACAGCACCAAGCGGGGAGAGCGTACACAGCAGCGTTGTAAACTATGGCTAAAAAACTTGTGCGAAGAGCAAAGATCTTTCACCTTATGAAGTATTACCTGCTACGCATCTAAAATGGTTGTTCAGGCCGACGTTTTAGCTCAAACAGCTTCCAAAGATGAATGATGGGCGAGCTGCCAAACAAGCTTTGACTCTAAGATAGGCTCGGTGGTATGTGTATGGCAGCAAAGTACCACTAGCTGCAACGTTGAACTATCTGTTTGCTTCTCTGTTGTAGAGATGGGTCAGATTTTAGAGTCAGTTTGGTCTTGGACCCGTTCTTATTCCCATAGAATAATGCAGGGTTATCAGCATATCGTATTGTTTCGACTAACTCTGTTCGTTGTTGTTGGGTAAAGTCAGGAGTTTTCAATTTTTCCCCATGAACATCTTTTACTTATGTTGGACCAACGAGCATAGTTTTCCTCTGGAGACTGTGACAATAAGAGAACCTATTGTTAGTGAGTCCTGGAGTAAGAGAACCTGTTCTTAAAAAATTTGAATCACCCTACTGAGCAGAACCTAAGAATATACTAGCATACCAGAAGATAACACTAACAAATGTACTAGTTGTCGCAAAAACAACAAAAAAACAAATATTTATTAAAATGCAGTTATTTAAAAAAATTGGCATCTCAAAATCTTAATCGCTGACAGTGATGGGTTTAGGGGCCTTGGGCAAGATTTCATCATGCCCCCTCAGCGTCTACGATGTACTTACCAGCTGCTCCATTGGCTAATATTAGGAGATTTCTGCAGATACTCTTATACAGTATGTCGTCAGGGAAACCTCAATATACTGTATTGCTTCGTCTTCAACATTTTTAGTTTCATTGATTTTGCTGTTTTTAAAAACGCTTTTGTTTAGCGCCTTTAATTTCAAGCTTAGAAGTCTCAGGATGATAAAAAAGATGGTTAGAAAGTAGAGTTATAGTCTTTTCCGAAGGCTAATAAAGTTTTATGACAATTTGTAAAGCCATAAAGAGGGCCCCTCATAAAGGGGAGGCTTTAGGCAAGTGCTTCACTTGACCCACCTAATATATCCACCATCGATCGCCAAGTCCAGATCGCTTTCGCTTCAGCACATCATTCCCTCATGGAAACAGGCGTTCCGCTGATGCCTTGGAAAGTATGGCGGCGTTGTATTTCACAAATAACCCGCTTAATGTCGCATTAGAAAGCAACATAGCAATCGATTTGCTTTGAGACTCGTATCTCTCCGTGAAAAAATTGTCTAATAGCTTTTCACTGCTGCTGTCTTTTCGTCACTTCTCCGCAAACGCTATTTGTAACAACTCGTCTACGGAAGATGCTCTGTTGCAGCCTGTGATTTATAAACGTTTTGCACTTTTGAGACGATACAGCAGAAAGTCGATTATCCGAACTTCCATTATCCGAACACTAGATTATTCGAGCACTTCTTAAGGAAAAGTTTATGCATTTGAAACCGCCATAGCGTGAGGTAGACAGAGTGAGTGTTGTTCAACATAGCTTCTGTTTCCAAAAAAGATAAAAAAATTTGGCAGCGATAAAAAGTGTAACAAACTTAAAACCAAAAAAAAGAGCAATCACTATACTGTTCATAATGTAAATAAATTATCGTATGTGTATCTGTTGATTTATTGTAAGATTGTATTTGTTCAATTTTCCGAAAAAATCGCTAATCCGAACCACACCTGTTCCCAATTAGTTCGGATAGTTGAGGTTCTGCCGTATTTGTATTTCGACAAGGAGCTGGCTTAGCGCTCGTGGCAACTGCTTTTTAAAAAATTAGCCTAGCTTCCTTTAGCGCTATTATGTACAAAAAGTAACGCCCTCTAGTATTGTCGCTAGTTCACAACAACAATAGTAGCGCTAAAGCAAACGCTAACACAACACTAGCGGTCTAGACTTTAGACAGAGGTATAAGTATGAGATATAACTTATATACATATATACATGTATCAATACGAAGAAAGAAAGAGGAAATTCATCAAAGCTCTAAACATTTACTTTAAAACGCTGCAAATGAGCAAGCTGGTGCATGACTCCCCTGTTCAAAGACCATATCAACATCATCTGATTTGTTGTAATAAATGTGGCCAGATGATATTATCGCAAACCCAAAATAGAAATTAACTTACCCTGACCAGCTTGTGAGTACTAATTAACTGAATTTTTATATGAACATTAAAGAGCTTAAACGATAATAGTTTTAAATAAGTGAAAATGTGACTCAAAATATTTAAATAATTACCACCCATCATCAAGAATCTAAATTTAGATGTGTCGCTACTTACCTTAAAATTACCAAACTAACTGTAACGAAACTACAATACTCTCAATCAGCCTGACCAACAGAGCAGTCTATTACATAATAGCACTCATTTCCTTTTTATCCTAGTGTAGCGACATTTCTGTCCCCAATCAATTATTGAAAACAATTAATTAAAATTAAATAAATTATCGATTTCATCCTAATGTTTAGTTTTTCTAAAAAAAAACAACGTGATATTTTTTTGTCTCTTCTTCGTTAATACTCCTCGTGGAATATGGTGGTGATCTGTAGTAAAAGAGTAATTGATGTAAAATGTTGTGTTATATATCCCTGTAGAGCTGTCAGGTGTGTGTGGGCTGTCTGACGAAAAAAAAAGGAGAATTCGCCGCGAGCACGAGATCACGACGAGAGAACTTAATATGAAACTCTACATTGGTGCATAAAGGAACTCTACACTAGTCACATAGAGTGCAAACGGTCGGCTGGTATGTGAAGTATCAGGATAATTACCGCCGGTCTCTTGGGCTAGGGTTAGGGTTAGAGTTAGGGTTGGGGTTAGGGTACCCAACCTTAACCTTAACCGGATATATATGACCGGGGGAAAGTGTCCGCTGAGGGTAAGTGTTCTGGAACCGGTATGTATTGATACTCTCTTATGTCAATCTGTTTCTACAGCTAATTTGAGACCCATTCAGAGTTTTGACAAAATACACCTTCTATTTATATCCTTACTTAGAGGAAAATAATTTCCAATGCAAAACCATCCTTAAATAAAGCATCCTTATTCAGAGGTAGATCTAGAATTCCAGACAATTCAGCACGTTCAGAGACAGAACCACTTAGGACAGAACCTTTCACATCAAATATACCCAACATGCAACACACTTTCAGCACATATCATGCCAAGAGGTAAAACTTAAGAGAATCATAAACTTACTATTATCAACTAGCTCTAGTACAGCATTTAGCGGAAGTTTACGCTTTCTTTTCGGTCTTTCTGCAGCACTTTGCAAGAGAGCCGCCATCTTGATTTGTAGGTTATCCGGTTTATGCACGGAAAATGTGGAATGGAATATCAGCAATATTCGAAAAAATTATCATTACATTTTACTCACTCAATTTTAATGCTAAAAAATTTGTGAATCAAATATAGAGTAAAAGTAATAGTATCATGGTGCTAACTTATTTTGGCAGAAAATGTGACTAATCAGGTTCTTGCATGAGGCCACAGAATTGCATTATGCAAAAAACAGCATTTAATTTAATTAACAAAATAAAAATTTGTGGAACTTCTGGCGGAACCCCTGAAGTGTGCTGGCTAAACCCTCGTTGAAAACTCTACAATGTAGAGTTTTGGGTTTTGATAACCGCTCATCTTTAATTATTACATTAAATACTGGTAGACTACTCAATCCACTCCTAATAAACTCGGATTTGAAATACATCAAATTGTGATCACATCAAGAGAGCGCGTTAATCTACTATTAGCTTCAATATTTCCAATGTAGCATTGAGCATGGTGAAGCTACTGCTACATTTATTTTACGTTGGCATATCGAGTGCTGGCTTTTATTTAAGTTCATGGTGGCATTTCTCCATCAAAAATGCAATTTTGAAAAAATTGTGTTTAGCTGTGACTGACGTCATCATGATATCTGAAACCACTTATGACTCTCATTCCAATTTGGTAATAAATTTACCAAGTTTTGTGTTTGTATTCCCTGTAGTTAATGGAGGGTTAAAGTGTACGTACATACGTACACACGTACGTAGGACAAAGCAAAAGTTTGCTTTTTAATTTAAATGTAAAGTCATCGTAATGTCGTCGACCGCTCATGAGAATTACCCAGAGGTAGTGATCAATCGCATCCAGTTTGATATTTGTATTCCCAGTGGTTTAGGAATGGTAAACGAATGCAAAAAAGAAAAAAATCTTTGTTTTATATTATAGATTGTTTAAGCAGTCTGTTAAGTGGGCAAATATGATGTAAGCAGTGACACACTTTACTACTTTGCATTCACACTTTTTCGATTGTTGTTAGTTTATGACGGCTTTGATCAAACATGCTGGTTATATTCATTTTTCTTTACATGCTGCAAGTTAGAAGTGCCAGGGAATTGTAATATTTTTCACAACATAGACTGCATTAATTGAGTTTAATAGTTTTGAGTAGTAACTTTAAGACAACTTTAGTTAAGGGCAGGTACGTTAGCAATATTTATAAAAGAGTGGGTGAGCTTGTAGACCTTCGTGATTAAATAAGTGAGATGAGCCTGAACGATTGATTGCTGTAAACTTTCAGATTTAGCGACGGGTATGTTTAGCTCCTACATTTATTCTACTTTTCAAAACAGTTTTCAATAAAGAAAATTGTGATAAAAAAAGCATTGTACTTAAACTGACTGCAGTCACAACAATGTCCAGTTTTAAAACGCAATTCAATATAGAGCAATTATGACTTTTTATATATCAACTATGGCACGACGCGCCTGTGTTGTTGTTTCAACTGCAGTCGCCTTCCTTTTCTATAAATATTTTCTCTTAGCTCCAAGCGATCCTCTTATACAATACTGGTGGGTCAAATTCTTGACTAAACTACAAAGCCGGCTCCTTCACTTGCTCAGGAAATTCCAGGCGCAACAAAACGCGGGCTAGAAAAAATTGTTACAGCAACATTGGGCGCAACTGCTGACGATGCACTAACGAACCGATTCATGATTGGTGGTAGTTATAAAGAAGCAGTTTTACTTTTAATCTGGCGATGATTCTTGATATCTTTTTATTGTTTTCGTGGAACTTGCAGGATGACCTTCCTCGTTCTGGGCATTAGAAAATGTAACAACTGAGGCATAGCTTGTTGTATTGGGCGAACTGAACGACTCTAAGTTGCTTGAACTTCTTTAACTTGGAAAGCCATCGCAGTTAGGAAAGAAAAAAAGAATAGAATAAGGCCAGGGATGCAGTAAGAAATATCTCACATGCAGTGGCTTAGGCCCCCGTTTTTGCCCTACACAAAACTCATGAGTTGTGGAATACCAATAGTCTAGATCTTTACGTCCCTCAAATTGTTTTCATTTCTAAATAAGCTACTCTTTTTTGCGAAGTCATCTTATGGACGTGAGGGTTGCAAGCAGAGCAACTAATATCTACATGCCCCCCTTGGCAATTGACAAATAGTGTTTCTGCTAAAGTTGTAAATTTTTCGGTAAAGCTTGTGATATTGTGGATAAGAACAGTAAACATACTTCAAATGAATGCACTATCTTGGCCTCTCTTTAACTTTAGGCCTTTTACAAGTAGGCTACCACGATTTTCTATAAGCGGCTGGCAGCCTATGTTTATCTTTTTCTTCTGGCTTTATTCCAAGGTCGGGTTGCCGATACAGATTCTTCCTTTCCAGAGCGCTCGATCTTGTGCGTCATTGCTCTTCAATCCCATCTCTTTTGAGAAGTCTTTCCATTTGCTGACGTTTCTTTTATAATCACTTTTGGCTAAAGTTTCACGATAGGATACCCTTCATGCCACCAACCCTCCTTGAAGGGAAGCTGTTTCTTGCCTATTTGCCACATAAAAATGGAGGCATTCCTCTAAATGCCTTACCCAAGGACACAACAAGCGAACTTGCCGGGTTGTTTTTCATACTATCCCTGTCGTGCACAGCGCCAAGCAAGGAAGTCGTGGATACCATATTTCATGTTTTTTGGTGTGACTCGATAAGGAAAACGAACCCCAAGTCTACCGACGCTCCGGTTTTTGGCGGGCTGAGTGTATATGATTCCATAAACCTAAATCGCATAACGTTTTTACAATTCCAGCATAAACCTGTATATCCTCCGTTGCGTTTACTACCTACAGTTATTGTAAAGGGATATAAGTGAATGCCTAACTGATTCAAGTTCAAAATGCTATTAATAAACTTGTTCAGAATGTCTGACCATGCAACATCTGCCCCAATATTTAAACTAAGTTTTGTAAAGGGATATAAGTGAATGCCTAACTGATTCAAGTTCAACATGCTATTAATAAACTTGTTTCAGAATGTCTGAACATGCAACATCTGCCCCAATATTTAAACCAATCAATCGCAAACTTGTCACGTGTTGGTTTTAACACATTAATAATCTAAAAAAGCAATGTTACCCCCGGCAACAGGCCAGTTACCCCCCCGGACACTTACCTCTGGTCACACATCCCCGGTCATATACCCCTGAGCACTTACCCCCATAGGCAACATACCCTCTAGGACATTTACCCCCGGTCATATACCCTAGGGTAACTGGGCAGTTACCCCCAAAAATTTACCCCCGGTCCCTTGGATTAGGGTTAGGGTTGCAGTTAGGGTTAGCGTTAGGGTTACAGTTAGGGTTAGGGTTGCAGTACCGTAGGGATATATGACCGGATGTATGTGACCAGGGGTAAGTGCCCGGGGGATAAGTGTCCTGGAATCCATATTAGTTCATCTCTATTTTATACTATTTAATGGGAGTATGTTGCCTTGGGGGGGTATATGACCGGTGGTACGTGACCGGATGGTAAGTGTCCTAGAATCGTTTCCAGGACCGAACTTTAAAGAGCGATATGGTTGGGTACCATTTGTCACAAAATCAAATTAATTTGTGAATTTTAACACATGTATTTATGAATGCATCGACTCGATTTGCCAATAAAAATAAGTCATTTAATTTCATTACACCGCCCAACAAATAGTACTTGTTATTCGCATGCATAGGAGTTTTATCATTCCTAGTAACTTTGAAATGTAGTGATAAGGTTGGTGTAATACCATTCCAGGAAAGGCTAAATCTCATTTTTATAGGAAACCACACGTTATCTTGATATCACTTATCAAACTCCCAAGCTTTTTCAAAACGAATAAAAGTGTTATGATAATAATTAATAACAAACGCTTTCTTGTCTGCTATATCATACAACATGATAAACAAAAAACCTTTAATAAGTCCTCCTCCTTTCCAAGCTTCATGTACAGTATAACATTTTTCAGCTTTTAGTTGCAGAGGTATAGTTGGAAAAGTGAAAACAGTACAGACTGTGCAATAGAAACATTAAGTAAAGACGGTACAATATAAACTTTGCTTGGGCTTACCAGTCTTGATCTATTACAGTGTAGACCTAGTTACTTAACAAGAACTAAACAGCATTACTTTAATCGAGTTAATTTCATGTGTTCTTAGGTTTGATTAATTAATATTTAAATTTAATACAGTTTGAATTTACATCTCATCATCAAGACGCCAATGGAGCAACAATCCTGACTCGTTTTGTTACATCTGTAGTTAATACACTAGACAAATTCAAAAAAAAAACATCACTGAGTTTGTCAAGCAGGTTTACCTGGCGTATTTCGGAGTAAAACTTGGTGACCAAGATAAACCTTGGATCCCACACAAAGTATGAAAAACCTGTGAAGAGGTACTGAGGTTATGGAAAAACGTAAAAAAGAAAAGCTTAAAGTTTGGAGTTTCTATGGTGAGGCGAGTGTCCCAAAACCACCCCAATGATTGTTCCTTTTGCTTAGTGAACTTAACAGGTTTTGATCGTTATAAAAAAAGAAAGCGGGAATATCCTGATTTGGCATCAGCCAGACTTCCAGTCTTGCACTCCAAAGGCATTCCTGTTCCTGTCTTTACATCACTGTCACAGCTTCAAGGATCAAACAGTGAAGAAACAAACGTGATGAAATGTTGCAAAACTAGCGGTAGTAGTTGTGGTGAATATGAAGAGAGCTCTTCATCTCCTAAATCATTTACAAAAGGAGAACTTAGCAACCTGATTACAGATCTAAACTTATCAAAGCAAGCATCTCAGTTGTTGGCGTCAAGGCCAAAAGAGAAAACTTGTCTTGATCCAAAAACTAAGATTACACTTTACCGAAAAAGAAAGAAAGATCTTCCTTATTTCAAGCAGGATGAAAATCTAGTGTATTGCACTGATATACATGTACATGGACTTTTAAATAAAATGCAAGTATTAGCTTACAGACCAGACAATTGGCGAATTTTTATAGACAGCTTAAAGAGTGTGCTACTTCATAACAAAAATCACTATGCATCGTTTCCAATAGCTCACTCGATCAAGCTAAAAGAGGAGTACGACAACATCAAATTGCTTTTGTAGAAGATAAAGTATGATGAGCGCCAGTGGTCAATTTGTGTTGATATAAAAACGGTCAACTTTTTGCTTGGACAGCAAGGAGAATACACAAAGTATCCTGTACTTTATATGCTTGTGGGACAGCAGAGCACGGCAGCAACATTGGGTAAAAAGAACATGGCCAACAAGAGGATCTATGAAAGTGGGTGAAGCAAACATTATTAAAGACCCATTGGTTGAACGAGAAAAGATCATTTTTCCCCTACTGCATATTAAGCTAGGCTTAATGAAACAGTTTGTCAAAGCCTTAAACAAAGACAGTGCGTGCTTCAAATACCTCTGCAACTTTTTCCGGCGCTTGAGCACTGAAAAACTAAAAGCCAGCATTTTTAATGGTCCACAGATTCGATAATTGATTACAGACTCAAATTTCGCTGAACATATAATTAATGTTGAGCTTGCTGCTTGGTCCAGTTATGTCACCGTTATAAAGAGCTTTTTAGAAAATCACAAAGCAGAAAACTATGTTGAATTGGTGGAATGTATGCTGAAAAACTTCAAAGAACTAGGGGCGAATATGAGTATCAAGGTACATTTCCTCCATGGCCACTTGAGCAGATTCCCAGAAAATCTGGGTGATTTATCGGAAGCGCAAGTGAGAGATTTTACCAGGAGATAAAGATCATGAAAGAGAGGTACCAATGAAGGTGGGACCAACATATGGTGGCAGAATACTGCTGGAGCCTTCAACGTGATTGCCCTGACCTCCGCTACAGAAGAGAGGCATACAATCAGTCATTCAAAAAGATGTAGTCTTACCATTTTTGGTCATTTTCTGTGCTAGTCTACTTTGCGTCAACATTTCACTAATTTGTGTATTGTGCCCTTTTTCAAGAGAAGTGGTCAAACTGTTTTGCTTGTGGGTAACTTCGATATAGCATCAAGTATTTACTGGTCACAAATTTAATAACTGTTGAGTAATTTTTTCAGGGTGTTATGCGGAAGAAAGTCCAAGAAAGTTTTTAAAGACATACAGGTATGTGTCAGCGGGCTACAACAAAACTAGATTACTGCTTCTTGTGATCCACAGAACATGGTTTACCTACTTCTCATGAACAAGTTTATTGCTGCGTTTATATGTCTATATTTACGCTTCCGGTTGTCACTTGATTGCAGTTTTGGCGATTTTTCTCAAGTTTTGTTGTTTTAGCACTGAACCATGCGGCAATATCACAATATGTTAAGACAGATGCATAGAATAGTTTCATGGTGTGGAAATAGCAGTGCAAGATTGAAACACTATTTTATCAAAAAGTCCATTGAGTTCTGAACATAATAAAAATATAAAAAACAATAATTTTTACTATTTTCGGTAATTTCTGAAACTTAAGATTAAAGATTTCTCAAAAACTAGAGCCAATTAAAAAAACTAAGAGCATTTTCGGTGTCAGCGGCCCAAATATACCCCAAAATCGATGAAACATCTCGAGCATAAAAATTTTGTTGACCAGTGTTATAAGTATTGTCCTTAACCTGTGGTTCTCAGTCGCGAGCCACTTGGGTCTTAAAGAGGGAATTTTGGTTTCAAGGGGGAAAAGTTGTTTTATGAAGGTATAAGGGAGGAAAAATTTTCAACATTAGCGACAATGATTGCTTTCGTTGGAATCTCAGGCGAATTAAACAAAGAATGGGAAAAGTGGGTTTGTTTAATACTGACCGATTGGAACCCTTTTTTTATAGCCAAAAGCGTAGGGAAAGAAAAGAAAGTTGCAGTTATGCCTACACCAATAAACGAAGCAAGTGTTTTCCGGTCATTAAGAAATTTTCAAGAAAATTTGTCACTGGTTGTAAAATAGTTTATTCCACACCAATGCTGTGATGTAACGGCCAGAACTGCTGCTTTGCAGTCGGTAGTATTGCGCTCAATTCCCTTGACGAGTCATAACACGACTTTAGAAATGGAATTCACAGCTTTACTGCATGGCATTTAGCAATAAAGTTAATGAAAAATACACAATGCAAAATTTACTCAGTCATGATTGGGTCTATAATATATCCCAGTGCCAAAAAACTGATGTGGTTGAAAATCACTATAATACTTCATATTCACTGAGCTGTATTGAAAAGAAACCTTGAAAACTTTTTGCTTGAAATCAAGGGAAACTCGACAGGATTTTGGTCAACCGTTTGAAGATCTTACATTTAAGTCTCAAAACCATTCAAAACAAAATCCTGCTCGACACGTCAGAATCACTATAGGAAAACGTATTTTTGTCTAATAGTGCTGGCTGTGACCAAACATTCATCTCCACCGTCAACCAGCATAGCCTTGATAGTCCTGAGAAACCTCCTATAACGTCTCGTGTTGGTCGGCCTATTGGCAGGTTTGATCTTAACGATTATGTTTCGCAGTAATGTGGTATGTTTGTGTAGAAAAGGTTACAATCGGTTTCCGGAAATATAGTTGTGTTTGTTTTGTTTTTTCTCTAACTGTGCTAATATTTTGTGCGAATTGAAATGTATTTTTTCCAAGTTACCAGTCGTCAAGAATATCAGGAGCGATGCGGGCGAGTGGCGCGAGGTTGCACTTGGCCGCGCTGTAAGAAGGACGCTTCTATTAGTGATGGTTGGGGACTTCAGCACCGCCGCTTTGCCTTGCGGTTTGATATGTGATTGAGATAAGGTCGTTCTCGGTCATGCTGGAGCAGGACACCTTTTTTATGGTAACCGGGGACTCCAGCAACTCTTTGCAACTCACGCGCTTTCGTGGCAATCCACGATCATAACGACTACGGAATAGTTATTCGCGCTAAGAGAGCATTTAAATAGCGCAGATGGTTTAGCTACTGTTTCGCACGCAGCTGAGCCACTACGTTTATGTTCATTTAAAAGGAATTTCTGGTGATTGTGATTATTATACCATCGTTAATTTGTTGATATTCGCTAACATAATGTTTCGAATTGTTTCGATACAGATCTAGCGTACGTTTGTTGTCAAAAAGAAAAAGAAAGTTTAAGTAGTTGATGACAAATGCACCACTGCCAACTACTTTGGAATCCCGTTTTCTTTGTATCACTTGGTTTGTTTTAATGCGTTTTTGATTTCCACGCATCACCTCACATTGCAAATTGTCATTTAAATGCCAAGTTGCCAACGTGTCAGTTGGATCGAGTGCACATTGGCTTACAGGCGTGGCTAGTAGCAGGATTGTATAACAAGTTTTAAGCTGTAGTTCGTTAATTTTGTACTTAGCAAATATATTAATCTTTTGCTTTGTTTTCTATTTAAATGACTTGGTCTTGATATAAAAAGTATCGTAATAAATAGTATGCAATTTTTCACGTGAGAATTTAAACTCGAAATAGGTCAATTGAGAAAAGAATAATTACCTTTCGCTACTGAAAACAGAGCAGACGCCGGTATTGCTAAAACGCTCCACTCCACTCACATCAAATATAACAGAGAGATTAAAATTGGTGAAACTAGTGTGAGTAAAACGTAAAACAATTGAAGTGTAGCCCATGGTACAGCTTTATGCCATTTAAATACGACTGGTAAAAATACGGTTGAGAGTGTTTGAATGAGGATTAACTTCACGCAACGTTATAGCTTACGCTTACAGGCCAGCTGGGCAGAACTATGCAGCGACCAAAATTAAGGAAAAACACAGATATAACTTTCACATAGTACGACTATCATTTTACATATATGTCTTTGCTTGATGAGCCCTACTTCTACTGCAGTGGTGAGCGATCAGTTTTGAAGCTAAAACGTGCAAAAATAATCTTAAATCATTGGTGACGCAACAACGCTTAAATCATTTTTCAATTTATGAGCTTGCTAATTTATAAAAAAATAGTTGGGGTCTCCAAAACGTTGTGCTTTAGAACTTCAAAAAGCTTGTACTGGTCCTGAATGGGTTACCTGTTTTTAAACTCGTAGTTAAACAAAAAAGAGTTTGATTTATGATTCCATGCGTTAGGTGTTTGCGAGTCATCGATGTGATTGGGTCGCAACGAGCTCTACTATTTTTTTGATTGTCATGAATTTTTGTATGGTAACACGTTTACTCCGTATTCGTTCTAAGGCAAAAGCTTTGAATGAATTGTTGACTCAGCAAGACAACGTTTTTAGTGGCAAATTAGGCGCTTTGAAAGAGATCACAAGGTGATCATTTCTGAAATCTAATGAAACCTGTTTTTTGTAAAACACGTTCATGGCCATTTGCTCTGAAAGCAAAAGAGGTAAACAAGCTTGAGCGGCTACTATGCAAGAGCATTTCAGAAGCAGCGCTTTAGTAAGAATGGCCACCCTAGTAGTGGTAGTGTTAAAAAAATGTGGCTCAGCAGATTTGTGTGATGACTTCAAAGTAAAAATAAATTTGTATTTGAATGTGGAACAGTATCCAATGTCCAAGATTGAAGCTATTTATGTTTCGCTAGCCGGGGGAAATATTTTCGTTTCTCGATGTGAAAGATGCATATTTGCAAACGATGGTTAACGATGCATCAAAAAAAGGTTTATTTCCTTACAAAATATTGGTTTTTGGGGAGGCTTTCACTTCAGTTATGTGGCAAGGTGCTATAGATGAGTTTAAAATATTAGTGCAACAGGTTAAAGAGCTTCAAAGGATATCAATGTACGTTACGTCAAACGGTGATAACTGACGCTGTAGGTAAATTTCAGTAATTTACATAAAGTGTCAAATTGCTTGCAAAAGTGTGGTTCTAAATTGAATCGACAACAATGTGAATTTGTAAAAAACAAGGTTGAATTTTAGGGCCGAGCCATTAACAAAATTGTCCTTCTCCAATCTGCTTCAAAGGTTGAGGCACTTTTTCGATGTGCCAAGTCGGAATACGTGCATCAACTTAGATTGTTTCTGGGCTTTTCCAAGTGGTTACTTATTGTCACAGTTGTGGTTAACCTGTTGCGTCAATTTCTGGGTACCGCTGTCAAATGGCATTGGTCAGGTGAATGCGACAAGGCGTTTTCCAATGTAGAAGCTTGTTTTGCTTCATAGCAAGTGCTGACTCCACAATTTCAACATACCATTAAAGCGTGCTTGTGATGCTTCGCCGCACGAATTGGTGGAAGTTTTGTGTGACGTGTGGGAGTCTGGGTAAGAAAAAATACTAGTATTTGCACGGCGATCGCCAACTAAATTTGAGAAAAATTATTTCCGGATTTTTAAAAAAGTGTTGGCAATAATTTGGGGTGCGCAAAAATTTGATAACTATATTTTAAATCATTGTTTTCCTATTACAACTGACCACAAATCTTTATCGTCGATTTTTTCCTCGAAGAAAGCAACGCCTGTTATGCCAAAACTGCGAATGCATCTTTATACGGTTATTTCATCCGCTTGTCATTTTGCTGTTGAATATGGTAATGCTCCTCAGCATGTTAATGCTAATGGTTGTCGCTCTTGTTTGGCTGTCGCATCATCTTTCTCGCGAGTCTGATTAAACGTGTGAACGTTAAGCTGATTTCGTTTATTTTGAACCATTTCAAACGCGATTGATCAGCGCATCTTCAATCAGCAAAGAAACCTACCTGAATGAAGCATTGTCACGTATCTTGACGTCAGTCTTGAACGGAAATTGGACCGAAAACAAGACTAAAATTGCTTTACCAAAAGCGTGATGAAGTCGCAATCTGACAAAAATATATTAGATGAGGAACCCAGTAGTTATTCCTAAAAAATAACAGCTGCCATTGCTTTATGAGTTGAATCTTGGTTACGTGGGTAGTGCCGAAATAAAAAACATTGCTGTTAATTTTTTGTGATGGCCTTGCATTTATGATAACATCAAGTTTATCGACTTACCGTGAAAGTTTCCTTCAGACCAGAAACAAACCTTCTGCGGCAGTGGTACGTACATGGTATTAGGCAAAAAAAACTCGGGCAGCACATACAATAGATTTTGCCCAACCTTTTCGCAATATATGTTTTTGCTTGTGATAAAATCATTTTTAAATGCCCGATAGCTAATACAGTGAAGGCCACTCCAGTCGTTTGTTCTATCGACGCGTTGCTTATTTTTTCTTACGGCGGGAGTTTCCGGGGAAAATTGAGTTGGATAAAGGTCTTCGGTTGAAATCTGATAAATTTCAAGAAATTTTTATGAGTAATGCATGAGGGATTTTCCATTTCATGATGAGGTTTTATACTATAGCGGAGTTTAAGTGAAATAACGTAGTGTATTTCATGATAAATTGCATTTTCTTGTTGGGGCTAATGCTTGACTAGGGTCGACATGCAAAAACGTTACATAAGTAATTTCAGCATGTAACTGCATTTTCATGGTTGGGGCTTGTATTTGACTAAGATGGATATGCAATAACCTTATGTATTTCCTGATAAATTTTACGTTCTTGCTGGGAGCTCATACTTGACTTGAATCGATATGCAAGAACGTGGTGAGTTTTATGATAAATTGCATTTTCATGGTTGAGGGCTCGTACTTAACTACGCTCGATATGCAATAACGTTACAAAAGTTATTTTAGCATGCAACTGCATTTTTTGGTTGGGGCCTCATACTTGACCATCGTCAATATGCTAAAACGTGGTGTATTTCAGCATCGAGATCAGTTTTCTTGGCTGGGGCTTATACTTTACTTGGGAGGGTATGCAAAAACATGGTGTATTTTAGCTAGGAAATCTATTTTCATAATTGGGTCTTACTCTCGACTAGGGTAGATATGGAATAATGTGATGCGTTTCAGCATCGAGATCCATTTTCTTGGCCTTTGCATATACTAAAACGTTGCGTATTTATTATAAATTTGTTTTCATGGAGAGACTTATATTTAAATAGGGTCTATACGCATAAAGATCCCTTTTCCTGATTGAGGGCTTAAACTATAGTACAATCTATGGGTAATAACCTTGTGTATCTCAGTACCAAGATGCTTTTTTTGCTGAGGGTTTATACTTTTATTAGGGCCAATATATAATTACGTTGTGTATTTTATCATAAATTTTGGTTTTTTGTTTGAGGTTATACTGTTATACGGTGGAAATGCAATAACGTAATGTGTATTCTCAAAATGTTTTGTTTTTCTGTTGGAGGCTAATAATTTAGTAAGATTAATGCGCAATTGCATGGTATATAGGCAGTAAGCATCAAGATTCATTTTGTTGTTGAAGGTTTATAGTTTGGTTGGGTCTGAATACAACAGCTTTGTGCTTTTCAGCATCAATTTGCGTTTCTTTAATGGGACCTACGCTTAAAAAGTGTTGTTATGTCCAAAGCTTCTTTCGCATTACATTATTCTCGTATTTGTGGTGGTGCTGGTTTGATTGGGACATTAGATTGCTTTTATATCAAAATTGAAAAGGTGCCTATTCACATCAATTTTGAGGTGGTTTGCGACGTTATAAAGTCTTTTTTCAGACCCACTTGGAGAAGGTTAATCAATCATTTGAAGTTTGAAGTGTTTGCAAACAGCGCTTTTGAATTTAACACCTTGTCCCTGAAAAGGTACAAGTTTTACTTATGTTTTGATATGGTTGTGACTTCTTATAACACTCACTCGGAGACATGATCATCGCTCCAAGTTATACGCACTTGCGACCAGCAGTTTACGTTTTGAAACCTTCTTACTAACAAGGTACACATTTTAATAATCTTATGACGTCACTGTGACGTCATGGTACCCACTTAGCGTCGGTGATCTACTGTTTCAGGTCACCCGGATTTGCGAGCAGTGGTTCTAAACGAAAAACACGTTTATAACAGTTTAATTCATAAAAGAGTTAGCGATAATAAAGAAACACAGAGTATCTCATTCGTGCGCACTGTATTCGCCACGTACATACGTCATGCAACGCTTGTCACGTAATCGCCTCCTTTTGAGCATGGCGGCCGATTCTTTACTAGACCCTAAACTTTTACCGAAAAAATGCAGATGAACATCACATACCTACCTAATAGCGTTCTGGTACTGATAAAACTAATGTGACCTAACAAAAATGTCATTAGTACACAAGTGGACTCATTGAAAAAGTTGTGTCTATCAAAACTTGTATTTTACTAATAGCCAGTTTCTGAAAAAGAGCTTCACTATACAAATGCATACTCTTTAGTACACACGAAATGCGAGCTGCACTCACAAACATAGTTAACAGGTGAAAATGTGCAAAAATTTCAAGATCGAATCCCAAAAATCTAAAAATGGCAGTTTTTGAATAAAAAATCCCAAGATTCTGCAAAGTTGTGTTTCGACTTTTGGCTATGCTCTAGTTTCTCTGGGATTTCAATCAATCAATCAATCAATCAATTTTATTTTATTTTTGTCCAAATCAGCATACATAGAAATAAATAACACAGCAGTGGACAAAAAAAGGAGACGATGGCAAAACGATATACGTTAATACATGCACATGAATAGAATTTAGATTAAATGTGAAGATAATGGCATGGCCATCGCACCTGTAAGATACTAGGTAAAATAAAAAACACACACAAAGAAAAGTATATACAATATGTACAAAGTGTCGCTAGATACAGTAAAAATAAAAAACTGTCAAGTTGTAACCCTAACAGGGGAGGCTATCAGGTGCTACACCTTGCCCAAGGGTGACCTGGGAGCAACGACAGCTAAGAGACAGCTCCTTTAAGTCTCAAGGCACATAAACCCTGTCGCCGGTTGTAGTTTTAAGTCATACACCTAGGACTTTTTCCAAAAAAAAACTCGTTACTTCAACGTTGATCCCTAAAAAAAGGTCATCACTTTACTCTCAACGACAAATCATCGATTTCTGATGAATTTCAGTTCTCGCGGTGTTGTTTCCTAAAGTAAAAAAAAAGGTCTTCGCATTCAAAACAGTACAACTTTCCTCAAGTCTGCTGAAATCTCGACTTCCAACACCATCTGCCTGATTAATTCTTTGAGCTTTTCGACCAAACAGTCGCTTGATCGGTTTCAGCAATCCCTAAATTCCCAAGATAGGTTTTAAAAATCCCAACAGGCCGTAAAAGTTTCCAGGATTTGGGATAAATTGCCAAGATTGGCAGTTATGCTCACAAATGTTTGATCAGTTTTTCTCTAAAATAATCATTTTTCAAGTAAATGATGGAACCTAAAAAACAACGCTAAAACCATTGCACTAAGGCATAATGAAAAATTACAAAGTATAACATTGAAATTTAGATGGAAATCCAGTTTTTAGCAAAAAAAATAAAAACTTGTCGCTATTCACCGAGTAGATAAAAATAGCCCAATTGACCGCTTAATCTGGCAACCACGCACCTCACGAATGCACCCTGGCTATGAAGCAACAAATGGACAAGCTAAGTGAAATGTGCATACGATGAAATAAATTTAAGCCAGTACGTTTCCCTGCCAGTTTAAACCGTCGCTTACTTTTGCTTAATTTTTGCCATCACACAAATTTTAATCGGCTAGTTTTTTGTGTTGTGCGCCACAAAATGACATTTGCACAAGTTTCATTTTCCAGAAGTTAAATGAATTAAGTCGAGGTGTAGATGAGAATAGTTGAGAATGCCGGTGAGGCATCGCCATATTTAGAAACTTGTTTCAAACTTGTTGAGAAATACAAGATCTAAAGCTGAATTCAATTATTTATTTTCTTGATACATAAAAATTAAAGCAGAAAAACCGAGAAGTGTATAACTTGACCAGACATAGCTGCATCCTGTTTGCGCACAATTACGTGATAAATCAATTTCTCAAGCCTGGCCTGCAGTGAAGCCAAGCGTGGCATTTGTTTTACTTTGGCCAGTCACAACTTACGTCACACGACCGACGCGATGGCGTAGTCGTCAGAGCGTCCGCTTTGCAGTCGGTTTACCTGGGGTTCACTCTCCTTGTCGAGTCATACCAAAAAACCTCAAAAATGGATAGCTTCCCTGCTTGGCGCTCGGCATTTATGGGAGGTTGTGGAGAACAAGTCGGCAAGTTCGCTTGTTGTGTCCTTGGGCAAGGCACTTAACGGGCGCCCCACCTTGATATGGAAGACAGGTGGCCCAGACACCTCGGAAATAGCAACTCCCAAGCGAGTGCAGACATACCGGCCAAAACATAGCTACACAATTTGCTTTCTCGTGAATGAAGGATAAATAAGTTAAATAAAAAAAAAGTAAAACACGACTTGAGAGTGGGCCAAAATAAGCACAAGAGTCAAACCTCGCTTAACCTCAGTCTAGATCAGACTTCAAAATTGAAAAAAACTTTTGTGACACAAACTTATGTTACATTTATTAGTTTTTGTGGAGGGGTATTAACTTGCTAACTGGTTGAGTGTTCCCGGCGTCATTTTAAATCTACATAGCAGGCAATCATGCGGTGACCATGTGATCCAAGTCTGTATGCTTTTTTCTTTTTTCTCCTGTACTTTTACTCCCTCTGAGAGAGGTTTTTGTAAGCTAGAGAAATTTCGCTCATTCACTTGTAGCTCGTAGTTACTGTTTCGCGAAACCTATACGACTTTTATAGAGGTAAAATAGAGTAAATATATTGTGAATAGAGAGTTCACAGACCTGTCTCTATTGAAAGTTGTCTGCTACTAGCAGTTAGAGGAAGTTAGCTGTATAGAATAAAATACCGGTAAGCCAACAAAGCGTGATTAATGCATCCTCTATCTATATGTGCGGTCATTGTACAATACCAAGGTGGTTAAAGTGTAAAAGGATCTAGTCAAAAACTTTTACCAACCGAAAACTGAGCAATTATAGCTGAGGGCCACCAGTGGCTACATCTTTTAGATGATTAAACACAGGCAATCATTCAGCTTTAACTTTTAGTAACGGAAAATATATTTCAACTATGTAATAGTCATGATCAGTTGCTGGTAACAGCATAAAAAAGAATTAAGTCAAAAGCTCTACATGGCTAGCATAATACAGGTTTAATATCTCCACAATACGTATAGCGTAATCTTACAAGTAGCAGTAAATCTGGTAGTTGTAGTAATATTATCTACGAATAAAGAACAAATTAAAAGATCTACCTTCGCTAATAAATATGAAGAGCAGTTAACATAACAACAGCAGAATGTAAGACAAAAGGTTAATATGACGTCATAAACCAACTAATAAAAGTGAAAGGGACTGAAAGCTGATTGTGGTAAAAGCTATAGAAATATATGCATTAAATGTAACACAATGGAGTAGCTTGGAAACGAGTACCAAGTAGAAAAATTATTGAATTGTCGGAGTAATCATTGGCTGAATGTTAATTGAAGGTTTGATTCTGTGTGACCAAAAATCTTCATAAAAAGTCTAGAAGTGCTTCTTCAGGTTGTTGCAAAAAAATTACTCTATCGCTTTTAACGAAAACATGTCGTTCCGATTCGAGTCACTTAAGTGATGGTTCAAATAATGCTTCAAAAGTGTGCTTTGGTAATTGCCAATTCTAAGTTTTGTTTGTTCCAATTGGTTCTGTGAACTCGCCACCTGGTTGAAAATTTGGTTTTACAGTAGTTTGCTCAATATATTTAGCATTGCAAACAGTGCATTCTGCATTCTGTTACAGCAACCGCATGTTCCAGAGGAACCTCCCTTGTCAGACTTGTCGATGCTTACTGACAAGGATCTAAAATTTAGCAGAAGCGATGCGAAACAAAGGTTTTTTTTATAAGTGACTACGCTGTGCCGATATAGTTCTTACTCCTTTTTTGAGAGTTTGATAAGATTTTAGAATGATTTTGTCCAAACGATTGGTTTTGGCTTTTGTGATTTAGATATATTTTACATTTATTTCACAAGCTTTTATCCGTTTGTTTTACCACTTGCATGGAAGCACAAATGTAAAGATGTGGGGGGAGGGGCGCCAAAGTCATCATTGTGTAATTTTCGAAATAAGCTGTTAAACACTTGGCATATCGCTTACGACTTTTTGTAATTGTATGCCTGTTTGCCAGACCTATAATCTCTGGCTTCCCGTATATTGCTAGGTCGTGGCATAATTGCAGCTAGGGGATTTCCAAATTAATCCAAAGTCAACCACTTGTGGTTAAGTTATTGCAAAATATGGGTTATAGTTGAAGAATATACAGTGTTTCCTCGCTACTTTGCGGTTCAAGTTTCGCGGCTTCAGTGCATCGCGGTATTTTAAAAAAAAATTTTTTGATTGGCTGCGTATCACATCGCTGATTGCTTGCGCATAATGACGCCATTCTTGTTCACCTTGTTAACTGTGTCTCCTGGGGGTTGTAAGTGTTGTACAGTACATTATTTGTGATTGCAGTACTGTACTGTTAACCCTTGTAATGACAGTATCGGATTGTGTTCAGAATAAACAAAACAGAAAACATTTTTAATTTTCCGTGCTCTTTATCCTTCAGTTTTCAGAAGAGTAAGCGTTCATGAATACTGATGTGCATGAATATGTGTCGAAAAGTAAGCGTTCATGTACTGTGTACCCGTATTAGCCCAAAGGCGCCGGGAATTCTATAGTACCGCCACTTCGCGCTTTTTCGCTTATCGCGGTGGAGTCTGGAACGCAAATTTTAAAAAAGTCTGGAACACTTTTTGAGAAAATGAAGAGAACAAAATGTGTAATCGAATGTTGATTGTGACATCGTTTTACACATCAAAGGAATAAAATATTTACAAGTTGTTAAGCAGTGAGCAGGCTTTCGTTGGAGCAAAAAGTTGTTTTCCTCTGATAAGAAATGTAAATTAAAAAAAATATCTTTGATTATGACGTCATGATGACGTCACAAGCCCTTTTACGATAATCACCTTGAAGAGGGTAATCAATCGAGCCTAGCTTGATGCTTTGTGCCCAGTAGTTTTGGAGAAGTTGAAACAGACAGAAAGAATTGCGCTTTGTAGTATAGATTTGGGGAGTCCCGAAGTCCATTGTTTATCCTATGTAATATATTTTGTTTTCTTGTCATTTAGACAAATTTGATTGTGGTGATGTGGCGTAGACCTGTGTTTGCAGCCTTTGTTTTGTGTAGCCTCTTGTCAATAATCTTCTTGGCTACTGTCTATCAACCGTGGCAATATATTGACCACTTTTCTGACAGCCCGATTCAAGGTTTGAGCTTGACACCTACTAATGCTCCACAAAAGGCTATTACAATCAAAGATCTCACAATCACCATCAAAACAACAAAACGGTTTCACGAGAAAAGAATCTTGATTCTGCTACGTACCTGGTTAAAGTTTGCCATTAATCAAGTAAGAGTGGTTAGGTTGTTTGTAGGTTTTTTTCTTCGTGTGGGCAAGATTTTTTTTATGAAGAAGCTTCCCAGATTATGAGCTTTTCATCAGCCCTCTTTGCTAGTGTTCAGTTAGACGGGCCACAACAACAGGTAAACTATTTGGCCCTACCATCCGTAGGCATCCACTTGAGTGTCTTGCTCAAGAGCACAGCAAGCGAACTATCCCTCTTGCGCAGAGCGCCAAGCAAGGAAGCTGTGAATACTATTTTTTAAAGTCTTTCTGTATGACTCGACTAGGGAAACAAAGCACAGGTCTACCAACTGCCAACCGACGTTCTAACCACTAAGCTATCGCACCGATTGGTTATAAGGTGAAAAAGAAGAATTGCATTTTGGAAAAACATAGGACGCAGTATTTTCAAATAGAGTTTTGAAACCTTGCAACTATTGTTTTCTATTTTGTGAAAAATATATTCTTATTTTGAAGAGAATTACCCCCATTTTATTCATAGGGAGACTCCTTATTCGAAACCCATTTGCTGGTGCGCCATTCCATTAGTAGGAAGGCTCCTTACTTGCAATCGATTAACTGGTGCATTTGACGCCGATACAATTCTTTGTCTGAACTTGAATTTATTCAAACATCTTCGTTGGTCAAAAAATATAAAAACAGCAAAATGATGAAGTTTCAACTTGGTGTTGATAGATGCTCGCAGTTACCGCAGCCCTGATAAGTAGTCATGAAGCTTTACTAGTGTGAATGTAGCCGTATTACAAGTAATAGGGGTAGCTGTGTAACCCTTACTACGGTAGTAGCTGTGTAGCTTAGCGGCAGAAGCTTATCAGTAAGACCAGCGAAATGAAATTACATCTACTATTTGGCCGTGTTTACTGCCAAAGTTGTTTATTCAATCAGGCGTGCAACCTGGTGCTCAGATGGCTAGCCTGTAGTAGGGTTGTGGAGGTAAAATATTACCTTCTGAAACGCTACTGGCAATAAGTCTTTAATGGGTTATGAATTCGCCTCTTCACTCCAGTCGATTGTTATTCTGCAGATGTATGAGCGTTGGAATTCTGCCAGGATTTGACCTACTTCAGTTACGCAGAAATGACACTACATTGCCCTGATTTTGAGAAGCAGGAAGCAAGGCATCAAAGTCAATCTTAAGTTGACTAAAAATAGATATTATTTTTATCTGTGAGCCACTAGCAACTATATGACTACTGTATGAGTTGGACTACTGCCTGTGGGGTATAAGCTAAATTTGCTATTGCTTTATGCAGATGGGGTGGCTTAATTACAAGGCATTTTCTCGAAGACCTGGTTTCAAAACAACACAGAAACGCTTTTTCAGAACAGAAAAAAACTGTGAAAACGGCATTTTCGCTCATTTCCATCTCACTGCACTTCTGGCTTTCATTCAGTTTGAGTCGCAGCGGTAGAGAAACTCGCTTGACAGCTAGGCGCCGATTGTTAAGACCAATGTTCTTCCTAATTTTTTTTCGTCATGCGCGGAAAAATTTCTGAGGTGTGCGCTCGCAAAAAAATCTAAATTTGTATTAAAAAAATACTAGCCGGCTTTGCCGGCGTCGTTCGGCAGGGGCCCTTCACCATCAATGTCCGGGTTTGGTATTTCGGTTTAACAGGCTGCGCCGGCTTCACCCATCGGATTCTTATATGAGCAGTCGCGAAAAGTTAATGAAATTTATGCACTTTCACAATTCTTGTACACGAAATTGTGATCATCATGTTCTCTAAATCATGTCTGGTAATGCTCTAAAAAATCTTGCCACAAATTATTATCGTTAATACTTGTGAGAGAGAAGGGATTGAAACACAATTAAAACTGATTGTAGCTGCAAAATAGTGGTTGCTTTTACAGTTACACAGATAAACTATTTAGTGGCAAGCCTATTTTTTGATGTGGTGCTGCCTCTTTCCTATTTATAGTTGTGATATTAAGTTCTTTTGGCTGCGCTGTTTGTCTTGTTTCCGGCATAGCGACAAGAGCGGCTATGACTCCCCCAAAATCATTCATCACATTTTAGTAGGCGCACATCAGCCCGAGTTATTTTCAAACACATGTTCTCTCTAAATTTAGCTTTATCAATTGTTATGGTTGTGGTTTTCCTAAACTTGGAATTGTATTACAATGCTGTAGAGCAGGGGTGGGCAAAGTGCGGCCCGCGAACACGTTTTGAAACTTGCATATGTATGAGTTAAGATAACAAGGGGAGGAACACTTGCCGTATTACAGAGCCAAAGACTTTAGAAGCTAACATTAAAAAAGCAACCGTTGGTTTGCACTGACACATTTTCCGTCAAATCCAGGGGTAATGACCTTTTTTTCTTTTTTTTTGTTTAGAGACACCATCATTTTCACTAGTGGAAATGAGACATTGTTAGGTGATCACGCAAAATTTCAAGTGAACGCAAGCTTTTGCTTTGCGTACAGCTATTGCAAGATTTTAAGCACTGACCCTCGGCCACTTATGAATGGTGAATGCAGTCCTCGACCACTTCTTGAATCTTCAATGCGGCCCTCCCAATGCGTTCGTTAAGCAGTGCGGCCCTCAGCTAGTATTCGTGACCGCGATGCGGCCCGCAAGCCAAAACAATTGCCCACCCCTGCTGTAGAGTATAGACATAAATACCTAAACAGGCAGCATCTCAGCCTGAGAAAATATCTTTGCTTTATAATATATACGACCGCGTTACCCGAAAAGTTCCCATCAGTAAAGTCGGGATTGAGAGTGTCGGTTCAGCCGGCCATGCCGGCTACACCTATCAGGCTCTTGTGTAAACAGTTATCAAACTTTTACGTGTTTTCTGCAGACAAGATTTTCATGATTTTTGTGCTCCTTTTTCTAATAAAATATCTCATTTCAAGATCCTGGTTATGCCTTAGGCTATGTGGTCTGTTCATTGCTGACACAAACCCAAAAGACCCTTGCGTTTCTGTAGTTTGAAAAAAGGGAACACATTTCTCATATTAAGGAATTTGCAATCAAAATGGCAAAAATGTCTTTCCAATGGTACGATTTCACACAGAAACGCTATTTTCTTTTGATTTTCCCTTAAACTTTCTCAAGTTCTCGCTGGCTACTCGTTGTGTATCATGTACTTTTCTCTCTGCCTGACGTACACTAGGAATTTAAAAGTGTCCTTGCTTTTTTCCCAAATGTTTGGTTTGATCCCGGTAGCTCTCTAAAGCTATTATAAAACAAAATATCAATAATATATTCCATGTGGTGCGATATAACGCAGTGACGTTGTTATTTTGATTTCTCTTCAAATTTACTCAAGTCCCTGCTGGCTACGCATTATGATTCATATTTGTCTTTTCTTGCTTAGGTATGCTCATAGAAGTTAGATGAGTTCTTGCTTTTCCCAAAATTTCTAGTTTGATTCCGATAGCTCTATAAATCTATTATGTAGCAAAATAGAAACATGTTTCTCCTAAGTATGGTGCGATTTTACCCCGGCAGGCCATACTATCACCCGTACCGATTTAAAACCTATCAATTAATGCAGCTGCACCAGCTTCACCGTACAAACAGAACAACAATAAAACGTTTTAGTAAATATATGCCATAGCTCCTGAACAAGTAACGGTGATTATCTTAGTCTATCAATCAAGACTGGAAGTACTCGAAAAGAAAGAATGATGTCACAAACTACCATTCGTAAGTTTTAAAAGTGTAAAAGGAGATAAAACATAATCAAAATTGGTGGCATCGCCCAAATGGTGGTCGTTGTGACAATTAAAGAAATGAGCTGATCAGTGGTAGGCCTATTCGACGATTTGATGGGCCCGCTTTTGTATTTATTTTTGTGACATTAAGATTTTTGCCTGCGCTGTTATGCTTTTATTCAGTCATAGCATGAAAAGGGGCCTTGCCTTTCCCCTAAGTCATATAACCTTTTGCAAAAGACGCCTATTAAGCTCTTTACAAACAAAAGCATACCCTCTTAATTTAGTATTACAAATTGATGCCAATATTGTTTAATTTTGATCTTTTCTGAAACTTGGGATTTTATTACATTTAACTTCGCCCCTAATCCAGATCCATCTACTGCTAAATGAAGATGAGTGTTTTGTACCGATATCCTTGCAATTACAAATATCAGTAATAATGCTTAAATATTGTCTTGAGATATTATTGTGAGTAATTGTAGCCTACCGTTGTATGGTATCCTGTTTCGAAAACTGAATGATTATGATGTCATAAAACAATTAAATCTTTAATCGTGTTTACTTCATTTTGATAATTTAGCAGTTGCAAGTCTACATTGTAGAGTAGACTTCAGCCTAACATGTTATGCTAATTTCAATCAGTGTAAAATCTGAATGGATTAGGGCAGCTATTAGTCAGTTTGTAAAAGTGTTAGAAGCGGTATATGTAAACTTCGCAAAGCAATCTAGAGTAGACCTAATCTTGCAATTGACTAAGTTTGTGTTTTTATCATGTTGCAGTGCCTGTGTGGCTAAGTACTAAATTTAGATAATCAAAAAATGGCAGGGAAAAAAGAAAGTATATTGATGAAATGCACTTAAAAACACTATTTTTATCTTAATTTATAAGGGTGGGGGCGTAAAACGGGGAACCATCGCTCAAGGGAGACGTGGTGCTAAAAAGGTTAAGACCAGCTGCCTTAAAGGAAACACTGGTTAAAACTGATTGTTCAGAGTTATAATCGAGTAAGGTTTGAAAAACTTTTGTTTCGTTTTTTTCATTACTTTTACTGCCAAATATTAAGCACGACGTAAGCAAAGACCATTTTTAAAATATTTGATCTTGCCCTCTACAAGGCAATTAGAGTTCGAGTCTCCATATTCCAAGCAAGGATGTTTGCTTTGGATCAAATAGCTCTACTTAGACATATTATTTGTTGCCGTCTTTTCTATTGGGAAGCTGTGTAGTGTAGTAGGCTGCAGTACATATAAATCGCTCGACCGCCCCACATTCCATATTGCAACAAAAACAATTGAAAAGTAGTAAAATGATTTAGAATTTGATGAGTGTTTCATGATCGACGTTTTTTTGTAATATTTGATACCAAAACCATCCTCAATGGTGTGGATTTTATCGCAACCGCTTGCTCTCGATAAATCTCAGTTAAATTCCCAAGTCGCTTCACACCAATCACTGTTAATAACAAAACTCACCAATTAATTATTTGTGTGGTCCACCTCTACAAACACATAGCAATGTGGAGAATGAAATATTAAACTGCGCTAGGTTTCTCAGTTTATTTTAATTTATTTCGTTTTACCAAATGCTGCACAAGATAGCAGGCAAGGGCGCAGTACTGTTTAAAAATATTTTTGTGTACTAGTTCACATTTGCTTTCATAACTTTTTAAAAACAGACACAAAACCATATAAATTATATATTGCTGAAAGAGCAGAAAATTTTCTGTTTGAATGTGATATTCGTTTTAACCTAGAGGCATTTATACTAACAAGTTACGATTTTAAAAGGCAATAAAAATATTTGTAATGCATTAACGAAAATGCTAAAAACTCAAATGGATTTAAAGATGTTTAGTTTCAAAGTAGGTGGAATAATAGATTGAATCTTCTTCTTTGTCTTTTGACTTACTCCCGATTAAGAGTCGCCACAGCGTATATCTGCTTTTTTATAACATGGCATTTATTTTACGGTCGGATACCCTTCCTCGCACCAACCCTCTCTTCGGAGGGAAAACTGGGCCGCCTGTCTTCCACATAAAAGTGGGGGCGTCCCCTTGAGTGCCTTGCCCAAGGACACAACAAGCGAACTTGCTAGCTTGTTCTCCACAACCTACCCTAAATGCCGAGCGCCAAGCAGGGAAGCTGTGAATACCATTTTTTAAAGTCTTTTGGTATGACTCGACAAGGGGAATGAACCCCAGATGTACCGATTGCGAAGCGGACGCTCTAACCACTACGCGATCGCGTCGGTGTCGAATATCATCGAATAATAGATTCAGAGTCATCGAATAATAGATTGAATACATGGGAATAAAATAACGGAGGAATTTTTCATATTTTATGCATACTTCTAGCTCTAAAAACTTTTACAGACAAAATTTTGACAAAGTGCCGCATTAATTTATGGTGTATATTCCTAAAAACGTTTACTCAAAATTTCAGGAAAATCAGATATGTAGTTAATATTTATTTCGATAGATAACGTTATTTTTTTAGTTAAATTGTAAAATGCAAACTGCAGACTTGTAGCTTTGCAAATATAATGCTCAAAATTTGAAAAGTGCCAGTAAAAAATCAAGCATTTGTGCATAAAGGAGTTAAAATTTCAAAACAATAACTACATATTTGGATTCGGCCGCTTTAGATCGACCAAAATACATGTATAAGAAAGTATATTAGTTACAATTTAGTCAGCAGTACGCCCACAAGCACATCATGACGAAATCAGTATTTGGTGAAAACAATTACCAAGAAAACATCGCAAACATTTAAAAAGTCAGTCAATTTTCCTGGCGCGAAATTCTTAGCGTGAAAAAGCCTTTAAACCATTGCATAAACGTCCATACACCTGTTGTTTTATTTTCTTAGATTTGATTTCAAAACATTCATAAAAAAAATACTTTGATCTTTCGATTGCTCGTTTTTCATCACAAAAACCTTTTCTGCGTGGATAAACTGGAGTTCAGAGAAGCCATGGTTACTGCCACAGTGCAAGTTTTACTACAAGCTTGCAATTGAGTAAATTAAATTTCCGTAGCTGTCTTTTTCAATTGTCCAGCAAGAGTAGCCGATGCAAGAATCAAAACTTATCATCTCCCAACTTTACAAAAGTAAGACCAGTATCAAGTGATACGCCTTCGCAGAGTACTGACAGACCTTCCACCGAGTGGATCTAGTATAGGTCCCACCAGTGTGGCGGTCTAAGCTATGCTTTATTAAAAGCTTCTAGCTTCTTGTCGGTCACTAACTGCACTGAAGAGACCTGATAGGTCGAAACAGTGTCACTGTCTGCAGTTTGCTAAGTGCATCGCTAGCCTCTTGCATTACTATAAGACCAATATCTTTGACACTGAGATATGTTGGTCCTGAATTTATAAAGTCGTTGCAAAACTTCTAAACTATCGGTTGTCAAAGTTTCATGTAGAAAGTTGCAGAGTCTGGTAGATTGTATTGTCAATATTTTCAAAGCAATAATCGTTGTAAAACTAAATTCACAAACTAGGGAGAGGAATTCAATCTTCTCTTTAATGTTGCTTAAAATACATGTGTTTTTTTAGACTTTTGTCATTACCGATGGAGAAGATGAAAAACTGAAATCGTTATTGCGTGAGTTAATAGTGACCGATGTACATGTTCTAATGGCTTGAGAAAAAATATCTCAGTGTCGAGCTACGATTGCTGTAAAATAGCTGCACTTTCCAGTCGCAAAAGTAACTTAAAGGCAGCTGATATTTCAACTTGTATCAAAATTGATTGCACTGCTGGTACGCTGCAAATCTATCACAAGCATTGCAGCCAAGTAAAGAAAATGGGATCTTTTGTAGAAAGCCCCACCAAAAAAACACCCCCGCCACCGCTCAAAATAAAAAATTAGTAGTTATCCTGGAATTTCTATTCATTGATGGAATTCAGCACTGAATTCAGCGATGTCAGCTAATATTTTGTGAAAAAGGTTATAAACTCACGAAATTTTGTGCGCCACATAAATTCACAGAGACAACTGGCAACCATGGAACGGTGAGCTTTCGTAAAATAAAAAATTGAATGATTTGAAAATTTGAATTTCCAGCGCAATCTGCAATAATTAAGACGTGGCCTGGGGTGTTTTTCCCAAATTTCACATTTTTGCATTAGTGGCGGCGGCTTTCTACAAAAGATCCAGAAAAGGCTGCAAAGTGTCTATTCTTAAGTCATAACAGCCCAAAGCCATGCCAGTTGTCATTGTTGACATGCTTCGAGTGTTATCATGTTTTTTGTTTTCACGAGCTTGATTTGAAACGTACTTTTTATTTTCAGCGGCTGGACATCTAGTAGTATCGAAATGTGGTCAAACACACGAGTTGTAAGTTTTCAATTACTTCTTTTCTTTCCTCGCTTTATTGTTCAAGATTTTGGCTGAGCTACATGGCTGCTACTGTATTGATATGGCAGAGAGTGCAAACTCTAGTTAGCATCGTTTTTTTGATAAATACTGAACTGCACATACTGTACTCCTGGGTTCGGGACTGTTTGCCTTCCCAGGTTGCATTTATGTCCAGAGCAAGGAATAGACCAGCTGCCTGCGACTTTTATGTTTTACAACCAGGTCTACAATTAAGAAAAAGCTGTTAATAGACCAATTATTTCGTCGCGCGATTTCTGCAAATATATAAGTGACTTTTTAGCGTCCTTTCACAATCTTGACATTATGGCGCATAGGATACATTTTCTCAAATAAACGCATAAAATTTTGTGAATTTAGTTGCTTGACAGAGGTAAACGCAGTCTAAATTTAGTAGTAGGGGGGTCGGTATTATGGGCATAGTTCATGGCATCCAAAAATTGAGGGAATCAATGGAGCAAAATAGGTCAGTAGGGGTGCACCACTGTGTGAAATCCTAGTCACCAAATGTACAATTGCACCTACGGTGGGAAAATTTCATTAAAATGGGCTATTAGACCAATCGTGGATCGCATACAAGTTGTATAGCAGTAGCGGATTCAGAAACTTTTGGAGGAGAGGGTGAGAAATGTATATTGATGCATTATAATTCTAAATCTGCGGTGAAGGCTTTTATCTTTTTTTTTAAATCAACTTTTTCAAAATATCAATTTTCAAACAAAAGAGTTTTTTGAGACAAACAAATAAATTCACAAAACTAAGACTAATAAAAGCTAGTAACGGGAATGCGTCCCCCACACATCCCTTGGATTCGCGAATCAGAGATGCAGTCGCCTCTTTCACTTTATTCTAAGACCGTAGCATATCCTGCAACCAAGGATCTTTGTGTTACAAATATCATTGCAACGGGGTTGCACCAAGTTGTAAAATAAGCGTACCTCAAAACAATTGATTTCTGCAACCGTAAAACATAAATCATTGCGGTGCGTGACTTTGTGCTTTTATTTTTATTGAATGGATTCGATAGAATTTGTGAATAGATTGATAGTTTGTGAGAAAGACCAGTCTTAATTTAAAAGTAACAATGTGACGATCGTGATCAGGGTCCTAGGTGCAATGCTTAATTTGTACCAACGTATCTTTACTGTCCTAAAAAATGTTGGTTGGGTGAAACCGACTCGGCCTGCTGAGAAGAAATTTCCTACTCAACACAATTGACTGTTAGCTCTGCCGGGCTATGCCGCCAGAGCCGGCTATTCCATACTATAAAGCGCAATTCTTGGTGTGTGTGCGTGTGTGTGTGTGTGTGTGTTTGTGTGCATGCGAGCTTGTGCGCTTTAGCTCCTCCAAAACTCCTGGGGGTACAAACAGGAAACTTGCCACGATTAATCATTATCTTGCGCCGAGTATCATAAGGTTGCTGGTGACGCTGAGATAAAGTCGCAACTAAAGATAATACTTTTCGATCTGTATTTCTTGACAGAGGAAAGTAGTTTTATGTTTAAGCAAAAACCACCACTCGACCACCAAGTCAAAAAAGATTATATTTTGAGTTGGCAAGATAACGTCATAATTAAGGATTACGAATAAAATTTATTTTCTTGAATTTCTCGTAAAAATACTAATCATAGAAAAGTGATTGAAAGGTTTTTTCGCGAGATATCAGCAAGGGCTTCTGATAAAAGCAATTTCCTAACAATACAACTGCTTCCTGTAAGGTTAGATATTGCCTGCATTGCTGGTTACCTGCCATCTTCGATTACGAAATAACTCGGCATAATTTAAGGAAACTATTCTGAAATTTTAAAAACATGTCGCCAAATACTAGTAGCAATGCCAACTAAAATAGTCAAACTGATTGCTATTGATTGATATCATTATTGACAGTACTTGTTCTACTCTGGTTGTTTTTGTTTTATCTATTATTTTTTGACAAAAATATGCTTTTCAATGACTAGTCTTTCACTTTATATCATTTAAGCAACAAACTGCAAGACTTCTTTTATACGCAGTGTGACCAAAAAAATGGTTAAGGCTCCCCAAGAAAACAACAACTTTGTCGTCGTGGGGCATGATCCCACAATCATTACTGCTACACAGCTATTCACTTCACTTGGCCACGTTCATCCCACTATAGGATAAACAGCGAATCCATCTTTTAACTATGTTTTTAGAGCTGATTTATGTTGCAAAACTTCCAAGGAATTTGACACCTACATGGAGCGCAAGACGAGGTAAGTGCTACTCTTTTTACTACTGCTAGATCGTAACCGGAGCAGTGGTATATTAGATAGAGATTTCACTTCGCGTTTGGTGGACATGGGTTCCATTATGTTGTTGATTCATGCTAAAGACTAAAAATAATTTTCGCTGCTTCCCTGCTTGACGTTAAACACAAAAATGTTAAGGAACAAGACTAGAGCAGTACAAAAAGGGGCCAGCGAACCAACTGCGGCACCTTCAAATCACCCACGCATTTTTCTCAATTCACGAAAAAGTATTGCCAAAAAATCAAAAACTTTCTAAACGCAGCCTATTACATGTCAGATATAACCATTTCTGAAACACATATTTTATGAAAGATGAAGTTGTTCTTTAAGCATCTATACTACAAAGTGATATTCTGTCTGTCTGTCTGTCTGTCTGTCTGTGTGTCTGTTTTAACTGGTCTGAAACTGCTTGGCGTACAAGCATCAAACTTGACACGATTGATCACTACCCCTGGTGAGTGTCATAAGAGAGTTCGTGACGTCATTATGACTACATAATCAATTTTATTTTTAGTTTGCATTACTTAACAGAGGACAACTGCTTTTTGCTCAAACGAAAACCAGCTTTCGACTTACAACATTTCAAAAACTTTCATTTGTTTGGGGTCTAAAATGACGTCACTATCAACCATTCATTGCACAATCTGTTTTTTGTTCTTTCTCAAAAAGTACTGATTGCACAAACGCAATTAAACGATGTTTTAGAAAATATTAATAACGTGCTTTTGATAAAAACAATTTTACAACAATTTAATGCTTATTAGACTATGCTACGAGCAATTCTTATATAAGCACTTTAATCCCTCTTAAACATTTTTCTTCTTTATTTTGCTTGCACGCTTAAAACTGGCTCTAGGATGTCATGATATATTTTGTATGATTATTACCAACCTTTGGCTACCGCAGATCATATTATGAACATGTTTTCAAAAATTGCACCGTGTTTGCAAAATCATTTTACTAAAAACTGATTTGTGACCTCATTTATCAACCGATTTTCAAACTTTAATCAATAAATTAAAGGTTATTTGACGGCAATTCCGATAGTGCATAATATGTACAATTAATATTTGTTTTTATACTGAAAAAACCAAAATTTAAGACATGCTGTGTAATTTTTTACCACTCCCAAAAAGTGGTAAGCTGAGTAATATCAGGTAACTTTAATACAAAAACGTTATAATAAAGTACTAACAATTACTATCCTTCAAAAGCTTAGTAAATTTGCTTTCCAGCAATTTGCGACTCGAATTACTTAGGGCTAAGGATTAATTTATAATGGCTGATCAAAAATCGGTTGCCATACATCATGTTTCATTTTTAGTTGAGCAATTATCTTCCTTGATCAGACAAACTTGCCATTGTTAAATCAAAGTTAGTTCTTTGGTACATTTTGACTACTTTTCCTCACAAGTTTGGTTCTTTCTAATTATCTGTCGACGTTTTTAAAAAGATCCAACAAAAACTGAAGTCTGTAAATGTTAATGAAATGTAATCTACTGGTGGGAAACACGCAAAATTTTGGTGCCTGCACTTCACAAAATTGCAATTTCTAGAAAAACTAAGTGTTTAGTGCATTTTGGCCCTCTTTCTTAATAACATGGATGTTTGGTATTATCCATCAAAATATTCAATAAGATTCATCGAAAACTGAAGTTTACAAATTTGAATATGTAGCCTACTCCAAGTAAAACACTTGGTGATCACCCAAGAAAAAGACGATGGGGTAAAAATGGTCCTTTCTTATCGTTTGCAACAAAATATAAGTGTCAAGCTACATATGATCTAAATGTTGAAGCAATTTTTCTTTGCAATTGGACGAGGCTGGTGCAGCCATCTGATTTGATATTCTTGGTCTCTATTCTTAATCTCGACATTATTAATGGGGTCCCGCTATTGCTTTAACTCAATTGTGAGTGCTTCATTTCGAGTTAGTTTTCGTTTTACACGGCGGCGTTTATGCTAGGGCCAAGGAATATGCACGTTAGTTCAGAGACGTTACTTCATATAATTCGCCTGCATTAACCAAAAGTTGGCAAGTAGCCCTCCTAGTATTAAATGGCTTGAAACGAACTGTCAGGTCATAATCTTGAATGACATCACAATGCTTGCCACTATTTAGTGGAAACAGCCGCAGGCAGCCAAACTATCCACTATTATTTAATAGCAAATATAAATGGTAAAGCCTATTACTGATATTTGTAATTGCATAGATATCGGTACAAAACACTAATCTTCAATTAGCAGTAGATGGATCTGGATTAGGGGCAAAGTTAAATGTAATAAAATCCCAAGTTTCAGAAAAGATCAAAATTAAACAATATTGGCATCAATTTGTAACACTAAATTAAGAGGGTATGCTTTTGTTTGTAAAGAGCTTAATAGGCGTCTTTTGCAAAAGGTTATATGACTTAGGGGAAAGGCAAGGCCCCTTTTCATGCTATGACTGAATAAAAGCATAACAGCGCAGGCAAAAATCTTAATGTCACAAAAATAAATACAAAAGCGGGCCCATCAAATCGTCGAATAGGCCTACCACTGATCAGCTCATTTCTTTAATTGTCACAACGACCACCATTTGGGCGATGCCACCAATTTTGATTATGTTTTATCTCCTTTTACACTTTTAAAACTTACGAATGGTAGTTTGTGACATCATTCTTTCTTTTCGAGTACTTTCAGTCTTGATTGATAGACTAAGATAATCACCGTTACTTGTTCAGGAGCTATGGCTTATATTTACTAAAACGTTTTATTGTTGTTCTCACAAATGTTTGTACGGTGAAGCTGGTGCAGCTGCATTAATTGATAGGTTTTAAATCGGCACGGGTGATAGTATGGCCTGCCGGGGTAAAATCGCACCATACTTAGGAGAAACATGTTTCTATTTTGCTTCATAATAGATTTATAGAGCTATCGAAATCAAACTAGAAATTTTGGGAAAAGCAAGAACTCATCTAACTTCTATGAGCATACCTAAGCAAGAAAAGACAAATATGAATCATAATGCGTAGCCAGCAGGGACTTGAGTAAATTTGAAGAGAAATCAAAATAACAACGTCACTGCGTTATATCGCACCACATGGAATATATTATTGGTATTTTGTTTTATAATAGCTTTAGAGAGCTACCGGGATCAAACCAAACATTTGGGAAAAAAGCAAGGACACTTTTAAATTCCTAGTGTACGTCAGGCAGAGAGAAAAGTACATGATACATAATGAGTAGCCAGCGAGAACTTGAGAAAGTTGAGGAAAAATCAAAAGAAAATAGCGTTTCTGTGTGAAATCGTACCATCGGAAAGACATTTTTGCCATTTTGATTTAGAATAGCTTAATACCAGAAATGTGTTCCCTTTTTTCAAACTACGGAAACGCAAGGGTCCCTTGGGTTTGTGTAAGCAATGAACAAAGCAAATTGAGCTAAAGCATAACCAGGATCTTTAAATGAGATATTTTATTAGAAAAAGGAGCGCTCAAAAAGTGATGAAAATCTTGTCTGCAGAAAACACATAAACTTTTGGTAACTGTTCACACAAGAGCCTGATAGGTGTAGCCGGCATGGCCGGCTGAACCGACACTCTCAATCCCGACTTTACTGATGGTGCTTTTCAGGTGACACTGTTGTACATACTACAAAACAAGAATTTTTTCTTTTGTTTATTGGCTACTTCTTAAGTTGTTGATGTCTATACTCTACAGCATTGCAATAAATCCCAAGTTTAAGAAAAAATCAACATAAAACCATAACCATAACCATAACAACTTGTAAAACGGATATAGAGAGAACATTTGTTTGAAAATAACTCGGCCTGATGTGCATCTATTGAAATACGGTCAATGATTTTGGGGAAGCCATAGCCGCTCTTGTTGCTATGCCGGAAATAAGTCAAATAGGGCAGCCAAAAGAAACTTAATTCTACAAGTATACATAGGAAAGGGGCAGCACCAGATCGAAAAATAGGCTTACCATTAAATTGTTTATTTCTGCAATTGTGAAAGCAATCACCATTTTGCCGCTACAATCAGTTTTGATTGTGTTTCTATCTCTTCTCCCTCACAAGTGTTAACGATAATTTGAGGTAAGGTTCTTTGTGAGCATTACCATTCATGATTAAGAGGTTATAATGATCACAATTTTGTGTACAAGAATTGTGAAAGTGCATAAAATTCATTAACGTTTCGCTACTGCTCACATAAGAGTCCGATGAGTGAAGCCGGCGCAGGCTGTTGAACTCAAATACAAACCCGGACATTATTGATGGAGAGCCCCTGTCGGGCGACACCGGCAAAGCTGACTAGCCTGATGTACTGTATAAAACGCGATTCTGTCGGTGTGTCTGTCTTAACTCCTCTCAAACTGCCAAATATAGTAACATCAAACTTGGCCCGACTGATCACCTCCTCGGGGTGTGTGCCATAAGGAGATTTGTGACGTCACAATGAAGTCATATTCAAAGATAATTTTTTTGAAATTCGTATTTTTGGATCGAGATATCTGGTTTTTGGCTTAAGCGAAAGCCAGTGCCCGACTTGCCAATTAACGGAAGTTTTTCTTCTTTACAATGCCACATGACGTCACAATTAACAATTGATTGTAAAAATTTGTTTTCTTGGTGTACTCAAAAAATACTGATTGCAGGTTAACCGCTTTTTGGGAAGATCTTGGCAAGATGCCCTCAATAAACTAATGCTGCTGTTTTTACAAATATCAATTTGGTGAAGCCAGCGGAACCGATGTTCTTAAACTCGATAATGCTGATGAGGGCACTGATAATTTCACAACTTAATCGCGAGTGTTTAATTTCGGGTTAGTTGGGTTCCACACACTTGGAGATATGTAGTGGCTATGTGCAATCCCACGAAAATGTTTTTTTATCTATTGCGTTTCATAAACGATAATTTTGTTTTGGAACGAGATTTGGCTATGTGAAAAAACACAAATTCTATTGCTGTTTTTACAACTATCCGTTGGGTGAAGCTGCCTTGGCCGGCTGAACCAATATTATTAACCTCAACATTACATAAGGGGCATTCTGCCGGACAACGCCAGCAAAGCCGGCCAGTTAAATATAAATTTATGCCTTTTGTTCTGCCGGTGCATTTAATTACCTCACTTTTTACCATGTTGATGCCTTTATTAAAGCTAACATTTCATCGGCCACCACGGTCAACCTATTCTAGAGCGATAATGGAAACATATTTGCAACGACAACATGCTTATGAAACTTCGCAATGGCTGCGCAAACACATTTACCAGCAACGCGCATTAAAATTTTGTTTTTGTTTCAATAATTAAAATTAAAGCGAGGGAATCTATGGGTCAAACAATTTGTCTTACTACAGCTTTACTGAGATCTTGCTGATATCTTATCTTACTGCTGTTAGCCCACATTACTTCTTGTTCGAAATAACAAGTAATGTATTTACAAATATATTTAACCTCAACTGCCATTACAACTCCCGCAATTATCAGTTACACTTGGCTTTTGCGGCTTCCAACAGCAACCAGTATACGCCGATTAACCAAACGCAGATACTCTTCAACACTGATATGAACACTGAGCAAAGAACTTTCAGTTGCTCTAGGACAGGGGTGGTCAACCGGCAGCCAGCGAGTCGCATGCGGCTCTTTGGTTCCTGGACTGCGGCTCTTTTGACTCATCTTCTGTGTTCATTGATTGAGCGTAGTGATGTGTTAACTGAGGGGACATGTTGGATTCCGTGGCAGGTGGAAGGTTACACAAGGTCAATATCAACTTTGAAAATGATCTCTGAAAAAACCGGTCACCTCTTTGTCTATATAATGAAGCTCCATTGTTGTGAAAAGTGATCTCCAAAAAAAAGCCAGCATCTTCTGCTGGTTAGAAATGTGCGCAAATAAGTAAAAGTCAAATAACAGCTTTTTCATTGATCACCTCTATGAATTTTGGCTCTTTGTACAGCACAGATCGGCCACCCCTGCTCTAGGAGATTCGAACAAAACGACGATGGGAATTAAATTTCATGACACAAGTACAAATTTGCGCAATTCGTTACCGAGCGAATGTTAAGTCACGATCACAATCCTACAATAAAAATGTTGTACGCAAGTTTGGCAAAATAATCACTTCGTACATAACATTAAAATAACACTTTTTAAAGCTGCTTCAAAATATTATTCGTGACAACCAGTTATCATTGTCGAGAAACTGATTAACAAAGACGTAAGAATGAAAAGTATATTTTGGTTTTGTCACCGGGCGTTTCATAACTTCTAGATATAGCTTTTCAGGTGTAATTAAAAGTTAGAATGATCTTTATATTGATTTAAAATTTACATAAAATTCATAATAACTCAACATTTTGAAAAACTGATTTTAGTTTCTTGAAACGCTGAGTTGTTATAAATTTTGTGTCGATATTAAATCTAACAAAAGATTATTTAACTTTTAATTTCACCAAAAGAGCTATATTGAGAAGATGGAAAGTATAGTTATATCATGAATTAAAATAGTCAAAAACGCAATGCAAACTACCCTCAATACAAAAAAGATAGGAAAATCTCCACCCACTTTTAGGGTTGCAAAAATGCTCTGGCACCATAGCGACTTGCTTTTTAAACTACTATACACATTGCTACTATACTATACATTTGGCGAAGATGCAGCATCATTTCTACCTATGCCAGGTCTACGCCAATCGTCAAGATTGTGTTTCTATCCCAATCTGTTCTGTGATGCAAAGTAACCAAGCGTTCATAAAGAGCAGATTTTTCTTTTCTTTGAAATGTAATAGCCCTATTGTGTTTGTCTTGTTGTGACTCCAAATCCCGCGACCTTTGGCCAATGTAAGTAAACTTGTGGTCATGACATAAGTCTTGGCATATTATGCCAGACATTTCCCTTTCATTAAAGTGACTCTTGGAGAAAGAAGATACACAACAATGGTTAAAGAGGGTTTCGTGGCTATCTTTATACCAATTTGATTAAAATGCGTTAAATTTTATAAGAATTTCGACAAGCATAACTCAAGCAAGTAAATGACGTAAACGAAGCATTTCTTGTATACTCTCTTCTTCGCTCTGTCGCTGGCTCTCCTAACTTCCCTAACTGCTCATCTCCATAGAGTCGGTTTTAGTCTATGCCGCTTACCTGAGATCCCACTTTTATGTTTCTCAGCCAAAGGCACTGCTTAGCAAAGCCAGAGGCTACCTTTCTGAGCTCTGCCAAACCTCTTGCCCTGAGGAGTCTCACTCGTTCTTCTGCTCTCCTTTCTCCCCCGCTGAATTTCTTGCGGCTGCCTCCAACCTTCCCCCTCCACTACCACTGGCCCATACAAAGTTGCCTATCCCATGCTAAAGCATCTTCCTCGCTCTGGCATGGATTTTCTTCTTCACATTTTCAATCTCTCCTGGTCTTCGCATTCCTTTCCTTTCATCTGGAAAACATATTCTATTATTCCCATCCATGAAATGGGAATACTTCTTGGCTCTCCTGCTTCCTTCCGGCCAATTTCTCTTACCTCCTGCGTATCAAAGCATTTTGAACGCATCATTCTATCCCGTCTACTCTTCTTTCTGAAGTCTAATTCCATTCTCTCTCCCCGCCAGGCCGGTTTTCGCCCTGGACGGTCTACTCTAGATCAAATTCTTTATCGTTTTCAGTTCATTTCGGATGGAGTTAACAAACCCAGGCCGAGCTCTCGGACTTTTCTCTCTACTATTGATTTCTCGAACTTTTGACTCTGTCTGGCATCCAGTCCTTTTCCATAAACTCATTCTGGCTGGCCTCCTTCCTTGCTTTACTTGTTGGACTCAATCTTTCCTTTCTGATAGGCGCGCTTCTGTGGTTTGTCAAAATCACAAAAGTCGCTCCTTTCGAGTCGGTCGAGGTGTTCCGCAAGGATCCGTTCTTGGTCCTGCACTTTTCCTTCTCTTCATTAATAATCTTCCGACTTCTCTGCCTTCTTCCGTCAGCTGCTCTCTTTACGCTGACGATTTGGCCATTTGGTTCTCCTACCCCTCGCTCCCTTGTGCGGTGGAGGCCACACAAGAAGCTCTGTTTCGATTGGAGCGCTGGTATGAGTACTGGTGTCTTCCTCTCAATCCGAGCAAATGTGAGTCCTCCTTCTTCTCAGTGGATCCCCACCAAGTTAACCTCCAGCCGAACTTCCTCTTACTCAACTCCTGCCTTCGTTTCAATCCAACTCCTACCTTTCTTGGGGTCATTTTTGACCGCACTCTTTTTTTTTTCTAAACATGTATCTCTGCTGAAGGCCAAATTCTTCCCATGTCTCAAGGCCTTAGGCCAATGATTCCCAACCATTACACCTTGGAGGAACCCCTGTAATAATTTTTCATATTCCAAGGAATCCCTATGTATAGTGTTCTAATTTATATATTATTTTTACGAAAAGTACTTGAGCAATATAATTCATATAAAATCTAATATTACATCAAATGAGAGTTCACACTAATAAGTCAGTAATGTTATGACTTACCTTCAGTGTGACACTTGGGCTTGTTTCTCTCTGCGTATCTGTGAAATTCTTGGGCGAACTTTTGACAGACACACGCGCAGTTCTTCCTCGACAGACAGAAGACGATTTCTTGATTTGCTTTTAATGATGGTCAGGCATGAGAATGCTTGTTCACAGAGGTAAGAAGTTGAAAACTGGAGTAAAACATTCAGTGCTTTTACTGAGATGACAGGGTACTCTCGCTTTGCTGAAATCCAAAACTTGTCAAGTAGTACTTCATTAAATTTCATTTTCAAGGTTCGATCGCACTGTAATTCACTCAGTTCTTCTTCTTCTTGCAGACTAAGTAGGTTTTCTGTACTTGGTGAGAACTCAGTGAAGGGGTTTCTCACCCAGTCATACATATCTGATGACAAGGAGGGGAAATACTTATGAAGCTTTTCTGACAGTGATCCCAAATGACTTGTAATTAATGGGATGACATATTCATATTTAGTCTGAGTTTGAACTTGAAGTAGGAGTGGAAACATTTCGACGTTTCCTCTTGAAAGGTGCTTTTTCCAAACAGAGAGTTTATTCTTATATGCAAGAAGTTTGTTTGTGGAAGTCAGAATGTTTTCCTTTGCACCCTGCATGCTGGTGTTCAAGTTATTTAAATGCTGATAAATATCTGCTAAATATGCTAATTTCATTTGCCAGTTTGTAGATTCAAGACACTCACAGAAACTGGCTTTATTATTCTCTTTGAAGAAAAGCAGCAGTTCCTGTCGCAGCTCAAATACCCTTGACAAAACTTTACCTCTCGATAGCCATCGAGCCTCTTTGTGCAGGAGAAGCGTCACGTGGTCTTTTTGCACGTTTTCACACAACCTTGCAAACATGCGAGACTTCAGAGGGCGCTGCTTTATAAAGTTGACCATGTTCACAGTTATATCAAGAACTTGTTTTAAATCATTCCCAATACTTTTTGAAACCAGAACTTCTCGGTGGAGAAAACAGTGAGTTGTTATGACTTCAGAGTTTTTTTCTTTCACGCGTGATACAAAGCCTTGTACTGAACCAATCATTGAGGGAGCACCATCAGTGCAGATTCCAACGCACTGGTTCCATGACAAATTATAAGATTCCAGGTAAGAAGACAAGATGTTGAAAATGTCGTGGCCTTTGGTAGTTTCTGGCAGTTCTTTACAGCATAAAAAATTTTCTATTATTTCACCTTCATTTTCAAATCGTACAAATGCCAGCAGCTGAGCTTTACCAGTTATATCAGTTGTCTCATCTACTTGGAGAGCAAAGTTGTTATTCTGCAGTATTTCTGACAAAATACCAGAAATATTGTTGGACAGGTCATCCACACGCCTACTGATTGTATTATTAGAAACAGGAACCTTGCTTACTTCACATTCAGCTTCTTCACCTAGCATTGTTCTCACAATTATTTTACAAGCAGGCATTATTAGACTTTCTGCGATAGTGTGACTTTTCATTGTCTTGGCAACTAGCTCAGCCACTAAATAGCTTGCTTCTTGGGCCTTATCATTGATGGTTACCTTCCTTTTAAAAACTTTCTTTGTTTCTGCTGTGAATCCAAGAGTCTTCGAAAATAATCCACGGTTTTGTTTGACAAGTGGCTGTGATTAGTACTGAAGTGTCGCTTTAACTTGGCTGGGACCATAGCTGTGTTAGCGAGCTTTTTTCCACAAACAATACACAAGGGAAGTGGACACTTTTCTTCTCCAGTCCATGTAAAGCCAATGGCCAGATAACTGTCATTGTAAAGGCGATTTTTTTTAACATCGCTCACTTTTCCTTTACTCGTACTTGGCTGTGGTATTTGTGACTCATCGTCACTGTCCTCCTCTCCACTGCCATGCTTTCTTTTCAAATATTTCAACATGCCGCAGTATTCTAAATCAGTATCAAACTAATATTAACTGGTGAGATCAATTAACACAACGTTTCACTCGGTTGCGCTGCTCAAAACTGACTGAAGGAAGAGGTGTGAACGGCTGGGCTGGGGGTCGTGACACGTATGATACTCGTACCGGGTTGCGTCACCCTCCTACCGACCCGTCACCAAACTAGCGGAGTAGGAATGAAGGGCTTATCCCGCACCGGTAATAACACTTTTTTTTCCCTTAATTCTATGCATAGCATTTGCTCTCATTACTAGTATATACATTGTACTGACTGACACGTACGAGTATGTTGGTGTCTGGAGACTGTTTGTGACGTGTTGTTGAGTAGGAGTTACGAATTATGAATTAAGATCACTGTCATATTGTAATAGCACATAATTATTTTACAGTTTCTCGCGGAACCCCTGGTGATGGTCGGTGGAATCCCGGTTGGGAATCACTGCCTTAGGCTGTATCTCTGCTTCCTCATGGGTTCCCTCTAAGGAGTTCCTCTCTCTTCTGTATAAAACTTTTCTTCGGCCCCTTCTTACATACGACTCACCCTGATGGTTTCCTTTCTTAAGCGTTACCAATTTCATTAAATTGTAACGCTTCCACCGAGCGGCTATTCGCGCCATCACCGGCTGCCTCTTGTCCTCTCCTACTCCTCTTCTTCTTCTCCGATGATTCACTACCTCCCCTACTAGTCACCATGACTAATTTCACTCTTTTATCTTATGAGCGGGCTCTTCGTCTCCCAACCTCTTTTCGCATTTCAGGTTTGGCCAGACTTGGAGTGAAACCAAGACTCTGCAGATCGTCCTGGAGAGCTCTTGCGTCCACTCACCCGCTCATGCTTCCTTCTACTTCCCCTAGGGAGGCTCTTCTTGCTTGCCCTTGCTCTACTCCTTGAAATTTGCCATCCTTCACTGTGGAGTCACCCTTTCCACTCCATGCTCTCGCTCTGATCTCTCTCTCTTTCTCTCGTCAAGGTGCAGCTCTCGCACACCTTGACTCTCTCTTCCTTCATGATTTGGTACTTTGAACAGACGGCTCTGTTCCTTTTCCTTTAGGCAAGAACGGCTCTAGCGTACTTGCCGACTGCTTTCTCTGTGGCACTGAGGCCACTCTTTCCTTTTCAGCAGACCCAGTATGTTCAAGTTTTTCTCCTGAAGCCTGCGCCATTCTGCAAGATCTTTGCTGGTCTCGGCAGCACCATAAAGTCTGCCATTTCTCTTCTCTTCTCCTATTTGACTCTCGCTCTGTTCTCGCCACCCTGTTCTCTCCTCCGTCTTTCCTCTTACCTTAATCTCTCTGGCAGATCTGGCAGGAACTGTCTTCTTTCTCCTCCTGTTCTATCAGACTACAATGGGTCCACGGACACTCGTTTCTCCCGGGGAATGACGCGGCTGATAAGCTGGCCAGACGGGGAGCGCTACTTGCGCCCTCTGCAATTCCTCGTAGTCTCTCTTCTCTTTTCTCTCGTATCCACTCTCGTCTTTTCTCGGACTGGAGGCGTACTGTCTCATCTAACTTCTTCGTCACACAGGTTCCCTCGATTTCCACCGAGGAACTTGTGATTTCTCGTCACGCTTGCTGTGTTCTCTCTCGTCTACGCTGCAACGGATACAGCCTTTTGTTAAGTTCTTATCTCTTCAGGATTGGCCGAATCGAGAATCTTTTCTGTAGCGCCTGCGGACACTCGTCCCTGGACACCTCTCATCTCATTCTGCACTGTCCAGCTACGGACTCTTTGCGCCGCTCACTCTTTGGCGACTCTTTGTCTTTCTACGACCTCTGTTCCAAGCCTTAAAGAGTTTCCTGGCTTCTGGGGCTCGATGGTTTTCTGCCATGCCCCTATCTCTCGGAAGGGGTCGGGTAAACAAAACAACAACAAGCATGTCTAGTTTCTCGGGCTCCATGGTCTTCCGCCATGCCTCATCCCTCGGAAGGGATCACGTAGCAACAAGAACAGGCATTTTTTGAAAAACAAATTCTCGGTAAAGTTACATGAACCTCTCCATCAAAACCGATTGAGCAATAAAGTTTTCTGAACCTCATTATGTAACTGGTGCTTATGAATGTGTTAGCAATAGGTGTGTCAATTTTGTTTTGTGTGTCAGTTTTAGTGATAGCAAGTTTTTGATGTTTCACGTTATGTGATGTGAAGTGAAGGTGAGGATCTCTGAGTAGGCTTCTTGGTAGCTGTGACTGAGAGTGAATTCTGGTTACTTGTTACTTTTACATCAAAGAAAGCCAATGAGTTTTCGTACTCATGCTCAAAAGTGAACGCAATGGATGGTGCAATGTTGTATAGGCTATGTTACGATCGTTTACATTGTTTTTTTGATGATGCAAAAAGGTTTAGTCAGCATGTTTGATTGACATGGGGGGTTTTGATTGAAAGGTGGAAATGGAGGTTGCTAAAACCTTTATTGCGTTTTTACACACACTTGATTGTGGACAACTCCAATCAAGATTTGATCGAGGCTTGGTAATGTCCAGTTATCGTGCTCTGTGTCAAGTCATTTGTCTAAATCATTACAACAGGTAAACTGCTCGCCCCAACTGCTTTTCTACTATGTATAGATTGAGAAATCCCATTAAGATTCTTTTACAGAACGCAAATCAAACTTGCTGATTTTTTTCCACATTGTGAGCGACGAGCAGAAAAGTAGAAAACATTGTTTTTAACATCTTTTACATGGCTCGACAAAAGAATTGATTGCATACTTACCCAACGGCGGAGTTCTGAGCATGTACGCTCTCAGCAATTTGAGGAGGCAACTTCTTTTCTTTCTCATCAACGCTTTTTTTAGTTGGTGGTGCCATTTCGATGATGACGTGTATGTGAACACACACACTTTGCCAAGGTTACTTAACAATTACAAGCCCGATGACGAATTTATTTACATTGGAAGACAGAGCAGGCCAGATGGATTTGAGGTAAATATTTACCACTAAACTTCTCACGTTGTAGGCTTTTGATCGGATGACTTGGGAAGTGCAATCGTAGATAAAATCAGCCGAGACAGGTAATAAAATTTTATTCAAAAATTAAAAACGGATTAAGAATAAATTTTGGCCAAAAAAGTCATCAGTTTTACTTTACTCCAATCGTATTCACTGAGTTTATCTACAATCTAATTTAAATGTTTCCAAAATAAAGCAAACCATCGTTTGAAACCATCTAGCTTTTATCGATCTAGGTTTGTTTTTAACTTGTAAATAGCCGAAAGTACTTGCATTAAAACATTTTTTTGAAAAGGGAAGGTTGCATTACAAATGATTCCTCCAAAACGCCCTAAAATTGCTTGTTTGTACTTTCGTTAAAAAAAAATGTATTTTAACGAAACTTCGAAAAACAGTTTTTTGTCAGAAGCTCTTCGTCACGCACTTATCGGTGACGTTATTACGTCACAGTTCAAAGTAATCACAACGTTTTTTCAATGTGGTATAATGCAGTATGCGAACAATAAATTTTTTGTGCTAAATTTAAGACTTTCTCTGGGTAACTTGTGGCCGCTAAATCCAAATTTGGCTTCGGTTTGGTTCTACTAACAGTATCGTAGCTTTTAAATATTTGCACTATTACGTTTTTAAAATTTACCTGTTGTATTGCAGTAGTAACATGTGTGAAGCCTTAATACTGGGTCGTAATTACACTTTAGGAGGTGGTATTGTCGTAAGCTCAAATGTAACTGTCTTTTACAATGATGGAAAAGAAAAGATAACATGATAGCTGTAAAATCTTTGTGCTGGATTTTCTTACTCAATAATGTCTAATATTGTAATATTACTTGTAAGCTGACGACTTAGCGAAGCGGTTCATTTTTTCCTCAGAACCCACTTTCGGTTCCGACTGGAACTCCCTTTTGTACAGTCTTGAATTTTCTCACAACCTTGTTGCGACAGGCAACGTAAATGCGACATCGCGCATTTTCGTAGTGTAATGTAGAGGTGTGTAATCAAGAAATAAAGCTCAATATGACACAAGACCTCAAAATGGTCTATAGCTGCACCACTTCATTTGTGTCATATTCAGTTTTCAAAAGACAGAACAGAAGACGAGACTATTTTTATATCTTTTGGTGATGGCTGCTTCTGCCAACAACTCCTCTCATTCCCCGCTAATGAGGAATTTTGATTAGTAAAGAACTACTGAACTAGCATATGTCAGCGCATGCACAACATAAAACAGATGTATTGACAATTGAAACCAAAAAGAATCCAAAGTGCCTGCGATAATTTATTCAGTAAGCCGGAGAAACTTTACAAGTTTTCTTTGAAGCAGTTGTGTATTTAGTGATACCGAATGGAAATGTCTTGTATTCAGCTGCACCTTATTGTTTTTCAGATATAACCCTTTCAGTGATTTTGGTGTCAATTGACACCAATTGTGACTCACGAATTTTTTTCCTCCTTGAGATAAGTGTTGTCAAATGACACCATCGTACATTATGCAAGCTGTGCATGATAATGACAAATTTTCACCAAAGTTGAATTATTTGACCTCAAGCAAGCTATATTTAATGCAGAAACTGGACTTTTTGCTTTAGTTTGAACTCGTGTCTGAAAGGGATAAAGCTATTTCATTGTTATATACAGGGTGATTATAAAGTAACGCCCGATTTTGAATTTTACGTAATGCAATCAAATGTCACATTACAGATTCTAAGAAAGTTATACAAGGACGAATACAGGTGTATAATAATTAAGAATGTATTTAATAATAACAAAGAGTACATGAAAAGTTAAAAAGCGAACCTCAGTCTGTTCAATTCAAATGCTCAAACTGCTGACCTTCAACTGCCAGGCATCGTCGCAAACGATAGAAGGCCTCCCTGATCGTTGAATGTCGGCCACGGATCCTATTTCTTCAAACTTTCTTACCAAGGAAATAATGTTTGGTCCTTGAGGAGGTGGTATGCCGAGCTGGTTTGCTAATCTTTTGCTGGCCTCAGCTCTTTTTCACCTGATTGATAGTAATGTTTTATTGCAGCGATACGTTGCTCTTTAGTCAATCGTGTAGCCATTTTAAGCACAATTTCACAAGTTAAGCTTACGGTTTGATATCACATAAAACCGCTGTCGCATAAAACGGCGTCCGATGACTTAATAACAAATAAATCTATAGCAAAATGACCCAAGCAAAATACTATTGTATTGAAATTCAAAAGAAAAATTTGCGTGTTTACACCTCCAAACTTTTGAAATCAAAATGGGGCGTTACTTTCCAATTACCCTTTATATGTCCTCAAAAAGAATTTGTCTGTCAAGGGAATCTTTTTTTGTATATGAAAACTACTTAGGCTCCAAGCAGGTAAAACATAGGATTTCTCCCGGCACAAAACGTGTTGTTGCGTGCAATGCATATCTTGTCATGCGTATGCGACGAACACAAAGCATGACCTCCTCTTGGTTACTACAAAAGTTTCCGGTTTACGCTGGAGGGATGGTTGCCCATTTGTGAGCCACCTATGCTAGAGTTACCTTCCAATGCTAATATGCCTTTTGAAGAAAACACAAATGCTATTTTTGATGACACTTGTTACTGCACAAGCAAGAAGTCTCGCTTTCCTAATCAGCGAAACAAGTCGATCCGAGACAAGAAACTGACCAAAAAAATGTAGAGATTTTCGCCTCACGATTAAAAAAGTGGTGTTTTTTAGATCCAACTTGCAAGATATCTAAGTACCAAAACCGACATTTCAACTGTTCACAGCTTCGCGACCTCACTCATTGTGCTCTTACTCACACATATTAGGGCTTCAAATAAAATTGAAATAGATTACAACCTTTCAGAATGACGCTTGTTTATAGACACCTCAACCTTTTAGAATGGCGCTTGTCTATAGACACCTTAGTAAAAAGTGTGATAGCCATGTTGCTCAGCATTGGTAACGAATTTTCATTAGCTCCTGAGGGTGACTTACTCAACAGGAAAAAACAAGCGTGATATTGTCAAAAAATAATTTCACGTGATCAAATAGAACAATGATAATTGGGAGTTGTGTAAAGATTTCAAAGTTTTTTTTTTTGTTCAACCAAGAAGGAATACGAAGTTTTCATGCTTTGTCCTCTCAAGAAATAGCAGAGCAATTAATCAGCATAAAAACCACTGTGGACACTCAGAAAAGAATCAACTCCTGGTGCGCACTATTTGATTCGCCAATCTCTGATTTAGAAAGAAAAGATTTTGTTGCCAACGGTCCATATAAAACTATGGCTTGTAAAGTAGTTCATATAAGTATAGAAATCAGACAGATAAACTTTCAAGACTGTCCAAGCAATGCTTCCTAATCTTCTGAAAGCAAAGTTAAAGGTGGTATATTTACAGCAACATAGATTAAACAAAAGCTTGGCTCACTGAATTAGAAATCAAAAGGTATGCTTTAGAAAGAAATTCTGGGCAGTCATTTCGTAACGTTGTACATGATTTTCCAGGTGAAAAATAAGATTATACTTGTGAAGATCTAAAGAAAATTTACTGCAAGCTTGGAAGCAAGATATCACTGATAAAGCACTACTTGCATTCACATTCAAATTTTTTCAAGTCAAATTTGGAGACGTGAGCAAGGAGTATCGTAAAAGTTTTCGCCAAGATATACAAAAATAGAAAAGAGATACAAGAAGAATGAGATTAGACCATGATAGGGGACAATGTGTGAACATTGATTCGGAATGATGACAAAGCATACAAGAGAAAATATTTTTCAAATTTTTACTTTTAAAATACTTTCTTGTTTACCCATTTTACTGTATTATTAAGCTAATAACTGTTGATGCATATCAAGTTGCATGAAAAATTTTGTATTGCAAATAAAATAATTTGCAAATTACTCGTATACGGCTGACACTGAAAAAAAGTTTGTTCACTTTCGGGATTCAGCGCACGAAATAGCGTACAAGACCAAAGATCAAATAAATAAAATCAAAAATTCGTTGCCCGGAGTAATATTATGGCCACATATCCGTAAAGAAACTGCTACAAACTTTCCTCTGCACCACAAGACGCATTGCATAACGTCTTTCTGTGGCGCGTTTTATCAACAGCGTGCTGTAATGCAGGCGATGCAATTGGTTTGTTTATGAACTACGATTGCTCTCTCTAAATCCAGATTCTCGAGGCAAAAGAATCTTTTTTCTGGTAGATCTTAGTCAGAGCTGTTACGAATGCAGCAATTGAAACTCGAGTTAGTGTGATTCCAACAACTTTCGAGTCCGAGTGCTATGGAACCGCGACTCGAGTCAAATGCGAATCTCTTTCTAAGATGCTCTAGTCGAGTCCGAGTCCATCAAAACTCGAGAGCTTTCGAGCCCAGGTCGATGCAATACAATGATAAACTTCATTGTGTATTGAAAACTAGATTTTGTGGAATGCCATCTTTGCAAATAAATACATATGCTTGGCATTTAATTTAAATTGTAGCTATACATATCGTAAACAAAAAATCTTTGTAACATTGCTTTGTAGAAAAAACTCAAATCAATTTCGAGGCCTATATTTATATAGTGTTTATTTAAGGATATTTAATTGTGTACTCGAATCCGACTCAAGTCTTATGAATACCGGTCGAGTGATTACAACTTTGATCTTAGTTTTTCTTTTAATATCGCCATTAATAAAAGCTTTACGAAATGAGTTCGGCAAAAAAGGTTTTTTCAAAAATATATTCAATTTTTATTCAACCAAAAAGTTACATATACAAATATTAATAATCTTTTTGACATTCACACACCCCGGGTTTACATTTAAAAAATTTTGGGGGGTTAATTCAAAGAAAAAGTTTCGTTTTTATAACCAAGTTTTTTTGTTTTTACAACCAATAAACTAAGTTAGCGTGTCCTTGAATTAACTATTATTGTTTTCAGACAAACTACCGGAATCAAAAGGTAAAAATTCATTTCCAAACTGGAGCCGCATATTGTGTTTCAAGAGCACTGACTTGGGGTATGAATTCCTGGGTGGGGTAAGTTTCAAGTATAATTTGATACAAATCATAAACAATAAAGCAACGCATTAACTCTACTGCTTAGAGACTTGTAATTTAATTATGCATATTTTGCCGGGCGCATTTGCACTTTTATAAACGTAGAGAAATTAGTGTCTAGATAGTGGTTATTATGCTTTTACTCTTGGTGTTTGTTTGCCGTTGGGCAATCTTGACTGGTTGCTTGGTCTTGATTGGTGAGCCCACAGACCTTCGCGAAAAAAGGTAGTACATACAATGGACCAGTCTTCATCTTTTCATTTCTATATCTAAACACCATCTTTGCATCGCCCTTGCATGAAAATTATTACTCCATCAGAGAGCAACTTTCACAAAAAAGTTTTTTGATTCTTTGTTACTTTCTGGCTGGTATATGTCATGCATAGATTGACTTAACTTCTGGATTGGCAAGATAAAATATTTTGCTTGTATCATACATAATGATAATAAAAGGCTATCAATTCAACTCAACTGTTATCACGTTAAATGCATCAGTAGCCACTATAACTTCATTACTTTTGAATAATTAGCCATTTAAGCTTGGGGCTGAACTCATCGCTTACAGTCTTGACGTGAGCAGTTAATGCTTTAGTCATCATATTTTTACCCTTTAGAAACAACAACTTGGTGGGTACTTGCCGGGCATTCGGGCATGCTGATGACGTGTCTATAGGCGGTGTTATCAACTTGGCATTAAGTGTTCCTCTCACTGAAAGTTATCTCTTTCACTCTGTATTTGATCAACCTTTGCCGGACTCCCATAAAAAAGAGGAAGAAGAATTAAAAGATCAGGTAAGAATGCATGTAAATCAACTGCCCTTTATGAACTAGTTTTACCGTGTATCAGAAGATTATGGTTGTTTTTCATTGTTTGTAGGCTGTACTATATTAGCCAATCACCACTAATCAACAGGTAGGTGTACATGTGAATTTGAAATCTAGTGCAAGTCTTATTTTCGATTTTATTTTGAATTTTAATTAAAATTTTCTACGTGGACGAACTTTCAAAACTCTTGAGATAAAAAATAATTACCAAAAACTCGCCAAGCAAAATTGCCCGGCCCGCGGTTTATCAGTTAATTGTAATACCTATATTACCCTTTTGTGAAGATCACCTCATTTTTTAACTTTAAATTGTCGCTAAGCCTAGTTATTCATTGGTATTAGTCTTACAAAATTATCTTTTCGTTTCAGTAAGCCTAATAGTTTTCTTGCAAACTGGCATAAGTTTGATTTAACTACACGTAGGGTGCATCTCCGCATAACAGTTGTAAAACATGACTAACAGTATATAAAATAACCAATTATGCAATAAGAAAGCGTACAGGTCACCGGCAAGCAATCTTTTCTTGTAACTAGCATTGCAGTAGAAATTAATTGATATCAGAGGTTACAAATTGCATTTTCAAAGCAAATACCGATATGAAAAACAAAACACCCCTTGAAGAAAAAGAAAAACAATATAGGCAAATTCTATAATAATTTTCTAAAGGTAGGGTTAAGGTTAAAGTATTGTTCAATTTTTTGTTATATGAATGGAATTAAAGCCAGGGAAATTATCGGATTAGTGTGAAGCATTCTGTTGGATCAGGGATTTATTTATTATTTGTTTTTGTTGGTCCAATTTTTTGTTATTTTCTACTGTTCAAAGGTGGCTTGCTATTTATTACGAAAAGAAAAAAATAAAAGCCAACCTCGATTTGAAATGGCGCAAAGTAGTAAAAGAAAAAATTAGCATCCGAGGCTTCTATTTAAAAAATATGGTATTTATGTGAGCTAAACCACTTTTCGCACGCCTGAAAAACTATTTTGGGATTTGAAACACACCACGCAAAAGTAAGTTGAAAACACGACTTGCCAAAGACCATTGACAAAATGTAATTCTTCTGACATAGGCGTAGCTAGGAAGCCAGATGACCCATACCCCCAAGTTTCTTGAACTCAATCAAAGCCATAAGGTGTTTTTAGGTATAACGGAAACAAAATCTTGACTTTGGAAAAAATTCATTAAACAAAATTGAGGGACAATAATCTCTTCAAACATTGTTGACGCTCTCGAAATTAGCTTCCGGCCACGTTAATAATTTCTTGTGGCCTCAGCTAGCTTACCAGTTCAATTTCAAAAATTTTCGAGCAAAAAGTCAAGTGTTACACTACTGCTTCGTTGTGAATAAGTGTATTTTCTAATTTCCTGGTGAATTGTTACTAGTTTACTTATAACTAATCTGTAGCTAAATCAAGTTGTCAGGAAAAAACGAAAAAGAAAACAAAAAACAAAACGCTGTGAGTATAAAAGCAAACTTCTGACTTTTAAATTAAAAATTATAAAAACGCTTCATAAAATTTCTTAAATCCGCAATATTTATCGCCATAAATAAGTGAAGAAAACGAAATTACGTGGGGAAAAACGAGCACTACACTTGCGTTCGTGTCGATTTGTTTCTGATCTTCTCGAAGAGTTCTCACATGACTGAAAGAGTACTCTTTAGTTGCAATGATATAAGTTTAATTGCACAGATGTATCCAGCCAAAATGTTTAAAACAAAACTATTGACGATGACCTTTTTAAAGCTTCGGCAAGATTTTGAGTAATAACTAAGCTTACTATTACCTAATTTAGAAGGTCATCATCACCTTTTGGGGTTTGACATAAATTAAAATAGGGACAAAAAAGCCCTTACCACATGAAATTTTAAAATAAAATCATTAGCTCAAAAACAGGAACCCATCTTTTTGCTTGATAGTATACAAGGCATTGTACAGTTTTTGAAGCTTTTTTGATCCTTTTCTTGTAGTAAGAAATCACACATTTTATATTTTACAGATTTTGAAAACTCTGCTTCAGATAATAAAAAATTGTAAAAAACATTGGTTTCCGCATCCGGAAAACTAGAGATGGACACTCAACTTGTATCTACAGTAGAAACAAATCCAATCATCAATTTTCTTGAAACATTGATATAAAATTTTATATTGAAGTTTTTTTTAGGTCACTTACATGGTTGGAGGAAGATACAATCTTTTCCGCAATTACACTCCTGCTTTCAACACGAGCGTAGATCCGACACGATTGTTGTCACTACACTGTCTTTTAAATGAAAATGACGTAATATGTCCAAACAGTAATTGATGCTTTATAACAAAGCACAAATAGACAATTTTACCGAGTGAGGACAAAAATAGTTGAAAATACGCATTTGCGCTTGTTCATTTCCTTTGGTATCGGAAACAAAGTTTCTACGTCAAAAGTGGCTCTCATTGATACGAATAATTTGAGGAACGAATTACTAACTCGTTGGTCGGTTACAAATTACTTGGTCAAAATTGAAATGATTTTTGACGCAAAAACCGTTGCAATTTAAAAGTGCCAAAATGCTGATTTTATTTATGATATAAACTTAAGACGTTGGAAGAGCCGAGTCGAGTATTGGTAGTTGAGTAAGATAAAATGAGCGTTTAACTTGTAATTGACAAAATTAGTGTTTAGAGCAGGAATGCACGATCTGAGACCTTAGGTGATTAGTTGTGCTGCCGTGCTCATATATCTAAAGTTAATTATCCCTCAAAAAAATCTTTACTTTCACATGAACAGAAAAAAAATCAATTTGAACAAAAACTTTGCTCAAAATCAGCTACTCTTACATTCAAAAATTTGATTTCCAAGTGAAAAAAATGTCTTTACTTTCACACAAACTAAAATAATTACAATTTAATTTAGTAGCGGCCGTAAGCTATTATAAAGTTTGTAAAGCTGCCCCCAATAGTGGAAAGGTTGTGTGTTCCCTGCTCAGAGTGTTACATTGCATGCAGCATGACCAAGCTAAATCATTGTTTGTTTTTAATGTCATTCTTGCGATTCAAGCTCATAGTATTTTTGCTTGTTTTTTTGTTCTCTACTCCAAACACAACACTGATGTCACCACACACAAAAATGTTTTCCGGAACTACTTCGGAGTTTCCGATTTGAGCATTTGGTTTGAGTAAGCTTCAAATTATTTTGGTGCTGCTTGCTACATTTTACCTGACAGAGAAGTTTGCCGTAAATTTTTGTCTAAAGGCACGCAAAGGCAATAATCGCGACATCGAACGTATGATCATTCGTTTGTTGCTGCCCTTAACCGGATTTATAATCTACTGGATTACATAGACAGCTTTGGCGACTGTAAATAGCTTACAGGTAGGCTAATGGGATGCTGCTGATAAGCTAACATTTTGATAATACAGTACTTATTGAACTCGTGTTGAATGAATGCCTTTATGATTAACGATTAACCGCTCTGTCAAGCCGGTTTGTGTGGCCACAATGCGAGATCTCACAATTTATTAATTTCTTCTTCGTCGTTTGAGCTATTTGTCATTAGCATTTTGCAGGAAGCTCTGTATACAATTGTTTCGTTAGCGCTCATGCTTGGTTTGCAAGTCTTCAGTTTGACTGGGGCCACCACGATGGGTAAACTGCTTGGCCTAACCACCGGTCTGCCTCATATAGACGGAGGAATTCCGTTAAGTGTCTTGCACAAAGACGCAACAAGCAAGCTTGCTGGCTTGTTCTCTACACTATCCCTATTTTGCTGAGCGCCAAGCAGGGAAGCTGTGAATACCAATTTTTAAGGTCTTTTGGTGTGATTCGACCTGGGAAATGTACTCCAGGTCTACCGACTGCGAAGCGAACGCTCTAACCACTACGCCATCGCGCATGGAAGCCAAAGAATCGGTAAAAAAAATTATTAATGAATTGAAGTTAAGTGATTAAATTTTAGAAGGAATTGTAAGAAGATAACTCATGATCTACTTCAATCTGCCTAAAAAATTTTTCGAGGTAGCTATTTAAAGAATATGATCATACAAGTGTGCATTTAAAGTTTTCGTATTGATGTTTTCAATTTATATTTCATTGTGATCTTTGCAGTTTGATCTGTATTGTTCCCGTATTTTTGTAACTAAATTCTTTAGTAACGGCAAAATTTGCCGTAGTCTAAGCTACAAATAGTTACTGATTCAGCCTATTTAGCAACATGCCTTGCATTTTTGTAAGTGATCAAAATTAATTCACATCACAAATTAATGTATTAAGAGAATAAATAAATGACATTAATTAATTGGTATCAATTCCAAGAATACCGCATATAGTTAAACAGGCTGGTTCAGTAACTTGTTGTAGATCGAAGGTTGGAAAAGGTTTGGGTTAGAATTGCACCTCCAGCACTGTTTTTAATACGCTGAGATTTGTAAGACGTGTGGGTAGACTCAATTATTTATTTCCTTGATAAATTGACGTTGAATTCTTTATTTAAGCTTTGGTATGATTGATGTAACTAAATTCGCTTAACTTGCATTAAAACATTATAATGCAATAAGACCAATACATTTTGCTACATTAACGTTATCGCGTTTCAATAGAATTATTTTCGATCCTATCTCAACTTTAAGTACTTCTTAAAATTGATGCGACTCGTAGTATCGCTCGAATAATTAAGTCTGGCTGCAACGTAATAGCTAGGAAAAGATTGACTTCCACTAAGATACTTTAACTCACGCACTTCTCGATCAAGAACGGAACAAATGTATTCACAAATCACTTTAAAACTTCGATTTCCTTCGCTTGCCAAATACAGAAACTAAAGCACTTTAATTTAAAATATCAAAGACTAACCAAAACTAAAACCACTAAAATAATCGCTTGATTCCTGTCGCAGCAATCACCACAGAACAACGTCTTTTCACTACACTCCACTATTTCTACTGAATAACTTTCTCAATCTATATCGTAAAAATCTCGCCACCTTGTATAGAAAAAGACGATCTTCTGGAAAATGCTAGAACATTACGTGACACAAAAAAAAGAGCACCGTTAATGAATTACGTAATCGGCAAATAAAAAAGTGAAAAGAAATCTTCGAGAAGAAACAAGAATCACTAGAATACACTGGAACTTAGTTACGTGGTCAACCATTGTGAGGTCAGAAAAGGCGCGTGAGTTACAGATCTATTATTAAATGCAAAAAAAAGGTCTTTTTTTGAAAACAGTTTAGCAAGTTTTGGGCTTCAGACAATTCAGATTTACAAATAAAATGATCACTGCAAAATAAAACAACAGATTACAACTACACACATATAAAGACTATTATTTTAGCGCAAATTTACTTGTTCGTGACAAACTTCTCCATCGCTGTAGAAGAATTAAAAACAACTCAATTTAAGGAACCTGGCTTATTGGTGCTCTGACAAGTTGATACTCCACTGCATACCACAGCGCAGTTATTACGTAAATATTCGCCATCATAATTAGAAAGATTGATTTTGTAATATTACGTACAAGGTAGCCAATTGCAATTATATATGTAGACTAAATGAAAATTTGGTGATAGACAATCAAACACTGAGAGCAGAAAGCAGTAGGTTTGATACGATGTAAAACCATTTTGTTATTTATTTTGGCATTAAGTGTGCCCAAACTTTCAGTTTCACATAAGTTTAAGTTTTCAAATTTTGTTTTTACGATAAAGATCACAAAAAACATTGAGCTGTTCAGGCTTGCTAGTAAAAGTTTATGTTGTATATTGCAATGAATAAGAAAGGTCAAATTATTGTTATTTTCAGTGTAACATAATGCTGTATACTTAGTTCAACGTTGTAAAAATTATTGTTGTTTGCCCAACCCAGTAATACAGTTTTTACAACGTGGTGCGTATATATCATCATCTTTTCAATTTAAATGCTATGATAACCGTTATTCTCCATTAAGTCTACAGATCATCAGTAGGGTTTCGGAATTATGTAACTATAATTTCCCCATTTAGGCCTAAATGTGAGCTAAATGACAGCTTTGTGTAGCATGTGACAAGATCGCCCAATGTCTGTGGGGGCTTCTATGCATGCGTTACATTGGACTGTAGAAGTTTTGCTATCTAGCTAAATTACACAAATTTGGGAAACTGGGAAAGCAATACATTTTTTTTCTGCTCATTAAATTTGAGATGAAAATATGGGTCCAAGCCTCATCAGAAGGATACCGCTTTTCATTTCAGGTTTACACGGGAGGATAATTTATCCGATTTTTCTCTAGGAAAAAGAGTGGAAAATAATCTTACAGGAGTGATTTCAGAGAAGCCAAAGAAGCACATTTTGTATCTTTTCAGCAGCACAACTCTTTGCAGAAATCTTGTTCACATAAACCTTTGCTATACTGGCACTATTCAATCCATTAGAATTGAAAATTGCCCCTAAACTGATTCCTCGCTTATGAAAAACGGGACCGTGGTACTCATAAAGCTTTTGGGGATACAAAAATTGTGTTATGTCAATAGAACGACAACAGACAGTTTGTTTGATCAGCAGTTATGAAGAAGTTGAGCCAACCAATTCTGTACGAAGATAATAGGCAGCAAAAGAAGTGCCATTGCCATTACACAACCTTGAATGTTAGGAAGCTATAACAAGCATATAGAAAAATTGGATATTTTAGATTGCTTTTTAACACTTTAAGTGCCAGACGCGTATCGCGCACGCATGCACGCTGGTGCCAAGCACTTTTTCCCGTCACGTCATCTTGTGCTTAATCGCTATCTCGAAGGAGTACAGTAAGCCTATCTCTCGCGTTTGTAAGCACTGTTTATAGGTTTTACGAACTTTCCTTTCCATTTTGGCTTCGATGTACGGTTAATATTGAAAAGGAAATATACATTCAAATTTACTTATGATAAACAAGACATTCACAGTGATTTGTGAGAATGATAGGTGTAAAAGCATGTTTTTGAGCACAGTGGCACTTTACACTCTTTACAATAAGATCTGGTGTCCTTTCTGATACCCTTCTTGTAACACACTCTGCAACGTCTCATTGGCAACTTCTTCTTTTCAGTAGGAGGGAATTCCGCTAGCTGATGACGTATAAATCCACCCTTCAATCTTGAAGCGGGGTCATAACTTGGAGCTCTTGGTGGTGGCTCATCGTCATCAGATGAGCTGGAGTAGTCGTCGAAGGAAACCCGGCAGAGTTTTTCTATGACCTTACAGTGGAAGGATTGTGGAGTCAACTTAGTTTGACTATTCTTAGCTTTGCAGAGCACAAAGCTGTTGTAAAGGCTGATTTCCAGTAAATAAAAGAAAACCTTTTTTGGCCACTTCATGGTCTTCCGGGTGAAAGGGTAGTAGAAGATCATCTGATCAAGACGATCTACCCCTGACATGTACTGATTGTACTCAATGATACACTGAGGTTTCAGTACCTGTTCAGTTTCACCGTAGCCTCTCTTCTTTCTTCTTGTAATTGTACTGAGACTTCCATCGTGCTTCGTGCTCAAAGCTGTCACAACTCTTTTATCCTTCCACGCCACCACCATCACTTTTGCATTGTCAACAGCAAGGGAATCTCCCGCCTTCATCTTTGGCCTACCGCTTTTAGCATTGCGAATGTCCACAGGCTCTCCTCGGTGTGATCGCAACGTTCCTACAGTGTGCACTCTTACTCCTAGCAGCTCCTCACTCAGCTCAATGCTGTTATAAAAATTATCCATATACAAGGAGTGCCAGGAATAGAGGCACGTGTCACCAAGTAAGCCAAAAACGGTATCCCTCAAGCGTTTTCGCTGACAGCAATACATATCCATATTCCAGCAGTAACCAGAATTCGAATCGGCTAGAATGTACGACTTTATACCATACTTAGTTGGCTTGTCCTTGTTGTATACTCTGAACGATAATCGGCCTCTCCACTTCAACATTCCTTCGTCGACTGATATCTGTTCACCGGGGTTGAACAATTTACGCCAGTTTCCCACAATTTTATCGTGAATTGGTCTCAGTTTATACAGTTTGTCCGTTGAATCTGCTGGCATGGCTTCATTGTTATTGTAATGCAAAAACTTTGTGATGATTTGATAACGATTTCTTGACATTGATTGACCATAAAATGGGTCAAGAAAAAGCGGGTTTTTACTCCAGTATTCGGACAAGTGACCCCTTTTGCTAATCAGTCCCAGTGAGGAGTGTCAGACCTAGAAATATCTTCAGTTCAGGAAGGGTCAGAAGCTTCCAATTATTAGCTCTGGACTGAGTTGGCAAAGCACCAGCTGACCGAAAAAACTGGTTGGCATAACGATTAGTTTCGTCGACAATAATTTCTAAAACTTCATCAGTTACTATCAGCTGGAAGTATTCTAGACAATTCTCCATGTCAGTAACGTCAGCCAGGGACGTTGGACCTGGGTTACCGGTGAAACTCTGCAGGTGTGGCTGCTGCTGTCATCACTGTCAACATTATCTGGTTCTGACGAAGATTAGCTGTCAGAGCAACTTTTGTTGTCAAGTAAACTCTCATCTGAATCTGATTGAATAGCCAACTCGGCAGCTCTGTCTGGATAAAAACTTGCCATTACAGTAGGCCTACGTAAGATTAAAATTTATAACAGTACAGTTCAGCGGCTTGAAAGAGTATGAGAATTCCCACTAGGAATCTTTTTTATGAATGAGAAACGTGCACACATACATGCTAACACACGCACACATTCCTACGCAACGAAGCAAAACGAATGTCCAGGCGAACATGACGGAAATACCGTCCTTGGCACTGAAACGATGAGTGAGTGCATTTGACGTATACGTCCGTCATAAGGCACTCTGCGCATAACGCTTCGTGACGTATACATCCGTCATAAGGCACTTAACGTGTTAAGTGCCTCTAGACCACGGCTAAAAAAATAAAAAGTGGTGGTACCTTTTAAACATGCCAGTTGTGGCTGCAAGGAAAATCCACTGAAAGCTGATTGGAGATATGAGTCACTTTCAATTCTAAATCAAGATTGTGCAGACATTGCTTGGTAAAGCACCGAACGAGCTATCCAGGCCTGGTCCATCCAAAATGCCTGCAAACAGAGTATAGCTGACAGGTACGTGTCCTGTAAGCGAACCTGCTCCAAAAGTAGAACGTTGCAAGCTATGCAAGAAAAACACCACATACGTGTGCAAGATATGTGACATGTTATTGTATGTTAAATGCTTTCGTTTATTTCACCAACGTGTGTAGTAAGTGTTCCTTCCTTGCTTGAATATATTTGCAAACCAAATCCATTTTTCATGTTTTTTATATGATGAGCCTATATATGACAAATACGTTCGAGTTTAAGCAATAAAGTTCAATTTGTTAATTTATAAGAACGATCTTTAGTAAATCGGCATCCAAACCATAGACCTACGTAAGTGAACAAATACACATAAAGTGGTATTATATAATGAAATAATAATTTATGTAACTTTATCAGTTATAAATCTGCTTGTAAAAATATATATTTTAGTACACTAAACCAAACTACAATTAAACTAACAGTTTAATTAATCAAACATTGCGATAAAAAAGACTCAAAATTGATTATGCAATGTATACTGTTTATTTAGAAAAGCGTCGTCTTGACATCCCAATGTTCCATTTTTGGAACAATAAAAAACGCACTTAGAAAATAAAAATTGCTATTTTTATGATGGCAATGTGCTGTTCAGAAGTCATTGGCCTCACAAGCTTATGCAGATCAAAATAATGCTGTTCTATCAATTCTAAGATTTAACCCATTTTGATTAGTGTTCGTCTAGAGGAACATCTAATCCGCAGGCTTGATATCGGGGCAATTTTTAAACAGAAACCTGGTTTGTTAAGGTCTTGAAGCAAAAAAAATGGCGAATGGAATTTTTTTTGCACTTTTATGCTGAGTCAGCATTTTTAATGAAATTAAGATCATTTTAGATAGAAAAAAATGGCTGTTTTCGACAAAAAAAATTTTCGTAAGGTTGTTTGTAGCTTAAAATGCAAGAATTTATTAGTTTTTCTTGATTTTGTTTTTCAGGTGATAAATTTTACATTTAATTTTTTTGTTTCTTTACAGGAACAACACTTCAAAGCGCTGTCACCAGCCAATATCTTTCGAAAAATTTAACAGCACTGGCTTTGCTGATATAAGCGCTTTTTATTGCAAAAAGCTCCAAAGGACATAAAACGCCAAAAAATTTACCAAAAATAGACACAATTTTGTCCCGTGTGTTGTCAGGAAAGTACATAGAATGTGATAAAACACCACATCCGTGATATTTAAAAAAATTTTTGTGCAGTTAGCGCAGCGCCTTGACATTTCGCGTTTTCTGGGTGGCGTAGACCAACATTGTTGCTCATGATTCTTCTTCCATTTGGGGCTGAAAAGGTACACCTTGTAGCATTTTGCAACCAGCCAGCTGCAACTTAGTGGATATACTAAAAAAAATCTAAATGCAATAAAGCTTGCATCACGGTGACATGAAGCCTCCATGCAGCCCCTGTCAGCATTTCTATACAGTTTACCAACAGCGGCCAATACCACTTCTTTGCTTGAATTGTTGGTCTGTATTGGCTCATGAATTTGAAGTTGATCCAGGGCTCCAATGCCATGATTGCATTAGTAGAATTAGTATAGATCAAGACAATCCATCTTTTCTTTGTCACGCCGACCATAGCATTTCATCATCTAAGTGGGTTTGATGTTATTGAAATTTAAACCAATGTAAAAATGATATTGTCCTTCCATTGGACTGTGGACAGGTAATTGTCCGAACGGTGGTCAAAAAAGCCACGATCCTCTTTTTAAACAATTTTTGAAGAGTGCAGAGGGCACTTGATGGTGCGGCCTTCACGTATAGTCTCGAGTGCTCTGAAATTCTTTTCATGCAAATCCCTCAGTAACTGATAAGACGTAAAAAACTGTCAAAATAATCGCAATGTCAAACAGGTTTTTTACAATAGAAAGAAAAGAAGTTACAGCTTGAAATCCAAGAGGCTTGCTGCTGTATTTTGCTTCACACGCTCCAATATATCTTACGAATTTGAAAGGGTAGCTATGACATGACGCTAAAACCCAAATTTTGCAGCCAAATCTGATAGATTAACACGAACAAAAATTTTTGTAGAAAGTTTACCAAACTATAGTACAGTTTATTTATCAATGGAAAGATCTTTTTTAAATCCAAACTGCTGAAGTGAAGTATGTACGACTTTGATATTATTGGGCAGTCGACATTATCATTTTTGCTCCAGGATAGATGCTGACGTGATTGGCTGTTGTATCCTGTCAACAAAAGTATTCCGATAAAAGTTTTCGTTTCCTGCAAAGTCAGATGAATGACTTTGTTCCTTTCAAACACGTATCGCTCCGTTTCACCAACAATTAAACTATAGATTTCATCATTGAATAATAATAGGAAAAGTGCTACTGACTCACATAGGACGAAATAAGAATGGCTGTCAGTAAAGTGCAAAACAAATGCTTTCGGTGTTTACTTCAGGCTGATTTTTTTCTGCCATATAACTGCATTCGTTTTTCTTTCTGTTTTTGTCCAGCGTTTGTTCAATTTTTCATTACTCTGAACTGTTTGGAGGTCGGAAGTGATTTTGCATTCTTTGTTCTTATGTTTATGTATTTCTAAAGTGTCTGCAACATCGGTTGGAAGCAAATAATTTCTGTGAAACTTATCCTCACCATCCTTCTTTACATAAGTAGCATAAGGATCACCTTGCTCTGGTGGTATAATAACAATATCTTTCTCAACGCTTTCTGTTGACCCTAAAACGTTATCAACTGCTTCCTGTAAGGTTAGATATTGCCTGCATTGCTGGTTACCTGCCATCTTCAATTACGAAATAACTCGGCATAATTTGAAGGAAACTATTCTGAAATGACTTTCTCACAATAAATTTTCTCGAAAAACAGACATTCGTAACTGGTAATAAAACTTCAATTGAAGTGTTTTATGTGAGTTTTCTGTGATAAAGCTAATTTTTGTTTTGTATTCTTAGACAGGAATGTATAATGCTTTGATGTCTAACTAATAGTTGCTTTTTGACAAACAAACGTAAATGACCGTTTGAATCGTATCCTCCGGATGAATCATATCAGCTGCGCTTTCGTCTTGGACCATTGCTCCTCTAGAACAAGACTCCGCAATTTTTTGTCACTCGCGGCACATGTTATAAACCTCAAAATTTTTACGGCACGCATTAACCTCAAATATAAAAAATGCGAAAGCACATCATGGTTTATCAATATTTTAATGAAATATTTGTGTGTAAATGAACACAATTTTGTTTAATATTAAAATAAACAATATGAAGTTCTCCAACTTTTTGAAGACAAGATTCTACAATCGTTTATTGTTTTTGATTAACAATGAAAAGTTTTTGCTCAAGCAAGTTGCACAAAATTAGAAAGAAATTACAAAATTTATGGACCGAAACCAATGCAAGGGAGGCAATTTGCTTCTTGCCGTTTTATTAAGAGAAATCACGTACACCCATTAAGGCCACATGAATTTGGATCCTATTTTTTTAATTTTGAGAATTTTATGTGGATCTGGGACGGATTGAAACTCATTTACTGTAGTGGCTGTTAGAAATGTAGATGTACCGTTAGTTATACATTTTGCGTGCTACAGTCAAGCACTTATTTAACTTTCAGCTTTTTCGTCGATACCTAATCAGCTAGGTCTATCCCTTCATGCATATTATCCCATGCCCATATTCGTGTCCATATTGTCTCACGCCTCTTGACACACGCCCATTGCTACTTATTCATTTTTTTGGGTAATTTAAACTGAACTTACCTATAAAGTTGATGAGTTTAGTAGCCTGGTTGCAATCACTTTTGAAAAGTAAAAAAAATAGGAATGAAATTTCGGGATAATAATAAAGTAAAAAGTGCCTCATAAAAAATAGTAACTACATTTTTTAAAGTTACTACACTTGCTTTCGGAAGATTTGGCAGCCCTGGTTTTAGTCATTACATATTTCTGTTTTATAAATATTTTATAATTTTACTTACCGTATACATTTCTAATAAATAAAATTAAATGCAGGGATGTGGAAGCGGTTATTTTTCAAACGCTTCCGCTTCCACACCATTCGCTTCCGCTTCCGCTTCCACCAACAAAAAACGAAAAGACGACCGTTGACAATTTTTTTTAACTTTTGTGGGTCTGTAGCCTGCCTTCTCCAACACTTTATCATTTTGAGAAAACAAAAACCTTCATTTATTGCTATTACTTTACCTACTTCGCTTAAGCTTATTGTTCTGAACTACTCTGTGTTTCTTTTTCTTAGATATCAGAACTCGCGTTGAATGTAGAACAGTGCTTTTCAATCTTTTTGTCATCGCGGAACCCCTAATGTACTTTCGCGTTTGTCACGGAACTCCCACTAACAAAAATTTAGAAATCACGAATTGCTTGCGAGAAAATCAAATATTTCGTTACTACACTTCAAAAAATAATTAAACACTTCAACAAACAGACAGTTATTACAAGTTCCTTCACTACTTACAACTACTTTTACAACAGTTAACTTAACTCGTTTCTTACCAATGTTAACATATGGGAACATATAATCAATCACGTGTTTCTTTCTTAAATAACGAATTTTTGTAGCATTAAAAAGCAGCAAAAATGATACAAGGAAACATTTTTCTTTAGCTTTCTACAGTTTTTGGTGTGGTTTATTGCATTGTTTGAGAAATTTTAAAGGTGGAAAATGCCGTGAAATAAGCTTTAATTACGTGATCAGTTTCCATGGCAATATCACGCTCGGGTAACATTTTTGGTAGTTAGCGAAAGTGTTTTATTAAAAAGGTTTTATTAAAAAGTCTTCATACCGACGTGTAACTCATGCTACTACTACGTCAGAAGTGAGAAACCTAGTAGAAACAATAGAAAGAACAAGAAGTGTAGTTCTACTCACTCCTGCTGGTGGCGATGAATGTGATCAAGCAAGTGATAATGAAGAAGTTCCTTAAGGCTTTGAAACGGCTTTTGAACCTGCTGGTGAGCTCAAAGTGAAAGAACATATAGATGATGTAGAGAAGGATCAAATAGGCTTTCTGACCGAGAGAACCAAAAAAAGAAAGCGAGCTTCAAATAAAAGTACGAGTTGCGACTAAAAGCATGTGTTGGGGCGTGTACCACGATGCATCCTGCTTGTAATTTTGAATAAAAAGTAAAAAAAAATATTTTACAAAATTTTTTTATTTTTGAGTTTTTTTGCTGCAACATGCCAATGTTCCCATATGAGAACATATGTGTATCTCAAAAACTTTTTTAGCTAGAAAGATAATTTTTTGTATATCAAATCAACGGTTCAGTTTAATCTTATACAGCGCAATTGAATAAAAATAGACAACTAAAACATGTAGTGGTAAGAAATGAATTAATGCTTCTCAGATCTAAACCGTATGATTACATATTACAGCTCTCGACAATAACCTGTCGTCACAACAACAAATTACACCGTATAGCGATGATTTTCCTTCTCTATCCTCAACTAACTCTGACTTTGAGTTAAATTTAACTCTAATTATCATTACCGACCTTCTATCCGTCCTCAAAACATGTATTGACTCCGATCTTTTTGGATAGTGAAGTGCGAAATTTCTGTCGTATATATAGTATGTACATTTAAAGCGAGCAAAATTAAACTACACCAATCAACAGCCGCCTCAACGTGGTGGTGAAGTCCCAGACCCGTTTGGATTGGGTCGAAATGGCTGTTGGCCTTCCCGAAGGTCCCAGTTACCCCGGGCACTCCCCTTACACCAAGCATTTTTTCGCCGTGCAGCCCCCAAACGACGGCAAAAAGGTAGCACGCAGCCTCTTTAAAATTGGCCTGTCTTCTGTCTACTCCTGCCTTTCTCTTGCCCGTCTTCTCATTCTTCTCCTTGTCCTGATGAGCGGCAACGTTTATCCTAACCCTTGCTCTGTCTTTCCCTATTTAGTGTACGCTGGAAATGTGACCTGTAGGGTGTAGGACAGTGCAATGCTGCTCATGCTCTAATTGGGTTCATTTAAAGTGATCACAACTCTCCTTTTCTAGATTCAAAACTCTTGGCAGCTCTCACTTCTGGAGCTCCCCTCCCTGCTTTTTTTGGAGATTCTACACCTACCAGCACTGTGACTTCCTCCTCGGACTCCTCCAGCTTGTATACCTTCACTGCTCAATCTGGCCCCCTTCCGCTAATGCAGCACTCGCACTCCACCCTCACCTTCAAACCTCTTATCCTTTTTCCGCCCACTTTGTATCTTCTCCTTCTGCACCCTCACCACCGCCTCATGCTCCTGGCTGTTTCTTTTTACCTCCTGCTTTCTCTTCCCCTCCCTAACTCTCTCAGGGTTCTTCAATGGAATGCTGGGGGTCTCCGCGCCAGGAGCACTAAACTACTACACTTTATTTCGTCTCATTCCGTTGATCTTATTTATATCCAGGATTCTAACCTTAATTTATCTTCCTCTTTTCAGATCCCTGGATTCTCTGCTCTGCGATCTGATCGCACCCACTCTCGATCTGGTATTTTTTCTCCTGATGTCGCAGACGCTAGCGGCGGCGTCATCATTTTCGTCAAGCAGAGCTTATTCTCCTCTGAGCTTTCTACCTCCTCTCTTTCTTCGCTTGGCCCCTACTCTGATTATGTAGAGGTCAACATCTCTCCAAACGACTCCTCCTCGCTCTTATTTCTTAATGCTTATGCTCCCCTATTCGTTCTTCTACGAAGGATAGCAGAACCAATTTCTTTTCTCTTTCCATTCTTCCCCCTATGTGGAAGCGGAAGCGGTGGAATTTTTCGCGCTTCCGCTTCCGCTTCCACATCCCTGATTAAATGAATTAGCTAATAAAATACAAGGTGAAAATCAACCAACCAAATGCAAGTGCATTGATCAAGGACAGATATCTGACTACCACTGACTACTGAAACTGTGCTAGCTAACAAATCAAGGTGGAGAGAAATGAAGTCTTTAGTCGATGTAGTTACATTGTTTCGGGAACTTCTTCCCTAGTAGCGAAGCTGTAATATGAAACTGTTTTAAACGTAAGACGCTGATTTCGTCAAACAATTTCATCGGATGAATTGATAAAAAATGTTGAATTCTACTGCCTTAAAATTTCATTGCTCAAAATTTGATCTTCGTCTGAGTATGGAAAAAAGATGATAATTATATTTAATAAAAGTTGGTAGGTTTGATATTGATTTAAACAAACAACAACACATCAAATACATATTTATTCCGTATGTGAAAGAACATTCATTGTGATTGATAACACTGGTCTACAAAAAAAATTTTTTTTCTCTGGCATGGGTTCCAACAACCCCTTTTACCTAATTTGAGGTCGCTGATCCGGTTTTGAGCTTAGATTTTTTCTATCATTTCAGGTTTTGTAGATAATCTTGCCTTTACATTTTTAGCACCTTTGTATTTTAGGAAGGCATTTTGAGAGGAATCGTAAACATGTTTTAATTGCTATTCTTTTAATTGTTCATGATTACTTGATGTTATATTGTGTAAGTTTTATATTAACCAATAAAAGAGGGTGCAAACACTTGTACGTATACCTCAAGTACCGGTACTTTATTGCCGGTTTCTGCGGCATTCAGAGATAGACCACTACATACTTACTAATTTAAAGATGATTTTATGGTATTTTTTTGTTCTAATAATTCATTTTATTTTCCATACTTTGCTATATTTTATCTCGATAGCATGCAGCTCCAGGTCACGGAATTATGCTGATGCAACGCGTTCATTAGGGCAACTGTTGGTGCTGATGTAAGCTATAAAAAGGTTTGAAACAATAAATTAAATCTTACATTCGCAACATTCGTTTTCTTTATGCCTTGTGAGCATTTCACACTAGTACTTTGTTCATGGGGTAGTTAGACCATGTTTTGTAGTAGCAAAGCCGATAAGAAATCTTCCTTGTTCAGAGAAATGTTGCATCAGTCAAGATAATTAGAGACTAAGCTGTTGGTCTGGTTGAGCAAAGCAACTGCTACTGGGCTATTACTCAATGATTTTAATGTTGTGGTTATTGGGCAATCTAAATTTGACTTTTTGCTTTAGATCGCCTTGATATACCCTACTGATATAGGCAGCTGTTGTTAAAATGTTTTCTTGCAGTGAGAGAAGAAAGTGCACCAACAACCCTGCTATATATGTGGTTGTTTCATGCTATCAAGCCAAAAACTCGATATTACTTCCTTTGTGCAAAAGGCTTTTCTTGGTTATTTTCAAGTGAAATTAGGAGATCAGAGCAAAAGCTGGGCTCCTCATAAACCTTGTAAGACCTGTGTTGAGACTTAGCGATCTTGGACCTAAGGAAAAAAGTTCAGTTACAATTTGGAATACCAATGATCTGGAGGGAACAAAAAAACATGTTGATGATTGTTATTTTTGCTTGGTTAATGTAAAAGGGTGTTGCCGAAAAAATAAACACCAAACTTAATATTCAAATTTGGATTCTGCTTTGCGATCTATTCCACATAGTGATCAAATTCCTCTTCCTACTTTTACACATTTTCCTCAAATTGATGATAAATACTCTGCATCCTCATCAGATTTATCACAAGATCAGCTGGAAGATAGCGAATTTCCAAATTCAGATTCTATTTTGGATAAACGTTTGCCATTCAATCAGCTGCAGTTGAATGATCTGGTAAGATGTCTGTATTTGCCCAAGCAATCTGCAGAATTGTTGGCAACAAGGTTGCAAGAAAAGAATCTTCTTCATGCAGGCACCAGTGTGACATTTTATCGCAAGAGAGAACAGGAGTTATTAAAGTATTTTACTTTTGAAGATGGTTTGGTATTTTGCAATAATATACATCACCTTCTTCTAGATCTGGGTTTGCGTGAGTACAAACCTGAAGAATGGAAACTTTTTATCGACACTTCAAAACGTGATGTGTTTTACGTCATAAAGGAAACAAGTTTGGCTCAATTCCCATTGGATACCCCGTAACTCTAAAATAAAAGTATGAAAATACCAAACTTGTATTAGACAAATTAAAATATTAGTAGCGTAAGCATCGCTGGCTGATTTGTATGGATTTTAAAATGGCGAACTAATTTTTTGGACAGCAGGGTGGATATACAAAGCATCCATGTGCTTTGTGCTATTAGGATTCCAGTGCTAAATCTCAACATTGAGTCAAGGATGTGTGGCCTGCAAGAAACAGCTTAAAACCTGGGGATAAACCATCATTAATGAGCCATTGGTTGAACCAGAAAAAATCCTTTTTCTTCCTTTGCACATTAAACTTGGACTTATGAAACAATTTGTTAAGGCTTTAGACTTTCGTGGAGATTGTTTTAAATACATCGGTTATACTTTCCCTGGACTAAGAGCAGAAAAGCTGAAGGCTGGGATCTTCAATGGACCTCAAATCAGACAGCTGATGAAGGATTCAAGTTTTGTGGCCTCGATGACTTCTAAAGAAGCTCGAGCAGGGAAAGCTCTGACTAAAATGATCAAAAATTTCCTAGGAAACAAGAAAGCTGAAAATTACAAATTACGAAGACCTGCTAGAAGAGTTACTGCCGAGCTTTGAAGAAATGGGTTGCAACATGAATATCAAACTCCACTATTTGAAGAAGTGTGCAGACAAATTTCCTCAAAACCTTGGTAGCATAAGTGAAGAACAAGGAGAACGATTTCATCAAGACGTCAAAACAATGAAGGAACGCTACCAAGGTCGATGGGACAGCCATATGATGGCAGGCTATTACTGGAGTTTAAAAAGAGTTGTCTTAGAGGCTTCCTGCAAAAGAAAGTCTTTAAAGAGAAAATTTGTTGGTCCGTAGTTTGTAGTTAAACTGCAAGTAGTGTTTTGTATTATATTTTAGTGAAAAAGTGTATGGCAATGATAACACAAAAAGTATCTTATTGCGTTCTGTCTGTATCTAATGGTGTAGTTTTGCTTGCATTCTGTTACACTATGATGATTGTTTTATTTGCAGGTATTGCTAGTCTTAATACAGATTGATAAGCAACTAAATTACAAGAGATTATATTAGAATGTTTACTTGTTGGGATGATTCCGCTAGGCAAAAATCTGAATTTTGCGTAGTAAGTGAGAATTTTGTATCTCAAAACTCTGATGCGTTAGAAAAAACTGATTACAGATTTGAAATGAGCGACCCCAAATTACTCTAAATCAATTGCAAAAGTCAATTCCAGAATTTTTATCTAGAACAGTGTAATAATGGATATCTGACTACATTTTGATTTGATTAATACAAAATCATTTTACGAGATAAGAAAATTTATTACTCCTGAATTATTTTGGTTTCCAAATTCATTGGTACTGTATATCAGAATCTGAAATAGAGTATATCTCTCTCCCGATTGGGATCAAGCTATTTTCAGTGATCAATTCGACTGGAGTTAGGTTATTCGCATGTGCATAATCGCTGCCCTGCCAGAATAAAAATAAAATTTAAATTTTGGTTAACGGTCACAGGCAACCCAAATATTACTCTTAGGTACAAACATTAAATGGTGACTCGAACATTGAATTTCACGGTCGCAGACAACGTTATTCTCATCACACTGCTTGAATTTTCGCTCTTAAACGCATTGAACCGCCCTAAGAATACGTCTCCGTACTATATCCTGTTGCAGGGAGAGCAACAGTAAGAGCACATTAGTTTTGTCAAATCTCCCACCGACCAGGAAGCCAAAGCAGCTTTATACGTTTTCAAGCCTCACTTTTGTAGTAGCTTTTAATTTTAATTTAGTGAAAGTTTTGGACAATTTGGAACAAGTGCAAAATGTTCCCCAAGACAACAAAAAGTGTAAAATTTTCCCCAGTTAGTTATCAAGTTTGCGCTGGTCTTGAGATACCATGGTTGCGGGTTCGAATCTCAGCTGGCAGGGCATTAAAAGAAAGGCAGTGTACACTGAAGGGGCAGGCCCGGTATGTAAATGTACGGGGCAGTGTACACTGGAAGGGATAGTTCAGCCTGGCTCGATCGCCGGCACTTGATCCGAAAATTTAAAAGCATTTTGTTTCAAGAGGGCAGAGTATTTAACCTTTTTTTGACTGCGGTTTTTTTCCTTGCCTGTGCGACATCCGTACTCCTATCGTTCGCAAATTTTAAAATGAATTTCTGTATTTTCAATAAATTTTCATTTAGAATGAATATTCATGTTTCCGTAATTCCATCTTTAAGCAGGTTTACATTATTTGCATAGGTATTTTCATAATTTTCTATTTTGATATAAACTGAATTTTCGTATGTTAGTGTATTTTAAGAATCAATTTACCGCAACTACAACCAAAAAAGCCCTAACGATACATGAAAATGATAAAAACTAATGCTCTTTTCTTTCAAAACATGCGCCCTTAATAGTTTTTTTGGGCTGATTCTTAGCTGTACCTAATTACCTATTTATTGCTGAAAATTACTGAGGCAAAGCTAGGTTGTTTAAAGCATTTTAAGCGAAACTTCAGAGATAGCCAAACTCCTCGATCTACCAAATCTGCATATAACCTGATAAAGAAAACATCTTAATCTATGTCGAAAGTTACACATGATACATGTTCGAAAAAATGTAAGAATTACAGTATGTACTCCGTTTAGCCTACTACTCTGAATAGCTGCCCTAGAATATCCTTTCACAGTTTTGAACGTTTTTTTGACCGAAGAAAAGTTTTGCTTTGGTCAAACAAACGTTCAAAAATAAGAATATAACCAACTGCTAGTACCAGTCTTTGAGATCTTATACGCTACAGGTTATTTTAACAATCCAACCATGACATCACGCTCAGCTCTAGCATTGTTTACTAATCAAATTTTGGCCTTGACCACTACATCAGTACTAATGTGAAAATGCCGCTTCTGATTTTTACATTATTTTTCGCTTTGGAGAGAACCCTTTTGAACGCACATTTACCTACCGTACGTCTTTTATTGTGTAGTTTAAACAGTGTAAAAGAAAACAAAAGAATCGAAATAAAACGCTCCAAAACGCGCGTAGTGTAAATCCTGCTAAGCTCTTTCCCTGTTTTCTCTCCCTTTTAGTAGAACAAACATAGCCATTTTTCAAACCTCTGTCTCTACAGAATCAAAAATCAATCCTGCAACTCACTGCGGCCATCCCAATCTTAGCATCTCTCATCTTAGAGGCGTATCAAAAGTGTGTGGTCGTGTCCCTTATGAAACCCATCACGCTTTATCAATACTCATTAAATTTATTAGTTCAATGAATTAGAAATGAGCAACCGGATAAAATATTCCAAAAAAGATCTGCAAGCTTTTATAAAAAATTAGAAAGTTAAAATGTGATGACAAACTTTATCACAAGCTTTTGGATATAACTTCCAAAATGGGGGGTTTGCAGAATATCGCAAAGCGAACACATTGCTGTTATCAACACAACGATCTTCTATATCCATCAAAATCAGCTAAAGTGCAAATGATAGATAAAAAAATTGCTAAAATTTAAAATTACTGTAGGCCTATCGATAATAAGCTGATTATCTTTTTTTTTCTTTCCCTTTTTCAAAATTCTTTAATGCGACTTAAGATGAATTGCATTGCTTACTAAGAGCAAGAAATAAAATGGAGCTGAAATTTCCTTAAAAGTTTTTGCAAGTTTTTTCACAAACAAGCTGAAAATATTTTATTTTTTAAAATTATTTTAAAAAAACGCTTGATATTTAGCTTGAACATGTTTCGTAGTAGAAAATGTACTATACTCCATCTTACCTATCGGCTTCCAATCTCTGAAAACATTATTAACTTAATGCAAAATCAATCACTTTGGGAAATCTATCTTCACTCACTAAATTCCAAAAACTCTCTTGAAATTTGTTTACGCGTCTTATGTAGCCTTCGGATCTGCAGGTGAACCAATTTGCTGAAGATGTAAGACGATTCGAATGTTGTGGCTACTTTTCCCAATCTAATATCCAACTCCCCATCAAAGCATAGATCGTCTCTCACCGTGATCAAAGTCAACTCTAAAATCACTTGGTGCAAGAATTGAAATGTAAAATCATATACTGTTCTACATTTTTGTAACTGTTGAACTAACAATGAAACATGACGTATGGCAACCAATTTCGATCAGCCATTATGAACTAATCCTTAGCCGAAACTAATTAGAATAGCATATTACCGCAAAACAAATTGTTTCAGCTTTCAAACAACACTGAGTTAAACCCATATCATAACGTTTATACATAAAACTAAACTTACTGAGCTTACTACATTTTTGAGAACATAAAAAGCTATTCCACAGGTCATAAAGTTCAGCTTTTTGGTATAAAAAACTAATAGTAAATGTACATATCATATTTTTTCAGAATTGCCTTGAAATACCCTTTAATTTTTCTAAAAAAGTTTGAAAATCAATTGAACTGACTTTCGTTTAAGCCAAACACCGCGTTCTTCGGTCAAAAATCGCAAATTAAAAGTAAATTATCTTTGATTGCCACGTCGTCGTGACGTCGGGAACCCCCTTATGACACTTAACCCAAGAAGGTGATCAATCGTGCCTAGTTTGATTATGGTAAGTTTGGCGGTTTCTGAAAGTTAAGACAGACAAACAGACAGAATTGATTTTTGTATATTAGATTACGAAAATACGGGAATAAGTCGGTTACCAACTGTGCTGAAGAAACCTGATAGGTCGAAACAGTGCCACTGTGTGCAGTTTGCTAAATATAATTTTAATTACTGAGATCACAGTAAAATATATATTGAAGAAATCAATGAAAAAAATCTAAAACTCATACTGTAGGGTAATACTATGATCATTTGCCTAAAATAGCTTCCTTCAAATGTTTTTCTATGCAAACTGGGGTAGATTATTAGTTATCTTCTTACAACATCTTCTAAAATTTTGGATTTTAATTACTTTACCTCAATTCATTTATAAATTGTGAAATATCGCACTGTGACAACAGAAACCCGCTTGACTGAACGGTTAATCGTTAATTATGAAGGCATTTGTTCAACACAAGTTCAATAGATATTAATAAAATATTAGCTGATCAGATTCAAAAATACACAAAAACATCATACTATCCAAACCAGCAGCAACCAACACGTGTATTTACAGTCGGCCAAAGCCGTCAACCTAATCCAGTAGACTACAGCAGGGTGGCGAGCCTATTGCATGCGTGCCAGAAGTGGCAAGCTACAAAAGTTAGCTCGCATAGCACTTAACTCTGAGCGCTATATTCAGAATAAAAATATTTAAACTTTGTCGGTTTTATTTGTAATTTACAATGACTGTCAAAAATTAACAAAGCGGTAATGGTGCAAAATAGCACTACGCTCTTATCTTAAAAACAGAATTTCATATCAATTAACCTCAATTTTATATTATCAGCCTTGTCACCAGACAATTATCATTTGCTTTGATTTGATTTTATATTTTGTTTACCAATATAGCCAGTGGTAGCAGCTAAACAAATTCTTGCCCTTAGTTATGACATAGCAATTACCTTAATCACGTAATTTCAAACTTTTTGTAAAATTTCTGGCAGTTCACAATAAGCTAAGAATTTGTTGTTTGCGCTGATATTGTATAACGCCGCGACAAATTTCAGGAGGAAACCATCAAGATAGAAAAGCTATATAAAGTATAGGGTTCCTGGTTGAAGTAACATTTGTGACGGGGTGTAGTAACTACTGTGATTAACAATACAGTAGGCTATTAGAGAAGTGTGCTAACTGTATATTAAAATTATCTGCTAATCACTTTTCACAGAAATGAGATCAAGGTTAAAGTTTAAAAAACTTTGTGTCAATTTTAAAGCAACCTGAAATATGCCGAGTGAAACTAATGAAAACACGGAATGCTTACATGATACTTTTGTTGGCCTAAAAAAATTAGCAATGGCTTTTCCATCAATTTTCTTTTGAACTTAGGGTATAATTTTGATTCATTGTTTTCTCAAACGAACTTGATCAAAAACAATTTGAGATGCAGAATAACTGATAAATCTTCGTCTGCATGGGTATCAGTTAAAGCAAAAGAGTATGAGCCAGATATAAAACGCGCAATATCCAAAATACATCAATAAAAATTACGCGGATATACATTTACTTTCGAAATCATGATAATTATATCTTGCTATAATTAGTTTACATTTTTTCAAAAGTAACTAGCACGACAATAATTGCATAATTTTGGCACGTTTGCAAGAAAAGGCTCGCCACCCCTACAGCAAATCTGTTTTCGATATAACGAAATAAAGGAAATAAACAAGCCCAGCTGCATGTTTTCAACTACTTTTATTCTCACTCGGTAAAACTGTATATTTGTGCTTTGTCACAGAACTGAAACATCAATTTCTGTTTGGACATATTAAGTCATTTTGATGTAGAATACAGTGTAGTGATAAAAATCGTGTCGGGTCTACGCTCGTGTTGAATGCAGGAGTGTAATTTCGGAAAAGTTTATATCTTCCTCCAACCATGTAAGTGACCTAAAAAATATTCAAGAAATGACTTTTACTCCACGTTATTGTTTCAAGAGAATTAATATAATTGGATTTGTTTCTACTGTAGATGCAAGCTGGGTTTCCACCTCAGAGTTTCCAGCTCTAGTTGTTCCGAAGAGGAAACCTAAAGTTTTTACTGTTTTTTACTATCTGATACCTAGATTTCAAAGTGTCTAAAATAGAAAACGAGTAATTTTATGATACAAAAAACTAATCAAAACGGCTTAAAAAACTGTACAATGCCTTGTTTAAAAGCAAGCATAGAGGGACGATTGCCCCCTCATTCAGTGACGTACCAAAAATTTTTGAGAGCTCCAGCGCCAGATTTGCAATTTTCTTGAAAAGCGATAAACTTTGGTTTGCAATTAATTTGATGCAGAAACCCACCTGTTCTATTCTTGCGCCTATGACCTTCATCAAAATCTTGTGATAATAACCTTTTTGTCCCCAAGTTTTATGCCGAGGCCCTAAAAGAGGAAAGGCGCCATGGCTCCAGCTAAATATGCCAGTGCACCCAACCCATCGAAATGTTAATCAATGCTTTGATGATTCGGTAAGCTTTTGATTTCTTGTCAGATTTTTGAGTGGAAAACAAATAAATTTTAAAGATTATCTCAAATATCAAGTAATTTATTGCAAGCCTACTTAAAATTATTCGAAGCTTCAAAAATATCATCACTAGGGCAAGTTTTATTGACATAAAAACTACAAAAAATTGACTTAAAATTTCAAAAAAATTGTTTTTATTGATCAAACAAAACTTTGACTCAATAACTTAGAGTTTCTTTAGTTTTTATATCAAGGCAAACATTACATTGACGAAAGCATACAAATTCTCAAGAAAACTTGCAATGAGCATAAATTGAAATGTAAAATCATATACTGTTCTACATTTTTGATCTTTAACTTTCTGTCTTGGACTAATAGTTTTCGCAACATTTAAAAACTTATTTCTAGAAAAGTAGTTGTCAGCTGAGAATGTTGAAATAAACTGTTAACAGCCAATGAAATATCTGGAATTTCTACGTTTACTGTTTTGGTAATAACATTGTTTTGCATTCTCTCTTGAATGAAACGGTAAAACCTGCAAGTGTCTTCGACTAAGTCAAGTTTTTGAATTGCTTGTATCGCCAATTTGATTATGTACTTGGCACTTTTCATGATTTCTGTAAGCTTAACTAGACATTCATATTGGTCTTTGATTTTGAGAAGTTGAGTAGCTCAACCAGCTGTATGCGAGCAAACTTTTGCTCGAGTTACTAAAATACCAGCCTCTTTAAACCTTTCTGCAATCGCTTTTACTGTAGACAAATTTTCTGCATAATATAAGGTAGCATTTAACCAGCTTCCCCATCTTGTCACTACAGGCTGAAGCCGGCAGCCAATAGTAGCGAATTGGGCTTGCCTGATTTTGTTTTTAACTGTTGCTAATTTGACTTTTTCGATTAGTTGATCAACATCTTCGCCGTGAGATTTGACTTTTATACCACAATTGTGCAATAAATGTGTTACACATAAAACAGCTTGCGATGCAAATATTTTAGTATTGCACCTGCAGCCACCATACATGTATATTTTGCAGCATCTGACAATAACAGACAGAAACAGTTTCTAGTGATTACAAGAGATCTAACACCATCGTCAACTGCTTGAGTAATGCTGTTACTATTTGGCGCACATGGTAGAGGTGGGTAGTTGCACAACAACTGACGTGAGGTGCTTCTAGGCTTCCAGCTAGCATTTTTGAGTATTGTATGCCAGATGCCAGTGCTCTCATCAACAGCTAGAAAAATTTGTTTGTCATGCACAGCATTTCTTATCCGCAGTAACTCACCAGCGCTTCAATTGCATTACTGTTTTTCTACAAGTGGTTTCATGCAGCAAACTTTGATCGATGTCATGAAATAGGTTTTTGATACGCCTAATTGTTTCGTTTGCACAAAGAAATATCAGCAGACAAAAATGCTGTGGTTATCTTTTCCACAAAATAGGTGTTATTGCTCCTCGGAAACGTTTGCGAAGTTTGTGGGATTAGTAGTTCAATCTGCTGCCTTACACGTTTTGTTGCTTGGACGTATTTCGATGACTTTCAACAAGAAAGCGTTTGTTGCAAGAAACCGTAAAGCTGCACAAACTGCAATACAATTCATTGTTGGAACTTTTTATAAATTCTTCAGGGAAGTCTTGAAGTATAAATTGAATTTTAGATGTTTTGGCAGCATTACATTTGGCATCATTTAAAAACCATAATCACAAACTAATGCAAAATCTAAATAAATATGTAAATTCCAGTGCAGAATTGTAAAATACCATCTGCTAGTGAGCTCCATAAATAAACTATTCACTCTTTCTTAATTCACTTTAAATAATAAAAAGATAGTTTAAACTAGCATCGTAGATGTCTCTTCGTTACTCCAAACGTTTTTATCTAACAAATGTACAATGCTGCGCTTCCTGATTGTCACAACTATTCCATTGCAACACAGTCGCCCGTAAATTTGTCTGACTTTTATTGCATCATAATCGTTTAATTGTGACAGGAAGTAGCAATCTGCACTATCGTACAAAAATTTGGCAAACATTGCAAGTTGAAGCAAAAAACTTAAGTTTTGTCACAGCTACTAGCTTTTCTTACCAATACAAAAGAAACATTTTGACTAACAGTGTTAATTATAAAAAGTTGACTTTATTTTTCTAAAAACAAAAATTGACCCAACGGTAAAAACTTGACTTTTGATTGACCTATCAAATTAAGAATATGAAACTTACTCTTTGTATCAAGAACTTTTAGGAAATACCACGCCGCTCAAGCTTATTGCCCGAAAATTGACTTTATTGAAAAAAACTTGCCCTAGTCATCCTTAATAATTTTTACTCTAGAGATTTTGGATAGTTACCACTGTGCAATTAAATTTACATTAGTGCAGCCAAAGGACGCTTTTTCACTCAAGTAATGACCTGTTTTTAAACTTAAAACCAAGTTGAAGATAAGAGTGTCGACATTTTAATTTTTGTCTCAGTAATGCATTACAAGTAAATAATTGATAGTTTGTTAATAAGAAACATGTTGAATACAGTAGTGATTTTTCAATGATATTCGATTTATTATAGTGCAAATGCATTTTTCTCAAATCCAAAAATAACTCGGGTTTTGCTAATTATTTTTTATCTCGGAGTTTTAAAAGTTAGTGCCAAATAAAAAATTTTAATTCCAAGTAGAAAAAATTTGAAAATAAGACTTGCATTGAACTTCGAATCTACATTTACTCCTACCTGTTGATTAGTGGTTATTGGCCCACAAAATATTAATTACAACGCTTATCGACAGTAATAAAAACGATTCATAAAAGGCAGTTAGTTTACATGTATTCTTACCTGATCTTTTAATTCTTCTTCCTCTTTTTTATGGGAGTCCGGCAAAGGTTGATCAAATACAGAGTGAAAGAGATAGCTTTCAGTGAGAGGAACACTTAATGCCAAGTTGATAACACCGCCCATAGAGACGTCATCAGCATGCCCGAATGACCGGCAAGTATGCACCAAGTTGTTGTTTCTAAAAAGTAAAAATATGATGATAAAAATACCAGGTGCTGAAGTCAAGACTGTAAGCGATGAGTTCAGCCCCTAGCTTAAATTGCTGATTGGTCAAATCGGCCGAGGTTGATTGCGTATGGTGTCAGCAGATGACGTAGCTAGTTCAAGCTCAATCTCACTGCCCCTATACTTTCATAGCTGAAAAGAGTGTTTCGGTGATTTAGATTGGTGGCCGTTACACGGAGTAATCACTGTCGTAGCCTGAATACCGATTTGACAACACTTGTTGTATAAGAGTAATCGTTATCTGCAAATAAACAAACCATAAGCAATCAATAATAAATTAACTAAGACCACAAACTTACTGGCAATTGTGACTTTTCATTTTGTTTGAAGGCAATTTAGTAAACATAAAATTTGATTTATAAACCTTAAGATTTTGCGCCACAAAAATATAGAACTTCATTACCCAAAACCCCAATAACACCGTGGCCTGTACAATACTTGATATTGTCTAATATCGAAGCTCTGTCCAACAGTTTGTTTAGCAAGGTTTGTGAAAAAATTTCGAAATAAGATACACGAGATTGCAAACAAATTTAGTCTAAAATTGAACAAGAATCACCAGCAACATAAATTGAATAAAAAAAACCAACGGTTTGACACAAAGAACTGAGTTTGTAAATTAATTTAATCAAAACCAAAACTAAAATAGCAAGTGCCATTATGCGGCACCAACAAAGAGTAAAAGAGAAAATGTCAGTTGATTGTAACTACAACTGCCAGCAGCTTACATGCAACTAGACCATGAGGCTGTGGCATGGCTGTTACAAATTTAAAAATATCTCAAGTGAGACCGGCGACCTACACAAATCCTTGTCTAAAAGATTTCAAATTTGCCACCTGGCAATGTGTCAAGTTTCAAGGTTGTTTTCAATAACGTGATATCAACACACTTTGCGTACTTTGTAAAAGTGTAAGTATTTCTATTCTTTATAGATAGAAAAAGCTTCAATTCCAGATGAAAGCCTATTTTCTCTAGAGTAATAAAATTATAGCGGTAGCGTGCACCTCAAACGTGACAACGGGTTAGCTGGATCGATTGTCTTTTATTTTAATTATGTACAATACACGCAAAATGTTTCTCCTCGCAGATTCGCAAGATGTGCCAGCAAACATGTTTAGGATGTAAGCCAAAAGGCAACAAAAAACCAGAAAATATTTTTGGTAGGACTTGCTTTCTGATAAAGCAAAAATATATTACAAGTGCAAGACGATAATGATGCTTAGATATAAAAATGAAAAGAAGAAAATAGATCTGCACTATTTTTATCTTTTATCGTGGAGCTAGTCACCTGATCTGTGGAGCTACCAACCAAAACCAAATAACCAATCATGAGGGTTCAGCGGAAAAATAACTCCCAAGAGTAAAATCCCGTCCAGGGCAAAATAATCATTTTCCTAATATGAAATTCTATGCATTTGTGTAAGTGCAAATGCATCCGGAAAGAGATACATTTTAGATTACTAGTCTCACAGCAAAGGGCAGACGCATTTTGGCCTAAAGTTTCTATCAAATTTTAAATAAAACTCACCCAACCCAGAAATTCATAAATCTTGTCAGTGCTCTTGAAACACAATACCCGGCCCCTGTTTGAAAATGAATTTTTGCCTTTTGATTCCGGTAGTTCGTCTAAAAACAAGACTAGTTGATTCAAGGAGATGCTAAACATCTTGCTATAAGACCATTTTTTTTAAAAAGCAAAACTTTTCTTTTAAACACCCAATAAAATATTTAAATGTCACCTCGCCTAACTGTTAGCAAACTGACGTTATTATGCTCAAGTAATTTGTTGGTGGTACCCAAATTTAATTTAGCGCTGAAAAAAGCTGTTTTGCCAACCACATTGCGTGAGGCTATCATTTGTGGCAAGATCAAAAGGAAAAAACTGAGACAAAGTAGAACAAAAGATCCTTACAGCTAAACAACTCGGACGCAAGTACAATAATCATAAACAAACCAACTGCGTTACCTGCATAACAGCTCGTGGTTGTTAAAACGCGTTAAAGAAAGGTGTCAACCCTGTAGAGGCCAACGTTGCAAAATGGAAACAGGTGCTTGATGGCATAAAAAACTATTTTTGAGATCAAGTGTGTTGACAGCCTTTTGCATCTGGTTTTATAAAGAATAAGCTTTGCTCTTTGCAAAAATGATCGGGTTTTATTAAATATATTTAGCGTAAATTTTATACAAAATATGTCCTAAAGCGTGTTTTCTAATTCCTTATTTATTTCTTTGTTTAAAAGAAATCTGTATATTTTTGGCAGACACACATGATTGTTAATGATTTCACCTCAGTTGTCAGTACATCCTATATTGTTTCTAAATTATGCTTTTCACCTTGCCCTACGATGCCGGAAACTCTGCACCAATCAACAGCCGCCTCAACGTGGTGGTGTGGTCCCCGGCCCCGTTTCAGTTGGGTCGAAATGGCTGTTGGCCTTCCCGAGGGTCCCAGTTACCCCGGGCACTCCCCATTCATTTTTTCGCTATGCTGCCCCCTGAACGACCGCAGAAGGGCAGCACACAGCATCTTTAAAATCGGTCGCCTGTTCTCACTTTCTCTTCTCTCCTGCCTTACTCTTGCCCTCCTTCGTCTCCTCATTCTTCTTCTTCTCCTGATGAGCGGTAACGTTCATCCTAACCCTGGCCCCTATTTCCTTGCTGAGTGTGCGCTGGAAATGTGACCTGGCGGGGCAAGTCAGTGCAATGCTGCGCTTGCTCCAAATGGGTCCATCTAAGGTGCTCACAACTTTCTTTATCTAATTTCAGAGCTCTTGGCAGCTCTCACTCTTGGAGCTTCCCCCCTGCCGTAACACTGTGACTCCCCCTTCCTCGGACTCCTCCGGCACGTATACCTCCACTGTGGAATCCGGCCCCCCTCTGCTAATGCTGCACTCTTCCCCCACCCTCGTCTCCAAACTTCTTATCCCCCATCTGCCCATCTTATATCTCCTTCCCCTGCCCTCCCACCACCGTCCCTTGCTCCTGGCTATACTTCTGCACCTCCTGCCTCCTCCCCTCCCCCTGACTCTCTCAGGGTTCTTCAATGGAATGCTGGAGGTCTTCGAGCCAGGAGTACTGAACTGCTTCACTTTCTTTCATCCCATCCTGTCGACCTTATCTGCATTCAGGAATCCAATCTTAACTCATCTTCCTCTTTCCAGATTCCTGGAATCTCTGTTCTCCGTTCTGATCGCACCCACTCCCGGTCTGGCATTCTCTCTTCTGATGCCTCGCATGCCAGTGGCGGCGTTGTCATTTTCGTCAGACAGGGCCTATCCTTTTCTGAACTTTCTACCACCTCTCTTTCTTCGCTCGATCCCTACTCTGATTATGTAGGGGTCAACATCTCTCCTAACAAATCCTCCTCGGTGTCATTTCTTAATGTGTATGCCCCCCCCTATTCGCTCCTCCCCAACGGATGGCAGAACCGATTCCTTCTCTCCCTCAATTCTTCCCTCCTCCAGAAATCTCTTCATTCTGGGGGACTTCAATTGCCATCACCCGCTTTAGGACTCAAGAGGTACTTCCGACCCCCGTGGGGAGGAAGTATTCGACTGGGTCATCTCCTCAGACCTCCTCCCCTCAATGACCCTGACACACCCACTCTTCTCCATCGCTCCTCTGGCAGTCGCTCCTCTCCTGACATTTCCTTTGCTCCTTCTACTCTTGCTTTTTCTTGTTCCTGGGAGGTGCTTCAGGACCTGGGTTCCGACCACCTACCAATTCTTCTATCTATCCCTCTCTCTCCGGTCTTTCGCCCCAACGAGCGTCCCCCTTCCTTCAATTTTCAGAAAGCTCGCTGGGATAACTTTGCCTCGTACTTTGACTCTCACTGTCCTTCTGCAGAGGAATACTCGTCTCTTTCTCTTTCCTCTGCAGCTGCTCTCTTTACCTCTCTGGCAATGAATGCGGCCAAATCTTCCATTCCTTTCGGCCGCATCAAACGCCCTCCTAAAGCCTGGTGGTCTGCTGAGGTGGAAAAAGCGGTTGGTGAAAGACGCAGGGCTTTCGCTACTGCTCACAGAAGTGATGAAGATCGCCAGGCTTACATCTCCGCTTCTCGACGTGCCTCGTCAGTCATTGCCAAGGCCAAGGCTGAGGCATGGCAGACGACCTGCACTTCTCTGTCACCTAAATCTAATCCTAAATCTGTGCACTCTCTTCTTCGCTCTATCGCTGGCTCTCCTTCCTCGTCTTCCTTCTCTCCTAATTTTCCTAACTGTTCTTCTCCCAGGGAATCGGCTTCGGTTTATGCCGCTTACCTGAGGTCTTACTTTTCCGTTTCTCAGCCAAAGGCCCTGTGCAGCAGAGCCAGAGGCTACCTCACTGAGCTCCGCCGAGCCACGTGCTCTGTGGAGTTTCACTCGTCCTTTTGCTCTCCCTTCTCTCCCGCTGAATTTCTTGCGGCTGCCTCCAACCTCTCTTCATCCACTGCCACTGGTCCAGACAAAGTTGCCTATCCCATGCTAAAGCATCTTCCTCGCTCTGGCATGAATTTACTTCTTCACATCTTCAATCTTTCTTGGTCTTCACATTCCTTTCCTTCCATCCGGAAGACATCTTCTATTATTCCCATACATAAGATGGGAAAACCTCTCGACTCTCCTGCTTCCTTTCGGCCTATCCCTCTCACCTCCTGCGTATCAAAGCTGTTTGAACGCATCATTCTATCCTGTCTTCTCTTTTTTCTGGAATCTAATTCCATTCTCTCTTCCCGCCAGGCCGGTTTCCGCCCTGGACGGTCTACACTAGTCCAAATTCTGTACCTTTCTCAGTCCATTTCGGAGGGGTTTAACAAACCCAGGCCGGGCTCTCGGACGATCCTGTCTACTATCGATTTCTCTAAAGCTTTTGACTCTGTCTGGCATCCCGCCCTTCTCCACAAACTTATTTCGACTGGCCTTTCTCCTTGCTTTGCTCGTTGGACTCAATCTTTCCTTTCTGATAGGCGCGCTTCTGTGGTTTATCAAAATCACAAAAGTCGTTCCTTTCGAGTCCGTCGAGGTGTTCTGCAAGGATCCGTTCTTGGCCCTGTACTTTTCTTTCTCTTCATTAATGATCTTCCGGCTTCTTTGCCTTCTTCCGTCAGCTGCTCTCTTTACGCTGACGATCTGGCCATTTGGTCCTCCTCCCCCTCGGTCCCTACGGCGGTGGAGGCTACACAAGGAGCTCTGTTTCGATTGGAGCGCTGGTCTGAGTACTGGTGTCTTCCTCTCAATCCGAGCAAATAAGAGGCCTCCTTCTTCTCAGTGGATCCCCACCAAGCTAACCTCCAGCCCAACCTCCTCCTACTCGGCTCCCGCCTCCGTTTTAATCCCACTCCAACTTTTCTTAGGGTCACTTTCGACCGCACTCTTTCCTTTTCTAAGCATGTATCTTCGCTGAAGGCCAAGTATTTCCCACGTCTCAAGGCCTTAGGCTGTATCTCTGCTTCCTTATGGGGCCCCTCCAAGGAGTCCCTCTCTGTTCTGTATAAATCTTTTCTTCGACCCCTTCTCATCTACGCTTCACCCGGATGGTTTCCTTTTCTAAGCGCTACCAATATCACCAAATTGGAATGCCTTCACCGAGCGGCTATTCGCGCCATTACCGGCTGCCTCTCGTTCTCCGCTATCCCTCTTCTACTCACCGAGGCCTCTCTACCTCCCCTACGAGTCACTCTGACTCACTTCACTCTTTTTCTTATGAGCGGGCACTTCGTCTCCCAACCTCCTTTCCCATCTCAGGTTTGGCCAGACTAGGAGTGAAACCAAGACTCTGCAGATCGTCCTGGAGAGCTCTTGCGTCCACTCACCCGCTCATGTTTCCTTCTACTTGTTCTAGGGAGGCTCTTGTTGTTTGCCCTTCCTTTCCTCCTTGGAGTCTGCCTTCGTTCACGGTGGAGTCCACCCTTTCCACTCCATGCTCTCGCTCTGATCCCCCTCACTCTCGCCAAGGTGAGGCTCTCGCCCACCTTGACTCTCTCCCCCCTCATGATCTGGTGCTCTGGACAGACGGCTCTGTTCCTTTTCCTTTTGGCAAGGGCGGCTCCGGCGTTCTTGCCAATTGCTCTTTCTGTGGCACTGAGGCCACTCTTTTCTTTTCGGCAGGCCCAGTTTGTTCCAGTTTTTCCGCTGAAGCCTGCGCCATTCTGCAGCCTCTTTGCTGGTCTCGGCAACACCATAAAGTCTGCCATTTTTCTTCTCTTCTTCTTCGGTCTGACTCTCGTTCTGTCCTCGCCACCCTGTTCTCTCCTCCACCTTTCCTGTTATCTCAAACTCTGTGGCAGATCTGGCAGGAACTGTCTTTTTTCTCCTCCTGTTCTATCAGACTACAATGGGTCCACGGACACTCGTTTCTCCCGGGGAACGACACAGCTGATGAGCTTGCCAGACGGGGAGCGCTGCTTGCGCCCTCCGCAATCCCTTGTAGTCTCTCTCCTCTTATCTCTCGTATCCAATCTCGTCTTTTCTCGGACTGGAGGCGTACTGCCTCTTCGAAGTATTTTGACTCACAGGTTCCCTCAATTTCCACTGAGGAACTTGTGCTCCCTCGTCATGCTTGCTGTGTCCTCTCTCGTCTTCGCTGCAATGGACACAGCCTTCTTTTAGGTTCCTATCTCTCCAGGATAGGCAGAATCGAGAACTCTTCTTGCAGCGCCTGTGGACACTCGTCCCAGGACATCTCTCATCTCATTCTGCACTGTCCAGCTACGGACTCTTTGCGCCGCTCACTCTTTGGAGACTCTCTGTCTCTCTATGACCTCTGGTCCAGACCCTGGGGAGTTGCCCGGCTTCTGGGGCTCCATGGTCTTCCGCTATGCCCCCACCCCTCGGAAGGGGTCGGGTAATCAACAACAACAACAACATGCCGTAAACTTATCACAAGTTACTTGGTAGTTACATTATTGAACTTTGCGTTTTTTGGTGCAGTAAGTAAGAATTCAAACTGGCAACATCACTGCTTTAAGCGCAACCTAATTTACTACACAAGAAAATTTACTCATAGTACTGTATTGTATTTCGTGTTAACTGCATCGAAGTGTCTCTGCGTTGAATTTAGCTATCCGTCCTTTGGAATATTGTTGTTGCTTGCTTTTGCTGTACTATGGTACAAGAAAATTACTTCTCTATCGATGCTGCATTTGGATTTATTTGTGAAGAATTGTCGGGCAATAAATTTATTATTTTTTATATGATCATAAATGTTAGTGAGATAAGCGCGATGCAAGAATGTTTCTACGCCAAGTGAATAAATCATCTTTTAAATTATTTAGTTCTTTATGACAGTGGTTCTCAAATTGTGCGTCGCAACGCCCTGGTGAGTCGTTTGAAATTTCGTAGGGCGTCGCACAGCCATTCTGTTCGAAACTACACTCAAATAAGCAAAGAACGGAAAATTCGAATGCAAAAACTACAGCTTTATAACTTAAGTAAGCAAACCGTTTTTGATATTGAGAGCAGAAGTGGATACTCGAATGCAGGTAATGTACTATTTCCGCCGGCTCACTCTTCACGCATTCGAATTTTTTCTATTATTAAGTAATAGCCATTACTACAGCTTAAAACTTTTTTTTGTTGCTCAAAACGTATTGCGTAACTCATTTAGTAAAAAGTCAGTTATAAAATGGATGGAAACAGCAAGTTAATGTTGCAGGCTAAGCATAAATCTTTGATTAAAGGTGAAAAACCTAAAAAGAAATCTCGCAAGTACAGCGAGACTTATTTGGATTTCGATTTTAAGTTTATCTTTCAAAATGGTGAGTAAAAACCTCAGTGCGTGATTTGCAACAAGATATTGGTCAGTGAGAGCATGTTGCCGAACAAACTTAAACGACATTTGGCATCATCACATCAACAATTTGCAAGTAATCCCAGAAGTTTTTTTGCTCGAAAATTAAATGATATGAAGAGCCAAGTATCTACCATTTCGAAATTTACTCAATTCCCATCAAAGTACTACACAGAATTGCTAAGTGTAAAAAACCTCACAGCATTGCTGAGGAAATAATACTACCTGCTGCAATCGATCTTGCAAGTACGATGATAGGAGAAGGTGCTGCCGAAAAAATAAGTTAGTACCGTAATCCAATTAGACGAAGCGACTGAAGGCAGTCGAGATGCCCACCTAATTTGCTACGTGTGTTTTGTTGACTTCTCTGACCACAACTTGGTAGAAGAGCTACTATTTTGAAAGCCTTTTGAACTTGGTTGCCGAGGAATTTATCTTTTCAATACAATCGACGATTTTTTTCACAAATAACTTAGATTGGCGAAACTGCATTAGCATATGGACACATGGCGCCACAGCCGTGTCTAGCAGTCGCTCTGGACTGCGAAGTCCTATTCAAGAACGTGCCCCAGTGGCCATGTGGATGCATTGCATGATTCACAGAGAGGCATTGGTGGCTCGTGAACTGAGCCCGGAACTTGGTGCTACAGTTGAAATCTCACCTAAGTTATTAACTTCATCAAAACACGGCCATTAAAATCAAAAGTGTTTGTAAAACTTTGTGCGAAGATGAATGCAGAGCATCGAAGTTTGCTGTTTTATTGTTTGTCCAAGTGGCTCTTGCTTGGAAAATCATTTGAGCAAGTCTACGAGCTGGTGGAAGAACTTCATAAAGTTTTGCAAAAAGAAAAGAATCAAGTTGCTGATCATCCAAACGAGACCGAATTTTAATAAAATTTGCTTGTTTGTGTGATATCTTTGCTAAATTGAATAGACTGAATCTGTCTATTCAATGGGCTGATAAAAATATGCTCGACATTTTGGATGAAATTGCAGCGTTCACAAAAAAAGCTGTCTGTGTGAAAGGAAGATATTGCAAATGTGTCCGGAAGTTCTCAGCACTTCTCTTTTTTGTCCAATCTGATTGAAAAGAAAAATATGACGCTGCCTTCAGATTTGCGAAGCGCATTCGTGCAACATCTATCCAAGCTCGCGTTGAAGTTCGCACAGTACTTTCCAGAAGATTTATCAAGCTATAAATGGATTCGCGACCCTTACGTCCAACCTATCCCATCTTCCTTTACAGATTGCTGATCAGTTTATGCAATCTTTTTTGCATTTACCACAGCACAATGAGGTATTTGTGCACACAATGCGCATCTTCTTGGCGACACCTATTCTAGATCGTAATTGATTTCATCGAATCTCACAGCTTTGCTTGGCAGAGCTGTTGGTCCACCAACAGGTTTTCTTTGGTATTCTACTTTGATATGCGCGTTGGCAATTTCTCTTCGCAAATTAATATGAGTCGCGTTGCACAAGCTGATGTGGTTTAAAAAACTTGTAACCCTCCAAAACAAAGAGGTATACAATATGCGAAAACAAACTCCACCACCATTTGCAGGAACGAAGTCGTGGTCTGCACGTTGGAACCATTAATTGCATACATCAACGCCTCCATTTTTCGATTGTACATTTTAAGGAAAACAGTTAGTTTACGGTCTTTTTTACTTACTTTTACCCTTCTTACTACCTGTTAAATAGGGTTAACACCATAGTAATTATTTGCGACAGTAATGGGGCAGCAGTCATTCCATTCGAAACAAGCAATCGAGCCGTACAGAAGGCACCGCTTATTATGACCACGGATAATATGACCAGCCGCCTATCATGACCAATTTGATACGGTCCGGAATTTCTCCATTTAAAATTCTTCGTTTAATATGACCAAATTTCGGATAATATGACCAACATTTTCTCCATCTCTCTTATTACAGTACAGTATTTTTGCACCTAAAACAAACTAACGTACGTGCGTAACATTTTGAATTTGTTTTGCGGTGCTTTGATATGTTACTTTGATTAAACGTTACTTGAACTGTTATTTAGTTTGTTATGATATACCACCGCTTGTACATATTGTTACATACTGTACTAGAGTACTGACAGACCTTCCACCAAGTGGATCTAGTATAGATCCCGCAAGTGTGGCGGTCTAAGCTATGCTTTATTAAAAGCCTCTAGCTTCTTGTCGGTCACCAACTGCACTGAAGAGACCTGATAGGTCGAAACAGTGTCACTGTCTGCAGTTTTGCTATGTGCATCGCTAGCCTCTTGCATTACTATACATGTAAGACCTTGTGACCATTAGGCTGTGACAGCACAATTGTTCTAGCAGTTGCTAGACTTAGTGTACCTGCGACAACCGCCACTCATTCACGAGTGATACGGCTTCGCAGAGTACTGACAGACCTTTCACCAAGTGGATCTAGTATAGGTTCCACCAGTGTGGCGGTCTAAGCTATGCTTTATTAAAAGCCTCTAGCTTCTTGTCGGTCACCAACTGCACTGAAGAGACCTGATAGGTCGAAACAGTGTCACTGTCTGCAGTTTGCTAAGTGCATCGCTAGTCTTTTGCATTACTATACTGTACTTAGTTTTACCATCTTGTATCGTTACAGTACTGTACTTTGTTTTACTGCCAACGTCACACTGTTACTTCGGTAAAACAATGAATTTGACGGTATTTGGACTTCTTGTGGCTTACGTTGTCGCTTCAGGCGCGGTTATGGCGACTTTGGTTTATGACCAAATATTATGACTATTCGGATATTATGACCAAAATGGTCTGGTCCCAAGGTGGTGATATTAAGCGACGCCTACTGTATTATCAAAAATTGAAAGTTTTTCTGGGTTGTTTTTGCAAATCTTTCCTCGCTATCAAAGGGCAGCGACCTGTTTTGTAATCTATTATTGCACCGCATGCTCTTATATTTTCTACAACGAGATCGGTGAGTAACGTATAGCTACTGTAGTAAAAAAGTTAACAAAGAAGACAACATGTTCAGATTTGTTTGTAACAGGGCATGTTTTCCTTACAGGATTTCCAGGTGGGCTCGTTCTAGTTAAATCTTTGCCGCAATATGTTTCCAAGTTATATGGAAATCCATGACAGGCTTAACCTTGGTATTTGGCAGCTTCAACCTTGTTATATTGGTTAGCACTACAGAGGCTACAATATGACACCATAGATTTGTCAATGCTCAGGTCTTCATGAAACACACCATAATGCTAACTGTTAGCTTGCGGGAGAACCAGAAAGGCTAGCACTTTTGCTATTTTCGACTACGCGAGGTTTACTTGGTCGAAAATTAGCAAATATACCTTTACAGCACGGAAGAAATCTATAGACATTGTTTTTAAGAATCATTGGGCTACCAATTTGTCGGATAGTATATTTCGGCAGGAAGACTGATATCCCCTACTCAATAAATAAATCTAAAAATTTTCTCATCTCAGCATGTTGTTGTTGTGATTACCCCTCATCTTCCTCGGGATGGAGGTACGGTACGAACGGCCATTTAGATTCATGCCGTCAAGCTAATTGAAATTAGGCTAGGGGAAAGATATCAACCCATTTTAAACCAGTCATGAGTAACTGGTAGCCCCACCACCAACAAGGCGGACTACCACTGTGGGTACCCAAGAGTCGCCTTTTGCGACATGCTGGATTAGTAACTTCACAATTGTTACCCGGTGAAGTACGAGTAGGCCACCTGTCTGCCACATAAAGGTGGAGGCGTCTCGTTAAGTGACTCGCCCAAGGACACAACAAGCAAGTTTGCCGGCTTGTTCTCCACACTATTCCTTTTTTATGCTGAGCGCCAAGCAAGGAGGCTGTGAATACCATTTTTTAAAGTCTTTTGGTATGAGTTGACTTAGGGAATGAGCCCCAGGTCTACCGACCACGAAGCGGACACTCTAGCCACTACGCCATCGCGCCGGTTCTCATCTCAGCATCGACTTTGAAGTTTGCCATGATTTAGCTCTAGTGGCGTACATGTTTGTGTGATCAACCAATAGAGCAATTATGGCATCAGAAAAAATAGACAAAATTATCGTTGTGTCACTTCTATCACTATCAACAACCAAAAGGATATGTCTTTCAAACAAAAGGGTATCAAAAGTGTGTACTCGTCTGTTTACGGGTTAGCCTTTTTTTTGCAAGTGTCGTGCTTTCAGTTGACTGTCTAAAGCGCAAAAACTTTGTTTTATTCACGTGAGTCATGAGTATCATTGCTTTTTGGATATATTATGTTTTGTTACGTATTTAAGGATATATTGTGCAGTAACAACTTAAATTTGGAAAACATTATTGTATAGAAAAATAAAGGAAGATGACACTTATCGGTTGGCTGAGGAACTTGAAGCTCAGAAAACTTTTCTTCCTTCAAGCATTATTTAGCCTCATGCTATATATTCCTGGCCTCATGTTCTGTTTGGATAACTAGTAGTAAACAATCGATTTGCCACATTTCCTCATGTTTTTATTGGTTTGAGGATTTCCTTAACATTGCATGTAACAGTCGCACAGGGTAAAAGAAGTTTTTCAAAACAAAAACCAAATAAAACATACTTACAGTCGACAGTTTTACAAGAAAGACTAAACAATTTGGGAATGCTATCTATAGGAAATGACATTGCTAAAACCATTGACTAGTTTTGGGGAGACTCGAATTTAATGACTCGACCTGAGTCGACTCGAATGCTATGACACTTTCATATTGGGTTTCAAAATTTGCATCATGCATTTTTGTATTTTTTGTTAAAGATAGCATACTACACGCAACACAAACGAACATAAATTTTTACTTTTGTAGAGTAGGGGCCCCGCCATTAGTTTTCTAAGTGGGAACCGAAATTCCTAGCACCGGCCCTGCTTGGTGTGATGTCAACCATTAAAAATCACGAAAATGTCAGGAGGCCTGACTTTTAACTTCGCACACAAAAATAACGGCTATGTATTAAAACACTACTGAGCTGTTTCAAGTCCTTTATGGCAAAATAAATAACTTATTATTTAAACTGTTGCGCAACGTCAAACAATGCGCTGCGAAAATTTCAACAAGAGATATTTTCCAAACACACGCCCCACAAATTTCATTATGACTAAAGCAAAAACTAAACCTATAATGATTTAATTTGCATAAGATTACCTGAAAATGCAGGAATTTATAAATGAATCCGAAAGCTATGAATACGCGTACCTTGTTTGTGAAAAAAACAGGGAAGTCGTACACCATACTCCCTAGAAGATCTTCGCGTACGACTAGAGTGGCAGGTATACCACAGGTTGGGAAGCACTGCTATGAACAGTGTGAGTATATATACAGATTACTTAGTTTGCATAACACGAGGCATTTTGCCTGAATGTAAATGGCCTCCAACAGACTAAAATTGAAAAGTTAAGCGCGTTGTAAAGAAGATGAGAAATTGATGATTGTCATAGTGTAATGCGCATTGGCCGTTTTTCAAAAAATTTTGACCAATGGCAGAGTCACACTCTGGCTACGATCTTCTCGGGTGCGACTGTCCAAAACATGATCATTACCATATTCAACAGGTAAAATGCAAACGCAGCTATTGGCTCTCTTATACTTCCTTGATGTACAGTATGACGTCTTCGTCGTAGCTTTACTTTAATAACATAGTAACGTCACTGATGAAAACGTCACAAAGGTTCTGACAGAAAACTGTTTTCAAAAGCTACTTTAAAATGTATATGTTTTACAAAACATACAACAGCGATTTTAAGGTGTCTACGAGAAAGTCATCCCTTCCTAACAAATGTAGCAACTTTACCTTCCCAAACAAGATATGTTTAAATACTTTGTTTTGTCGGCAACAAACCAGAAGCAGAAAGTTGTGTGAGTTAATATCTGTGTAAAAAAAAATCACAGCATGCATTAATATTAGTATGCAATAACCCGCGATGCAATTGACGATAATGAAAAAAGGCTTGTGTGGGGAAAATGCCGGCAACGATGCTTGTTGTGTCCTAAGATAAGGTGCTTAACAAAAAATCTCCCTCTTCATGTGGCAAACAGGTGGTGGGGCCAAGCATTTAACCCATCTCACTGCCAGATACGGCACACACAACATCAGAGCATGAGCCTGTACGTATGAATGAACGAGTGCCCGAATACATTCACTGGCTTGATTCAACAACTGCACTGCGGACGTCGTCCGATTACAAGCCTTTACCGTGATATTTTAGTCGTAAATATTTACCCCAAACCCATTTGGCCTGCTCTGTCTTCCAATGTAAATAAATTCTTCATCAGGTTTGTAATTGTTAAGTAACCTTGGCAATGTTTGTGTGTTCACGTATACATCATCATCGAAATGGCACCACCAACTAAAAAAAGCGTTGATCAGAAGGATACAAAGTTACCTCCCTAACCGGCGCCATAATGTAGCTTAAATTGACAGAATTGTGTGGTCAAAAGATATGAAATCAATTTCTTTGTCCAATCGTGTCAAAGAACTTAAAAAGCAGCATTCACAGTATTTTAGCTTGTCGCTCAAAGCGTGGAGAAGAGTATCAAGTTTGATTCGTATCATGTAAAAGGAATTCAACAGGATTTCTCCACCTATACGCGGCAGGTGATTAGAAGGGCCGAGCAGCCAACCTGTCGTGGTGGCTCAGCTCCACTAACAATTAGCCACAGAGCACGATAACTGGACATTATCAAATTTCAATCGAATTTTGATTGGAGGCATCCACAACCAGGTGTGTTTAAAAATGTAGTGAGGGTAGAAGCCATCTCTTCGCATTGTAAGAAGCAATTACAGCCTTATTAAGGTGTTAGTCCACTTAAAATAAAGGTCCAACTTAAAGCAATGCAGAAATACATAAATGAACAAAATATATTGAAACTATTACATTTTCAATAAACTGTGCGAGGTGAAAGAATGCTGTGGGCAAACAATTCTTGTGAAAAGCGTGGAAAATAACATTTACAGTAATCTAGAAATCTTACGTCACTCATTACATGAAAAAATCCTTTTTTCAAATATTTTCATTATTCTTACAAGTGTTAGGCTGTTTTTTGAAGTTTTTTTTATCTTTCCTGGCTCTACGGGGCGATATTATTTTATGTTTTGAGAATAATGCGTGGGTACTGCCAAGATGCCCAGTTGCTTGCTGGCCACATTTCATGCTGCTCTAACCTCATTTCTTAAGTCATAAACGAAACATTAAATTGATGAAAGGTCATGATATTGCATTGAAAATGCCATATTCACAACATCTCTCCCTCTATCAGCAGGCTTGTCCATGGGACATATTTTTCTGTCCCATTCCATAGCAGTTCATGCCCATCCCATCCCATCCCATCCCATGGGATTCCCATCAAAATACAATTCAATAAAAGTTATTAAATTTATGAAAATTTAAGTATAATATGTACTAGATAAGACTACACGTACAAAGAGAGATACAAAACGACAAAATTTATTGACTTTGTTAACTTTAAAGTTCAGAAGAGTTCACAATTTATTATCATTCTGGCACTCATATTCCGAGTTACTGTGCTCATTCAGCAAATTTTCAATTCCCTGCTCATCAACAAGCATGATGCGCAAAGCAGTGTTGCCAGATCGAAACGAAGCTCCTATACCGCAGAGAGGACAAAATTACACCATCTATAATTTTTCTCAAAAACCACCTAAATTCAAAGAAACACCGGTAAACCACTCACTAAATATCACTAAAGTTTCAAATTATCTTTAAAAACTATTTACCTATCTATTTAGCAATTGAAAGGCAAGGGGTAAGTCAGAAATCTAGCTCTCAATGATATGCAATTTAACTCACCCATCAAGCCCACCAAACTTTAAATTTAACGCTAAAACTAAACCAGGACCAAGACTAACCTCACTTAAAAGCGAATTCATTCAAAACTGAAATTTTCTGCCTTACCCCTTCTCTTTCAATTGTTGGATAGCACCGTTGGTAGTAGCCTTGAGCTCGATCGCCCAAAGTGGCCAGATCAACATAAATTTTAGGTTTTAGTATCCCTTACCAATGCTTGCCTATTTATTTAGGTATAACGTTATCAAAAGGCTATCACATGGCTACTGCCCCATAGGTCCCATGGGAAATGTAATGCGTGCAGTCCCATCCCATCCCATCCCATGGGACATTTCCCATGAGATTCCCATGGGAATCCCATTCCCATGGACAAGCCTGTCTATCAGTATCGCCCCCGATGCGGGTATCGAAAAACTCGCGATTACTCTTACCTTTCATGACAGCTGAGTGAGCCGAGTTACGAAGGTAAAAGAATTCACTTCCTATCTTTCGATACTATTTGCTCGCTATTTGTCAGCTACTAAAAAATTGAGATATTCTGCTAAGAGTCTGACTTGCTCAAGGACTTAAGCAAAGTCGTCAGCTTTTTTTCCCACCCTGATTTTTTTTTGCTAAACGTGTAGTTGTTACCCAACCTTTTACGATAAATGGGGGCATGGCGGAAGACTATGGAGCCCCAGAATCAGGGATTGTTCTCAGGGAAGAGGTCGTAGGAAGACACAGTCACCAAAGAGCAAGCGGCTCAAAGAGTCCGTAGCTGGACAGTGCAGAATAAGATGAGAGGTGTTCTGAATTGGATGACCGCAGGCGCTGCATGAAGGATTTTGGATGGTGCAAATTCTAGAGAGATAAGAGTTTAACAGCATGCTGTGTTGGTTGCAGCAAAGACGAGAGAGGATGCAGCGAGGGTGACGAGAAAGCATAAATTTCTTAGCGGACACCGAGGAGACTTGTATGGCAACGAATTTAAATGAGACCTTACGCTGCCAGTCCAAGAAAAGAGATGAGTGTATATAAGAGTTAAGAAGAAAGACTACTAGAGACTGCAGAAGACAAGAGTAGCGCACTCCGCCTGGCCAACTCATAAGCCGCGTCGTTGCCCGGAAGAAATGAGTGTCCAGGGAACCATTGTAGCCTAATAATAAAGGGGTTGAGAGAAGACACTTCCTGCCAGATATGCCAGAGAGTTTGAGGTAAAAGGAAGGACGGAGAAGAGGAATGTGTATTGAGGACAGAGCGAAAGTCACTGTGGAGAAGAAAAGAAGAAAAATGGCAGACATGTTGGTGTTGCGCAAACTTGCGAAGAGCTTTCAGAATGGCGCAGGCTTCGGAGGAAAAACTTTAACGAACTGGGCGTGCCGAAATATATAGAAAGGGTCGCCTCAGCGCCACGAAGTGAGAAGTTGGCAAGAAGGCCAGAGCGACTTTTGCCAAATAGAAAAGGAACAGAGCCGTCAGTCCAGATCACCAGATTGTGAGATGGGAGAAAGTCAAGGTGAACAATTGCCGCACTTTTGCGAGAAAGCGTTGGGTCAGAGCAGGAGCATGGAATAGAAAGAGTGAGTTCCACAATAAAGGAAGGTGGGTTCCAAGGAAGAGAGCCGCTCTAGGAAAATTAAAAGAAAGCACGAGCTGGTGAATAGACCCAAAAGTTCCCCAGGATATTCTGAAGAGTCTTGGTTCACTCCAAGTCTGGCCAAACCTAACACGGAAAAGAAGGTTGGGAGACAAAGGGCCTGCTCGCAAGAAAAAAAAGCGAAATGAATTGGCGTGACTCGTAAGGGGGGTAGAGACGCCTCAGAGAAGTGAAATAGGAAAGGATGAGAGGCAGCCGGTGATGGCCCAAATAGGAAAGCTGTGAAAACCATTTCTAAAGTCTTTGGCATGAATCGATGAGGTAATTAACCCATTTTTACCAACTGCAAAGCAGAAGCTTTTCCGAATACACCATTGAACCAGCAACGAATCTATGGGTAGTGGAAAAAATAGTACTTACCTTGTATTGCGCTCCATGTAGGTGTCAAATTCTTTTGAAGTTTTGCAACATAAATCAGCTCTGAAAATATGCGTAAAAGTTTAAATCACAGTTGATCTATTAGTCGATAAGGCGATTAAGTGGTTTGAATCGCCGTATATAGCTGTAATGATCGTAGGTTTGAGCCTCACGACGCTTGAGTTATTGTGTCTTCTTAAAACACTTTATGGCAATTTGCTCTTTTTTGTTTGCACTGCTTGTAGTAAACGTTTGCAGTTTATTGCTCAAGTGCTATCAAGCGAAAGATAAGTACATTGTCTCATTCATTTGTATTGAAAAATAATAATCGACACAATCTAAATTACGGTAACAAAAGTGCCATCAATAATATTGTGTTTGGCAATAAGAGATTGCAATAAGGCAATAACACCAATAGTGCCATTCTGAAAAGCTGGACACAGTGGTCGATTTTGCTACCTTTTTAAAAAAATGTTTTGCAATAAAGAGTCTAGATTTTCTTTGGGGAATATATCCCAAATTTTCGCTCCACAACTTTTATTGAACGTTGGGTTAAAAGTTTGTTTAAGTGCGCAAAAAAAGCAGGGTCATTAGAGGACCTAGTCCAGTAATAGCAAATAGAATTACTCGTACTTTAAAAAAGACTTGTCGAATAGTTTAGTGTTTTGCAGGCAGTGCACGCTGTTTTAGCCTATCAAGTTCATAGCAGTTGCTGATAGACAACTGGCAAAAGACTGTACATAAAGCGAAGCCTAAAGCTTCACACATGTGGAGACTTAACGATCTCTCCATGAGAATAAATAGAGGACTAAGTTGGCCATATCAACTACAGTCAATCTGCTCACTGCAATAGCACCTCAACAATCAGCTGTGACCAATTCGAACGACTGGCTGTGAACTGTCGTTCAAAAATATCTATAACAGGAACCTCAAACTGGCCGACCGAAAGCCAAATCCGGCCGCCATTCCGTGTTTTATGGCCCTAGTTAGATCACTTTTGCGATGGGCCAAATAGAATGGTTAGCAGATAAAAACTCACAAATGACACTTGTAGTCGACTTGAAATTCATTTATGCAAGCTTTCGTGAGCAAATGCTCACTTCTTCAGGAAAAATAAATAAAGACCAATGAATTAACTTAGATTAAATCAAATAACTTTGGCAATATGTACTATGACATCACAAAACAGTAAGATAGGTAATAGAAAGAAAAAAAATAGATGAACAAAAAAAAAACAATAGAGAAAAGAACAAAAAGTGGAAAAAGATAAAAAATAGTGGGGTAAAAACATTAAAAGTGGAGAAAGTAAATAAAGAAGAAACAGAAGAGGAAATAAGTGAAGAAAGAAGCCAATTATTGTTTTTTTATCACGAGAAAGCACCTGCCTTCTGGGCCAAGAAAGACTCTTTTTAAACTAATGTGATAAAAAGCTAAAGTCCTTACTAGACTTAAGAAGGACTTTTGATTTTTATCACATTACTTAAAAAAAGTCTTTCTTGGCCCAGAAGGCAGGTGCTTTCTCGCAGCCTGGGCCGTTAGTACGTCTTTCAGAAATGTCAGACAGAAACCGAACCTGCCAATCTGGAAGAGTAACCCCCTCACCACGATGTTCAGCCAGGGCCTTACTACTTGGCAAACGCTCTTTTCATGGCGGGACGGTGTGCCCCTGTCAGGGCACACCGTCAACAAGTTTCGAAGGCCAACAATCTTGTAGCTGAACATTGAAGACCTCACTGCAAGCAACATGAATGTACTTCAGCATCTCGCTGTGCAGTATGAGGCGCTCGTCATTCTGCTTCAGGAGACCCACTGCACTTGCGCAGATAAGCTAACAATGCCAGGCTTTGCACTAGCTGTGTCTTCTTTAAGCAGGAAGCATGGCCTTGCCACGATTGTCCATGACTGGCTAAAATGAACCTTTGTTGAACAATCTCCAACTACATCGGAGACTGAGTAGTTGTGCATTGACGTTGATGGTTATAGAATTGTCAATGTCTACAAACCTCCACCTACGCGATTGCAAGCGTTTGATCTCCCAGTGTTCCCTCACCCTATTCTCTATGCTGGCGATTTTAATTGTCCGCATTTCAACTGGGGTTATGGAACCAGCAGTGCCAATGGAGAATGCCTTGTTGCTTGGGCAAGCCTTAATGGCCTTGTCCCTCTCCACGATTCAAAGGATGTGGCCACCTTTCATTCTGGCCGCTGGAACACTGGCACCAACCCTGATGATAGCAAGATGCAGACCATGTGCCAAACAAGCTTGATGTTCAACATGAATCTCGTGTCCCATTTTTAGCATCATTGCAGCTCCATCTAAAACCAATGCTACAATGTGAATGTCCAGTAAAACCGTGAATTCCAAAACTTTGTCCCTCAATAGCTCAGTGGCACAAGTTGCATTTAAAGATCCATCAATGCTAACCAATCCAAGACTGTAGTATTTGCTCTTGAGTGAACATTCACACTGGCAAACCTCCTGTTTTTGATCGAAGTGTATTGATCAAGTGATGCTGAAAACCGCTTGCCACACTCAACCATTGCTTCAATTTCTTTGGCCATGTCGTGTTCCTTGTCATTGGCAAACTTGAGCACCAGCCTAGCTACAGTTTGGGGTCATGAGGAGCTTGCAATCCGTGAAAAGTCAGCAATCTACAAATGAATGAGCTGTAGGCAATTGCATAAAATGTGAATCCATCTTTTACAGTCATTTCAGCCGTCAATTCTTCAACAGACTGCTTCATGACAAAGGCAGTAACTGTAGATTGTTTGGTCTTTTTGGCTGGTGATTTTTCACTTTGATCCTCAGATACTGGGATACGAGCTTTGTGAACTTGAACGAGGTGATATCTCATAGTATTAGTTGATTGCATGGCCCCAGATGTCAACACTTTGCAGAGTTTTTCCCAGCAATGGCTGTAAAATGCCTCCCGATTTGCGATCGTACCATTATTTCTATGATTTTAGACAGACTTTTAGCACAATTTTGGGAAATAAACTTCAAGCAATGAATTAGAGGTTTTACCACTTTGATAACTGAAGCAGAACTGGATTCAAACACAAAATATATTTACCGATTAACCAGTTAATTTTACAAAAATTAGCCTTTAATCTGTTAAGAAAATTTTTCGGTTGATTCCAAGCACTAATTTTGCTTGAAAAAGTGAGCATTCGCTCACTAAAGCTTGCATCAATAAATATTTTAGTCAACTAGGAGTGTTATTTGTGAGTTTTTATATGGTAGTTTATTAGTCGACACGCTTCTACTATCATCAATTCTTAAGAATATTTAGGTATTCTAGTGTGCTGAATTACCAACCTAATGTATACACGCTTTGAGAATCGCGTCCGTGTTACGCACTTGTACCCATGCAACTCATCGCGTCTTTGCATCCACACAACGCACACTACTAACCTTGCACCTTGCATTATTATTAAAATTTTACAAAATAGGCTGGCCCACGTAAAATAAAGATAATATAAATTACTAATTATTCTATGCCCAGAGCACTAAATAAATTTAATATCTCTGATCTAAACCATAAAAAACACAAAGTTTTGTCTGTGGGTGCGTAACGCCTTAACTCCTATAAAACTTCTGGGCATACAAACATGAAACTTGGCACGATTAATTATTGCCCCTGGATAAGGGTTGTTTGTTGATATGCAACGTCATCATAACGTCTCTGCAAAAGTTTATATTTAATTTGCATTTCTGTGGCTTTTTTCGAATACAAAAGCATGTTTCCAACTTACCAAATACCAAACATTTTACTTCTTTAGTAGTTAAGATGACGCCACAATCAACGCTTGATTGCAGATTTTTTTTGGACTTTCTCAAAAAATACAAACCGTAGAAACGCAGTTGTAAAATCTTTCAATAAATCTTAACAAGCTACAATCGACAAAAAATCTACAATGATTCGAGCCGATTTAGCGATGCAACAAAAGATTTTTTTCAGCACTTGAAACATGCTTTTTTCCTTTAACGCTTCAAAAATGCTCTGTTTTGTCAAAAAGCTGTTGGTTGTCTAGGTACCATTCCAGTAAAAATAGTAGCCGGCAGCACCTGCAATTACTCTTCATTGTCATTTTGAAAACCAACTTATATAAAAAAGTCTTTTATTGATATGCTCCCAGTTAAAGTATACTCATGCATTATAGTGCTAACATACCGGTAGACCAAAAATCCGGTAACAATATCTTTGTGTAGTCGTCTTGTGCGCCTGACCAACTTTAACCTCTACGACAGATGTTGTTAGCTCACAGCCCGAAAAACAAAATCATTCAGCCAGCAAAACGACTAATATGGCCAGTCGATGAAATGTTTGCTGATAGGTTATTGAATCGTGCTTTGTTGTGGGTAAAATTATGTATCTATAGACAGGGACAACACAATATGTGCAATGTGCCCATTGTATGGAGGAGGTAATCTGCCCCAACGAGTAATTGCAGAATGGAGTTTGGATCCGCGGCTACTAAAATTTAGCCGTTCTTTGCTCTAAAACATTAATTAAGTGTAATTAATTACTAAAAAATTCCAAGTTTTAATATGAATTCTACCAGAATTCAGAAAAAACTATTCTCCTTTTTAGCTCAGAAACTTGGTTGGTGGACTATCCACTTAGGCCACTATCTAACCCAGTGATTCTCAACCTTTTTTTTGTTGCGGCACACTTTAACGATTTCAAAATTTGGCGGCACACATAGAAAAAGATAAGTTTAAAATACCTATTAAAAATTATTACTTAACAATATTAACATTATATATCCAAAATTTGGTTTTGTAGCAATAATAACTTTTACATGTCATATTTTAAAAAATTTTTGAACTAAATGTAACAGTAATATTTAACTTTAAAATGTCTAAACAAGGCATGATTTAAAGCCGAGACCCATTGGTGTCACAATGTTGTATTATAAATAAGTGAAAATGGTGTTTCAACAGCACTTTGGGTTGCAAGAAAACCTTAGAGATAAAAACATTGCTTTGCAACAATTGCGGAAAATTAAAAAACTTGCTTCCAGTTTTAGCTGAAGGAGCCTGCTTTCCAGGCCTTTTAGAAAGATCGCCTTTTTTAGCACATATTGATCTCGTGCCACAAAGTGGAACAAAAACTTCTGCAGCTTTCAGAAAAATATTTGTCTCGTTGGCGCAAACATGTGGTCAGTGAGTCATCCACTTGGGCCCTAATCTATCGAATAACTAAATTGCAGGTATGGCTCGTTGCCTTATTACCAATATCCAGAGATCCGAGAAATGAAATCCTATTGTCTCACAAGGCGGTTTCCACGCCAGAACAAGGAAAAATAAGCGACGCAAGAAACTTGAGGCCGCAAACACAATTACAAAAAGGTGAGCAGGCCTACCATTTAAAGCTTTATTTCTGCAAAACGTATTGATTACTTTAGCGTCCATCCCAAATTAGAATTTGTGTGCGTCTCCTTTCTTTCTGCTATGTGAATGAAAGGATTAAAACTTGAGAAACAATAATCTTTTTTTGAATAATATCACTTTTGACTAAAAAAAAGCGAGATCGGAAGTAAGGGCACTTTGTGTTCACCTACGATTTTCAAAATAGCTTTCCCCTTTCTGTGCTTAGGAATAAATAAAATGTCTATTGGTGAATCTTAATTTAAAAGCAGGAAAGTCGAGATAGAACCACAAGTTAAAGATGATTGCATATTCAGAAACAAATTTTGCTGGAAAAAAAATCTCTATTTTGGGGGCTTCTAGTGTCTCAATTTTGCTTTGATTACTTTTGTTTTGAAAATAGCCTTTCTTATCCTTTGTTTTCTTTTGGAGATTAACGATTTGTTGTCGAGCGCAGTTTTTCCAAAACTTTTTGAATTAGAAGCCTACTTTTAGCGATGTTGTTTTTGGGAGACCACTATGAAATATTGCGACAAAACGGCAACGGAAAAAATTAAGAGAGACAGAAACAAAATATCGACAACAAGTGTAATCTGCTGTTGATGGAAAGCTTGACCTAATAGAGTGCTCTTCAACCGGGGTTTAGCGGAATCCTAGAGTTCCAAAGAACAGGTAAAGGGGTTTCTTGAACTTTGGAAATTCCTCAAGTGTTCATTCTCCTTTGTTTCAATCAGCAAATTATAACGCTTTTTTTTAATTTTTTGGGAATAATTTGGCAAAACTTAACCATTTCAGTTTGAATGCATGATGTAGCAATTATCATTATTGTGCATCTTGTGTAATTTTAAGTGCAACGATTTCACTTCAACTACTGGTCGGTCACAAACACACCACCAAGGGAAAAGTTGATTTTCTCGAAACGTTTAAAAAGCAGTAATTGATAATTGCCAAATGGTGGCAGAATACAAAACGCAAGGATTCCATGAGCCTGTTTAAATTTCAGGACTTCTGGTAATAAATAGTATTTTTCACTGTTTTTCTTTAAGATCAATTAAGATTTTTTGTAAAACATGAGCATTTATCAAACTGCATAAAGTGACACTGTTTCGATTTACCAGGTCTTTTCAGTGCAGTTGGTGGTGTTTGCATATTGGGTTAAATGTTTTTTCGGGTTTCAAAAGAGTTTGGATAAATTCTCAGAACAGCCAGCAAAAATGGTTTGGTGAATTTATATTGTAAATCTCAGTTTAAAATGAGAAGAAAAAAAGTTGCATTAAAATAGACTGATACCGATGAATATGAATATCAAAATACAACAAAATAAAAACATATTATCAAACATCAAGACACTTCTTAAAAGAAAAGACTACATTTTTTTTTGTAGATGTAGTCTTTCAAAAAAAGGACCATATGGAAGCCCCGGCAATACGATTAGTTGTTCATTTCCGCAACAAGTTGCGATGCACGTATTATAACGTAAAATTGGCATGGAACAAGGACAGAAGTTCTCAAAAGTTTTTAGGTACATACTTGTTAGCTGAGTCAAACTACAGGGTGTCCCAAAAGTCTGGGTACATGGTAGATTTCAATATCTATGTTATTTGTTTTTATTTTCTGTCCCAAGAATTCCCTGCTTGGCGCTCGGCATTTAGGGGAGGCTGTGAGGAGCTTGTTGTGTTCTTGGGCAATGCACTTAACGGGACGTCTCCACTTTTATGTGGAAGACAGGTGGCCCAGTTTTCCCTTAGAAGAAAGGGTTGGTGGCAGGAAGGGCATCCGACCGTAAAACACACGCCATGCTATTAAAATGAAGATATCTGCTGTGGTAACCCTTAATCAGGAACAAGCCAAAAGACAAAAAAGAAGATTTTCTGTCCTCAGAATGCATGATGGCTCTGCCGAAAGAAGAATTGATGCGGTGCTCCGAAGTAGAAAAGAAGGATGGTCATATCGAAAAATTGCGGAAGAATTTAATTGTCGGCACCCTAATCGGCAACCTGTCTGTTTTACAGCCGTCAGGAAATTGATCAACAAGTTTGAAGAAGCAGGAAGTGTGTTGGACAAACGTCGTTCCCGACGACCAAAGATGTCAGACGAAACGAAAGAGACTGTCTTGGCCAAGGTTTATACTAGCCCAAGGAAATCACTTTGTCGGACATCCACGGCGTTGAGCGTTGCTGAGTCAAGCATCCACACACTTACAAGAAAAGTTCCGTCCGTACAAAATACAGATATTGCATCACCTAAACGAAGACGACCTGACCTGCAGATGTTCGAATGGTTGGATCAATTGGCTAAAAACATCAATTTCACTAAAGACTCTGTGTTGCTCAGTAATTAAGATATGTTTTATGTAAATGGTGAAGTCAACAGACAAAATCTTCTATACTGGTCTCAAGAAAATCCACATTGGATGGATCCATCCAAACAGCAAGGTTCTCAAAAGGTGATGGTGTGGAGTGGTTTGTGGGAAGTTCATGTGCTAGGACCCTTCTTTTTTGATGAACATGCAAAGGATCAAACCTATCTGAACATGCTGAGAGACCAATCAATGCCTCAACTCAACTAAGGACCTTTTGGACTGGTTTCAGCAGAATGAGGCACCTGCCCATTATGCTACAGATGTTAGGGATTGGCTGAATGACAATTTTCCACACCAGATCGGAAGAAGGAGTCATGTAATATGGTCCCTCGTTCACGAGACCTTTCTCCCCTTGACTTCTTTTTCCAGAGTATACTAAAAGAGAAAGCGTATTCAATGAAGATTACCGATTTAAACCGCTTCAGACAACACATCACCAGTCATTGGGTTGAAATCGACGCCAATGCAGACCTATTCCATCAAGTCCACCTGAATTTTCAAAGCGCATCCAAATATCCACTGACAATGATGGACAGCATGTTGAAAATATTATTTAACGACATTACCAGCGACTGAGATAGTTTTGTTTAGTTTTTACGATGTACCCAGACTTTTGGGACACCCTACATAATGGGTAACCTAAAAAGAATATAGCATAGGCCAAATTTGATTCCATAAAGTTGATAACCGAAAAAAAAATTTGATTGAAAAAAAGCGTAAGCATAAAAGCTTCAGCAAATATATTGTTTTTCGTGACAAAAATCGCAAAATATTGCTTTTAAAAGTATTTCCAAAAAAAAACGAAAAAGTTCTTCAAATAAAGAATGGGCGGAAGCAACAAACAAACTAGGCTGGTTACAAAAATCTTTGGTGTGACTTTACAAGACATTGGCTTGAGTAGCCCAACATTTCTCTTGCGCAACCCAGATTGAGAAACCCTAAACTCACGTTGTTTTGCAGGAAACCAGAGCCAATGCAGTTCTAATAAATTTTAAGTAATGGGAGTTCCATGGCATTTCTAAAAATGTAGAAGGAGTTCCACGAAGCCAAAAAAGTTGAAGAGCACTGATCTAATCAATAAAAAAACTATAAGAATCCGTTAATTTTCAAGAAATGTTTTAGTTAAATGAAAGAAAAATAAAGGAATTTTTAATGTTTCGTGGCACTCCTGAAAGAACTTCACCATCTACTGGTTAGAAAGAGTCGTTTAAACATAGGTGATAAAGCTGTGTCCGCGACCGAAAGACAACAGTACAGGTTGTTCTTAAAAACTTTACGACCGAAAGACAACACTACATGGTGTTCTTAAAGGTTTTAGACAACGACAACCGAAAAGGGTGTTCAACTTTAAAAAATTTTTTGTAAGGTTAAGTTGACAAAATAATTTCTTTTTTACATACAAAGAAGTTTTTATCACACTTTATCATGTGGTTTCTACAGCAGTTTTTTATAAATTTTGATGAGTTCTGTTAAAAGTTATTCTTATTAAACAAAGAAAAACGGTCGCTGAGGAGACGATTGATGAAGTTACGCAAAGAAGTTTATAGACAGAAATCGAATACCAATTGGAATATTCCGTGCAACAAATGAAGCGAGTTTAGAAACTTAGTAATGCTTCGATTAAAGAGCTTGATATTTTACTGATATTGTGTAAACATTTAAGAAATATTTAACGTTTGTTGTGATATCAATACATTGTTTGAATAGTGTGAAGACTTTGCAATGGACACTCTGTATAACTAAATTTGTACAAAAAACTTTTAAAAGAGGTTTCCAGCTCTCTTGCTGCATCTGGCGGTGGAAGCTATGCTTTCATGACGGTACCGACAGGAGCTCCCAACCTCTGCAGTATTCGTCACAATAGGAGCCGTTTAGCTTAGCCCAGAAATCTTGAATACTAAAGCGAGGAAAGAAAAAAAATAATTGAAAACTCACAACTCATGTGTTTGGCCACATTTCGTCACAACTAAATGTCCAGCCGCTGAAAATAAAAAGTATGTCTTAAATCAAGCTCATGAAAACGAAGAAACATGATAAGACGTCAATTTTACCACTGATAAAATGCGAGTTCATAGCTCGTATGGGCTTCAAGTGGTTGTGTCGTTTAGATAGACTTTAGCAGCATTTGCTTGATTGGCTGCAATGCTTGTGATAGATTTGCAGTTAAAAAATCAATTCTGATTCTAGTTAAAAAATCAGCACACTCTATGTTACTTATACAACCAGAAGATGAAGCTCTAATGTCTATGATAGCTCGAGATTTAAAAATACCTTTGCAAGCCATTTGTGCACGCATTTAAGTCAATAATAACTCACGCAATAACGCCTTTAATGTTTCATCTTCTTCATCTGTAATGACAAAAGTCTAAAAAAAACAAACTGATTTTAAGCAAGATTAGGAAGAAGATTAAACTTCTTCCTCCATCTAATGACTTCAGTTTTACAGCGCTTATCCTTCGGGAATAGTCGACAATACGACCTACCACACGCTGCAACTTTCGACATGAAATTTTCGCAACTCATGGGTTAGAACTTTATCGACGATTTTGTAAATTTTATGCTAAAGTATCTAAGTGTAAAAGACATTGGTCTTGCACTCGTGGGGTTATGAGTTTTTATTTCTGCAAAGGTTCTGTGTTGTTGGACCATTGGAAAAGGCGTCTAATAGGCATTTAGAGCATCTTTGTTGGGTTGCATTGTTTGTAGCAGAAATACTCCATACCAACAATACTGGCAAATCTGAAGTAAGTCTGAACTTTAGTAGATCTATGTAGGAAAAGTTTTGGTGATAATCATGAAAATATAAAGAACACAAAAAGCGAAAATCAAAGCTTTTTTGTTTTTCATAAAGATTTTTGAAACTAAATTTAAGAAAATAGAATAACAGGTATATGGAGGTCTAGCGCAATGTTTTAGAGCCTTTTTAATGTTACGATTTTTGCGCCAGGAAAACTGACTGATTCTCTTTAATATTTTTGCTGTCTTCTTGTTAAATATTTCTAATAAATACTACTTTTCCCGCGACCTGCTTATTTATTTACTGCCTGTTATCCTGTGCAGCATCAGATAAAATAAAATAAATTTAAATAAACCGAAAAACCTAGCGCAGTTTAATATTTCATTCTCCACATTGCCATTTGTAGCTGTGGGCCACACAAGTAATCGCTCATTCCTATTCTTAACAGTTATCGATATGAGGCGGCGTGGGTTTTTAACAATGATTTACCGACAACAAGCGGACGCCATAACCGCTACACTTCATTGTGATTGCGGTGATATCAAATATCACAAAAAAGGGTGTTGTTTATAAAACATTCATCAAACCCTCAATCCTTTCACTACATTTCAATTACGCTTGCTGTATACCAACGTTGAGTGTGGGACTACCGAGTGATTTATACCTGCCGCACTATACAACACAGCTTGGCAACGGGAAAGACGCCAACAACTAATATGTCGGATAAGTCGAACGCAAACACCCTTGCTTGTAACATGGCGACTTGAACTCATTTTCCTTTGTACAGCAGCATCAAATACTTTGATCATGATCTTCACTTGCGTCGTATTTGACATGTGGAAGCAAAACTAATACGAAAACGAAATATACCCTTTGCAAAACTTACTGAATCATAGCTTTGAATGACCTGTCTTAATTATTGTGGCTGAGCAGCCTATTAATCACCGGGCCGAGTCCAATCTGAGTTAAGGTCAACCTAGCAAGTGCGAGCTAGCTCGCTTGACTGCGTGAATAACTCCATTATCGTAAAAAAGCCAAAAATTATTCGGTATTGTGGCGGCTCTCTCTGAGGTAATCATGACTGATTGTGTTGTGTCGAGTTACTACGTGCGTTCGCGTTTTCATTATTCAATAGTGTCAGAAATAAGTAAATTTGCTTCGTTAGAATGGTAACTGTATGTATAGGCCTAGTCTCCGTAATTTATTGCTTTCGTTTTGCTGTAATTATTTTATTCGTGAATCTAGAATTGCCTCAAACCTAAACTTGGTTTTATATCTCAGTTGTTTTTGCAAACCTTTTTTTCTTTTGAATTAAGACTGGATCAAACACGCCCTCTTTATGACGTTACAATGGTTCATACTTTTACGTTCAAGACTGACCTAGAATACTCTTTTCCTTCTCAAAAGTTTTCTATTGGCGTTATGACGTAATTTTTTTGCAGATGTTTTTTTGTCATATGATATCGTCTTGAATTTTCTGGATTGCGTCCCATTTACATATATGAGGCGACGAGATTTTTACAGACGCAGAGAGAGAAGAGAGTGAAAATAGTGCGAAAGAGTGAAGAAAGACGGATAGCTTGTTAATTTGTGGTGGTTTGTTGTGAATATTGTTGTGGAAAATTTGCGTGGCAAGAATCAAGAGGTAAATTGATTGATACAGTTTTCTCTGCCACATCAATATACTCTTGATGTTAGAGTATATTGGTTTTGTGTGATCGACAAGTAAAGGAATTTTAGAGTCTTGACTTATTTTGTGAATACATCTGTTCTGTTCTTCATTGAGAAGTGCTTAGTGTAAGATATTGTGATTAAGTATTTAATAGAAATCACACTTCACCTAGCTGTTAAGTTGCTGTCAGAATTGATTATCCGAGCGATGCCGCACGATTGCTAAACATAATGCAGCTAGAAGATAAAAAAAACATCTGCTTTAATGGGTGAACGTATGGTCCTAAGAAGTCAGCAGAGACACGATCCGCGCCAGAGCAGATGAATTATGACTAGGTAGATCTCAAGCTTCACCTGTTCTACGTGCATCGAGACAATGAAAGAGGGGCTAATTGTGGCCAAGACCAGCAACATAGTGATCAGACCCAGGAGAAAACTGTGTTTTCATCATAAACATTTTGGCGATAAAGCCTATGAATGCAGCTATTAGAAAAACAAGGCAGCCCGTTGTCGTTATCGGCGGCGATGACCGGCGCAAGAAAGGGCCTTTTTTATGTGCGGGATCGTCAATGTAAACGCAACTTTTTAACTGACGCTGGCGTTAAAGTAAGCGTATTGCCAGCTACAAGATTCGATCGGCAAAAAGGACGGTTCGCACAAACTCTTCTGGCGGTCAACGGTTGCCAAATCACCACTTTCGGCTTGAGAGCAGTGACATCAACTTATCCCCCAAAGAAAATTCAAATGGACCTTTGTTTTCGCCAATGTCGCTCAACCCCTTATAGGTGCTGACTTTTTAAGGGCGCATTCCCTTTTAGTAGATGTGAAGCACCAGTGCTTTATATGTTCACAGCTCTTTACTAGCATTCCTATGGAGAAGGTCCAGGGCTCGCCACCGCAACTTAATGCTTTGGGCCTTGAGCAAAATGTTTTCTACAGCTTCTGGGACACTTTCCGCAAATCACAACGCCGCACTTTTGTGAGAAAGTTGCCAAACACGAAACGGTGCATCATATCGTCACTAAGGAACAGCCCATTTATGCTCGCTTTAGAATAGGGGTTCTCAAACTGGGGTCCATGACGATTACCCACGGGGTCCGCGAACAAATTTATAAAAATTTACTACAGCCTGACAATGAATTGGACCGCGACTCCGCGAGTGACACAATAGTGGCAGCAATACAGGAGATGACCTCATTTTGGAGGACACTTCCACATGTGTAAGTAGAGGGCATTTTCAGCACTTACTAATATCATTATCGTAAGTGAGACGAGTGACAAAGGTAATGTCAAACATTCTTGCGGTCCGCAAAGAAGCACAATTGTAAAAAAGGAGTCCGCAAAGCAAAAAGTTTGGGAACCTCTGCTCTAAAAGACTTTCTCCAAGCAAACAAACAATCGCCCGCAATGAGTTAAACAAAGCTGGGCATTGGGAATTATTCGACAGTCTGCCAGTCCTTGAGAATCGCCGCTTTACAGGATGCAGAAATTTGCAAGTGGATGGAGACTGTGCAGCAACTACCTTCGTTTTAATTCAATCAGCGTAGCTGATTGTTGTGCTATTCCACATATACAGGATTTGTCCACTCTTCTTACCGAAGCTACTGTGTTTTCTAAAGTGGATTCGGTGAGGGGATACCATCAGGTGCCCGTGGCAGAGAAAGATGTTTCTAAAACCGCTGTGATCACACCTTTTGGGCTGTTCGAATTTTTACGCATGCCATTTGGCCTGAAAAATGCCGCTCAGACTTTTCAACAACTAATGGATAGCATTTGCCAGCCGTTTGATCTTGTTTTCGTGTATTTAGACGATATCCTTGTTGCCAGTTCCACGCAAGTAGAACACAGAAATCACCTACAGTCGCTTTTCCAACGACTTGCAGACTTCGGTTTGGTGATAGATGCGGAAAAATGTCAGTTTGGCCGTCGTCAAATTGAGTTTCTTGGTCACTTGATTGATCAACACCGAGCAAAACCACTTCCAAGGAAAGTCAAGGCAGCACAAGCTATTCCTTATCCAATCACAGTTCTGGATCTTTCAAGATTTGAAGGTATGATCAATTTCTACCATCGCTTTGTACTACTAGCTGCAACAATAATGGCTTCAATATATCAAACCATCGCAAATTAATCAAAGCTATTAGTTGGGGATAAAACTTTACCAACTGCTTTTCAGAATGCGAAGTGTGCATTCGCTAATGCTGCGAAGCTACATCATCCTAAGCCGCAAGTACCTTTAACACTCAGTGCTGATGTTTCGGACATGGCTGTATGTGGCGTTTTGGAACAACTAGTCGATGGTCACTCACAGCCTCCTCCATTTTCTAGCAGAAGGTTGCGGAAAACAGAAACCAAATACAGTACTTTCGATCGCGAATTACTGGCGATGCATTGCGCCATCTGTCATTTTTGGAACTTCATGAAAGGCCGTCATTTTATGATTTTTGCGGACATAAGCCATTCACGTTTGCTTTTTCAAAAGTGTCCGATGCGTGGTCTGCCCGACAGCAACGCCAACTCTCGGCCATTTCTGAATGTACTACAGATGTTTGACACGTTGGCCGAAAGCAATTTAGTTGCAAATACATTGTCCTGTGTATTTTTATCGGCGGTTGTGTCATCACTAAATAATTTAGATTTTGTGGTCATGGCTCAAGCCTAACAAATACCTGAAATTCAGGCATACTGTACAGCAATACGGGTTTACAGCTTGAAGATGTGCCAGTCAGACCAAACATAATGTGTTTATTCAGTGATGTGTCAATGGGAGTTCCACGCCCCGTCGTTCCGCGCCACGTCGTTCGGAAAAACGCGTCCGAGGGTTTTTAACTTTATTCATATACTTTCCCTTTCTTCCGTTTGAGAAACCCGACAGCTAATCCGTCGACATGGGTTACACAAGGATGCTGGTTTATGCTTAAAACAATGCATTAATTGCCAAGTCGCCAAGGTACAAACCCACACCAAAGCACTTCTAGCGACACGTCCACTCACTCATCAACGTTTCGCCCATTTTAACAAGATTCTCCCAAAGTTATTGATATTGTTGGCCCCCTTACCCCGTCACAAGGTCACCATTATTTCTTGGTTGACCGGTTTACTCGCTGGCTAGATCCAACAGCTTGCTGGGTACCACTGTCAAAACATGCGCAAAAACTTTCCTGTTCAACTGGGTTACTATATTCGGTATTCCCGCTGACATCTCATGAGACCGTGGTACCCAGTTTAGAACGTATTTGTGGGACCCACTGGTTCAGCTTCTCGGCGTTTGCTTTCACCGCATGTGCACCCATCAACCACAAACAAGCGGTTTAGTTGAACGGTTCCATAGGGATTTGAAATGCACGTTGAATGCACGACTGAAGAGTCTTTGTTGAATTGACGCACTGCCATGCGTGCTGTTGGGAATACCGTCAACACCTGAAGAGGATTTGAAGTATTTTGCAACCGAATTAGTGTATGGATCATCCTTGAAAGTACCAGGTCATGTCTCATATTCATTTACATCTATTTCATCTTCCAATGCCTTGTTTTTATCGTTGCTAAAAGAAAAGATAACAGTGTATCAACCCCAACAAATGTCTCGTCATTTGAAGAATATTGCTTCAGTTTCTTCATCCCTATCGATGTGTGACTTTGTCTTTGTCCGTTGCGATGCATATCGACCGTTCTTAGTCTCACCATGCGATGGTTCCTTTTGTTTACTAAAAGGTGGAGAAAAGTTTTTCATACTAGACATTAACGGAAGAACGGACTCAGTCTCAGTTAATAGACAAAAGCCAGCCCACATGGGCAGAAAAGATCAACTGCTTGTGACACTGCCTGGAAAACGGGGAAGACCTAAGAAGGTGGAAACGAATCGCTTTGTTTATGCGTTTCTGGGGGAGCTGCGCGGCAGCTGCTATCTATGACGTAACGGTGACAGACTGTGTTGTGTTGAGTTGCCTCGTGCGTTCTCGTTTTCTGTGGTGATTATTCAATAGAGAGCTGTTAGTTGCTAGTAGTAATAGAAGCGCTAAAGTATTTATTTATTTGCTGTTCTAGCTAATGCGCTTCTGCGTTTGAACTACACGGATACTACTGTAGTAGGCCAAGGGCTACACAACTACTGGCAAGGTCTATGTAGACCGTAGTAAAATCTTCTTGTTTCATTTTTCCCTCGACACCATGACAAATGTAATGAGACCCCTATCTCATGACAGATTACCTTACACAACAAAGCGCTTATGACTGGCATAACTACTTTATTCTAGTAAAGCCCACACGCACACTAATAAAAACTACGTCAACACCAGTAACGGCTGCGGTAACAACGAGCATCTATCAACACAATGCTGATTCTTTATCTTCTTGCTACTTTTATATTTTTCCTCTACAAAAAGAGATGTTTGAAAAAATTAAAGTTAAAATAAAGAAGTGAACCCGGGTTGAATGTACAGTATCAGTTCCGACTGGGTCGCGAAAAAGCAATTTCGGCATGACTGGCAATGGCGGTTTCAATGCTTTCCCCAGATCAGATTCATTTCCCACGAAAATAACAACAGTGTAAGTAAATTTGCAGAAACCACATTTAACTATCTGATTCTTAAATGCAATTTTAAGGATACGGCAACGGACTTTTTCCTAAAGATTTGTTTTTTTACTTACAAACAATCAAACACCTCTTACTTGATTCAAGACAAACTTAACCCAGGTGCGAAGTAGAACCGAGATCCTCTTCTGGTGAAATCTTTTTGTTGTTTTGAGTGTGATTGTGAGGTCATCGAGTTTTATCGCATTTCGCGGAGCACCAGTAGCTATCCAATTCAAATCTCGAGTCGAGCTGTCCGGAAAGTAGTCAATATATTGCCACGGTTGATAGGTTCTTGCCAACAAGATAATAGACAAGACGCTACACACCACAACGGCTGCAAACACAGGCCTACGTTTCATTACTGCAATCAAACTTCTTTGAATAACTAGAAAATGAAACATACTGTATTTCATGGGACATATAAATATCTTATAGATATTTATTCGGACACCCCAAATAAATGTCTATATGATGTAACAATAGACACAAGAACAGATTACAACTAAACTTCTAATTATGAGAAGTCATAGGTATTCAAATTATAGGAGCTGGTGTTAGCCTGTTTAAAATATTACTTTTAATTAATGGATATTAAGGCATATAGGCTAACTGCAATCAGTTGAATAAAATACCACTTCCACGACCGGTTTCGTTCCTATTAGAACAATAGAACGAAACCGGTCGTGGAAGTGGTATTTTATTCAACTGATTGCAGTTAGCCTATATGCCTTAAGATCCATTAATCATAGGTATTCAGTTGCACAGACTTTTGAAATCATCATTTGTTTGAGCTATATTTTCCCATTGTGTTTCATACAATGCAGATTGCTTCTCTTTGATGTTAAATCCTTAGTAAGACTCAATGTATTGCATCAGCAATAAACTTGGTGTGAGACTGTCTATAAAAACGTTGACAAAAATTTTTTAAAATTCGCCCCCTTTTTCCTCTTATCAACTAAATGCCCGCAAAATGTCAACATCTACTTCCGCCTACCCGTGCGGACAATATAATTGGTATTTTGCGAAGTGTAAGTAGAAACTTTTCGTGACTCTCTTATCAGTCGCGGTATCGCGTCAAAAGGGAAGATCTAGAGTGAATAAGTGTTTTATGTGACTAATTTGGACGCTAGGCAATCAAGACAAGCCAATGATAGCGCTAGTATTGTAAAGCGCGCCAAAGAAAGATTTGGCAATAGCGAAATGCCAAAGAAAGTGCAGCAGGAGGCCAAATTAAAACGCCGCGATTATCGAAAGAGTTTGAGAGTGTAAACAATTGAGTGTAAACAACTCCCTGCGCCAAGCAGAGGACCGCTGGGAAGACAGCTTCTTCAAAATGGCTTGTGACTACAAAAGTTGAGGACAGCTGCTGTACATCATCACGGAAGCACATTTATCAATTTCCTGCAATTTAACTTCACTTTTTTCCTCGTGTTGTGAGTCACCACAACTGTAGTTGATTTTGTTGAATTTTCGTAACATTTGACTTCGGCAGCAGATGAAAAATACACATAGCGTATACAACAGATATGTGGCTTCATTTCTTTTTAGCGTCACAAGGTTGAACAGGTCATACGGAGTTTTCCTTTTTGTAAAGTATGCCTCTGCTGTTTCTGAATGATATTTCCCTATTCTGGAAATAGCAATCATTTGAGATTAAAAATGGAACTTTGTGAAATTGGCATCTATTACATTTGCTGAACTAAAGACATGATTTCCACATGAAGTATTGGCAACAGGGTACGGCACCAGAAAGAAAAGATCTCCTAAGACTATACTTTCCAGTTAGATATCCTACGTCCACAGCAAAAGCAATCATCGTATCGAGCTTTAAAATCGAGTCAAGTGGCCAAACTTTGCTAAAAGGGACCTACTGGCTTTTGCTATGACATGCAACAATTAGTTCCCAAAAACTCCTGCAGGTTATTCTGCCAACGTACGGAATGTTTGTCGGGTGATCCAATGAGCTTAAATCTTTGTCAGTAATTAACCTTAGCTGCGTAAATGACTTTAAAGGAAAATTTGTTTTCATGTAACATACCCAGCCGAAAAATTAAGGCTCACTAATGACTTGTGATTGGGTTAATCTAGGTTATGATTTGTTCTAAGACCCGTCCCACCTCAGCCTTGATAATTAATTTGTAAAATAATTTTATCTTTTTTCTAAGCTCCAAAAGTTGATGAATAAAAGTTACTTCAGAATGACTTAAACTCGCAATCACCAGAACACACTCTGTGAAAAACGAAAAACTCAAAAAAACCACAACCTACTAAAAATCAAAATATAACGTAATTTGGAGTTTGGTTTTTACATTTAGCTTGCACCCTTGCACCTCTGTCAGTTAGGATTCTATAGACATTATGTGCTCCAGGCAATAGTCAAATATCAATATGATTGGTAAAGTTCTTGATACTTGAACTCGTTTAAACAAGTGATGATGATCAAAAATAAAAGCTAAAACAGAAAGTTAGCAATCAGTAGTTGCCACTTCCACATACCAAAATCTGCCCTCTCCTTGCATACAAATACTCGCAATTTACAACATCCTTTTCCTTTGATGGCGGACGTCTTTTATGGAAAACATTTTGCTGTGGATTATGATCTGTTTGCTTTTAAAAAGTTTTGCATTATTAAAGACTATTGCAAACTTTATTCCAACGGTTTATAATTCAAAATGGAAGGACTCCAAATAATCCCACAATTAATCCAGCGCATTAAATAGACGCCTCTTTGTTTAGCAAGCAAAACAAATCATTTCAATAGATTAAGCTTTCACGGAAATCAATTAATTATTGAAATAGGAGGTTGTTAAGCTTTTTGAAATACAAGCCCCAAAACAATTGTATCAAAGTTTTCGAATGACATCATTCTACTTAAATATGTGATGATAAGCAAGTGATTTATTTCAGGGGTGTAGCCAGTGTTTTAAGTGTGGGGAGAGATAATGACTTAATTGATATTTACTAGCATTTTGATAAATAGCCAAAATTTTTCCTCGTTCTCCGGGATACATCTTTGAAAGTGTGATATGAACTCACAATCGTTCAGCTGTGATACCAGCATTTTACCTAAGTTTATTTCGCAAATAGCGGCTAAACCAAACACCATTCATCCCCCACAACTTTTTCGCTGCCGATCAGTGGCGGCTCGTGGTTGAATTTGCTGGTGGGGGTGCAAGTCATTTTCTAATTTTTTTTGCACTCTTTGTAGGCATTTTATTTGCCGTTGTTTAGCTGTAAACAGATAAATGTACAAATTTTCATTAACTCTGCGCTTTATTGGTTGTATTGAGCCAGGCATTGCTTTCGCTGAATATAACGGATTGCGGTAGGCTAATTTAGTGTGCAGTGTGGTAATTCTAATTTGTTAAAATATAACGAGATCTACAAAACAAATAAAATCAATAAAACCTCTCGCTCATATCACCAAGCTAAGGACTAGCCTGAAGAGTGAAGCATATGGACACGTGCAAGTCGTACGAATTTTTCGCATTTAACCTTACAATCGGTTAATTCGACGACTTGCAAAATTTCTTTCAGCATCCCTAGACATCAGCAATATATACATTTATATACGCTGATAGCGGTAGTCTGATATTTAAATGACAAAGCGAAAGTTTTACGACGACTTTTTTGACCGGTAGAAGAGAAAAAATAAGTTAAACAACTTTCTCGCTTTAGATAAGTTTTCTTATTCCCTGTTTATTTTATCTAATTCATTAAATGATACAACTGAATAGCAACATTCAAATTTGCTTACCTACAAACAATCTTACCACTACGGCAACTAGCTCTGTTTCAAAGCCACAACATAGCAAGCTTAGCGGGAATTCTTACGTCGCAAGAAAAGCGACAAGAATCAAACGACCGTGAAAGCAACGCATCACGTCATTTGTCTGGGCGCTATTGATTTAGCCCTTGGTGCTGCTATCTTTTGCAGCTTAACGAACGGTGGTCGAAAGTTAGAGATATTCAGTTATAGAGAAAAATTTGGATTTATAACTATGTTGACAATACTTGCAGCGGCAAAAAATTTTGCTATAAAACCAAAAACTAAAGACATTTATACAGCAACTAAAGTGCTTTACAAAATTACCGTCTCGTGTGCTTCAGCTACAACCCGTCTTACGCACCATTATGATATTGTCACATAGAAGCCCTATGTCGCACGCTCACTTAGTTTAATGCTAGCAATATAAGAAAATTTGTCTTTTCAGCGACATAAACTGGTGCATTGGTAATAACAACAAGAACTACGGCATTATGAAAAATATTGACATTGTAAAAAATTCGAAAAAAATAGATCGTAAAAATGCGTGGTGGGACTGCAGCCCATACGCACGAGCGGCCATTGCTGCTGATACAACACCTCAATAATTTTTTCGGCAAGAAATTAAAGTGATTATTTATTAATGTTGTTTTTCGACACTTCGGCACTCTAGTGGTTGTCTGATCATGACAGAATGATAATTTCACGATTTCATTTTAAATCTTCACATCACATTACTCAAAAGAGCATATTCCGGGGAGGTCGGAAATACATTCCACTTAATTTTGCAGATGAAATTATTCGCCCTAATAATTTAAAAAAAGAGGGTATTTTTGGATATCAACCTATATTGGAAAGATTCTTTCTATTGGAGCTCAAGCAGAAATTAAAGAGCTTTTCTGCAATTTTTGATCATGAAGATCTTGTTTGCCGATGAGCGTTTTGAACCATGGTTCCATTATCTCTTACTCTTCTCTTCCGCGATACTGTTTATAGATTTACTCAACTGTACTTGTAGCTGAGCGCCAAGTATAAGATCTTTGAATGTCATTTTCAGTCTTTGACAAAATTTGGAAAGAGTTTTCAAGTAGACTACATTCACTTCTTTCTTCACTGAAAAATGAACTTTTTAAATAATTGAACTGTTTGGTGTTCTACTCGCAATTACTTGCTTTAGTTCTTGATCACTGACTGATCGACAAAAGATCAATGTACATTGAAGCAAACTCACTCATTGTTTAACAACTGATTACGTCGGTCTTTTCTGAGAGCAATCAATAAAATCGAGTTTTGTTTCAGCCTATCGTGCGAGCTTTATCCAACGTCTAGTGTAACACTAGACGTAACTGTCCAATTACATACTTTGCGACAGCAACAAAAAAGATCACGATTCTAAACCATTGCAACTTTGTTAATTTTATTCGTGCTGCTGTGATAGTTTCACACTCTAAGTAACGCTTCTATGCAATTCAAAAACATGTCTTCATAGCTAAATAACTGCTGCTGAAATCTCAGCAACTTCGATGCAATCATGCGCGGCTATCGTGGTCACGTGATCTAACTTCTAAGCGACGTATGAGCATGAATGAAATTCAACTACAAACTTCAAGTGGAAAACATAAAAACACCTTGGACATGTGCATCGAATGAATTCTGTCGCAGGAGGATGTCATGATAGAAAAAACTAATCGCCATAGCGAGGGCAATCTCTTGACACTGAATTGCGGTAGGATGACTGCCGAACCACTACAAAGTATTGCCTTTGTCAACATAATCGTTTAATTTGACTTGGTGTAAAAGCATAAAAATTCATACAATTTACATCAAAGAAAGGTAATTTTTTCTCACAAACTCGCTCCTGTAAAAAGTGACAATTTCTGACTCGCCATAAGGTATGGTCGGGCGTGTTTAAGCAATCAAACTTTGAGGCATTGTTTCATCACTTTAGCACTGGTTCAAGGCTTTTGTGCTACAACGCTGTCCAGTTGCTATTTTTATCATGCTCTTGCCTACTAGGTCTAGTTACAAATTGTGATCATGTCATTAATTGAAATACTCAAAACAAAGCCAAAAGATGTGTTTGCCATACAACGACTTTTTGGTTGTTTGGCACCAATTTAATTCAATTGCCTAGGTAATTTTTTTCTTTTGGGTGGAGTTTCTTCTTGAGCTTGCTTTACGACATACTTTGCAACAGTTTCGTTTTTTCACCATACGAAGGATTGCCGATTGAGCTAAAAACGGTGCATATGGGACAGTGACCTGATATGCTAAAACCTAATCCATACCAAACTGACGTTACTTAGAAAATCGACTTTTGTGTTATTTACTATGGTTCAACGAGGGAACTAATGAACTATTTACTTTCAGCCTTACCTTTTACCTGTTAAACTGTACATACAATGATCGTTTATTTGCGTTTATCAAGACGTCAGGACGTTTTTGAATCATGACAAAGTATACAGGTATTTTGAATGGTTTATATTTCATTCTCCACTTTCAAACTTATTGCTAATCGCCAATCTTCTGATTCTCGAATAACTACGTTAAAAGATGTTTGATATGAAGTAATTACGGAATTAAATCCAAGTATACTGACTGCGAATAACATGTATCAAAACAAAATCTATGCTGTCAGATTGTGTGATTATTTAGTTTTGGGTTTCAGCGTTGATATGTGGTAGAAATGGTGGTTAATTTTCTCTACGTAACTGACGGCCCAATTAACGCAAAGCTTTTGTCTATTCCGTTGTGCAGTATGTGCAGTATGTTTACGTTGTGCAGTATGTACAGTAGTAGTAAGAGCGTCCGCTTCGCAATTGGCTGCACAGGTTTCAATTTTTTTGATAGCTTATACCAAAAACTTTGGATATGGTATTCAATCTACTTTTGCTTGATGTTCAGCAACAGGAATAATCTAGAACAGTGCAAAATAAAACAACGTTTACTTAGTCACGATTAAACAATGTCTATGCGTTAAAACATAGATGAAGTTAAAAATCGCCCTACTGCAATATGACATAACTGTAATAGAGTAAGACTAAAGGAAGGAAACGCGCGTTTTTTTAGCGAATGTTGTGTTGAATGGCTGCATGCTTTGTTTGTTGTATTTCGTTTCTGCATAATGTTTTCAGTTATTGCTGTTGTTGTTGTTGTTGTTGTGATTACCCCTCCTCTTCCTGGGGATGGATGTGCGGCACGAACGGCAATTTAGGTTCATGCCGTCAACCTAATTGAAATTAGGCTAGGGGAAAGATGGCAGCTCATTTCAAACCAGTCATGACTGACTGGTACCGGTAGCCCACCACCAATAAGGCCGACTGCCATTGGTGGGTATCCACGAGTCGCTTTTTACGACATGCAGGGTTAGCAACTTCACAATTGTCACCCGGTGAAGTACGGCTAGGCCATCTGTCTGCCACATAAAGGCGGAGGCGTCTCGTTAAGTGCCTTGCCTATGGACACAACAAGCAAGCTTGCCGGCTTGTTCTCCACACTATTCCTTTTTGTTATGCTGAGCACCAAGCAGGGAAGCTGTGAATACCATTTTTTATGGTCTTTTGGTATGACTCGACTTAGGGAATGACCCCCAGGTCTGTCGACTGCGACGCGGACGCTCTAACGTTCAGTGATTGCTCGCCCGGCAGGTCCACCAATCAATTATGTCAGGTCAGAAAATTTAGTTCATAACACATCAGAGAGCAGCAACGATAAATAGGTACACATGAAGGCATCGCCCAAATGCATCTAATACAGATCATTGTACTGCATTTAAATTACAATTTGACTTACCAACAAACTTTCGACCCTTTTAGAAATTTCATTCTTTCCTTCCAATAGATGTAGGGGCACAAAGTCAAAGTTGGGGGTGAGTGCTGTCGTTGCTTTTCTTTTACGGTTACAGAAATAAATTATTTGGTGGTGCGTTTTTTCACGAACTGGCACGATTGAGCAGGTATGGTATACCAAACACCAAATGTTTTGGATGCACCTATATGCTTATGTACAAACAGCAAATAAGTGCACAAACTTTCATAGTTCGATAGACTAAGTGCACAGGGGCTCAAATTCAAAGTTGGGAAAAGACATTCAAATGATTGATGTACAGCTATCAACAGGAATTATGCGTTGAAGTAATACGCTACCACTCACAGGTTATTGCAAATATAGGCCTAGGAACAAAACTTAACCTTATTCTTCCCAAGGTGTATTGATTCAATACACACCTCATCACAAAACTTGATTTCACAAAAACTACAAACGTTAGGGCTTTTAGATTTTTTGATTTTCCTCATAAGAAATTTGTTATAACTTTGTGAAAAAACGATCTCGGGACGCCAAACAGTTTTTTCGCAAACTAATATTTTAAAAGCCTTTTACTAACAAAGTGCTAGTTTTTGAATTGGTATGTTGTTGTTGTTGTTGTTGTTGTTGATTACCCGACCCCTTCCGAGGGATGGGGTATGGCGGAAGACCATCGAGCCCCAGAATCAAGGAAACTCTCTAGGGCATGGACCAGAGATTGTAGAGAGACAAAAAGTTGCCAAAGAGTGAGCGGCGCAAAGAGTCCGTAGCTGGACAGTGCAGAATGAGATGATAGGTGTCCTGGGACGAGTGTTCGATTCTGTAATCCTAGAGAGATAAGAACTTAACAGAAGGCTGTGTCCGTTGCAACGTAGACGAGAGAGAACACAGCGAGCATTGACGAGGGAGCATCAGTTCCTCGGTGGAAATCAAGGGAACCTGCTTGTCGAAGAAATTAGACGAGACAGTATGCCTCCAGTCCGAGAACAGACAAGAGTGGATACGAGAGATAAGAAGAGGCAGACTACAAAAGATTGCGGAGGGCGCAAGTAGCGGTCCCCGTCTGGCAAGCTCATCAGCTGCGTCATTCCCCGGGAGAAACGAGTGTCCGGGGACCCGTTGCAGCCTGATAAAACAGGAGGAGAAAAAAGACAGTTTCTGCCAGATCTGCCAGAGAAATTAAGGTAAGAGGAAAGATGGAGAAGAAGACAGGGTGCGAGGACAGAACGAGGTTCAGATAGTAGGAGAAGAGAAGAGAAGTAGCAGACTTGTTGGTGCTGCCGAGACCAGCAAAGAGCGTGCAGAAGGCGCAGGCTTCAGCGAAAAAACTTGAGCATGCTGGGCTTGCCGAAAAGGAAAGAGTGGCCTCAGTGCCACAGAGAGAGCAATTGGCAAGAACGCCGAAGCAGCTCTTGCCAAAAGAAAAAAGAACAGAGAAGTCTGTCCAGAGTACCAGATCATGAAGGAGAGAGAGTCAAGGTGGGCGAGAGCCGCATCTTGGCGAGAGAGAGGGAGGGATCAGACCGAGAGCATGGAGAGGAAAATTTGGACTCCACAGTGAATGAAGGAAGATTCCAAAGAGGAAAGGGAGGGCAAGCAAGAAGAGTCTCCCTAGGATAAGTAGAAGGAAGCATGAGCGGGTGAGTGGACGCAAAAGCTTTCCAGGACAATCTGCATAGCCTTGGTTTCACTCCAAGTCTGGCCAAACCTGAAATAGGAAAGGAGGGTGGGAGATGAAGAGCCCACTCACAAGATAAAAGAGTGAAATGAGTCATGGTGACTCGTATGGAGGGTAAAGAAGCCTCGGAGAGAAGAAGAGGAATAGGGGAGGATGAGAGGCAACCGGTGATGGTCCGACTAGCCGCTCGGTGGAAGCGTTCCAATGTGGTGATATTGGTAACGCTTAAGAAAGGAAACCATCCGGGTGAAGCATAAGTGAGAAGGGGCCGAAAAAAAGCTTTATACAGAACAGATAGCGACACCTTAGAGGGGCCCCATGAGAAAGCAAAGATATGACGGGAGAAGAACGGAGAAGAACTTGGGCTTCAGCGAAGATACATGCTTAGAAAAGGAAAGAGTGCGGTCGAAGGTGACCGCAAGGAAGATTGGAGTTGGATTGAAACGAATGCAGGACTTGAGTAAGAGGAGGTTGGGCTGGAGGTTAGCTTGGTAAGGATTCACTGAGAAGAAGGAAACCTTACATTTGCTTGGATTGAGAGGAAGACACCAGTACTAAGACCAGCGCTTCAATCGAATCAGAGCTGCTTGAGTGGCCTCCACCGTAGTAAGGACCGAGGGGGAGGAAGACCAAATGACCAGATCGTCAGCGTACAGAGAACAGCTGACGGAAGAAGGCAGAGAAGCCAGAAGATCATTGATGAGGAGAGAGAAAAGTACAGGGCCAACAACGGATCCTTGCAGAACACCTCGACGGACTCGAGAGGAACGGCTTTTGTGATTTTGATAAACCACGCATGCGCGCCTATCAGAAAAAAATATTGAGTCCAACGAGCAAAGCAAAGAGGGAGGCCAACCAAAATGAGTTTGTGGAAAAGGACGGGATGCCAGGCAGAGTCAAAAGTTTTCGAGAAATCAAAATTAGAGAGGATCGTCCGAGAGCTCGGCGTGGGTTTGTTAAACCCATCCGAAATGAAGTGAGAAAGGAAAAGAATTTGATCTAGTGTAGACCCTCCAAAGCGGAAACCGGCCTGACTGGGAGAGAGAATAGAATTACACTCCAGAAAAAAGAGTAGACGAGATAGAATGATCCGTTCAAAAAGCTTTGAGACGCAGGAGGTGAGAGAGATAAACCGAAAGGAAGCAGGAGAGTCGAGAGGCTTTCCCATTTTGTGGAACAAATATTAGATGTTTTCCTGATGGAAGGAAAGGAATGCGAAGACCAGGAAAAATTTAAGGTGTGAAGAAGAAAATTCATGCCAGAGCAAAAAAAATGCTTTAGCATTGGATAGGTAACTTTGTCTGAGCCAGAGGCAGTCGAGGAGAAAAGATTGGAGGCAGCCGCAAGAAATTCAGCGGGAAAGAAAGGAGAGCAGAAGTACGGGTGAGACTTCTCAGGGCACGTGGCTCGACGGAGCTCAGAGAGGTAGCTCCTGGCTCTGCTATGCAGGGCCTTTGACTGAGAAACGAAAATTAGGGTCTCAGGTAATCGGCATAGACCGAAGCCGATTTCCTGGGAGAAGAACAGTTAGAGAAGTTAGGAGAGAAAGAAGACGAGGAAGGAGAGCCAGCGATTGAGCGAAGAAGAGAGTACACAGTTTTGGAGTTTGATTTGGGTGAAAAAGAAGAGCAAGTCTTCTGCCATGCCTCAGCCTTGGCCTTGGCAATGACTGACGAGGTGCGCCGAGAAGCGGAGATATAAGCCTGCCAATCTTTCATCACTTTTGTGAGCGGCATCGAAAGCTTTGCGTCTTTTACTAACCGCATCTTCCACCGCAATAAAATACCAGGCTTCGGGACAGCGTTTGCTGCGGCCAAAAGGAATGGAAGATTTGGCCGCATTCAGTGCCTGAGGAGTAAAGAGAGCAGCAGCAGAGGAAAGAGAAAGAGACAAATATTCCTTTGCAGAAGGATAGTGATTGAATTTTTATCGCTGCACAAGTCATGTTTGACACTGACACTGTTTCGACCTATCAGGTCTTTTCAGTGCAGTTGGTATTTCTTCAACTAAGGAATAAACACTAACAACACAACAGTCTGTTTGGTCTTGAGGCTCGTCAGGTGGTACGTCTACAAAATGCATATAAAACTGCATAAAAACAGGTACAATAAGGCTACAAAAACGATATAAAAATTGTTTGATCAATAATCAGTGCAGTACATTTGAAAATTTAGCAACTAATGCCTCCCGTGCAAAAAAGTGAAGCCAACTTCAACAACACCATACCATCGTGCAACCACAGGGTCAAAGCCAGCTGTACTCTGAAAGAAAAGTGTCGCGAAAACTGCATTGTGTACAAAGCAACACAAATATCTGAGGACAACATCAAGCATTACTTCGAAAGCTGTGATGCTGAGTTCAAAGCCTGTTTCTATTATCACAACCAGAGCTTTAAATATCAGTGAAAACGCAACTCTATCGACCTCTCGAAAGAATTTGGCGTGACAAAAGCAGTGGGAAAAGCTCCCAAAACCACTTGGGAAACTGTAACGCATACAACCCTTTTGAAATCAGGAGCAAGGGCTTGCATTCTGTGCCTCACAGGGAAGTACACGATTCTCCCAGCTTACCCTGCTAGATTGTTGGAACAGGAAAACCAAACTGATGAAAAAATGCCGCCATACCAATAAATTCATGATAAAAAGTTTTCGAAACCCCAGTACTTATTGTTTTCGATCCTAATTTACTTATGAGTTCTGAGTTTAGTAATCAACCTTCTCCACGCGCTTCATCACCTAACATCACCAGCGGTTTATTTGTTTTTATTTGTTGTTTCTGAGACGGGTAGCATTAGTTGCTAGATTTTCAAATATATGCACTGATTATTGATTAAACAATTTTTATGCCGTTTTTATTGCGTTTATTGCAGACGTACCATCTGATGAGCCTAAAGGCAAAACAGACAGTTGTGTTGTTAGTGTTTATTCTGTAGTTGTAAAAATAGAAATACTGTATTGCGGTTCTGGCAAGTTTGCTGTCAAGCACTGTAAAGCAGAGTGATCCTCTCCTATGTATATTGCTAGTTCCAAGTGGTTACGATCGGTAGAGAGCGTCTTATAACTCTTTAAGGACCACAAGAATTTAATTCATAAAATTTGAAACAATGCCGCAATTGTTTGGTAACAACGAAAATATAATGGATTTGAGATAATTGGTTATCACGTCATAATTATATAACAATCAACAATCATGGTACATATGTGTACCAAAGGTCCTCAAAGGGATAAGCGAGAAACAAAACAACAAAGCGAGTGCTGCAGGCGCGAGGCTTCCGAAGGAAGCAATGCTATTGAGAGATATTTTCAAATTTACAAAGCCATCCCTGGATGCGTTTCGTTCTTTTGGACTCATCAGGAGGGCTTGCCAAGGGCCGAGGATCCCCCCAATAGCATTAGAATAGAAATTTGTCATAGCACAAGCTTTGCCGTTGCAAAAGGAATCAAAAATAGCAAAAACATGTCAAACACATACAGTTTCTTAAAAACTGAAGGCGAATAAAATCATGTCGATTTAACCTAGACTTAAGCATCCAAGTGGATATACGCCAGCGAATTTATGATGCAAGAAAACCTATGAAAAATCTGGCCATTCGACCACGATAAAGTGCAGTTCAGAAGAGCAGAGATCAGCGACTTTGTTCCAAAGCGAATTTGCGACGTTTCGGTCAAGATGAAAAGAGAAAATTAACGAAAATGTAAAGTTGGCAGCTATATGCCGCCCTAACCAAACATGCCGCCCTAACTATTGTATTGTACACGGTCGACTTAACCAAGAGTTTATAAATGTATATAAATATATCAGGAAAAGAAAATTTCATGTTACTAGCACAGTGCTCAACAACAACCAAGGCTAGAGCTTGACGTATATAAGTTTAAACACCACACTTCAGGTAAAAAAAGAACACAACAGCTATTTCACCAAGCAGCTCGACAGGTGGCAATTCATTCAAATAGAAGAGATGCAAATAGAAGACATATATATAATAAACTATGTAAAATATTTAAGAGTGTTCAATAACAAAAACAGTTGGAGCAAATTGATATAAGTTAGCTTTATTAACAAAAATATTACAGACTGTTTCGCCGTTAAGGCTTCTCAAATATTTCTTATTCAAATAGAATCTATTTGAATTCTATTTGAATCAGAAATGCCAGAGGAGCCATAACGGCGAAACAGGCTGCAGTATTTTTGCTAATAAAGATATATATATACAGGGTGAGCCAAAAGTAGGTGGACAGCATTTGGAATAGGTTTATCCCCAAAGCAGGTAAACAGCAATTGGAATAGGTTTATGTATCAGTTATATAAATGTAATTGTTTATCATATCTATGGATTTTTTCTTTTGGGGAGTTCTAAAGAACAAAGTTTGCAGTCAAAATTCAAGAAGTATCGATGATTCAAAAAATTACACAAGAGATGCATTTCAAGACATTAATGCCCAAAGTGACTTGTGCGAAAAAGCTTGTCGAAGCGTAAAAGACTAACTTCAAAGTTGTGTAAATCAAGAAGGGGAACAGTTTGAGCATTTGCGTTAACAAACAACATTAAATTTTTGTTAATATAACTGTTTTATTACATCTAGTTGTATGTATACGTGATCTCTAAATAAATATTTTTTACTGTCCACCTACTTTTGTCTCACCCGGTATATATATATTTTTATTTTTTACAAAGAGTCACGATCCGAACAACGTTAGTATGGCAAAATAGGCAGAATCTTCTCTAAGGTACGGGTAATTGAAACGCATCGTCATCACCAGGTCTCATGTCGAGTGCAAGACACTTTAGGTGGCTCCCAACCTGCCCAATATCCTTGATGGGACTATATACAAAACAAACCCAAAGAATCTATCACGAAGTACAAGACTTACCTACGTTCACTTTTAAACCAGGATCGTTTTGACGTTACTGCTAACCGTTCAAGTACGAACTAAAACTGATATCTCTTGACAAAATTGATCACACAGCAAGTGGTTTGGCATAAAAAGACCTTCCCAGGTTTCAAATTGAATGTGGTGCTTTAAGGCATAGTTGGCAGCACGTGGTTGCATGTTAGCGAGCCTCGGTGCGTGAGAAAATCAGCTCAAATGACCTGGGTTCGAAGCTCACAGGTACCATACACTACGCAACACCCCTCCGGACGAAAATTAGTTGTTACAAAAGGTCACGATCCAAACAACGTTAGTATATCGAAATAGGCGGGACCATCCCTGGACCCAGGTTTCGACCTTTTGGCCTCATCAGCAAGGACTCGTCCCACCCAACGCGGCACTCCCGAAGCGACGTAATTAGAAATTAACGTTGTTTCTGCATTGCAGGTGGGCGCGATGCATGACTAGAAAATGAATAGCTACGGTATCGAGGTAAAGCGATGATGTACCACAAACCACAACAGCGCATAAACCAACGTTAGAGTGTTTAAAGAGCAAACCGCGGCGCTAGTTAAAACAAACCATGTTGTCAGAATCCAGGTGGCCCGAGACTACCATAAAGCGGGCAGTCAGCGCGTGGTGTTTAAAATTTAGGCGGCTAGGCAAAACCAATGCCTTTGCCCCACTCGAAAACAAGGGTCGGATACTTCGCCACCCTATCCCCCGCTTTTCCGGTAATGCGGGTTCAATTACAGGGGAGTCGTAAGGGGTTTGGCCACTCTTGGTTAGTCGCGTACAGAAGCAAGATTCCCTTACGCTGTGCTTTGGCAGGGTTGGCTGGCGATATAGTGCACAATCTCACGTACCCTGAGAGCGATATGCTGGAGTGCTTCAGGGAACGATGAACTTGTTAACATCAGCCGTCTCCATTGGGCAATGATCAGGAAAATTCATCTTGTAGAAGAGCTTTGGGAGTGCGTATATATATTGTCGCGTTTCAGTAGAATTTTCGTTCTATCTCAATCTTAATTTTATTCGTAAAATTGAGGCGACGTATAGTACCGCTCGAATAATTAAAGTCTGGTTGCAACTTCCACAAATATATTCACAAATCACACGATATCTTCGAATTCTCTTGCTTGCCAAAACACTTTAATAATTAAATATCAGAAACTAACTAAAACCACTAAAATAATCGCTTAATTCCTGTCACAACCATCACCACAGAACAATGCCTTTTTTCTGCACTCTACTATCTCATTCGGAACTATACTTTGAATTACACTCTAAATAAATAAAAAATCTTGCCATCTTATGTATATGACGGAAAATAATCTAGAAATTGCTAGAATATCACGTGACACAGGAAAAATACCGTTAATAAATTACGTAATCGGTAATGATAAATAAAAAAAAGAAAAATCTTCGAGAAGAAACAAGAATCACCAGAATACGCTAGAAAACTGGTCACGTAGACAGTCATTGTGACATCAGAAAAGGCATGTGAGTTTCAAATCTATTTTTAAATGCGAAAGAAAAAAGGATTGTTTTCAAAAACAGTTTAGCGCAGTGGTTTTCAAACTTTGTGTTGCCGTGCCTCCCTTAAAAATACTCAATCATACGACGCCTCCCCTCATTTTATAAAATTATAAAAACACGAATTATGGAACATAAAAAGAATAACAACGTTTATTTTTGTCTTTCAATGAGATGGATGCGCATGTCTATTAGCGCAAAGGCTGTTAAATCTCGGTGTTATTGACGAGATGGCTACTCGTAGCTCTTTTTCTACAATCAAGCGAGCTCGATATTTCGATTTCATTGCAGCTAACGCAGAAAATCCTGTTTCGCATAAATATGATGTTGCGAATGGCAGCAGTATTTTTAAAGCTTTGCTTGACAAAGCATTATATTCCGAATTGAGATTCAACCAAAATTGAACCAGAGACACATTCTGAAATCTCTGTTTCAATGCAGTATCACAAGATAATTCAATCAATTGTTCTTTCTCAATAATTGTCAATCCGAATTCATCATCATCTTCTTCGTCGATAAATGGATTCTGTATCCACGCATCTTTCGTAAAATCAAGATCATCAAAGTAATTCGAAAAATGAAGTAACAAACCATTCAAGTGTTCGACAAACAGATTTTTGTTGGCTTCTACATTAACTCGGGTGCATGAATTTAGAAGTGGAAACATGTCAAGGTTGTTTTTTTTCAAATTTGCTTTCCACAGATTCAACTTTTTTACAAACGCTTTTACTTTGTCTTTTTGCATCAGCAAATGCATTTGTGGTCCTTGCATTGACTTATTAAAAACACTCAATTTTCCGAAAATTTCAACCAAATAAATGAGTTTAACAATAAAATTATCATACCTAAACATGTTCGAGTCCTCATTATGATTTTCATCGAGAAAAATTGCAATTTCGTCTTTGAGTTGAAGTACCCTTTGAATTACTTTTGCACGAGATAGCCAGCGCACTTCACAATAGTACAGAAGCGACGAGTAATTAGCTCCCATATCTTCACACAGCTTTGCAAACAGTCTAACTTTTAATGGACTGTTTTTTATGTAATTTATAACTTTCGTTACGTTTGTAAAAACGTTGTTAAGTTCCTCGCATATATTTTTGGATACGAGAGCTGCTCTGTGGAGCATGCAGTGCGTCCAGAGAACGTCAGGTGTTTTCTTTTTAAACAAGTGCTTGAAGACCAGCTTTGTGCCCCGACATTGACCGTGCACCGTCGGTACAAAGCCCAACGCAATTACTCCACATTATGTCGTTCTCATTAAAAAAAACGTCAATTATATTAAAAATCTCATTGGCTGTGGCTTTTTCAGGAATGGGTTTGCAAAATAATATATCTTCAATGACATCAGTCTCTTCAACATATCGAACATAGGCAATTAAATGTGCGTCTTTGGCTACATCAGTTGCTTCATCTACTTGTATCGCGAATTTCGAAGTACGCACTCTAGAAACTAACTGATCGCAAATATCTTCAGATATATCATTAATTCTTCTGCTAACTGTATTATCAGAAAGCGGGATTTGCCGTAGCTTTTTCGCATATGATTCTCCAAACATTACTTTGACCATATCAATAGCTGCTGGCAAGACTAAAGTTTCTGCTACTGTGTGTGGTTTTTTACACTTCGCGATCCTGTAAGACACTAAGTACGATGCTAGTAATGCATTTGATGGAGAATGAACTACTTCTTTTAGCATCTGCTTTTGTTTAGTAAACTCATCCAATTTTCTTTGAAAAAATTCTTTAGGCTTATCAACGTAATCAGAATGCGTAGTTTCAAGGTGCCGCTTTAATTTTCCGGGTCTCATGCTATCAGCAGCCAAAACTTTCGAGCAAAGCAAACACATTGGTTTTTCTACCTCAGCATTAATAACACTTATAAATCCGAAGGATAAATAGGATGGGTCGTATTTTCTTTTCTTGGCAGTGCTTTCTTTCTGTTGTTTGTTCCTTTTACTCTCGCTACTAGTGCCAACATCACTATTTTCATTACCGGTACTATTGGATTTTCTCTTATAACCAGTCAAAAATTTATCCATTTTTCTGAAACTAATATTCTTAATATATTGTTTTAAAAAAAATTAAATTTTAATTTTGATGCTATTTATTACATTGCTTTTTGATTATTTCTCCATTACTTTTTGATTAAATAAGATAAATACCTGCAGTTTGTAGGGCAGCAGGTGGACTAATAGCAATTGCATTATCGACTATCGAGCAATCATTCGATAATACGAATCATATCGCATTAGGACGTCACAATGACCTAGCATGTTAGAAATGAGTAAAGCAAGACTTTGGATACTGGTTTAGATTTATTGCTTGCGAGCTAACAATTTTGAATAATAACCTCACTTGATTTTGCAACTAACACTTCGGTTAATTATGTAATTAAACGGGTTATGCTATAGGCTTATGTTGTGGCTAACACTCGCGCCTCCACTAAGAATAGTTCGCGCCCCCCAGTTTGAAAACCAATGGTTTAGCGAGTTTTGGGCTTCAGACAATTCAGATTTACAAATAAAATGATCACTGCAAAATAAAACAACAGATTACAACAACTACACACATATAAAAACTACTCTTTCAACGCAAATGTACTTATTCTTGACATACGCCCCCCCCCCCCCCCTAAGAATATTATAATAATAATATTAAAAACTACGAACAATGAAATTTGCGAGTACCATTCACTACTAAGATTCTTAATCATGCATAAATAAATTCGATTACCATATCTTACACACATATACAATTAAAGCATAGCACAACAATTCACATAAACACAGCACGATTAGTTCATCACATGACTAAGTTAATCAGCCGCTACATCATCCGTTCCAGGAACTGTCCTGTACAGTATAATCGTATCCTTGTAAATAATATATTTATATATATGTTCAGTGTAAGTGGTTTATTGCTGATGTGCTATCGCGTTGAAGCGCGCAGTTTTGCCTCCATCTATCACCTTTTGCTCGTTCTGCGCGTGCAATTGCAGGGATTGCATTGCATTGTCAAGCAGAGAGAGATTTGTTGAGATTTGTAGAGATTTGTTATCTAGTGTCAATAAGATGATTATGTTTTGTTAAGTAGCTTTGCTATGTAAAAAATTGGTGTTTTGTGTTAGTATAAGGATTATGTTTTACACATGTATGCTTTTATTTAAGTTTGATAAAGCTTATTTTGCAAACTTTAGTTCAATTTATTTAACTTAAATTGTGGACAAAGTCTTAAAGCCAGAGCGCTTAGATGTAAAACCAGGAACAGTTAATGCGAGTGCTGAATATAAGCATTGGTACAAAACGTTCACCTATTATTTATCTGCTTTAATGGCAGCAGAGATTCAGCACGATAAACTTCAAGTTTTGACAATTTGATATCATTCAAAGTTTATTGCCATTTCGCCGAGGTCAATGAATACGACGCGGCTATTCAGAGGCTGCAAAATCTTTACGTCAAACCAAAAAATGTTATTGCTGCACGACATAAACTCCACCTATGCAAGCAATATGCAGGTGAATCCATTGACCAGTTTGTGTTGCGACTTGATTATTTAAGTAAAGACTGTGACTGTCAAAATGTTACAGCGGAACAGTATTGGTTAGAATTAATGTGTGATGCTTTTATTGCTGGCATGTCTTCAATACCAATTCGGCAACGTTTGTTAGAAAATATAACATTGACGTTGCAGTAGGCGTTTGATCAAGCTAAAGCTCAAGAATTAGCTTACAAAAGTTCTGAAACTTTTCAAGGTACCGCTACCTGCATTATTACTGCAAGCGATCCATTGAAAAAGGAGCCACCTGCGGTAGAAGAAACGCACGCAAACCAAACCAACGATGAACAGTCTAGCTGCTTTGCAAAGTCGACGTGTTATTTTGTGGAAAATCTAATCATGTAAGAAATGTATGTCCAGCTAAAACTGCTACTTGTAACTACTGTAATAGAGTTGGACATTATGCTAAAGTATGTCGAAAGTGATTGATGAAATTGCGTTACAATCGTGACCACACATGAAATGCGATTAGTGGGGCCACTTTAGCTTCGATTTCTGCTTCAGTTGTACAAAATTTAAATGAAGCTTTGTTTGATGTAAAACTTAACGGCGTTAAAGCTAAATCACTTATGGATACCAGATCTTCAGACTGTTTTATCGACAAAAGATTTGCTAAAGTACACGCCTTTAAAATCTATGACAAAAAGGTGAAGTGCATCTAGCCGAAACTTTTGTCAAAATGCCGATCCAAGGGCTAAGTTAAACATTGCAAACAGCGAATACCCAAATGCTGTTTTCCATGTTTTTCATAACTTAGCTAGATGTCATCATTGGTGAGAAGATTTTTCAAGAGCATTCGCAAGTCACCTTTAGCTTTGATGGCAGTCGTCCGGCACTGACGCTGAATGAACTTGTGAAAATGTGTGTGCCATATCCGAAGCTGTTTAGTCATCTAAGCAAAGATTGCAGATCTATTGATGACAAGCCCATAAGATTTTTGAAAGATAATGCTGAATTTATTCACGAAGAAACGAAACGACTTTTGAAGAAAGACCTATATAAACACCGTAATTCTCCATCGAGGGTGCAAGTTGTGATGATAAAGAATGAACAAAGTGGGGGAGGTAGAATGGCGATCGACTACAATAGAATTATTAACCACTACACATCTCTTGATGCTTATTCTCTTCCTCAAATAGAGGACATTATTTTAGAACTCTCCTAGTATAAAGTGTTTATCACCATAGATTTGAAATCTGCTTACCATCAGATTGAATTAAATCCCACAAATCGAGAATTTACCGCTTTTTAAGTAGGCCGAGAATTGTATCAGTGGCGCAGACTCCCATTCGGACTTACAAATGCCGTACCAGAGTTTCAAAGAGCGATGAATGCTTTTGTGACTGGGAATAATTTACGTGGTTGCTTTCCTTACTTAGACGATATCACTATCGCTGGCGAAGATCAGGCAGAGCACGACTCCAACTTAAAAGCATTTAATGATGCGGCAACAGCATGGAACCTTACTGTCAATGAAAAGAAACTCAATTTTCTCAGAAAGAAATTTTGATTTTGGGATACAATGTGGCACATCAATCAATAAAGCCGGACTGTGAAAGAGTGCGGTCACTGCTGGAAATGCGTATTCCAACAACAAACCAAGAACTACAACGTATAATTGAACTGCATGCGTATTACGCCAGATGAATACCGTCTTATTCCGACAAACTCCGACCACTAATTAAATCGACTTTACCATTGTCGAGTGATGTCCTATTCGCATTTGATTTTCTAAAACAAGCTTTGGCATCGGCTGCTCTACATCCGTTGACAATACTTCACCATTGACGGTTGAAACCGATGCTTCCGATTTCGCTATTGCAGGCACCTTAAATTAAGAAGACCGTCCTATAGCATTTCGCTCAAGAACTTTGTCCCCGGCAGAACAACAACACTCCTCAGTAAAAAAGGAAGCGTATGCTGTAGTGGAAGCGTTAGGAAAATGGAGACATTTTTTAATCGGACTTCATTTTACACTGGTGACAGACCAAAAAAGTGTTTTCTTTATGTTTAAGCCTTTAAGGATCATAAGATTCTAATTCATAAAATTTAAGACAATTCCTTAATTGTTTGGCAACAAAACAACAAAATTACAATGAATTTCAGAAAAACGGTTATTACGTCATAATGATATAACAATTAACAATCATGCAACATATGTGTTACATTATCCCTCAAAGGGTTAATCGTCATCACGCAAGCAAAATTAAAAACAAAAAATCATGAGATCGTGAATGGATTTATCTTCATTTCATTTTACAATCCTTCATCGGCCTGGAAGCAAAATGATTGGACCAGATACCCTTTCCTGTGCATTTTGTAGAACCATTGGCACTTCACATTTAAAAGAGTTGCATGTTTCTCTTTGTCATCCCGGAGTTACAGGAATGGTGTACTTTGTGCGAAGCAAAAACCTTCCTTGCTCACTATTGGAGATTCGACAAATGACATCCGAATGCAGAGAATGCCAAGAAATAAAACCTCAGTTCGTGCAATCACAAGAAAGCTGCTTGATCAAATCAACTCAACCTTTTGAAAGGCTTAATCTAGACTTTAAGGGTCCGCTGACTAGTGCGACAAAAAAACCGTTATTTTGTAACTGCTATTGACAAGTATACACAATTTGCGTTTGCATTTCCATGTACTGATATGACACCAGTTACCGTAATTAACTGCTTAACTAAATTGTTTTCTATTTTTAATACATGTGGGTTTATTTACTCAGTTCGTTGGTCATCTTTTCAATCTTACGAATTTGAATCATGGCTATTGTCGCATGGTATGGCTACCGGCTAAACTACTAGCTATAATCCAAGCGGTAACAGCCAATGCGAAAAGTATAGTGACATAATTTGGAAAGCTATTCTGGGGCCATTAAAATCTCGCAGGTTGCCTGTATCGCATTGGAAGCTGGTCATGACTGATGCCTTGCATAGTATTCGATCATTGCTCTGTTCATCTATTAACTGCACGCCTCATGAGCGTATGTTTCATCATACTCGCCGTTCTGTAAGTGGTATGTCGCTGCCAAGTAGGTTGAAACCTGACCTCCTTTATGTTAAACGACATGTTCGCAATAAAGGGGATTCTCTTTTTGACAAAGCACAACTTTAGGAGCTCAATCCTGCTTACGCTCGTGTCCGTTTCAACAATGGTCGGGAAACTTCTGTTTCCATAAGAGATTTGGCTCCGTGTTGTGGGGAACAAAATGTGAGAACTAATGTTCCTGACTCAGAGACACATATTGAAAACAAACCAATGGTACATGTTGAAAATGAACCCAAGGTAAATGATAACTCTGTTGATGAAAACCCAGCAAATGAATTATGTGAAAGTAACTTTAGTGAAACTATCGATGAAAACTATGCTATATTGCCGCGCCGCTCTACACATGCACGAAAACCAGTAGACCGATATGGTGCCGTGCCATATATGTGAGCAACTTATTTGACTAGTTCAGCTGATGCCATTAAGCAGAGACGTAGCAGCCGCCCCCCAAACCCCCCAATTGGGGGGGGGCCAGGCCAACTTTGGGGGCCCAAGTTAGTCTGAAATTGCTTTTTGGCTACGTGACTATTTTCAGTTCAGCAGACTTGTTTACAACCGATTTATACTGTAGGAAGAAATTGGCTTGTGACATCATAAGTGAATGCAACGTCATTTTATCTCGCAGAATCTAGAATATTTCGATTGATTTTCTGGTAGAATCTTGAATATTCGATTGACGTAACAATGCCGTTGTTACGCAACAATCATAGAATGGTCTGGAATTCTGTTTGACTATAAATACCGGGACAATATATATACACTGCAGAGTGCAGATAAAGTATTTTATTGACATTGTATAGAATGAAACGTTCAAAAAGTGGTGCTCAAAAGAGAAAAGAAGCAGCCACTGCTCGAGATGCTGTAGCGAAATTGCCCAAGATGACAGATTTTTTCAAGATTACTGAGCAGAGTAGACCTGGCACTAGTACCGAGAGGGATGAAGAAAACTATAGTGTACAAGAAAAAGAAGACTATGACGATCAGCATCAAAGTGATTGTGAATTTCCAGAAAATGTAAGTTGTGATTTACCTGCCAATACGCAACCTTCAATATCAAAAATAACTGAATCTCAATTTACCCCTATCCCTGATGACCCATGTAAATGGCCTGAAAGTATTTCTGATGCTCAACGATGTGATATAGTAAAGCGTGGACCACATCAACTAACAATGAATTTTCCATATAATAACACAACTCCAAGGCGACGTTTTTCCTCCAACCATTATAAACGTGTGTTACCTAATGGTGAAAGTGTTTCACGGTCGTGGCTAGTTTATTGTGGGGAATCAGATCAAGTTTTTTGCTTTTGTTGTAAGCTATTTGGAAAAACACTAAGCCCCTTTTGTAGTGGTATAAATACATGGGAGGGTTTTTCGAAAAAACTGAAAGACCATGAAAACCGCATTTCCCACCAAGAATGCTGCAGTCAATGGATGTTGCTAGCTGAAGGGATAAGAAATTCATCCACTATCGACAAACGCGAGATGAATATTTTTTTCAATGAAAGACGTTTTTGGAGAAATGTTTTAGAGAGACTTATCGACATTGCCTTGTTTCTATCGGAAAGGAATCTTGCTTTTAGAGGATCTGAAGAAGTCTTAGGATCTCCTCACAATGGAAATTTTCTGGGTATATTTGAGCTTTTGGCAAGAAGAGATCCGATCCTAAAAGAGCTTCAAGACAGAATCAAGAATAAAAACACTAAAGATCACTATTTGAGTCCTACCATACAAAATGAACTAATTGAATTGCTAGCGACAGAAGTTGAAAACGAAAATTTACAGCAATTGAAATTGGCAAAATATTTTTCTATAATTTTGGACTGCACTCCAGATATGTCACATCATGAACAAATGTCTGTCATTCTCCGTTATGTACTATGTAATGAAGAAGCTGCTGTTGTTAAAGAAACATTTTTTGGCTACTTGAGAATAAGTGACAGTACTGGGAAAGGCTTGTTGGACGCTTTCTTAGAAAAAGCGACCGAACTGCAACTCGAATTGTCTGATTGTCGAGGTCAGTCATATGATAATGGTGCTAACATGAAAGGAAAACATTCTGGGGTCCAAGCAAGAATGCTAGACATCAATCCCAAAGCTGTTTACGTGCCCTGTGCAAACCATACCCTTAACTTAGTTGTTGTTGACAGTGCTAATTGATCGACGGAAGCATTGACATTTTTTGGAGTACTTACAAGGTTGTATGTGCTGTTTTCTTCCTCTGCTCAGCGTTGGGAAATTTTGAAGAAACATGTGGAGCTGTCCATAAAGTCACAATCTGATACTCGTTGGGAAAGCAGAATTAAATGCATCAAACCTCTTCGATACAATTTAAAAGAGGTGTTGCTGGCACTGAAAGACTTGGAAGCCATTTCCATAGAAAGAAAAGATGGAAGAGCTGCCTCAGAAACAAAATCGTTGATAGCTCATTTATCAAAATGGAGTTTTCTTTTGTCGGTGTTTATTTGGTATGATATCCTATTCCAAGTCAATAAAGCAAGCAAGATTCTTCAATCGTATGGAGTCTCCCTTCATACAATGGAAACGGAAATCCAGGCAACTGAAAAGTTTTTGCAAAACTATCGCACAACGGGTTATGACAGTGCCGCAACATCTGCTGTTGAAATAGCACAGGAATTGGATATTGATCCTTCTTTTCCTCCGTCAAGAAGTGGAAAGAAAAGAAGATTGTTTGATTACCAAGGTGAAGAGGAACAACGAGCTACTCCTGAACTGAAATTTAAAAGCAACTTTTTCTATCCATTAGTAGACCAGGCTATTATGTCAATAAAGGAGCGCTTTAATTTGTTACGTGAGGTTTCTTCCGCCTTTTCGTTTTTGTACACACGAGACAAACTTTTGCTTGTGCAACAAGAAAATGCTCTTCTTACTTGCTGTAAAGAGTTCCAAAAAAAGTTCGGTGACATTAATTCTGATGAAATGAGCGCTGAGCTACAGCGGTTTGTTTTAATTTTACAAAAAAAACGCAATCTCAATACGGCTCAAGACTTTCTGAACTATCTTCTAAAGACTCATTTATTTGAATTGTATCCGAATGTGTACATCGCACTTCGAATCTTACTAACTTGCCCCGTGACTGTTGCCAGCGCTGAAAGAAGCTTCAGCAAATTGAAACTGATCAAAACTTTTAATAGAACGTCTATGACAGACAGTAGACTATCTTCATTAGCCATGCTGTCAATCGAAAATGACTGCGCCCGATCTCTTGATTATGACAATATCATAACAGCATTTGCGAACAAAAAGGTTCGCTCCAGACTATTTAAATGATACTGTGTTTTTATAACTTTTTCATGTTTTTCAGTGTCATTGCTTTCGTTTCGCAGTGTCTGCATAAATGTTCTACTGAACTCTGGCATCGGTGCCGAATTTTTTATGACTTGCACCTTCGGTATCGGCATGCTTTATTCTGACATTAGCCTGTTTACTTATGTACAAATTGTGGTGTATTTTCTTAATGCAGCTTTTCAATTTTACACCTCTAAAGTGATATGACCTGTGCGCAGGGGCTCTTGCGCTTACTTTGGGGGGGGCCCGAAGTTGGAGTGCTACGTGACTGTATGTGGTAGAAATGGTGGTTAATTTTCTCTACGTAACTGACGGCCCAATTAACGCAAAGCTTTTGTCTATTCCGTTTACGTTGTGCAGTATGTACAGTAGTAGTAAGAGCGTCCGCTTCGCAATTGGCTGCACAGGTTTCAATTTCTTTGATAGCTTATACCAAAAACTTTGGATATGGTATTCAATCTACTTTTGCTTGATGTTCAGCAACAGGAATAATCTAGAACAGTGCAAAATAAAACAACGTTTACTTAGTCACGATTAAACAATGTCTATGCGTTAAAACATAGATGAAGTTAAAAATCGCCCTACTGCAATATGACATAACTGTAATAGAGTAAGACTAAAGGAAGGAAACGCGCGTTTTTTTAGCGAATGTTGTGTTGAATGGCTGCATGCTTTGTTTGTTGTATTTCGTTTCTGCATAATGTTTTCAGTTATTGCTGTTGTTGTTGTTGTTGTGATTACCCCTCCTCTTCCTGGGGATGGATGTGCGGCACGAACGGCAATTTAGGTTCATGCCGTTAACCTAATTGAAATTAGGCTAGGGGAAAGATGGCAGCTCATTTCAAACCAGTCATGACTGACTGGTACCGGTAGCCCACCACCAATAAGGCCGACTGCCATTGGTGGGTATCCACGAGTCGCTTTTTACGACATGCAGGGTTAGCAACTTCACAATTGTCACCCGGTGAAGTACGGCTAGGCCATCTGTCTGCCACATAAAGGCGGAGGCGTCTCGTTAAGTGCCTTGCCTATGGACACAACAAGCAAGCTTGCCGGCTTGTTCTCCACACTATTCCTTTTTGTTATGCTGAGCACCAAGCAGGGAAGCTGTGAATACCATTTTTTATGGTCTTTTGGTATGACTCGACTTAGGGAATGACCCCCAGGTCTGTCGACTGCGACGCGGACGCTCTAACGTTCAGTGATTGCTCGCCCGGCAGGTCCACCAATCAATTATGTCAGGTCAGAAAATTTAGTTCATAACACATCAGAGAGCAGCAACGATAAATAGGTACACATGAAGGCATCGCCCAAATGCATCTAATACAGATCATTGTACTGCATTTAAATTACAATTTGACTTACCAACAAACTTTCGACCCTTTTAGAAATTTCATTCTTTCCTTCCAATAGATGTAGGGGCACAAAGTCAAAGTTGGGGGTGAGTGCTGTCGTTGCTTTTCTTTTACGGTTATAGAAATAAATTATTTGGTGGTGCGTTTTTTCACGAACTGGCACAATCGACCAGGTATGGTATACCAAACACCAAATGTTTTGGATGCACCTATATGCTTATGTACAAACAGCAAATAAGTGCACAAACTTTCATAGTTCGATAGACTAAGTGCACAGGGGCTCAAATTCAAAGTTGGGAAAAGACATTCAAATGATTGATGTACAGCTATCAACAGGAATTATGCGTTGAAGTAATACGCTACCACTCACAGGTTATTGCAAATATAGGCCTAGGAACAAAACTTAACCCTATTCTTCCCAAGGTGTATTGATTCAATACACACCTCATCACAAAACTTGATTTCACAAAAACTACAAACGTTAGGGCTTTTAGATTTTTTGATTTTCCTCATAAGAAATTTGTTATAACTTTGTGAAAAAACGATCTCGGGACGCCAAACAGTTTTTTCGCAAACTAATATTTTAAAAGCCTTTTACTAACAAAGTGCTAGTTTTTGAATTGGTATGTTGTTGTTGTTGTTGTTGTTGTTGATTACCCGACCCCTTCCGAGGGATGGGGTATGGCGGAAGACCATCGAGCCCCAGAATCAAGGAAACTCTCTAGGGCATGGACCAGAGATTGTAGAGAGACAAAAAGTTGCCAAAGAGTGAGCGGCGCAAAGAGTCCGTAGCTGGACAGTGCAGAATGAGATGATAGGTGTCCTGGGACGAGTGTTCGATTCTGTAATCCTAGAGAGATAAGAACTTAACAGAAGGCTGTGTCCGTTGCAACGTAGACGAGAGAGAACACAGCGAGCATTGACGAGGGAGCATCAGTTCCTCGGTGGAAATCAAGGGAACCTGCTTGTCGAAGAAATTAGACGAGACAGTATGCCTCCAGTCCGAGAACAGACAAGAGTGGATACGAGAGATAAGAAGAGGCAGACTACAAAAGATTGCGGAGGGCGCAAGTAGCGGTCCCCGTCTGGCGAGCTCATCAGCTGCGTCATTCCCCGGGAGAAACGAGTGTCTGGGGACCCGTTGCAGCCTGATAAAACAGGAGGAGAAAAAAGACAGTTTCTGCCAGAGAAATTAAGGTAAGAGGAAAGATGGAGAAGAAGACAGGGTGCGAGAACAGAACGAGGTTCAGATAGTAGGAGAAGAGAAGAGAAGTAGCAGACTTGTTGGTGCTGCCGAGACCAGCAAAGAGCGTGCAGAAGGCGCAGGCTTCAGCGAAAAAACTTGAGCATGCTGGGCTTGCCGAAAAGGAAAGAGTGGCCTCAGTGCCACAGAGAGAGCAATTGGCAAGAACGCCGGAGCAGCTCTTGCCAAAAGAAAAAAGAACAGAGAAGTCTGTCCAGAATACCAGATCATGAAGGAGAGAGAGTCAAGGTGGGCGAGAGCCGCATCTTGGCGAGAGAGAGGGAGGGATCAGACCGAGAGCATGGAGAGGAAAATTTGGACTCCACAGTGAATGAAGGAAGATTCCAAAGAGGAAAGGGAGGGCAAGCAAGAAGAGTCTCCCTAGGATAAGTAGAAGGAAGCATGAGCGGGTGAGTGGACGCAAAAGCTTTCCAGGACAATCTGCATAGCCTTGGTTTCACTCCAAGTCTGGCCAAACCTGAAATAGGAAAGGAGGGTGGGAGATGAAGAGCCCACTCACAAGATAAAAGAGTGAAATGAGTCATGGTGACTCGTATGGAGGGTAAAGAAGCCTCGGAGAGAAGAAGAGGAATAGGGGAGGATGAGAGGCAACCGGTGATGGTCCGACTAGCCGCTCGGTGGAAGCGTTCCAATGTGGTGATATTGGTAACGCTTAAGAAAGGAAACCATCCGGGTGAAGCATAAGTGAGAAGGGGCCGAAAAAAAGCTTTATACAGAACAGATAGCGACACCTTAGAGGGGCCCCATGAGAAAGCAAAGATATGACGGGAGAAGAACGGAGAAGAACTTGGGCTTCAGCGAAGATACATGCTTAGAAAAGGAAAGAGTGCGGTCGAAGGTGACCGCAAGGAAGATTGGAGTTGGATTGAAACGAATGCAGGACTTGAGTAAGAGGAGGTTGGGCTGGAGGTTAGCTTGGTAAGGATTCACTGAGAAGAAGGAAACCTTACATTTGCTTGGATTGAGAGGAAGACACCAGTACTAAGACCAGCGCTTCAATCGAATCAGAGCTGCTTGAGTGGCCTCCACCGCAGTAAGGACCGAGGGGGAGGAAGACCAAATGACCAGATCGTCAGCGTACAGAGAACAGCTGACGGAAGAAGGCAGAGAAGCCAGAAGATCATTGATGAGGAGAGAGAAAAGTACAGGGCCAACAACGGATCCTTGCAGAACACCTCGACGGACTCGAGAGGAACGGCTTTTGTGATTTTGATAAACCACGCATGCGCGCCTATCAGAAAAAAATATTGAGTCCAACGAGCAAAGCAAAGAGGGAGGCCAACCAAAATGAGTTTGTGGAAAAGGACGGGATGCCAGGAAGAGTCAAAAGTTTTCGAGAAATCAAAATTAGAGAGGATCGTCCGAGAGCTCGGCGTGGGTTTGTTAAACCCATCCGAAATGAAGTGAGAAAGGAAAAGAATTTGATCTAGTGTAGACCCTCCAAAGCGGAAACCGGCCTGACTGGGAGAGAGAATAGAATTACACTCCAGAAAAAAGAGTAGACGAGATAAAATGATCCGTTCAAAAAGCTTTGAGACGCAGGAGGTGAGAGAGATAGACCGAAAGGAAGCAGGAGAGTCGAGAGGCTTTCCCATTTTGTGGAAGAAATATTAGATGTTTTCCTGATGGAAGGAAAGGAATGCGAAGACCAGGAAAAATTTAAGGTGTGAAGAAGAAAATTCATGCCAGAGCAAAAAAAATGCTTTAGCATTGGATAGGTAACTTTGTCTGAGCCAGAGGCAGTCGAGGAGAAAAGATTGGAGGCAGCCGCAAGAAATTCAGCGGGAAAGAAAGGAGAGCAGAAGTACGGGTGAGACTTCTCAGGGCACGTGGCTCGGCGGAGCTCAGAGAGGTAGCTCCTGGCTCTGCTATGCAGGGCCTTTGACTGAGAAACGAAAATTAGGGTCTCAGGTAATCGGCATAGACCGAAGCCGATTTCCTGGGAGAAGAACAGTTAGAGAAGTTAGGAGAGAAAGAAGACGAGGAAGGAGAGCCAGCGATTGAGCGAAGAAGAGAGTACACAGTTTTGGAGTTTGATTTGGGTGAAAAAGAAGAGCAAGTCTTCTGCCATGCCTCAGCCTTGGCCTTGGCAATGACTGACGAGGTGCGCCGAGAAGCGGAGATATAAGCCTGTCAATCTTTCATCACTTTTGTGAGCGGCATCGAAAGCTTTGCGTCTTTTACTAACCGCATCTTCCACCGCAATAAAATACCAGGCTTCGGGACAGCGTTTGCTGCGGCCAAAAGGAATGGAAGATTTGGCCGCATTCAGTGCCTGAGGAGTAAAGAGAGCAGCAGCAGAGGAAAGAGAAAGAGACAAATATTCCTTTGCAGAAGGATAGTGATTGAATTTTTGTCGCTGCACAAGTCATGTTCGACAGTGACACTGTTTCGACCTATCAGGTCTTTTCAGTGCAGTTGGTATTTCTTCAACTAAGGAATAAACACTAACAACACAACAGTCTGTTTGGTCTTGAGGCTCGTCAGGTGGTACGTCTACAAAATGCATATAAAACTGCATAAAAACAAGTACAATAAGGCTACAAAAACGATATAAAAATTGTTTGATCAATAATCAGTGCAGTACATTTGAAAATTTAGCAACTAATGCCTCCCGTGCAAAAAAGTGAAGACAACTTCAACAACACCATACCATCGTGCAACCACAGGGTCAAAGCCAGCTGTACTCTGAAAGAAAAGTGTCGCGAAAACTGCATTGTGCACAAAGCAACACAAATATCTGAGGACAACATCAAGCATTACTTCGAAAGCTGTGATGCTGAGTTCAAAGCCTGTTTCTATTATCACAACCAGAGCTTTAAATATCAGTGAAAACGCAACTCTATCGACCTCTCGAAAGAATTTGGCGTGACAAAAGCAGTGGGAAAAGCTCCCAAAACCACTTGGGAAACTGTAACGCATACAACCCTTTTGAAATCAGGAGCAAGGGCTTGCATTCTGTGCCTCACAGAGAAGTACACGATTCTCCCAGCTTACCCTGCTAGATTGTTGGAACAGGAAAACCAAACTGATGAAAAAATGCCGCCATACCAATAAATTCATGATAAAAAGTTTTCGAAACCCCAGTACTTATTGTTTTCGATCCTAATTTACTTATGAGTTCTGAGTTTAGTAATCAACCTTCTCCACGCGCTTCATCACCTAACATCACCAGCGGTTTATTTGTTTTTATTTGTTGTTTCTGAGACGGGTAGCATTAGTTGCTAGATTTTCAAATATATGCACTGATTATTGATTAACTCTTTCGCTACGTAATTTTTCTCCATTGCTGTACGGAATTAATTTGGCAAAAAATCACAAAAAAATAAATTTCAAGATATTCATGTCATATTGGCATGGATTATCGTTCTATCAATATAACATCACAAAAAACGGTCAAGCAAGCAAATAACAATCATTTTTATTAAAAATTAGTTAGTTTATATACATCCCTATCGGCATTTTGGCAAAAATTCACGATTTTTTGCATTTTTGTAGATTTTACGCACTACAATATTGATGCAGTAAGCAATCAAATCCTAGAACCACAAATCACAATAAAACAAGTCGATATTGTTTATGAAGTATCTTTTTTTCATTGGTGGTCAAACCAATTTCTTCATTTTCTGTATTTGGTCATGGTATGATATTTCAAAAAACAGTCTTTGGGACACAGGTGTGGTTTTTCTGGGCAACTAGAACACACATAGCTTGTACGTTTTCTTTTGTTCTGAACTGCGAAACTACACACGCTGCATTCTCTTTGTTTTTCAACAGCAGTGACAAGATGTTTAGTGTCTTTCAATCTTTTCAGCACAGGTGTATCGGCTGGACGTCCAGCTCGTTTTCTTTTGAGAATAGGCTCTTCGCTGGATTCGGCTGCTTCATTAGTGATAGCCTGGATCAGCGCTTCTTTGAACTGCAGTAATGTCAAACGCTTTTCTTCTGATCCCTGATGGAGATTGTAGAGGACGAAAGCATTATATTGAGCAACTTCCAGGATCCACCAAAATAGCTTTTTCCACCATTTGTAAGACTTTCGATTAAAGTTGCAGTAATATCCAATTGCTTGGTCAGCACGATCACAACCGTTCATATTGTCATTGTAATCTGCAATCAGCTTTGGCATAGTTACAGTATGTCCAAATCTCCTCTGTTTTTGAACAGTTTCGTTATTGTGGAAAGTAGAGAGAGCTACAACTGGCTTGGATGCCTTTTTATCCCTCCAGGCAACGACAATATGTGGACCAGCACCTTGTTCATCACGAAAAAATTTTCGCTCTAAATGCTTCATTTTCATCTTCTTGACTTCCTTTGGCAGCCCCTTTCTGTTGGTGTTCAGAGTTCCTGTAAAATACATATTCTTTTCTTTTGCCAAGTACTTTGACACATCCAAACTTGTGTAGTATCTATCAGAAAAGACATGGTGTATATCATTTAGAACGGAGAGAAGGTCATGGAAGACTTTTTTGGCTTGGCTAGCCTTTTCATCTTGAAGAGTGTACACTGTCTGGGAGCCAAAGTAAGGCAGCAAGTTGTAAACGTAAGCAGTTGAGCTGTCGCACAGACCGAAGATTTTCAAATGAAACTTACTTGGCTTTCTGGGATTGTATTGAATATACTTGACACGCCCTTTGAATCCTACAACCATTTCATCAATGGACACATTGCGGAAAGGATAAAAAACCTTCTGGAAATTTTGAACAAGCTTCTTCAAAAATGGCAAAATTTTTTGCGTCTTTTCTGCAGACACAGGTGCAGCATGAAGCATGCTATGATACAAAAGTTCAAACCGTTCTCGTGCAAATACGGAATTGAACCATGGTGTATGGTATTGTTCTTTTACTGACCAGTATTTCTTGACAGATGGTCGCTTATCTATTCCCATTTGAATTGTAACAGCCAAAAACTTCATCATTTCTGCAGCACTAGTGTCTGTCCATTTAGCTAAAAAAGATCTCCTTCTTGAAGGCATGTTCATTTGTTTATTTCTGCCTCCGTACTCGTTCACCATGCTGACCAATTCATCAACCACGTTTTCATCCCATACCAATTGAAAAAAATCATATGGTGTTAGGGTGCCATTTGGATCAATTCCAACAGCCTCCCATTTATCATTACAGACGCCTATTTGAATCCCACTGTTTTTGGCAAAATTGAAAGCATAAACGTTGGTGTCACTATCGGCTTCTGAAATTTGTTTCCAACTATCCAGGAGAGGATTTTGCGTTGGCCTTCCAGGAGCAGTAGCTTGATTGTCACTAGCAGAATCAGAAGAGCTAATATCAGCAGTGGAGCCACCTTGAGTAACAGAAGCAGCGCTGGACACAGCAACCTGACTTGATGTTTGGTTGGAATTGCTATCACTCTCAGACATAAGATCAGCAACGGAAAAATCTTGAAGTTTAGATGCACCAGCAGCAACCTGTACTGGTGTTTCGCTATGACTATTTAGGATATCACTATCAACGTCACTTACGTCAGTATCATAATCCGAATTTTCATCACCAAACAGTTCTACATCACTATCAGGTTGGTCTTCACACATCAAAGCAGAAATCAAATTTTGTGCTTCTAAGGCTGACATGCGTGATTGCGATCTCCTGGCTTCCATACTACACTAGCTAGTTACAGCACTACAGTACTTATTTTCACATTCGACTTTAGCCTAAACCTATAAAAATAAGAGTACAGAACACTGGAAGTAGTAGTCGCTAACACAAATGCGGAAAAAAAGATTCACTCTCGTTTTGGTGAAAGAAAAAAGCGATTACCCAGACGCCAGTAGCGTGGCTGAACGCACAAGCGTCAGCAAAAGCTGCGCCACTGAAGTGGCGCAACGTACAATTTCCACAAAATTTGCGCCACTGTAGTGGCGAAACGTAGCGAAAGAGTTAAACAATTTTTATGCCGTTTTTATTGCGTTTATTGCAGACGTACCATCTGATGAGCCTAAAGGCAAAACAGACAGTTGTGTTGTTAGTGTTTATTCTGTAGTTGTAAAAATAGAAATACTGCATTGCGGTTCTGGCAAGTTTGCTGTCAAGCACTGTAAAGCAGAGTGATCCTCTCCTATGTATATTGCTAGTTTCAAGTGGTTACGATCGGTAGAGAGCGTCTTATAACCCTTTAAGGACCACAAGAATTTAATTCATAAAATTTGAAACAATGCCGCAATTGTTTGGTAACAACGAAAATATAATGGATTTGAGATAATTGGTTATCACGTCATAATTATATAACAATCAACAATCATGGTACATATGTGTACCAAAGGTCCTCAAAGGGATAAGCGAGAAACAAAACAACAAAGCGAGTGCTGCAGGCGCGAGGCTTCCGAAGGAAGCAATGCTATTGAGAGATATTTTCAAATTTACAAAGCCATCCCTGGATGCGTTTCGTTCTTTTGGACTCATCAGGAGGGCTTGCCAAGGGCCAAGGATCCCCCCAATAGCATTAGAATAGAAATTTGTCATAGCACAAGCTTTGCCGTTGCAAAAGGAATCAAAAATAGCAAAAACATGTCAAACATATACAGTTTCTTAAAAACTGAAGGCGAATAAAATCATGTCGATTTAACCTAGACTTAAGCATCCAAGTGGATATACGCCAGCGAATTTATGATGCAAGAAAACCTATGAAAAATCTGGCCATTCGACCACGATAAAGTGCAGTTCAGAAGAGCAGAGATCAGCGACTTTGTTCCAAAGCGAATTTGCGACGTTTCGGTCAAGATGAAAAGAGAAAATTAACGAAAATGTAAAGTTGGCAGCTATATGCCGCCCTAACCAAACATGCCGCCCTAACTATTGTATTGTACACGGTCGACTTAACCAAGAGTTTATAAATGTATATAAATATATCAGGAAAAGAAAATTTCATGTTACTAGCACAGTGCTCAACAACAACCAAGGCTAGAGCTTGACGTATATAAGTTTAAACACCACACTTCAGGTAAAAAAAGAACACAACAGCTATTTCACCAAGCAGCTCGACAGGTGGCAATTCATTCAAATAGAAGAGATGCAAATAGAAGACATATATATAATAAACTATGTAAAATATTTAAGAGTGTTCAATAACAAAAACAGTTGGAGCAAATTGATATAAGTTAGCTTTATTAACAAAAATATTACAGACTGTTTCGCCGTTAAGGCTTCTCAAATATTTCTTATTCAAATAGAATCTATTTGAATTCTATTTGAATCAGAAATGCCAGAGGAGCCATAACGGCGAAACAGGCTGCAGTATTTTTGCTAATAAAGATATATATATACAGGGTGAGCCAAAAGTAGGTGGACAGCATTTGGAATAGGTTTATCCCCAAAGCAGGTAAACAGCAATTGGAATAGGTTTATGTATCAGTTATATAAATGTAATTGTTTATCATATCTATGGATTTTTTCTATTGGGGAGTTCTAAAGAACAAAGTTTGCAGTCAAAATTCAAGAAGTATCGATGATTCAAAAAATTACACAAGAGATGCATTTCAAGACATTAATGCCCAAAGTGACTTGTGCGAAAAAGCTTGTCGAAGCGTAAAAGACTAACTTCAAAGTTGTGTAAATCAAGAAGGGGAACAGTTTGAGCATTTGCGTTAATAAACAACATTAAATTTTTGTTAATATAACTGTTTTATTACATCTAGTTGTATGTATACGTGATCTCTAAATAAATATTTTTTACTGTCCACCTACTTTTGTCTCACCCTGTATATATATATTTTTATTTTTTACAAAGAGTCACGATCCGAACAACGTTAGTATGGCAAAATAGGCAGAATCTTCTCTGAGGTACGGGTAATTGAAACGCATCGTCATCACAAGGTCTCATGTCGAGTGCAAGACACTTTAGGTGGCTCCCAACCTGCCCAATATCCTTGATGGGACTATATACAAAACAAACCCAAAGAATCTATCACGAAGTACAAGACTTACCTACGTTCACTTTTAAACCAGGATCGTTTTGACGTTACTGCTAACCGTTCAAGTACGAACTAAAACTGATATCTCTTGACAAAATTGATCACACAGCAAGTGGTTTGGCATAAAAAGACCTTCCCAAGTTTCAAATTGAATGTGGTGCTTTAAGGCATAGTTGGCAGCACGTGGTTACATGTTAGCGAGCCTCGGTGCGTGAGAAAATTAGCTCAAATGACCTGGGTTCGAAGCTCACAGGTACCATACACTACGCAACACCCCTCCGGACGAAAATTAGTTGTTACAAAAGGTCACGATCCAAACAACGTTAGTATATCGAAATAGGCGGGACCATCCCTGGACCCAGGTTTCGACCTTTTGGCCTCATCAGCAAGGACTCGTCCCACCCAACGCGGCACTCCCGAAGCGACGTAATTAGAAATTAACGTTGCTTCTGCATTGCAGGTGGGCGCGATGCATGACTAGAAAATGAATAGCTACGGTATCGAGGTAAAGCGATGATGTACCACAAACCACAACAGCGCATAAACCAACGTTAGAGTGTTTAAAGAGCAAACCGCGGCGCTAGTTAAAACAAACCATGTTGTCAGAATCCAGGTGGCCCGAGACTACCATAAAGCGGGCAGTCAGCGCGTGGTGTTTAAAATTTAGGCGGCTAGGCAAAACCAATGCCTTTGCCCCACTCGAAAACAAGGGTCGGATACTTCGCCACCCTATCCCCCGCTTTTCCGGTAATGCGGGTTCAATTACAGGGGAGTCGTAAGGGGTTTGGCCACTCTTGGTTAGTCGCGTACAGAAGCAAGATTCTCTTACGCTGTGCTTTGGCAGGGTTGGCTGGCGATATAGTGCACAATCTCACGTACCCTGAGAGCGATATGCTGGAGTGCTTCAGGGAACGATGAACTTGTTAACATCAGCCGTCTCCATTGGGCAATGATCAGGAAAATTCATCTTGTAGAAGAGCTTTGGGAGTGCGTATATATATTGTCGCGTTTCAGTAGAATTTTCGTTCTATCTCAATCTTAATTTTATTCGTAAAATTGAGGCGACGTATAGTATCGCTCGAATAATTAAAGTCTGGTTGCAACTTCCACAAATATATTCACAAATCACACGATATCTTCGAATTCTCTTGCTTGCCAAACCACTTTAATAATTAAATATCAGAAACTAACTAAAACCACTAAAATAATCGCTTAATTCCTGTCACAATCATCACCACAGAACAATGCCTTTTTTCTGCACTCTGCTATCTCATTCGGAACTATACTTTGAATTACACTCTAAATAAATAAAAAATCTTGCCATCTTATGTATATGACGGAAAATAATCTAGAAATTGCTAGAATATCACGTGACACAGGAAAAATACCGTTAATAAATTACGTAATCAGTAATCTATATATATAAAAGTGAATGTCTGTGTGTATGTGTGTGTGTGTGTGTGTGTGTGTGTTCCCTATAGGTAGAAAGGTTAGAAAGTTTACATAAAAACTAAAAGTGTATTCTTATGTAAAATTCTCCGAGGAAGACAATGGAAGTAGTTCCGAACCTCTAAGTGCCCCCCTAAGGGAGCTATGGGGGGCAGAACCCCCCTTTGAAAATTCAAATATATTCAATTTTGATGAAATTTAAATCATATGTAGAAGACACTAAATTAGAGAGCTTTCCAAAATTTCAGCCTTTTTCGACAATATTAGGGGGCAGAAAGCCCCCTTAAAAATTTAAAGTTTTTGTTAGGTACCACAAACAGAAAAAAATTTGCGACAAATAAAAATCCAAATTTGAAGATTATGAGCAAGACTGCACATTTAAAAATCCTTAGCAGATTTACCCGTCGTAGATCGGGTAAATATGACTATTTCCAGGGAAGCCGAGTACGGTGTTTTCATTTCGATCAGATTCGTCTGTGGGAGGCTACGAGCCTATGGGGCTCTACTAGAGGCCTATCTGTACTGTTGTACGACGAAATAAAAATCATGAAAACACATTAAAATATGGTTGTTCAATGTAAAAACTTAATCAGTCTTTACATTTTACCCGATCAACGACGGGTAAATCTGCCAAGTACGGTATTTTCATTTCGATCAGATTCGTCTATGGGGGGCTACGAGCCTATGGGGCTCTACTAGAGGCCTTTTTGTACTGTTGTACGATGAAATAAAAATCATGAAAACACATTAAAATATGGTTATTCAATGTAAAAATTTAATCAGTCTTTACATTTTACCCGATCAACGACGGGTAAATCTTTCAGCCTTTTTCGACTATATTAGGGGGCAGAAAGCCCCCTTGAAAATTCAAATACCTATAGAGAGAAAAGTTAAAGAAGCTTCAAAAAATAAGTAAAAGTATATTGTCATGTAAAATTTTCCAAGGAATACTGTGGAAGTGGTCTCGAACCTTTAAGTGCTCCCCTAAGGGAGCTATGGGGGGCAGAACCTCCCTTTGAAAATTCAAATATATCTGATTTAGATGAAATTTAAACCATATGTATAAGACACTAAATTAAAAAGTTTCCCCAAATTTCAGCCTCCTACGACTATATTAGGGGGCAAAAAGGGGGGAGAAAGCCCCCTTGAAAATTCAAATACCTATTGTTATGAGTAGTAATGATAAAGGAATTAAAAATGAAGTGTATGTCGCTTTTTATTATCTGTATTGAATAACAAGATTTACAAACAAAACTTTAAGCAAGTAATCTTCACCTTTACATAGAATATGGTTATGCTAATGTAACTGTTGAGGTATGATATTGTAACCTGTTTCCTCTTTAAGGTGATTAGCCTCCGATAATGCAAATATTACGTGACAACAGTTTCTAGGGGTCAAAAAGAAAGTGTTGTCAGAATAGTAATCACCAGGATAACTTACATGATCTGACCAATTGCATATACTGACGTTGCTTTTTTATCCTATACCCGGGCAACGCCGGGTACCTCTGCTAGTGATAAATAAAAAAAAGAAAAATCTTCGAGAAGAAACAAGAATCACCAGAATACGCTAGAAAACTGGTCACGTAGACAGTCATTGTGACATCAGAAAAGGCATGTGAGTTTCAAATCTATTTTTAAATGCGAAAGAAAAAAGGATTGTTTTCGAAAACAGTTTAGCGCAGTGGTTTTCAAACTTTGTGTTGCCGTGCCTCCCTTAAAAATACTCAATCATACGACGCCTCCCCTCATTTTATAAAATTATAAAAACACGAATTATGGAACATAAAAAGAATAACAACGTTTATTTTTGTCTTTCAATGAGATGGATGCGCATGTCTATTAGCGCAAAGGCTGTTAAATCTCGGTGTTATTGACGAGATGGCTACTCGTAGCTCTTTTTCTACAATCAAGCGAGCTCGATATTTCGATTTCATTGCAGCTAACGCAGAAAATCCTGTTTCGCATAAATATGATGTTGCGAATGGCAGCAGTATTTTTAAAGCTTTGCTTGACAAAGCATTATATTCCGAATTGAGATTCAACCAAAATTGAACCAGAGACACATTCTGAAATCTCTGTTTCAATGCAGTATCACAAGATAATTCAATCAATTGTTCTTTCTCAATAATTGTCAATCCGAATTCATCATCATCTTCTTCGTCGATAAATGGATTCTGTATCCACGCATCTTTCGTAAAATCAAGATCATCAAAGTAATTCGAAAAATGAAGTAACAAACCATTCAAGTGTTCGACAAACAGATTTTTGTTGGCTTCTACATTAACTCGGGTGCATGAATTTAGAAGTGGAAACATGTCAAGGTTGTTTTTTTTCAAATTTGCTTTCCACAGATTCAACTTTTTTACAAACGCTTTTACTTTGTCTTTTTGCATCAGCAAATGCATTTGTGGTCCTTGCATTGACTTATTAAAAACACTCAATTTTCCAAAAATTTCAACCAAATAAATGAGTTTAACAATAAAATTATCATACCTAAACATGTTCGAGTCCTCATTATGATTTTCATCGAGAAAAATTGCAATTTCGTCTTTGAGTTGAAGTACCCTTTGAATTACTTTTGCACGAGATAGCCAGCGGCACTTCACAATAGTACAGAAGCGACGAGTAATTCGCTCCCATATCTTCACACAGCTTTGCAAACAGTCTAACTTTTAATGGACTGTTTTTTATGTAATTTATAACTTTCGTTACGTTTGTAAAAACGTTGTTAAGTTCCTCGCATATATTTTTGGATACGAGAGCTGCTCTGTGGAGCATGCAGTGCGTCCAGAGAACGTCAGGTGTTTTCTTTTTAAACAAGTGCTTGAAGACCAGCTTTGTGCCCCGACATTGACCGTGCACCGTCGGTACAAAGCCCAACGCAATTACTCCACATTATGTCGTTCTCATTAAAAAAAACGTCAATTATATTAAAAATCTCATTGGCTGTGGCTTTTTCAGGAATGGGTTTGCAAAATAATATATCTTCAATGACATCAGTCTCTTCAACATATCGAACATAGGCAATTAAATGTGCGTCTTTGGCTACATCAGTTGCTTCATCTACTTATATCGCGAATTTCGAAGTACGCACTCTAGAAACTAACTGATCGCAAATATCTTCAGATATATCATTAATTCTTCTGCTAACTGTATTATCAGAGAGCGGGATTTGCCGTAGCTTTTTCGCATATGATTCTCCAAACATTACTTTGACCATATCAATAGCTGCTGGCAAGACTAAAGTTTCTGCTACTGTGTGTGGTTTTTTACACTTCGCGATCCTGTAAGACACTAAGTACGATGCTAGTAATGCATTTGATGGAGAATGAACTACTTCTTTTAGCATCTGCTTTTGTTTAGCAAACTCATCCAATTTTCTTTGAAAAAATTCTTTAGGCTTATCAACGTAATCAGAATGCGTAGTTTCAAGGTGCCGCTTTAATTTTCCGGGTCTCATGCTATCAGCAGCCAAAACTTTCGAGCAAAGCAAACACATTGGTTTTTCTACCTCAGCATTAATAACACTTATAAATCCGAAGGATAAATAGGATGGGTCGTATTTTCTTTTCTTGGCAGTGCTTTCTTTCTGTTGTTTGTTCCTTTTACTCTCGCTACTAGTGCCAACATCACTATTTTCATTACCGGTACTATTGGATTTTCTCTTATAACCAGTCAAAAATTTATCCATTTTTCTGAAACTAATATTCTTAATATATTGTTTTAAAAAAAATTAAATTTTAATTTTGATGCTATTTATTACATTGCTTTTTGATTATTTCTCCATTACTTTTTGATTAAATAAGATAAATACCTGCAGTTTGTAGGGCAGCAGGTGGACTAATAGCAATTGCATTATCGACTATCGAGCAATCATTCGATAATACGAATCATATCGCATTAGGACGTCACAATGACCTAGCATGTTAGAAATGAGTAAAGCAAGACTTTGGATACTGGTTTAGATTTATTGCTTGCGAGCTAACAATTTTGAATAATAACCTCACTTGATTTTGCAACTAACACTTCGGTTAATTATGTAATTAAACGGGTTATGCTATAGGCTTATGTTGTGGCTAACACTCGCGCCTCCACTAAGAATAGTTCGCGCCCCTCAGTTTGAAAACCAATGGTTTAGCGAGTTTTGGGCTTCAGACAATTCAGATTTACAAATAAAATGATCACTGCAAAATAAAACAACAGATTACAACAACTACACACATATAAAAACTACTCTTTCAACGCAAATGTACTTATTCTTGACATACGCCCCCCCCCCCCTAAGAATATTATAATAATAATAATATTAAAAACTACGAACAATGAAATTTGCGAGTACCATTCACTACTAAGATTCTTAATCATGCATAAATAAATTCGATTACCATATCTTACACACATATACAATTAAAGCATAGCACAACAATTCACATAAACACAGCACGATTAGTTCATCACATGACTAAGTTAATCAGCCGCTACATCATCCGTTCCAGGAACTGTCCTGTACAGTATAATCGTATCCTTGTAAATAATATATTTATATATATGTTCAGTGTAAGTGGTTTATTGCTGATGTGCTATCGCGTTGAAGCGCGCAGTTTTGCCTCCAGCTATCACCTTTTGCTCGTTCTGCGCGTGCAATTGCAGGGATTGCATTGCATTGTTAAATAGATAGATTTGTTATCTAGTGTCAATAAGATGATCATGTTTTGTTAAGTAGCTTTGCTATGTAAAAATTTGGTGTTTTGTGTTAGTATAAGGATTATGTTTTACACATGTATGCTTTTATTTAAGTTTGATAAAGCTTATTTTGCAAACTTTAGTTCAATTTATTTAACTTAAATTGTGGACAAAGTCTTAAAGCCAGAGCGCTTAGATGTAAAACCAGGAACAGTTAATGCGAGTGCTGAATATAAGCATTGGTACAAAACGTTCACCTATTATTTATCTGCTTTAATGGCAGCAGAGATTCAGCACGATAAACTTCAAGTTTTGACAATTTGATATCATTCAAAGTTTATTGCCATTTCGCCGAGGTCAATGAATACGACCCGGCTATTCAGAGGCTGCAAAATCTTTACGTCAAACCAAAAAATGTTATTGCTGCACGACATAAACTCCACCTATGCAAGCAATATGCAGGTGAATCCATTGACCAGTTTGTGTTGCGACTTGATTATTTAAGTAAAGACTGTGACTGTCAAAATGTTACAGCGGAACAGTATTGGTTAGAATTAATGTGTGATGCTTTTATTGCTGGCATGTCTTCAATACCAATTCGGCAACGTTTGTTAGAAAATATAACATTGACGTTCCAGTAGGCGTTTGATCAAGCTAAAGCTCAAGAATTAGCTTACAAAAGTTCTGAAACTTTTCAAGGTACCGCTACCGGCAATATTACTGCAAGCGATCCATTGAAAAAGGAGCCTCCTGCGGTAGAAGAAACGCACGCAAACCAAACCAACGATGAACAGTCTAGCTGCTTTGCAAAGTCGACGTGTTATTTTGTGGAAAATCTAATCATGTAAGAAATGTATGTCCAGCTAAAACTGCTACTTGTAACTACTGTAATAGAGTTGGACATTATGCTAAAGTATGTCGAAAGTGATTGATGAAATTGCGTTACAATCGTGACCACACATGAAATGCGATTAGTGGAGCCACTTTAGCTTCGATTTCTGCTTCAGTTGTACAAAATTTAAATGAAGCTTTGTTTGATGTAAAACTTAACGGCGTTAAAGCTAAATCACTTATGGATACCAGATCTTCAGACTGTTTTATCGACAAAAGATTTGCTAAAGTACACGCCTTTAAAATCTATGACAAAAAGGTGAAGTGCATCTAGCCGAAACTTTTGTCAAAATGCCGATCCAAGGGCTAAGTTAAACATTGCAAACAGCGAATACCCAAATGCTGTTTTCCATGTTTTTCATAACTTAGCTAGATGTCATCATTGGTGAGAAGATTTTTCAAGAGCATTCGCAAGTCACCTTTAGCTTTGATGGCAGTCGTCCGGCACTGACGCTGAATGAACTTGTGAAAATGTGTGTGCCATATCCGAAGCTGTTTAGTCATCTAAGCAAAGATTGCAGATCTATTGATGACAAGCCCATAAGATTTTTGAAAGATAATGCTGAATTTATTCACGAAGAAACGAAACGACTTTTGAAGAAAGACCTAAATAAACCCCGTAATTCTCCATCGAGGGTGCAAGTTGTGATGATAAAGAATGAACAAAGTGGGGGAGGTAGAATGGCGATCGACTACAATAGAATTATTAACCACTACACATCTCTTGATGCTTATTCTCTTCCTCAAATAGAGGACATTATTTTAGAACTCTCCTAGTATAAAGTGTTTATCACCATAGATTTGAAATCTGCTTACCATCAGATTGAATTAAATCCCACAAATCGAGAATTTACCGCTTTTTAAGTAGGCCGAGAATTGTATCAGTGGCGCAGACTCCCATTCGGACTTACAAATGCCGTACCAGAGTTTCAAAGAGCGATGAATGCTTTTGTGACTGGGAATAATTTTCGTGGTTGCTTTCCTTACTTAGACGATATCACTATCGCTGGCGAAGATCAGGCAGAGCACGACTCCAACTTAAAAGCATTTAATGATGCGGCAACAGCATGGAACCTTACTGTCAATGAAAAGAAACTCAATTTTCTCAGAAAGAAATTTTGATTTTGGGATACAATGTGGCACATCAATCAATAAAGCCGGACTGTGAAAGAGTGCGGTCACTGCTGGAAATGCGTATTCCAACAACAAACCAAGAACTACAACGTATAATTGAACTGCATGCGTATTACGCCAGATGAATACCGTCTTATTCCGACAAACTCCGACCACTAATTAAATCGACTTTACCATTGTCGAGTGATATCCTATTCGCATTTGATTTTCTAAAACAAGCTTTGGCATCGGCTGCTCTACATCCGTTGACAATACTTCACCATTGACGGTTGAAACCGATGCTTCCGATTTCGCTATTGCAGGCACCTTAAATTAAGAAGACCGTCCTATAGCATTTCGCTCAAGAACTTTGTCCCCGGCAGAACAACAACACTCCTCAGTAAAAAAGGAAGCGTATGCTGTAGTGGAAGCGTTAGGAAAATGGAGACATTTTTTAATCGGACTTCATTTTACACTGGTGACAGACCAAAAAAGTGTTTTCTTTATGTTTAAGCCTTTAAGGATCATAAGATTCTAATGCATAAAATTTAAGACAATTCCTTAATTGTTTGGCAACAAAACAACAAAATTACAATGAATTTCAGAAAAACGGTTATTACGTCATAATGATATAACAATTAACAATCATGTAACATATGTGTTACATTATCCCTCAAAGGGTTAATCGCAATCACGCAAGCAAAATTAAAAACAAAAAATCATGAGATCGTGAATGGATTTATCTTCATTTCATTTTACAATCCTTCATCGGCCTTGAAGGAAAATGATTGGACCAGATACCCTTTCCTGTGCATTTTGTAGAACCATTGGCACTTCACATTTAAAAGAGTTGCATGTTTCTCTTTGTCATCCCGGAGTTACAGGAATGGTGTACTTTGTGCGAAGCAAAAACCTTCCTTGCTCACTATTGGAGATTCGACAAATGACATCCGAATGCAGTGAATGCCAAGAAATAAAACCTCAGTTCGTGCAATCACAAGAAAGCTGCTTGATCAAATCAACTCAACCTTTTGAAAGGCTTAATCTAGACTTTAAGGGTCCGCTGACTAGTGCGACAAAAAAACCGTTATTTTGTAACTACTATTGAGAAGTATACACAATTTGCGTTTGCATTTCCATGTACTGATATGACACCAGTTACCGTAATTAACTGCTTAACTAAATTGTTTTCTATTTTTAATACATGTGGGTTTATTTACTCAGTTCGTTGGTCATCTTTTCAATCTTACGAATTTGAATCATGGCTATTGTCGCATGGTATGGCTACCGGCTAAACTACTAGCTATAATCCAAGCGGTAACAGCCAATGCGAAAAGTATAGTGACATAATTTGGAAAGCTATTCTGGGGCCATTAAAATCTCGCAGGTTGCCTGTATCGCATTGGAAGCTGGTCATGACTGATGCCTTGCATAGTATTCGATCATTGCTCTGTTCATCTATTAACTGCACGCCTCATGAGCGTATGTTTCATCATACTCGCCGTTCTGTAAGTGGTATGTCGCTGCCAAGTAGGTTGAAACCTGACCTCCTTTATGTTAAACGACATGTTCGCAATAAAGGGGATTCTCTTTTTGACAAAGCACAACTTTAGGAGCTCAATCCTGCTTACGCTCGTGTCCGTTTCAACAATGGTCGGGAAACTTCTGTTTCAATAAGAGATTTGGCTCCGTGTTGTGGGGAACAAAATGTGAGAACTAATGTTCCTGACTCAGAGACACGTGTTGAAAACAAACCAATGGTACATGTTGAAAATGAACCCAAGGTAAATGATAACTCTGTTGATGAAAACCCAGCAAATGAATTATGTGAAAGTAACTTTAGTGAAACTATCGATGAAAACTATGCTATATTGCCGCGCCGCTCTACACATGCACGGAAACCAGTAGACCGATATGGTGCCGTGCCATATATGTGAGCAACTTATTTGACTAGTTCAGCTGATGCCATTAAGATTCTGTAAATTTGTTGCTATTGTTTGGTGTTGGGCTGTTTTTGCTTGTCGGGGAGAATGATGTGCTATCGCGTTGAAGCGTACAGTTTTGCCTCCAGCTATCACCTTTTGCTCGTTCTGCGCGTGCAATTGCAGGGATTGCATTGCATTGTTAAATAGATAGATTTGTTATCTAGTGTCAATAAGATGATTATGTTTTGTTAAGTAGCTTTGTTAAGCCCATTGCTTTGTTAAGTAAAAAATTGGTGTTTTGTGTTAGTATGAAGATTATGTTTTACAGATGTATGCTTTTATTTAAGTTTGATAAAGCTTATTTTGCGCACTTTAGCTCAATTGCCTAATTCAAAAGTGATAATTTTGGAATATTATCACGAGTTGCTTTGAAGCGAGACACTCTGGTTCAATTCTTGGATTGGTGAAAAGTGGTCCAGTGTTAGAACCTTGGAACAACTTTTAACAAAGATCCATTTTGAGGCTCGCCCAAGGCATTTGGAGCAGGTATTAGATTTTTTGTGTTGAACAGTTTGCGTCAAATGGTCCACGAAAAAAAGTTGTAGATCCTTCTTAAAGGGGGCCCGGAATCAATATTGGACCGGCCCTGGCCTGTTCTCTCAATGACCTTGGTGGCAAAAGATAAGACAGGACAATCTATACCCCATCGTCTTTTTCTTGGGTGATTACCAAGTGTTTTGTTTGGAGTAGGCTACATGTTTAAATGTGTTGACTTCATTTGTCGATGAATCTTTTTGCATGTTTTGATGAATAATACCAAAGATCCATGCTATCGAAAAAGAATAGCCAGAATCTACCAAAAGACTTATTTTTCTAGAAATTGCAAGTTTGTGAAATGCAGGCACTAAAATTTAGGTGTCTTTAACCAGTACACTACATTTCATTAACATTTAGAGACTTCAGTTTTGATGAATCTTTTTGAAAAATCGACAGATATTGCCAAACATCCATGCTTGTGAGGAAAAGTAGTCAAAACGTACCAAAAAACTAATATTGTATAACAATTGCAAGTTTAGTAATGCAAGAGGCTAGCGATGCACTTAGCAAAACTGCAGACAGTGACACTGTTTCGACCTATTAGGTCTCTTCAGTGCAGTTGGTGACCGACAAGAAACTAGAGGCTTTTAATAAAGCATAGCTGTAATCGGTCTCAGCTATGCTTTATTAAAAGCCTCTAGCTTCTTGTCGGTCACCAACTGCAATGAAGAGACCTGATAGGTCGAAACAGTGTCACTGTCTGCAGTTTTGCTAAGTGCATCGCTAGCCTCTTGCATTACTATACATGTAAGATCTTGTGACCACTAGGCTGTGACAGCACTATTGTTCTAACAGTTGTTAGACTTAGTGCACCTGCGACAACCGCCACTCATTCACGAGTAATACGGCTTCGCAGAGTACTGACAGACCTTCCACCACGTGGATCTAGTATAGATCCCGCAAGTGTGGCGGTCTAAGCTATGCTTTATTAAAAGCCTCTAGCTTCTTGTCGGTCACCAACTGCACTGAAGAGACCTGATAGGTCGAAACAGTGTCACTGTCTGCAGTTTTGCTAATTGCAAGTTTGTTTGGTCTAGTAGGATAATTGTTCAACTAAAAATAAAATATCATGTAGGGCAACCAATTTTTAATCAGCCATTATAAACTAATGGTTAGCTATAAGTAATTGGAGTCACATACTGCTGGAAAGCAAATTTCCTAAGCTTTCAAAGAAGAGTAATTGTTAGTACCTAACTATAAGGTTTTTACCGTACCTGTTTTTATTGAGCTTATCACTTTTTGGGAAGGGTAAAAAGTTACATCACAGATCTTAAAGTTCAGTTTTTTCAGCATAAAAACAAATATTAATTGTACATATGATACACTGTCGGAATCGCCTTAAAATAACCTTTAATTTGATAGAAAAGTTTGAAAATTGCGAAACGATTGCAATGTTTGAAAATATCTTCATATTATGATCTGCGGTAGCGAAGATTTTTGTTAATCGTACGAGACCTATTATGGCATCATAAAGCCAGTTTTAAGCGTGCAATCAAAAAAGAGAAAAAACGCTTGGAGGGCTTAAAGTGCTTAAATAAAGAATTGCTCGTAGCATAATCAAATTGGCTTTGATTGTTGTGAAGTTCTTTTACCGAAAGCATCTTATTAATATCTCCTGAAAGAACCTTTAATCGCGTTTGTGCGATGAGTACTTTTTGAAAAAACCAAAATACAGATTGTGCAGTGAATCGTTGATTGTGACTCATTTTAGACCTCAAACAAATAAAAGTGTTTGAAATGTGGTAAGTCAGAAGCTGGTTTTCGTTTATGCAAAAAGTGGTTGTCCTCTGTCAAGTAATGCAAATTAAAAAAAATATTGAATATGACGTCACCAACACCCTTATGACACTCACCACGGGAAGGTGATTAATCGTGCCAAGTCTGATGCTTGTATCTTTAGCAGGTTCAGAGGAATTAAAACAGACACGCAGAATTGCACTTTATAGTAGAGATTACGAAAATACGGGAATAATACAAATTCAAGAAGCTAGCGACACACTTCGCAAACTGCAGACAGGCATGAAGGCATTCATTAATGAAAGCATTTATTCAACACAAGTTGAATAAATATTAATAAAATGTTAGCTGATCAGATGCATAAATAAGCAAGAACATCACACTCACCAAACCAGCAGCAATCAGCACGTGCTTTTGCAGTCGACCAAAGCCGTCAACCTAATCCAATAGACTACAGCAGAGTGGCGAGCCTATTGCACGCGTGCCAGAGGTGGCAAGCCGCAAAAGTTAGCTCTGAGCGCTGTATTCAGAATAAAAATATTTAAACTTTATTGATTTTGTTTGTAATTTATAATGACTACCCAAAATTAACAAAACAGTAATGTTGAAAAATAGCACTACGCTCTTATATTAAATATAAAATTTTGTATCAATTAACCTTAATTTTTTTGTCAGGCTTATCACCAGGCAATTTTCATTTGCTTTGATTTGAGTTCATATTTTGTTTACCAATGTAGCCAGAGGTAACAGCTAAACAAATTTTTGCCCTTAGTTATGACATACAATTACCTTGGTTGTTTGCGCTGATATTGTATAACGCCGAGACAAATTTCAGGAGGAAGCCATCGAGATAGAAAAGCTATACAAAGTATAGGGTTCTTTGCTAAGAGGGGTGCAGCATCTATTTTGATTATCAATACAGTAGGCTACTAAGGAAGTGTGCTAACTGTATATTATAATTATCTGCAAACTACTTTTCACAGAAATGAGGCCGGAGATCGAAGTTTACAAAAACTTTGTGCCAATTTAAAAACGATCTGTGATATGCCGAGTAAAACCAATGACAACATGGAATGCCTTACCTCAGGGGTCGGCAACCTTTTGGACGCGGCGTGCCAGTTTTCGAATAATATCAAAATGTTAGCAACTTCGCGTGCCAAACTTTTTATGTGTTTGGTTTGCACAGTCAACTACCTGATTTGAATAGACAACGAATAAGACACAAATTTATTTAATTGACTTCATTGGATAAAGTCAAATAGAATCAAAAGAGTAGCTTTTTAAGAAGATTCTTGTTTTTGCTCAGTTCTATAACATTGGGACTAAATTTGGACACTTTCAGTTAAACACATATGCTTCCGTATAATCTTTAGTAGTCGGCTGCGATGGGGACTGAGAATAAACTTTATGTGTGAAAATATTTGTTCACGCAAGCAAGTGGATCCAAATGCACACAGTCAAGCTATTGCCATCTTCTTCAGACAGCTAAATTTCTCCGGCAAAGATTCCCAACTGTTAAAATGCTGTTTGCTTGTTTTCAATCGTTTCCAGCGATTTCCGCTCATCAACAAATTTCGATGTCAACAATAAAGATGCTTTAAAATCGATCAGCAGCATCTGGAAGTCTTCAATATCGATCCATTCAAATTCAGATAATTTCAGGTCTTTGCTGCTCTCGGGCTTGATGAGAAAAGAAAACAATGAATCAAAATGCTGAAAATCTTGAAATCTATTGCAAAATTGAGACATCCTTTATGTTATTTATCTTTATATTGCAAAATTGATCCTTTATGTACATGTCAATTACAACTGCATTAACATAGTGATCCACTGAAAAAGCCTTCAGATATTAAAGATGCAAAAAGTTGCAGTTTGGATGGCCTGTGTGTAGACATCTAGTTTAGATACAAATCCTTTCCATACCTCAAAAACACACATCACTGTTTGTTCTGTACCCTGCAAACGAAGATAAATTTCGTTAGGATGCATGGTGATATCCGCAAGAAACGTCAATTTTACTAGCCACTTTTCATCCTCCAGTTCAGGGTTGGCCTTTCCTTGTCCTATTAAAAAGGCCCTTATCTTAACTAGACATTCGACAAACGTCAAATTCCCCTACAAGTCACCCTGATTCATTTTACTCTTTCATCTTATGAGCGGGTTCTTTGTCTCCCAACCTCCTTTCCCATTTCAGGTTTGGCCAGACTTGGAGTGAAACCAAGACTTTGCAGATCTTCCTGGATAGCCTTTACGTCCACTCACCCGCTTACGCTTCCTTCTACTTCCCCCAGGGAAGAAGAAGGAAGCCCTAGGGAGGCTTTTCTTGCTTGCCCTACTTTTCCTCCTTGGAACCCCCCCCCCCTTCTTTCACTGTGGAGTTCACCATCTTCTTTTTATACCCTCGCTCTGATCTCCCTCGTTCTCGCCAAGGTGTGGCTCTCACTTACCTTGTCTCTCTCCCCCCTTTACGATCTGGTGCTTTGGACTAACGGCTCTGTTCCTTTTCCTTTTGGCAAGGGCGGCTCCGACGTGCTTGCCGGCTGCTCTCTCTTTGTGGCACCGAGGCCACTCTTTCCTTCTCAGCAGGCCCAGTATGCTCAAGCTTCTCTAATAAAGCCTGCGCCATTGTGCAAACTCTTTGCTGGTTTCGGCAGCACCAACAAGTCTACCACTTCCCTTCTCTTCTCCTCCTATCTGACTCTCGTTTTTTCCTCACCACCCTATCCTCTCCTCCATCTTTTCTTTCACCTCAATCTCTCTGGCAGATCTGGCAAGAAGTGACTTTTCTAGGAACTGTCTCTCCTCCTGTTCTATCAGGCTACAATGGGTCCGGGACGCTCGTTTCTCCCGGAAACAACGCGGCAAGACGAGGAGCGCTGGTTGCGCCCTCTGCAATCACTTGTAGTCTCTTTCCTCTTATCTCTCGTATACACTTATATTTCCTCTATCTCTATTTTCTCAGACTGCAGTGCTCCCTCGTCACTCTCGCTGTGTTCCCCCTCGTCTACGCTGCAACAAACACAGCCTTCTGTTAAGTTTTTATTTCTTCAGGATTGGCAGAATTGAGAATCTTTCCTGCAGCGCTTTCGGACACTCGTCCCAGGACACCTCTCATCTCATTCTGCACTGTCCAGCTACAGACTATTTGCGCCACTCACTCTTTGACGACTGTCTCTCTCTCTCTTTACAATCTCCGGTCCAGGCATTGGGGAGTTGCGCGGCTTCTGGGGCTCCATGGTCTTCCGCCATGCCCCCATCCCTTGGAATGGGTCGGATAACAACAACAACAACCGTCAAGAGAACCTTACCTCGACTTAACCACCCAACACTGCAGTGCAGAAGCATATCATGTTATGTACTTTCCATCTTCTCAAGCAAAGATCAAAACTGTTTGTGTGTGGTAGCAGAGTGTGCGACAAGGAAACTCTCTATTTTTGTTACAGTTGACATTACGTCATGAAGAGCAGAATTTTTATCTCTTTGCACAAATACTTTTTTGATGAATAATACAGTGCAACTTCATAACAGGGTTCCCAATCTTTTGCTCAGCCATAGTAACAAATCCAAGGTGCTGCCCATCATAACAGGTCCGCCGTCTGTTGTAACTGAGAATATCTCGCGTATATGAATCTCTCTTTCCTCGAAGTTCTTAGTGAAAAGTCAAGTATATCTTTTCTTTTAGTAGTGCCATACATAGGTTTCAAGCAACAAAGCTCTTCATGTACTTCTCCGTTACTGCAGTATCTAGCTACAACTGCTAAACGTGGATTATTGTTTATATCTATGCTTTTGTCAAGGAGCTATGCTGAAAACATTCGCTGCTTTTAACGCAGCAGTTTGTTGCTCAGTTACATTGGTAGCCAGCCATATACGTCTCTCTACTGTCCGAGGAGAAACAGGCATATCCTTGATCCTCGAAATTAGTGTGCATTTGTTTGGCGAATCATCAAACAACACTTCAGCACAACTGATAAAAGCCTCCTTCACAAACAATTTATCAATAAATGGTTTTCGATGTTTAGCAATGCCCTCTGCGATTTTGTAGCTATCTTTGATTGTTCGATTCGTGCTACAAATCACTTTCTTGAAAATGCCGCTTTGCTTTTCATAGCCTTTTTTAAAAATTCGATCTTCTCTGCATAGTCCTTACTTTTTATGCTTCGTTTCAAAAGGTCGTTTTATGCTAGATGTTTGGCAAACGACACTTTGACAAGAAAGAGCACACACAGCTTTGTCGTCTCGAGAAACAAATCTGAAATCTGTCGTCCAGAATTCTTGGAAAGATCTCACATCTAAATTGAGATTCTTAGAAAGCCTAAACCCGTAATTTTTTTAGGTAAAGAGGCTGCTTTTGAAATCAATTAAAAAAAAGCAATAAGCAAGCAAATATTTTATTAAAAACTATTCAAACGCTATCGGTCAAACATTCAGCCCTCATCAGGAATATGCGGTACATAACTAACACAACTGTTCAGCAACAACAGTAGATATAACGAGCATTGCTTTAATTATTGTTGCAATACCATACCAAAAAAATTATGGCGTGTCTTCACCACAATTTTATTCATTCTTGCGCCGTCGCTCCCGCACATTTTTGTTTATTCTAATTTGTTTGTGTTCATGGGAGCTCACATGACTGGCATGTCTTGAGCAAATTTTTTTCACTCTCACAAGGAGCTAGTTGTGAGTGTGACTGGCAGAGCCAGAACAGACATCTCCGACATAGAAATTGTCTCGTGAATTGCATGCTTGACTAATTTGAAGACTGTTGATTTCGTGCAGTGTAGACAGTTTGAGCTTGTGATTGCGCCGCGAAATCTTAAGTGTAGATTTCACGTGCGCGTCAAATCACTTGGCGTGCCATGAAATATCCTCTCGCGTGCCACAAGTGGCACGCTTGCCAGGGGTTGCCGACCCCTGCCTTACCTGATACTTTTGTTGGCCTAAAAAATTAGCAATGGCTTTTCCATCAATTTTTTTATCTACTTAGCGTATAATTCATTGTTTTCTCAAAGAATTTAAGATGCAGATTGATCAAAAACAAATTGAGATGCAGGAAAAGCAGAAAAATCAAATACGAACTTGATCAAAAACAATTTAAGATGCAGAATAACTGATAAATCTTCGTCCGCATGGGTATTAGTTAAAGCAAAAGATAGATAAAATCAAGGTACACTAGATCAGCTGAGCTACTTTATTATAATATAAGAAAAATCGATTTCGCCCTATACAGGCATTTTCAATTTCTATGTAAAACGAAAAAACAAAATACATAAACCAACTTACCGTAATTATAAAATTGACTATCTCACACTGGTTGGAAATTAAAATACAAAGCTGGCTAATAATATTTCGTGAACTTATTTATATGAACGGGAAATAAACTAAACTAAGGGGGTTGACTAACTGCTCACTTGAACAAAACACTACATAATGCTATTCCTCGACTAAAACTAAACAGACAATATAGTACCAAACTAAAGACATAAAAGAGAAAAAAACTAAAACTTGTTACTCGCTCATAGCTAGTTACTAAGTAATAAGATAAAAGGCTCAAAAAATTTTTTGAAATAAGCGTTACGTCATAAACAAGAAAAAATGATAAGAGACATACGACATCAATCATTTAATAGCTGGCAAAATCATAGTTTGTAGGTTTATAGACGCTCCGAGTTTATGAAACCATATATCTTCACATATATCTACACATCAAATGGTGGTTCTTCAACAAATATAACAGAAAAACACTGTGACAAACTAGGACGGCGTGCTAACAATAGATTGTGATTAGATTTATAATGTTGCAGGAGAGCGGTACTATCGTTTTGGGTCGAAATATCAAATTTTTTCCAAGTGGGTCTATGGTTATTCCATCTAACCGAAAATTTATTTTTGTCTGTCCAACGTATTGAACATTACAATTTACACAATTAGCAACATAAATACCATAATTTCTACAATTTAACGATTGGTTAAGTTTAACTTGTCTGTTGTTTTTTTCGCATTTAATATAATTTACACTCTTTACCATGCATTCATATTTGCTAAATTTTCCACAAAGGGCGCAATTGCCACACGGGCTTGGTACTATATTGTCTGTTTAGTTTTAGTCGAGGAATAGCATTATGTAGTGTTTTGTTCAAGTGAGCAGTTAGTCAACCCCCTTAGTTTAGTTTATTTCCCGTTCATATAAATAAGTTCACGAAATATTATTAGCCAGCTTTGTATTTTAATTTCCAACCAGTGTGAGATAGTCAATTTTGTAATTACGGTAAGTTGGTTTATGTATTTTGTTTTTTCGTTTTACATAGAAATTGAAAATGCCTGTATAGGGCGAAATCGATTTTTCTTATAATATAATAAAGTAGCTCAGCTGATCTAGTGTACCTTGATTTTATCTATTATATGATTATCAACCTGGATCGCTTCGAGCAAGTTACTTCATGGGTAGATTCCTGGTAGTATATTTACTTTTGCTGTCATTAAAGCAAAAGAGTATGATCCAGATATAAAACGCGTAATATCCAAACCACAGCAACAAAAATTACGCGGATATACATTTGCATTTGAAATTATGACAATGATATCTGGATTACATTTTTTCAAAACTAACTGGCACGGTCAACTGCACGATTATGTCAGGTGCGCACAAAAAATTCGCCACCCCTGAGGTGAATCTGTTTTCGATATAACGAAACAAAGAAAATGAACAAGCGCAATTGCATACTTTCAACTACTTTTGTTCTCACTCGATAAAATTGTCTATTTGTGCTTTGTTACAGAACTGAAGCATCAATTTCTGTTTGGACATATTAAGTCATCTTGATGTAGAATACAGTGTAGTGATAAAAATCGTGTCGGGTCTATGCTCGTGTTGAATGCAGGAGTGTAATTTCTGAAAAGTTTATATCTTCCTCCGACCATGTAAGTGACCTAAAAAATATTCAAGAAATAACTTTCTACTTTTCGTTATTGTTTTAAGAGAATTAATAATTGGGATTTGTTTCTACCGTAGATACAACTTGTGTTTCCACCTCAGTTTCCAGCTCGAGTTTTTCCGATGAGAAAACCTAAAGTGTTTACTGAGTTTTACTATACGAAACCCAGATTTCAAAGTCTGTAAAATAGGAAATGACTACTTTTATGATACAAAAAATAAAACAGCTTCAACAACTGTACAATGTCATGTTTACAACCAAGCATGAAGGGTCAATTGCACCCTCACTCCGTGACGTATCGAGAATTTTTGAGAGGGCCAGCGCCGGATTTACGATTATGTTGAAAGGTGATAAACTTTTCTTTGTGATTTATTCAATGCAGAACCCCGCCTGTTCTGTTTTCTAACTAATGACCTTTTTTTAAAAATTATCTTGTGGTACGAATCTTTTAGTCCCTATGTTTTATGTTAAGGCCGAAACGGAGGGAAAGCGCGATGGCCCCATCTGAATACGCCATTGCACTCAACTCATCGAAATGTAAACCAATGCTTTGATAATTAAGTCAGCATTTGATTTCTTGTCACATCTTTTGAGTGGGGATAAAAGTAAATTTTTGAGATTTGCCTCAAAAATCAGGTAATAATAACATTTATTACAAGCGTACCTAAAATTTTTTTGTGGCTTTAAGAAGTCATTTCTAGGATTTTATTGACATAAAAACTACAAAAAATTGACTAAAATCTTTTAAAAATTGTTTTTATTGGCTTAACAAATTTTGACTCGATAAATTAGAGTTTCTTGAGTTTTTAATCAAAACGAACATTTCATTAACAAAAACACGCAAATCCTTGACAAAACTTGCAATGAGCACGCCATGTACAGCCTCAGCAGCAAACTCTATACAAATTGAAATATAAAATCATGTACTGTTCTATATTTTTGATGATAAACTTTCTGTCCTTGACCAACAGCTTTTTGTGGTTGTGAGCTGAGAATGTTGAAGCAAACTGTAAACAGCCAATCAAATGTCTGGCCTTTTAATGTCCACTATTTCAATGCATCTTTGAAAAAAGCTGTTTTTACCATCAGTTTTTTGTGACTTTTTTGTTATTTGTTAAGGCAAATAACAAGCAATATTGGGAAAAACACACAATTAAATAATCACAACAGCACAAAATACGTATAAACAAGAGTAAAATGAATATTTGTTCGCTAATTTATTTACTGACTATTAATTAAATGGAATATTTTATTTTGCTTTTGCCGGAAATGATGTGCTCTATATCAGGGGTGTCAAACTCGTGGGCTTCCGGGGGCCACATTGCAAGTTGACAATCTTGCCGAGGGCCGCATGATGATTTCGATTTGGAAATCACCACTTCTCCAGGCAACGGTTTCTGAAATGTAGTCCGCAGCAAGGTCGGGCTCCAAAAAAAAGTTCACTATCCAGTGGTGTAGCCAGGATTTCTTCAAGGAGGAGGACAAAGTGTTTTGAACAACACAGCCCAATTACCGAAGTAAAACCCTCAAAATCTAGTTGCAATAGGGATATTAAGGCTTTTTCCCAGAAGATGAGGGGAATGTTTGCGGTTTTTGAACAGAACGTAATTGCACACACAAAAAATTTTGAACTTACGCAACTGCACGCAACGCATTTACAGATACTAACTGATTGGTAGTGGTGATAGGCGAACCAAAAAAATTTATTGGTGCTGTGTGACAATTTAACTTAGTTGAAATTCAGCTTAAGATTTTTACGTAAAAATTTATCAATCACATGTTTAAAATTAATGTTGAGGTCACGGTGAACATACAGCAATGCAAATCCATTTAAACGGCATTCTTTCATTGTGGACCGCAAATAGGTTTTCAAATATTTCAGAGCACTAAACGAACGCTCATTTGTTGCTGTAGTAACCGGACGAGTTGTCAATATTCAAAGGACTTCCAGAGATGAATACGTATTCATTTCTTTAGCAGATAGCAACGCGCCTAAAGTGTTGTAGGGTAAAGAATCACCTTTGTCGCGCAGCCAATATGAACGCCATTACACAAATTCAACCTCCACAGTGTCAATGCTGTCGTCCAGAAAAGGGAAGATAAAAGTTCGCCGCATTTCTGATCGAGTTGAAGCAAATTTCATGCTTTACACAAACAGACGTCATCAAAAATTAGAGTTTTATGCAATCAACAAGATCAGAGCAAAATTGTTTGCTGAGTTGCGCAAACACTGTGTCAATAAAAGGAAAAAAGATAGAGCGCAACTAAAACTGCAATGATGAAGCAGCTAGTGGATTTGCTCTATTGGCTTGCCGATTCGCAATTTGAGACGTGGGTATGGATTCCCAGTAGAGACCTTCGGCATGTCTGAATAGTCCAAAAAATATTTTTTATTGTCCCTAAAAGCCTATATTACATCTTTGCAACTGATAATATATACTCGTAGCATCTAATGCTATCAAAATAGTTTCTTGATACCCAGTAGCTTCTTTGCAACCGGTTTGGTAAGATTCATTGTAACATTGATAACTTCTAGGCTAACCAAAAACCAAGGTGGTGTTGTTGCTTTCACATAAAACATAACCCTTCCAAGAACTTTTCCATTTCTTGATTCTGACAGTTGATCAAGAAAACCAGCAACCGCCGGATAAAACTTCTTGAAAACAAAGACAGCATCATGGCCCTCAATGCAGTTTGCGGAACAAAGACGCTTCAAACGCGAATGCGAAGAATCAGGACATATGCCATTAACTTGAGCATGCAGCATCAAAAAACGTTTTTCAGAATCAGAAAAAAAATACTAATACGTCTTTTATGATGCTTACGCATGCTTGAATTTTGCGTACGTTGCAAGCCAGGGAATGTTACCGTAACTTGCTGTGCTATCTCTGATTGTAGCGTCTCTGCTGCTTTTGTCCACTCATTAAACTTTTTATTGCAGTCTTTATAGTCTCCTAAAAAACATTTCAGAATGTTGAATTTCTACTTGTCAAATCAATGGCTTTGTATCCTCCACAGACTAAAGTCCAAAGCACTTTGACTAAAATTAGAAAATTTAAATCATCAACTATGAATCTAGGCTCAACAAGATAGTTTGATAAATAACTTGTGTGAAAAATAGAGACATGCTCTATTCTAGGTAGTATTTCTGAAACTTTTCCAGAAAGCACAAAACTCGCTTTCGCTCGTAGCAAGCTACTTGTTATTGTTTATTATTGTTCTCAATGTTACACAAAACTTCTTGCGCACCTCGTCTGACACCGATAGGGTATTGCTGCAAGATTTTTGAGAAAAAGAACTTCGTAGGGCCATGGCACAGTGGCCCCCACCCTGGCTGCGCCTCTGTCACTACCTCTCCAGCATCTCCACTTCATCGCCCTTTTCAGGCATCGTTATTCAGAAATCGAGTTCTGTGACACGAAGTGAAGTTGATCTCCAATTAAAAAAAAGTTTGTACCTCTCAAGTGTCGCCTGTGTTAAGGGGTTCAAACGTTTTTTCGAAGATGAAACGTTACAATACTGCCGAAATTCATTAAGAATTTTAGAATTGTTTTGCAGGCCGCATTGAAAAGCTCCGAGGTACCGCGAATTGGACACCCCGGCTCTAGATAAAAATTTTTGGATCTTGACTTTGCAAAGTAAGTTAGCCACAAGTTTTTCATGACGCTTTCATCAGTGGTGGTATTGCGTCAGCATGGAAGGGCTGGAGTGAGTAAGTTGTTTTATGTGAATAATTTGGACGTTAGGCAATCAGGACAAGCCAATGATAGCGCTAGTATTGTAAAGCGCGCCAAAGTAAGAGATTTCGCAATAGCAAAATGCAGCAAAAGGCCAAATAGCAACGCCGCGATTATGGAAAGAGTTTGAGAGTGTACACAAACTCTTTCTGTGTGCATAACATTGGGCGGTGAGTCTTGATATAAGTCGTGACTTCGCAATGCACAAAGAGTGTTTTCGTGCAATCAACTGTCTACGAAAAAATGATGATATCATCATCAGAAAACCTGACAAAACCTCCGGCGTTGTCCTTTGAAATAAAAGCGAATGCGTTGGTAAATTGAACGAGATACTTAATGATCAATCAAAATTTAAAAAGCTTGGTCCAGTATCCAGCAATAACAACACAGTCAACCAGTGGTGGGCACCCGCTAGTTACAAACTAATGGCGCTATCGCTAACGCTAATCAGTAAAAAATTTGTCGGCGCTACCGCTAGCCACCTTAAACTTTAGCGTGACAAACGCTAACGCTAGTCCTTTTTAAAAACTAGCGGCTGCTTTTGCAGCTAAAGGTTTGATGGTGGCATCCTTTCGAGCTTGAGCTCTCGTAACCGCAACGGTACATGTTTCCCACCGGGAACAGAATCATCCGGATTCAGTGCTCCAAAAATGTTTCCAATGACCAGGTCAAACAAAGAGTCTCGCAAACATATCACCTGAGTTACTCCTGTATAGTAAGGCGTGTCCACTTTAATCTGAGCAATAGGTACTTCTTTCAATTTCCGGTCGATAGCCATCACATAATCCATGCTACCAGTAAAATTATCTTACTTCACTAACTCTCTTCTGACAATAACACCATTGCAGCCTGTATCACGAAGAACCTCAAATACATTTTCACCCACTTTTCTTGTCGCAAGAGACATAGGCTTCTTATTTTCATTACTCAGGCAAGCACCATTACGCACGACTTATTATTCTCCCCAGATTTGAGCTCCAAATATTCTTCATCCTTTGCCTTGGTATCATCCGATAATCTTCCAACTTGTGCAGCGCATCCCACTCGGTACGGTTGTGACGTAGGTCTAGGGGTGTTGCCTCCACCTCGAGGAGCAGCTTGAAAGCAGGAGGTGTTCTGACAAAACCTCTTCTCATGTCCAATTTCGCGACATTGGTAGCACGTAACTGCGTGTCTAGCTGGCCTGTTATACTCATTAGGTCTTCCTTCTGGCTTAACATGACAGTCAATCGCCCGGTGACCATCGCGATTACCTAAGAAGCACTTCTGGGTATTCGCAAGAGGGAAACCACTATGATTGTTTCTCGCACCGGCGCTTGCACTATCACGTTTGATCACTTTCTTACTCGACAGCTCCTGATTGCGCGCTGCCAAATATTGATCAGCCAACCATGACAACTCATCTAAAGTTTTTGGATTGTTCTGCTTTTAGAAAAGTGGTAAAATTGGGGTGGAAGTGATGATGGTACTGTGTCACCGTGTATTGGATGATAGAGGAATGCCTATGAGTGGAAAACCAGTGTGATTGTGCCTATCTTTGATAAAAAGGGTGATGTGATGAGCTATGGATTTATACGGAGGAGTGAAACTGATAGAACGTGCCATGAAAATTGTTGAAAAGCTGCTAGAAAGGCAAATACGAACAATAATCAATTTGAATAAAATGCAGTTTGGATTTATGCCAGGAAAAGGAACAGTGGATGCGATATTCATTGTGAGAAGAATGCAAGAGGAATATCAAAAGAAGTGTAAAAATTTCCGTTCGCCTTTGTTGTAGATGCGATTCGAACTCTTGTTCTGTTTTCATTTTTTACTTAGTAACGCTTGTTTCGTTTGCATAATTAACTCGTGTGCAAAACTTTGCTTTTTTGTAACGTAACTAGATAACCGCGGGCTTTAGCAGGCAGACTTGTAGAGCGTTTTGCTGTGTTGTGTGCAATAGTTGAAGATGGATTTAGCAATTGAAATAAGAATTTAGTAGGAAGTGATATTTTGTTAATCGGTTCTGGTGTTACTTATTGTTGTCATTTAGAGACTGTAATGAATTAACTTTGTGTTTAATTGTTTATTGTGAAGTTGATAAAAGCTTTCACAGGTACGCAAGTGTTTAATTGTGGTAGCTTGTATATTATTAATGTTTGTCCTTTTGTGCTTGCAGAGTGCAGGCTTTGCTCCCGTGACATTACCCCATTTGTAAGCTCCGTTGTGATATTGAACTGTCTGCCTGCGCCTAAAGTCCCGCGGCTCGTGTTATTTGGGCTTGGTAGTTCATAATTTGGTGAGTTTAGCGCATAATAACGAAATTAAATCGTTTTTTATTAAAAATATGCATTTATAGGAAACCGCTTCCCTGTAAAATTTCATTTATCGACAACTACTTTCATCTTTCTCCATCTCAAATAATTATATTTCGTTAATAAACATCATCGTGTTGGAAGTCGTCAATTATAGAGAAGTAGAATCAGCGAGCGAGTAATCCAACGTGAACCATCTTGTAACGCTAGCGAGTGCCAAGCCCCACTCAGTACGCTGCCGTTACAAGAAGGACAAGAAGTTAGTTGTATATGTGGATTGTGACATGGAAAAAGCTTTTAATAGAGTGCTAAGAAAAGTAATGGAGTGGGCCTTGAGGAAAAAGGATCTATCAGAAATAATGGTTCGGGCAGTTATGAGTCTGTGTGATGGTGCAAAGACAAGAGTGAGTGTGGGATCTGCATATTGAGAGGAATTCGAAGTAAAAGTTTGTGTACATCAAGGATCTGTGCTTTCGCCACTATTGTTTGCAATAGTTGTGGACGTTATTACAGAAAATGCAGGAAGGGGTGTGGCTAATTAATTACCGTAGGCAGATGACCTTGTTCTGATGAGCTAAACCATAACAGGCTTAAAGAAAAGATTTTGGAATTGGAAGGATGCACTGGAAAGTAAGGATTTAAAGGTCAACACCAGAAAAAAATAATGATGGCAAGCGGATTGCAATGAAAACTGTTCAAAAGCAAGATAGATCCATGTGAAGTTTGTAAAAGGAAAGCAATGGCCAATTCAGCGTTGTGCACAAAATGTGGAAACTGGATTCATGGTAGATGTGCAAAAATAAAAAGAGTTACCGCTAAATTGTCAATGCATTTTGTTTGCTCGAAATGTAGAGGAATAATGGAAGGAACGGTAGACGGAATCGAGAAGTTGTGCGATGAAGTGCAGACAGTGAATGGATTTTGTTATTTGGGAAACAGACTAATTGCTAATGGTGGTTGTGATGCGGCAGTTACAGCAAGAGTAAGAATTGGCTGGGTAAGATTCAAAAAATGTGGAGAGTAATTGCTTGGAAATGGTTTCTTCTGAGGATGAAAGATAAAGTTTCTGGTTGTTGCGTAAGATCAGCAATACTGCATGGAAGCGAGGCATGGCGTTAAAAAGAAAATGAAAAAGCAATTTTAAGGAGAACGGAGAGAGCTATGGTGAGAGCCATGTGCGGTCAGATAGTTGTTGACAGAAAGACGACTGAAGAACAGATGAACATGCTGGGATTGAAGGAAACTATTGACCGGTTAGCAACAGCAAATGTAGTTAGAAAGTATGGATATGTGTTGAGGAGGGATGGCGATAATGTTTTGATGGTTGCTTTGGATTTTTGAAGTAAGTGGGAAAAGAAAGAGAGGACAACTGAAGAAGACCTGGAATAACCCAAGTGGAAGAAGATTGATTTAAAGAAGAAGGATGCTCTGAATAGAGCGAAGTGGAGAGACGGAGTCCAAGCAATTTCAGAAGGAATGGGGTAAATCCGGCCAGCTCTGCTACGGGGACAATACAGGATAAAAACTGAATAACTACTACAACTACTACCACTAGTTTTAACGCCGCTAGTGCCCACTTCTGCAGCTAACATTGGATCGCGCCTTTAGAATCGGTTACTTGACTTAGCCAAAGCCGATCGTTTGCTGAAGTGGATATACACGCAATATGACCAACTGAATCGTATAGATCTCGAAGGTATGATTTGCCGAAAACACACAAAGAAGGCACTCCACTTCGTCGAATACTGTCTATGACAGGTTTGTCCCATCATAACCTTAATTGGCAGGTGGTTGGCTGGCCAATTACAACCTAAGTTGACTTTGTTTCCCAAAAAACAATAATTGACTTAACGGAAAAAAATTGACTTTTCAATGATCCATTAAATTAAGAATGCGAAACTTATTCTTGGTATCAAAAACTTTTACCAAAAACCAGGCCTCTCAAGCTTGCCGCTAAAAACTTCTGTTTATTAAAAAAAACTTGCCTCAATCATTCTCAATAATTTTACTTCAGAGATTTTGGCTGTTACCGTTGTGCAATTAAATTTACACTAGTGCAGCCAAAGAGCACTTTTTCACTCAAGTGATAGCTTGTTCACAAACTCAAAACAAAGTTTATGATAAGAGTGTCAACATTTTAATTTTCATTTCAGCAATGTATTACAAATAAATAATTAATAGCTCGTTAATAAGGAAAATGTTGAATAGAGTAGTGATTTTTCAATGATGCAGGAGTTGCTAGTTGCTAATTAGCAATTTTCTAGGCGATCTCCTATCAGGAGGGATCTGCCTCCAGCATTAAGATAAAATAAATAAATTTGCTCAAAAATGATCACCAACATCATACGGTACCATACAGCAATCAATTACATCATGTCAATAACCCGCAACCGGTTTCGACGTTATTGAATCTCATCAGGTAGGTTTAGAAAGCACTCAATAATAAACATGCTGTAAAAACAAATTTGCCATTGGGTGCTCAAAAATGCAATACAAAACAATATGATACAGCAATAGGGGAGAGAGGGGACAATTGTAACAAAATTTACAAGTTGTTTGGTAACTCAAAATTTAATGATACTAACGTGAAGAAGTGTTTCCTAAAAAATGAAACAACATCCCGTTTACATATTCCGAAACATTATAAATCCATGCAGTAGTCGGTTTGTGTATAATTGTCATCTATACATGCTATGCCGCGTGTTACACTTGGCCTCATGTAGCGGGTCAATTATAACAAACCTTTGGGTCAGTTGTAAAGCAAATTTTCAACGTTGATATCTGACAGGAAATCAATGGATTTCAATCCAAATCACTGTCAGAGTGACAGTTTTGACAAATAAATGTATCCTCTCTAGTTGTGCAGAGTTCATGTGCCCAGTACTTTCATGTCAAGCACTGAACCCAACTATTACCAGGCCGGCTGTCACTGAAGTGTTCACACAACATACTAAGCATATTTTAAACTCCTCGTTCTCGTAAGATTTGTTTGCTTGTATTCTTGTATCCCCTCCTTTCTTCAGCCCCTGTTTTGCAGATTCCACTTTTGAACTGACAGTTGATACTGGCTCTTTATTTGAGATCGGTTTCTTACAAGCTTCTCTTGCTGTTCTTGTTTTTGCACTAATATTGCTTCTTCTTCCGATGCTAATTTTAATGACGTACCAGTTGAAATAGCACTCTTTCTTCTTTTTCTTCTACCTTTTTGTGTTTTTCTTGGCTGTGCCTTAAGGAATGGCCTATCTCTTCTGGTAAAAAGGATTCAAGTGTAGTGATTATCACTGATTATTTCAGGTATAGAGATTATCAATGCCTAAATAACTAAGTCTTCTTTTTTGATAGCATGGCGGCTGATATGTAAACAAAAAAATCTGACTCGATATCATTAAACTCGACATATTTCCTGGTAAATATCATGCTCAGTTACTTGGTAGATGCTGGAATTCATTGCAACAACTCTTACAATTGACCCTAACAGTATTCGTCCATTTTGTGACCAAGTTTGTCATCTCTCCATCGATCACTCACACCAAAAGACCCTGATTTAATGTGGTTCAAAACCTATGTTTTCTCGTTACTGTAGCGGTGAGATTTAAATATTCTTGTATTATGATTCAACTAAATTATTGAGCATTTACTGAAAGTTACTTACTTGGGTAAAAAAACCAGCTTTTTGGAGATTTTTTCCTTCTGGCTTATTCTACAGTTCTGTTGCTTTGTCTGATACATCTCACGTATTAAGCAGGTCTGTGATCAATTTATAGACTTCCTGTAACGCATAAAGCGCGCAACATCTGAGCTGTTACAATTGACCCGCGTTAATTTGACCCCCGGTACCCCCTACCTATATCATGGGTGTCACATTCAAGGACATACACACATGACATGGACAACAATCACATTGGTAATCCCATGTAGGAGTGTAGGATCATTGCCAAGACTTATCATTTTATAAAAAACAAGGGGTTGCTAGTTGCTAATTAGCAATTTTCTAGGCGATCTCCTATCAGGAGGGATCTGCCTTCAGCATTGAGATAAAATAAAAAAAATTGCTCAAAATGATCACCAACATCATACGGTACCATACAGCAATCAATTACATCATGTCAATAACCCGTAACCGGTTTCGACCTGGTTGGGTCTCATCAGGTAGGTTTAAAAAGCACTCAATAATAAACATGCTCAAAACAATTAAAAAGTGCTTTGGAAATTGCTAATTAGCCTTGAAAATTGCTAATTAGCAACTACCAAATCCTGAATTTTATAAAATGATAATTTTGGCAATGATTCTACACCCCTATTAAAGATTACCGATGTGACTTGTTGTCCATGTCATGTGCGTGCGTGTGTTCTTGAGTGTGGTCCCCATGATATGGGTATTGGGTATCATATTGCTTTGTATTGCATTTTTGTGCACTCAATGACAAATTTGTTTTTTAGCATGTTTATTATCGAGTGTTTTCTACACCCACTTGATGAGACCCAACAAGGTCGAAACCAGTCGCAGGTTATTGACACGATGTAATAGATTGCTGTATGGTACCGTATGATGTTGGTGATCATTTTTGAGCAAATTTTTGTATTTTCCAATGACATTCCATTTATTATAGTGCAGATACATTTTTCTCAAACCCAGAAATAACTCTAGCTTTGCTAATTACGTTTTACCTCGAAGTTTTGAAAGTTCGTGCCACATAGAAAATAAATTCAAAGTCACAAAAAGTCAAAAATAAGACTTGCGCTGGATTTCAAATCCACATCTACTCCTGCCTGTCGAGTAGTGGTAATGACGGATGAAATACGGCCGACAAGTTATTAAGTACCACAATTGTCAACAATTCGTAAAGGGGAAGTTGATTTACATGTATCCTTACTTGATCTTTTAATTCTTCTTCCTCTTTTTTATGGGAATTCGGTAAAGGTTGATCAAATACAGAGTGAAAGAGATAACTTTCAGTGAGAGGAACATTTAATGCCAAGTTAATAACACCGCCTATAGCCACGTCATCAGCAAAGTTAAATGCCCGGCAAGTATGCACCAAGTTGTTGTTTCTAAAAAGTAAAACAATGATAAAAGTATCAACTGCTGACGTCAAGACTGTAAGCGATGAGTCCAGCCCAAGCTTAATTTGTTAATTGATATCGGCCGAGGTTGATTGCGTATGGTGTCAGCAGATTACGTTGCTCGGTCGATCTCACTACCTATATAGTTTTGTAGTTAAAACAAAGGGTTAAGCCGGGTTTACACGAAAATTGTTGAAATTGAGTTGAGTTGAGTGGAGCGATATAAGCACCGTTGTTTACAGGCGTTTTGTGACCAAGCATTGTCGAGCGTCAGTCAGCAGCAGAAGTATTACATAATTGTGTTTTTATGGGGGACAGCATTTGTCTTGTACAAGTTGTACCAATAGCAGTGAAATAATCGCATTGTTGGCCTTCGATGTAGGTTTAATTAATCTATTTAAATATGAAATACACCTTTAATAAGTTGTTGATTCATCATTTTAAAAGTAGTGCTATCAAGAAGAAATAGGAAAATAAGAGTGAGACAATATTGTTTGCCCTGGCAGGTAAGCGGCAGCACAAACGACGTCTATGGGTGCATCCCGTTTTAAATAAAAATTCTAAATTTATTCTATCCTTGATAAACTATTCATGAACTAATTTATCATATTAATGAACTATTTATAAACCAATAACCTAGTAGTGCTATCTTTTGTAATTACCTGCAGCAAATGTATTCAACAAAATTTATTTGCCATTGGCTGGGCTAATTTCATTTTTCCGTATCTATAAACTAGATAGATATCCAGCAGAAAACAATATTTTAAGTTTAACGTTAATCTCTCTCTTCTTTTCATTTCAATTTTACAGAAATTTTATCTCGTTTAGCAAGACAACTTAAATAGCAAAAGTCTTGCTGGAGTAGCGTAGAACAGCTTAGCCTGGACCTCACTGAACAATCGCTGTTTGTTTGTTGTTTGTTTGTGGTTACCCCTCCTCTTCCTTGGGATGGAGGTACGGCATACCGTCAACCTAATTTAAATTAGGCTAGGGGAAAAATGGCAGCCCATTTCGAGCCAGTCTTGAGTGACTGGTAGCCCCACCACCAACAAGGCGGACTGCCACTGATGGGTACCCAAGAGTCGTCTTTTTACGACGTGCTGGGTGAGCAACTTCACAATTGCAATCCGGTGAAGTACGGGTGGGCCACCTGTCTACCACATAAAGGTGGAGGCGTCCCGTTAAGTGCTTTGCCCAAGGACACAACAAGCAAGCTTATCGGCTTGTTCTTCACACTATTCCTTGTTATGCTGAGCGCCAAGCAGGGAAGCTGTGAATACCATTTTTTAAAGTCTTTTGGTATGACTACTTAGGGAATGAACCCCAGGTTTACCGACTGCGATGCGGACGCTCTCACCACTACACCATCGCGCCGGTCTGAACAATCGCTGGTAGACGCTTTTGACGCGCATATTTTTCCGTACACGAGCGTTAGCGAGTGAGAAAAGTTGAGTTAAGTGGTGCTAATTTGGCGTCTTGAGCATCGATGACGAGCGTCAGCGAGCATTAACGAGCTACAATAACACAAACAAAAACGACGCTCGCCGCCACTCAGAAGCAGCCGTGTTCGTGTAAACCCGCCTTTACGGTGATTTAAATTGATGGCCGTTGCATGGAGTAATCTCTGTCGTAGCTTGAATACTGATTTCACAACACTTGTTGTATTAGAGCAAGGGTCTCCACAAACTTTTCCCAAAGAGGGCCACATTGCTGAATTCTTAAAGCTTCAGGACCCAAAATCGAGTTCATGTTTGGTAACGTCGGAGCTCGCGTTATGTTATCAGAAAACGTGGTGATCTCCAAAAAGAAAAAAGGTCATAACCTTTCTCGCTGTCACCTATAATGCTAGCTGCGATCAATATGATTATATTCAAACTGCGCTATACATTTGTTTTGCAATTATGAAAAGCGCTCGGCGAACCGGATTAAAAGCCTTTGCGGGCCGTAGTTTGGAGACCCCTGAATTAGAGTAACCGTTATCTACAAATAAACAAACTATAAGCAACCAAAAATAAACTAACAAAAATCACAAACTTACTGGCAATTATAAATTTTCATTTTATTTATCACTAGCATTACCGAGATTCGCAATTACCTAAAATTACCAAGCGCGTCAATTGACGCACGTGTTGTTTTGAAAGTAAAACACTAAACTCAGCTTTTTAATTGAGATGAAAAATCACAAACTGTGTTATATTGTTAAAGAACCAAGCAAAACAAAAAAAGACAAGCAAGCAAGAGGGAAATACACGTTTGTGTGAGGTGCAAGTTTTACATTGTTTAGTCTGAAATTTACCACATAGAGTTTGTTTGCAAATTACGCAAATACCTGTTGTTCTGTTTCTGCAGTCTTTGCCACAAGTTTCGCGTATTTTAGGTGTTGAAGCACACTCTGCAACAGCTGCACTGTTTTCAGTTTGTAGCCTTCGGTTTGGAGTGCCCCCCGTCAATTCTTTATTAACTATCTATATGAACATGCTGCGGCTTGTGCTGGAATTGCAAACGTGCTCGTAAATAATCCAGCTATTTATGAGTGCAATGTCTATTACATTATAAAACTCATGGATGGGCCAGCGTCTGCTTCCAGCTTTTACAGAGTAGCATCTTGACATTTGGTCAAGAACATCAACTCCGACCTTAATTTCGTTGTAAAAAAGTACTGTTTCCGGTTTCTTTTTTTGGGTTATTCTCCGACCAAATGGCAATATTTGGGTGCAATAAACTTCGTATGTTTACGGATTTTGACTTCTTCCAGTGATACTTGGTTATAGTAACTGTATCTGCTAACTTAACGATGGTGGTGTTATGTAGGATGCAAGTTTCTTGCAGATTATTTGGTATTTCCCTTTGGTTCGATCGGATCGTACCGACAAGGCTGCAGCCTTGTTTTGTTAGCCGCAAACAAAGATCTAAGGATGTGAAGTAATTGTTACTGGTTACGTTGTGGCCCTTCTTGAACAAGGGCATCATAAGATTCATCGCTACGTTAGTATGCACGCTCACATCAACACTCCTGCTTTCATCTTTTCCAACGTATGGGAAACCGTTGAATAAATATTTTGTTTCAGCATCAACGGCCATCCAGAATTTTATCACAAATTTATCCGGTTTGTTGGCAATGTATTGTATAAGCGTGCACCGTGCCTTACAAGGGAGTAGCAGCTCATCAACGGTAATATTAGCATTAGACCTGAATACCTTTTGACAATTTTCAATGAAAAGGTTCCACAAAGATGAAGCTAAACAAAATTTTTCTTTTTCCAGATTTCGTCTTTTTTCTAACTTCAAGTCGAATCGTAGATATTTCATAATCTCAAGAAATCTGTGACGAGGCATAGTTTTGCTAAACAAGGCAGATCCCCACAATCTATTCCACACACTGAGGATGGGAAATGTTTGACCACCAATAACTTCTTGGACAATGATAAGACCAAGAAACTTCTCCAACTCATCGAAAGATATCCTCCAGTTAGGATCATCCGTAACTCGCTGAGCTTCAGCAATAGTACTTTTTTTGATGTTTATCAGCATTGGCTCGTTGAAAAGAATCCGGAACCATAAAAGAGGACCATCAGAAATGATGCGAGAGGAAGCATACGCAGTAGGATCTGGTAGAATTCTCATTATATTTTGCTGCTGCAAGCGCCCACTAACAGCTTGATTTGGCGCTCAAGCCAGCCAACGTGATCCATCTTTACCCAGAAAGATCTGCTCGTCATCTTTTTCCTCAGCTTCAGTATTCACGTTATTTAGAGAAACACCGGCTCCAGAATCTAATTCATCGTCATTATTTGAATTAGAGGATGACGATGAATTAAATTTATTTATCATATGATGTAACAATAATAATCTCAGGAATATTCATTTGATTATCCCGTGTCGACGTAGTTTTCCTGTTTTGGTCATTATTTCTGGTATTTCCCCGTATACAAACCGTCGCTTGTGTATTTTATTCGCAAAGCAATTTTATTGGTAGTTATTTCCTGTACTCCCCCCGTAGACAAGCCTTTTTAATTGATTTTATTTGCGTTTTTATTGGTTGTTCTTTGGGTAGCAGTTTCCAGTATTCCCCCGTTTTCAAACCTTTTCTTGTTAATTTTTAGTTTCTAGATTTTTTTTGATTGGCTAAAATATTTGGGAACGTTGTTTCTGTTACGTTCGAATGGGAAGTATATATACTGATGGGTCATTTTGAAATCGGAGAGAAAGAGACGAAAGCAAACAGACGACAGAACTGAGAAGAAAGAAAAGAAGGAAGAAGGCTGAAGAATTAGAAGGCAAGGGCCAAGTACTGTACTACTAGAAGGAAGGGGGACTATCAGCTGCTACAGTGTGGTGTCGGTGATTGTCGGAGTGCAACCGCTTATGTATTAATATAAGTTGTGGTGTTAAAGAGTGGGCTGCAACTTAGCTTCATAAGCGCAAGTCCTTAGGCCGAAGGATAGGGCATAGAAGGTAGTCGTTGCACTCTACCAAGCAAATCTTTTAGTCGTCGAATCGTCATCTGCCGGTCACTGGGGTACAGGGCGGTGACTTAATCGTATTCGGCGACAGATGAGGAATTTTCTACATCATTTATATCATCATCAGACTGTTCCACGTCCGAACAATCTGACGAAATATCTCGCAGCAATCCTAAAGCTTGAGTGGCGGTAAGTCTACGCGACATTTTTTTCCTTGAAAAACAAAGCAATATAAGCTAACAAACAATTTTTTCACAAATGCTATTAAAAAGCTAAGATGATCAACTAAAATTCAACAAAACATAAATCTAATTTTGTTTAAACCAACTATATCCCTCCTGCAGTACCGTACACGCGGTGTAAATCTACAGTACATAGCTTCTGCACACTGACAAGAGCTACAGTTTGTGAATGTAATCTACATCATGCCATTATTTCACAAGACCGTAAAAGCCTTGTCAAACAAAACAAAAGGTTATCTAGGGTAATCCGTCAAAATAATTTCACAACAGCAGTGTCGTTTACACTTCTCAGCATTAGGTACCTCCAGCGTCAATTGACGCGCTTGGTAATTGTAGGTAGGTGTGAGTTTATTTCTGTGATGCATGACAAAAACTTTCTGAAACTTTAACAAATTGTGTGCATCTACGAAAAAATAAAAGTCAAAAAGTTTTAACAAAAAATACGGTGTATTCTTCAAGTAACTAAGCTATAAAAATGAAAAAACGTCAATTGACGCGCTTGGTAATGCTAGTGTTAAGGCATTTAAGTTAAAACAAAATTAGATACCACTGTATATACATTTTCAGATTCTGCACCATAAAAATATACAATGTTATTACCCAAGAACCTAACAACACCGTAGCCTGTGCAATACTTAATATTTTCCAACAACGAAACTCTGCCCAACAGTTTGTTTAACAAGGTTTAAGATAAATTTCCAAGATAAGATACACGAGGTTGCAAACAAATTAAGCCTAAAACTGAACAAAAATCACCAGCAACACTAATTGATTAAAAAAATAACGGTCTGACACAAAGAGCTGAGTTTGATACTTGATTTAACTAAAATCAAAACTAATATAACAAGTGCCATTATACCGCACCAACAAAGAGGAAAAGATAACTATAATTGCCAGTAGCTTATATGTAACTGGACCGTGAGACTTTTAAATTTGTCACTTTCAAGGTAGTTTTTAATAACGTGATATCAACACACTTTGCTTACTTTGTAGAAGTGTGTGAGTATTCCCATTCATTTTAGATAAAAAAAGCTTCAATTCCAGGTGAAAGTCTATTTGTTCTTGTGAGCAATAAAATTATAGCGGTAGCCTGCACCGCAATTGTGACAACGGGTTAGCTGGATTGATTGTCTTTAATTTATTATGTACAATACACGCAAAATGTTTTTTCTCGCAGAACCACAATATGTGCCAGCAAACATGTTTAGGATGTAAGCCAAAAAGCAACGAAGAATCAGAAAACTTTTTTGGCAAGAGTTGCTTTTTAATAAAGCAAAAATATAGTGCAGGTGCAATGCGATAAAAACTGTTAGATAAAAAAGCGAAAAGAAGAAAACAAATCTACACTACTTCTACCTTTTATCGTGAAGCTAATCACTTGATCTGTGGAGCTACCAACCGAGATTAAATAACCTCTGCGGCAATAAGGCTAAGCGGCAAAATAACACCAAAGAGTAAAATCCCGTCCAGGGCAAAATAATCACTTCCAAAATATGAAATTCTATGCATTTGTGAAAACTCAAATGCATTCGGAAAGAGATACATTTTAGATTATTAGTCTCAAAGCAGTGGACAGACGCATTTTTATTTGGTCTAAGGTTTCTATCAAATTTTAAATAAAACTCACCCAACCCAGAAATTCATAAATCTTGTCAGCGCTCTTGAAACACAATACCCGGCCCCAGTTAGGAAATGGACTTGTGCCTTTTGATTCCGGTAGTTCGTCTAAAAACAAAATTAGGTAATTCAAGGAGACGCTAGACGTCTTGCTATAAGGTCATTTTTTAAAAAGCAAAACTTTTCTTTCAAACTCGCAATAAAATATTTGAATGTCTCCTCGCCTAACTGTTAACAAACTGACGTTATTATGCCTAAGTAGTTTGTTGGTGGTACCCAAATTTAATTTAGCTTTGAAAAAAGCTGTTTTGCCAACCGCAATGTGTGAGACTCTCCTTTGCGGCGGCATCAAAAGGAAAAAACTGAGATAAAGTAGAACAAAAGATTCCAATAGCTTGACAATTCGGACGTAAGTACAACAATCACAAACACACCAATTGCGTTGCCTGCATAAGAGTACGTGGTTGTTAAAACGCACCAAAAATAAGGCGTTAACCTTAAAGAGGTCAAAGTCTCCAAAAGGGAAACACTTGCTTGATAGCATAAAAAAACTATTTTTGAGATCAAGTATGTTGACAGCATTTTGCATCAAGTTTTGTAAAGAATAAGTTTTGCTCTTAGCAAAAATGACTGTGTTTTACTAAATCCTTATTTATTTCTTTGTTTAAAGAAAGCTGTAAAATGTGTTTCCTTCTCAAACAACGTTTTTTGGCAGACACACATGATTGTTAATGATTTCACCTCAGTTGTTAGTACATCCTATATTGTTTCTAAATTATGTTTTTCACCTTGCCCTACGATGCCGGAAAGTCATCACGAATTACTTTGTAGTTACATGCAGCGATGCTCCCAAAATGGGAGCGTTGGCACCTCAAGGTTGGGAAGGCCAGGAATTTGCAAAGAGTGACCGAAAATTATCTCACAAAATTATGTAAAATTCTAATAGCATGTACATACATGCACAAATGGCAAAATACTTGGATTTTAAAAGGTTTAAATTGTGTTATTGAACGTTTAACGCGAAAAAAATGAATGAATGACATTGTAAAAACAAATGTTGTTGTTCAAATTTACTCCGTGTGGTACAGATTGCTGGTCAGTTAATGCAATCTTTTTTGCATTTACCACAGCACGATGTGGTATTTTCTCCACACTGTGTACATCTTCTTTGCGACACCGATTCTAGATTTTGATTGCTTCCGTCGAATCTCATAGCTTTTCTTGGCGGAGCAGTTGGTTTACCAACACGTTTTCTTTGGCATTCTACTTTGATATGCGCTTTAGCAATTTTTCTTCACAAAATGATAGAAGTCGCGTCGCACGAATTGATCTGGTAACAATACTTGTAAGCAGCCACAACAAAGAAGTATACAATATGCGAAAATAAGTCCCACCATCATTTTCAGGAATGAAGTCATGGTCGGAACGATGACAACCATTTATTGCATACGTCAATGCCCCCATTTCTTGATTGGGCATTTTGTAGAGAAAAAGTTGGTTGACAAACTTTTTTGCTTACTTTTACCTTTCTTTCTATCTGTTAAGTATGGTTAACGCCATAGTAATTATTTGAGATAGTAATGGGGCAGCAGTCATTCCATTCGAAACAAGCAACCGAACCATTATGATCGAAAATCGAAATTTTCTCTGGGTTGTTTTAGCAAGTTTTTCCTTGACATCAGAGGGCAGTGAACTGATTTGTTATCTCTTATCGCACCGCATGCTTTTATATTTTCTACAGCGAGGTCGAATCAATAAAAATTCCATTGCTCAAGCGAGATCGAGCAATGGAATTGTGGAAGCAATTCAAAAGATGAAATCACGAAAGGCAATTTGACCTTCTGAAGTAAGTATAGAAATGATAGTTGCAAATGGCAAAATTGGGGTGGAAGTGATGATGGTACTGTTCACCGTGTATTGGATGGTAGAGGAATGCCGGATGAGTGGAAAACCAGTGTGATTGTGCCTATCTTTAATAAAAAGGGTGATGTGATGAGCTATGGATTTATACGGAGGAGTGAAACTGATAGAACGTGCCATGAAAATTGTTGAAAAGCTGCTAGAAAGGCAAATACGAACAATAATCAATTTGAATAAAATGCAGTTTGGATTTATGCCAGGAAAAGGAACAGTGGATGCGATATTCATTGTGAGAAGAATGCAAGAGGAATATCAAAAGAAGGACAAGAAGTTAGTTGTATGTGTGGATTGTGACATGGAAAAAGCTTTTAATAGAGTGCTAAGAAAAGTAATGGAGTGGGCCTTGAGGAAAAAGGATCTATCAGAAATAATGGTTCGGGCAGTTATGAGTCTGTGTAATGGTGCAAAGACAAGAGTGAGTGTGGGATCTGCATATTGAGAGGAATTCGAAGTAAAAGTTTGTGTACATCAAGGATCTGTGCTTTCGCCACTATTGTTTGCAATAGTTGTGGACGTTATTACAGAAAATGCAGGAAGGGGTGTGGCTAATTAATTACCGTAGGCAGATGACCTTGTTCTGATGAGCTAAACCATAACAGGCTTAAAGAAAAGATTTTGGAATTGGAAGGATGCACTGGAAAGTAAGGATTTAAAGGTCAACACCAGAAAAAAATAATGATGGCAAGCGGATTGCAATGAAAACTGTTCAAAAGCAAGATAGATCCATGTGAAGTTTGTAAAAGGAGAGCAATGGCCAATTCAGCGTTGTGCACAAAATGTGGAAACTGGATTCATGGTAGATGTGCAAAAATAAAAAGAGTTACCGCTAAATTGTCAATGCATTTATTTTGTTTGCTCGAAATGTAGAGGAATAATGGAAGGAACGGTAGATGGAATCGAGAAGTTGTGCGATGAAGTGCAGACAGTGAATGGATTTTGTTATTTGGGAAACAGACTAATTGCTAATGGTGGTTGTGATGCGGCAGTTACAGCAAGAGTAAGAATTGGCTGGGTAAGATTCAAAAAATGTGGAGAGTAATTGCTTGGAAATAGGTTTCTTCTGAGGATAAAAGATAAAGTTTCTGGTTGTTGCGTAAGATCAGCAATACTGCATGGAAGCGAGGCATGGCGTTTAAAAGAAAATGAAAAAGCAATTTTAAGGAGAACGGAGAGAGCTATGGTGAGAGCCATGTGCGGTCAGATAGTTGTTGACAGAAAGACGACTGAAGAACAGATGGACATGCTGGGATTGAAGGAAACTATTGACCGGTTAGCAACAGCAAATGTAGTTAGAAAGTATGGATATGTGTTGAGGAGGGATGGCGATAATGTTTTGATGGTTGCTTTGGATTTTTGAAGTAAGTGGGAAAAGAAAGAGAGGACAACTGAAGAAGACCTGGAATAACCCAAGTGGAAGAAGATTGATTTAAAGAAGAATGCTCTGAATAGAGCAAAGTTGAGAGACGGAGTCCAAGCAATTTCAGAAGGAATGGGGTAAATCCGGCCAGCTCTGCTGCGGGGACAATACCGGATAAAAACTGAATAACTACTACAACTACTAGATCCATGAGCAAGGTATAGCCACTGCAGTATAAAAGATATTAAGACAACGTGCTTGGTTTTATTCGTAACAGGACATAATATTTTCTTTACAACATGATTTCCTGGTAGGCTTGTTCTGGTTGAATCTTTGCAGCAATATGTTTCGAAGTTATATGGAAACCAATGACAGCTGCAGAGCATCCGCAGCTTATAACCAAACTTGACAGGCACACTCTTGATATATTGCTTAGCACTATAGAGACTACAAAATGACACCACAGATTTGTCGATGCTCTTCTTGGTCTTCATGAAACACACCATAATGCTAACTGTTAACTTGCGGGAGATCCAGAAAGACAGCACTTTTGCTATTTTCGACTACGCGCGGTTTAATTTGTTGGAAATTTGAAAATATATCTTTACAGCACGGAAGTAATCCCTATACATTGTTTAAATTTATAGTAATGCAAAAGGATAGCAATGCACTTAGCAAACTGCAGACAGTGACACTGTTTCGACCTATCAAGTCTCTTCAGTGCAGTTGGTGACCAAACAGTGTCACTGTCTGCAGTTTGCTAAGTGCATCGCTAGCCTCTTGCATTACTATACATGTAAGACCTTGTGACCACTAGGCTGTGACAGCACTATTGCTCTAGCAGTTGTTAGACCTAGTGCACCTGCGACAACCGCCACTCATTCACGAGTGATACGGCTTCGCAGAGGTTGACAGACCATCCACTACAGTGGACCTAGTATTTGGTCCCACAAGTGTGACGGTCTAAGCTATGCTTTATTAAAAGCCTCTAGCTTCTTATTAGTCACCAACTGCACTGAAGAGACCTGATAGGTCGAAACAGTGTCACTGTCTGCAGATTGTTTAAATTGTTTTACACAATGTTTTAAAGAATCTATACGTATACATTGTAATATGTATACAATCTATATTCATTGTTTTTAAGAATTCTAGGCTAACAAGTCGTCAGATGTACTCCAGTAGTATATTTCGCAGGAAGACTGTGATATTCACCAATTAATAATAAATCCAAACATTTTCTTGTTTCAGCATCGACTTTGAATTTTACCATGATTTAGCTCTAGTGGCGTACATGTTCAACCAATAGCGCAATCATGGCATCAGAAAAAATAGGCAAAAAATATCATACATGCCCTTTTTGTCATGCATGAAAGTTTGTAACTTTTTTGAGCTACCAATATCTGCTTCCTCATTTTTACGGCAAAAACTATGTCTATAGATTGTATCGGTCTCATCTTCAAAAACTTGATAACAACTTGATCAAATTGAGTCCCGCACCTTAAGGAAACCCCGTGCCAGCGGCAACAAAGTTACCGTTTGAAGATTTTGCTGAGATTTAAAAGGAATAAACCGCTAATAAAAACGTAAAATAAAAAACGAGAAATTCTTATTCCTCACCTATTTAAATAATTATGCCAACTATATTAACAGAAAATTTTGTTATGTCACTTCTATCACTATCAACAAACAAAGGGAATGTCTTTCAAAAAAAGGGGTATCAAAAGTGTGTGCTCGTCTGCTTCTGGGTTAGCCTACAATAAAAATTCGTTTTCTCTCATTTTTTTACAAGTGTCGTGCTTTCAGTTAACTGTATATTATGCAAAGACTTTGTTTTCTTCACGTGAAACGTGAGTATCATTGCTCTTTAGATATATTCTGTTTTGTTAGGTATTTTAGAATATATTGTGAAGAAACAACATAATTTTACAAATCGTTATTGGATAGAAAGATAACGGAAGACAACGGCTATCTGTTGGCGAGGAACCTGAAGCTCTGAAAACTTTTCTTCCCTCAAGTATTATTAAGCCCCATGCTATAAATTCCTGGCCTCATGCTGTGTTTGAATACTTGGTAGAAAACAATCAACATACAGCTTTTCCTTATGTTTTTAATGGTTTGAGGATTTCCTTAACATTGCCTGTAACAGTCACACAGGGTAAAAGAAGTTTTTCAAAACAAAACCTGATTAAAGCGTACCTATAGTGAACAATTTTACAAGAGAGACTAAACAATTTGGAAATGTTATCTGTAGTAGGCCTAAATGACTTCGCTAAAACCATTGACTGGTGTTGGGGAAACTCGAATCAACCACTCGAGTCAAAACTCGACTGGTCTAATGATAATGATCTAAAAAAAATATCAAAAATTTTTCGCGCTTTCGGTGCAACTGCACATTCTTAGCGTTCACTAACGGCACCTTTAAAAGGACTAACAAATAACATGATCAGCATGAAAAACAGGAGAAAACCTATTTCCCAGTGTTGAAGATCTGTTATTTATGCCTGTCTTGTCCACAAATTAGTCTCTGCAATTTAACTGATCAAGTCTGGTAAAGCTCAAAAGCCAGACAATATTTGGCCATCTATATTCTGAAGCACTGCAGCCCCAAATGTGGTCCATGGCTTCAAAAATTCTACACAGTCTGCGTGACCTACCAAACAATCCCACCAATATGGCGATTGGCCACAGTTATATCGGTACCAAAACCTGTCAATGCAGCCGATGAATAAAAGAGCTACCAGCTCATCTCGCTGCTGAGCGTTTCTTACAAGCTTTTCGAGGGGTTACTCTTGAGGCGTCTAGAACCTGGTTTTGACCCCCAAAGTTGGCTTTAGGCTACGTCAATGCATAGCCAATCAAGTGTTCAAACCAGGGATGTGAAAGCTGGAAGCGGAAGCGGTGGAAGCGGTCCTTTTTCTGTGGAAGCTGAAGCGGAAGCAGAAGCGCGAAAATTCTACCGCTTCCGCTTCCACATAAGAGGAAAGAATGGAGGAAGAAAAGAAATTGGTTCTGCTATCCTTCGGAGAAAAGCGAATAGGGGGAGCATAAACATTAAGAAATGAGAGCGAGGAGGAGTCGTTTAGATAGATGTTGATCTCCACATAATCAGAGTAGGGGTCAGGCGAAGAAAAAGAGGAGATGGAAAGCTCAGAGAAGGATAATCCCTACCTGACAAAAATGATGACGCCGTCGCTAGCGTCTGTGACATCAGTAGAAAAAATACCACATCGGGAGTGGGTGCCATCAGATCGCAGAGCAGCGAATCCAGGGACCCGGAAAGAGGAAGATAAATTAAAGTTAGATTCCTGCACACAAATAAGGGAAATGGGATAAGACGTAATAAAGCGTTGCAGTTCAGTGCTCCTGGCTGGGAAACCCCCAGCATTCCATTGAAGTACCCTGAGGGAGTTAAGGAAGGGAAGAGGAAGCAGGAGGTCAAGAGAAACAGCCAGCAGCCGCGAGCATGAGGCGGTGGTGAGGGTGCAGAGGGAGAAGATACAAAGTGGGTGGAAAAAGGATAGAAGGTTTGAAGGCGAGGGTGGTGTGCGAGTGCTGCATCAGCAGAAGGGGGCGCCAGACGGGCCAGATTGAGCAGTGGAGGTATACAAGCTGGAGGAGTCCGAGGAGGAAGTGACAGTGCTGGTAGGGGTGGGATCTCAAAAAAAGCAGAAACACAGCAAGGAGGGCAGCTCCAGGAGTGAGAGCTGCCAAAGTTCTAAATCTAGAAAAGGAGAGTAGTGAGCACTTTAAATGAACCCAATTAGAGCATGTGCAGCATTGCACCGATGTACCGGGCCAGGTCACATTTCCAGTGCACACTGAACAGGAAAAGACGGGACAAGGGTTAGGGTGAACGTTGCCGCTCATCAGGAGAAGGAGAAGAATGAGAAGACGGACAAGAGAAAGGCAGGAGAAGACAGGGCGATTTTAAAGTGGCTGCGTGCTACCCTTCTGCGGTCGTTCAGGGGGCTGCACGGCAAAAAATGGTTTGGATGAGGGGAGTGCCCGGGGTAACTGGGACCCTCGGGAAGGTCCACAGCCATTTTAACCCAATCCAAACGGGGTTGGGGACCGCACCACCATGTTAAGGCGGCTATTGATTGGTGCAGTTCAATTTTGCTCGCTTTACATGTATTTACTATATATACGACAGAAATTTTGCACTTCACTATCCAAAAAGATCGGAGTTAATACGTGTTTTGGAGACGGACAGAAAGTCGGTAATGATGATTAAAGTTAAAGTTAACTCAAAGTCAGAGTTAATTAAGGATAGAGAAGGAAAATCAGCGCTTTACGGTGTAATTTGTTGTTGTGACGACAGGTTATTGTCGAGAGCTCTAATATGTCGTCATACGATTTAGATCTGAGAAGCATTAGATTGACTGTTGAAAAAGTGGTTGTCAGTAGTAAAGGAACTTGTAATAACTGTCTATTTGTTGAGGTGTTTAATTATTTTTTGAAGTGTAGAAACGAAATATTTGATTTTCTTGCAAGCAATTCGTGATTTCTAAATTTTCGTTAGTGGGGGTTCCGTGACAAACGCGAAAGTACATCAGGGGATCCGTGATGATAAAAAGATTGAGAAGCACTGTTCTACATTCAACACGAGTTCTAATATCTATGAAAAAAAAATACAGAGTAGTTCAGAACAATAAGCTCGAGCGAAGTAGGTAAAGTAATAGCAATAAATGAAGGTTTTTGTTTTCTCAAAATGATGAAGTGTAGGAGAAGGCAGGCTACAGACCCACAAAAGTTAAAAAAAATTGTCAACGGTCGTTTTCTCGTTTTTTGTAAGTGGAAGTGGAAGCTGTTGAAAAATAACCGCTTCCACATCCCTGGTTTAAACTAAACTATGACGTTGAGCATCGCTTTGAAAAAAATAAACCAGGCATTATGTTGGCAAACCTTACTGCCGTAAAAGATTGCCTACTCTATATTATCAGTGCCAAGCACCCTACCACCGTCTTTGATTTGGTGTTAGTTCTATGGACCAAGTTTTAAGATCTGGCGAAAAATAAAAAAAACGCTTTTTTGAAATTAGCAGAATAGAGCACAATAAGCTCATATTACTTTTGATTTTGATGATTAGTGTAGACTTTGAGAAAATCAAAGTATTTTTCTGTATTTACTGGTAATGATAGTTTTATTTTTATCTTTGCAAATCAAAAATTCTACTGACCCTCAGGAAGTACTAAACTTCTCCGACTGGACCATCGTTAAAATTAGTTGAGTAGCTCCGGTTTGGCTTGTTGTAGAGAAAACTAGAAATTGATGATCGTCGTAAGTGTGATGTGCATTGGCCATTTTTCAAAAGATACTGACCAATGGCACGCTCTGGCTACAATCTGCTAAGGTAAGATCGTCCTGGACAAGTTCATTGCCATCTTAAACAGGTAAAACGCAAATGCAGTTTTTGGCTCTCTTATAATTCCTTAATGTACAATATGACGTCTTTGTTGTAGCTTTACCCTTGTAGCATAACAACGTCACTAATGAGAACTTCACGCAAAGATTTTGAGAAAAAACTCTTTTTAAAAGCTACGTTAAAATATATGTTTTACAAAAAATACAATAGCGATTTTAAGGTGTTTATGAAGAAGTCATCCCTTTCAAACAAATGTAGCAACCTTGCCTTCCCAAACTAAATGTGTTTTAACCCTTTAAGGGATGATGGGACATATGTGACCCATGTATGTTTCGTTAAATAATTAAAACTTCGTTTGCTGATTAGTGATGCACATTGGTGTGTTTATCCGTCAACAATCCTCGTTGATTTTTAAAGTTTAAAATTGCAACATGGTACACGCTAAGATCAATTTTCGAAGACAAAGTTTTCCTGTTTTGTGACCGTGCAATATATGAAAATTTGATCCCTTAGTTTTGGTACGTAAGATTATTTTTGGAAATTTTTCGATTAGCGTAATGTAAATCCATTATTATTCTATCCTTGATGCCAATTCTGTAACACATTTTGCATTATTTTACACATGAGACATTTTTTTCTAGGATGGGACACATATGTCCCATTGTCCCTTAGAGGTAATTTTAGGGATGTTGCTTGTTGGTACATTTATCAAACAGCTTTCAACTGGTAAACAGTTTTCATAAGATTTTTTATGTAGGCAAGAAGTAAAACTCGGTGAGGGTGATTTTATGGCTTTGAAATTTTTTTCTAAGGTTAAACTTAAGAATTGAGGCTGACTAGTAACCAGCAGCATACAAGATAACTTTGGGGGATAGCAGGATAGAATTAGTTATATTCTTTTATTTTGCTAATTCTCCTACCCTAATGTTTAGTGAACTGTTAGCTTCAGTGATCAGCATAGCATATAGGCTGTGTATATGTCACCAAATTAATTTGCATCTATGTAGCCTAGTAACTAGTACTTAGTTGTTTTAGAATGCTATTGCAGTGTACAAACATACATTGCATTGTGATAGTGCAGATTTTCAAAATAAAATAGAGCTTATAGATGATGCAATGTTTACAATTTTATTTTTAATTCATGAACAACATATGTTTTTATCATATTAATTAGCTTATTGTGATTGTCTATGAATATATAAAGAAATATCATGCATGTTTTGATCAAAAAATTTTCAATGACAAACCAGCAAAGAGTTTCTTTCTTTATTCTGAAAAAATCAATTAAATTTTTTTCTCTGATAATAGTGACACATAAGATTTTCTTGCTTTAGAGTTTAGACAATGAAGATGTTGAATTTTTAGAGCAAGATATGCTTCATCTGGAAAACAGTGCATTGCAAGAAGTGCTGGAAGTAGCAATTGATCCTCCTATGACTTCACAGTCACCCCCACATAAGGATAGTCTAACAACTAACCAAATTTTCTCAAGTGCATCCACAGATATCGAGTTTAATTGGAAGGAGCTATCAGATTCAAAACAGGGGCAATAGCAAAAATATATGAAGAGCAACGATTTTCTGATAATGGTATCGAATTTGGAAAATTTTGCCCAGCATTCCATGCAAAAAGTGGATCAAAGAAAAAAGATGCATACTGTGCACCAGCAACAAGCTTGAAAGCAAGACCAACAACATGTGCATTGAGTGCAATATGCATTTGTGCTATGTGAATGGACGTGATTGCTTTACGTTGTATCACTCCTAATCATACTGTATTACATGCATGCTGCTGAATATTCAATTTTATACGAATTTAATTACAAAGTTTCCCACGATGTTGCCGGTCTCGTCTGATCGGTTTAGAGCATTTGGTGAACGTTAATCTGGTGCAACTTGTTTAGTTGCCATTCTATATGAACGTGCATTTCTGGAACTAGATTCCTGAGAGCAGCAAATGTGGTCCGAAGCACACACTAAATGCAAACAAAATACATGTACGCTGAAAACACCGACAAGTGTGAAATTACCAGACCCGGAATCAAACCCAAGTCTTTGCATGACTTGAGCCAGAATTGAGCTAGAGTCTATCCCTAGAAAGGCAGATTCTTTTCCGACATGGCGTGTTACTGTTTTGAACCATGAATCGAAATTATACACAATTTAAAAACATGAAAAATGCAACATTATTCAAATACATTATTTCATGTTTAATTACCTCTAAGGGACAATGGGACATATGTGTCCCATGTCATATTTTAAAGAATAAACAAAAAAAATTAATTTTTTTTGTGAATCGCATATAACTATTCTAAATAGATAAAAATGTAAAAAAAAATCTGCGAAATCTCGGTTAAAAAAATTGTGTCCCTTAAAGGGTCAATACTTTGTTTTGTTGGATATAAGCTACAAGCAGAGAGTTATTTTGGTAAATGCCTATTCAGAAAAAAATAACATACTCCGCAGTGTGCGCTAATATTGATAGGTAATGACCCGCGATGCAGTAGACGCTAATAAAATAAGGCTTGTGTGGAGAAAATGTCAGCAACTTTGCTAGTTGTGTACTAAAATAAGGTGCTTAACAAAAATCTTCATCTTTATGTGGCAAACAGGTCGTGGGGCCAAGCATTCAACTCATCTCACTTGTCAGGGACGGCACACACAACATCGAAGTATGAGCTTATACGCATGAGTGAACGAGTGCACAAATGTATTAACTGCCTCGATTCGACAACTGCACTGCAAAAGTCCTCCGATCACAATCTTTTGAGGTGATGATTTAGTTGTAAATATTTACCCAAAACCCATCTGGTTTGCTTTGTCGTCCAATGTAAATAAATTCTTCATCGGGTTTGTAATTGCTAAGTAACCTTGGCAATGTTTGTGTGTTTACATAAACGTCATCATCGAAATGGCACCACCAACTAAAAAAAGCGTTGATCAGAAGGATACAAAGTTACCTCCCTAACCGGCGCCATAATGTAGCTTACATTGACAGAATTGTGTGGTCAAAAGATATGAAATCAATTTCTTTGTCCAATCGTGTCAAAGAGCTTAAAAAGCAGTATTCACAGTATTTTAGCTTGTCGCTCAAAGTGTGGAGAAGAGTATCAAGTTTGATTCGTATCATGTACAAGGAATTCAACAGGATTTCTCCACCTATACGCGGCAGGTGATTAGAAGGGCCGAGCAGCCAACCTGTCGTGGTGGCTCAGCTCCACTAACAATTAGCCACAGAGCACGATAACTGGACATTATCAAATTTCAATCGAATCTTGATTGGAGGCATCCACAACCAGGTGTGTTTAAAAATGTAGTGAGGGTAGAAGTCATCTCTTCGCATTGTAAGACGCAATTACAGCCTTATTAAGGTGCTAATCCACTTAAAATGAAGGTCCAACTTAAAGCAATGCAGAAATACATAAATGAACAAAATACAGGGTGGGCCGTAAATAACGCACCAAAGATTTAAAATAAATTGTGATGTGAAATAATGTAAATATCTTTTCTTTGGGTATCTGTTAAATTTAATTTCAATATCAGTTACTATAACTGTTAAATTTAATTTCAATCAAAGTTTTTTAGTTATGATTTGCCTTTTAAAAAAAATTTATATCATTTTTAGGGTATGCACTTAACAACTAAAGAACGAGTTGAATTAGTGTTAATGTCTGGTGCCGATGGCGTTTGTTATTATTATCTGAATTGTTTTATATGCTTTGGTGCGTTATTTATGGCCCAAAACGTTTGTTATTATTATCTGAATTGTTTTATATGCTTTGGTGCGTTATTTATGGCCCAAAACGTTTGTTATTATTATCTGAATTGTTTTATATGTTTTGGTGCGTTATTTATGGCCCACCCTGTATATTGAAACTATTACATTTTCAATAAACTGTGCGATGTGAAAGAATGCTGTGGGAAAACAATTCTTGTGAAAAGCGTGGAAAACAACATTTACAGTAATCTAGAAATCTTACGTCACTCATTACATGAAAAAATCCTTTTTTCAAATAGTTCCATTATTCTGACAAGTGTTGGCTGTTTTTTGAAGTTTTTTTTTATCTTTCCTGGCTCTACGGGGCGATATTATTTTATGTTTTGAGAATAATGCGTGGGTACTGCCAAGATGCCCAGTTGCTTGCTGGCCACATTTCATGCTGCTCTAACCTCATTTCTTAAGTCATAAACGTAACATTAAATTGATGAAAGGTCATGATATTGCATTGAAAATGCCATATTCACAACATCTCTCCCTCTATCAGTATCGCCCCCGATGCGGGTATCGAAAAACTCGCAATTACTCTTACCTTTCATGACAGCTGAGTGAGCCGAGTTACGAAGGTAAAAGAATTCACTTCCTATCTTTCGATACTATTTGCTCGCTATTTGTCAGCTATTAAAAAATTGAGATATTCTGCTAAGAGTTTGACTTGCTCAAGGACTTAAGCAAAGTCGTCAGATTTTCTCCCACCCTGATTTTTTTTGCTAAACGTGTAGTCGTTACCCAAGCTTTTACGATAAATGGGGGCATGGCGGAAGACTATGGAGCCCCAGAATCAGGGATTGTTCTCAGGGAAGAGGTCGTAGGAAGACACAGTCACCAAAGAGTAAGCGGCTCAAAGAGTCCGTAGCTGGACAGTGCAGAATGAGATGAGAGGTGTTCTGAATTGGATGACCGCAGGCGCTGCATGAAGGATTTTGGATAGTGCAAATTCTAGAGAGATAAGAGTTTAACAGCATGCTGTGTTGGTTGCAGCAAAGACGAGAGAGGATGCAGCGAGGGTGACGAGAAAGCATAAATTTCTCAGCGGACACCGAGGAGACTTGTATGGCAACGAATTTAAATGAGACCTTACGCTGCCAGTCCAAGAAAAGAGATGAGTGTATATAAGAGTTAAGAAGAAAGACTACTAGAGACTGCAGAAGACAAGAGTAGCGCACTCCGCCTGGCCAACTCATAAGCCGCGTCGTTGCCCGGAAGAAATGAGTGTCCAGGGAACCATTGTAGCCTAATAATAAAGGGGTTGAGAGAAGACACTTCCTGCCAGATATGCCAGAGAGTTTGAGGTAAAAGGAAGGACGGAGAAGAGGAATGTGTATTGAGGACAGAGCGAAAGTCACTGTGGAGAAGAAAAGAAGAAAAATGGCAGACATGTTGGTGTTGCGCAAACTTGCGAAGAGCTTTCAGAATGGCGCAGGCTTCGGAGGAAAAACTTTAACGAACTGGGCGTGCCGAAATATATAGAAAGGGTCGCCTCAGCGCCACGAAGTGAGAAGTTGGCAAGAAGGCCAGAGCGACTTTTGCCGAAAAGAAAAGGAACAGAGCCGTCAGTCCAGATCACCAGATCGTGAGATGGGAGAAAGTCAAGGTGAACAATTGCCGCACTTTTGCGAGAAAGCGTTGGGTCAGAGCAGGAGCATGGAATAGAAAGAGTGAGTTCCACAATAAAGGAAGGTGGGTTCCAAGGAAGAGAGCCGCTCTAGGAAAATTAAAAGAAAGCACGAGCTGGTGAATAGACCCAAAAGTTCCCCAGGATATTCTGAAGAGTCTTGGTTCACTCCAAGTCTGGCCAAACCTAACACGGAAAAGAAGGTTGGGAGACAAAGGGCCTGCTCGCAAGAAAAAAAAAGCGAAATGAATTGGCGTGACTCGTAAGGGGGGTAGAGACGCCTCAGAGAAGTGAAATAGGAAAGGATGAGAGGCAGCCGGTGATGGCCCAAATAGGAAAGCTGTGAAAACCATTTCTAAAGTCTTTGGCATGAATCGATGAGGTAATTAACCCATTTTTACCAACTGCAAAGCAGAAGCTTTTCCGAATACACCATTGAACCAGCAACGAATCTATGGGTAGTGGAAAAAATAGTACTTACCTTGTATTGCGCTCCATGTAGGTGTCAAATTCTTTTGAAGTTTTGCAACATAAATCAGCTCTGAAAATATGCGTAAAAGTTTAAATCACAGTTGATCTATTAGTCGATAAGGCGATTAAGTTATTTGAATCGCCGTATATAGCTGTAATGATCGTAGGTTTGAGCCTCACGACGCTTGAGTTATTGTGTCTTCTTAAAACACTTTATGGCAATTTGCTCTTTTTTGTTTGCACTGCTTGTAGTAAACGTTTGCAGTTTATTGCTCAAGTGCTATCAAGCGAAAGATAAGTACATTGTCTCATTCATTTGTATTGAAAAATAATAATCGACACAATCTAAATTACGGTAACAAAAGTGCCATCAATAATATTGTGTTTGGCAATAAGAGATTGCAATAAGGCAATAACACCAATAGTGCCATTCTGAAAAGCTGGACACAGTGGTCGATTTTGCTACCTTTTTAAAAAAATGTTTTGCAATAAAGAGTCTAGATTTTCTTTGGGGAATATATCCCAAATTTTCGCTCCAAAACTTTTATTGAACGTTGGGTTAAAAGTTTGTTTAAGTGCGCAAAAAAAGCAGGGTCATTAGAGGACCTAGTCCAGTAATAGCAAATAGAATTACTTTAAAAAAGACTTGTCGAATAGTTTAGTGTTGTGCAGGCAGTGCACGCTGTTTTAACCTATCAAGTTCATAGCAGTTGCTGATAGACAACTGGCAAAAGACTGTACATAAAGCGAAGCCTAAAGCTTCACACATGTGGAGACTTAACGATCTCTCCATGAGAATAAATAGAGGACTAAGTTGGCCATATCAACTACAGTCAATCTGCTCACTGCAATAGCACCTCAACAATCAGCTGTGACCAATTCGAACGACTGGCTGTGAACTGTCGTTCAAAAATATCTATAACAGGAACCTCAAACTGGCCGACCGAAAGCCAAATCCGGCCGCCATTCCGTGTTTTATGGCCCTAGTTAGATCACTTTTGCGATGGGCCAAATAGAATGGTTAGCAGATAAAAACTCACAAATGACACTTGTAGTCGACTTGAAATTCATTTATGCAAGCTTTCGTGAGCAAATGCTCACTTCTTCAGGAAAAATAAATAAAGACCAATGAATTAACTTAGATTAAATCAAATAACTTTGGCAATATGTACTATGACATCACAAAACAGTAAGATAGGTACCAGAAAGAAAAAAAATAGATGAACAAAAAAAAACAATAGAGAAAAGAACAAAAAGTGGAAAAAGATAAAAAATAGTGGGGTAGAAACATTAAAAGTGGAGAAAGTAAATAAAGAAGAAACAGAAGAGGAAATAAGTGAAGAAAGAAGCCAATTATTGTTTTTTTATCACGAGAAAGCACCTGCCTTCTGGGCCAAGAAAGACTCTTTTTAAACTAATGTGATAAAAAGCCAAAGTCCTCACTAGACTTAAGAAGGACTTTTGATTTTTATCACATTACTTAAAAAAAGTCTTTCTTGGCCCAGAAGGCAGGTGCTTTCTCGTAGCCTGGGCCGTTAGTACGTCTTTCAGAAATGTCAGACAGAAACCGAACCTACCAATCTGGAAGAGTAACCCCCTCACCACGATGTTCAGCCAGGGCCTTACTACTTGGCAAACGCTCTTTTCATGGCGGGACGGTGTGCCCCTGTCAGGGCACACCGTCAACAAGTTTCGAAGGCCAACAATCTTGCAGCTGAACATTGAAGACCTCACTGCAAGCAACATGAATGTACTTCAGCATCTCGCTGTGCAGTATGAGGCGCTCGTCATTCTGCTTCAGGAGACCCACTGCACTTGCGCAGATAAGCTAACAATACCAGGTTTTGCACTAGCTGTGTCTTCTTTGAGCAGGAAGCATGGCCTTGCCACGATTGTCCATGACTGGCTAAAATGGACCTTTGTTGAACAGTCTCCAACTACATCGGAGACTGAGTAGTTGTGCATTGACGTTGATGGTTATAGAATTGTCAATGTCTACAAACCTCCACCTACGCGATTGCAAGCGTCTGATCTCCCAGTGTTCCCTCACCCTATTCTCTATGCTGGCGATTTTAATTGTCCGCATTTTAACTGGGGTTATGGAACCAGCAGTGCCAATGGAGAATGCCTTGTTGCTTGGGCAAGCCTTAATGGCCTTGTCCCTCTCCACGATTCAAAGGATGTGGCCACCTTTCATTCTGGCCGCTGGAACACTGGCACCAACCCTGATGACAGCAAGATGCAGACCATGTGGCAAACAAGCTTGATGTTCAACATGAATCTCGTGTCCCATTTTTAGCATCATTGCAGCTCCATCTAAAACCAAGGCTACAATGTGAATGTCCAGTAAAACCGTGAATTCCAAAACTTTCTCCCTCAATAGCTCAGTGGCACAAGTTGCATTTAAAGATCCATCAATGCTAACCAATCCAAGGCTGTAGTATTTGCTCTTGAGTGAACATTCACACTGGCAAACCTCCTGTTTTTGATCGAAGTGTATGGATCAAGTGATGCTAAAAACCGCTTGCCACACTCAACCATTGCTTCAATTTCTTCGGCCATGTCGTGTTTCTTGTCATTGGCAAACTTGAGCACCAGCCTAGCTACAGTTTGGGGTCATGAGGAGCTTGCAATCCGTGAAAAGTCAGCAATCTACGAATGAATGAGCTGTAGGCAATTGCATAAAATGTGAATCCATCTTTTACAGTCATTTCAGCCGTCAATTCTTCAACAGACTGCTTCATGACAAAGGCAGTAACTGTAGATTGTTTGGTCTTTTTGGCTGGTGATTTTTCACTTTGATCCTCAGATACTGGGATACGAGCTTTGTGAACTTGAACGAGGTGATATCTCATAGTATTAGTTGATTGCATGGCCCCAGATGTCAACACTTTGCAGAGTTTTTCCCAGCAATAGCTGTAAAATGCTTCCCGATTTGCGATCGTACCATTATTTCTATGATTTTAGACAGACTTTTAGCACAATTTTGGGAAATAAACTTCAAGCAATGAATTAGAGGTTTTACCACTTTGATAACTGGAGCAGAACTGGATTCAAACACAAAATATATTTACCAATTAACCAGTTAATTTTACAAAAATTAGCCTTTAATCTGTTAAGAAAATTTTTCGTTTGATTCCAAACACTAATTTTACTTGAAAAAGTGAGCATTCGCTCACTAAAGCTTGCATCAATAAATATTTTAGTCAACTAGGAGTGTTATTTGTGAGTTTTTATATGGTAGTTTATTAGTCGACACGCTTCTACTATCATCAATTCTTAAGAATATTTAGGTATTCTAGTGTGCTGAATTACCAACCTAACGTATACACGCTTTGAGAATCGCGTCCGTGTTACGCACTTGTACCCATGCAACTCATCGCGTCTTTGCATCCACACAACGCACACTACTAACCTTGCACCTTGCATTATTATTAAAATTTTACAAAATAGGCTGGCCCACGTAAAATAAAGATAATATAAATTACTAATTATTCTATGCCCAGAGCACTAAATAAATTTAATATCTCTGATCTAAACCATAAAAAACACAAAGTTTTGTCTGTGGGTGCGTAACGCCTTAACTCCTATAAAACTTCTGGGCATACAAACATGAAACTTGGCACGATTAATTATTGCCCCTGGATAAGGGTTGTTTGTTGATATGCCACGTCATCATAACGTCTCTGCAAAAGTTTATATTTAATTTGCATTTCTGTGGCTTTTTTCGAATACAAAAGCATGTTTCCAACTTACCAAATACCAAACATTTTACTTCTTTAGTAGTTAAGATGACGCCACAATCAACGCTTAATTGCAGATTTTTTTTTGGACTTTCTCAAAAAATACAAACCGTAGAAACGCAGTTGTAAAATCTTTCGATAAATCTTAACAAGCTACAATCGACAAAAAATCTACAATGATTCGAGCCGATTTAGCGATGCAACAAAAGATTTTTTTCAGCACTTGAAACATGCTTTTTTTCTTTAACGCTTCAAAAATGCTCTGTTTTGTCAAAAAGCTGTTGGTTGTCTAGGTACCATTCCAATAAAAATAGTAGCCGGCAGCACCTGCAATTACTCTTCATTGTCATTTTGAAAACCAACTTATATAAAAAAGTCTTTTATTGATATGCTCCCAGTTAAAGTATAATCATGCATTATAGTGCAAACATACCGGTAGACCAAAAATCCGGTAACAATATCTTTGTGTAGTCGTCTTGTGCGCCTGACCAACTTTAACCTCTACGACAGATGTTGTTAGCTCACAGCCCGAAAAACAAAATTATTCAGCCAGCAAAACGACTAATATGGCCAGTCGATGAAATGTTTGCTGATAGGTTATTGAATCGTGCTTTGTTGTGGGTAAAATTATGTATCTATAGACAGGGACAACACAATATGTGCAATGTGCCCATTGTATGGAGGAGGTAATCTGCCCCAACGAGTAATTGCAGAATGGAGTTTGGATCCGCGGCTACTAAAATTTAGCCGTTCTTTGCTCTAAAACATTAATTAAGTGTAATTAATTACTAAAAAATTCCAAGTTTTAATATGAATTCTACCAGAATTCAGAAAAAACTATTCTCCTTTTTAGCTCAGAAACTTGGTTGGTGGACTATCCACTTAGGCCACTATCTAACCCAGTGATTCTCAACCTTTTTTTTGTTGCGGCACACTTTAACAATTTCAAAATTTGGCGGCACGCATAGAAAAAGATAAGTTTAAAAACTATTACTTACCTATTAAAAATTATTACTTAACAATATTAACATTATATATCCAAAATTTGGTTTTGTAGCAATAATAACTTTTACATGTCATATTTAAAAAAATTTTTGAACTAAATGTAACAGTAATATTTAACTTTAAAATGTCTAAACAAGGCATGATTTAAAGCCGAGACCCATCGGTGTCACAATGTTGTATTATAAATAAGTGAAAATGGTGTTTCAACAGCCCTTTGGGTTGCAAGAAAACCTTAGAGATAAAAACATTGCTTTGCAACAATTGCGGAAAATTAAAAAACTTGCCTCCAGTTTTAGCTGAAGGAGCCTGCTTTCCAGGCCTTTTAAAAAGATCGCCTTTTTAGCACATATTGATCTCGTGCCACAAAGTGGAACAAAAACTTCTGCAGCTTTCAGAAAAATATTTGTCTCGTTGGCGCAAACATGTGGTCAGTGAGTCATCCACTTGGGCCCTAATCTATCGAATAACTAAATTGCGGGTATGGCTCGTTGCCTTATTACCAATATCCAGAGATCCGAGAAATGAAATCCTATTGTCTCACAAGGCGGTTTCCACGCCAGAACAAGGAAAAATAAGCGACGCAAGAAACTTGAGGCCGCAAACACAATTACAAAAAGGTGAGCAGGCAAAGGATCAAACCTATCTGAACATGCTGAGAGACCAATCAATGCCTCAACTCAACTAAGGACCTTTTGGACTGGTTTCAGCAGAATGAGGCACCTGCCCACAATCCCGTAGCACTCCAACTTCGGGCCCCCCCCAAAGTAAGCGCAAGAGCCCCTGCGCACAGGTCATATCACTTTAGAGGTGTAAAATTGAAAAGCTGCATTAAGAAAATACACCACAATTTGTACATAAGTAAACAGGCTAATGTCAGAATAAAGCATGCCGATACCGAAGGTGCAAGTCATAAAAAATTCGGCACCGATGCCAGAGTTCAGTAGGACATTTATGCGGACACTGCGAAACGAAAGCAATGACACTGAAAAACATGAAAAAGTTATAAAAACACAGTATCATTTAAATAGTCTGGAGCGAACCTTTTTGTTCGCAAATGCTGTTATGACATTGTCATAATCAAGAGATCGGGCGCAGTCATTTTCGATTGACAACATGGCTAATGAAGATAGTCTACTGTCTGTCATAGACGTTCTATTAAAAGTTTTGATCAGTTTCAATTTGCTGAAGCTTCTTTCAGCGCTGGCAATAGTCATGGGGCAAGTTAGTAAGATTTGAAGTGCGATGTACACATTCGGATACAATTCAAATAAATGAGTCTTTAGAAGATAGTTCAGAAAGTCTTGAGCCGTTTTGATATTGCGTTTTTTTGTAAAATTAAAACAAACCGCTGTAGCTCAGCGCTCATTTCATCAGAATCAATGTCACCGAACTTTTTTTGGAACTCTTTACAGCAAGTAAGAAGAGCATTTTCTTGTTGCACAAGCAAAAGTTTGTCTCGTGTGTACAAAAACGAAAAGGCGGAAGAAACCTCACGTAACAAATTAAAGCGCTCCTTTATTGACATAATAGCCTGGTCTACTAATGGATAGAAAAAGTTGCTTTTAAATTTCAGTTCAGGAGTAGCTCGTTGTTCCTCTTCACCTTGGTAATCAAACAATCTTCTTTTCTTTCCACTTCTTGACGGAGGAAAAGAAGGATCAATATCCAATTCCTGTGCTATTTCAACAGCAGATGTTGCGGCACTGTCATAACCCGTTGTGCGATAGTTTTGCAAAAACTTTTCAGTTGCCTGGATTTCCGTTTCCATTGTATGAAGGGAGACTCCATACGATTGAAGAATCTTGCTTGCTTTATTGACTTGGAATAGGATATCATACCAAATAAACACCGACAAAAGAAAACTCCATTTTGATAAATGAGCTATCAACCATTTTGTTTCTGAGGCAGCTCTTCCATCTTTTCTTTCTATGGAAATGGCTTCCAAGTCTTTCAGTGCCAGCAACACCTCTTTTAAATTGTATCGAAGAGGTTTGATGCATTTAATTCTGCTTTCCCAACTCAGATTGTGACTTTATGGACAGCTCCACATGTTTCTTCAAAATTTCCCAACGCTAAGCAGAGGAAGAAAACAGCACATACAACCTTGTAAGTACTCCAAAAAATGTCAATGTTTCCGTCGATGAATTAGCACTGTCAACAACAACTAAGTTAAGGGTATGGTTTGCACAGGGCACGTAAACAGCTTTGGGATTGATGTCTAGCATTCTTGCTTGGACCCCAGAATGTTTTCCTTTCATGTTAGCACCATTATCATATGACTGACCTCGACAATCAGACAATTCGAGTTGCAGTTCGGTCGCTTTTTCTAAGAAAGCGTCCAACAAGCCTTTCCCAGTACTGTCACTTATTCTCAAGTAGCCAAAAAATCTTTCTTTAACAACAGCAGCTTCTTCATTACATAGTACATAACGGAGAATGACAGACATTTGTTTATGATATGACATATCTGGAGTGCAGTCCAAAATTATAGAAAAATATTTTGCCAATTTCAATTGCTGTAAATTTTCTTTTTCAACTTCTGTCGCTAGCAATTCAATTAGTTCATTTTGTATGGTAGGACTCAAATAGTGAATAGTGATCTTTAGTGTTTTTATTCTTGATTCTGTCTTGAAGCTCTTTTAGGATCGGATCTCTTCTAGCCAAAAGCTCAAATATACCCAGAAAATTTCCATTGTGAGGAGATCCTAAGACTTCTTCAGATCCTCTAAAAGCAAGATTCCTTTCCGATAGAAACAAGGCAATGTCGATAAGTCTCTCCAAAACATTTCTCCAAAAACGTCTTTCATTGAAAAAAATATTCATCTCGCGTTTGTCGATAGTGGATGAATTTCTTATCCCTTCAGCTAGCAACATCCATTGACTGCAGCATTCTTGGTGGGAAATGCCGTTTTCATGGTCTTTCAGTTTTTTCGAAAAACCCTCCCATGTATTTATACCACTACAAAAGGGGCTTAGTGTTTTTCCAAATAGCTTACAACAAAAGCAAAAAACTTGATCTGATTCCCCAGAATAAACTAGCCACGACCGTCAAACACTTTCACCATTAGGTAACACACGTTTATAATGGTTGGAGGAAAAACGTCGCCTTGGAGTTGTGTTATTATATGGAAAATTCATTATTAGTTGATGTGGTCCACGCTTTACTATATCACATCGTTGAGCATCAGAAATACTTTCAGGCCATTTACATGGGTCATCAGGGATAGGGGTAAATTGAGATTCAGATATTTTTGATATTGAAGGTTGCGTATTGGCAGGTAAATCACAACTTACATTTTCTGGAAATTCACAATCACTTTGATGCTGATCGTCATAGTCTTCTTTTTCTTGTACACTATAGTTTTCTTCATCCCTCTCGGTACTAGTGCCAGGTCTACTCTGCTCAGTAATCTTGAAAAAATCTGTCATCTTGGGCAATTTCGCTACAGCATCTCGAGCAGTGGCTGCTTCTTTTCTCTTTTGAGCACCACTTTTTGAACGTTTCATTCTATACAATGTCAATAAAATACTTTATCTGCACTCTGCAGTATATATATATTGTCCCGGTATTTATAGCCAAACAGAATTCCAGACCATTCTATGATTGTTGCGTAACAACGGCATTGTTACGTCAATCGAATATTCAAGATTCTACCAGAAAATCAATCGAAATATTCTAGATTCTGCGAGATAAAATGACGTTGCATTCACTTATGATGTCACAAGCCAATTTCTTCCTACAGTTTAAATCGGTTGTAAACAAGTCTGCTGAACTGAAAATAGTCACGTAGCCAAAAAGCAATTTCAGACTAACTTGGGCCCCCAAAGTTGGCCTGGGCCCCCCCCAATTGGGGGGTTTGGGGGGCGGCTGCTACGTCTCTGCCTGCCCATTATGCTACAGATGTTAGGGATTGGCTGAATGACAATTTTCCACACCAGATCGGAAGAAGGAGTCATGTAATATGGTCCTTGTTCACGAGACCTTTCTCCCCTTGGCTTCTTTTTCCAGAGTATACTAAAAGAGAAAGCGTATTCAATGACGATTACCGATTTAAACCGCTTCAGACAACACATCACCAGTCATTGGGTTGAAATCGACGCCAATGCAGACCTATTCCATCAAGTCCACCTGAATTTTCAAAGCGCATCCAAATATCCACTGACAATGATGGACAGCATGTTGAAAATATTATTTAACGACATTACCAGCGACTGAGATAGTTTTGTTTAGTTTTTACGATGTACCCAGACTTTTGGGACACCCTACATAATGGGTAACCTAAAAAGAATATAGCATAGGCCAAATTTGATTCCATAAAGTTGATAACCGAAAAAAAAATTTGATTGAAAAAAAGCGTAAGCATAAAAGCTTCAGCAAATATATTGTTTTTCGTGACAAAAATCGCAAAATATTGCTTTTAAAAGTATTTCCAAAAAAAAACGAAAAAGTTCTTCAAATAAAGAATGGGCGGAAGCAACAAACAAACTAGGCTGGTTACAAAAATCTTTGGTGTGACTGTACAAGACATTGGCTTGAGTAGCCCAACATTTCTCTTGCGCAACCCAGATTGAGAAACCCTAAACTCACGTTGTTTTGGAGGAAACCAGAGCCAATGCAGTTCTAATAAATTTTAAGTAATGGGGGTTCCATGGCATTTCTAAAAATGTAGAAGGAGTTCCACGAAGCCAAAAAAGTTGAAGAGCACTGATCTAATCAATAAAAAAACTATAAGAATCCGTTAATTTTCAAGAAATGTTTCAGTTAAATGAAAGAAAAATAAAGGAATTTTTAATGTTTCGTGGCACTCCTGAAAGAACTTCACCATCTACTGGTTAGAAAGAGTCGTTTAAACATAGGTGATAAAGCTGTGTCCGCGACCGAAAGACAACAGTACAGGTTGTTCTTAAAAACTTTACGACCGAAAGACAACACTACATGGTGTTCTAAAGGTTATAGACAACGACAACCGTATAGGGTGTTCAACTTTAAAAAAATTTTTGTAAGGTTAAGTTGACAAAATAATTTCTTTTTTACATACAAAGAAGTTTTTATCACACTTTATCATGTGGTTTCTACAGCAGTTTTTTATAAATTTTGATGAGTTCTGTTAAAAGTTATTCTTATTAAACAAAGAAAAACGGTCGCTGAGGAGACGATTGATGAAGTTACGCAAAGAAGATTATAGACAGAAATCGAATACCAACTGGAATATTCCGTGCAACAAATGAAGCGAGTTTAGAAACTTAGTAATGCTTCGATTAAAGAGCTTGATATTTTGCTGATATTGTGTAAACATTTAAGAATTATTTAACGTTTGTTGTGATATCAATACATTGTTTGAATAGTGTGAAGACTTTGCAATGGACACTCTGTATAACTAAATTTGTACAAAAAACTTTTAAAAGAGGTTTCCAGCTCTCTTGCTGCATCTGGCGGTGGAAGCTATGCTTTCATGACGGTACCGACAGGAGCTCCCAACCTCTGCAGTATTCGTCACAAAAGGAGCCGTTTAGCTTAGCCCAGAAATCTTGAATACTAAAGCGAGAAAAGAAAAAAAATAATTGAAAACTCACAACTCATGTGTTTGGCCACATTTCGTCACAACTAAATGTCCAGCCGCTGAAAATAAAAAGTATGTCTTAAATCAAGCTCATGAAAACGAAGAAACATGATAAGACGTCAATTTTACCACTGATAAAATGCGAGTTCATAGCTCGTATGGGCTTCAAGTGGTTGTGTCGTTTAGATAGACTTTAGCAGCATTTGCTTGATTGGCTGCAATGCTTGTGATAAGATTTGCAGTTAAAAAATCAATTCTGATTCTAGTTAAAAAATCAGCACACTCTATGTTACTTATACAACCAGAAGATGAAGCTCTAATGTCTATGATAGCTCGAGATTTAGAAATACCTTTGCAAGCCATTTGTGCACGCATTTAAGTCAATAATAACTCACGCAATAACGCCTTTAATGTTTCATCTTCTTCATCTGTAATGACAAAAGTCTAAAAAAAACACACTGATTTTAAGCAAGATGAGGAAGAAGATTAAACTTCTTCCTCCATCTAATGACTTCAGTTTTACAGCGCTTATCCTTCGGGAATAGTCGACAATACGACCTACCACACGCTGCAACTTTCGACATGAAATTTTCGCAACTCATGGGTTAGAACTTTATCGACGATTTTGTAAATTTTATGCTAAAGTATCTAAGTGTAAAAGACATTGGTCTTGCACTCGTGGGGTTATGAGTTTTTATTTCTGCAAAGGTTCTGTGTTGTTGGACCATTGGAAAAGGCGTCTAATAGGCATTTAGAGCATCTTTGTTGGGTTGCATTGTTTGTAGCAGAAATACTCCATACCAACAATACTGGCAAATCTGAAGTAAGTCTGAACTTTAGTAGATCTATGTAGGAAAAGTTTTGGTGATAATCATGAAAATATAAAGAACACAAAAAGCGAAAATCAAAGCTTTTTTGTTTTTCATAAAGATTTTTGAAACTAAATTTAAGAAAATAGAATAACAGGTATATGGAGGTCTAGCGCAATGTTTTAGAGCCTTTTTAATGTTACGATTTTTGCGCCAGGAAAACTGACTGATTCTCTTTAATATTTTTGCTGTCTTCTTGTTAAATATTTCTAATAAATACTACTTTTCCCGCGACCTGCTTATTTATTTACTGCCTGTTATCCTGTGCAGCATCAGATAAAATAAAATAAATTTAAATAAACCGAAAAACCTAGCGCAGTTTAATATTTCATTCTCCACATTGCCATTTGTAGCTGTGGGCCACACAAGTAATCGCTCATTCCTATTCTTAACAGTTATCGATATGAGGCGGCGTGGGTTTTTAACAATGATTTACCGACAACAAGCGGACGCCATAACCGCTACACTTCATTGTGATTGCGGTGATATCAAATATCACAGAAGGACGTTGTTTATAAAACATTCATCAAACCTTAAATTATTTCACTACATTTCTATTATGCTTGCTGTATACCAACGTTGAGTGTGGGGTTGCCGAGTGATTTATACCTGCCGCACTATACAACACAGCTTGGCAACGGGAAAGACGCCAACAACTAATATGTCGGATAAGTCGAAAGCAAAACACCCTTGCTTGTAACATGGCGACTTGAACTCATTTTCCTTTGTACAGCAGCATCAAATACTTTGATCATGATCTTCACTTGCGTCGTATTTGACATGTGGAAGCAAAACTAATATGAAAACGAAATATACCCTTTGCAAAACTTACTGAATCATAGCTTTGAATGACCTGTCTTAATTATTGTGGCTGAGCAGCCTATTAATCACCGGGCCGAGTCCAATCTGAGTTAAGGTCAACCTAGCAAGTGCGAGCTAGCTCGCTTGACTGCGTGAATAACTCCATTATCGTAAAAAAGCAAAAAATTATTCGGTATTGTGGCGGCTCTCTCTGAGGTAATCATGACTGATTGTGTTGTGTCGAGTTACTACGTGCGTTCGCGTTTTCATTATTCAATAGTGTCAGGAATAAGTAAATTTGCTTCGTTAGAATGGTAACTGTATGTATAGGCCTAGTCTCCGTAATTTATTGCTTTCGTTTTGCTGTAATTATTTTATTCGTGAATCTAGAATTGCCTCAAACCTAAACTTGGTTTTATATCTCAGTTGTTTTTGCAAACCTTTTTTCTTTTGAATTAACCCTTTGAACTCTGCAGGCCGGAAAACCGGCCTTACTGAGAAGCCTTATAGACCCGAAAGGCCAGTTAACCGGTCATCGGGTCCATCGTCATTACCCTGTAAGCGGGTGTACCGGCCAGCAATTTATTAAAGTTGGGTTCACATCACTAGCACTTTTGGGTTATTTAATCTAATAATAGAAAAGTTTTGTTTGTTGAGTTAAAGGCGAGAATGATCAGAGAAACCAGGGTTCAAAGGGTTAAGACTGGATCAAACACGCCCTCTTTATGACGTTACAATGGTTCATACTTTTACGTTCAAGACTGACCTAGAATACTCTTTTCCTTCTCAAAAGTTTTCAATTGGCGATATGACGTAATTTTTTTGCAGATGTTTTTTTGTCATATGATATCGTCTTGAATTTTCTGAATTGCGTCCCATTTACATATATGAGGCGACGAGATTTTTACAGACGCAGAGAGAGAAGGAGTGAAAATAGTGCGAAAGAGTGAAGAAAGACGGACAGCTTGTTATTTCGTGGTGGTTTGTTGTGAATATTGTTGTGGAAAATTTGCGTGGCAAGAATCAAGAGGTAAATTGATTGATATAGTTTTCTCTGCCACATCAATATACTCTTGATGTTAGAGTATATTGGTTTTGTGTGATCGACAAGTAAAGGAATTTTAGAGTCTTGACTTATTTTGTGAATACATCTGTTCTGTTCTTCATTGAGAAGTGCTTAGTGTAAGATATTGTGATTAAGTATTTAATAGAAATCACACTTCACCTAGCTGTTAAGTTGCTGTCAGAATTGATTATCCGAGCGATACTATAAGTCGCCTGAATTTTTTAAAGTTGAGATAGACCCAAAACTCTATTTACGCGACAAATAGAGAGCTGTCGGTTGCTAGTAGGAATAGAAGCGCTGAATTGGTGAGGCTGACGTTTCGAGCAGTGATTTGGAAAATTTATCATGGCAAGCGAGCACGAGACGCAGCCACACGCTGACAGCTTAAAGCTTCCAAAGCTTTGGACTAGTTATCCTAGGTCCAGTTCCATCAGACCACAACACGAAATACTTCTACGTCGTAGCAACTTTAGACCAAGATATTGCGCCAAGAGTAATTGATTTACTGGAAAATTTTCCAAAAGATTATAAATACCTAGCGCTTTAAGAAACGCCTTTTGGGAACTTTGAATTTGTCCGACAATGAACGTGCCGCACGATTGCTAAACATGATGCAGCTAGAAGATAAAAAAACCATCTGCTTTAATGGGTGAACGTATGGTCCTAAGAAGTCAGCAGAGACACGATCCCCGCCAGAGCAGATGAATTATGACTAGGTAGATCTCAAGCTTCACCTGTTCTACGTGCATCGAGACAATGAAAGAGGGGCTAATTGTGGCCAAGACCAGCAACATAGTGACCAGACCCAGGAGAAAACTGTGTTTTCATCATAAACATTTTGGCGATAAAGCCTATGAATGCAGCTATTAGAAAAACAAGGCAGCCCGTTGTCGTTATCGGTGGCGATTACTAGCGCAAAAAAGGGCCTTTTTTATATGCGGGATCGTCAATGTAAACGCAACTTTTTAACTGACACTGGCGTTAAAGTAAGCGTATTGCCAGCTACAAGATTCGATCGGCAAAAAGGACGGTTCGCACAAACTCTTCTGGCGGTCAACGGTTGCCAAATCACCACTTTCGGCTTGAGAGCGGTGACATTAACTTATCCCCCAAAGAAAATTCAAATGGACCTTTGTTTTCGCCAATGTCGCTCAACCCCCTATCGGTGCTGACTTTTTAAAGGCGCATTCCCTTTTAGTAGATATGAAGCACCAGTGCTTTATATGTTCACAGCTCTTTACTAGCATTCCTATGGAGAAGGTCCAGGGCTCGCCACCGCGACTTAATGCTTTGGGCCTTGAGCAAAATGTTTTCTACAGCTTCTGGGACACTTTCCGCAAATCACAACGCCGCACTTTTGTGAGAAAGTTGCCAAACACGAAACGGTGCATCATATCGTCACTAAGGAACAGCCCATTTATGCTCGCTTTAGAATAGGGGTTCTCAAACTGGGGTCCATGACGATTACCCACGGGGTCCGCGAACAAATTTATAAAAATTTACTCCAGCCTGACAATGAATTGGACCGCGACTCCGCGAGTGACACAATAGTGGCAGCAATACAGGAGATGACCTCATTTTGGAGGACACTTCCACATGTGTAAGTAGAGGGCATTTTCAGCACTTACTAATATCATTATCGTAAGTGAGACGAGTGACAAAAGTAATGTCAAATATTCTTGCGGTCCTCAAAGAAGCACAATTGTAAAAAAGGAGTCCGCAAAGCAAAAAGTTTGGGAACCTCTGCTCTAAAAGACTTTCTCCAAGCAAACAAACAATTGCCCGCAATGAGTTAAACAAAGCTGGGCATTGGGAATTATTCGACAGTCTGCCAGTCCTTGAGAATCGCCGCTTTACAGGATGCAGAAATTTGCAAGTGGATGGAGACTGTGCAGCAACTACCTTCGTTTTAATTCAATCACCGTAGCTGATTGTTGTGCTATTTCACATATAGAGGATTTGTCCACTCTTCTTACCGAAGCTACTGTGTTTTCTAAAGTGGATTCGGTGAGGGGATACCATCCGGTGCCCGTGGCAGAGAAAGATGTTTCTAAAACCGCTGTGATCACACCTTTTGGGCTGTTCGAATTTTTACGCATGCCATTTGGCCTGAAAAATGCCGCTCAGACTTTTCAACAGCTAATGGATAGCATTTGCCAGCCGTTTGATCTTGTTTTCGTGTATTTAGACGATATCCTTGTTGCCAGTTCCACGCAAGTAGAACACAGAAACCACCTACACTCGCTTTTCCAACGACTTGCAGACTTTGGTTTGGTGATAGATGCGGAAAAATGTCAGTTTGGCCGTCGTCAAATTGAGTTTCTTGGTCACTTGATTGATCAACACCGAGCAAAACCACTTCCAAGGAAAGTCAAGGCAGCACAAGCTATTCCTTATCCAATCACAGTTCTGGATCTTTCAAGATTTGAAGGTATGATCAATTTCTACCATCGCTTTGTACTACTAGCTGCAACAATAATGGCTTCAATATATCAAACCATCGCAAATTAATCAAAGCTATTAGTTGGGGATAAAACTTTACCAACTGCTTTTCAGAATGCGAAGTGTGCATTCGCTAATGCTGCGAAGCTACATCATCCTAAACCGCAAGCACCTTTAACACTCAGTGCTGATGTTTCGGACATGGCTGTATGTGGCGTTTTGGAACAACTAGTCGATGGTCACTCACAGCCTCCTCCATTTTCTAGCAGAAGGTTGCGGAAAACAGAAACCAAATACAGTACTTTCGATCGCGAATTACTGGCGATGCATTGCGCCATCTGTCATTTTTGGAACTTCATGAAAGGCCGTCATTTTATGATTTTTGCGGACATAAGCCATTCACGTTTGCTTTTTCAAAAGTGTCCGATGCGTGGTCTGCCCGACAGCAACGCCAACTCTCGGCCATTTCTGAATGTACTACAGATGTTTGACACGTTGGCCGAAAGCAATTTAGTTGCAAATACATTGTCCTGTGTATTTTTATCGGCGGTTGTGTCATCACTAAATAATTTAGATTTTGTGGTCATGGCTCAAGCCTAACAAATACCTGAAATTCAGGCATACTGTACAGCAATACGGGTTTACAGCTTGAAGATGTGCCAGTCAGACCAAACATAATGTGTTTATTCAGTGATGTGTCAATGGGAGTTCCACGCCCCGTCGTTCCGCGCCACGTTGTTCGGAAAAACGCGTCCGAGGGTTTTTAACTTTATTCATATACTTTCCCATTCTTCCGTTTGAGAAACCCGACAGCTAATCCGTCGACATGGGTTACACAAGGATGCTGGTTTATGCTTAAAACAATGCATTAATTGCCAAGTCGCCAAGGTACAAACCCACACCAAAGCACTTCTAGCGACACGTCCACTCACTCATCAACGTTTCGCCCATTTTAACAAGATTCTCCCAAAGTTATTGATATTGTTGGCCCCCTTACCCCCTCACAAGGTCACCATTATTTCTTGGTTGACCGGTTTACTCGCTGGCTAGATCCAACAGCTTGCTGGGTACCACTGTCAAAACATGCGCAAAAACTTTCCTGTTCAACTGGGTCGCTATATTCGGTATTCCCGCTGACATCTCATGAGACCGTGGTACCCAGTTTAGAACGTATTTGTGGGACCCACTGGTTCAGCTTCTCGGCGTTTGCTTTCACCGCATGTGCACCCATCAACCACAAGCAAGCGGTTTAGTTGAACGGTTCCATAGGGATTTGAAATGCACGTTGAATGCACGACGAGTCTTTGTTGAATTAATGCACTGCCATGCGTGCTGTTGGGAATACCGTCAACACCTGAAGAGGATTTGAAGTATTTTGCAACCGAATTAGTTGTATGGATCATCCTTGAAAGTACCAGGTCATGTCTCATATTCATTTACATCTATTTCATCTTCCAATGCCTTGTTTTTATCGTTGCTGAAAGAAAAGATAACAGTGTATCAACCCCATGTCTCGTCATTTGAAGAATATTGCTTCAGTTCCTTCATCCCTATCGACGTGTGACTTTGTCTTTGTCCGTTGCGATGCATATCGACCGTTCTTAGTCTCACCATGCGATGGTTCCTTTTGTTTACTAAAAGGTGGAGAAAAGTTTTTCATACTAGACATTAACGGAAGAATGGACTCAGTCTCAGTTAATAGACAAAAGCCAGCCCACATGGGCAGAAAAGATGAACTGCTTGTGACACTGCCTCGAAAACGGGGAAGACCTAAGAAGGTGGAAACGAATCGCTTTGTTTATGCGTTTCTGGGGGAGCTGCGCGGCAGCTGCTATCTATGACGTAACGGTGACTGACTGTGTTGTGTTGAGTTGCTTCGTGCGTTCTCGTTTTCTGTGGTGATTATTAAATAGAAAGCTGTTAGTTGCTAGTAGTAATAGAAGCGCTAAAGTATTTATTTCTTTGCTGTTCTAGCTAATGCGCTTCTGCGTTTGAACTACACGGATACTACTGTAGTAGGCCAAGGGCTACACAACTACTGGCAAGGTCTATGTAGACCGTAGTAAAATCTTCTTGTTTCATTTTTCCCTCGACACCATGACAAATGTAATGAGACCCCTATCTCATGACAGATTACCTTACACAACAAAGCGCTTATGACTGGCATAACTACTTTATTCTAGTAAAGCCCACACGCACACTAATAAAAACTACGTCAACACCAGTAACGGCTGCGGTAACAACGAGCATCTATCAACACAATGCTGATTCTTTATCTTCTTGCTACTTTTATATTTTTCCTCTACAAAAAGAGATGTTTGAAAAAATTAAAGTTAAAATAAAGAAGTGAACCCGGGTTGAATGTACAGTATCAGTTCCGACTGGGTCGCGAAAAAGCAATTTCGGCATGACTGACAATGGCGGTTTCAATGCTTTCCCCAGATCAGATTCATTTCCCACGAAAATAACAACAGTGTAAGTAAATTTGCAGAAACCACATTTAACTATCTGATTCTTAAATGCAATTTTAAGGATACGGCAACGGACTTTTTCCTAAAGATTTGTTTTTTTACTTACAAACAATCAAACACCTCTTACTTGATTCAAGACAAACTTAACCCAGGTGCGAAGTAGAACCGAGATCCTCTTCTGGTGAAATCTTTTTGTTGTTTTGAGTGTGATTGTGAGGTCATCGAGTTTTATCGCATTTCGCGGAGCACCAGTAGCTATCCAATTCAAATCTCGAGTCGAGCTGTCCGGAAAGTAGTCAATATATTGCCACGGTTGATAGGTTCTTGCCAACAAGATAATAGACAAGACGCTACACACCACAACGGCTGCAAACACAGGCCTACGTTTCATTACTGCAATCAAACTTCTTTGAATAACTAGAAAATGAAACATACTGTATTTCATGGGACATATAAATATCTTATAGATATTTATTCGGACACCCCAAATAAATGTCTATATGATATAACAATAGACACAAGAACAGATTACAACTAAACTTCTAATTATGAGAAGTCATAGGTATTCAAATTATAGGAGCTGGTGTTAGCCTGTTTAAAATATTACTTTTAATTAATGGATATTAAGGCATATAGGCTAACTGCAATCAGTTGAATAAAATACCACTTCCACGACCGGTTTCGTTCCTATTAGAACAATAGAACGAAACCGGTCGTGGAAGTGGTATTTTATTCAACTGATTGCAGTTAGCCTATATGCCTTAATATCCATTAATCATAGGTATTCAGTTGCACAGACTTTTGAAATCATGATTTGTTTGAGCTATATTTTCCCATTGTGTTTCATACAATGCAGATTGCTTCTCTTTGATGTTAAATCCTTAGTAAGACTCAATGTATTGCATCAGCAATAAACTTGGTGTGAGACTGTCTATAAAAACGTTGACAAAAATTTTTTAAAATTCGCCCCCTTTTTCCTCTTATCAACTAAATGCCCGCAAAATGTCAACATCTACTTCCGCCTACCCGTGCGGACAATATAATTGGTATTTTGCGAAGTATAAGTAGAAACTTTTCGTGACTCTCTTATCAGTCGCGGTATCGCGTCAAAAGGGAAGATCTAGAGTGAATAAGTGTTTTATGTGACTAATTTGGACGCTAGGCAATCAAGACAAGCCAATGATAGCGCTAGTATTGTAAAGCGCGCCAAAGAAAGATTTGGCAATAGCGAAATGCCAAAGAAAGTGCAGCAGGAGGCCAAATTAGAACGCCGCGATTATCGAAAGAGTTTGAGAGTGTAAACAACTCCCTGCGCCAAGCAGAGGACCGCTGGGAAGACAGCTTCTTCAAAATGGCTTGTGACTACAAAAGTTGAGGACAGCTGCTGTACATCATCACGGAAGCACATTTATCAATTTCCTGCAATTTAACTTCACTTTTTTCCTCGTGTTGTGAGTCACCACAACTGTAGTTGATTTTGTTGAATTTTCGTAACATTTGACTTCGGCAGCAGATGAAAAATACACATAGCGTATACAACAGATATGTGACTTCATTTCTTTTTAGCGTCACAAGGTTGAACAGATCATACGGAGTTTTCCTTTTTGTAAAGTATGCCTCTGCTGTTTCTGAATGATATTTCCCTATTCTGGAAATAGCAATCATTTGAGATTAAAAATGGAACTTTGTGAAATTGGCATCTATTACATTTGCTGAACTAAAGACATGATTTCCACACGAAGTATTGGCAACAGGGTACGGCACCAGAAAGAAAAGATCTCCTAAGACTATACTTTCCAGTTAGATATCCTACGTCCACAGCAAAAGCAATCATCGTATCGAGCTTTAAAATCGAGTCAAGTGGCCAAACTTTGCTAAAAGGGACCTACTGGCTTTTGCTATGACATGCAACAATTAGTTCCCAAAAACTCCTGCAGGTTATTCTGCCAACGTACGGAATGTTTGTCGGGTGATCCAATGAGCTTAAATCTTTGTCAGTAATTAACCTTAGCTGCGTAAATGACTTTAAAGGAAAATTTGTTTTCATGTAACATACCCAGCCGAAAAATTAAGGCTCACTAATGACTTGTGATTGGGTTAATCTAGGTTATGATTTGTTCTAAGACCCGTCCCACCTCAGCCTTGATAATTAATTTGTTAAATAATTTTATCTTTTTTCTAAGCTCCAAAAGTTGATGAATAAAAGTTACTTCAGAATGACTTAAATGAATGACTTAAACTCGCAATCACCAGAACACACTCTGTGAAAAACGAAAAACTCAAAAAAACCACAATCTACTAAAAATCAAAATATAACGTAATTTGGAGTTTGGTTTTTACATTTAGCTTGCACCCTTGCACCTCTGTCAGTTAGGATTCTATAGGCATTATGTGCTCCAGGCAATAGTCAAATATCAATATGATTGGTAAAGTTCTTGATACTTGAACTCGTTTAAACAAGTGATGATGATCAAAAATAAAAGCTAAAACAGAAAGTTAGCAATCAGTAGTTGCCACTTCCACATACCAAAATCTGCTCTCTCCTTGCATACAAATACTCGCAATTTACAACATCCTTTTCCCTTGATGGCGGACGTCTTTTATGGAAAACATTTTGCTGTGGATTATGATCTGTTTGCTTTTAAAAAGTTTTGCATTATTAAAGACTATTGCAAACTTTATTCCAACGGTTTATAATTCAAAATGGAAGGACTCCAAATAATCCCACAATTAATCCAGCGCATTAAATAGACGCCTCTTTGTTTAGCAAGCAAAACAAATCATTTCAATAGATTAAGCTTTCATGGAAATCAATTAATTATTGAAATAGGAGGTTGTTAAGCTTTTTGAAATACAAGCCCCAAAACAATTGTATCAAAGTTTTCGAATGACATCATTCTACTTAAATATGTGATGATAAGCAAGTGATTTATTTCAGGGGTGTAGCCAGTGTTTTAAGTGTGGGGAGAGATAATGACTTAATTGATATTTACTAGCATTTTGATAAATAGCCAAAATTTTTCCTCGTTCTCCGGGATACACCTTTGAAAGTGTGATATGAACTCACAATCGTTCAGCTGTGATACCAGCATTTTACCTAAGTTTATTTCGCAAATAGCGGCTAAGCCAAACACCATTCATCCCCCACAACTTTTTCGCTGCCGATCAGTGGCGGCTCGTGGTTGAATTTGCTGGTGGGGGTGCAAGTCATTTTCTAATTTTTTTGCACTCTTTGTAGGCATTTTATTTGCCGTTGTTTAGCTGTAAACAGATAAATGTACAAATTTTCATTAACTCTGCGCTTTATTGGTTGTATTCAGCCAGGCATTGCTTTCGCTGAATATAACGGATTGCGGTAGGCTAATTTAGTGTGCAGTGTGGTAATTCTAATTTGTTAAAATATAACGAGATCTACAAAACAAATAAAATCAATAAAACCTCTCGCTCATATCACCAAGCTAAGGACTAGCCTGAAGAGTGAAGCATATGGACACGTGCAAGTCGTACGAATTTTTCGCATTTAACCTTATAATCGGTTAATTCGACGACTTGCAAAATTTCTTTCAGCATCCCTAGACATCAGCAATATATACATTTATATACGCTGATAGCGGTAGTCTGATATTTAAATGACAAAGCGAAAGTTTTACGACAACTTTTTTGACCGGTAGAAGAGAAAAAATAAGTTAAACAACTTTCTCGCTTTAGATAAGTTTTCTTATTCCCTGTTTATTTTATCTAATTCATTAAATGATGCAACTGAATAGCAACATTCAAATTTGCTTACCTACAAACAATCTTACCACTACGGCAACTAGCTCTGTTTCAAAGCCACAACATAGCAAGCTTAGCGGGAATTCTTACGTCGCAAGAAAAGCGACAAGAATCAAACGACCGTGAAAGCAACGCATCACGTCATTTGTCTGGGCGCTACTGATTTAGCCCTTGGTGCTGCTATCTTTTGCAGCTTAACGAACGGTGGTCGAAAGTTAGAGATATTCAGTTATAGAGAAAAATTTGGATTTATAACTATGTTGACAATACTTGCAGCGGCAAAAAATTTTGCTATAAAACCAAAAACTAAAGACATTTATACAGCAACTAAAGTGCTTTACAAAATTACCGTCTCGTGTGCTTCAGCTACAACCCGTCTTACGCACCATTATGATATTGTCACATAGAAGCCCTATGTCGCACGCTCACTTAGTTTAATGCTAGCAATATAAGAAAATTTGTCTTTTCAGCGACATAAACTGGTGCATTAGTAATAACGACAAGAAATACGGCATTATGAAAAATACTGACATTGTAAAAAATTCGAAAAAAATAGATCGTAAAAATGCGTGGTGGGACTGCAGCCCATACGCTCGAGCCGCCATTGCTGCTGATACAACACCTCAATAATTTTTTCGGCAAGAAATTAAAGTGATTATTTATTAATGTTGTTTTTCGACACTTCGGCACTCTAGTGGTTGTCTGATCATGACAGAATGATAATTTCACGATTTCATTTTAAATCTTCACATCACATTACTCAAAAGAGCATATTCCGGGGAGGTCGGAAATACATTCCACTTAATTTTGCAGATGAAATTATTTGCCCTAATAATTTAAAAAAAAAAGGGTAATTTTGGATATCAACCTATATTGGAAAGATTCTTTCTATTGGAGCTCAAGCAGAAATTAAAGAGCTTTTCTGCAATTTTTGATCATGAAGATCTTGTTCAGAGACGTAGCAGCCGCCCCCCAAACCCCCCAATTGGGGGGGCCCAGGCCAACTTTGGGGGCCCAAGTTAGTCTGAAATTGCTTTTTGGCTACGTGACTATTTTCAGTTCAGCAGACTTGTTTACAACCGATTTAAACTGTAGGAAGAAATTGGCTTGTGACATCATAAGTGAATGCAACGTCATTTTATCTCGCAGAATCTAGAATATTTCGATTGATTTTCTGGTAGAATCTTGAATATTCGATTGACGTAACAATGCCGTTGTTACGCAACAATCATAGAATGGTCTGGAATTCTGTTTGGCTATAAATACCGGGACAATATATATATACACTGCAGAGTGCAGATAAAGTATTTTATTGACATTGTATAGAATGAAACGTTCAAAAAGTGGTGCTCAAAAGAGAAAAGAAGCAGCCACTGCTCGAGATGCTGTAGCGAAATTGCCCAAAATGACAGATTTTTTCAAGATTACTGAGCAGAGTAGACCTGGCACTAGTACCGAGAGGGATGAAGAAAACTATAGTGTACAAGAAAAAGAAGACTATGACGATCAGTATCAAAGTGATTGTGAATTTCCAGAAAATGTAAGTTGTGATTTATCTTGTAAGACCTGCCAATACGCAACCTTTAATATCAAAAATATCTGAATCTCAATTTACCCCTATCCCTGATGACCCATGTAAATGGCCTGAAAGTATTTCTGATGCTCAACGATGTGATATCGTAAAGCGTGGACCACATCAACTAATAATGAATTTTCCATATAATAACACAACTCCAAGGCGACGTTTTTCCTCCAACCATTATAAACGTGTGTTACCTAATGGTGAAAGTGTTTCACGATCGTGGCTAGTTTATTGTGGGGAATCAGATCAAGTTTTTTGCTTTTGTTGTAAGCTATTTGGAAAAACACTAAGCCCCTTTTGTAGTGGTATAAATACATGGGAGGGTTTTTCGAAAAAACTGAAAGACCATGAAAACGGCATTTCCCACCAAGAATGCTGCAGTCAATGGATGTTGCTAGCTGAAGGGATAAGAAATTCATCCACTATCGACAAACGCGAGATGAATATTTTTTTCAATGAAAGACGTTTTTGGAGAAATGTTTTAGAGAGACTTATCGACATTGCCTTGTTTCTATCGGAAAGGAATCTTGCTTTTAGAGGATCTGAAGAAGTCTTAGGATCTCCTCACAATGGAAATTTTCTGGGTATATTTGAGCTTTTGGCAAGAAGAGATCCGATCCTAAAAGAGCTTCAAGACAGAATCAAGAATAAAAACACTAAAGATCACTATTTGAGTCCTACCATACAAAATGAACTAATTGAATTGCTAGCGACAGAAGTTGAAAAAGAAAATTTACAGCAATTGAAATTGGCAAAATATTTTTCTATAATTTTGGACTGCACTCCAGATATGTCACATCATGAACAAATGTCTGTCATTCTCCGTTATGTACTATGTAATGAAGAAGCTGCTGTTGTTAAAGAAACATTTTTTGGCTACTTGAGAATAAGTGACAGTACTGGGAAAGGCTTGTTGGACGCTTTCTTAGAAAAAGCGACCGAACTGCAACTCGAATTGTCTGATTGTCGAGGTCAGTCATATGATAATGGTGCTAACATGAAAGGAAAACATTCTGGGGTCCAAGCAAGAATGCTAGACATCAATCCCAAAGCTGTTTACGTGCCCTGTGCAAACCATACCCTTAACTTAGTTGTTGTTGACAATGCTAATTCATCGACGGAAGCATTGACATTTTTTGGAGTACTTACAAGGTTGTATGTGCTGTTTTCTTCCTCTGCTAAGCGTTGGGAAATTTTGAAGAAACATGTGGAGCTGTCCATAAAGTCACAATCTGATACTCGTTGGGAAAGCAGAATTAAATGCATCAAACCTCTTCGATACAATTTAAAAGAGGTGTTGCTGGCACTGAAAGACTTGGAAGCCATTTCCATAGAAAGAAAAGATGGAAGAGCTGCCTCAGAAACAAAATCGTTGATAGCTCATTTATCAAAATGGAGTTTTCTTTTGTCGGTGTTTATTTGGTATGATATCCTATTCCAAGTCAATAAAGCAAGCAAGATTCTTCAATCGTATGGAGTCTCCCTTCATGCAATGGAAACGGAAATCCAGGCAACTGAAAAGTTTTTGCAAAACTATCGCACAACGGGTTATGACAGTGCCGCAACATCTGCTGTTGAAATAGCACAGGAATTGGATATTGATCCTTCTTTTCCTCCGTCAAGAAGTGGAAAGAAAAGAAGATTGTTTGATTACCAAGGTGAAGAGGAACAACGAGCTACTCCTGAACTGAAATTTAAAAGCAACTTTTTCTATCCATTAGTAGACCAGGCTATTATGTCAATAAAGGAGCGCTTTAATTTGTTACGTGAGGTTTCTTCCGCCTTTTCGTTTTTGTACACACGAGACAAACTTTTGCTTGTGCAACAAGAAAATGCTCTTCTTACTTGCTGTAAAGAGTTCCAAAAAAAGTTCGGTGACATTGATTCTGATGAAATGAGCGCTGAGCTACAGCGGTTTGTTTTAATTTTACAAAAAAAACGCAATCTCAATACGGCTCAAGACTTTCTGAACTATCTTCTAAAGACTCATTTATTTGAATTGTATCCGAATGTGTACATCGCACTTCGAATCTTACTAACTTGCCCCATGACTGTTGCCAGCGCTGAAAGAAGCTTCAGCAAATTGAAACTGATCAAAACTTTTAATAGAACGTCTATGACAGACAGTAGACTATCTTCATTAGCCATGTTGTCAATCGAAAATGACTGCGCCCGATCTCTTGATTATGACAATGTCATAACAGCATTTGCGAACAAAAAGGTTTGCTCCAGACTATTTAAATGATACTGTGTTTTTATAACTTTTTCATGTTTTTCAGTGTTATTGCTTTCGTTTCGCAGTGTCCGCATAAATGTCCTACTGAACTCTGGCATCGGTGCCGAATTTTTTATGACTTGCACCTTCGGTATCGGCATGCTTTATTCTGACATTAGCCTGTTTACTTATGTACAAATTGTGGTGTATTTTCTTAATGCAGCTTTTCAATTTTACACCTCTAAAGTGATATGACCTGTGCGCAGGGGCTCTTGCGCTTACTTTGGGGGGGGCCCGAAGTTGGAGTGCTACGGGACTGATCTTGTTTGCCGATGAGCGTTTTGAACCATGGTTCCATTATCTCTTACTCTTCTCTTCCGCGATACTGTTTATAGATTTACTCAAATGTACTTGTAGCTGAGCGCCAAGTATAAGATCTTTGAATGTCATTTTCAGTCTTTGACAAAATTTGGAAAGAGTTTTCAAGTAGACTACATTCACTTCTTTCTTCACTGAAAAATGAACTTTTTAAATAATTGAACTGTTTGGTGTTCTACTCGCAATTAGTTGCTTTAGTTCTTGATCACTGACTGATCGACAAAAGATCAATGTACATTGAAGCAAACTCGCTCATTGTTTAACAACTGATTACATCGGTCTTTTCTGAGAGCAATCAATAAAATCGAGTTTTGTTTCAGCCTATCGTGCGAGCTTTATCCAACGTCTAGTGTAACACTAGACGTAACTGTCCAATTACATACTTTGCGACAGCAACAAAAAAGATCACGATTCTAAACCATTGCAACTTTGTTAATTTTATTCGTGCTGCTGTGATAGTTTCACACTCAAAGTAACGCTTCTATGCAATTCAAAAACATGTCTTCATAGCTAAATAACTGCTGCTGAAATCTCAGCAACTTCGATGCAATCATGCGCGGCTATCGTGGTCACGTGATCTAACTTCTAAGCGACGTATGAGCATGAATGAAATTCAACTACAAACTTCAAGTGGAAAACATAAAAACACCTTGGACATGTGTATCGAATGAATTCTGTCGCAGGAGGATGTCATGATAGAAAAAACTAATCGCCATAGCGAGGGCAATCTCTTGACACTGAATTGCGGTAGGATGACTGCCGAACCACTACAAAGTATTGCCTTTGTCAACATAATCATTTAATTTGACTTGGTGTAAAAGCATAAAAATTCATACAATTTACATCAAAGAAAGGTAATTTTTTCTCACAAACTCGCTCCTGTAAAAAGTGACAATTTCTGACTCGCCATAAGGTATGGTCGGGCGTGTTTAAGCAATCAAACTTTGAGGCATTGTTTCATCACTTTAGCACAGGTTCAAGGCTTTTGTGCTACAACGCTGTCCAGTTGCTATTTTTATCATGCTCTTGCCTACTAGGTCTAGTCATTACAAATTGTGATCATGTCATTAATTGAAATACTCAAAACAAAGCCAAAAGATGTGTTTGCCATAAAACGACTTTTTGGTTGTTTGGCACCAATTTAATTCAATTGCCTAGGTAATTTTTTTCTTTTGGGTGGAGTTTCTTCTTGAGCTTGCTTTACGACATACTTTGCAACAGTTTCGTTTTTTCACCATACGAAGGATTGCCGATTGAGCTAAAAACGGTGCATGTGGGACAGTGACCTGATATGCTAAAACCTAATCCATACCAAACTGACGTTACTTAGAAAATCGACTTTTGTGTTATTTACTATGGTTCAACGAGGGAACTAATGAACTATTTACTTTCAGCCTTACCTTTTACCTGTTAAACTGTACATACAATGATCGTTTATTTGCGTTTATCAAGACGTCAGGACGTTTTTGAATCATGACAAAGTATATTTTGAATGGTTTATATTTCATTCTCCACTTTCAAACTTATTGCTAATCGCCAATCTTCTGATTCTCGAATAACTACGTTAAAAGGTGTTTGATATAAAGTAATTACGGAATTAAATCCAAGTATACTGACTGCGAATAACATGTATCAAAACAAAATCTATGCTGTCAGATTGTGTGATTATTTAGTTTTGGGTTTCAGCGTTGATATGTGGTCAGAGACGTAGCAGCCGCCCCCCAAACCCCCCAATTGGGGGGGCCCAGGCCAATTTTGGGGGCCCAAGTTAGTCTGAAATTGCTTTTTGGCTACGTGACTATTTTCAGTTCAGCAGACTTGTTTACAACCGATTTAAACTGTAGGAAGAAATTGGCTTGTGACATCATAAGTGAATGCAACGTCATTTTATCTCGCAGAATCTAGAATATTTCGATTGATTTTCTGGTAGAATCTTGAATATTCGATTGACGTAACAATGCCGTTGTTACGCAACAATCATAGAATGGTCTGGAATTCTGTTTGGCTATAAATACCGGGACAATATATATATACACTGCAGAGTGCAGATAAAGTATTTTATTGACATTGTATAGAATGAAACGTTCAAAAAGTGGTGCTCAAAAGAGAAAAGAAGCAGCCACTGCTCGAGATGCTGTAGCGAAATTGCCCAAAATGACAGATTTTTTCAAGATTACTGAGCAGAGTAGACCTGGCACTAGTACCGAGAGGGATGAAGAAAACTATAGTGTACAAGAAAAAGAAGACTATGACGATCAGCATCAAAGTGATTGTGAATTTCCAGAAAATGTAAGTTGTGATTTACCTGCCAATACGCAACCTTCAATATCAAAAATATCTGAATCTCAATTTACCCCTATCCCTGATGACCCATGTAAATGGCCTGAAAGTATTTCTGATGCTCAACGATATGATATAGTAAAGCGTGGACCACATCAACTAACAATGAATTTTCCATATAATAACACAACTCCAAGGCGACGTTTTTCCTCCAACCATTATAAACGTGTGTTACCTAATGGTGAAAGTGTTTCACGGTCGTGGCTAGTTTATTGTGGGGAATCAGATCAAGTTTTTTGCTTTTGTTGTAAGCTATTTGGAAAAACACTAAGCCCCTTTTGTAGTGGTATAAATACATGGGAGGGTTTTTCGAAAAAACTGAAAGACCATGAAAACGGCATTTCCCACCAAGAATGCTGCAGTCAATGGATGTTGCTAGCTGAAGGGATAAGAAATTCATCCACTATCGACAAACGCGAGATGAATATTTTTTTCAATGAAAGACGTTTTTGGAGAAATGTTTTAGAGAGACTTATCGACATTGCCTTGTTTCTATCGGAAAGGAATCTTGCTTTTAGAGGATCTGAAGAAGTCTTAGGATCTCCTCACAATGGAAATTTTCTGGGTATATTTGAGCTTTTGGCTAGAAGAGATGCGATCCTAAAAGAGCTTCAAGACAGAATCAAGAATAAAAACACTAAAGATCACTATTCACTATTTGAGTCCTACCATACAAAATGAACTAATTGAATTGCTAGCGACAGAAGTTGAAAAAGAAAATTTACAGCAATTGAAATTGGCAAAATATTTTTCTATAATTTTGGACTGCACTCCAGATATGTCACATCATGAACAAATGTCTGTCATTCTCCGTTATGTACTATGTAATGAAGAAGCTGCTGTTGTTAAAGAAACATTTTTTGACTACATTTTTTGGCTATTTTTGTCATGATCTGTAGTTAGATTTTATTTCCATGTCGCTGACCGTGTTATTTGCCATTAGACTATAAAGTAGCTATTTGTTTTCAAAATGTTTTCATGTTTAACTTAAGTATGATAAATTATGATTTTTATAGTGTTAATTGCTCGATGCAAATCTTGCCAAAGCATTTTACATTTTTCTGATTTTGAATTTTGGGTGTAATCTGTATTCAATGTTACCGGTACTGTACTCCTTGTAAATGATTGAAACGAGTACTGGCTACTAACCTATTTGTTCTAAGATTATTGTTATATTCCAAAATATTGCAAATTAATTATTTTATTATTGGTTACAAATGGTTTGCCGGATGTAATGAGTCACAATGCTTTGTGATTTTTATTGCCTCTGCCATTTCTTTTAGTTCTGATAATTTGTAAGATTAGAAGTCTGTTTGTGTAACTTTTTAGCTTAACCAAATTTCTGATATTGTTGATTTTACTGTTCTGAATTTTTTGTTTTTGTTAAGCGCTTTTGATCTGACCTTCCGTCAGGAAAAAGCGCTATACAAATGTGCTATTATTATTATTATTATTACTTGAGAATAAGTGACAGTACTGGGAAAGGCTTGTTGGACGCTTTCTTAGAAAAAGCGACCGAACTGCAACTCGAATTGTCTGATTGTCGAGGTCAGTCATATGATAATGGTGCTAACATGAAAGGAAAACATTCTGGGGTCCAAGCAAGAATGCTAGACATCAATCCCAAAGCTGTTTACGTGCCCTGTGCAAACCATACCCTTAACTTAGTTGTTGTTGACAATGCTAATTCATCGACGGAAGCATTGACATTTTTTGGAGTACTTACAAGGTTGTATGTGCTGTTTTCTTCCTCTGCTTAGCGTTGGGAAATTTTGAAGAAACATGTGGAGCTGTCCATAAAGTCACAATCTGATACTCGTTGGGAAAGCAGAATTAAATGCATCAAACCTCTTCGATACAATTTAAAAGAGGTGTTGCTGGCACTGAAAGACTTGGAAGCCATTTCCATAGAAAGAAAAGATGGAAGAGCTGCCTCAGAAACAAAATCGTTGATAGCTCATTTATCAAAATGGAGTTTTCTTTTGTCGGTGTTTATTTGGTATGATATCCTATTCCAAGTCAATAAAGCAAGCAAGATTCTTCAATCGTATGGAGTCTCCCTTCATGCAATGGAAACGGAAATCCAGGCAACTGAAAAGTTTTTGCAAAACTATCGCACAACGGGTTATGACAGTGCCGCAACATCTGCTGTTGAAATAGCACAGGAATTGGATATTGATCCTTCTTTTCCTCCGTCAAGAAGTGGAAAGAAAAGAAGATTGTTTGATTACCAAGGTGAAGAGGAACAACGAGCTACTCCTGAACTGAAATTTAAAAGCAACTTTTTCTATCCATTAGTAGACCAGGCTATTATGTCAATAAAGGAGCGCTTTAATTTGTTACGTGAGGTTTCTTCCGCCTTTTCGTTTTTGTACACACGAGACAAACTTTTGCTTGTGCAACAAGAAAATGCTCTTCTTACTTGCTGTAAAGAGTTCCAAAAAAAGTTCGGTGACATTGATTCTGATGAAATGAGCGCTGAGCTACAGCGGTTTGTTTTAATTTTACAAAAAAAACGCAATCTCAATACGGCTCAAGACTTTCTGAACTATCTTCTAAAGACTCATTTATTTGAATTGTATCCGAATGTGTACATCGCACTTCGAATCTTACTAACTTGCCCCGTGACTATTGCCAGCGCTGAAAGAAGCTTCAGCAAATTGAAACTGATCAAAACTTTTAATAGAACGTCTATGACAGACAGTAGACTATCTTCATTAGCCATGCTGTCAATCGAAAATGACTGCGCCCGATCTCTTGATTATGACAATATCATAACAGCATTTGCGAACAAAAAGGTTCGCTCCAGACTATTTAAATGATACTGTGTTTTTATAACTTTTTCATGTTTTTCAGTGTCATTGCTTTCGTTTCGCAGTGTTTGCATAAATGTTCTACTGAACTCTGGCATCGGTGCCGAATTTTTTATGACTTGCACCTTCGGTATCGGCATGCTTTATTCTGACATTAGCCTGTTTACTTATGTACAAATTGTGGTGTATTTTCTTAATGCAGCTTTTCAATTTTACACCTCTAAAGTGATATGACCTGTGCGCAGGGGCTCTTGCGCTTACTTTGGGGGGGGGGGGCCCGAAGTTGGAGTGCTACGGGACTGTATGTGGTAGAAATGGTGGTTAATTTTCTCTACGTAAGTGACGGCCCAATTAACGCAAAGCTTTTGTCTATTCCGTTTACGTTGTGCAGTATGTACAGTAGTAGTAAGAGCGTCCGCTTCGCAATTGGCTGCACGGGTTTCAATTTCTTTGATAGCTTATACCAAAAACTTTGGATATGGTATTCAATCTACTTTTGCTTGATGTTCAGCAACAGGAATAATCTAGAACAGTGCAAAATAAAACGTTTACTTAGTCACGATTAAACAATGTCTATGCGTTAAAACATAGATGAAGTTAAAAATCGCCCTACTGCAATATGACATAACTGTAATAGAGTAAGGCTAAAGGAAGGAAACGCGCGTTTTTTTAGCGAATGTTGTGTTGAATGGCTGCATGCTTTGTTTGTTGTATTTCGTTTCTGCATAATGTTTTCAGTTATTGCTGTTGTTGTTGTTGTTGTGATTACCCCTCCTCTTCCTGGGGATGGATGTGCGGCACAAACGGCAATTTAGGTTCATGCCGTTAACCTAATTGAAATTAGGCTAGGGGAAAGATGGCAGCTCATTTCAAACCAGTCATGACTGACTGGTACCGGTAGCCCACCACCAATAAGGCCGACTGCCATTGGTGGGTATCCACGAGTCGCTTTTTACGACATGCAGGGTTAGCAACTTCACAATTGTCACCCGGTGAAGTACGGCTAGGCCATCTGTCTGCCACATAAAGGCGGAGGCGTCTCGTTAAGTGCCTTGCCTATGGACACAACAAGCAAGCTTGCCGGCTTGTTCTCCACACTATTCCTTTTTGTTATGCTGAGCACCAAGCAGGGAAGCTGTGAATACCATTTTTTATGGTCTTTTGGTATGACTCGACTTAGGGAATGACTCCCAGGTCTGTCGACTGCGACGCGGACGCTCTAACGTTCAGTGATTGCTCGCCCGGCAGGTCCACCAATCAATTATGTCAGGTCAGAAAATTTAGTTCATAACACATCAGAGAGCAGCAACGATAAATAGGTACACATGAAGGCATCGCCCAAATGCATCTAATACAGATCATTGTACTGCATTTAAATTACAATTTGACTTACTAACAAACTTTCGACCCTTTTAGAAATTTCATTCTTTCCTTCCAATAGATGTAGGGGCACAAAGTCAAAGTTGGGGGTGAGTGCTGTCGTTGCTTTTCTTTTACGGTTACAGAAATAAATTATTTGGTGGTGCGTTTTTTCACGAACTGGCACAATCGACCAGGTATGGTATACCAAACACCAAATGTTTTGGATGCACCTATATGCTTATGTACAAACAGCAAATAAGTGCACAAACTTTCATAGTTCGATAGACTAAGTGCACAGGGGCTCAAATTCAAAGTTGGGAAAAGACATTCAAATAATTGATGTACAGCTATCAACAGGAATTATGCGTTGAAGTAATACGCTACCACTCACAGGTTATTGCAAATATAGGCCTAGTAACAAAACTTAACCCTATTCTTCCCAAGGTGTATTGATTCAATACACACCTCATCACAAAACTTGATTTCACAAAAACTACAAACGTTAGGGCTTTTAGATTTTTTGATTTTCCTCATAAGAAACTTGTTATAACTTTGTGAAAAAACGATCTCGGGACGCCAAACAGTTTTTTCGCAAACTAATATTTTAAAAGCCTTTTACTAACAAAGTGCTAGTTTTTGAATTGGTATGTTGTTGTTGTTGTTGATTACCCGACCCCTTCCGAGGGATGGGGTATGGCGGAAGACCATCGAGCCCCAGAATCAAGGAAACTCTCTAGGGCATGGACCAGAGATTGTAGAGAGACAAAAAGTTGCCAAAGAGTGAGCGGCGCAAAGAGTCCGTAGCTGGACAGTGCAGAATGAGATGATAGGTGTCCTGGGACGAGTGTTCGATTCTGTAATCCTAGAGAGATGAGAACTTAACAGAAGGCTGTGTCCGTTGCAACGTAGACGAGAGAGAACACAGCGAGCATTGACGAGGGAGCATCAGTTCCTCGGTGGAAATCAAGGGAACCTGCTTGTCGAAGAAATTAGACGAGACAGTATGCCTCCAGTCCGAGAACAGACAAGAGTGGATACGAGAGATAAGAAGAGGCAGACTACAAAAGATTGCGGAGGGCGCAAGTAGCGGTCCCCGTCTGGCGAGCTCATCAGCTGCGTCATTCCCCGGGAGAAACGAGTGTCCGGGGACCCATTGCAGCCTGATAAAACAGGAGGAGAAAAAAGACAGTTTCTGCCAGAGAAATTAAGGTAAGAGGAAAGATGGAGAAGAAGACAGGGTGCGAGGACAGAACGAGGTTCAGATAGTAGGAGAAGAGAAGAGAAGTAGCAGACTTGTTGGTGCTGCCGAGACCAGCAAAGAGCGTGCAGAAGGCGCAGGCTTCAGCGAAAAAACTTGAGCATGCTGGGCTTGTCGAAAAGGAAAGAGTGGCCTCAGTGCCACAGAGAGAGCAATTGGCAAGAACGCCGGAGCAGCTCTTGCCAAAAGAAAAAAGAACAGAGAAGTCTGTCCAGAATACCAGATCATGAAGGAGAGAGAGTCAAGGTGGGCGAGAGCCGCATCTTGGCGAGAGAGAGGGAGGGATCAGACCGAGAGCATGGAGAGGAAAATTTGGACTCCACAGTGAATGAAGGAAGATTCCAAAGAGGAAAGGGAGGGCAAGCAAGAAGAGTCTCCCTAGGATAAGTAGAAGGAAGCATGAGCGGGTGAGTGGACGCAAAAGCTTTCCAGGACAATCTGCATAGCCTTGGTTTCACTCCAAGTCTGGCCAAACCTGAAATAGGAAAGGAGGGTGGGAGATGAAGAGCCCACTCACAAGATAAAAGAGTGAAATGAGTCATGGTGACTCGTATGGAGGATAAAGAAGCCTCGGAGAGAAAAAGAGGAATAGGGGAGGATGAGAGACAACCGGTGATGGTCCGACTAGCCGCTCGGTGGAAGCGTTCCAATTTGGTGATATTGGTAACGCTTAAGAAAGGAAACCATCCGGGTGAAGCATAAGTGAGAAGGGGCCGAAAAAAAGCATTATACAGAACAGATAGCGACACCTTAGAGGGGCCCCATGAGAAAGCAAAGATATGACGGGAGAAGAACGGAGAAGAACTTGGGCTTCAGCGAAGATACATGCTTAGAAAAGGAAAGAGTGCGGTCGAAGGTGACCGCAAGGAAGATTGGAGTTGGATTGAAACGAATGCAGGACTTGAGTAGGAGGAGGTTGGGCTGGAGGTTAGCTTGGTCAGGATTCACTGAGAAGAAGGAAACCTTACATTTGCTTGGATTGAGAGGAAGACACCAGTACTAAGACCAGCGCTTCAATCGAATCAGAGCTGCTTGAGTGGCCTCCACCGCAGTAAGGACCGAGGGGGAGGAAGACCAAATGACCAGATCGTCAGCGTACAGAGAACAGCTGACGGAAGAAGGCAGAGAAGCCAGAAGATCATTGATGAGGAGAGAGAAAAGTACAAGGCCAACAACGGATCCTTGCAGAACACCTCGACGGACTCGAGAGGAACGACTTTTGTGATTTTGATAAACCACGCATGCGCGCCTATCAGAAAAGAAATATTGAGTCCAACGAGCAAAGCAAAGAGGGAGGCCAACCAAAATGAGTTTGTGGAAAAGGACGGGATGCCAGGCAGAGTCAAAAGTTTTCGAGAAATCAAAATTAGAGAGGAACGTCCGAGAGCTCGGCGTGGGTTTGTTAAACCCATCCGAAATGAAGTGAGAAAGGAAAAGAATTTGATCTAGTGTAGACCCTCCAAAGCGGAAACCGGCCTGACTGGGAGAGAGAATAGAATTACACTCCAGAAAAAAGAGTAGACGAGATAGAATGATCCGTTCAAAAAGCTTTGAGACGCAGGAGGTGAGAGAGATAAACCGAAAGGAAGCAGGAGAGTCGAGAGGCTTTCCCATTTTGTGGAACAAATATTAGATGTTTTCCTGATGGAAGGAAAGAAATGCGAAGACCAGGAAAAATTTAAGGTGTGAAGAAGAAAATTCATGCCAGAGCAAAAAAAATGCTTTAGCATTGGATAGGTAACTTTGTCTGAGCCAGAGGCAGTCGAGGAGAAAAGATTGGAGGCAGCCGCAAGAAATTCAGCGGGAAAGAAAGGAGAGCAGAAGTACGGGTGAGACTTCTCAGGGCACGTGGCTCGGCGGAGCTCAGAGAGGTAGCTCCTGGCTCTGCTATGCAGGGCCTTTGACTGAGAAACGAAAATTAGGGTCTCAGGTAATCGGCATAGACCGAAGCCGATTTCCTGGGAGAAGAACAGTTAGAGAAGTTAGGAGAGAAAGAAGACGAGGAAGGAGAGCCAGCGATTGAGCGAAGAAGAGAGTACACAGTTTTGGAGTTTGATTTGGGTGAAAAAGAAGAGCAAGTCTTCTGCCATGCCTCAGCCTTGGCCTTGGCAATGACTGACGAGGTGCCCCGAGAAGCGGAGATATAAGCCTGTCAATCTTTCATCACTTTTGTGAGCGGCATCGAAAGCTTTGCGTCTTTTACTAACCGCATCTTCCACCGCAACAAAATACCAGGCTTCGGGACAGCGTTTGCTGCGGCCAAAAGGAATGGAAGATTTGGCCGCATTCAGTGCCTGAGGAGTAAAGAGAGCAGCAACAGAGGAAAGAGAAAGAGACAAATATTCCTTTGCAGAAGGATAGTGATTGAATTTTTATCGCTGCACAAGTCATGTTCGACAGTGACACTGTTTCGACCTATCAGGTCTTTTCAGTGCAGTTGGTATTTCTTCAACTAAGGAATAAACACTAACAACACAACAGCCTGTTTCGTCTTGAGGCTCGTCAGGTGGTACGTCTACAAAATGCATATAAAACTGCATAAAAACAAGTAGAATAAGGCTACAAAAACGATATAAAAATTGTTTGATCAATAATCAGTGCAGTACATTTGAAAATTTAGCAACTAATGCCTCCCGTGCAAAAAAGTGAAGCCAACTTCAACAACACCATACCATCGTGCAACCACAGGGTCAAAGCCAGCTGTACTCTGAAAGAAAAGTGCCGCGAAAACTGCATTGTGCACAAAGCAACACAAATATCTGAGGACAACATCAAACATTACTTCGAAAGCTGTGATGCTGAGTTCAAAGCCTGTTTCTATTATCACAACCAGAGCTTTAAATATCAGTGAAAACGCAACTCTATCGACCTCTCGAAAGAATTTGGCGTGACAAAAGCAGTGGGAAAAGCTCCCAAAACCACTTGGGAAACTGTAACGCATACAACCCTTTTGAAATCAGGAGCAAGGGCTTGCATTCTGTGCCTCACAGAGAAGTACACGATTCTCCCAGCTTACCCTGCTAGATTGTTGGAACAGGAAAACCAAACTGATGAAAAAATGCCGCCATACCAATAAATTCATGATAAAAAGTTTTCGAAACCCCAGTACTTATTGTTTTCGATCCTAATTTACTTATGAGTTCTGAGTTTAGTAATCAACCTTCTCCACGCGCTTCATCACCTAACATCACCAGCGGTTTATTTGTTTTCATTTGTTGTTTCTGAGACGGGTAGCATTAGTTGCTAGATTTTCAAATATATGCACTGATTATTGATTAAACAATTTTTATGCCGTTTTTATTGCGTTTATTGCAGACGTACCATCTGATGAGCCTAAAGGCAAAACAGACAGTTGTGTTGTTAGTGTTTATTCTGTAGTTGTAAAAATAGAAATACTGTATTGCGGTTCTGGCAAGTTTGCTGTCAAGCACTGTAAAGCAGAGTGATCCTCTCCTATGTATATTGCTAGTTCCAAGTGGTTACGATCGGTAGAGAGCGTCTTATAACCCTTTAAGGACCACAAGAATTTAATTCATAAAATTTGAAACAATGCCGCAATTGTTTGGTAACAACGAAAATATAATGGATTTGAGATAATTGGTTATCACGTCATAATTATATAACAATCAACAATCATGGTACATAGGTGTACCAAAGGTCCTCAAAGGGATAAGCGAGAAACAAAACCACAAAGCGAGTGCTGCAGGCGCGAGGCTTCCGAAGGAAGCAATGCTATTGCGAGATATTTTCAAATTTACAAAGCCATCCCTGGATGCGTTTCGTTCTTTTGGACTCATCAGGAGGGCTTGCCAAGGGCCAAGGATCCCCCCAATAGCATTAGAATAGAAATTTGTCATAGCACAAGCTTTGCCGTTGCAAAAGGAATCAAAAATAGCAAAAACATGTCAAACATATACAGTTTCTTAAAAACTGAAGGCGAATAAAATCATGTCGACTTAACCTAGACTTAAGCATCCAAGTGGATATACGCCAGCGAATTTATGATGCAAGAAAACCTATGAAAAATCTGGCCATTCGACCACGATAAAGTGCAGTTCAGAAGAGCAGAGATCAGCGACTTTGTTCCAAAGCGAATTTGCGACGTTTCGGTCAAGATGAAAAGAGAAAATTAACGAAAATGTAAAGTTGGCAGCTATATGCCGCCCTAACCAAACATGCCGCCCTAACTATTGTATTGTACACGGTCGACTTAACCAAGAGCTTATAAATGTATATAAATATATCAGGAAGAGAAAATTTCATGTTACTAGCACAGTGCTCGACAACAACCAAGGCTAGAGCTTGACGTATATAAGTTTAAACACCACACTTTAGGTAAAAAAAGAACACAACAGCTATTTCACCAAGCAGCTCGACAGGTGGCAATTCATTCAAATAGAAGAGATGCAAATAGAAGACATATATATAATAAACTATGTAAAATATTTAAGAGTGTTCAATAACAAAAACAGTTGGAGCAAATTGATATAGCTTTATTAACAAAAATATTACAGACTGTTTCGCCGTTAAGGCTTCTCAAATATTTCTTATTCAAATAGAATCTATTTGAATTCTATTTGAATCAGAAATGCCAGAGGAGCCATAACGGCGAAACAGGCTGCAGTATTTTTGCTAATAAAGATATATATATACAGGGTGAGCCAAAAGTAGGTGGACAGCATTTGGAATAGGTTTATCCCCAAAGCAGGTAAACAGCAATTGGAATAGGTTTATGTATCAGTTATATAAATGTAATTGTTTGTCATATCTATGGATTTTTTCTATTGGGGAGTTCTAAAGAACAAAGTTTGCAGTCAAAATTCAAGAAGTGTCGATGATTCAAAAAATTACACAAGAGATGCATTTCAAGAAATTAATGCCCAAAGTGACTTGTGCGAAAAAGCTTGTCGAAGCGTAAAAGACTAACTTCAAAGTTGTGTAAATCAAGAAGGGGAACAGTTTGAGCATTTGCGTTAATAAACAACATTAAATTTTTGTTAATATAACTGTTTTATTACATCTAGTTGTATGTATACGTGATCTCTAAATAAATATTTTTTACTGTCCACCTACTTTTGTCTCACCCTGTATATATATATTTTTATTTTTTACAAAGAGTCACGATCCGAACAACGTTAGTATGGCAAAATAGGCAGAATCTTCTCTAAGGTACGGGTAATTGAAACGCATCGTCATCACAAGGTCTCATGTCGAGTGCAAGACACTTTAGGTGGCTCCCAACCTGCCCAATATCCTTGATGGGACTACATACAAAACAAACCCAAAGAATCTATCACGAAGTACAAGACTTACCTACGTTCACTTTTAAACCAGGATCGTTTTGACGTTACTGCTAACCGTTCAAGTACGAACTAAAACTGATATCTCTTGACAAAATTGATCACACAGCAAGTGGTTTGGCATAAAAAGACCTTCCCAGGTTTCAAATTGAATGTGGTGCTTTAAGGCATAGTTGGCAGCACGTGGTTACATGTTAGCGAGCCTCGGTGCGTGAGAAAATCAGCTCAAATGACCTGGGTTCGAAGCTCACAGGTACCATACACTACGCAACACCCCTCCGGACGAAAATTAGTTGTTACAAAAGGTCACGATCCAAACAACGTTAGTATATCGAAATAGGCGGGACCATCCCTGGACCCAGGTTTCGACCTTTTGGCCTCATCAGCAAGGACTCGTCCCACCCAACGCGGCACTCCCGAAGCGACGTAATTAGAAATTAACGTTGTTTCTGCATTGCAGGTGGGCGCGATGCATGACTAGAAAATGAATAGCTACGGTATCGAGGTAAAGCGATGATGTACCACAAACCACAACAGCGCATAAACCAACGTTAGAGTGTTTAAAGAGCAAACCGCGGCGCTAGTTAAAACAAACCATGTTGTCAGAATCCAGGTGGCCCGAGACTACCATAAAGCGGGCAGTCAGCGCGTGGTGTTTAAAATTTAGGCGGCTAGGCAAAACCAATGCCTTTGCCCCACTCGAAAACAAGGGTCGGATACTTCGCCACCCTATCCCCCGTTTTTCCGGTAATGCGGGTTCAATTACAGGGGAGTCGTAAGGGGTTTGGCCACTCTTGGTTAGTCGCGTACAGAAGCAAGATTCCCTTACGCTGTGCTTTGGCAGGGTTGGCAGGCGATATAGTGCACAATCTCACGTACCCTGAGAGCGATATGCTGGAGTGCTTCAGGGAACGAGGAACTTGTTAACATCAGCCGTCTCCATTGGGCAATGATCAGGAAAATTCATCTTGTAGAAGAGCTTTGGGAGTGCGTATATATATTGTCGCGTTTCAGTAGAATTTTCGTTCTATCTCAATCTTAATTTTATTCGTAAAATTGAGGCGACGTATAGTATCGCTCGAATAATTAAAGTCTGGTTGCAACTTCCACAAATATATTCACAAATCACACTATATCTTCGAATTCTCTTGCTTGCCAAAACACTTTAATAATTAAATATCAGAAACTAACTAAAACCACTAAAATAATCGCTTAATTCCTGTCACAACCATCACCACAGAACAATGCCTTTTTTTCTGCACTCTACTATCTCATTCGGAACTATACTTTGAATTACACTCTAAATAAATAAAAAATCTTGCCATCTTATGTATATGACGGAAAATAATCTAGAAATTGCTAGAATATCACGTGACACAGGAAAAATACCGTTAATAAATTACGTAATCGGTAATGATAAATAAAAAAAGAAAAATCTTCGAGAAGAAACAAGAATCACCAGAATACGCTAGAAAACTAGGTCACGTAGACAGTCATTGTGACATCAGAAAAGGCATGTGAGTTTCAAATCTATTTTTAAATGCGAAAGAAAAAAGGATTGTAATGCAAGAGGCTAGCGATGCACATAGCAAAACTGCAGACAGTGACACTGTTTCGACCTATTAGGTCTCTTCAGTGCAGTTGGTGACCGACAAGAAGCTAGAGGCTTTTAATAAAGCATAGCTTAGACCGCCACACTTGCGGGATCGATAGGTCGAAACAGTGTCACTGTCTGCAGTTTTGCTAAGTGCATCGCTAGTCTCTTGCATTACTATACATGTAAGACCTTGTGACCACTAGGCTGTGACAGCACTATTGTTCTAACAGTTGTTAGACTTAGTGCACCTGCGACAACCGCCACTCATTCACGAGTGATACGGCTTCGCAGAGTACTGACAGACCATCCACCAAGTGGATCTAGTATAGATCCCGCAAGTGTGGCGGTCTAAGCTATGCTTTATTAAAGGCCTCTAGCTTCTTGTCGGTCACCAACTGCACTGAAGAGACCTGATAGGTCGAAACAGTGTCACTGTCTGCAAAAAAGGATTGTTTTCGAAAACAGTTTAGCGCAGTGGTTTTCAAACTTTGTGTTGCCGTGCCTCCCTTAAAAATACTCAATCATACGACGCCTCCCCTCATTTTATAAAATTATAAAAACACGAATTATGGAACATAAAAAGAATAACAACGTTTATTTTTGTCTTTCAATGAGATGGATGCGCATGTCTATTAGCGCAAAGGCTGTTAAATCTCGGTGTTATTGACGAGATGGCTACTCGTAGCTCTTTTTCTACAATCAAGCGAGCTCGATATTTCGATTTCATTGCAGCTAACGCAGAAAATCCTGTTTCGCATAAATATGATGTTGCGAATGGCAGCAGTATTTTTAAAGCTTTACTTGACAAAGCATTATATTCCGAATTGAGATTCAACCAAAATTGAACCCGAGACACATTCTGAAATCTCTGTTTCAATGCAGTATCACAAGATAATTCAATCAATTGTTCTTTCTCAATAATTGTCAATCCGAATTCATCATCATCTTCTTCGTCGATAAATGGATTCTGTATCCACGCATCTTTCGTAAAATCAAGATCATCAAAGTAATTCGAAAAATGAAGTAACAAACCATTCAAGTGTTCGACAAACATATTTTTGTTGGCTTCTACATTAACTCGGGTGCATGAATTTAGAAGTGGAAACATGTCAAGGTTGTTTTTTTTCAAATTGCTTTCCACAGATTCAACTTTTTTACAAACGCTTTTACTTTGTCTTTTTGCATCAGCAAATGCATTTGTGGTCCTTGCATTGACTTATTAAAAACACTCAATTTTCCGAAAATTTCAACCAAATAAGTGAGTTTAACAATAAAATTATCATCCCTAAACATGTTCGAGTCCTCATTATGATTTTCATCGAGAAAAATTGCAATTTCGTCTTTGAGTTGAAGTACCCTTTGAATTACTTTTGCACGAGATAGCCAGCGCACTTCACAATAGTACAGAAGCGACGAGTAATTAGCTCCCATATCTTCACACAGCTTTGCAAACAGTCTAACTTTTAATGGACTGTTTTTTATGTAATTTATAACTTTCGTTACGTTTGTAAAAACGTTGTTAAGTTCCTCGCATATATTTTTGGATACGAGAGCTGCTCTGTGGAGCATGCAGTGCGTCCAGAGAACGTGAGGTGTTTTCTTTTTAAACAAGTGCTTGAAGACCAGCTTTGTGCCCCGACATTGACCGTGCACCGTCGGTACAAAGCCCAACGCAATTACTCCACATTATGTCGTTCTCATTAAAAAAAACGTCAATTATATTAAAAATCTCATTGGCTGTGGCTTTTTCAGGAATGGGTTTGCAAAATAATATATCTTCAATGACATCAGTCTCTTCAACATATCGAACATAGGCAATTAAATGTGCGTCTTTGGCTACATCAGTTGCTTCATCTACTTGTATCGCGAATTTCGAAGTACGCACTCTAGAAACTAACTGATCGCAAATATCTTCAGATATATCATTAATTCTTCTGCTAACTGTATTATCAGAAAGCGGGATTTGCCGTAGCTTTTTCGCATATGATTCTCCAAACATTACTTTGACCATATCAATAGCTGCTGGCAAGACTAAAGTTTCTGCTACTGTGTGTGGTTTTTTACACTTCGCGATCCTGTAAGACACTAAGTACGATGCTAGTAATGCATTTGATGGAGAATGAACTACTTCTTTTAGCATCTGCTTTTGTTTAGTAAACTCATCCAATTTTCTTTGAAAAAATTCTTTAGGCTTATCAACGTAATCAGAATGCGTAGTTTCAAGGTGCCGCTTTAATTTTCCGGGTCTCATGCTATCAGCAGCCAAAACTTTCGAGCAAAGCAAACACATTGGTTTTTCTACCTCAGCATTAATAACACTTATAAATCCGAAGGATAAATAGGATGGGTCGTATTTTCTTTTCTTGGCAGTGCTTTCTTTCTGTTGTTTGTTCCTTTTACTCTCGCTACTAGTGCCAACATCACTATTTTCATTACCGGTACTATTGGATTTTCTCTTATAACCAGTCAAAAATTTATCCATTTTTCTGAAACTAATATTCTTAATATATTGTTTTAAAATAAATTAAATTTTAATTTTGATGCTATTTATTACATTGCTTTTTGATTATTTCTCCATTACTTTTTGATTAAATAAGATAAATACCTGCAGTTTGTAGGGCAGCAGGTGGACTAATAGCAATTGCTTTATCGACTATCGAGCAATCATTCGATAATACGAATCATATCGCATTAGGACGTCACAATGACCTAGCATGTTAGAAATGAGTAAAGCAAGACTTTGGATACTGGTTTAGATTTATTGCTTGCGAGCTAACAATTTTGAATAATAACCTCACTTGATTTTGCAACTAACACTTCGGTTAATTATGTAATTAAACGGGTTATGCTATAGGCTTATGTTGTGGCTAACACTCGCGCCTCCACTAAGAATAGTTCGCGCCCCCCAGTTTGAAAACCAATGGTTTAGCGAGTTTTGGGCTTCAGACAATTCAGATTTACAAATAAAATGATCACTGCAAAATAAAACAACAGATTACAACAACTACACACATATAAAAACTACTCTTTCAACGCAAATGTACTTATTCTTGACATACGCCCCCCCCCCCCCTAAGAATATTATAATAATAATATTAAAAACTACGAACAATGAAATTTGCGAGTACCATTCACTACTAAGATTCTTAATCATGCATAAATAAATTCGATTACCATATCTTACACACATATACAATTAAAGCATAGCACAACAATTCACATAAACACAGCACGATTAGTTCATCACATGACTAAGTTAATCAGCCGCTACATCATCCGTTCCAGGAACTGTCCTGTACAGTATAATCGTATCCTTGTAAATAATATATTTATATATATGTTCAGTGTAAGTGGTTTATTGCTGATGTGCTATCGCGTTGAAGCGCGCAGTTTTGCCTCCAGCTATCACCTTTTGCTCGTTCTGCGCGTGCAATTGCAGGGATTGCATTGCATTGTCAAGCAGAGAGAGATTTGTTGAGATTTGTAGAGATTTGTTATCTAGTGTCAATAAGATGATTATGTTTTGTTAAGTAGCTTTGCTATGTAAAAAATTGGTGTTTTGTGTTAGTATAAGGATTATGTTTTACACATGTATGCTTTTATTTAAGTTTGATAAAGCTTATTTTGCAAACTTTAGTTCAATTTATTTAACTTAAATTGTGGACAAAGTCTTAAAGCCAAAGCGCTTAGATGTAAAATCAGGAACAGTTAATGCGAGTGCTGAATATAAGCATTGGTACAAAACGTTCACCTATTATTTATCTGCTTTAATGGCAGCAGAGATTCAGCACGATAAACTTCAAGTTTTGACAATTTGATATCATTCAAAGTTTATTGCCATTTCGCCGAGGTCAATGAATACGACGCGGCTATTCAGAGGCTGCAAAATCTTTACGTCAAACCAAAAAATGTTATTGCTGCACGACATAAACTCCACCTATGCAAGCAATATGCAGGTGAATCCATTGACCAGTTTGTGTTGCGACTTGATTATTTAAGTAAAGACTGTGACTGTCAAAATGTTACAGCGGAACAGTATTGGTTAGAATTAATGTGTGATGCTTTTATTGCTGGCATGTCTTCAATACCAATTCGGCAACGTTTGTTAGAAAATATAACATTGACGTTCCAGTAGGCGTTTGATCAAGCTAAAGCTCAAGAATTAGCTTACAAAAGTTCTGAAACTTTTCAAGGTACCGCTACTTGCAATATTACTGCAAGCGATCCATTGAAAAAGGAGCCACCTGCGGTAGAAGAAACGCACGCAAACCAAACCAACGATGAACAGTCTAGCTGCTTTGCAAAGTCGACGTGTTATTTTGTGGAAAATCTAATCATGTAAGAAATGTATGTCCAGCTAAAACTGCTACTTGTAACTACTGTAATAGAGTTGGACATTATGCTAAAGTATGTCGAAAGTGATTGATGAAATTGCGTTACAATCGTGACCACACATGAAATGCGATTAGTGGAGCCACTTTAGCTTCGATTTCTGCTTCAGTTGTACAAAATTTAAATGAAGCTTTGTTTGATGTAAAACTTAACGGCGTTAAAGCTAAATCACTTATGGATACCAGATCTTCAGACTGTTTTATCGACAAAAGATTTGCTAAAGTACACGCCTTTAAAATCTATGACAAAAAGGTGAAGTGCATCTAGCCGAAACTTTTGTCAAAATGCCGATCCAAGGGCTAAGTTAAACATTGCAAACAGCGAATACCCAAATGCTGTTTTCCATGTTTTTCATAAATTAGCTAGATGTCATCATTGGTGAGAAGATTTTTCAAGAGCATTCGCAAGTCACCTTTAGCTTTGATGGCAGTCGTCCGGCACTGACGCTGAATGAACTTGTGAAAATGTGTGTGCCATATCCGAAGCTGTTTAGTCATCTAAGCAAAGATTGCAGATCTATTGATGACAAGCCCATAAGATTTTTGAAAGATAATGCTGAATTTATTCACGAAGAAACGAAACGACTTTTGAAGAAAGACCTAAATAAACCCCGTAATTCTCCATCGAGGGTGCAAGTTGTGATGATCAAGAATGAACAAAGTGGGGGAGGTAGAATGGCGATCGACTACAATAGAATTATTAACCACTACACATCTCTTGATGCTTATTCTCTTCCTCAAATAGAGGAGATTATTTTAGAACTCTCCTAGTATAAAGTGTTTATCACCATAGATTTGAAATCTGCTTACCATCAGATTGAATTAAATCCCACAAATCGAGAATTTACCGCTTTTTAAGTAGGCCGAGAATTGTATCAGTGGCGCAGACTCCCATTCGGACTTACAAATGCCGTACCAGAGTTTCAAAGAGCGATGAATGCTTTTGTGACTGGGAATAATTTACGTGGTTGCTTTCCTTACTTAGACGATATCACTATCGCTGGCGAAGATCAGGCAGAGCACGACTCCAACTTAAAAGCATTTAATGATGCGGCAACAGCATGGAACCTTACTGTCAATGAAAAGAAACTCAATTTTCTCAGAAAGAAATTTTGATTTTGGGATACAATGTGGCACATCAATCAATAAAGCCGGACTGTGAAAGAGTGCGGTCACTGCTGGAAATGCGTATTCCAACAACAAACCAAGAACTACAACGTATAATTGAACTGCATGCGTATTACGCCAGATGAATACCGTCTTATTCCGACAAACTCCGACCACTAATTAAATCGACTTTACCATTGTCGAATGATGTCCTATTCGCATTTGATTTTCTAAAACAAGCTTTGGCATCGGCTGCTCTACATCCGTTGACAATACTTCACCATTGACGGTTGAAACCGATGCTTCCGATTTCGCTATTGCAGGCACCTTAAATTAAGAAGACCGTCCTATAGCATTTCGCTCAAGAACTTTGTCCCCGGCAGAACAACAACACTCCTCAGTAAAAAAGGAAGCGTATGCTGTAGTGGAAGCGTTAGGAAAATGGAGACATTTTTTAATCGGACTTCATTTTACACTGGTGACAGACCAAAAAAGTGTTTTCTTTATGTTTAAGCCTTTAAGGATCATAAGATTCTAATTCATAAAATTTAAGACAATTCCTTAATTGTTTGGCAACAAAACAACAAAATTACAATGAATTTCAGAAAAACGGTTATTACGTCATAATGATATAACAATTAACAATCATGTAACATATGTGTTACATTATCCCTCAAAGGGTTAATCGTCATCACGCAAGCAAAATTAAAAACAAAAAATCATGAGATCGTGAATGGATTTATCTTCATTTCATTTTACAATCCTTCATCGGCCTGGAAGGAAAATGATTGGACCAGATACCCTTTCCTGTGCATTTTGTAGAACCATTGGCACTTCACATTTAAAAGAGTTGCATGTTTCTCTTTGTCATCCCGGAGTTACAGGAATGGTGTACTTTGTGTGAAGCAAAAACCTTCCTTGCTCACTATTGGAGATTCGACAAATGACATCCGAATGCAGAGAATGCCAAGAAATAAAACCTCAGTTCGTGCAATCACAAGAAAGCTGCTTGATCAAATCAACTCAACCTTTTGAAAGGCTTAATCTAGACTTTAAGGGTCCGCTGACTAGTGCGACAAAAAAACCGTTATTTTGTAACTACTATTGACAAGTATACACAATTTGCGTTTACATTTCCATGTACTGATATGACACCTGTTACCGTAATTAACTGCTTAACTAAATTGTTTTCTATTTTTAATACATGTGGGTTTATTTACTCAGTTCGTTGTTCATCTTTTCAATCTTACGAATTTGAATCATGGCTATTGTCGCATGGTATGGCTACCGGCTAAACTACTAGCTATAATCCAAGCGGTAACAGCCAATGCGAAAAGTATAGTGACATAATTTGGAAAGCTATTCTGGGGCCATTAAAATCTCGCAGGTTGCCTGTATCGCATTGGAAGCTGGTCATGACTGATGCCTTGCATAGTATTCGATCATTGCTCTGTTCATCTATTAACTGCACGCCTCATGAGCGTATGTTTCATCATACTCGCCGTTCTGTAAGTGGTATGTCGCTGCCAAGTAGGTTGAAACCTGACCTCCTTTATGTTAAACGACATGTTCGCAATAAAGGGGATTCTCTTTTTGACAAAGCACAACTTTAGGAGCTCAATCCTGCTTACGCTCGTGTCCGTTTCAACAATGGTCGGGAAACTTCTGTTTCCATAAGAGATTTGGCTCCGTGTTGTGGGGAACAAAATGTGAGAACTAATGTTCCTGACTCAGAGACACATGTTGAAAACAAACCAATGGTACATGTTGAAAATGAACCCAAGGTAAATGATAACTCTGTTGATGAAAACCCAGCAAATGAATTATGTGAAAGTAACTTTAGTGAAACTATCGATGAAAACTATGCTATATTGCCGCGCCGCTCTACACATGCACGGAAACCAGTAGACCGATATGGTGCCGTGCCATATATGTGAGCAACTTATTTGACTAGTTCAGCTGATGCCATTAAGATTCTGTAAATTTGTTGCTATTGTTTGGTGTTGGGCTGTTTTTGCTTGTCGGGGAGAATGATGTGCTATCGCGTTGAAGCGTACAGTTTTGCCTCCAGCTATCACCTTTTGCTCGTTCTGCGCGTGCAATTGCAGGGATTGCATTGCATTGTTAAATAGATAGATTTGTTATCTAGTGTCAATAAGATGATTATGTTTTGTTAAGTAGCTTTGTTAAGCCCATTGCTTTGTTAAGTAAAAAATTGGTGTTTTGTGTTAGTATGAAGATTATGTTTTACAGATGTATGCTTTTATTTAAGTTTGATAAAGCTTATTTTGCGCACTTTAGCTCAATTGCCTAATTCAAAAGTGATAATTTTGGAATATTATCACGAGTTGCTTTGAAGCGAGACACTCTGGTTCAATTCTTGGATTGGTGAAAAGTGGTCCAGTGTTAGAACCTTGGAACAACTTTTAACAAAGATCCATTTTGAGGCTCGCCCAAGGCATTTGGAGCAGGTATTAGATTTTTTGTGTTGAACAGTTTGCGTCAAATGGTCCACGAAAAAAGTTGTAGATCCTTCTTAAAGGGGGCCCGGAATCAATATTGGACCGGCCCTGGCCTGTTCTCTCAATGACCTTGGTGGCAAAAGATAAGACAGGACAATCTATACCCCATCGTCTTTTTCTTGGGTGATTACCAAGTGTTTTGTTTGGATAGGCTACATGTTTAAATGTGTTGACTTCATTTGTCGATGAATCTTTTTGCATGTTTTGATGAATAATACCAAAGATCCATGCTATCGAAAAAGAATAGCCAGAATCTACCAAAAGACTTATTTTTCTAGAAATTGCAAGTTTGTGAAATGCAGGTACTAAAATTTAGGTGTCTTTAACCAGTACACTACATTTCATTAACATTTAGAGACTTCAGTTTTGATGAATCTTTTTGAAAAATCGACAGATATTGCCAAACATCCATGCTTGTGAGGAAAAGTAGTCAAAACGTACCAAAAAACTAATATTGTATAACAATTGCAAGTTTAGTAATGCAAGAGGCTAGCGATGCACTTAGCAAAACTGCAGACAGTGACACTGTTTCGACCTATTAGGTCTCTTCAGTGCAGTTGGTGACCGACAAGAAGCTAGAGGCTTTTAATAAAGCATAGCTGTAATCGGTCTCAGCTATGCTTTATTAAAAGCCTCTAGCTTCTTGTCGGTCACCAACTGCAATGAAGAGACCTGATAGGTCGAAACAGTGTCACTGTCTGCAGTTTTGCTAAGTGCATCGCTAGCCTCTTGCATTACTATACATGTAAGATCTTGTGACCACTAGGCTGTGACAGCACTATTGTTCTAACAGTTGTTAGACTTAGTGCACCTGCGACAACCGCCACTCATTCACGAGTGATACGGCTTCGCAGAGTACTGACAGACCTTCCACCAAGTGGATCTAGTATAGATCCCGCAAGTGTGGCGGTCTAAGCTATGCTTTATTAAAAGCCTCTAGCTTCTTGTCGGTCACCAACTGCACTGAAGAGACCTGATAGGTCGAAACAGTGTCACTGTCTGCAGTTTTGCTAATTGCAAGTTTGTTTGGTCTAGTAGGATAATTGTTCAACTAAAAATAAAATATCATGTAGGGCAACCAATTTTTAATCAGCCATTATAAACTAATGGTTAGCTATAAGTAATTGGAGTCACATACTGCTGGAAAGCAAATTTCCTAAGCTTTCAAAGAAGAGTAATTGTTAGTACCTAACTATAAGGTTTTTACCGTACCTGTTTTTATTGAGCTTATCACTTTTTGGGAAGGGTAAAAAGTTACATCACAGATCTTAAAGTTCAGTTTTTTCAGCATAAAAACAAATATTAATTGTACATATGATACACTGTCGGAATCGCCTTAAAATAACCTTTAATTTGATAGAAAAGTTTGAAAATTGCGAAACGATTGCAATGTTTGAAAATATCTTCATGTTATGATCTGCGGTAGCGAAGATTTTTGTTAATCGTACGAGACCTATTATGGCATCATAAAGCCAGTTTTAAGCGTGCAATCAAAAAAGAGAAAAAACGCTTGGAGGGCTTAAAGTGCTTAAATAAAGAATTGCTCGTAGCATAATCAAATTGGCTTTGATTGTTGTGAAGTTGTTTTACCGAAAGCATCTTATTAATATCTCCTGAAAGAACCTTTAATCGCGTTTGTGCGATGAGTACTTTTTGAAAAAAACAAAATACAGATTGTGCAGTGAATCGTTGATTGTGACTCATTTTAGACCTCAAACAAATAAAAGTGTTTGAAATGTGGTAAGTCAGAAGCTGGTTTTCGTTTATGCAAAAAGTGGTTGTCCTCTGTCAAGTAATGCAAATTAAAAAAAATATTGAATATGACGTCACCAACACCCTTATGACACTCACCACGGGAAGGTGATTAATCGTGCCAAGTCTGATGCTTGTATCTTTAGCAGGTTCAGAGGAATTAAAACAGACACGCAGAATTGCACTTTATAGTAGAGATTACGAAAATACGGGAATAATACAAATTCAAGAAGCTAGCGACACACTTCGCAAACTGCAGACAGGCATGAAGGCATTCATTAATGAAAGCATTTATTCAACACAAGTTGAATAAATATTAATAAAATGTTAGCTGATCAGATGCATAAATAAGCAAGAACATCACACTCACCAAACCAGCAGCAATCAGCACGTGCTTTTGCAGTCGACCAAAGCCGTCAACCTAATCCAATAGACTACAGCAGAGTGGCGAGCCTATTGCACGCGTGCCAGAGGTGGCAAGCCGCAAAAGTTAGCTCTGAGCGCTGTATTCAGAATAAAAATATTTAAACTTTATTGATTTTGTTTGTAATTTATAATGACTACCCAAAATTAACAAAACAGTAATGTTGAAAAATAGCACTACGCTCTTATATTAAATATAAAATTTTGTATCAATTAACCTTAATTTTTTTGTCAGGCTTATCACCACGCAATTTTCATTTGCTTTGATTTGAGTTCATATTTTGTTTACCAATGTAGCCAGAGGTAACAGCTAAACAAATTTTTGCCCTTAGTTATGACATACAATTACCTTGGTTGTTTGCGCTGATATTGTATAACGCCGAGACAAATTTCAGGAGGAAACCATCGAGATAGAAAAGCTATACAAAGTATAGGGTTCTTTGCTAAGAGGGGTGCAGCATCTATTTTGATTATCAATACAGTAGGCTACTAAGGAAGTGTGCTAACTGTATATTATAATTATCTGCAAACTACTTTTCACAGAAATGAGGCCGGAGATCGAAGTTTACAAAAACTTTGTGCCAATTTAAAAACGATCTGTGATATGCCGAGTAAAACCAATGACAACATGGAATGCCTTACCTCAGGGGTCGGCAACCTTTTGGACGCGGCGTGCCAGTTTTCGAATAATATCAAAATGTTAGCAACTTCGCGTGCCAAACTTTTTATGTGTTTGGTTTGCACAGTCAACTACCTGATTTGAATAGACAACGAATAAGACACAAATTTATTTAATTGACTTCATTGGATAAAGTCAAATAGAATCAAAAGAGTAGCTTTTTAAGAAGATTCTTGTTTTTGCTCAGTTCTATAACATTGGGACTAAATTTGGACACTTTCAGTTAAACACATATGCTTCCGTATAATCTTTAGTAAGTCGGCTGCGATGGGGACTGAGAATAAACTTTATGTGTGAAAATATTTGTTCACGCAAGCAAGTGGATCCAAATGCACACAGTCAAGCTATTGCCATCTTCTTCAGACAGCTAAATTTCTCCGGCAAAGATTCCCAACTGTTAAAATGCTGTTTGCTTGTTTTCAATCGTTTCCAGCGATTTCCGCTCATCAACAAATTTCGATGTCAACAATAAAGATGCTTTAAAATCGATCAGCAGCATCTGGAAGTCTTCAATATCGATCCATTCAAATTCAGATAATTTCAGATCTTTGCTGCTCTCGGGCTTGATGAGAAAAGAAAACAATGAATCAAAATGCTGAAAATCTTGAAATCTATTGCAAAATTGAGACATTTGATCCTTTATGTACATGTCAATTACAACTGCATTAACATAGTGATCCACTGAAAAAGCCTTCAGATATTAAAGATGCAAAAAGTTGCAGTTTGGATGGCCTGTGTGTAGACATCTAGTTTAGATACAAATCCTTTCCATACCTCAAAAACACACATCACTGTTTGTTCTGTACCCTGCAAACGAAGATAAATTTCGTTAGGATGCATGGTGATATCCGCAAGAAACGTCAGTTTTACTAGCCACTTTTCATCCTCCGGTTCAGGGTCGGCCTTTCCTTGTCCTATTAAAAAGGCCCTTATCTTAACTAGACATTCGACAAACGTCAAATTCCCCTACAAGTCACCCTGATTCATTTTACTCTTTCATCTTATGAGCGGGTTCTTTGTCTCCCAACCTCCTTTCCCATTTCAGGTTTGGCCAGACTTGGAGTGAAACCAAGACTTTGCAGATCTTCCTGGATAGCCTTTGCGTCCACTCACCCGCTTACGCTTCCTTCTACTTCCCCCAGGGAAGAAGAAGGAAGCCCTAGGGAGGCTTTTCTTGCTTGCCCTGCTTTTCCTCCTTGGAACCCCCCCCCTTCTTTCACTGTGGAGTTCACCATCTTCTTTTTATACCCTCGCTCTGATCTCCCTCGTTCTCGCCAAGGTGTGGCTCTCACTTACCTTGTCTCTCTCCCCCCCTTACGATCTGGTGCTTTGGACTAACGGCTCTTTTCCTTTTGGCAAGGGCGGCTCCGACGTGCTTGCCGGCTGCTCTCTCTTTGTGGCACCGAGGCCACTCTTTCCTTCTCAGCAGGCCCAGTATGCTCAAGCTTCTCTAATAAAGCCTGCGCCATTGTGCAAACTCTTTGCTGGTTTCGGCAGCACCAACAAGTCTACCACTTCCCTTCTCTTCTCCTCCTATCTGACTCTCGTTTTTTCCTCACCACCCTATCCTCTCCTCCATCTTTTCTTTCACCTCAATCTCTCTGGCAGATCTGACTTTTCTAGGAACTGTCTCTCCTCCTGTTCTATCAGGCTACAATGGGTCCGGGACGCTCGTTTCTCCCGGGAACAACGCGGCAAGACAAGGAGCGCTGGTTGCGCCCTCTGCAATCACTTGTAGTCTCTTTCCTCTTATCTCTCGTATACACTTATATTTCCTCTATCTCTATTCTCTCAGACTGCAGTGCTCCCTCGTCACTCTCGCTGTGTTCCCCCTCGTCTACGCTGCAACAAACACAGCCTTCTGTTAAGTTTTTATTTCTTCAGGATTGGCAGAATTGAGAATCTTTCCTGCAGCGCTTTCGGACACTCGTCCCAGGACACCTCTCATCTCATTCTGCACTGTCCAGCTACAGACTATTTGCGCCGCTCACTCTTTGACGACTGTGTCTCTCTCTCTTTACAATCTCCGGTCCAGGCATTGGGGAGTTGCGCGGCTTCTGGGGCTCCATGGTTTTCCGCCATGCCCCCATTCCTTGGAATGGGTCGGATAACAACAACAACAACCGTCAAGAGAACCTTACCTCGACTTAACCACCCAACACTGCAGTGCAGAAGCATATCATGTTATGCACTTTCCATCTTCTCAAGCAAAGATCAAAACTGTTTGTGTGTGGTAGCAGAGTGTGCGACAAGGAAACTCTCTGTTTTTGTTACAGTTGACATTACGTCATGAAGAGCAGAATTTTTATCTCTTTGCACAAATACTTTTTTGATGAATAATACAGTGCAACTTCATAACAGGGTTCCCAATCTTTTGCTCAGCCATAGTAACAAATCCAAGGTGCTGCCCATCATAACAGGTCCGCCGTCTGTTGTAACTGAGAATATCTCGCGTATATGAATCTCTCTTTCCTCGAAGTTCTTAGTGAAAAGTCAAGTATATCTTTTCTTTTAGTAGTGCCATACATAGGTTTCAAGCAACAAAGCTCTTCATGTACTTCTCCGTTACTGCAGTATCTAGCTACAACTGCTAAACGTGGATTATTGTTTATATCTATGCTTTTGTCAAGGAGCTATGCTGAAAACATTCGCTGCTTTTAACGCAGCAGTTTGTTGCTCAGTTACATTGGTAGCCATATACGTCTCTCTACTGTCCGAGGAGAAACAGGCATATCCTTGATCCTCGAAATTAGTGTGCATTTGTTTGGCGAATCATCAAACAACACTTCAGCACAACTGATAAAAGCCTCCTTCACAAACAATTTATCAATAAATGGTTTTCGATGTTTAGCAATGCCCTCTGCGATTTTGTAGCTATCTTTGATTGTTCGATTCGTGCTACAAATCACTTTCTTGAAAATGCCGCTTTGCTTTTCATAGTGTGAAAAGCAAAGCTTTTCATAGCCTTTTTTAAAAATTCGATCTTCTCTGCATAGTCCTTACTTCTTATGCTTCGTTTCAAAAGGTCGTTTTATGCTAGATGTTTGGCAAACGACACTTTGACAAGAAAGAGCACACACAGCTTTGTCGTCTCGAGAAACAAATCTGAAATCTGTCGTCCAGAATTCTTGGAAAGATCTCACATCTAAATTGAGATTCTTAGAAAGCCTAAACCCGTAATTTTTTTAGGTAAAGAGGCTGCTTTTGAAATCAATTAAAAAAAAGCAATAAGCAAGCAAATATTTTATTAAAAACTATTCAAACGCTATCGGTCAAACATTCAGCCCTCATCAGGAATATGCGGTACATAACTAACACAACTGTTCAGCAACAACAGTAGATATAACGAGCATTGCTTTAATTATTGTTGCAATACCATACCAAAAAAATTATGGCGTGTCTTCACCACAATTTTATTCATTCTTGCGCCGTCGCTCCCGCACATTTTTGTTTATTCTAATTTGTTTGTGTTCATGGGAGCTCACATGACTGGCATGTCTTGAGCCAATTTTTTTCACTCTCACAAGGAGCTAGTTGTGAGTGTGACTGGCAGAGCCAGAACAGACATCTCCGACATAGAAATTGTCTCGTGAATTGCATGCTTGACTAATTTGAAGACTGTTGATTTCTTGCAGTGTAGACAGTTTGAGCTTGTGATTGCGCCGCGAAATCTTAAGTGTAGATTTCACGTGCGCGTCAAATCACTTGGCGTGCCATGAAATATCCTCTCGCGTGCCACAAGTGGCACGCGTGCCAGGGGTTGCCGACCCCTGCCTTACCTGATACTTTTGTTGGCCTAAAAAATTAGCAATGGCTTTTCCATCAACTTTTTTTATCTACTTAGCGTATAATTCATTGTTTTCTCAAAGAATTTAAGATGCAGATTGATCAAAAACAAATTGAGATGCAGGAAAAGCAGAAAAATCAAATACGAACTTGATCAAAAACAATTTAAGATGCAGAATAACTGATAAATCTTCGTCCGCATGGGTATTAGTTAAAGCAAAAGATAGATAAAATCAAGGTACACTAGATCAGCTGAGCTACTTTATTATAATATAAGAAAAATCGATTTCGCCCTATACAGGCATTTTCAATTTCTATGTAAAACGAAAAAACAAAATGCATAAACCAACTTACCGTAATTATAAAATTGACTATCTCACACTGGTTGGAAATTAAAATACAAAGCTGGCTAATAATATTTCGTGAACTTATTTATATGAACGGGAAATAAACTAAACTAAGGGGGTTTACTAACTGCTCACTTGAACAAAACACTACATAATGCTATTCCTCGACTAAAACCAAACAGACAATATAGTACCAAACTAAAGACATAAAAGAGAAAAAAACTAAAACTTGTTACTCGCTCATAGCTAGTTACTAAGTAATAAGATAAAAGGCTCAAAAAATTTTTTGAAATAAGCGTTACGTCATAAACAAGAAAAAATGATAAGAGACATACGACATCAATCATTTAATAGCTGGCAAAATCATAGTTTGTAGGTTTATAGACGCTCCAAGTTTATGAAACCATATATCTTCACATATATCTACACATCAAATGGTGGTTCTTCAACAAATATAACAGAAAAACACTGTGACAAACTAGGACGGCGTGCTAACAAAAGATTGTGATTAGATTTATAATGTTGCAGGAGAGCGGTACTATCGTTTTGGGTCGAAATATCAAATTTTTTCCAAGTGTGTCTATGGTTATTCCATCTAACCGAAAATTTATTTTTGTCTGTCCAACGTATTGAACATTACAATTTACACAATTAGCAACATAAATACCATAATTTCTACAATTTAACGATTGGTTAAGTTTAACTTGTCTGTTGTTTTTTTCGCATTTAATATAATTTACACTCTTTACCATGCATTCATATTTGCTAAATTTTCCACAAAGGGCGCAATTGCCACACGGGCTTGGTACTATATTGTCTGTTTAGTTTTAGTCGAGGAATAGCATTATGTAGTGTTTTGTTCAAGTGAGCAGTTAGTAAACCCCCTTAGTTTAGTTTATTTCCCGTTCATATAAATAAGTTCACGAAATATTATTAGCCAGCTTTGTATTTTAATTTCCAACCAGTGTGAGATAGTCAATTTTATAATTACGGTAAGTTGGTTTATGTATTTTGTTTTTTCGTTTTACATAGAAATTGAAAATGCCTGTATAGGGCGAAATCGATTTTTCTTATATTATAATAAAGTAGCTCAGCTGATCTAGTGTACCTTGATTTTATCTATTATATGATTATCAACCTGGATCGCTTCGAGCAAGTTACTTCATGGGTAGATTCCTGGTAGTATATTTACTTTTGCTGTCATTAAAGCAAAAGAGTATGATCCAGATATAAAACGCGTAATATCCAAACCACAGCAACAAAAATTACGCGGATATACATTTGCATTTGAAATTATGACAATGATATCTGGATTACATTTTTTCAAAACTAACTGGCACGGTCAACTGCACGATTATGTCAGGTGCGCACAAAAAATTCGCCACCCCTGAGGTGAATCTGTTTTCGATATAACGAAACAAAGAGAATGAACAAGCGCAATTGCATACTTTCAACTACTTTTGTTCTCACTCGATAAAATTGTCTATTTGTGCTTTGTTACAGAACTGAAGCATCAATTTCTGTTTGGACATATTAAGTCATCTTGATGTAGAATACAGTGTAGTGATAAAAATCGTGTCGGGTCTATGCTCGTGTTGAATGCAGGAGTGTAATTTCTGAAAAGTTTATATCTTCCTCCGACCATGTAAGTGACCTAAAAAATATTCAAGAAATAACTTTCTACTTTTCGTTATTGTTTTAAGAGAATTAATAATTGGGATTTGTTTCTACCGTAGATACAACTTGTGTTTCCACCTCAGTTTCCAGCTCGAGTTTTTCCGATGAGAAAACCTAAAGTGTTTACTGAGTTTTACTATACGAAACCCAGATTTCAAAGTCTGTAAAATAGGAAATGACTACTTTTATGATACAAAAAATAAAACAGCTTCAACAACTGTACAATGTCATGTTTACAACCAAGCATGGAGGGTCAATTGCACCCTCACTCCGTGACGTATCGAGAATTTTTGAGAGGGCCAGCGCCGGATTTACGATTATGTTGAAAGGTGATAAACTTTTCTTTGTGATTTATTCAATGCAGAACCCCGCCTGTTCTGTTTTCTAACTAATGACCTTTTTTAAAAATTATCTTGTGGTACGAATCTTTTAGTCCCTATGTTTTATGTTAAGGCCGAAACGGAGGGAAAGCGCGATGGCCCCATCTGAATACGCCATTGCACTCAACTCATCGAAATGTAAACCAATGCTTTGATAATTAAGTCAGCATTTGATTTCTTGTCACATCTTTTGAGTGGGGATAAAAGTAAATTTTTGAGATTTGCCTCAAAAATCAGGTAATAATAACATTTATTACAAGCGTACCTAAAATTTTTTTGTGGCTTTAAGAAGTCATTTCTAGGTTTTTATTGACATAAAAACTACAAAAAATTGACTAAAATCTTTTAAAAATTGTTTTTATTGGCTTAACAAATTTTGACTCGATAAATTAGAGTTTCTTGAGTTTTTAATCAAAACGAACATTTCATTAACAAAAACACGCAAATCCTTGACAAAACTTGCAATGAGCACGCCATGTACAGCCTCAGCAGCAAACTCTATACAAATTGAAATATAAAATCATGTACTGTTCTATATTTTTGATGATAAACTTTCTGTCCTTGACCAACAGCTTTTTGTGGTTGTGAGCTGAGAATGTTGAAGCAAACTGTAAACAGCCAATCAAATGTCTGACCTTTTAATGTCCACTATTTCAATGCATCTTTGGAAAAAGCTGTTTTAGCCATCAGTTTTTTGTGACTTTTTTTTGTTATTTGTTAAGGCAAATAACAAGCAATATTGGGAAAAACACACAATTAAATAATCACAACAGCACAAAATACGTATAAACAAGAGTAAAATGAATATTTGTTCGCTAATTTATTTACTGACTATTAATTAAATGGAATATTTTATTTTGCTTTTGCCGGAAATGATGTGCTCTATATCAGGGGTGTCAAACTCGTGGGCTTCCGGGGGCCACATTGCAAGTTGACAATCTTGCCGAGGGCCGCATGATGATTTCGATTTGGAGATCATCACTTCTCCCGGCAACGGTTTCTGAAATGTAGTCCGCAGCAAGGTCGGGCTCCAAAAAAAAGTTCACTATCCAGTGGTGTAGCCAGGATTTCTTCAAGGAGGAGGGCAAAGTGTTTTGAACAACACAGCCCAATTACCGAAGTAAAACCCTCAAAATCTAGTTGCAATAGGGATATTAAGGCTTTTCCCCAGAAGATGAGGGGAATGTTTGCGGTTTTTGAACAGAACGTAATTGCACACACAAAAAATTTTGAACTTACGCAACTGCACGCAACGCATTTACAGATACTAACTGATTGGTAGTGGTGATAGGCGAACCAAAAAAATTTATTGGTGCTGTGTGACAATTTAACTTAGTTGAAATTCAGCTTAAGATTTTTACGTAAAAATTTATCAATCACATGTTTAAAATTAATGTTGAGGTCACGGTGAACATACAGCAATGCAAATCCATTTAAACGGCCTTCTTTCATTGTGGACCGCAAATAGGTTTTCAAATATTTCAGAGCACTAAACGAACGCTCATTTGTTGCTGTAGTAACCGGACGAGTTGTCAATATTCAAAGGACTTCCAGAAATGAATACGTATTCATTTCTTTAGCAGACAGCAACGCGCCTAAAGTGTTGTAGGGTAAAGAATCACCTTTGTCGCGCAGCCAATATGAACGCCATTACACAAATTCAACCTCCACAATGTCAATGCTGTCGTCCAGAAAAGGGAAGATAAAAGTTCGCCGCATTTCTGATCGAGTTGAAGCAAATTTCATGCTTTACACAAACAGACGTCATCAAAAATTAGAGTTTTATGCAATCAACAAGATCAGAGCAAAATTGTTTGCTGAGTTGCGCAAACACTGTGTCAATAAAAGGAAAAAAGATAGAGCGCAACTAAAACTGCAATGATGAAGCAGCTAGTGGATTTGCTCTATTGGCTTGCCGATTCACAATTCGAGACGTGGGTATGGATTCCCAGTAGAGACCTTCGGCATGTCTGAATAGTCCAAAAAATATTTTTTATTGCCCCTAAAAGCCTATATTACATCTTTGCAACTGATAATATATACTCGTAGCATCTAATGCTATTAAAATAGTTTCTTGATACCCAGTAGCTTCTTTGCAACCGGTTTGGTAAGATTCATTGTAACATTGATAACTTCTAGGCTAACCAAAAACCAAGGTGGTGTTGTTGCTTTCACATAAAACATAACCCTTCCAAGAACTTTTCCATTTCTTGATTCTGACAGTTGATCAAGAAAACCAGCAACCGCCGGATAAAACTTCTTGAAAACAAAGACAGCATCATGGCCCTCAATGCAGTTTGCGGAACAAAGACGCTTCAAACGCGAATGCGAAGAATCAGGACATATGCCATTAACTTGAGCATGCAGCATCAAAAACGTTTTTCAGAATCAGAAAAAAAATACTAATACGTCTTTTATGATGCTTACGCATGCTTGAATTTTGCGTACGTTGCAAGCCAGGGAATGTTACCGTAACTTGCTGTGCTATCTCTGATTGTAGCGTCTCTGCTGCTTTTGTCCACTCATTAAACTTTTTATTGCAGTCTTTATAGTCTCCTAAAATCATTTCAGAAAGAATGTTGAATTTCTACTTGTCAAATCAATGGCTTTGTATCCTCCACAGACTAAAGTCCAAAGCACTTTGACTAAAATTAGAAAATTTAAATCATCAACTATGAATCTAGGCTCAACAAGATAGTTTGATAAATAACTTGTGTGAAAAATAGAGACATGTTCTATTCTAGGTAGTATTTCTGAAACTTTTCCAGAAAGCACAAAACTCGCTTTCGCTCGTAGCAAGCTACTTGTTATTGTTTATTATTGTTCTCAATGTTGCACAAAACTTCTTGCGCACCTCGTCTGACACCGATAGGGTATTGCTGCAAGATTTTTGAGAAAAAGAACTTCGTAGGGCCATGGCACAGTGGCCCCCACCCTGGCTGCGCCTCTGTCACTACCTCTCCAGCATCTCCACTTCATCGCCCTTTTCAGGCATCGTTATTCAGAAATCGAGTTCTGTGACACGAAGTGAAGTTGATCTCCAATTAAAAAAAAGTTTGTACCTCTCAAGTGTCGCCTGTGTTAAGGGGTTCAAACGTTTTTTCGAAGATGAAACGTTGCAATACTGCCGAAATTCATTAAGAATTTTAGAATTGTTATCATCCGATAATCTTCCAACTTGTGCAGCGCATCCCACTCGGTACGGTTGTGACGTAGGTCTAGGGGTGTTGCCTCCACCTCGAGGAGCAGCTTGAAAGCAGGAGGTGTTCTGACAAAACCTCTTCTCATGTCCAATTTCGCGACATTGGTAGCACGTAACTGCGTGTCTAGCTGGCCTGTTATACTCATTAGGTCTTCCTTCTGGCTTAACATGACAGTCAATCGCCCGGTGACCATCGCGATTACCTAAGAAGCACTTCTGGGTACTCGCAAGAGGGAAACCACTATGATTGTTTTTCGCACCGGCTCTTGCACTATCACGTTTGATCACTTTCTTACTCGACAGCTCCTGATTGCGCGCTGCCAAATATTGATCAGCCAACCATGACAACTCATCTAAAGTTTTTGGATTGTTCTGCTTTTAGAAAAGTGGTAAAATTGGGGTGGAAGTGATGATGGTACTGTTCACCGTGTATTGGATGATAGAGGAATGCCTATGAGTGGAAAACCAGTGTGATTGTGCCTATCTTTAATAAAAAGGGTGATGTGATGAGCTATGGATTTATACGGAGGAGTGAAACTGATAGAACGTGCCATGAAAATTGTTGAAAAGCTGCTAGAAAGGCAAATACGAACAATAATCAATTTGAATAAAATGCAGTTTGGATTTATGCCAGGAAAAGGAACAGTGGATGCGATATTCATTGTGAGAAGAATGCAAGAGGAATATCAAAAGAAGTGTAAAAATTTCCGTTCGCCTTTGTTGTAGATGCGATTCGAACTCTTGTTCTGTTTTCATTTTTTACTTAGTAACGCTTGTTTCGTTTGCATAATTAACTCGTGTGCAAAACTTTGCTTTTTTGTAACGTAACTAGATAACCGCGGGCTTTAGCAGGCAGACTTGTAGAGCGTTTTGCTGTTGTGTGTGCAATAGTTGAAGATGGATTTAGCAATTGAAATAAGAATTTAGTAGGAAGTGATATTTTGTTAATCGGTTCTGGTGTTACTTATTGTTGTCATTTAGAGACTGTAATGAATTAACTTTGTGTTTAATTGTTTATTGTGAAGTTGATAAAAGCTTTCACAGGTACGCAAGTGTTTAATTGTGGTAGCTTGTATATTATTAATGTTTGTCCTTTTGTGCTTGCAGAGTGCAGGCTTTGCTCCCGTGACATTACCCCATTTGTAAGCTCCGTTGTGATATTGAACTGTCTGCCTGCGCCTAAAGTCCCGCGGCTCGTGTTATTTGGGCTTGGTAGTTCATAATTTGGTGAGTTTAGCGCATAATAACGAAATTAAATCGTTTTTTATTAAAAATATGCATTTATAGGAAACCGCTTCCCTGTAAAATTTCATTTATCGACAACTACTTTCATCTTTCTCCATCTCAAATAATTATATTTCGTTAATAAACATCATTGTGTTGGAAGTCGTCAATTATAGAGAAGTAGAATCAGCGAGCGAGTAATCCAACGTGAACCATCTTGTAACGCTAGCGAGTGCCAAGCCCCACTCAGTACGCTGCCGTTACAAGAAGGACAAGAAGTTAGTTGTATATGTGGATTGTGACATGGAAAAAGCTTTTAATAGAGTGCTAAGAAAAGTAATGGAGTGGGCCTTGAGAAAACAGATCAATCAGAAATAATGGTTCGGGCAGTTATGAGTCTGTGTGATGGTGCAAAGACAAGAGTGAGTGTGGGATCTGCATATTGAGAGGAATTCGAAGTAAAAGTTTGTGTACATCAAGGATCTGTGCTTTCGCCACTATTGTTTGCAATAGTTGTGGACGTTATTACAGAAAATGCAGGAAGGGGTGTGGCTAATTAATTACCGTAGGCAGATGACCTTGTTCTGATGAGCTAAACTGCTAAACCATAACAGGCTTGAAGGAAAGATTTTGGAATTGGAAGGATGCACTGGAAAGTAAGGATTTAAAGGTCAACACCAGAAAAAAATAATGATGGCAAGCGGATTGCAATGAAAACTGTTCAAAAGCAAGATAGATCCATGTGAAGTTTGTAAAAGGAGAGCAATGGCCAATTCAGCGTTGTGCACAAAATGTGGAAACTGGATTCATGGTAGATGTGCAAAAATAAAAAGAGTTACCGCTAAATTGTCAATGCATTTTGTTTGCTCGAAATGTAGAGGAATAATGGAAGGAACGGTAGACGGAATCGAGAAGTTGTGCGATGAAGTGCAGACAGTGAATGGATTTTGTTATTTGGGAGACAGACTAATTGCTAGTGGTGGTTGTGATGCGGCAGTTACAGCAAGAGTAAGAATTGGCTGGGTAAGATTCAAAAAATGTGGAGAGTAATTGCTTGGAAATAGGTTTCTTCTGAAAATGAAAGATAAAGTTTCTGGTTGTTGCGTAAGATTAACAATACTGCATGGAAGCGAGGCATGGCGTTTAAAAGAAAATGAAAAAGCAATTTTAAGGAGAACGGAGAGAGCTATGGTGAGAGCCATGTGCGGTCAGATAGTTGTTGACAGAAAGACGACTGAAGAACAGATGAACATGCTGGGATTGAAGGAAACTATTGACCAGTTAGCAACAGCAATGTAGTTAGAAAGTATGGATATGTGTTGAGGAGGGATGGCGATAATGTTTTGATGGTTGCTTTGAATTTTTGAAGTAAGTGGGAAAAGAAAGAGAGGACAACTGAAGAAGACCTGGAATAACCCAAGTGGAAGAAGATTGATTTAAAGAAGAAGGATGCTCTGAATAGAGCGAAGTGGAGAGACGGAGTCCAAGCAATTTCAGAAGGAATGGGGTAAATCCTGCCAGCTCTGCTACGGGGACAATACAGGATAAAAACTGAATAACTACTACAACTACTACCACTAGTTTTAACGCCGCTAGTGCCCACTTCTGCAGTTAACATTGGATCGCGCCTTTAGAATCGGTTACTTGACTTAGCCAAAGCCGATCGTTTGCTGAAGTGGATATACACGCAATATGACCAACTGGATCGTATAGATCTCGAAGGTATGATTTGCCGAAAACACACAAAGAAGGCACTCCACTTCGTCGAATACTGTCTATGACAGGTTTGTCCCATCATAACCTTAATTGGCAGGTGGTTGGCTGGCCAATTACAACCTAAGTTGACTTTGTTTCCCAAAAAACAATAATTGACTTAACGGAAAAAAATTGACTTTTCAATGATCCATTAAATTAAGAATGCGAAACTTATTCTTGGTATCAAAAACTTTTACCAAAAACCATGCCTCTCAAGCTTGCCGCTAAAAACTTCTGTTTATTAAAAAAAACTTGCCTCAATCATTCTCAATAATTTTACTTCAGAGATTTTGGCTGTTACCGTTGTGCAATTAAATTTACACTAGTGCAGCCAAAGAGCACTTTTTCACTCAAGTGATAGCTTGTTCACAAACTCAAAACAAAGTTTATGATAAGAGTGTCAACATTTTAATTTTCATTTCAGCAATGTATTACAAATAAATAATTAATAGCTCGTTAATAAGGAAAATGTTGAATAGAGTAGTGATTTTTCAATGATGCAGGAGTTGCTAGTTGCTAATTAGCAATTTTCTAGGCGATCTCCTATCAGGAGGGATCTGCCTCCAGCATTAAGATAAAATAAATAAATTTGCTCAAAAATGATCACCAACATCATACGGTACCATACAGCAATCAATTACATCATGTCAATAACCCGCAACCGGTTTCGACGTTATTGAATCTCATCAGGTAGGTTTAGAAAGCACTCAATAATAAACATGCTGTAAAAACAAATTTGCCATTGGGTGCTCAAAAATGCAATACAAAACAATATGATACAGCAATAGGGGAGAGAGGGGACAATTGTAACAAAATTTACAAGTTGTTTGGTAACTCAAAATTTAATGATACTAGCGTGAAGAAGTGTTTCCTAAAAATGAAACAACATCCCGTTTACATATTCCGAAACATTATAAATCCATGCAGTAGTCGGTTTGTGTATAATTGTCATCTATACATGCTATGCTGCGTGTTACACTTGGCCTCATGTAGCGGGTCAATTATAACAAACCTTTGGGTCAGTTGTAACGCAATTGTCAACGTTGATATCTGACAGGAAATCAATGGATTTCAATCCAAATCACTGTCAGAGTGACAGTTTTGACAAATAAATGTATCCTCTCTAGTTGTGCAGAGTTCATGTGCCCAGTACTTTCATGTCAAGCACTGAACCCAACTATTACCAGGCCGGCTGTCACTGAAGTGTTCACACAACATACTAAGCATATTTTAAACTCCTCGTTCTCGTAAGATTTGTTTGCTTGTATTCTTGTATCCCCTCCTTTCTTCAGCCCCTGTTTTGCAGATTCCACTTTTGAACTGACAGTTGATACTGGCTCTTTATTTGAGATCGGTTTCTTACAAGCTTCTCTTGCTGTTCTTGTTTTTGCACTAATATTGCTTCTTTTTCCGATGCTAATTTTAATGACGTACCAGTTGAAATAGCACTCTTTCTTCTTTTTCTTCTACCTTTTTGTGTTTTTCTTGGCTGTGCCTTAAGGAATGGCCTATCTCTTCTGGTAAAAAGGATTCAAGTGTAGTGATTATCACTGATTATTTCAGGAATAGAGAATCAATGCCTAAATAACTAAGTCTTCTTTTTTGATAGCATGGCGGCTGATATGTAAACAAAAAAATCTGACTCGATATCATTAAACTCGACATATTTCCTGGTAAATATCATGCTCAGTTACTTGGTAGATGCTGGAATTCATCGCAACAACTCTTACAATTGACCCTAACAGTATTCGTCCATTTTGTGACCAAGTTTGTCATCTCTCCATCGATCACTCACACCAAAAGACCCTGATTTAATGTGGTTCAAAACCTATGTTTTCTCGTTACTGTAGCGGTGAGATTTAAATATTCTTGTATTATGATTCAACTAAATTATTGAGCATTTACTGAAAGTTACTTACTTGGGTAAAAAAAACAGCTTTTTGGAGATTTTTTCCTTCTGGCTTATTCTACAGTTCTGTTGCTTTGTCTGATACATCTCACGTATTAAGCAGGTCTGTGATCAATTTATAGACTTCCTGTAACGCATAAAGCGCGCAAGATCTGAGCTGTTACAATTGACCCGCGTTAATTTGACCCCCGGTACCCCCTACCTATATCATGGGTGTCACATTCAAGGACATACACACATGACATGGACAACAATCACATTGGTAATCCCATGTAGGAGTGTAGGATCATTGCCAAGACTTATCATTTTATAAAAAACAAGGGGTTGCTAGTTGCTAATTAGCAATTTTCTAGGCGATCTCCTATCAGGAGGGATCTGCCTTCAGCATTGAGATAAAATAAATAAATTTGCTCAAAATGATCACCAACATCATACGGTACCATACAGCAATCAATTACATCATGTCAATAACCCGTAACCGGTTTCGACCTGGTTGGGTCTCATCAGGTAGGTTTAGAAAGCACTCAATAATAAACATGCTCAAAACAATTAAAAAGTGCTTTGGAAATTGCTAATTAGCCTTGAAAATTGCTAATTAGCAACTACCAAATCCTGAATTTTATAAAATGATAATTTTGGCAATGATTCTACACCCCTATTAAAGATTACCGATGTGACTTGTTGTCCATGTCATGTGCGTGCGTGTGTTCTTGAGTGTGGTCCCCATGATATGGGTATTGGGTATCATATTGTTTTGTATTGCATTTTTGTGCACTCAATGACAAATTTGTTTTTCAGCATGTTTATTATCGAGTGTTTTCTACACCCACTTCATGAGACCCAACAAGGTCGAAACCAGTCGCAGGTTATTGACACGATGTAATAGATTGCTGTATGGTACCGTATGATGTTGGTGATCATTTTTGAGCAAATTTTTGTATTTTCCAATGACATTCCATTTATTATAGTGCAGATGCATTTTTCTCAAACCCAGAAATAACTCTAGCTTTGCTAATTACGTTTTACCTCGAAGTTTTAAAAGTTCGTGCCACATAGAAAATAAATTCAAAGTCACAAAAAGTCAAAAATAAGACTTGCGCTGGATTTCAAATCCACATCTACTCCTGCCTGTCGAGTAGTGGTAATGACGGATGAAATACGGCCGACAAGTTATTAAGTACCACAATTGTCAACAATTCGTAAGGGGAAGTTGATTTACATGTATCCTTACTTGATCTTTTAATTCTTCTTCCTCTTTTTTATGGGAATTCGGTAAAGGTTGATCAAATACAGAGTGAAAGAGATAACTTTCAGTGAGAGGAACATTTAATGCCAAGTTAATAACACCGCCTATAGCCACGTCATCAGCAAAGTTAAATGCCCGGCAAGTATGCACCAAGTTGTTGTTTCTAAAAAGTAAAACAATGATAAAAGTATCAACTGCTGACGTCAAGACTGTAAGCGATGAGTCCAGTCCAAGCTTAATTTGTTAATTGATATCGGCCGAGGTTGATTGCGTATGGTGTCAGCAGATTACGTTGCTCGGTCGATCTCACTACCTATATAGTTTTGTAGTTAAAACAAAGGGTTAAGCCGGGTTTACACGAAAATTGTTGAAATTGAGTTGAGTTGAGTGGAGCGATATAAGCACCGCTGTTTACAGGCGTTTTGTGACCAAGCATTGTCGAGCGTCAGTCAGCAGCAGAAGTATTACATAATTGTGTTTTTATGGGGGACAGCATTTGTCTTGTACAAGTTGTACCAATAGCAGTGAAATAATCGCATTGTTGGCCTTCGATGTAGGTTTAATTAATCTATTTAAATATGAAATACACCTTTAATAAGTTGTTGATTCATCATTTTAAAAGTAGTGCTATCAAGAAGAAATAGGAAAATAAGAGTGAGACAATATTGTTTGCCCTGGCAGGTAAGCGGCAGCACAAACGACGTCTATGGGTGCATCCCGTTTTAAATAAAAATTCTAAATTTATTCTATCCTTGATAAACTATTCATGAACTAATTTATCATATTAATGAACTATTTATAAACCAATAACCTAGTAGTGCTATCTTTTGTAATTACCTGCAGCAAATGTATTCAACAAAATTTATTTGCCATAGGCTGGGCTAATTTCATTTTTCCGTATCTATAAACTAGATAGATATCCAGCAGAAAACAATATTTTAAGTTTAACGTTAATCTCTCTCTTCTTTTCATTTCAATTTTACAGAAATTTTATCTCGTTTAGCAAGACAACTTAAATAGCAAAAGTCTTGCTGGAGTAGCGTAGAACAGCTTAGCCTGGACCTCACTGAACAATCGCTGTTTGTTTGTTGTTTGTTTGTGGTTACCCCTCCTCTTCCTTGGGATGGAGGTACGGCATACCGTCAACCTAATTTAAATTAGGCTAGGGGAAAGATGGCAGCCCATTTCGAGCCAGTCTTGAGTGACTGGTAGCCCCACCACCAACAAGGCGGACTGCCACTGATGGGTACCCAAGAGTCGTCTTTTTACGACGTGCTGGGTGAGCAACTTCACAATTGCAATCCGGTGAAGTACGGGTGGGCCACCTGTCTACCACATAAAGGTGGAGGCGTCCCGTTAAGTGCTTTGCCCAAGGACACAACAAGCAAGGTTATCGGCTTGTCCTTCACACTATTCCTTGTTATGCTGAGCGCCAAGCAGGGAAGCTGTGAATACCATTTTTTAAAGTCTTTTGGTATGACTACTTAGGGAATGAACCCCAGGTTTACCGACTGCGATGCGGACGCTCTCACCACTACACCATCGCGCCGGTCTGAACAATCGCTGGTAGACGCTTTTGACGCGCATATTTTTCCGTACACGAGCGTTAGCGAGTGAGAAAAGTTGAGTTAAGTGGTGCTAATTTGGCGTCTTGAGCATCGATGACCCGAGCATTAACGAGCTACAATAACACAAACAAAAACGACGCTCGCCGCCACTCAGAAGCCGTGTTCGTGTAAACCCGCCTTTACGGTGATTTAAATTGATGGCCGTTGCAGGGAGTAATCTCTGTCGTAGCTTGAATACTGATTTCACAACACTTGTTGTATTAGAGCAAGGGTCTCCACAAACTTTTCCCAAAGAGGGCCACATTGCTGAATTCTTAAAGCTTCAGGACCCAAAATCGAGTTCATGTTTGGTAACGTCGGAGCTCGCGTTATGTTATCAGAAAACGTGGTGATCTCCAAAAAGAAAAAAGGTCATAACCTTTCTCGCTGTCACCTATAATGCTAGCTGCGATCAATATGATTATATTCAAACTGCGCTATACATTTGTTTTGCAATTATGAAAAGCGCTCGACGAACCGAATCAAAAGCCTTTGCGGGCCGTAGTTTGGAGACCCCTGAATTAGAGTAACCGTTATCTACAAATAAACAAACTATAAGCAACCAAAAATAAACTAACAAAAATCACAAACTTACTGGCAATTATAAATTTTCATTTTATTTATCACTAGCATTACCGAGATTCGCAATTACCTAAAATTACCAAGCGCGTCAATTGACGCACGTGTTGTTTTGAAAGTAAAACACTAAACTCAGCTTTTTAATTGAGATGAAAAATCACAAACTGTGTTATATTGTTAAAGAACCAAGCAAAAAAAAAAAAGACAAGCAAGCAAGAGGGAAATACACGTTTTTGTGAGGTGCAAGTTTTACATTGTTTAGTCTGAAATTTACCACATAGAGTTTGTTTGCAAATTACGCAAATACCTGTTGTTCTGTTTCTGCAGTCTTTGCCACAAGTTTCGCGTATTTTAGGTGTTGAAGCACACTCTGCAACAGATGCACTGTGTTCAGTTTGTAGCCTTTGGTTTGGAGTGCCCCCCGTCAATTCTTTATTAACTATCTATATGAACATGCTGCGGCTTATGCTGGAATTGCAAACGTGCTCGTAAATAATCCAGCTATTTATGAGTGCAATGTCTATTACATTATAAAACTCATGGATGGGCCAGCGTCTGCTTCCAGCTTTTACAGAGTAACATCTTGACATTTGGTCAAGAACATCAACTCCGACCTTAGTTTTGTTGTAAAAAAGTACTGTTTCCGGTTTCTTTTTTTGGGTTATTCTCCGACCAAATGGCAATATTTGGGTGCAATAAACTTCGTATGTTTACGGATTTTGACTTCTTCCAGTGATACTTGGTTATAGTAACTGTATCTGCTAACTTAACGATGGTGCTGTTATGTAGGATGCAAGTTTCTTGCAGATTATTTGGTATTTCCCTTTGGTTCGATCGGATCGTACCGACAAGGCTGCAGCCTTGTTTTGTTAGCCGCAAACAAAGATCTAAGGATGTGAAGTAATTGTTACTGGTTACGTTGTGGCCCTTCTTGAACAAGGGCATCATAAGATTCATCGCTACGTTAGTATGCACGCTCACATCAACACTCCTGCTTTCATCTTTTCCAACGTATGGGAAACCGTTGAATAAATATTTTGTTTCAACATCAACGGCCATCCAGAATTTTATCACAAATTTATCCGGTTTGTTGGCAATGTATTGTATAAGCGTGCACCGTGCCTTACAAGGGAGTAGCAGCTCATCAACGGTAATATTAGCATTAGACCTGAATACTTTTTGACAATTTTCAATGAAAAGGTTCCACAAAGATGAAGCTAAACAAAATTTTTCTTTTTCCAGATTTCGTCTTTTTTCTAACTTCAAGTCGAATCGTAGATATTTCATAATCTCAAGAAATCTGTGACGAGGCATAGTTTTGCTAAACAAGGCAGATCCCCACAATCTATTCCACACACTGAGGATGGGAAATGTTTGACCACCAATAACTTCTTGGACAATGATAAGACCAAGAAACCTCTCCAACTCATCGAAAGATATCCTCCAGTTAGGATCATCCGTAACTCGCTGAGCTTCAGCAATAGTACTTTTTTTGATGTTTATCAGCATTGGCTCGTTGAAAAGAATCCGGAACCATAAAAGAGGACCATCAGAAATGATGCGAGAGGAAGCATACGCAGTAGGATCTGGTAGAATTCTCATTATATTTTGCTGCTGCAAGCGCCCACTAACAGCTTGATTTGGCGCTCAAGCCAGCCAACGTGATCCATCTTTACCCAGAAAGATCTGCTCGTCATCTTTTTCCTCAGCTTCAGTATTCACGTTATTTAGAGAAACACCGGCTCCAGAATCTAATTCATCGTCATTATTTGAATTAGAGGATGACGATGAATTAAATTTATTTATCATATGATGTAACAATAATAATCTCAGGAATATTCATTTGATTATCCCGTGTCGACGTAGTTTTCCTGTTTTGGTCATTATTTCTGGTATTTCCCCGTATACAAACCGTCGCTTGTGTATTTTATTCGCAAAGCAATTTTATTGGTAGTTATTTCCTGTACTCCCCCCGTAGACAAGCCTTTTTAATTGATTTTATTTGCGTTTTTATTGGTTGTTCTTTGGGTAGCAGTTTCCGGTATTCCCCCATTTTCAAACCTTTTCTTGTTAATTTTTAGTTTCTAGATTTTTTTTGATTGGCTAAAATATTTGGGAACGTTGTTTCTGTTACGTTCGAATGGGAAGTATATATACTGATGGGTCATTTTGAAATCGGAGAGAAAGAGACGAAAGCAAACAGACGACAGAACTGAGAAGAAAGAAAAGAAGAAAGAAGGCTGAAGAATTAGAAGGCAAGGGCCAAGTACTGTACTACTAGAAGGAAGGGGGACTATCAGCTGCTACAGTGTGGTGTCGGTGATTGTCGGAGTGTAACCGCTTATGTATTAATATAAGTTGTGGTGTTAAAGAGTGGGCTGCAACTTAGCTTCATAAGCGCAAGTCCTTAGGCCGAAGGATAGGGCATAGAAGGTAGTCGTTGCACTCTACCAAGCAAATCTTTTAGTCGTCGAATCGTCATCTGCCGGTCACTGGGGTACAGGGCGGTGACTTAATCGTATTCGGCGACAGATGAGGAATTTTCTACATCATTTATATCATCATCAGACTGTTCCACGTCCGAACAATCTGACGAAATATCTCGCAGCAATCCTAAAGCTTAAGTGGCGGTAAGTCTACGCGACATTTTTTTCCTTGAAAAACAAAGCAATATAAGCTAACAAACAATTTTTTCACAAATGCTATTGAAAAGCTAAGATGATCAACTAAAATTCAACAAAACATAAATCTAATTTTGTTTAAACCAACTATATCCCTCCTGCAGTACCGTACACGCGGTGTAAATCTACAGTACAGGGTGTATCACAAAGATATTCACCCCCCTACAGCCAAACTGGTAATAGGTATGACCAAACTATATAGCACATTGTGAAGCTTATGTTGTTAGAAATTAATGTACATTTTCATTTTTTTCCAGATACTTAATAATTATGGCTTTTGCTGATAATGAAAAAATTAGGTATGTTGACAGAATTTTAAGTATTGGTCTCAGAATCGCTAGTGAGCAAAAACCAGGTACTGTTACAAGGCCTTGAATCGCAAATTTTTTGAAAAGATCTGAAAGATGGGTATCTGCAACATGAAAAAAGAATCCTTATGAAGTAGAGATAAAAAAAGAACACATTGGAAAGGCTGGAGTCCTTTCTCAAGAGTCAAAAGAAATTTTGAAGGAAATGATTGGTAAAGAAAAGAAAAGTCTTCGCCAGATGGCAAGTGAATTAGAAAGTGTTCGAGATAAACCCAGAAATCATATGACTATTATGAGGCATTTAAGAAGTATTGGAGCTAAACCTTATCACGAAATTCCTAAGCCAAGATTGAGTGAACTTAATAGAGAAGATCGAACTTTTGAAAACTTTTGAAAAGATCAACAACTTTTGAAAAGCAACAACATTGATTTCTTCGACAACAGTCAGTGGCCAGGTTCATCACCAGATTTAAATGCAACTGAAAACTTGGGAGCTATTCTGAAAAAAACATGTTGAAGATAGAATTTTAAAGATTCCTAGCATGGAAAGAAATTCAGTGGAATCCTTAAAGACTACTATTTCAGAAGAACTAATTAAAATAAAAGAGGAACCTGAAATCTTTGCTAATCTTCTTAAATCGTATCCTGCAAGATTAGATGCTGTTAGAAAAAACCATGGTGGTCATACTGATTACTAGTTAGGATTGATTTAATGTACGGAATAAATTTCTATTTTAATATAATTTATAACAATATTTTTGTTTTTTTCCTAGTCCTTTTGGATTGAGCTCTAGGGGGGTGAATATCTTTGTGATACACCCTGTACATAGCTTCTGCACACTGACAAGAGCTACAGTTTGTGAGTGTAATCTACATCATGCCATTATTTCACAAGACCGTAAAAGCCTTGTCAAACAAAACAAAAGGTTATCTAGGGTAATCCGTCAAAATAATTTCACAACAGCAGTGTCGTTTACACTTCTCAGCATTAGGTACCTCCAGCGTCAATTGACGCGCTTGGTAATTGTAGGTAGGTGTGAGTTTATTTCTGTGATGCATGACAAAAACTTTCTGAAACTTTAACAAATTTTGTGCATCTACGAAAAAATAAAAGTCAAAAAGTTTTAACAAAAAATACGGTGTATTCTTCAAGTAACTAAGCTATAAAAATGAAAAAACGTCAATTGACGCGCTTGGTAATGCTAGTGTTAAGGCAATTAAGTTAAAACAAAATTAGATACCACTGTATATACATTTTCAGATTCTGCACCATAAAAATATACAATGTTATTACCCAAGAACCTAACAACACCGTAGCCTGTGCAATACTTAATATTTTCCAACAACGAAACTCTGCCCAACAGTTTGTTTAGCAAGGTTTAAGATAAATTTCCAAGATAAGATACACGAGGTTGCAAACAAATTAAGCCTAAAACTGAACAAAAATCACCAGCAACACTAATTGATTAAAAAAATAACGGTCTGACACAAAGAGCTGAGTTTGATACTTGATTTAACTAAAATCAAAACTAATATAACAAGTGCCATTATACCGCACCAACAAAGAGGAAAAGATAACTATAATTGCCAGTAGCTTATATGTAACTGGACCGTGAGACTTTTAAATTTGTCACTTTCAAGGTAGTTTTTAATAACGTGATATCAACACACTTTGCTTACTTTGTAGAAGTGTGTGAGTATTCCCATTCTTTTTAGATAAAAAAAGCTTCAATTCCAGGTGAAAGTCTATTTGTTCTTGTGAGCAATAAAATTATAGCGGTAGCCTGCACCGCAATTGTGACAACGGGTTAGCTGGATTGATTGTCTTTAATTTATTATGTACAATACACGTAAAATGTTTTTTCTCGCAGAACCACAATATGTGCCAGCAAACATGTTTAGGATGTAAGCCAAAAAGCAACGAAGAATCAGAAAACTTTTTTGGCAAGAGTTGCTTTTTAATAAAGCAAAAATATAGTGCAGGTGCAATGCGATAAAAACTGTTAGATAAAAAAGCGAAAAGAAGAAAACAAATCTACACTACTTCTACCTTTTATCGTGAAGCTAATCACTTGATCTGTGGAGCTACCAACCGAGATTAAATAACCTCTGCGGCAATAAGGCTAAGCGGCAAAATAACACCAAAGAGTAAAATCCCGTCCAGGGCAAAATAATCACTTCCAAAATATGAAATTCTATGGATTTGTGAAAACTCAAATGCATTCGGAAAGAGATACATTTTAGATTATTAGTCTCAAAGCAGTGGACAGACGCATTTTCATTTGGTCTAAGGCAGGGGTCACCAACTGGCGGCCCGCGGGCCGCATGCGGCCCGCCACGCTGTTTGGTGCGGCCCGCTGAAGGCATTAGCATACAAATATATTCAAAGATACTTTTCTTGTATCTTTTTTGGTAATTTTTCTGGGGAGTAGAAGTTACTGTAAAAGGAGTTAAAATATAGACAAAGACTCCCTTGTCACGTCTTAACCGGCATTTCGATAAAGTTTGCGCGCAAAAACCGAGTTGGTGTACGAAGAAAGAATTTTGCATTATGAAATTCGTGGCTGGCAGCCAAAATGATATGGAAAACAAGACTGATTTTGTTGGAAAGTTGAAACGTAGTAAAATGTCGGTTCCCAAGTTTAACTAGAGTAAGCGTAAAATAACGGAAGGCGGACGAATGATTACTTTTTTGTTCCAAATAAAAACAAAGCAACCTATCTAATATGCAATGAAGTAATCACGCAGAAAGAGTAGGCCAAAAACGTAAAGCGCCATTTCGAAAGTTGCGACAAAGAGTTCAAGCAGCTAAGTGGAGAAGTACGCAATCAAAAATTGCTACTTTGAAGAGAAATCTTTCTCATCAGTAAAACGTGTTTCTGAATTTGCAAGATGTCAGCTGTGAGAGCAAGTTTTTACGTGGCTCAGTGTATAGGGGAGAGTGGCAGACCCTTTACAGATCATGAGTTCGTCATGAAGTGCTTGATAAAGGTTGTGCAAGAAACGTGTTTCAACAAGCTACGTTGCATTAGGGACGTTAGTCTATCAGCTTCTACAATTACTAGAAGAATCGAAGACATTGGCGAACATCTTCACGAGACACTAAAAGAAAGCGCAAAGTTCTTTAAGTACTTCTCTCTTGCAATAGATGAGAGCAACGCAACTGACACAGTCCAGCTGTTAATTTTTATTCGTGGTATTAATGCTAAATTCAGAATCACAGAAGAGTTATGCTCTCTGCGGAGTTAGAAAAGCACAACAACTGCTGAAAATATATTCTCAGAGGTTACTACAGCTCTGAGTAGCCTAGGTCTTTCACGGAAATATTTGAAAAGAACAACAACAGATGGGGCAAGAAATATGGTGGGCAAGAGGAGGGGAGTTTCAGCACTCATGAATGAAAAGGTACTAGAGGCAAACGGTGGGCAACCAATGCAATTTCATTGCATAATTCACCAACCAGCTTTATGTGGAAAAGTCCTTAATTGGAGGCATGTGATGAGCGTGGTTGTATCAAATGTGAATTTTATTAAAAATTATGCTTTGATCCATCGCCAATTTCAAACCTTCCTTGCCGATTTAAATTGTGAACATGGAGACGTGATGTACCACAATGAAGTCCGCTGGCTTAGCAGAGGAAAGGTTTTGAGACGTTTTTTTCAACTTCGCAAGGAAATAAATGAATTTCTGAAAGAGAAAGGAAAAAGGAAGAGGTTGATTTGATTGTTGATCCAAGATGTCTCCGTGAGCTTGCTTTTTTAAGTGACATCACAGAGCATTTAAATATTTTAAATGTGAAATTGCAAGGCAAAGAAAATCTGATCTCAGATATGTTTGCTATTTTGAAAGCATTTTTGCCTAAACTTGATCTTTTCAAGAACCAAATTGCAAGGGGCAACTTTACACATTTCAGTAACTGTAAAACACTGGCTTCTGACAATGAAACTGGATTGGGATTTGACTTAGAAAAGTATACTGAAGCTTATGAAACACTGCAAAGTGAGTTTTCCAACAGTTTCTGTGATTTCCAAAAGTGTGAAACTGTGGTAAGATTATCTGAAAATCCACTTGCTGTGTTATCTACAAATGTAGATTCATGCTTTCAACTGGAACTGATAGAACTGCTTGCAAGCATCTTTAAAGTGGCAAGATTTGCACAAGGAGTGCAAAGTAGCAGAGTTTTATTCACAAATTCCTGATGATTTTGCCAAGCTGAAGGAAAACCCTGCTATTATGCTTACAGCCTTCAATAGTAATTACATATGTGAGCAAACGTTTTCACAAATAAAGATTGCAAAATCGAAAATCCGATTAAGGTTGACGGACAAACATTTGCATGATATTTTGAGAATGTCAATGTAAACGTTGATGTTCTTTGCAAAAATATTCAACAACAAGGGTCTCGTCAAAATTTTTATTAGTTTTACTGAGCTTATTTCGCTTCTTAATGAAACTTACATACATTTCAATAAGATCCACCAAAATTTAGCTATGAGCGAAGGGTTGCTTTCTTTAACTTTGTAAAGTCATGTAAACATTAGTGTACTTTCCACCACTACTGTCTTTCATGAGTTACGCTAGAAACGTTTTTTCGGTGTTTTCGATAAGCTTGTGTTTCATAGTTTCTGGTTCCTTTCTTCTTGTTATGGTAGCCTATTCTACGCAGGTATGTTTCCAAGTTACTATTGTTGCTTGTACTGCAATGTGTTCAAAATTTCCTCCTTTCCTGAAGCTGTTAATTGCAAGATATCATTTGTCATGCGAAGAGACCATACCACTCTTGCTTGGCAATAAATATTCTGATGAAATTGCTCGCGGTGCTATAATTACTCGTATGTGCACAAACAAGTGCTCTTATTCATTAGACATTGTTAGAAAAGTCAACAGTATTGTTGAAGGAGCTTGATCTGGCAAACGTTGTTGAATTATTTTTGTTGCTGCAGTATTTTTAGATACATATTAGCAATATGTAGCGTGGTTCTGTGCAAATTAGCAATATGTAGCTTTGGATACTGAGTGCAAAAAGCGTTATTTTCAAGCATAGAGTCAACCTATCTGAAGTTGTATTAGTGCGGCCCGCCAAAGCTCTCCATGGTGCCAAAGTGGCCCTCATACGAAAAAGGTTGACGACCACTGGTCTAAGGTTTCTATCAAATTTTAAATAAAACTCACCCAACCCAGAAATTCATAAATCTTGTCAGCGCTCTTGAAACACAATACCCGGCCCCAGTTAGGAAATGGACTTTTGCCTTTTGATTCCGGTAGTTCGTCTAAAAACAAAATTAGGTAATTCAAGGAGACGCTAGACGTCTTGCTATAAGATCATTTTTTAAAAAGCAAAACTTTTCTTTCAAACTCGCAATAAAATATTTGAATGTCTCCTCGCCTAACTGTTAACAAACTGACGTTATTATGCCTAAGTAGTTTGTTGGTGGTACCCAAATTTAATTTAGCTTTGAAAAAAGCTGTTTTGCCAACCGCAATGTGTGAGACTCTCCTTTGCGGCGGCATCAAAAGGAAAAAACTGAGATAAAGTAGAACAAAAGATTCCAATAGCTTGACAATTCGGACGTAAGTACAACAATCACAAACACACCAATTGCGTTGCCTGCATAAGAGTACGTGGTTGTTAAAACGCACCAAAAATAAGGCGTTAACCTTAAAGAGGTCAAAGTCTCCAAAAGGGAAACACTTGCTTGATAGCATAAAAAAACTATTTTTGAGATCAAGTATGTTGACAGCATTTTGCATCAGGTTTTGTAAAGAATATATTTTGCTCTTTAGCAAAAATGACTGTGTTTTACTAAATCCTTATTTATTTCTTTGTTTAAAGAAAGCTGTAAAATGTGTTTCCTTCTCAAACAACGTTTTTTGGCAGACACACATGATTGTTAATGATTTCACCTCAGTTGTTAGTACATCCTATATTGTTTCTAAATTATGTTTTTCACCTTGCCCTACGATGCCGGAAAATCATCACGAATTACTTTGTAGTTACATGCAGCGATGCTCCCAAAATGGGAGCGTTGGCACCTCAAGGTTGGGAAGGCCAGGAATTTGCAAAGAGTGACCGAAAATTATCTCACAAAATTATGTAAAATTCTAATAGCATGTACATACATGCACAAATGGCAAAATACTTGGATTTTAAAAGGTTTAAATTGTGTTATTGAACGTTTAACGCGAAAAAAATGAATGAATGACATTGTAAAAACAAATGTTGTTGTTCAAATTTACTCCGTGTGGTACAGATTGCTGGTCAGTTAATGCAATCTTTTTTGCATTTACCACAGCACGATGTGGTATTTTCTCCACACTGTGTACATCTTCTTTGCGACACCGATTCTAGATTTTGATTGCTTCCGTCGAATCTCATAGTTTTTCTTGGCGGAGCAGTTGGTTTACCAACACGTTTTCTTTGGCATTCTACTTTGATATGCGCTTTAGCAATTTTTCTTCACAAAATGATAGAAGTCGCGTCGCACGAATTGATCTGGTAATAATACTTGTAAGCACCCACAACAAAGAAGTATACAATATGCGAAAATAAGTCCCACCATCATTTTCAGGAATGAAGTCATGGTCGGAACGATGACAACCATTTATTGCATACGTCAATGCCCCCATTTCTTGATTGGGCATTTTGTAGAGAAAAAGTTGGTTGACAAACTTTTTTGCTTACTTTTACCTTTCTTTCTATCTGTTAAGTATGGTTAACGCCATAGTAATTATTTGAGATAGTAATGGGGCAGCAGTCATTCCATTCGAAACAGGCAACCGAACCATTATGATCGAAAATCGAAATTTTCTCTAAGTTGTTTTAGCAAGTTTTTCCTTGACATCAGAGGGCAGTGAACTGATTTGTTATTTCTTATCGCACCGCATGCTTTTATATTTTCTACAGCGAGGTCGAATCAATAAAAATTCCATTGCTCAAGCGAGATCGAGCAATGGAATTGTGGAAGCAATTCAAAAGATGAAATCACGAAAGGCAATTTGACCTTCTGAAGTAAGTATAGAAATGATAGTTGCAAATGGCAAAATTGGGGTGGAAGTGATGATGGTACTGTTCACCGTGTATTGGATGGTAGAGGAATGCCGGATGAGTGGAAAACCAGTGTGATTGTGCCTATCTTTAACAAAAAGGGTGATGTGATGAGCTATGGATTTATACGGAGGAGTGAAACTGATAGAACGTGCCATGAAAATTGTTGAAAAGCTGCTAGAAAGGCAAATACGAACAATAATCAATTTGAATAAAATGCAGTTTGGATTTATGCCAGGAAAAGGAACAGTGGATGCGATATTCATTGTGAGAAGAATGCAAGAGGAATATCAAAAGAAGGACAAGAAGTTAGTTGTATATGTGGATTGTGACATGGAAAAAGCTTTTAATAGAGTGCTAAGAAAAGTAATGGAGTGGGCCTTGAGGAAAAAGGATCTATCAGAAATAATGGTTCGGGCAGTTATGAGTCTGTGTAATGGTGCAAAGACAAGAGTGAGTGTGGGATCTGCATATTGAGAGGAATTCGAAGTAAAAGTTTGTGTACATCAAGGATCTGTGCTTTCGCCACTATTGTTTGCAATAGTTGTGGACGTTATTACAGAAAATGCAGGAAGGGGTGTGGCTAATTAATTACCGTAGGCAGATGACCTTGTTCTGATGAGCTAAACCATAACAGGCTTGAAGGAAAGATTTTGGAATTGGAAGGATGCACTGGAAAGTAAGGATTTAAAGGTCAACACCAGAAAAAAATAATGATGGCAAGCGGATTGCAATGAAAACTGTTCAAAAGCAAGATAGATCCATGTGAAGTTTGTAAAAGGAGAGCAATGGCCAATTCAGCGTTGTGCACAAAATGTGGAAACTGGATTCATGGTAGATGCGCAAAAATAAAAAGAGTTACTGCTAAATTGTCAATGCATTTTGTTTGCTCGAAATGTAGAGGAATAATGGAAGGAACGGTAGACGGAATCGAGAAGTTGTGCGATGAAGTGCAGACAGTGAATGAGATGGCGATAATGTTTTGATGGTTGCTTTGGATTTTTGAAGTAAGTGGGAAAAGAAAGAGAGGACAACTGAAGAAGACCTGGAATAACCCAAGTGGAAGAAGATTGATTTAAAGAAGAATGCTCTGAATAGAGCAAAGTTGAGAGACGGAGTCCAAGCAATTTCAGAAGGAATGGGGTAAATCCGGCCAGCTCTGCTACGGGGACAATACCGGATAAAAACTGAATAACTACTACAACTACTAGATCCATGAGCAAGGTATAGCCACTGCAGTATAAAAGATATTAAGACAACGTGCTTGGTTTTATTCGTAACAGGACATAATGTTTTCTTTACAACATGATTTCCTGGTAGGCTTGTTCTGGTTGAATCTTTGCAGCAATATGTTTCGAAGTTATATGGAAACCAATGACAGCTGCAGAGCATCCGCAGCTTATAACCAAACTTGACAGGCACATTCTTGATATATTGCTTAGCACTATAGAGACTACAAAATGACACCACAGATCTGTCGATGCTCTTCTTGGTCTTCATGAAACACACCATAATGCTAACTGTTAACTTGCGGGAGATCCAGAAAGACAGCACTTTTGCTATTTTCGACTACGCGAGGTTTAATTTGTTGGAAATTTGAAAATATACCTTTACAGCACGGAAGTAATCCCTATACATTGTTTAAATTTATAGTAATGCAAAAGGATAGCAATGCACTTAGCAAACTGCAGACAGTGACACTGTTTCGACCTATCAGGTCTCTTCAGTGCAGTTGGTGACCAAACAGTGTCACTGTCTGCAGTTTGCTAAGTGCATCGCTAGCCTCTTGCATTACTATACATGTAAGACCTTGTGACCACTCGGCTGTGACAGCACTATTGCTCTAGCAGTTGTTAGACCTAGTGCACCTGCGACAACCGCCACTCATTCACGAGTGATACGGCTTCGCAGAGGTTGACAGACCATCCACTACAGTGGACCTAGTATTTGGTCCCACAAGTGTGACGGTCTAAGCTATGCTTTATTAAAAGCCTCTAGCTTCTTATTAGTCACCAACTGCACTGAAGAGACCTGATAGGTCGAAACAGTGTCACTGTCTGCAGATTGTTTAAATTGTTTTACACAATGTTTTAAAGAATTTATACGTATACATTGTAATATGTATACAATCTATATTCACTGTTTTTAAGAATTCTAGGCTAACAAGTCGTCAGATGTACTCCAGTAGTATATTTCGCAGGAAGACTGTGATATTCACCAATTAATAATAAATCCAAACATTTTCTTATTTCAGCATCGACTTTGAATTTTACTATGATTTAGCTCTAGTGGCGTACATGTTCAACCAATAGCGCAATCATGGCATCAGAAAAAATAGGCAAAAAATATCATACATGCCCTTTTTGTCATGCATGAAAGTTTGTAACTTTTTTGAGCTACCAATATCTGCTTCCTCATTTTTACGGCAAAAACTATGTCTATAGATTGTATCGGTCTCATCTTCAAAAACTTGATAACAACTTGATCAAATTGAGTCCCGCACCTTAAGGAAACCCCGTGCCAGCGGCAACAAAGTTACCGTTTGAAGATTTTGCTGAGATTTAAAAGGAATAAACCGCTAATAAAAACGTAAAATAAAAAACGAGAAATTCTTATTCCTCACCTATTTAAATAATTATGCCAACTATATTAACAGAAAATTTTGTTATGTCACTTCTATCACTATCAACAAACAAAGGGAATGTCTTTCAAAAAAAAGGGTATCAAAAGTGTGTGCTCGTCTGCTTCTGGGTTAGCCTACAATAAAAATTCGTTTTCTCTCATTTTTTTACAAGTGTCGTGCTTTCAGTTAACTGTATATTATGCAAAGACTTTGTTTTCTTCACGTAAAACGTGAGTATCATTGCTCTTTGGATATATTCTGTTTTGTTAGGTATTTTAGAATATATTGTGAAGAAACAACATAATTTTACAAATCGTTATTGGATAGAAAGATAACGGAAGACAACGGCTATCTGTTGGCGAGGAACCTGAAGCTCTGAAAACTTTTCTTCCCTCAAGTATTATTAAGCCCCATACTATAAATTCCTGGCCTCATGCTGTGTTTGAATACTTGGTAGAAAACAATCAACATACAGCTTTTCCTTATGTTTTTAATGGTTTGAGGATTTCCTTAACATTGCCTGTAACAGTCACACAGGGTAAAAGAAGTTTTTCAAAACAAAACCTGATTAAAGCGTACCTATAGTGAACAATTTTACAAGAGAGACTAAACAATTTGGAAATGTTATCTGTAGTAGGCCTAAATGACTTCGCTAAAACCATTGACTGGTGTTGGGGAGACTCGAATCAACCACTCGAGTCAAAACTCGACTGGTCTAATGATAATGATCTAAAAAAAATATCAAAAATTTTTCGCGCTTTCGGTGCAACTGCACATTCTTAGCGTTCACTAACGGCACCTTTAAAAGGACTAACAAATAACATGATCAGCATGAAAAACAGGAGAAAACCTATTTCCCAGTGTTGAAGATCTGTTATTTATGCCTGTCTTGTCCACAAATTAGTCTCTGCAATTTAACTGATCAAGTCTGGTAAAGCTCAAAAGCCAGACAATATTTGGCCATCTATATTCTGAAGCACTGCAGCCCCAAATGTGGTCCATGGCTTCAAAAATTCTACACAGTCTGCGTGACCTACCAAACAATCCCACCAATATGGCGATTGGCCACAGTTATATCGGTACCAAAACCTGTCAATGCAGCCGATGAATGAAAGAGCTTCCAGCTCATCTCGCTGCTGAGCGTTTCTTACAAGCTTTTCGAGGGGTTACTCTTGAGGCGTCTAGAACCTGGTTTTGACCCCCAAAGTTGGCTTTAGGCTACGTCAATGCATAGCCGATCAAGTGTTCAAACCAGGGATGTGGAAGCTGGAAGCGGTGGAAGCGGTCCTTTTTCTGTGGAAGCTGAAGCGGAAGCAGAAGCGCGAAAATTCTACCGCTTCCGCTTCCACATAAGAGGGAAGAATGGAGGAAGAAAAGAAATTGGTTCTGCTATCCTTCGGAGAAAAGCGAATAGGGGGAGCATAAACATTAAGAAATGAGAGCGAGGAGGAGTCGTTTAGATAGATGTTGATCTCCACATAATCAGAGTAGGGGTCAGGCGAAGAAAAAGAGGAGATGGAAAGCTCAGAGAAGGATAATCCCTACTTGACAAAAATGATGACGCCGTCGCTAGCGTCTGTGACATCAGTAGAAAAAAATACCACATCGGGAGTGGGTGCCATCAGATCGCAGAGCAGCGAATCCAGGGACCCGGAAAGAGGAAGATAAATTAAAGTTAGATTCCTGCACACAAATAAGGGAAATGGGATAAGACGTAATAAAGCGTTGCAGTTCAGTGCTCCTGGCTGGGAAACCCCCAGCATTCCATTGAAGTACCCTGAGGGAGTTAAGGAAGGGAAGAGGAAGCAGGAGGTTAAGAGAAACAGCCAGCAGCCGCGAGCATGAGGCGGTGGTGAGGGTGCAGAGGGAGAAGATACAAAGTGGGTGGAAAAAGGATAGAAGGTTTGAAGGCGAGGGTGGTGTGCGAGTGCTGCATTAGCAGAAGGGGGCGCCAGACGGGCCAGATTGAGCAGTGGAGGTATACAAGCTGGAGGAGTCCGAGGAGGAAGTCACAGTGCTGGTAGGGGTGGGATCTCAAAAAAAGCAGAAACACAGCAAGGAGGGCAGCTCCAGGAGTGAGAGCTGCCAAAGTTCTGAATCTAGAAAAGGAGAGTAGTGAGCACTTTAAATGAACCCAATTTGAGCATGTGCAGCATTGCACCGATGTACCGGGCCAGGTCACATTTCCAGTGCACACTGAACAGGAAAAGACGGGACAAGGGTTAGGGTGAACGTTGCCGCTCATCAGGAGAAGGAGAAGAATGAGAAGACGGACAAGAGAAAGGCAGGAGAAGACAGGGCGATATTAAAGAGGCTGCGTGCTACCCTTCTGTGGTCGTTCAGAGGGCTGCACGGCAAAAAAATAGTTTGTGTGTGGGGAGTGCCCGGGGAAGACCAACAGCCATTTTAACCCAACCCCAACAGGATTGGGGACCGCACCACCACGTTGAGGAGACTATTGATTGGTGTAGTTCAATTTTGCTCGCTTTACATGTATATACTATATATACGACAGAAATTTTGCACTTCCCTATCCAAAAAGATCGGAGTCAATACCTGTTTGGGGACGGACAGTAAGTCCAAAATGATGATTAGAGTTAAAGTTAACTCAAAGTCAGAGTTAGTTGAGGATAGAGAGGAAAAATCAGCGCTATACAGTGTAATTTGTTGTTGTGAAGACAGGTTATTGTCGAGAGCTGTAATATGTGGTCATACGGTTTAGATCTGAGAAGCATTAAGTTAACTGTTGTAAAAGTGGTTGTCAGTAGTAAAGGAACTTGTAATAACTGTTTATTTGTTGAGGTGTTTAATTATTTTTTGAAGTTTAGAAACAAAATATTTGATTTTCTTGCAAGAAATTCGTGATTTCTAAATTTTCGTTAGTGGGGGTTCCGTGACAAACGCAAAAGTACATCAGGGGATCCGTGATGACAAAAAGATTGAGAAGCTCTGTTCTACATTCAACACGAGTTCTAATATCTATGAAAAAAAAACACAGAGTAGTTCAGAACAATAAGCTCGAGCGAAGTAGGTAAAGTAATAGCAATAAATGAAGGTTTTTGTCCTCTCAAAATGATGAAGTGTAGGAGAAGGCAGGCTACAGACCCACTACAGTCCCGTAGCACTCCAACTTCGGGCCCCCCCCCAAAGTAAGCGCAAGAGCCCCTGCGCACAGGTCATATCACTTTAGAGGTGTAAAATTGAAAAGCTGCATTAAAAAAATACACCACAATTTGTACATAAGTAAACAGGCTAATGTCAGAATAAAGCATGCCGATACCGAAGGTGCAAGTCATAAAAAATTCGGCACCGATGCCAGAGTTTAGTAGGACATTTATGCAGACACTGCGAAACGAAAGCAATGACACTGAAAAACATGAAAAAGTTATAAAAACACAGTATCATTTAAATAGTCTGGAGCGAACCTTTTTGTTCGCAAATGCTGTTATGACATTGTCATAATCAAGAGATCGGGCGCAGTCATTTTCGATTGACAACATGGCTAATGAAGATAGTCTACTGTCTGTCATAGACGTTCTATTAAAAGTTTTGATCAGTTTCAATTTGCTGAAGCTTCTTTCAGCGCTGGCAACAGTCACGGGGCAAGTTAGTAAGATTCGAAGTGCGATGTACACATTCGGATACAATTCAAATAAATGAGTCTTTAGAAGATAGTTCAGAAAGTCTTGAGCCGTATTGAGATTGCGTTTTTTTGTAAAATTAAAACAAACCGCTGTAGCTCAGCGCTCATTTCATCAGAATCAATGTCACCGAACTTTTTTTGGAACTCTTTACAGCAAGTAAGAAAAGCATTTTCTTGTTGCACAAGCAAAAGTTTGTCTCGTGTGTACAAAAACGAAAAGGCGGAAGAAACCTCACGTAACAAATTAAAGCGCTCCTTTATTGACATAATAGCCTGGTCTACTAATGGATAGAAAAAGTTGCTTTTAAATTTCAGTTCAGGAGTAGCTCGTTGTTCCTCTTCACCTTGGTAATCAAACAATCTTCTTTTCTTTCCACTTCTTGATGGAGGAAAAGAAGGATCAATATCCAATTCCTGTGCTATTTCAACAGCAGATGTTGCGGCACTGTCATAACCCGTTGTGCGATAGTTTTGCAAAAACTTTTCAGTTGCCTGGATTTCCGTTTCCATTGTATGAAGGGAGACTCCATACGATTGAAGAATCTTGCTTGCTTTATTGACTTGGAATAGGATATCATACCAAATAAACACCGACAAAAGAAAACTCCATTTTGATAAATGAGCTATCAACGATTTTGTTTCTGAGGCAGCTCTTCCATCTTTTCTTTCTATGGAAATGGCTTCCAAGTCTTTCAGTGCCAGCAACACCTCTTTTAAATTGTATCGAAGAGGTTTGATGCATTTAATTCTGCTTTCCCAACGAGTATCAGATTGTGACTTTATGGACAGCTCCACATGTTTCTTCAAAATTTCCCAACGCTTAGCAGAGGAAGAAAACAGCACATGCAACCTTGTAAGTACTCCAAAAAATGTCAATGCTTCCGTCGATCAATTAGCACTGTCAACAACAACTAAGTTAAGGGTATGGTTTGCACAGGGCACGTAAACAGCTTTGGGATTGATGTCTAGCATTCTTGCTTGGACCCCAGAATGTTTTCCTTTCATGTTAGCACCATTATCATATGACTGACCTCGACAATCAGACAATTCGAGTTGCAGTTCGGTCGCTTTTTCTAAGAAAGCGTCCAACAAGCCTTTCCCAGTACTGTCACTTATTCTCAAGTAGCCAAAAAATGTTTCTTTAACAACAGCAGCTTCTTCATTACATAGTACATAACGGAGAATGACAGACATTTGTTCATGATATGACATATCTGGAGTGCAGTCCAAAATCATAGAAAAATATTTTGCCAATTTCAATTGCTGTAAATTTTCTTTTTCAACTTCTGTCGCTAGCAATTCAATTAGTTCATTTTGTATGGTAGGACTCAAATAGTGATCTTTAGTGTTTTTATTCTTGATTCTGTCTTGAAGCTCTTTTAGGATCGGATCTCTTCTTGCCAAAAGCTCAAATATACCCAGAAAATTTCCATTGTGAGGAGATCCTAAGACTTCTTCAGATCCTCTAAAAGCAAGATTCCTTTCCGATAGAAACAAGGCAATGTCGATAAGTCTCTCCAAAACATTTCTCCAAAAACGTCTTTCATTGAAAAAAATATTCATCTCGCGTTTGTCGATAGTGGATGAATTTCTTATCCCTTCAGCTAGCAACATCCATTGACTGCAGCATTCTTGGTGGGAAATGCCGTTTTCATGGTCTTTCAGTTTTTTCGAAAAACCCTCCCATGTATTTATACCACTACAAAAGGGGCTTAGTGTTTTTCCAAATAGCTTACAACAAAAGCAAAAAACTTGATCTGATTCCCCAGAATAAACTAGCCACGACTGTCAAACACTTTCACCATTAGGTAACACACGTTTATAATGGTTGGAGGAAAAACGTCGCCTTGGAGTTGTGTTATTATATGGAAAATTCATTATTAGTTGATGTGGTCCACGCTTTACTATATCACATCGTTGAGCATCAGAAATACTTTCAGGCCATTTACATGGGTCATCAGGGATAGGGGTAAATTGAGATTCAGATATTTTTGATATTGAAGGTTGCGTATTGGCAGGTAAATGACAACTTCCATTTTCTGGAAATTCACAATCACTTTGATGCTGATCGTCATAGTCTTCTTTTTCTTGTACACTATAGTTTTCTTCATCCCTCTCGGCACTAGTGCCAGGTCTACTCTGCTCAGTAATCTTGAAAAAATCTGTCATCTTGGGCAATTTCGCTACAGCATCTCGAGCAGTGGCTGCTTCTTTTCTCTTTTGAGCACCACTTTTTGAACGTTTCATTCTATACAATGTCAATAAAATACTTTATCTGCACTCTGCAGTGTATATATATTGTCCCGGTATTTATAGCCAAACAGAATTCCAGACCATTCTATGATTGTTGCGTAACAACGGCATTGTTACGTCAATCGAATATTCAAGATTCTACCAGAAAATCAATCGAAATATTGTAGATTCTGCGAGATAAAATGACGTTGCATTCACTTATGATGTCACAAGCCAATTTCTTCCTACAGTTTAAATCGGTTGTAAACAAGTCTGCTGAACTGAAAATATTCACGTAGCCAAAAAGCAATTTCAGACTAACTTGGGCCCCCAAAGTTGGCCTGGCCCCCCCCCAATTGGGGGATTTGGGGGGCGGCTGCTACGTCTCTGGACCCACAAAAGTTAAAAAAAATTGTCAACGGTCGTTTTCTCGTTTTTTTGTAAGTGGAAGTGGAAGCTGTTGAAAAATAACCGCTTCCACATCCCTGGTTTAAACTAAACTATGACGTTGAGCATCGCTTTGAAAAAAATAAACCAGGCATTATGTTGGCAAACCTTACTGCCGTAAAAGATTGCCTACTCTATATTATCAGTGCCAAGCACCCTACCACCGTCTTTGATTTGGCGTTAGTTCTATGGACCAAGTTTTAAGATCTGGCGAAAAATAAAAAAAACGCTTTTTTTAAATTAGCAGAATAGAGCACAATAAGCTCATATTAGTTTTGATTTTGATGATTAGTGTAGACTTTGATAAAATCAAAGTATTTTTCTGTATTTACTGGTAATGATAGTTTTATTTTTATCTTTGCAAATCAAAAATTCTACTGACCCTCAGGAAGTACTAAACTTCTCCGACTGGACCATCGTTAAAATTAGTTGAGTAGCTCCGGTTTGGCTTGTTGTAGAGAAAACTAGAAATTGATGATCGTCGTAAGTGTGATGTGCATTGGCCATTTTTCAAAAGATACTGACCAATGGCACGCTCTGGCTACAATCTGCTAAGGTAAGATCGTCCTGGACAAGTTCATTGCCATCTTAAACAGGTAAAACGCAAATGCAGTTTTTGGCTCTCTTATAATTCCTTAATGTACAATATGACGTCTTTGTTGTAGCTTTACCCTTGTAGCATAACAACGTCACTAATGAGAACTTCACGCAAAGATTTTGAGAAAAAACTCTTTTTAAAAGCTACGTTAAAATATATGTTTTACAAAAAATACAATAGCGATTTTAAGGTGTTTATGAAGAAGTCATCCCTTTCAAACAAATGTAGCAACCTTGCCTTCCCAAACTAAATGTGTTTTAACCCTTTAAGGGATGATGGGACATATGTGACCCATGTATGTTTCGTTAAATAATTAAAACTTCGTTTGCTGATTAGTGATGCACATTGGTGTGTTTATCCGTCAACAATTCTCGTTGATTTTTAAAGTTTAAAATTGCAACATGGTACACGCTAAGATCAATTTTCGAAGACAAAGTTTTCCTGTTTTGTGACCGTGCAATATATGAAAATTTGATCCCTTAGTTTTGGTACGTAAGATTATTTTTGGAAATTTTTCGATTAGCGTAATGTAAATCCATTATTATTCTATCCTTGATGCCAATTCTGTAACACATTTTGCATTATTTTACACATGAGACATTTTTTTCTAGGATGGGACACATATGTCCCATTGTCCCTTAGAGGTAATTTTAGGGATGTTGCTTGTTGGTACATTTATCAAACAGCTTTCAACTGGTAAACAGTTTTCATAAGATTTTTTATGTAGGCAAGAAGTAAAACTCGGTGAGGATGATTTTATGGCTTTGAAATTTTTTTCTAAGGTTAAACTTAAGAATTGAGGCTGACTAGTAACCAGCAGCATACAAGATAACTTTGGGGAATAGCAGGATAGAATTAGTTATATTCTTTTATTTTGCTAATTCTCCTACCCTAATGTTTAGTGAACTGTTAGCTTCCGTGATCAGCATAGCATATAGGCTGTGTATATGTCACCAAATTAATTTGCATCTATGTAGCCTAGTAACTAGTACTTAGTTGTTTTAGAATGCTATTGTAGTGTACAAACATACATTGCATTGTGATAGTGCAGATTTTCAAAATAAAATAGAGCTTATAGATGATGCAATGTTTACAATTTTATTTTTAATTCATGAACAACATATGTTTTTATCATATTAATTAGCTTATTGTGATTGTCTATGAATATATAAAGAAATATCATGCATGTTTTGATCAAAAAATTTTCAATGACAAACCAGCAAAGAGTTTCTTTCTTAATTCTGAAAAAATCAATTAAATTTTTTTCTCTGATAATAGTGACACATAAGATTTTCTTGCTTTAGAGTTTAGACAATGAAGATGTTGAATTTTTAGAGCAAGATATGCTTCATCTGGAAAACAGTGCATTGCAAGAAGTGCTGGAAGTAGCAATTCATCCTCCTATGACTTCACAGTCACCCCCACATAAGGATAGTCTAACAACTAACCAAATTTTCTCAAGTGCATCCACAGATATCGAGTTTAATTGGAAGGAGCTATCAGATTCAAAACAGAGGCAATAGCAAAAAAATATGAAGAGCAACGATTTTCTGATAATGGTATCGAATTTGGAAAATTTTGCCCAGCATTCCATGCAAAAAGTGGATCAAAGAAAAAAGATGCATACTGTGCACCAGCAACAAGCTTGAAAGCAAGACCAACAACATGTGCATTGAGTGCAATATGCATTTGTGCTATGTGAATGGACGTGATTGCTTTACGTTGTATCACTCCTAATCATACTGTATTACATGCATGCTGCTGAATATTCAATTTTATACGAATTTAATTACAGAGTTTCCCACGATGTTGCCGGTCTCGTCTGATCGGTTTAGAGCATTTGGTGAACGTTAATCTGGTGCAACTTGTTTAGTTGCCATTCTATATGAACGTGCATTTCTGGAACTAGATTCCTGAGAGCAGCAAATGTGGTCCTAAGCACACACTAAATGCAAACAAAATACATGTACGCTGAAAACACCGACAAGTGTGAAATTACCAGACCCGGAATCAAACCCAAGTCTTTGCATGACTTGAGCCAGAATTGAGCTAGAGTCTATCCCTAGAAAGGCAGATTCTTTTCCGACATGGCGTGTTACTGTTTTGAACCATGAATCGAAATTATACACAATTTAAAAACATGAAAAATGCAACATTATTCAAATACATTATTTCATGTTTAATTACCTCTAAGGGACAATGGGACATATGTGTCCCATGTCATATTTTAAAGAATAAACAAAAAAAATTAATTTTTTTTGTGAATCGCATATAACTATTTTAAATTGATAAAAATGTAAAACAAAATCTGCGAAATCTCGGTTAAAAAAATTGTGTCCCTTAAAGGGTCAATACTTTGTTTTGTTGGATATAAACTACAAGCAGAGAGTTATATTAGTAAATACCTATTTAGAAAAAAATAACATACTCCGCAGTGTGCGCTAATATTGATAGGTAATGACCCGCGATGCAGTAGACGCTAATAAAATAAGGCTTGTGTGGAGAAAATGTCAGCAACTTTGCTAGTTGTGTACTAGAATAAGGTGCTTAACAAAAATCTTCATCTTTATGTGGCAAACAGGTCGTGGGGCCAAGCATTCAACTCATCTCACTTGTCAGGGACGGCACACACAACATCGGAGTATGAGCTTATACGCATGAGTGAACGAGTGCACAAATGTATTAACTGCCTCGATTCAACAACTGCACTGCAAAAGTCGTCCGATCACAATCTTTTGACGTAATGATTTAGTTGTAAATATTTACCCAAAACCCATCTGGTTTGCTTTGTCGTCCAATGTAAATAAATTCTTCATCGGGTTTGTGATTGTTAAGTAACCTTGGCAATGTTTGTGTGTTTACATAAACGTCATCATCGAAATGGCACCACCATCTAAAAAAGCGTTGGTCAGAACGATACAAAGTTACCTCCCTAACCGACTTCAATAAAGCATAGCTTAAAGCTTCTAGCTTCTTGTCGGTCATCAACTACACTGAAGAGACCTGACAGATCAAAATAGTATCACATCTGTCGTGGTAATAGGAATGTCCATTTCAGAATTCCTTTAAAATCGGTTCCATATTTAATCCGGATCCAAATTAAAGAACAATAAGAACTTTTGCGATATTTGTAATGTACACATACTACTAATTTTGACTGACTGCAGTGGTTCCTACGTGCGTGCTCCCTCTCAAAAAATTTTGGAACGTTATCGCAAGCTGCCATGATTGTAAAAAAACACACGTTCAGCCAAATTTTGCGCTGTGGACGATCGATTTCTCAAAAAAAAGGTAAATCACCAATGCTTGCGCAAATTTGTACCGAAAGTTTAAGAATTGTAGCATAAATTATATATTTCTATTTGGCAACTCTTGTTTTGCTGCCAAGGCAAAGATTTTCGCGTTTATTAAAATAAAAGCTATCAAAATTATCATATCGTAACGTTTTCAACAAAAACTTGTTTTTTCAACAATTTTTATGCAAACAAATTGTAGATTTTATCAATTTCTAAATGGGATTCAAAATTCTGGAAAGATTCTAGAATCTTTAAAAAAAGCTCAGAAATATTTTAGAATATGCAAGTATTCAAAAATGAACATCCCTACGTGGTGGCTCCGCTTCACTAATGCCTAGCCTTAGAGCACGATAACCGGACATTATAGAGTCTCTATCAAATCTTGATTGGAGTCATCCAGAACCAAGTGTGTTTAAAAATGTAGCAAGGGTCGCAGCGATCTCTTCGCATTGTTGTAATACACAATTGCAGTCTTCATAAAGATTTTAATCGACTTGAAACGAAGGTCCAACCCGATACAATGCAGAATCACATAAACGAACCAATACGCTGTAACTATATAATTTTCAATATACTGCGAGGTGAAAGAATGCTGCGGGCAAGTAACTGCACGTGAGGCTATCTTTTGAAGTCTTTTTTTGATCTTCCTTGGCTCTTCTGAGTGATATTATTTTATGCTTTGAGAATAATGCGTAGGTACTCACAAGATGTCCAGTTGGCTTGCTGGTCGCATTTCATGCTGCTTTAACCTCAATCGTTAAGTTATAAACGTTAAATCAAGTTAATGGAGGTCATAGTATTGCATTAAAGACATTTCTTCCTCTAGCAATATCGCTTCCGATACGGACTTTGACAAACTCGCGATTACTCTTACTTTTCATCACAGTAGAGTGGGCCGAGTAATGAGAGTAAGGGATTCGCTTCCTATCGTTTGCTACTATTTGCTCGTTATTTTGTCAGCTACTTAAGAATGTAGCTATCCTGCTAAGAATCTGACTTGCGCAAGGGGAGTCAGCCAACTCTTCGGCTTCTTTTTCAATCCGATTCCTTTGCGCTAAGCGTGTTGTTGTTGCTGCCGTTGTTGTTGTTGTTGCTGCCGTTGTTGTTGTTGTTACCTGACCCTTTAAGAGGGATTGGGGCATGGCGGAAAACCACGAAACCCCAGAAACCGGAAAATTCTCCAGGGTCTGAACCAGGGGTCGCAGAAAGACAAAGAGTCACCAAAGAGTGAGCGGTGCAAAAAATTCGTAGCTGGACAGTGCAGTATGAAATAAGAGAAGTCTTGGGTAGAATAATTGCAGGCGCTGCATAAAGGATTCTCGATGCTGCCAATTCCAGAGAGATAAGAGTTTAACAGCATGATGCGTCTGTTGCAACGAAGACAAGAGGACACAACGAGCGTGACGAGAAAGCATAAAATCTTCTGTGAACACCGAAGAGACTTGTGTGTCAAAGGATTTAAATGAGACCTTACGCCGCCAGTCCAAAAAAAGAGATGGGTGTATACGAGAGTTAAGCGGAAAGACTACTAGGGACTGCAGAAGACAAAAGTAGTACACCCTGCCAGGTCAGCTCATCAGCCGCGGCGTTCCCTAAAAGAATGGGTGTCCGGGGACCCATTGCAGCCTGATTGTAATGGAGGAGAGAGAAGGCACTTCCTGCCAGATGTACCGGTACTACAGAATTTGAGAGAAAAGGAAAGACGGAGAGAATTGTGTGTTGAGGACAGAGCCAGAGTCTTGAGATGAAGAAAAGTAAAGAGAAATGTCAGGCTTGCTGGTGCTGCCGAGACCAGCGGAGAGCTTGCAGAATGGTGCAAGCTTCAGAGTAAAAACTGAAACACACTGGACCTTCCAAAATAATCAGGATTACCTCAGCACCACAAAGTAAAGAGTACGCACGGACGCCAGAGCTTCCTTTGCCAAAAAAAAGAACAAAACAATTATTCCAGATCACCAGATCGTGAGAGGGGAGAAACTCAAGGTGAGCAATAGCTGCATTTTGGCGAGAAAGAGGACGGTCAAAGCGGGAGCATGGAGTAAATTTATTAGCATCCAAAGAAACGCGAAATTTCAATTACTGCAGCTTCTTCTTACTTCTTCAGCTTTCTTCTTACTTCAGTTTTTCTTTTCTGTGGCAATTGGTAAGGTCATTCAAAATGTAGATTCTTGTGAAAACCTTAATTGGTAAGACCATTGCTTTAGAGATTGAAGCTTTTGACAGCATTGACAATGTGAAACAAAAGATTCAGGATAAAGAAGGAATTCCTCCTGATCAGCAACGACTTATCTTTGCTGGCAAACAGCTAGAAGATGGAAGAACACTAAGTGATTACAACATCCAAAAAGAATCGACTCTTTACTTGGTTCTTTGTTTGCGTGTTAGTGTTATCGATCCGAGCATGAGAATTCTGGCCCAAAAGTAAAACTGTGATAAGATGATCTGCCGAAAATGCTATGCTCGTCACCATCCTAAAGCGGTTGACTGTCGCAAGAAGAAATGCGGTCGCACCAACCATTTGAGAGCTAAGAAGAAGCTGAAGTAATTGAAAATTTTGCGTTTCTGTTGGAAGCATGGAGTAAAAAGAGTAAGCTCCACAGTAAACGAAGATGGGTTTCAAGGAAAGGGAAGGCAAAAAGAGCCGTCCTAGGAGAATTGAGAAAAAGCATGAGCGGGTGAGTAAACCCAAAAGTTCTCCACGATGATCTGAAGAGTCTTGGTTTCAATTTAAGTCTGGCCAAATCTGAAATGGAAAAGGAGGTTGGGAGACAAAGAGCCTGCTTATAAAAATAAATCGGGGTGATTTGTAAGGGGAGTAGAAACGCTTTAGAGGAGCGGGATAGCGGAGGATGAAAGGCAGCCGGTGATGGCACGACCCGGAAACCTGTGAAAACCATTTTAAAAGTCTTTGGCATGAATTGACAAGGTAATTAAACCCATTATTATTAACTGCAAAGCAGAAGCTCCGCTTTATACACCACTGCATCGGTTACGCATCTAGGGGTAGAGAAAAATAGTACTTACCTAGTCTTGCGCTCCATGTAGGTGTCAAATTCTTTTGAAGTTTTGCAACACAAAGCAGTTCTGAAAATATGCGTCACAGTTCAAATCCCAGTTGGTCTATTAGTCGACAAGGTGATTAAGTGAGTTGAATCGCGGTATATAGCTGTAATGATCGTAGGTTTGGACCACACGACGGCCGAGTTATTGCGTCTTCTTAAAATATTTTACAACAATTTGTCCTGTTTTGTTTGTACTGCTTGTAGTAAAAGTTTTTGCAGTTTATTGCTTCAAGGGATATCAAGCGAAAGATAAGTATACTGTCTCGTTTATTCATTCGCATTGAAAAATAATCGATACAATCAAAATACTTTCGACAGCAAAAGTGCCATCAATAAAATTGTGTTTAGCAATAAGAGACTACGAGTTCCCGCCTTAGAAAGATCGACACAGTGGTCGAGTTTGCTACCTTTCTAAAGAAAATGTTTTTATCCAAAGAGTTTAGATTTCTTTAAAGCGTATTTTTTCAAACTCCATAACTTTTAAATAAACGTTGGGTTAAAAATTTGTTTGATTGCGGCAAAATAGTAGAGTCATTAGAGAATCTAGTTTTGTGATGGTGAAGAAAATTACTTTAAATAAAAACTTGTCAAATATTTTGATGCTTTGCAGAAAGTACACACTATTTCAACTTATCAAATCTGTAGTGATGGAAAACTGGCAAAATGTTTTACATAAAGGCTTTATATTCGTTTTTTAAGGAAAATATTTGGTATGGACCAGTAGAAACCCGAAAAATATTTGACTTATTAAAAATGATTAAATGTGATTATCTATATTATATAGAGATAATTTTCTCTGATTCTAGGGACCCGAATCGGGTCCCTAAAACGCCATAAAAAAAACCTGTATAAAGCAAAGCCTAAAGCTTCACATATGTGGAGACTTAAAACAATCCTTCATAAGAACAAATAAACTAGAGGCTAGGTTGGTCATATCAATTACAGTCAATTTGCTCACTCTAATTGCAGTTAAAAAACAGCTATGACTAATTTGATTAATTGGCTGTGAACTGTCGTTTAAAAATATCTATACCGAGTCTCAAACTGGTCGACCGAAGGCCAAATACAGCCCCCCATGCCGAGTTTTGTGACCCTAGTCATGCTAATATTCTGATGGGCCAAATAGAATCTTTAGGCATTTTAGTGTACTAAATTACTAACCTAACGTATACACGCTTTGAGAATCGCGCCTGTACTATGCACTTGTACCCATGCAACTCATCACGCCTTTGCATCTAGACAACACTCATTGCAAACCTTGCACCTTGTACCATTATTAAAATTTTACTGGTAAAGCAGCATACGAGCGAAAGGGGCATTTACAATTTATTAAAATGAATATGCAAGAAAACTATAATAAGTATACCCCCCAACCAATTTAGACGAGACCATCCCTGGACGCGTTTCGTCCTTTTGGACTCATCAGCAAGGCCCGTCCCGTCACAAGCAAAAGTAACCAACTCATTAACGTTATCCTTAAAAACGAGCAATGCACACGCAAAACACTAAGACTTCAACCGACGACGTATAGCGTTGCTTAACACGGCGGGTTGCCGAATTGGTTGGTTTTGGCTGCATATCCACTGGGAGATCAGTTTACACACTGATCTGAAAAAGCAGATTAAACGCTGCATATATAGCCTGGCGCTTTTTCTTTTCAGTGCTATTACGTTCGCGGCGAGTGCGTTGACTATTCACAAGGTCGGAGCTGGGCGACCTTTGATAGACGTGTCGAGTAAATCCATGCCAATGAATTTTCACTCTACCTCGCTTCGCAGTAAACCGGGCCTCCTACAGTGAAACGGACAAATCCATGCCAACTTTTTTCAAGTAGGGAAAACTATAGGTTTTAAAAAATAGTAAGCGAAGATGGAAATTGTAAATCTTGTGCCTAATTGGTAAAGCAGAAAACGAGCGAAAGGGGCATCTACAATTTATTAAAATGAATATGCAAGGAAACTACATATGTATTATGAGTATACCACCCAACCAATTTAAATTGGTTGAAGTCAAGGCCCACGTGAAATCTAGGCACTATGTACAACTTATTATTCTACGCTCACAGCACTAAATAAATCTAACATCCCTGATCTATACTATAAAAAGCTCAGAGTCCTGACTGTGGGTGCGTGACGCCTTGACTCCTATATAACAACTGGGCATATAAACATGAACGTGGCTCATTGATCACAATCCCTGGATAAACGTTTTTAGGTGATCTGCGAGGTCATCATAACATCTGGGCAAATAATAATTTTTATTTAATTTGCATTTCTTTGGTTTTCTTTTTTTTCAATACGAAAGCTTGCTTCCAACTTACCAACTACCAAACATTTTACTTTTTTAGCAGTTAAGATGAAGTCACAATTGGCATTTGATTCCAGATTTTGTGTTGTGCATTTTCTCGAAAAAAACTTAACGTAGAAACGCAATTGCAACTTTTTCATTAAATATCAAGCTGTTTTTGACAAAAAATCTACAACAATTTGAGGCGAATTAGCGATGCAACAAGAGATTTTTTTTTGAAACATGCGTATTTTTTTTAACACTTCAAAAATGTTCTGCTTCGTCATAAAGCCGTTGGTTGTTTAGGTACTTTTCCAGTAAAAATAGTAGCCGGCAGCACCTGCAATTGTTATCCATTGTCATTTTCAGAACCAACGTATCTAGTTAAGCCTTTTACTGATATGATGCCATTTATAAGTAAAATAATACATTACAGTGCTAATATACCGGTAGACCAAACAACCGGTAAAAATATCTTTGTGTAGTAGTCTAGTGCGCCTAACTAACTTTAATATCTAAGACGGGTGTCGGCAGCCCACAGCTCGAAAAGCAAAATTAGTCAGTCTGCGAAATGACTAATATGGCCAATCTTGTGAATGTTTGTTGATAGACCATAGCGTAGCAAAGCGAAGCATCGATAAAATAGTAAGCATAATTATTAGACACTAGCCGGCTTTGCCGGCCTCGCCCGGCAAGGGTCCTCCATCAGTAATGTCGGGGTTTGAATTTCGGTTCAACCGGCTGTGCCGGTTTCAACCATCGGCCTCTTGTGTCAGCAGTAGCAAAAAGTTAATGAGTTTTATACACTTTCACAATTCTTCTACACAAAATCGTGATCATGATATTCTCTAAATCATGACTGCCAATGCTCACAAAGAATCTTGCCACAAATTATTGTTAATGCTTATAAGGGAGCAGGGATCGAAACATAATAAAAAATGATGGAAATGGCGAAATGGTGGTAGCTTTCATCATCACAGAAATAAACTATTTACTGCTAAGTCCATTTTGCCATGTGGTGCTGCCTCCTTCCAATTTGTATTTGTGATTTTAAGTTCCTAATTTGGCTGCGCTATTTGTCTTGTTTCCGGCACACCGACAAAAGCGGCTATTGTTCTCTCTATAAGTTTCACAAATAGCTAAGCTACGGTTTTATATTGATATATTTGTAAACTTGGGATTTTGTTACAATAATGTAGAATATAGACATAAATACCTTAACAAGCAGCATATTAGTAAAACTAAAACATCCTTGCTTTATGGTAGGGGAAGGTGGGGTGAGTTGAGGGGATGTCCAAGTTGAACCACCCCCTATATTACGGAAAAGAAAAGTTTTTTCACTGTTCTAGCGACACGTGGCTGTTGCTTGTAATAAAATTACAACTTTGGTATCGAAATTAAAGTTCTTTCTTTGTTTAGTCTTGAGAGAAAAGGTTTTAGTAAAAATCGGCACTTTTTGTAAAATTTTTGACATGAAAGATTTTTCAGTTTTAAGGAAAAGTTTAACTTTTTAAAATAGTTGTTTCTTTTTCTCAACATTGTAAATAAACTATTATGCCAATAGTTTATACTTTGTATCTTGCGGATAACAATGTTTAAACCCCAGTTGAAAAATGTGCATCAACTTAGGGGAAGGTGGGGTAAATTGAGGGAACGCCGCCATACAAAGAGCATAGCAACCCGAAATGAAGCACTCACAGTTAAATTATAGCAATAGCGGGGCCCCCATTAAAAATGTCGAGGTTAAGAACATCATATCAGCTAGCTGCACCAGCCTCTCCCAATTGCAAAGCAAATTACTTCAACATTTAGATCACATGTAGCTCGACACTTACATTTTGGTGCAAGATATAAGAAAGTACCATCTTCACTCCATTGCCTATTTCTTGGGTGATCACCAAGTGGTTTGTTTGGAGTAGACTATACATATTTAAATTTGTTGACTTGGTTGTCGATGAATCTTTTTGAATGTTTTGATGGATAATACCAAAGATCCATGCTATCGAAAAAGAATAGCCAAAATCTACCAAAGGACTTATTTTTCTAGAAATTGCAAGTTTGTGAAATGCATGAGTAATAGATTTTGACTTTTTGATTCTATTAAGGTCTGGCGAGGATTTGAACCATCACTCCTCGGTTTCTAGACAGACGCTCCCAACACCTTGCTATCTCCCAGACAGACTTTAACCACACAATAATGTCTTTCAAGCAGCGATATATTGAGAAGTCTTAAACACTATGCGATTAATAAACATAGGCCGCAGAGTGTTTGTGGCAACGGCAACAGTTAAATACCTTGACCACTTTACCTTTAAAATAGAACGAACATGTCGGTTAACAACCTGGCTTGCTATTCTACAAATTGATAAACTTAAGCGTCTTAAACAGAGAAATAAAGTAAGCTAATTCCAAACCAAGGTACAATCTGGCTATTTCCAACTCGTCCAAGTACAAATACAAGCGCCCATGCACGTATTTTCAAACAAAGAATTTCCGGGTACAAAGGTAAAGTGTTTCCAATTCGATTTGTAATATTTAATTTAAAATATGAAAGGTTTACGCTACAGCAGGCACTAAATTTTAGGTGTTTTTGACCGGTACACTACATTTCATTAACATTTAGAGATAGGGTTGCCAACTTTTACAAATTTCAATAAAGGACACTGTGACTAGAGTTGCCAACCGTCCTGTATTTTAAAGGACAATCCTCTATTGGTGACCCTCTGTTCTTGTCCGGGTGGGTAAGCAGGTGTTGACCTTTTTTTTTTTTTGAAGGCCACCATGTAAAAATACTGCTCGCGGAGATGGTGGCCTCCATCAACACCCGGTTTTCCATGGGTTGTGCTACACGACCGTGATTGGACTGTGCTTTTGCAAAATTTTTCCGCTCTTGCAGTAAATTTTTTTCAGCTCTAGAAATAAAGGACAAATCTAAGTTTAATAAAGGACAAGGACAGGGGGTTCAAATAAAGGACTGTCCTTTGAAATAAAGGACGGTTGGAAACCCTATTTAGAGACCAGTTTTTGATAAATCTTTTTGAAAATGTCGGCAGATAATGCAAAAGAACTATGCTTATGAGGAAAAGTAGTCAAAATGTACCAAAGAATTATTTTTGTATAACAATTGCAAGTTTTTTAAGTAAAATAAGATAATTGTTCAACTAAAAATGAGGCATCATGGATAGCAACCAATTTTTGATCAGCCATTACAAACTAATCTTTAGCCTTAAGTAATTGGAGTCACATATTGCTGGAAAGCCGATTTCCAAAGTTTTCAAAGGACAGTAATTGCTAGTACTCTACAATAAATTTTTGCATTAAAGTCACCTGTTTTTACTGAGCTTACTACTTTTTAGTAGGGGTAGAAAATTACACCACAGATCCTAAATTTAGATTTTTCAGAACAAAAGCTAATATAACCTCTGTGTCACAAATGAAGCTGATGTAGGAACGTAGTAATGCTTCGATTAAAGAGCTTTATATTTTCCTGATGTTTTGTGAACATTTCAAAAGCATTTTTACATTTGTTGTAATATCTATACATTTTTTTTGAATTGTGTGAAAACCTTGCGGTAGGCACTTTGTATAACTAAATTCATACCAAAAACTCTCAAAAGGTGTTTCCAGCTCTCTTGTTGCACCTGGCGGTGGAAGCTATACTTTCATCACGGCAATGACAAGAGCTCCTTAGCTCTGCAGTATTCATTGCAATAGGAGCGGTTTGGCTTAGCCCCATATCTTGAATAATAAAGCACAAAAAGAAAAAAATTGAAAATTCACGACTGATGACACTCACAATTCAAAACTTACAACGAAATAATTGAAAACTCACAACTGATGTGTGTGGCCACATTTCGTCACTACTAAATGTCCAGCCGCTGAAAATAAAAAGTACGTCTTCAATCAAGCTCGTGAAAACGAAGAAAGATGATAAGACGCCAAGCCTGCCAAGGATAAGATGGGATCACGATGAGCTTCAAGTGGTTGTGTCGTTGAGATAGACTTATAGCAGCATTTGTTTAGTTGGTTGGAATGCTTGTGATAGATTTGCAGTTAAAAAAATTTATTCTGATTTAACTTAAAAAATTAGCTGGTCTTTGTTACTTATATGACCAGAAGTCGGAACTATTTTGCAACTATCGTTTATTCTCATTTAGAAATACTTTCGCAAACCATTTGTGCACGCATTTAAGTCAATAATAACTCACGCAATAACGATTTTAGTTTTTCATCTTCTTCATCTGTAATGACAAAAGTCTAAAAAAAAATCACACGAATTTTATGCAAGATTAAGGAGAAGGTTAAACTTAGCAAAACTGTACATGTAAGATTAAACTTCTTCCTCCAATTGCTGACTTAAGTTTTACAGCGTTTGTCCTTCTAGAATAATCGACAACACAGCCTACCACACTGTGCAAGTTTCGACATGAAACTTTGACAACTCATAGGTTAGAACTTTATCGTGGACTTTACAAGTTTCATGCTATTGTATCTAAGTGTGAAAGAAATTGGTGTTGCACTGGTGAGGCAATGAGTTTTCATTTCTGCCAAGGTTCTGTGTTATTGGACCAATGGAAAAGGCATTGGACTGCATTGTTTGTAGCAGAAATACTCTATACCAGCAATTCTGGCAAATCTGAAGCTGATCAGAATTTTAGTTAATCTGTATAGGAAAAGTTTTGGTAATCAATCATGAAAATATAAAAAACCCGAAAAGCGAAGATCAAAGTATTTTAGTCTTTTATGAATAATTTGAAACTAAATCTAAGAAAAAAAATAATAGGTATATGGAGGTCTAGAGCAACATTTTACAACCTTTTTAATGTTACAATCTTTGGGTCAGGAAAATTTACTGACTCTTAATATTTTCGCTGTCTTCTTGTTAAATATTTCCAACAAATACTACTTTTCCCGCAATCTGCTTATTTATTCACTGCCTGTTATCCTGTGCAGCATCAGATAAAATAAAATACGCAGCATCAGATAAAATATTTAAATAAACTGAGAAACCTAGCGCAGTTTAATATTTCATTCTCCGTATTGCCATTTGTAGCTGTGGGCCACACAAGTAATCGCTCATTCCCATTCATAACAGTTATCGATATGAGGCGATGTGGGAATTTAACAGAGATTTACCGACAGCAAACAAACGCCATAATCGCTACACTTCATTGTGATTGCGATGGTATCAAATATCACAAAAAAGGATGTTGTTTATAAAACATTCATCAAACCCTAAATCCTTTTTCTGCATTTCAATTACGCTTGCCGTATACCAACGTTGAGTGTGGGACTGCAGAGTGATTTATACCTGCCACACTATATATCACAGCTTGGCAACGGGTAGACGCCATCAACAAATATGTCGGGTAAGTCGAAAGCAAACACTCTTGCTTGTAACATGGCGACTTGAATTCATTTTGCTTATACAGCAGCATCAAATACTTTGAAAATGATCTTCAATTACTTCGTGCTTGACATGTGGTAGCAAAACTAATATGAAAACGAAATATACATTTTGCAAAGCTTACTGAATCATAGCTTTGAATTCATTCATTCACGCGTATGAGCTCATGCTCGGTTGCATGTCTTTCGTCAGACTGGGCCACCACGACGGGTAGACTGCTTGGCCCCACCATCTGTCTGCCACATAAAGACGGAGGCATCCCGTTAAGTGCCTTGCCCATGGACACAACAAGCAAGCTTGCCGGCTTGTTCTCCACACTATCCCTTATGTGCTGAGCGCCAAGCAGGGAAGCTGTGAATACCATTTTTTAAAGTCTTTTGGTATGACTCGACAAGGGAAATGAACCCCAAGTCTACCGACTGCGAAGCGGACGCTCTAACCACTACACCATCGCGCTGGTTATAGCTTTGAATGATCTGTCTTAACTCTTTATGGTCCAATTTTTTTCACAAAAACTTTTCCGACTGGTCCAAATTTTTTATTGGTTATATCTTTTCCTTTCCATGCTTTAATATGTATTTTAATGTTTTTATTTTGATTTGAGTAAAAGTTTTGGAAAAATCTGCGTATCTGCGCTTTGAACATCTTTGGGATGACGTTGGACTTGGTGCATCAACTGCAATACTTACGTCATTCCAGGGATGATGTTGGACTGAATTGCATAAATTTGCTTCTCATCCCAGGGATGACCTCGGACCGCAAAAAGCTAATTATTGTGGTTAAACAGCCTATTGATCGCCGGCCCTTGTTTTAATGTGAATTAAAAACCAACCGAGTGAGCGCGAGCAAGCTCGCTTGACTGCTTGAATAACTTTTATCATAAAAAAACCCAAAAACAATTTGGTATTATGGCAGCTCTCTTTGACGTAATCGTGACTGATTATGTGGTGTTGAGTTCCTTTGTGCGTTCGCGTTTTCTGTGGTCATTATTCAATAGAGAGCTGTCAGTTGCTAATGGAAATGGAAGCGCTGAAGTATTTATTTTTTGCTGTCCTGGCTAATGCGCTTCTACGTTTGAGCTACACCAGGGGTGGGCAACTTCTCCAGTCGGTGGGCCGGATTATTGCATAAACAGGTTCAATATCTTAATCACATATTTGATCACTAATGCAAGAAATAAAATAATAAATCGTGCTTAATGTAAAGTTTAAACTGTACAAAGAATATTTGTTTTGTTTTATTTGCCATATTTATCCTCCATTCACGAGAAAGCGAATTGTATCGCTATACTTTGGACGGGGAGTCCGCACTCGCTTGGGAGTTGCCTTTTTTGAGGTTTATGGGCCACCTATCTTCCACATAAAGGCGGGGGCATCCCGTTAAGTGCCTTGCCCAAGGACACAACAAGCGAACTTGCCGGCTTGTTCTCCACAACCTCCTTTAAATGCCGAGCGCCAAGCAGGGAAGCTGCGAATACCATTTTTTAAAGTCTTTTGGTATGACTCGACAAGGGGAATGAACCCCAGGTCTACCGAGAGCGAAGCGGACGCTCTAACCACTACGCCATCGCGTCGGTAAAGAATATAGAGAGCAAAAAGCACATAATGAATTTATCATTTTATTATAATGTACTAATTGTACTTCAATAGCTACTGAAGTCAATGAGACATTTGTGGTCGATCAAAGTTGTCAACAAATTGTTTCAACTCTGGCTGCATGTTTGACGTAGATATTCTCAGTAAAGACTGCAGATGGACATCAGTTAGATTGGAACGTAGCTTGATCTTATTAACGTTTATGTTCGAAAATGTTTGTTTACAAATGTATGTGGACCCAAACAGAACAAGTAGTTTCATGGCCATCTTTCTCAGGTTGGCAAACTTGATGCATTCAGTAATGCATAGAATTTGTCAATGCTTTCAGATTAGAATTTCTCTTTCAGGGTAGAGTCACACTGCAGATCAATCACTACCAGCTTGTACAGCATCCCGCGTTTTTCAAAGTCAGTTGTAAACGGTGATGACAGAATATTAAATTCAGTGTCGTAGTTGCAAGTGTTGCAAAGTGTGTTGTGATATTCTGACTGAGCTGGCGAGAAAGCAGTTTTAGCTTTACCCTGAATGCTTTCACTGTTGAGTACATTTTGTGAGCAAAAGTGCCCTTCCCTTGAAGTTTGGTGTTCAGTTCAATCATATGTTCAAAGAGATCGACTGCAAATGCCAAATCTGATAGCCATTCTAATTGTTTGAGTTGAGGATAATCTTTATCTTTCCCTTTAATCTCCAAAAATATTAAGATCTCTGCTTTTAGGTACCAGACACGTCTGAGAACTTTCCCCATACTCAACCAGCGTACAGCTGTATGATACGGAACATCACTGTAATCCGAGTTACAATCTTCCAGAAGCGTGATAAACTGTCTGTGATTTAGACCTCTCGCCCTAATGAAATTAACAATCTTTACAACTGGATCCACAACATGTTTCATGCCAAGCACCTTTTTACCCAACACTTCCTGGTGTATTAGCAATGTAGAAATATTAATTCCCTGGTGCAGTCGACATCTGCAACACGGTCACTTAGTCTCTTTAGTAGACCAACATTCTTTCCTGTCAATGATGGACAACCATCCGTAGTAACACTGACCATTTTCTGCCATGGTAATTCATTGTACGAAATGCATTTTCCACACATTCAAAAATGAAGGTTTTGGTTTTCTCAAAATGATAAAGTGTAGGAGAAGGCAAGCTACAGACCCACAAAAGTTAAAAAAAATTGTCAACGGTCGTTTTTTCGTTTTTTGTTGGTGGAAGCGGAAGCGGTGGAAGCGGAAGCGGAAGCGATAGGTGTGGAAGCGGAAGCGTTTGAAAAATAACCGCTTCCACATCCCTGTCGAGCATGCACTTTTAAAAAAAATCCCCCATCACTGAATGGTTTGCTGTGTTTAGCAATGGTTGCATGCGACTCTATAGCTGGCATGAGTGGAAGTTTTCTGGGCTAATTTGCCTTTTACGAATATATTCTGCTGCCTCGCAAGTTTTCTGTCCAATTCTGTTACTTTAGTTTGCCGTTCCACTACTGATAAATTATTGCCATAGTTTGCATGTTTCGTCGCATAATGACATCTAATGTTGTACTTTTTCAACACAACAAACATATTGCTTTATTGCCAACCTTTGCAAAAATACTTCGAAATCCGATCTTTGTTAAATGCTCAACACTCTCTGTCAACTTTACTTTTCTTGGGAAATTCCATGGTTAATAAAACTTAATATCAAATCTAATTTCTTTAAAATGTAAAAAATTGTAAATTCTAAACCTAAATTTAACACTAACTGATAACAGTCAAAGAATAACCAACACTAACAGTCACGTTGTCACACAGTTGTGGGAGATGTTTACAACATTCTCTGCTGTGACCTAATTTCCAGCAATCGCAGTGAAATAAAATGTAACATTTAAAATCGTGCCAGTGGAATGCAGTGTCTTACGCCAGTTGCCGCTCGTGTCTCGCACCGACAGTTCGGTGTCAGCACAGCGATTAGCAACTGTCAGGAATGAGGCCTCGGGCCACATTAGAGGGTATGGTTGGATGCAGTCTGCGGGCCGGTCAAAATCCTTCAGGGGCCGGACCCGGCCCGCGGGCCATATGTTGCCCATGCCTGAGCTGCACGAATATTACTCTAGCAGGCTAAGAACTTTACGGCTACCGGCAAGGTCTATGTAGACCGTAGTAAAATCTTCATGTTTTATTTTCCTCTCGACCCCACGACAAATGTAATGAAAAACCTTACTCACAACAGGCTACCTTACACAACAAAGCAATTATGACTGGTATCAAGGCCTATACGGCTAGGTCAACCAGTATTCTAGTAAAGTCTTCACGCATACATAAAGACTACGTCAATACTAGAAACGGCTGCTGTAACAACAAGTATCTATCAACACCGCGTTGAACCTTTCTCTTGCTACTTTTACATTTTTCGTCTCAAATGAAATATTTGAAAAAATTAAAGTTAAAATAAAGAAAAACACCCGGGTTGAATGTATCAGTTCCTACTGGGTCGCAAATAAACAATCTCGGCATGATTGAGGGTGGCGACGTCAATGCTTTCCCAAAACTAGATTTATTTCTCACGAAAACAACAACAGTGTAAGTAAATTTGCAGAAACCGCATTTAACTATCTGATTCTTAAATTCAATTTTAAAGATACAGCAACGGACTTTTCCCAAAGAGTTGCTCTTTACCTGCAAACAACCAAACACCTCTTACTTGATTCAAGACAAACTTAACCCAGGTGCGAAGTAGAACCGAGATCCTTTTCTCGTGAAATCTTTTTGTTGTTTTGAGTGAGATTGTGAGGTCATCGAGTTTTATCGCATTTCGCGGAGCACCAGTAGCTATCCAATTCAAATCTCGAGTCGAGCTGTCCGGAAAGTAGTCAATATATTGCCACGGTTGATAGATTGTTGCCAACAAAATAATTGACAAGACGCTACACACCACAGCGGCTGCAAACACAAGCCTACACTTCATTACTGCAATCAAACTTCTTTGAATAACTAGAAAACGATAACATACTGTATTTCATGGGACATATAAATACGATATACATGTAGATATTTATTCGGAAACTCCAAATAAAAATCTGTATGATGTAATAATAGACACAAGAGAAGATTACTACTAAACTTCTAATTATGAGAAGTCATAGGTATTCAGGCTTTTGAAATCATGATTTGTTTGAGCTATATTTGCCCATTGTGTTTTATACAATGTAGACTGTTTCTTTTTGGCGTTAAATGCTTAGTATGACTCAGTACATTGGATCAGCAACAACCTAGGTGTTGGGCTGTCCATAAAAAGGTGGATAAAAAATTTAAAAAAAATTGGCCCCCTTTTCTATCTTCTCCAAAAAATGTCCGCAAAGTATCAACACCTACTTCCGCTGGCCCGTGCGGACAATAAAATTGGTATTTTGCGAAGTGTAAGTAGAAACGTTATCGGACTTCTTATTGACTGATATAAGTCTTTAAAAATTTTTTATTCCTTAAATTGTGTGATAGAATCTCCTCTCTCCTTACACACAACTACTCGCTATTTACAACCTTCCCCCCCTTAACAGCTGAAGTTTTTTCTAGAAAACACCTTGCTGGAAATTATGATCTGTTTGATTTTGAAAGTTTTGCACCGTTGAAGACTATTGCAAACTTTATTCCAACGTTTATAATTCAAAATGGTAGGACTCAAAATAATCCCATAATAACTCCAGTGCATTAAATAAACGCCTCTTTGTTTAGCAAGCAAAACAAATCATTTTAACAGATAAAGCTTTCACGGAAATTAATTAACCATTGAAACAGGAGGTTGCTAAGCTTTTTTAAGATATAAACCCCAAAAACAATTATATCGAAGTTTTCGAATGGCATTATTCCACTTAAATATGTGATAATAAGCGAATGATTTCTTTCAGGGGTGTAGCCAGTATTTTAAGTGGGAGGGGGAGCATGGTTTACTTAATATTTACTCGAATTTAGGTAAATAGCCAAACTTTTTGCTTATTCTCCGGGTTACATCTTTGAAAGTGTGATATGAGCTCACAATCGTTTAGCTGTGATACCAGCATTTTACCTAAGTTTATTTTACAAATGCGGCTGAGCTAAACACCATTCAGCTCTTACAACTCTTTCTCTGCCAATACAATACCTCAATAATTTTTTCAACAAGAAATTAAAGTGATTATTTGTTAATGCGGTTTTTCAACACTTCGTCACTGTAATGGTTGTCTGATCATGACAGATTGATTATTTTACGATTTCTTATTTAAATCTCCACATTACTCTTACTCAGTAGAGCATATTCTGAGGAGGTCGGAGATACATTCCCAATAATATTACAGAGGAGATTATCTGCCCTAATAATTCAAGAGAGGGTATTTTTGGAGATCAAATTATATTGGAAAGGATCTTTCTATTGGAGCTCAAATAGTAATTAAAGAGCTTTTTTGCTAATTTTCATGATGAAGACCTTGAGTGTCCAGTTTTGAACGGTGGTTTGGTTACATCGTCTTTACTCTTCCCTTCCTCGAAACAGTTTATAAATTTAACTCAACCGTACTTGTAACGGACCACCAAGCATAGGATCTTTAAATGTCATTTTTAAAGTTTTTGACAAAACTCGGAAAGAGTTTTCAAGTAGGCTACATTCACTTCTTCCTAGCCGAAAAAATGAACTTTTCAACTAATTGAACTGTTCAGTGTTCTACTCGTAATTACTTGCTTTAGTTCCTGATCACTGGGTGATCGACAAAACATCAATGTGAAGCAAACTCGCCCATTGTTTAACAACTGACTGCATCGATCAAGCAATCAACATCAAGTTTTGTTTGACCCTATCACGTTGTTCCGCCAATCGCCATTTAGTTTTCCTCAGCGATTTGACTTCATAAAGCGTAGTCGCTTGAGAATGTGACGTAAAGACTTTATAAGCAATTTTCCACAAAATTTATTAATATCGTGAGAAAGAAATTAAGTGATCTCGTGTTGTATTGTTAATAGTTTAAGTAAATATAGCTTCAGATTAGACAGTCAGAGCGCACCGAACAATTAGCTCCCCACTGAGAAGTAGCTGACGGTTATAACCGGGCTTCCTGCGGACTAGTTCTAAAGCCTTTTTTGTTTGTATTGTCTTTCTGTGTTTTTTGCCCTGGGGTTAAATAAGGCCACATGTTTGACTCATATACAGTATGTGACAGGCGCATCTGCTCATATATATCTACTTGACCACGTGTATTTTCACCATTCTTTGTCAAAACGTGAACGAGGCGAAACGAGTAGTGAATTGTCGTTTCAATCTGATTATGCTTCGGATTTCTGTTAGGAACTGCGTGTTGGTTCATCTGTTTGATCGTTGTTAAGGCTGTTGGCAGTTTTTATTGCTGTGAATTTTCGTTCAGCGCACGCTGGGCCGAGATGTGTATATTTGTAAATAAAATAGCAAGAAAACTTCAACCGTTTCCTGTTTTTGTTTGACGAAGCAGAAAGGATCCGTAGTGCTAATATTACCAGCCCTACAAAACAACTCGACTGGTCCAGTGCTAACCAACGACGTACGCTTGGCGCGGGAATCAAAGAGTTGAAACCTGGTGTTGCCGCACGACACGTGCGAGCTTTTTCCAACGTCTAGTGTGCGACAGAAACAAATCCCGCCAATGCACAACTCCAGCCCAAAATATGAAAGCACTGACAAAAAATAACATATTCATTTGCATTACCTATAACAAACGTTGAACAAAAAAGCGACTTGAAAAGAGCACGTTAAAATGTTAAAACAGCTGCCGAAAGAAAAAATTAATATATTAGTAGCATGAAAGAAAATATTAGGACAAGAAGAGTATACAGTATATCAAGAATACTGGGACCTTAAAGCAACTTTCAGAAAATCAGCTTAAAATGCCAGCACCTAAAATTTAGTTTAGTCAGTGGCAATGCAGGAAGACAAACGCTGGAAATAGAACAATCACAAATTTTGGAAACGTTAAAAACACTCATTGAATCGCTTTGATTTCTGCTAATGATCGCTCAAGATCGGCTGCAAACAGTGAAAGCCCTAGATGACTCTACAAAAAGGAGGAAGAAGTTAAGTTTTTTTTGTTATCCAGGAGTGTTCTCTATTGTCGGCTATTTCAAAGCATCAAATTACTTAAAGAAATATGACAGGTCAAGACGGTGAGTTTTCCTATAACAAGTTTGGCAAAACTATTACTTCGAACCAGGGATGTGGAAGCGGTTATTTTTCAAACGCTTCCGCTTCCACATCCCTGCTTCGAACACAACATATCAAACGATCTTTTATAACATTCCTTACTGATAGCTTTTTATTTTTATACAGGTTCCTGAGGACATACGTAAATCCCAGTACAAACTTTGACCAAACTACCGCAATTGTGCTTTTGTTTTTCTACTACAAATTTCACTAAGAATATCACTGAATGAATAGCGAAGCTGCTGAAAAAATACTCATCAATTTATGATAAATTATGATAGATAGATAAATAGATTTGTAATTTTCTATGTAGCAGGTACAAATACCAGACAATGACTTCGTAAAGACTCCTCAACACAAACTGATTCTGAATGTATGCAAAAACCAAACTATTTCTAAAAGAGGTGTAGCACATAGTGGACCAACATACATTGCCATCACTTAAGCTTTCTTCAAGAAGTACGAGACTTTTATGTATTAGATAGATCAAGAAACACCAAGCCCTTTCATCAAACAATGATTTTGAAGTAATGTCATCATATCTTAACATAATAAGCAGCGTTTAACTTTACAGCTGTATTATCACTATCAAAGGATGGGGTTGACATAAACTTTATAATGCGTCACATGGGACGAGGGGGTTCAAAAATGGATAAAAACGCGTTATATGATTTTTAGTGGTTCCTTAGCGTATGAAGTTAGGTAATGTATCAATAAAGAATAATTTTTGTGGGTAATCAAAGTATTTAACTTAAACCCATCTGGCTTGCTCTGCCTTCCAATGTACATTGATTCATCATCAGGATTGTAGTTGTTCAATATACTTGTCAACGTCTGTGTGTTTACATATATGTCATCATGGAAATGGCACCACCAACTAATGAAAACAAGCGTTGATTTTGAAGTCTACTTTTTCAACCGAACGTTATCAAGTCATACGTTGATCTACCTACACTAGTTTTGACTCTTATTAGGAGTTTGTTTAGAGTAAGTTGTAAAAAAGTTGAGTGTATAAAGGGAAAACGTAAAATTTAAGTTGTTCACATAGCAATTGTCAAGCGTAAAGGGAAGTGTATACTTGCCAATTTTTTAGTTTTCACCGTTTTGGATGAATTCAAAATAATTCTTATACAAGTTGAAATATTTCAAATTTGCTTTCGACGTTTTGCACTTAGAAAACAAAAGCAGTCATTGTTGGAACATATGCTGCGATTTGTTGCAGTCAGATATTATAGATTACAGTCGAAATTATGTTTGATTAATCACTTGCAAGTGACAGGTATAAACAGTTTCAAGAAGAAAGCCAAATTTCTAGCTTTTTGGCTTAGCCAACGTTCCCAAGAAAAGGGCTAACCAAATTTGCGGGTGAACAACAACCAGTGAGGAGTTAAAAGTTGTAGCGTAAGCAAAGTGTTTAATTTGTGAAAAATTGCTCAATTTCTGTTGTTGGAAAACACCTCAGCTGTGTTGATTGGGCTTTTAGACGCGTATAGAATAAAATGTAGTGTCAACCACAGTTTTTACTATATTACAAAAAGCTTACTTAGAAACTGAAATTCTTTTTTTATTAGATTTTTTTCAGAGAGTCTTTTATAGATTTTTTTCTAAGAAAATCATTTGCAATTCTGTTACGTTTTTCATATTTTTAGCTAATTTTTTAAATTTCCGGAAAAAGTCTGACAATATGCGGGAAAGACTAAAAAATCCCGAGGGAACTTTAGCTCTCAAAAGCTTAAGCTTCCCTCACCTCCGATTTCACGCCTATGGCCATGGCTGGTTTGCGCGTATTACACATTAGCGCCAAACCTGTGAACAGTGAAGGCATTTATGTGACAAGAAGTTTGAGAGTAGGGAAACGATAAGCGGCAGATGAAACTACAACGTTCTAAAGCGCATTGTGCTAATACTTCTCAGGCTAAACACGTGGTTTGTGTAAAGTCAAAAAGAATAATAAAACTTGAGCCATTACCACATCTAGCGGCAAAAAATAATTCTCACCGCGTTTCGCGCTCCATATGGGTGTCAAATTCTTTTGAAGTTTTGCAACATCAGTCAAGTCAAAAACAAAAAAAGGCTTAAATTTCTAATCGAAAAGTTTAAATGTTGAATTTATATTGCACAGGTCGGTTTTTTCGACGTTGTAGGCAATGCAAAACTTTCACAGTTTTTCATGAAACAAGGCAAGATTTGAGCTGCTTCGATGTACCGGAAGTCTGCATTGTCAGCCCAATACTGCCGGTGGAGTCAGGCGATAGGCGGAGAAACCGAATATGAAAAACACAACGTGTCTTACATGTAGTAATGCAAGAGGCTAGCGATGCACTTAGCAAAACTGCAGACAGTGACACTGTTTTGACCTATCAGGTCTCTTCAGTGCAGTTGGTGACCGACAAGAAGCTGGAGGCTTTTAATAAAGCATAGCTTAGACCGCCACACTTGCAGGATCTATACTAAATCCACTTGGTGGATGGTCTGTCAGTACTCTGCGAAGCCGTATCACTCGTGAATGAGTGGCGGTTGTCGCAGGTGCACTAAGTCTAACAACTGTTAGAACAATAGTGCTGTAGCGTGTCGCGCCTCGCACTTCATCGAGCTGCCATGCCAAACATCTTTTTGTCTTTTTTTATTTTATTTTTTATTAGTTTGCTTTCAGTGGCTTAGCACCTTGCTCCCACTGATGTGTGTGATTCTAGTTGTTTACTGCAAGAGCTGTGTTTGCTAATTTGCAACTTCGTGCGTCCCCAGTTTGACGCCCAGCTCGCGCACCTTTGCTGTTTTACCCTATGATTTTGCTGATGAACTAATGTTAACTGACGAAGTATCTACCGTCAGGTTTGTAGCCGCTTGGCTATCTCCGTTTCAAGTATATCGTGCTCCTATAGTCCGCACGCCTGGCGATGTAACCTCACGCCAGGAATCTAGCCTGCATGGCTTTCCGGCAACCTAGCAGTGATATTGCAACGCGTATTGTTTATTGTTATTGTATGCGTCTAAAATCACACACATTTATTTTTCTTTTTTTATTAGGGCTAGATTATGTATATTTTTGTCTTCTCTTGGTAGCTCGGTGATCGGCTTGCCTTTCCCGCCATTAGGTTGTTTATCTGTTATTTTTTTTGTTAATGTGACGTGTGCAGTGCCCTGTTTACATAGACGTGTGCAGCGGCCTAATTCCTGGTGTCGCGTGCAGATTTTGTTACCGACCATGTGGTCGGAGATATTGTGCTCTCTTTCTTCGTCGATCGCCGTGGCGGACGGACGTGTTCTGGTTGTCTGTCATGTTTCTCGTACGTTGTTGATCGTCGTGGCAGAAGGACGTGATTTTTGATTATCTGCCACAGCTTGCGCGAATTGATGGAATAAAATATTGCTGTAGTGCTTTCTTCCTTGTGACTGCCATATAGTTCCCAGCAATTGGGATTCAGTCAGCACGTTATTGCTCGAAGGATCTTATTTCCTACAGTGCTGTCACAGCCTAGTGGTCACAAGGTCTTACATGTAGTAATGCAAGAGGCTAGCGATGCACTTAGCAAAACTGCAGACGTGTCTTTTTCAACAGCTTAAAAGCGTTGCGCTTTTTTTCAAGAGTATCACAATATAAAACACCAGCTAACGTGAAATCCGCGATCCTTTTTTTTGCCAAGAGCTCTTATTTTAAGACTGGTGGTTTCAGGCTGGTTTAAGGCAGGTTGAAGACTGGTTGAAAGCTGGTTTAAAGCTAGTACTTCAAATCACAGTTGGTCTGAGGGTTCAAATTACAGTTGGTCTGTGCAGCAAATTTTAACAAAGATATCTCCAGCTCGCTTAGTCCACCTGGCAATAAAGAGTTGAAAACGTAACTTTCAATACGGAACTGCAAAGTGCTCACCACGTTCGCATCAATCACTATAGTTGTAGCCGTGTAGCTCAGCACAGTGCTGCTAGAAGCTTGCTACCTCAACAGCAATCACTAAACACTGAACAAATGGCTGCGAAGACCTCACCATTTCTGCAGCAATGATTATAGCAGTAACCGTTTGCCCTCAAAAGTCAGCAGGATGCTACCGGAAACTCGCTAGCTCCATATAGGTCATCACAATAATAGCCGTGTCACTTAGCGTGGTACCGCCTGGCTTCTTCAGGTGCAGCAATCATTACAGTTGCGGGCGCATAGCTCAGCACGGTACTATCAGGAGTGCGACTGTCATTAGAGTGCATTTGCGAATTCGTATCTTATGGACTCAATGCTTTCAATAATATGTAGAGAAAAGAAAGAGAAACTTACCGACGATGTGCTCGGCCACACTTCGTCACTACTAAATGTCCAGCCACTAAAACTAAAAGTAAAGCCTAATTTAAATCAAGCTCGTGAAAACAAAGAAAAACAATAATATACTAAGCTTGTCAAAGGTGAAACGTGAATTCACTCTCAGATAGTTTTTGCTTTGTTGCGTAAATAAGAAAGTACACCTTCTTAGCCATTTGCACTATGCATGATAGACTTGAAGCGCCCCTACTGAGCGGTTAATTCCGATACGAGTAAAAAAGTAAAATATAAATTGCTCCGCGTAGGCTATTATTGTTGCGAATAAAAAATGAAGTTATGTAACAGCCATGGTAACCAGAGTCATATTATTGTTGAGACCTATGAGGCCTCGGGCTCAAGGCCGCAATGAGCAAGAAGCTCCACAAACCAAGGTACAAACATCACATCAGAAATCAAGCACGAAATTTTAAGGTAAGCGTCATCCCCGCTAAGCAATCTTTTGGATCCTAGCTCAATGGCAAAAGTCAGAGAGATGCTTTGTGTAGAAGAATTTTTCTTCTAGGAAACTGCACCAAAGTTCAGTTTTAACTTGAGACACGATTAGCCAGTAATTTTATGCATTATACATCTGCAACTTTCGTCTGTAGCGCCATATGGCAGCATTGTCACTAGCCAAGTGGATTTTTTTCATCTAGTCAAGCGTATGATGTCATAAGGGGCTGTTCACAAATCATATGACACTTTTTAGCTCATTTTTAATCCTGTCTCCCACGCTCCCAATGTGGCACATTATTTAAAAAAAGTGCTCAAGAAAACTTTAATAGTAAGGATTCCTCACAAAAGCTTGTTTAATTAAACAACTGAAAACTAAAGTAAAATAGAAAACTTTACTTAAAAATGATTACCAACATCATACGGTACCATACAGCAATTTGTTACATCATGTCAATAACCTACGATCGGTTTCAATCTTATTGGGTTTCACCAGACGGATGCAAAAGACACTCCACAATAAAGATGTTAAAGTAAGAACAAATTTGTCATTGGGTGCAAAACAAGATGCAATACAAAACGATATGATATAACAATACCTATATCAAGGGGGTCTCATTTAAGGAAACATACACATGACATGGACAACAAGTCACATCGGTAGGCGGAGGTATTGAGACTTAATCATTGTGGATTGTTATTGAGGAGTGTAGGATTATTATTGTGACTTCATCATTTCACAAATTATAGAAGTTGCTAGTTCTAGATAGCAATTATTCAAGCAATCTCCTATTAAGAGGGATCTGCCTCCAGCCCACACTAGAAAAAAAAATTTTGCTTAAAAATAACCACCAACATTATACTTTACTGTTCAGCAACCTATTACATCATATCAACAACCCTCAACCGGTTTTGACCTTATTGAGTTTCATCAGGCGGGTGTAATTGAAAACAATAATTTTTTTAAGTGTAATAGCAAGTTATACATATTACGGTATCTCATATCTCCTTCCCATACAACACCAACATGACGATTTTGTTTCTTCCACTCCCCTTTTAGAGGCATTAAATGATATTTCAATAGACCCTAATTATGAGTACCCATAATCAAAATCTTTCATATCGTTTAGCTCTTGTTTGTTAAGCAGACATGCATTTTATTTTTTTTCTCAATCGCTTCAAAAATGTTCTGTTTTTCTACAATGTTTAGTGACGTCATAAGCTGTTGGGTACCATTATAGTGAAAGCAGCTGGTTACAGTTGTACTCATTAACAACCTTCATTTGCAAGGCAAAATTTTTAGTAAAGCCGATTACTAATATGTTGAATGTTGAAAAAAAGGTGATATTGCAGCACTAACAAGACGGTGTAGATCTGTTTAATTTTTGATAATGCAATGCCACAAGTGAAAACTATTACAATTAAATTGTAAATGGACACCAGCTTTGGGTGCCATGTCGCGTGCTCACATGACTAATCTTAACTCTTGGGATGTATTGATCACGTGTAGCAAAGTGGGACCAAATTCAGCGTTTTGATGACATATTTTGGAGGATCCAAAAAAAATTGTCGGCCTCTTTAGCAAAAATTTTGGTCGGTTAGTTATTTGCTAAAAATATTAGCTGAACTATTGGCGCTGAACTCCGTGTTAGCCCGCCCTCTTTTGGCTGCGATTATACTGGGACCTCGAAACACACACGCCCTGCAAGAGGCTCTGGTTTATATCAATAGGCCCAAAAACCAAGAAAAACTCATAAGCAAAAAAACTATTAATTAATAGCTTATTCCTGTACATACATCAATGACATTGTCGGTTTCACACAACTTGGAATTTGTTTCCTCATGCAGTTTGTGCCATCAATGGAAAAAACATGTGAAATTATTAGTCGTTTGCAAGCGCCTTCTCAATATAAGAATGTAAAGTTGGTGATTGTGGCATACTTTGCGAAATTCAAAGACCAAGAAAAAATTATGCAAAAAAAATGTGTCATCCGGTGTAAAATTGCATCTCCGGAAGGAAAATCTTTGCTTGAAAAAATTGGTTTATTGGCCTATCAGGATCGGATTCCAGACGTTTGCGAGGTGGCATGGCCCTTTTGTTCTGTTCCGGGTACAATACACATAGGCTATCCAAGGAACTTGATGTCACAAATATTGGTACGAGAGATGTTGCACCAAGTCATGCAATAGGTTTACTACTAAATAACTTATTTATTTAACTATTATGGCTCTCATCCCAAATTTGGTTTTGTGCCCCTGAACTTATTGAAAGCAACGGATAGAAGTTTGTGAAAAGCCTGTATTAATACCAGAAAGATCTGTCTTAATTCAAAAGTACGATGATTGCAATTAGGGTCATGGGGGGCTGCTGTTCATACTTACAAGAGTAAGTGAATAGGTTTACTACTGAAATAGGCATACTACTGAATGACTCATTTCTCTTACTCTTGTGGCTCTCATCCCAGTTTTATCTTATTGCTCTTAAACTTGGATCGAAGTTTGTAAAAAGATAAGGTATTTATCACAAGGCCAAGCTTAATTCAAGAGTACCATAATTGCGATTGGGGTTGCAAGAGCGATGCTCCGATCTGAAACAACTTTTTGTTACTGCTTACAGATATATTGTTTAGGTAAAGTCGGCTTGACCGATGTTTTTAAACCGAAACAACTGACAAGTAGGCGTGATGCCCAGGCCGATAGAACTGACTAGTAAAAAATAATACAAAACATTTTAAGAAGATTGTTAAAACTTGGAAACTTTAAAGTAGATCTTAACGGTGCTCCAATGCTTACAGTTTTTGTGCTGTTGTAAGAATCTGTAGGAAAAAATACCATACAAAAAAGTCTGTGCAGTTGGGAGAGTTTTGCCTATGTGTGTGTAAGTGTGTTCGCTTGAACACCTCCAAAATTTCTGAGTGTGCAACCATCAAACTCACCACGATTAATCACTGGTTCGGGATGAGTGTAGTAAAGGCGTTTGAGAGGTTGCAATAAAGTGATGACCAAAGATTTTGGTTTTTGATTACCATTTATTGACGTAAGAAAACGGTTTTTTTCTCAAACAAAACCTATTTTTAACTTAATAACTTGCAATAGTTTTGCTTCTTTCCAGTGTAGCATGACGTCAAAATTGACGCTTGATTGAAAAATTTGCTTTTTGTGATTTCTCAAAAAATGATGACAGTAGGAACACGGTCAAAAGCTTGTTTGGGAAATATTAAGAAGCTGCTTTTGATGAAGAAAATTTCACAACAATTTAAGCTTATTTGATAAAGAAAGTAGCAATTCTTTCTGAAGAAGCTTTAATTTTAAGCATTCTTTTGTTTTTTTTTGATGCTTCAAAACAATTCTGTGACGACATAGTGTTGTCTGTTACAATTTTAGTGAGAACAGCAACAGGTAACAGCTGGATTTATGAACAAATTTTATTATGAAAGTGCTTTTTATGATGTTTTTACTAGCGAAAAAAATATATTTCTGTTAAAGTGTATTCGAAGTTCATTGCTCAATTATTAACTTTATAGCTGTTGATCGGTTAAACGGTGCGTTGTTTGTTATAGTAATAGTTTAATTTATCAGTTTTGACGCACACACAAATTTTAAATTAGTGTACCTTCCTGCACTAAGTGAAAGAAATCGATTAATATTTATAACTAATAGGCAGTTTGTAAGTAAGACAAATCTTGATCAAAAACAGGAAGGTCCGGGTTAGGAGCAAAGCTAAATGTAATAAAATTCCAAGTTCAAGAAAAAATAAATCAAACTATAAGACATCAATTAGTAAAATTAAGCCTAAAGGGAATATTTTTGCTTGAAAAAGTCGTAATGGCGCACTGGAATAAGATGAGTGAATTTGGGGAACGCATGGCACCTTTTCTCGCTATGGCAGAACCAAGGATATCAGCGCAGCCAAAGAGTAAATATCACAAATTTATACTACGACATATAAAGCAGAGTTTTATGTGTGCTTTTGTTCATTTGTTCGCCTTACCTTATCCGAAACTGCTGGGCGTATAATCATGAAACTAGGCACGGTTAATCACCACACCGTGGCGAGTGTCGCAAGGGAGTTGGGGTCGTTGTGATGACATCACAGCCAATTATTTTTGTTAGTTTTGGATTTCTTGACGGAGAAAAACGGTTGTTTGCTCAAGCAAAAGCCAGCCGGACTTATTAATTTACAAAAAACTTCATTTTTGGGGAGTCTAGAATTAAGTCACAATCAACAGTTGATTGCATATTATCTTATTTGTGATTTCTCAAAAAATGCTGATTGTAGAAACACGATTAAATGCTTTTTTAGGAGATATTAATAACGTGCTTTCGATAAAATCAACTCTACAACAATTAAAGCTTGTCTCACGATACAGCTAGCATTTCTTTATTTAAGCATTATAAGTCTTCTAAGCATGCTTTTGTCTTTCTCGCTTGCACGCTTACAACTTTCTCTACGATGTTATAATATGTCTGATACGATCAACAGAGTCTTTCGCTATCGCAGATCATAAAATGAAGTTGTTTTAAAAAATTCCAACATTTTTACAAATTCAGTTTACTCAATAACTGATTTATGACCTCATTTTTCAACCGATTTTCGCAAGTATTTTCACAAATTAAAAGGTATTTCAAGGCAATTTTGATAATAATATACAGTATAACATGTATTGCAACTTTTTACCCCTCTCAAAACGTGGCAATCTGAGTAAAAACAGGTAACTTTGACACAAAAACGTTATAATGAGGTATTAACAATTAGTGTTCTTTGAAAGCTTAGGAAATTATCTTTCCAGCAGTATGTAACTCTAATTACTCGTAGTTTGGGCTAAAGATTAGTTTATAGTGGCTGATCAACTATTGATTGACATGCATGATTTTCCATTTTTAATAGAATAATTTTCCTACTACATCTAACAAGCTTACAATTTTTACAAAAATCTAGTTCTGTGGTACACTTTGACGACTTTTTCTCACAAGCATGGCTCTTTGGCATTATCTTTCTAAATTTTTTAAAAAGATTTATCAAAAAACTAAGTCTCCAGACATTTTTGAAATGCAGCCTATCGGTTAAAACACTCATAATGTTGGTGCCTGCATTTTACACAAATGCAATTTCTACAAAAATCAAGTCCTTTGATTCATTTTGACTCTTTTCATTGACAGCATGGTCCTTTGGCATTATCCATCAAAATTTTCAAAACGATTCATCAAAAATCAAGTCTCTAAAAATTTCAATAACTAGCCAACTCCAAGCAAAACATTGTGTGATCCCCTTAAAAAAAGAGAAGGGGCTAAAGACGGTTCTGTTTCCTCTTGTGCAACAAAATTTTAGTTTCGATCTACCTATCATTTAAAGGTTAAAAAATTTTCCTTTTCAATTGGGTGAGGCTGGTGTAGCCAGCTGATTGATATTTTTAACCTCGACATTATTAATGAGGGCCATGCTATTACAGCAATTTAACTGTGAGTGCTTCACTTCGAGTTAGTTTGCTTTTTTGCATGGATAAGTTTCTGCCAGGACCAAGTAGCATGCGAGCAGTAAAAGGCGTTAGCTCATGCGAATACGTCTACAGTTGCAAAAAAGTTGTAAGAAATGGCACTAATATTTGATGGTTTAATCTTGAATGTACATATAAATTATCTTGGCGTCCTTTCACAACATTGATTTGCTTTCAAGCACTTGCTCAATTTATCGGATAAAAGTCTGTTTCACTTAAGAATGCCTATGGTGATAACAGGGCAAATAAGATGTTGACAAGGAAATCCAAAAAACAAAGAAAAAATCAAAAACAACGTCTCTGTGTGAAATCGCACCTCATTAAAAATATTTTTACTACTTTGCTTCAACCCAAACAATTGGGGAAAAGCAAGGACTCTTTCAATTCCCCTGGACACGCCAAGCAGGGGGAAAAGAACATGCAACGTAACGCGTAGTCATCAGCGACTTGAGAAAGTTTAAGGGGCAGTCAAAAGAACATGCCAGTGTGAAGTCGCACGACATGGTAGACATTTTTGCTATTTTGATTCAAAATAGCTTAATATTAGATATGTGTTCCCAACTTCCAAACCAAGGGAAAGGCAAGGTCTCTTGAGTTTACATAAGCAATGAGCAGAGCACATAGACATAAGGCGCAGCCAGGACCTTGATACAAAGAAATTTTTTAGGAAAAGGATCGCATCAAGTCGTGAAAATGTTATGTACAGAAAAACTTTTCGTTACTGTTCACGCAATTCCCGATCGGTGAAACTGGTCTAGCTGGCTGAACTGACATGCTCAATACTGACGTTACTGATGGGAGTCTTGGGGGCGACACCAACATATATAGGCTATTATAAAGCAAGAATTTTTTTGCTGATATGCTGCTTGTTAAGGTATCTATATCTATATCTGTATTACAAAGAATGGTAATATAATCTTAAGTTTAAGGGAAAATCACAATAAAACCGTAAACCTAACACTTGGTAAAGCTAAATTTAGAGAGAGTATTTTATATGAAAATAACTGGGCCTGATAGGCGCCTACTATAATATAGTAAATGACTTTGGGCTAAGGCATAGCCTTCTTTGTCACTATGCCGGAAACATGGCAAATAAGGCAGCCAAACAATGTAATATCACGTGTATAAATACGAACGGGGGCTGCACCACATCTTAAAAAGGCTTACCACTAAATAGTACATTTCTGTGAAAACAACTACCATTTTGTCGCCACCTTCCTTATTGACTTTGCTTTAAACATCCCCCCGTTAAGCTTTTGAAAAGTAATCAAGATAAGTTGTGACAACATTCTTATATTCGTGAGTATTACCAGATTTAGTGAAGAAAATAATATAGTTACTATTTCGTGACAGGACTTATGGAAATGCATAAAAAGCATTTACTTTTTATCACTGTTTACACAAGAGCCCGATAGCTAAACCAAAATACTTAACCTCGACGTTATTGATGGGGGCTCTGCGAGCGACGCTGGCAGACCCGGCTGGTAATTATACAAAAATTTGCGCGTATTAGTTATCTTATGTGAGCAAAACATTACTGCGTGGTTTATCAAAATTTGGCTGCTTAAAATTTAAATCAATCATCAGTTTGACAATTATGTTATAGGCAGTTAAATTTGTGACGTGGCTTTTGTGAATTTGTGACGTAACTTTTTTTCAGTGTATTGAGCTCTTTTTAAAGCTTTTGAAAAGTTTTAATATATCTTGAACAGAATATTATTGACTAGATGAAATCAAGTTATAAGTGCCCTTTGCAAAATTTCTTTCAAATTTGTGCCGTAGTAACAGACGTTACTTCAAAACAAAGTTTGCATAATTTGTCAACGACGAAAAGGCTTCCAATCAATTAGGTTGTCTATGGTTTTTACCAATTTGTTCTGAAAAAAATTTGAGCAAGCACTTCTAACATAAGGCAGTAACAACTTAGGCAATAAGGACTTTAGCTTGTTATCGTAGGCATCCGTGATGTTGAAAGTTTGAAAAATGCATCGATTTTAAGACACATTATATTTACGGAAAGAAGATTGAACTGCATCTCTCCCCAGCTTATGGTTTTAGTTCTACTGACAATACAACCCACCAGAAACTGCCAATTTGTGATAAAACTTCACCCATTTTTGTTCAAAATTCCTCCATGAAAGAATTTCTAAATTCTATTATCAATTATCTGGGTATGAATAGCGTAAGTTGTATCAGGTATGTTGTGAGTTTAATTTCAGCCTGGCTGCTGCTCTGTAGTGGCCTGTGCAGTCTCTTTCTGGCAATATTTTCTTGGTTTGTTTCAGGGTTTGAAGTAAAAATGCATTGTACCAGCAGTATCAATTACTCCACAGACAGCAGTATTGGTTACTGCACAGATGGCATGAACAAAATTATTTTAGTAGGAATGTGGCAAAGTGGTAGATTAAAAGTATTGCAGATGAGTGTTTTTACTTTCTTATTTACTGATATCAAGTTAGCAGAATGTAAATTTTGTAAATTTTCAACAGCAACGATTTTTGGGCAAAAGAGAAAATTTTAATCATGATTGCATGTATTTGCTGGAGGGAGTAGATCGCAAACTTTTTCATGTTGCCATCGCAAGTTCATTGTATGAACGAATACTTGAAACATCTTTCACTATAGACAACAATCTTAGCACAGGTGACCCGACGTCATCAGAGACTTTCTGAATTCTCTTGCGACAGATATATCAGTAATTATGGAAGATCTGTTGGATTCTAAAAGCAGTTTCTTGCAAACATCTGCAAGAATAAGCAGTGCGACTTTTTTGTGTTTATCAAAAACACTCAGTAGTCTTTACAGCAGTGATTTTTAAAATCAAAGGCATATCACTTGTTTTTCAACGCTCTCGCAATACATTGCTGAATTGTGGTAAATAGTGGGCCAGAGAAATATATACATGAAATGATTATTATGAAGGGAGGATGCATATGTCGCAGTCCGTTCTTTTGAAGCAAAAAATCAGGGACGCAGTGGAATGGAATTCAATGGTTGGCTGAAGCTCTTTTCTTGTTGACCATCTAAGCGGATTATAGTTGGTACGACGCTCTAATCATTGTGGAGGGACGGATTTTCTTTTGGTTAAAAATCTTTATCCTTTTTTTACCCTCCATATTACTCACATGCAGTAGTTAAATTTATGTTTAGCAGAAGACTTGGTTTCTGGAAAATAAGTTTGACAACTTTTTTTAGCTTTGGGAAGATCCCCAAACCCAAGTATCAAAATGTGTAAATTAAAGTATTTGGAGCTGCATGCAGAAGTAGCAAAATGCAACGTTTTGCTTTTTTTAATGCAATTTATCAAATATTGTGCTGCAATCCAGTAGGGATGCAATTTTAAGAGATTATTTAAACTTAAAGACTTTTTGTTTGTTTTGTGCAGGGTTTCCTAGAAGCCGCCGTAGCCCTAAATACAATATAGATAGCTGTTTTTTGTTTTTTGTTTTATTTGTCATATTTATCCTCCATTCACGAGAAAGCGAATTGTATCGCTATACTTTGGACGGGGAGTCCGCACTCGCTTGGGAGTTGCCTTTTTCGAGGTTTATGGGGCACCTGTCTTCCACATAAAGGTGGGGCGTCCCGTTAAGTGCCTTGCCCAAGGACACAACAAGCGAACTTGCCGTTTTGTTCTCCACAACCTTCCCTAAATGCCGAGCGCCAAGCAGGAAAGCTACGGATGCCATTTTTTAAAGTCTTTTGGTATGACCCGACAAGGGAAATGAACCCCAGGCCTACCGACTGCGAAGCGGACGCTCTAACCACTACGCCATCGCGCCATCTGTAATATAAATTGAGCAAGCTGACAAAGTGATATGAGAATTATATGGTAAAGACGATTTCATCAAAACCCGCTTGCTATGCGCATTAAAAATGCAATGTAGGCTAAGACATTTTTTGGATAACATCTTAGATATATGAGGAAGTTTAACAATTTTGTAATCAGTCTCGCCGTTCAATATGACTGATACAATTGTGTGTTCAGCTGAAGAAAGATCAGCCGAAAGCCGTTGTGAGCATGAGTGACCTTACACTGATATCACGAATATATATATAATGATGAGGCACGAGTATAAGTAATATTTTAAATTCAAATCTAATAAGTAAATATTAACTTTAAATCTGCACATTTGTTTTTTATTTAATCCGTTATATCTACGAATTGGTCGTTTGTTTTCTGATAAAGTGGTATTGTGGTAACTTCTCGGACATCCAACAGATCAAAAATTTAAAAGGGAATCTTTAATGCACTTGGTGATCGACAAGAAGCGAGAGGTTTTAAATAAAGGATAGCTTAGACCGTCACACTTGTGAGATCACTTTATTGAAAGTCTTTAGCTTCTTGTCGGTCACCAACTGCACTGAAGAGACCTGATCAGTCGAAGCCGTGTCACTGTTTGCAGTTTGTTCAAAGTGCATCGCTGGCCTTTTGTACTACCGTACTTGAAAGGAAATGTTTCACTATTTGTGCTCGATACTAAGCTTTGACTTGTTTGTGCATAAATGCAACTTTATATTGCAAATTTTATTAAAAAGAAATGCGACTTTTCACTTTTTTTCTGCAACAAAAATTTGCTCTACTGATGAATGTCTAAGCTGGGTACGTGTGAGCATAACCACACCTAGGAGTCAAACTTCCTTGGAGATCTTGAAAATTTTGCCAGGCTCTCGCGATCCCAGTTTCAATTTTCCATCAAAGGTAGGAAGTGCACAGATCTTGCTGTGACAATGAGACTATGAATACACATCCGATCATGTATAGCGAGTGCAATTGACAGGGTCACGCAAACGCTCTCTAATAATGATGAATTGTTTGTGCGGTCTAGGAAGCCGGAACATCTTGAGATGGAAGTCATTCTCTTTTGAGAATTAAACATATCTAAAGAAGGTCGAGGATTTTAATATAACTTTGAAAAAAGCTGTTTGAGCCATAAGCTTTTCGTGACCATTTCATCAGTGCCGGTATCGCGTCAAAAGGGAAGATCTAGAGTGAATAAGTGTTTTATGTGACTAATTTGGACGTTAGGCAATCAAGACAAGCCAATGATAGCGCTAGTATTGCAAAGCGCGCCAAAGAAAGATTTCGCAATAGCGAAATGCTAAAGAAAGCGCAGCAAGAGGCTAAATAGGTACACCTCAATTATCGAAAGAGTTTGAGAGTGTAAACAAACTCTTTCTGTCTGCATAACATCGGGCGCCGGATCTTGATATAAGCAGCCTCTAAGAAATTCAGAGGGAAAGAGCTGCGTGCTGTCGCAAGGATTAAAAACCGCTTATTATCATAGTTTAATGCACATTGATCATTATCTAAAAGATGCTGACCAATGGCAGAGTCACAATCTGGTTTGGTGTCGTTTCGTTTGCACGATCTGTGTGGTTGAGATTGGCATGGACTGGTCAATTGTTGTTTTAATCATTGCGGAACATGTTGCTTGATGCGATTCTGTAGTCGTTGAGATGTTCGCCCTACGTACCGACTATCACAGTGGCACTTGTATTCATATATGACAAAACTTTTTTGAATGGCAGGTAGAACATCCTTGTGGGCCACAGGCAGCATGCGCTTAGACGCAAAGATCAAGCGGGTGCTGACCGAACCATAGCAGCTTTCCACGGCGATTTTGACTTCTTTTTCCAAGTTTGTGGAGGGTTTACTTATCCAAGGGACCCTCAAGTACACGGGGCACTTTTCTGGGTTCAATTGCTTGAGGGTGGAGAACAGAGCGACTTACTTGGCGATCTAACCTGAGTGTTGATGACGTTTTTAGAATAGCCATTATTCAGTAATATTTTCTTGATCCGTTCTATTTCTCTATTGAGTCTACGCTTGGTGCAAATCATCAGGCTCGATGCACCAATGTAGATATTAGACTTATTTTACGTTTGAAAGAACTGAAGGACTCCCAACTCAAATACTGGTCAGTGAAATTCGGTTTCCGGTATACACTGATCTCAAAGCCAACATCTGTTTTTTCGACGTAAACATCAAGAAACGGTAGACATTTGTCTTTCTCTTTTTCAAAGGTGAACCTGAGGGATGAATGAAGGTAGTTGAGTTTGGTCAGAAATTCATCTGCTTCGGCGTCGCGATCGAAAATGGCAAACGTGTCGTCAACATATCTGAAATATGTTGGAGGCTTCTGCGTTTAAGAAAATAACTTTTCTTCATAGTATTCAACAAAGATGTCTGCAAAAGTCGGACCAAGTGGTGATCCCATAGCTACACCGTCTGTTTGCTTGTAGATAGAGTTATTGAAGGTGAACTCAACTGAGGATGTAGCGCTCTTCATCAATTCAACAAACACGTTTTTTAGAATGACTGGTTGGCAACCAGACTGGTCATAGAGGGCTTCCGAACAGATTTTGATGGTTTCATCAAGGGGAACGTTGGTGAACAAGCTGGATACATCAAAAGAGCACACAAAGACATGAGGTGGGGGTCAAGATTTTGCACGGTCTTGGCAAGAGTAAACAAATTTGATACGCAATGTGACGAAAACCGCTCCAACACAGGTTGTAATAAGCCAGCCACCCACTTGCCAAGTTCATGATGGGACGAACCTGTTTTGTAAATTTTACTTTTGAAATTTATCAAGGAGTAAATGAGGAAATAAAGATTGAGAACCCTTGTGTTGGAGGCTGCTTATATCAAGATCCGGCGCCCGATGTTATGCAGACAGAAAGAGTTTGTTTACACTCTCAAACTCTTTCGATAATTGAGGTGTACCTGTTTAGCCTCTTGCTGCGCTTTCTTTAGCATTTCGCTATTGCGAAATCTTTCTTTGGCGCGCTTTGCAATACTAGCGCTATCATTGGCTTGTCTTGATTGCCTAACGTTCAAATTAGTCACATAAAACACTTATTCACTCTAGATCTTCCCTTTTGACGCGATACCGGCACTGATGAAAGGGTCACGAAAAGCTTATGGCTCAAACAGCTTTTTTCAAAGTTATATTAAAATTCTGTACCACCAATAAGATTTTTGCTAAAGATTTTATTCTTTTTATCATCTGCTTTATTTGCAGATTTCAACCACAATCCTCGACAAGGTGCTACCTGTGAGTTACAAAAAGACGGAGGTATCCCATTAAACGCTGTACCCAAGGACACAAAAGCAAACATGCCAGATTATTCTGCAACTATCCTCTTTTTTGGAAAGTATCAAGCAGACGAGCTGTGATTACCAATTATTAAAGTCTTTAAAAATGATTTTTCATGGGAATCGAAGCAAAGTCTCCTGACTGCGAAACGAACATCTAACCACTACACCACTGTGTCAGTACGCTTTTTGCTTCTACAGAGTCTAGTGCAAAGAGAAAAGTAAACGAAATGTAGGTACACTTTGGCACTAACCCATTTTTCTTCTCAAAATCCCCCCATTGACAATCACGACCCTGACTAATTCACTAGTACCATCAATGACAACAATCTGGAAGTTTAAAATGTGAAGACCGACAGTGTATTTATAACATCTGGAAACTAACCAACTAACACATCTCAAAAGCTACTATTGAACAAATCGAAACCGGAAGTGTTTATTCGGCACGGAAACTAAGAATATGCTGAAACCAAACGTGATGCGTCCAATTACGGGCTGCAGCAAGCCATTTGTGTATCATGCACAACGCGAAATTTTCCCTACAAAAGTGGCCGCTGAAAAATAGGTTGTCCTTGGAATTTTTTATTTCTGAGAAAAAAATTGTCCCACCAAATACATAAATGATCATAAGGCTTTATTCTAAAAAGCCAACACTAGCCGCCCAATTGGCATATTTGTAAATGCAGCCATTGACAAGGAATTAATTTCTAAGAGGCAAATTGAAAGGAATGCGCTCAAGAACCTACTTAATCACCAGCTGAAAAGTCTAGCTTCTATCACCAAAAAACTACAATTGTTTTGTAAATTTCTGCGCTTAGTAGCAAATACAAGTCACCAGATTTTTTGTGCCAATAAAAGTTGCCAGAAACAGCAAAAACGTGTTTGCTGAAGAAGTAATTACAACTGGAAAGGAAGTAATTCAGGCAATACTTAAAATTCACCTAGCAAACTTAATAAGATAGACACAAATCCAGAAGTAGCAACAAATTTTGGTAATTTGTGGAAAACTTAATATCTCAGCTCCAAGCCGTCAGCACATCATTTTGATATCACCAATTTCTTCTTAATTACCAGGCACAACTTTTCATTAAACAACCAAAAGTATATTCCAGCAAACAATTCAATAAATTATAACATTTCCACAAAGCCTCTTTCTACAAATAAGCGAGAAGACGGAATGAGAATCCATATTAAGTGAAAAGCCATTGGATCGGAAAACATATTCAACAATAAACCAAAACAGCATAGAAGTAAAGTTCTGGGTTATAGTTGCTGAGTCCCTATAGCACCAAAGAAACTGTCCACATTGAAGATATAGGTTTAAAAAGACTTGTAACCAATTATAACATCGAGTAGGGGAAGTAAAATAAAGCCCGTGTTTCTATTTTTTGGAATATGGAAACCTAGCTCCAACTCTTTTGTCGAGTCATATGACTTTTTATGTATATAAACACAATGTGAAGAACAAAATATATAACATTAAATAATTCGATTAACAAATAATGATAATTATATGATCTTTTTATGATAATATATAAACTATTTTTATTATTTATAACGGGACAATTATTACAGTCAAAATATGCCAAACACTGTGAAATATTTCATCTTGTTATCATTGCTTGCGCGCTTTCGCGCCTGAAATGCACGACTGCGGTAACAAAAAGCATCTGCCGCTACCGTGCTTTATTATCATGCTACAGTACTTTCCATATCTCTTAAAGCAATTGAGATGTTTGAATGGTTTTAACATATGATGTGATATTAAACCCATGTTCCAATCTAGGTTGCAAATTTTGTCCCGGCACGTTAAAAGATGATACACAATGACTTCTGTAATTGTGTCTCTTACCAAATAAATTGGGCAGTTCATTTATATCTTCGCTTGACCTCATGCTCTGTTTTGCTAGCCTTTATTTAGACTTGGCTGCTGCAACGGATAACTGCTAGGTGTTTCGACGTTTCGAACTCTGTTTATTTCCGATGCTTTCTGGTGGCTCAAATTCCGACACAAATTCAAATTAAGTATGTAATAAAATTTATTCTCATTCAAATAGAATAACAAAAAAGGTTAAATACATGCAAACAAAAGGAGATTATTAGTTTTTTCATAAATTAATGTAAACTTTGGAGTAATAGAAAACTAAAATCCCATCGCAACTATAAACAAAACACGCTTCAACTTAAATTTCCACCAACAAAGCAGGCTGGTAAAAAACCACACGCAAGCATACGCGCGCTTGTCAAAAAAGCGCGCTCTGCATGCGTGACGTCATCCCAAGCAAAGCTTTGCAAATAAAACGTAAAACAAAATCATCTTTGCAACAGCTAGGTTCCTCCACCTGTTGCTTTAAACATGAAGGTATCGTGATAAATTCCTTTACCAAAGAAGCAATTAGCAAAATTGTCAGGTTTCATATTACTGTATCTTTTTTGTGCTGACCGGCATGCAAGCAAGCAGTGAATACCATTTCCAATGCCTTTTGGTATGATTTCGCAAGAATTTTGTATCCAAGTTTACCAACCGACTGCAAAGCAGACGCTTTAACTCTTAATCATACCGCGCCACTTATTGCAAGTTAATGGAAACTACTTTAAACCAACTAATTATCAAATTCTTTTAGAATACAACTCCCCACCCTGTGCTAAAGTTAAAAACCCTTTTCTGTTACCTACAAACAGAGACGTAGCAGCCGCCCCCCAAACCCCCCAATTGGGGGGGGCCAGGCCAACTTTGGGGGCCCAAGTTAGTCTGAAATTGCTTTTTGGCTACGTGACTATTTTCAGTTCAGCAGACTTGTTTACAACCGATTTAAACTGTAGGAAGAAATTGGCTTGTGACATCATAAGTGAATGCAACGTCATTTTATCTAGCAGAATCTAGAATATTTCGATTGATTTTCTGGTAGATACTTGAATATTCGATTGACGTAACAATGCCGTTGTTACGCAACAATCATAGAATGGTCTGGAATTCTGTTTGGCTATAAATATCGGGACAATATATATACACTGCAGAGTGCAGATAAAGTATTTTATTGACATTCTATAGAATGAAACGTTCAAAAAGTGGTGTTCAAAAGAGAAAAGAAGCAGCCACTGCTCGAGATGCTGTAGCGAAATTGCCCAAGATGACAGATTTTTTCAAGATTACTGAGCAGAGTAGACCTGGCACTAGTACCGAGAGGGATGAAGAAAACTATAGTGTACAAGAAAAAGAAGACTATGACGATCAGTATCAAAGTGATTGTGAATTTCCAGAAAATGTAAGTTGTGATTTACCTGCCAATACGCAACCTTCAATATCAAAAATATCTGAATCTCAATTTACCCCTATCCCTGATGACCCATGTAAATGGCCTGAAAGTATTTCTGATGCTCAACGATGTGATATAGTAAAGCGTGGACCACATCAACTAATAATGAATTTTCCATATAATAACACAACTCCAAGGCGACGTTTTTCCTCCAACCATTATAAACGTGTGTTACCTAATGGTGAAAGTGTTTCACGGTCGTGGCTAGTTTATTCTGGGGAATCAGATCAAGTTTTTGCTTTTGTTGTAAGCTATTTGGAAAAACACTAAGCCCCTTTTGTAGTGGTATAAATACATGGGAGGGTTTTTCGAAAAAACTGAAAGACCATGAAAACGGCATTTCCCACCAAGAATGCTGCAGTCAATGGATGTTGCTAGCTGAAGGGATAAGAAATTCATCCACTATCGACAAACGCGAGATGAATATTTTTTTCAATGAAAGACGTTTTTGGAGAAATGTTTTAGAGAGACTTATCGACATTGCCTTGTTTCTATCGGAAAGGAATCTTGCTTTTAGAGGATCTGAAGAAGTCTTAGGATCTCCTCACAATGGAAATTTTCTGGGTATATTTGAGCTTTTGGCAAGAAGAGATCCGATCCTAAAAGAGCTTCAAGACAGAATCAAGAATAAAAACACTAAAGATCACTATTTGAGTCCTACCATACAAAATGAACTAATTGAATTGCTAGCGACAAAAGTTGAAAAAGAAAATTTACAGCAATTGAAATTGGCAAAATATTTTTCTATAATTTTGGACTGCACTCCAGATATGTCACATCATGAACAAATGTCTGTCATTCTCCGTTATGTACTATGTAATGAAGAAGCTGCTGTTGTTAAAGAAACATTTTTTGGCTACTTGAGAATAAGTGACAGTACTGGGAAAGGCTTGTTGGACGCTTTCTTAGAAAAAGCGACCGAACTGCAACTCGAATTGTCTGATTGTCGAGGTCAGTCATATGATAATGGTGCTAACATGAAAGGAAAACATTCTGGGGTCCAAGCAAGAATGCTAGACATCAATTCCAAAGCTGTTTACGTGCCCTGTGCAAACCATACCCTTAACTTAGTTGTTGTTGACAGTGCTAATTGATCGACGGAAGCATTGACATTTTTTGGAGTACTTACAAGGTTGTATGTGCTGTTTTCTTCCTCTGCTCAGCGTTGGGAAATTTTGAAGAAACATGTGGAGCTGTCCATAAAGTCACAATCTGATACTCGTTGGGAAAGCAGAATTAAATGCATCAAACCTCTTCGATACAATTTAAAAGAGGTGTTGCTGGTACTGAAAAACTTGGAAGCCATTTCCATAGAAAGAAAAGATGGAAGAGCTGCCTCAGAAACAAAATCGTTCATAGCTCATTTATCAAAATGGAGTTTTCTTTTGTCGGTGTTTATTTGGTATGATATCCTATTCCAAGTCAATAAAGCAAGCAAGATTCTTCAATCGTATGGAGTCTCCCTTCATACAATGGAAACGGAAATCCAGGCAACTGAAAAGTTTTTGCAAAACTATCGCACAACGGGTTATGACAGTGCCGCAACATCTGCTGTTGAAATAGCACAGGAATTGGATATTGATCCTTCTTTTCCTCCGTCAAGAAGTGGAAAGAAAAGAAGATTGTTTGATTACCAAGGTGAAGGAGAACAACGAGCTACTCCTGAACTGAAATTTAAAAGCAACTTTTTCTATCCATTAGTAGACCAGGCTATTATGTCAATAAAGGAGCGCTTTAATTTGTTACGTGAGGTTTCTTCCGCCTTTTCGTTTTTGTACACACGAGACAAACTTTTGCTTGTGCAACAAGAAAATGCTTTTCTTACTTGCTGTAAAGAGTTCCAAAAAAAGTTCGGTGACATTGATTCTGATGAAATGAGCGCTGAGCTACAGCGGTTTGTTTTAATTTTACAAAAAAAACGCAATCTCAATACGGCTCAAGACTTTCTGAACTATCTTCTAAAGACTCATTTATTTGAATTGTATCCGAATGTGTACATCGCACTTCGAATCTTACTAACTTGCCCCGTGACTATTGCCAGCGCTGAAAGAAGCTTCAGCAAATTGAAATTGATCAAAACTTTTAATAGAACGTCTATGACAGACAGTAGACTATCTTCATTAGCCATGTTGTCAATCGAAAATGACTGCGCCCGATCTCTTGATTATGACAATTTCATAACAGCATTTGCGAACAAAAAGGTTCGCTCTAGACTATTTAAATGATACTGTGTTTTTATAACTTTTTCATGTTTTTCAGTGTCATTGCTTTCGTTTCGCAGTGTCTGCATAAATGTCCTACTGAACTCTGGCATCGGTGCCGAATTTTTTATGACTTGCACCTTCGGTATCGGCATGCTTTATTCTGACATTAGCCTGTTTACTTATGTACAAATTGTGGTGTATTTTCTTAATGCAGCTTATCAATTTTACACCTCTAAAGTGATATGACCTGTGCGCAGGGGCTCTTGCGCTTACTTTGGGGGGGGGGGGCCCGAAGTTGGAGTGCTACGGGACTGCCTACAAACAACGAGATAATTCTTACTTGACTGAAAGCAAACTTTAACCAGGTGCGACGTAAAACAGAAGTCCTCTTCTTGTGGAATTGCTTTGTTGTTTTGGCTGTGATTGTGATGTCATTAAGTGTAATCGCTTCTTGTGTGGCATCAATTGCCGCTAAGCTCAAATCTACAATCGAGTTGTACGGGAAGTGGCCGATATACTGCCAAGAACGGTACACTGTCACTAACAATATTATAGGCAAAGCGCCACTCACCGCGACGAATGTAAATTCAGCCCTAGAACTCATAGTGCAATCAAAACCGTCTAAGTAACAAACAAACAAAATTTATTCTTAACTTTATCAACCAGACAATCAGAGCTGCAGCAAATGTTGCTTTTGACAGAACAATCTGTCCCAAATAATAATTTTTAGCAGCTTTAAAATTAGTTAGTTTGATGTTGCGTAACTGAGTACTCAGTCAAACTTGTTTACAACGTTTTAATTGCAAGGTTGTGGTTGTGACGTAACATCGGCCCGGCAAGAAATCGCCCAAATTCTTAATGATGATATCAAAAGAATTCACACAGTTGATTTTGGTGGAATCTTCCGGAGCATCTAGAATGTTCTTAGCTCAGTGTGTATGCTTATATACTAAGTGTGTATGTATATATGTATGTACTCGTTTTTACACATATTAATGAAAATTTTTGAAGAAAGAGACAAAGAGAAACAGATAAATAGTGTTTATGTGTTTCTGCTTTCGTTTATTTGGAATGTAATTGATTGTTATTGTTGTTGTTGTTATTGGAAGCCCTAAAGACCAAGGAAAACAAATGAGTGTATTGTGGTTAGTAGTGTAGTTAAGGCTAAGTGTTATGATGAACATATTTCTTGTTTTTTCGAAGAAAAAATACTGGGAATCTACAGCTGTTAGATTAGATATTTGGTGCTGAATTATCAAGGCCTCAGTATATGTGCAGTCAGATTAATTGTTTGAGCGATATACTACGAATTTTTAAAATACTATTATTTGCGTAGAATCAAAATTTTGTTACACAGCTCATTCTAATACTGTTATTTTTAAAAAAAGCATTTACAAATACAATTTCACGCGTATTAAAACTGTGGGCCTAATATCTGACTTTTTTACCGTCATTATTGTTTTATCCCCGGGAGGTATTTTCGTCACGATCAAGTAAAGTTGATTTCATGTTCCACATTACCACCTATTCCTTAGCTCCAAGCAGATGATCAGTTAGCAGCCTTCCATTTTTCATATCTTTAGTAAGATTTATTCTCCAAATTTGCACTAAATCTTGTGCCAGTGGCTAGTAGCTAGATAAAAACTTTTTGTTTCAGCGCAGGTGAATTTGCAAATTGCAACCAGCACGTTTGATGCAACTCTCCAGCTTTAAAATGTAAGTTCCCTTCCAAAAGTGGCATAAAGCTTATTTTTTTCACTCTTCCAACCAAATGATATACCTTACTTTTTTTCAAAAGTTAAAATTTTCCGATAGCGTTAATGTTATCATGAGTTTAAATTATAGATAAATTGCTGTACATTTGAAACAAAGCACTTGTTTCACGTTACATAGCCGGTAATTAGCGCAATGTTATCGTTGACATACTTTGACCTTCTGTAGTCACATCCTACTTCACAATTGTTTGCTTTTTTGCAAGGGTTTCGCAAACAGGTTGAGTAATTCTTTTGCACTTTGAAGACAAATATTTGAATGATATGAGCCTTAGTGTCCAGTGTACATTTTCCGCAAATTTCTGAAACAAATAATTTTTTTTCCGCGTCCCATCGAGTTAGAATAGTGAAAATGCCCAACCAACAAATCACAAGAGAAAACATTTGAGCGCCTGTTAATGGCAGTGCGCCTTGCTGGTTGGGTAGTAAGGTTATCATACAGTTTGCAATTTGATAACCGCGAGTGGTTAAGATGAACAGTCGAGTTTCTAGCGGCCAAATTTAATCTTCATTAGGCTTGGTTTGCATAGCAAACCTGCATATCCATTTCATGCTTTGTCTTCGTTCCGGGAAAAAAGATTAATAGGCAAAAAATAATCTTTCTGAAAAATGGTTTGTTGGTGGTCCGCAAATTGTTGTTAGAGTTTAAAAGAAAAAATATTTATGGAATAATTGGTTTTAATGATATTTTTTCTATTACTTTTTACTATTTGATCACAGGAATCTTTGCAGTTATCCATAAAAAAACTTGTGTATAGACCTGCTTTAGAGCTGCCTGTACTTCTAACTCAGCGCATTTCTACAACAAGCCTGGTGTCAAGCAGGAAAGTTTGCAGTACAGCTTCTTTTATCAGGGTAAAACATAAACAAGCCCATATGGCAATGGAAATTTAAATCTTACGGTTACGAGCAAGCGCTTTATCGAACTGAGGTACCCTAAAACGATAACATACTTAAGGTGCTATTGAGGAGGAACTCCCCTATCTGTCCCGCTCTCAAAATTGTTCTAAATTACCGACTCTCATTCTTACCCCAATTTTGATGTCAATCTTTTGTTTTTTCAATCCTCTTATATAATGTTTTGGTTAACGTAAGCCTATTAGCTTGCTATTGCAAATCTCTGATTGGGCCTATTATTGATCTATAATCATGACTGCTTCTAGCATATATAACGCGTTTGATTGCTTGTTGCTTTGCGTGCTTCTGCTTTTTCCCGCGTCGAAAAAAGAACGCAATAACACTGGTCTACACAAAATTTCTGACATTGACTTTTGCAACTGATTTAGGGTAATTTGGGATCGCTCATTTCAAATCTGCAATCAGTTTTTTTCTAGCATATCAGGATTTTGAGATACAAAATTCTCACTTACTACGCAAAATTTAGATTTTTGCCTAGCGGAATAATCCAAACAAGTCACTATTCTAATATAATCTCTTGTATTTTAGTTGTTAAATGAATATATATTAAGACTAGCAATACCTGCAAACAAAACAAATAAAACAAGTTTATTATAATGCAAGCAAAACTACACCATTAGATACTGACAGAACGCAATAAGATACTTTTTTGTGTTGTCATTACCATACACTTTTTCACTAAAACATAATACAAAACACTACATGCAATTTAACTACAAACTACGGACCAACAAATTTTCTCTTTAAAGGCTTGCTTTTATAGGAAGCCTCTAAGACATCTCTTTTTAAACTCCAGTAATAGTCTGCCATCATATGGCTGTCCCATCGACCTTGGTAGCGTTCCTCCATTGTTTTGATATCTTGATAAAATCTTTCTCCTTGTTCTTTACTCATGCTACCAAGGTTTTGAGGAAATTTGTATGCATGCTTTTCAAATAGTGGAGTTTGATATTCATGTTACAACCCATTTCTTCAAAGCTCGATAGTAACTCTTCTAGCAGGTATTTGTAATTTTTAGCTTTCTTATTTCCTAGGAAATTTTTGATCACTTCAGTCAGAGCTTTCCAAGCTCGAGCTTCTTTAGAAGTCATCGAGGCCACAAAACTTGAATTCTTTATCAGCTGTCTGATTTGAGGTCCATTAAAGATCCTAGCTTTTAGCTTTTCTGCACTGATTCCAGGGAAAGTATAACCGATGTATTTGAAACAATCTCCATAAAAGTCTAAAGCCTTAACAAATTGTTTCATAAGTCCAAGTTTAATGTGTAAAGGAGAAAGAATGATTTTTCTCGTTCAACCAATGGCTCATTGATGATGTTTTTATACCTAGGTTTTAAGCTGTTTCTTGCAGGCCACACATTTTTGACCCAATGTTGAGATTTAGCTTGGGAATCCTAATAGCACAGAAAACATGGATGCTTTGTATATCCACTCTGCTGTCCTAACAGATAGTTTACCATTTTAAAATCCACACAAATAAGCCAGCGATGCTCATGATATTTTAATTTGTTTAATACAAGTTTGGTATTTTCATACTTTTATTTTAGAGTTACCGAGTGTCCAATTGGAATTGAGCCAAACTTGTTTCCATTATGAAGTAAAACACATTTTAGGCTTCGCTTTAAACTGTCAATGAAAAGTCTCCATTCTTCAGGTTTGTACTCACGCAAACCCAAATCTAGAAGAAGGTGATGTATATCATTGCAAAATACCAAACCATCTTCAAAAGTAAAATACTTTGATAATTCTTCTTTTCTCTTTCGATAAAATGTCACACTGGTGTCTGCATAAAGAAGATTTTTTTCTTGCAACCTTGATGCCAACAATTCTGCAGATTGCTTGGGCAAATACAGATCTCTTACTAAATCATTCAACTGCAGCTGATTAAATGGCGAACGCCTATCCAAATTAGAACCTGAATTTGGAAATTCGCTGTCTTCCAGCTGATCTTGTGATAAATCTGATGAGGATGCAGAGTATTTATCATTAATTTGAGGAAGATGTGTAAAAATGGTAAGAGGAATTTGATCACTATGTGGAATAGATCGCAAAGCAGAATCCAAATTTGGATATTGGATTAAGTGTTTATTTTTTCGGCTACACCCTTTTACATTAACCAAGCAAAAATAACAATCATCAACATGGTTTTTTTGTTCCCTCCAGATCATTGGTATTCCAAATTGTAACTGAACTTTTTTCCTTGGGTCCAAGATCGCAAAGTCTCAACACAGGTCTTACAGGGATTATGAGGAGCCCAGCTTTTGTCCTGATCTCCTAATTTCACTTGGAAATAACCAAGATAAGCCTTTTGCACAGAGGGAATAATATTGCGTTTATGGCTCGATAAAATGAAACAACTCCATATACAGCAGAAAATGTCAGGATTGTCGGTGCAGTCTCTTCTTTCACTGCAGGAAGACTTTTTAACATCAGCTGTCTATATCAGTAGGGTACCGGTATATCAAGGCGATCTAAAGCAAAAAGTAAAATTTAGATTACCCATCAACTAGAACTTTAAAATCACTGAGTAATAGTCCAGTAGCAGTTGCTTTGCTCAACCAGACCAACAGCTTAGTCTCTAATTATCTTGACTGATGCAACATTTCTCTGAGCAAGGAAGACTTCTTATCGGCTTTGCTACTACAAAACATGGTCCAACTACCCCATGAACAAAGTACAATAAGTGTGAAATACCCACAAGGCATAAAGAAAACGAATGCTGCCAAAGTAAGATTTAATTTATTGATTCAAACCTTTTTATAGCTTACATCAGCACAATCCCATGATCTGGAGCTCCATGCTCTCGAGATAAAACACAACAAAGCATTCAAGATAAAATGGATTAGTAGAACAAAAAAAGAACAAACAGTCGTCTTAGAATTTGTAAGTATATGGTGGTCTACTTTTGGATGCTGCAGAAACCGGTAATAAAGTACCGGTACTTGGGGTAAAAGTACAAATGCTTGCACCTTCTTTTATTGATTTATATAAAACTTACGCAATATAACATCAAGTAATCATGAACATTTAAAAAAATATCAATTAAAACATGGTTACGGTTTCTTTTAAAATGCCTTCCTAAAATACAAAGGTGCTAGAAATATAAGGGCAAGATTATCTACAAAACCTGATGTGATAAAAAAAATCTAAGCTCAAAATTGGATTCAGCGACCTCAAATTAGGTAAAGGGGTTGTCAGAATCAATGCCAAAGAAAAAAAATTGTAGACCAGTGCAATCGGTTTCAGCCATGCCGGCAAAGTTTAAATTGCTTTGCAACCACGCGTGTGAGAACGGACACAATGATTTCCTATTTCACAGTTCATATTAATTTTCCAAATTTCGGTCAACAGTGTTTTCATTTACTGCAAGCCATAAATGAATCCATTTTTCATGTGTTCTGTGGCTCTCTTTTTGCTGCTATGTACAAGCAATTTGTTAGCATAATGATAGCAGCGCCAATTTTATTCTTTGTAATAAACTCAATGTCTGTTGAACCCTGCTATGATCCAAATGTATTTACAAGATAGTGGGGTATTTGTTAATTAAGCTACACATAAAAAAATGATTCTATCTGAATTTCAAAGAGTGAGTTTTAACTTTTAGGATGCAAGCTATTACGTAGCTCAAGTCCTCGTTTTTTATTCATGTGATCTTTGCCTAGTTCAGGAGTCTTCAACCTTTTGCACTTTGGGAGTCTTTCTAACTCATGATTTTCTTGAAGAAACCTCATGTTTAAGTAGCAGATAAAATAGTTTATCCAAGATTTTTTCAACTCAAATTCGCAAAATTATTCTTGTATCTTTATTTAATCTTAGCACAAAGACGCGTCCAGGGATGGCTTTGTAAATTTGAAAATATCTCTCAATTGCATTGCTTCCTTCGGAAGCCTCGCGTCTTCAGCACTCGCTTGGTTGTTTTGTTTCTCGCTTATAAGACGTTTTTTATCGATCGTAATCACTTGGAGCTAGCAATATGATATCTTCATAAGACAATGCATAGCCAGTTAGCGAATCAGGTTTCATTCTATTTATTTTTTAGAATACATTTCATAAAAAATCAACAAAGGAACAATGTTTTAATTACAACAAATTCTTTTAATTTCTTTGCAAACGTTAAAAATAATCTTTTTGATGACTTGGCTGTGCTTGTTTTTCATCGCAAACCATTTCTACGTCAGCAATAATAGTTGAAATTTACAATCTAATGTCATCTTCTGCATCTAATCTGTTTCTGTATGTTTTTTTTTGTGGCAGCATACAAAGAGAAAGATTTTTCGTACATATAGGTTGAAACAAATGACATTAGATGTTTTACAGGTCTTTTGGCTATTTCAAAATATTCATTTCTAATGTCAATCCGAAAATGCATAATATCAAATTGATTAAATTCTAGTTTCAACTGAGTGTCGGTTGGTATATTGATTTGTGGTTCTTTTTCCTTTATTGGCAGTTTGGAGGTGTCACAGTCTTGAAAAAGATTTTGAATCCAAGATAATATTTCTTTTTGAATAGGAAAATATTCAAGAGATATTTTTTGCAGATCCGATAAATGATGGACCAAATTCTTTTTTTCATTTTTATCAAGATTATTGCTACTGCCCACTAAAATATTGTGCAAATTGGGAAAGCGTTCAATATTTCCTTTCAAAATGCTATCTGCCCAAAATTTTATTTTTAAAAGAATAGCGTCAATTTTGCTTTGTACCTTGAAAATAATTATATTTGTTCCTTAAAGCGGTGTGTCGAGCACTTTGAAATAGGTAAAAATATCTGCTAGATATGTCATTTTCTAAATCCACACTGCATAATTGATAACAAGTCATCCCAATGCTGTCGTGTTACTCTCGACAGCAAAATTAAACTTAAATCATATTACAAAAGCTCCAAGAGATATCCTTAAATCATCGCTAACAACAATATCAATCGCCTTGAAGGTTTGCTTCTTAAATAACTCACTACTGCGATTTTAGATGTCATTTTTGAATAACGTAACAAACTTGAGAATTCCCTTGTTTAGGGTCGTAAAACCAAATCAATGCTAGATACTTCGATGAGTTTAAGAAGGTTTATGACGAAAACAAGGCAAATGAGATGTTTCCAGGGAGTCGATAAATTCAGGAGACCTGTAATAACTATGTACGACCTATCATAGTGTTTTTATAATTGATTGCTTACGGTTACTACCGTCACGACTTCCTAATACTGTTTTTTTAATCGCTTTTCCTATGCAAAATATCAAGGTCAGTTTTGAAGCTAAGACGAAGGTTGGGCTTGTGTTTGTTGACTTAAAAGCTGCATACGACTTTGCCTGTCCCCGCGACCTCAGCTGCAAGCTGGTGAGATTTTTCCCGCATTGTCACACAGCCCAGATGATCTTGTAGCTTATCGAAAACTGAAGCTTCAACGTCACCACCGGTAACAGCAAGCGTAGCAGTGTTCGACGTCCGAAAAATTGCGTTTTTCGGGGATCGGTCTTGGCTCCCTTTCTTTTTAATATCTGTATATAGGATGTTCCTTCCACAACCGCCGGAAAGTATGCTTGTGCCGACGATTTGGCTCTGCTGCACTCTTCTGGGGACGGGAAGAATCAAGAAGCCAAACGCTAGATTGAAGCGTACCCTAAGGATAAACTTTAGCCATTTTGCTAAGTTCTTGCTTACCTCAGTGAAAAACTGGCCAGATCACGTACGTTCCGCCAGACATTGCACAAAAAGTATCTACCCGGGTCACGCTTCTAAGGCGACTTGCAGGCTCTGAATGGGGTGCTGGCGCTAAAGCACTGTATTACAAAAACGTCTGGCCTGGTCTCCCGCCTAATGCTGCCTTCTAGAATCACACGTATCACAGGTTCCACACAGAGCATACAATTGAAATAAATCTGAAACAAAGGGGTTACGAAGTTACTAGTTGATTAAAGAATTTAGACTACGATATGATGCGGAGCAATGCAGTACGGTTTTCTGTAAAATATTTAACACACATAACTCAAATACACAAACGTAAATTCCCTGAATTGCTCACCTATTATCGCTTGACTGGAAATCAGACCCAAAAACGATCAAACAATATTTGTAAGCGTTCGAATAACAGTAGCTTACAATTCCATGGAACAGTTATTCACTCAAATTCTGAAACTGACTACGAGAGCAACAACAGTCAGCTATAATGGGGAAGGCAACAGTGATTGATTAAAAAGCAAAGGTTATCGGGGTGAAAGCTTGGACCGAAAAGGCTATGACATTATGTATAGTCTATAAATAAAGCACGAGGCGTGCGAGAAATAACGTCAAATAAAACACATCGAACAAAATAAACATAAAGCTGGACGATAAACAAGGGAAGCCGGGTTCAAACTTATGACGATTTGAAACAGTAATACTTACTGTAACACACTGCTTACAGCTTAGGTATCTTTGGTCTACTGCAGTGATTTTAACCTGGTGTCGGCGGACCCGTGAAAGGTCCTCCGAAAAATTTTAGGGATTCTCAATTCTTCAAGGGTCCGCAAGGGGTCGGAAAATTACTGAAGGGATTTCGTCAAGAACAACGTTTGATAATATTGATTATTGCTGTGTGAAGTTTTTTCTTTGAAACGAAGGTAAACTTTGCAGTGTCAATCTTGTTGATTATCAATAGAATTACGTTAGACTTCACTAGCACGCATTTCCTCAGACCTGATTGCTGTCAATGAGTTATACCACCAAAAAGGCATGAGATCAAACCGTTTTAAGCAATGATACCGCGATTAACCGGTTAGATTTCTGCTCTTTGATCGAGAAAGAAAATAATTACCGCTTTTTAGATAGCAATAAAAGAAGACACACGTGGGGGAAAAAACTGTTATCAAGAAAGCAAAATTCTTAGACCTTTATTCACTTCTTGCTCCCAAAGCCTACAAAGGCAGAAAAAAGTAGGAGTAAAGGTTGCTTGCATTAATAGGAATCTTGATATTTTGGCAAATGTGAAGTTTGGCAAGATTAGCCGGGCTGGTCCTCGCTGGTCCCAGATCTATAAAACAAGTACTTCTGAAATTGTACTTACGTTTGATTGGAAAATTTAAGTATGTCGAAGGTTAAGGGTAAACAAAAACTTCGATGCTACAAGAGGAGTACATAAAATACCTTTTTCCAAAGTCCAAGCAGGATCAACATAAACCAAAATGTTTTGGACGTAAATACATTTTGAACAGCGACCCAATGAAAACTTCAAAAATGCAGAGACACCTGGAAACGAAACAAATTGGAGCTTTGAGTCAAGATATTGAATATTTTAAGGTGGGCAACCTTTACTTTTTGAACTTATCGTAGTAAGTAGATTATTTTCTGATTTTATTTAAAAAAATGGTTGTATGAAACTTTACAAATGCCCTAATTCATAAGCTTGCCAATATTTATCGTTTGCGTGTTGATGTTTCATTAATTTAAATGCCTGCAAAATTGAATCTACAATGCAACTTCCTTCTGGGCGAATCAAGTGCCAAGAATATTTGAATACTTCTGTTTCAGAAAAGACCGTTAAACCCTTTATTGGCCAGGGGATCCATATGGATTCATCAAATTCAGGATTGAACTACATGCTCGTGAGATATATTTCCAAATATCTTATTGGTTTTCCTAAATCTACTACTTTTGATCACTTATACACCATTGAACTTTTCCTGGAATGGTGTTGCAATGTTTTACAACACAGCTTCAAAATCAGCCGAGTTCCTTGCCAGAAATTGGCTTGTATTCAGGAGCATTAAATTAATAGTTTGACAGTATGCCGGCCTGTAATTCTTGTTTTACAGCATTGAAAAAGCATCCAACAATAGTTTTGATCCCTTTTACAGTTTCCAAATGCAACCAACAGCTTGAATTAGATTAGATAACAACGTGATATCCATATGGATCCTAAGGTCAATATCGGTAAAAAATTTCGATTCCGCTGGGTCCCAAGTGTCCTACCTAGCTAGTATAGAACTGCTATATTATCCCCTTTCTTTCCATGAAGTTATTGTTGTTGCGTTTACCACAGTCTTTCAGACACGCATCACTGCACAACGTGCAACAACCGCGCGCTATTCTAATGTGTTCACTCCTCAAGTTCAAGGTACGGTAAGTCACTTTACCCTGATGGTTGCCATGAGGGAAGCCTTAGATTGGACATATGTCCCAATTACTCAAGTAAAGTAGGTTATTTCAGTTCTGCAGCGGCAGTAGGGAAGTCTAGTTGGACAGTGGAACTAATAAGGTGTGTCCCAATAACCCTTAAAAAATAGTAAGATAAATTTATTGGCAGTTTAGTTCGAGGAACCAGACATGTTGTGGAAGTTTGTTAGGCTACTGCAAGAAGTAAAGATATTCGTATTCTTTTTATCCCAATTGAGGATTAACTCGAATTGTTTTAAAAGATAGTTTTATTTTTCTCTCTGTTTTTAGGAAACATCAATAATAGAGTTCACATCGATACAACACAGACGAAGCAATATTTTATTTACTCGAGCCTGATATAGAGTCAGAATTGGAAGACCTTGACGATAGCGATGAGGAACTTGAACCGAATGTGGCGCCACCAACGATTGAAGAGAAGTCTACAGAAGCTGCAGAGAAAGAGATTGAAGATGATTTCGATCGCAATGATCAGAGTGGTGTGCCAAAAGTAGATACACCAGAAGATGAATCCCCGTCTTCTGACAACACTCAGCTAAGTTTTTCTGATCCTGTATTTCGCTGGCGGTCGATGGCTGCACCACAAAGTGCTTCAGATGTGGAAAGGAGTGAATTTGATTTACCCCCAGCTAATGCTGATGAAATGACTCCTCTCAATTACTTTGAAATGTTTTGGAAGTCAAGCTTAAATGAGCACATTGCTCAACAGACAAACTTGTATACTATGCAAAAAGATTGTGCTGCAGTATCGACATCTAAAGGTGAGATTGAGCAATTTATAGGAATGCAGATGCTAATATCAGTAGTGCAGTTGCTCAAGTACAAAATGTATTGGGGTAATGAAATACGCTATGCACCCATAGCTGACATAATGGGGAGAAACAGGTACAAGACTCTTAGACGGTATTTACATGTAAATGATAATTCTCTCCTGGAAGATGAAACAAACAAGAAAAACAAATTGTTTAAAATACAACCCGTCATTGATCATGTAAAATTCAACTGCAGGGAAATCCAACCAGAAAAAGATTAGTCAATAGATGAGCAAATAATTCCTGCCAAAACCGCCTACAGCGACATTTGACAATACAACCCCAAGAAGCCCAAGAAGTGGGGCTTCAAAAATTTTGTACGCTCAGGAAGCTCAGGTTTTATGTACGACTTCTTCTTGTATCAAGGATTGTCTACAGCTGATGGTCAGAAATGCACCGGCTCATATGCAGTATTCAGGCTCATTGAGAAGTTGCCAAAAAATGAAAACTTTAAGTTGTTCTTAAACAATTGGTTTTGTTCTTTGCAGTTATGCTTGAAATTAAAATCATTGGGGTTTCTGGTAACAGCAACTACTAGGACCGATTGTGTGAAAGGATGCCCACTGCCATGGAAAAAGATATGAAGAAAAAAGGTCGTGGAACACATACATACAAAACCGATGCTAATTCAGGACTAACTGTCACAAAGTGGTTTGACAATAAATGTATTCAACTGACTTCAACCTATTGTGATCCAGACTCTGTCAGCTTTGTGAAACGCCGGAACAGAACTGAAAAAAAGTATGTTGAAATCAGCTGCCCAACAGTAGTCCAAGAATACAACAAGAACATTGGAGGGGTTGATTTGTCTGATATGCTAATTGCCTTGTACCGCACAACCATCAAAATCAAGCGATGATATTTAAAGATCCTCTTCCATTGTGTTGACATCTCAAAAGTTAACGCATGGTTGTTATATCGTAGACATTGCCAGCAGCTTGGAATTCCGAGAAACAGGCAACTAAGTCTCCTCAAATTTATAGTGTCCATTGCAGTTCCCTGGTTCATGCAAACTCGATTGTGAATTCCGTAGGCTGTCCTTCCAAACGGAGAGCAAGTGGCAGCATTGGAGAAAACTCAAGTAAAAAATCTACTTCTTCCCCTATTGCCGACATTCGGTTTGATAGCACTAGTCACTGACCGGAGTGCAAATCAGCTAAACGGAAGTGCAAATTATGCAAGACGGGGCAAAGCAGAGTTTATTGCCTGAAATGCCAAGTCTGCTTGTGCTTAAGCAACGAGAGAAATTGCTTTCTCGTTTATCACACAAAATAATGGATATTTTCATATTCGTATGGATGAAATGGACACTTGAAAACGTAGCCTACTTTAGCCTACACCTAGTATTGTACATTTTGTATTGTTGCGCCGTATAGGTTGAAGGAGTAATACCAACAGACTCTCAGTATACATGCGAAATTCGTGTTTGTTATGTACAGTAAATGTACAGGTTCCTTTACCTGCCCTTTTTCCGCAAATATTTCGTATTCGTTTTCCTGCAAAAACAATTTTGGGATGCTTTTGCGAACAGCTACAACAACAATTATACTCCAATTGCAATGATTGCATGTGATTTTGTTGTTGACTTAAAATGATTTATAACATGAATTTCTACTCATCTGCTTTAGTCGCAGGGTAAATACCAACTCTTATGTGCCACACATGGTAAACTTCATTCCCAAAAGACAAATAAACTTCAAAAAAATTTTGGATATTTATAACCCTTGTGGGCCGAAGGATCCATATGGATCCCTTGCGTCATAGCTAACATAATGACGCCATCAACTATTTATGGGGTGCAATGTGACGAGTGGTATGTTAATGTAGCAAGTTAACGAATATTTTTGAGCTGTTTTTGTAATAGTGGCCAATAAAGGGTTAATGCCTGCCTGTTAGTAGGATGAAATGCAGCTATTAAACTGCAAATATAGCTGAAAACTTGTAGCACTATTTCAGATTTGCTTAGTGAAAAATTTGTCAATACAATGTAACCGTAACGCAGGCCAAAAGCAAGATCGTAAATCGCTATTTAAAAATAGCAAATAGCGGATTATTCGCAACTAGGTAAAAACTAGCGACTGTGTACAGAAGCGTAGCTTAGGGGGGGCAATGGGGTACATATGCCCCCAGGCGCCAAGGTGCAGGGGCGCCAAAATGGGGCTTGCAAAAATTTCACAACAAGGGTAAAAAACCGGTCACAAGCAAGATTGCACCGGCGGCAGACATCGTCTGATAGTAGTAGACTGGTACGCACTGTATGCCTGCCATCCAGACTGCCGCTGCAGTGTAAGATACTACTCTGATACTTCGTGTTACTGAGTATTGACTTTGCTGTGACAGTTTAGTGCACTCAGTCATATAGATCTAATAAAATTTATTTTATATTTGATTTTTTGTAACTCATGTCAGGAAGAAAAAGAAGTGGAGCTCAAAATCGCAAAAGAAAAAAGGAAGCCAAAATAGCATTCAAAAAATCAAGTGTATTACTTGCTGCTTTTTTAAAGAAAGCCAAGAAAAAAGTTGAAGCTGCAAACACCAGTTCTTCAGAATCAGAAGATGGCGGCTATCAACCATCTGTTTTAGAGCATGATGTCGACGTTAATGTTGAAAACATTGCGGTCTCGGAGAAAAATATTATTCAAACAGATATTTCTGTATGTGCAGAAAGATACTCCGAAAACACTGAAGACCGAGAGACCCAACATAGTGACGAACCTGTTGAAAGTAACGGGGAAGATAACATTTCTGGTAGAGAAGGTTCATTCATTCACGCGTATGAGCTTATGCTCTGTTTGCATGTCTTTCGTTAAACTGGGCCACCACGACGGGTAGACTGCTTGGCCTCACCATCTGTCTGCCACATGAAGACGGAGGCATCCCGTTAAGTGCCTTGCCCATGGACACAACAAGCATGCTTGCCGGCTTGTTCTCCACACTATCCCTTATGTGCTGAGCGCCAAGCAGGGAAGCTGTGAATACCATTTTTTAAAGTCTTTTGGTATGACTCGACAAGGGAAATGAACCCCAAGTCTACCGACTGCGAAGCGGACGCTCTAACCACTACACCACCGCGCCGGTGTAGAGAAGCTGCAAATAATAATACTCATTACGATGTGCAATCGAATGTGGTTCCTGATGTACTAAAGTTTCACGATGTTGGTTACTTAGAATTTGACGAAGTGACAAAGTTACCAAAAGTACCACAATCTTTTCGCGATGAACTGATTACTCTCGGGCCCATACTTTTTCAGCACACAGACAATCTACCATCATTATATGGAGAACGTTCGATTACATCGGCATGGTTTAAACGTCGATTAGCGAATGGAGAGGAGGTAAATCGTTCATGGCTGTTGTATTCACCAATCAATAAAGCCGCTTACTGTTTCTGTTGTCTACTATTTAAATCATCGCCTTCAAACTCGCGAGCTTCGTTTGAGTCAAAAAACGGTTTCAACAAGTGGAGAAAGCCAGAAAAACTAAAATTTCATGAAACAATCCTAGTCATCGCAGGGCTTTTACTACATGGAAGGAAGCAGAAAGACGATTAGTTGACGGTACGGGAATTGACGCAATCGCTCAAGCGCAGACTCGTTCGGAAAAACAACGTTGGCGAGATATATTGCAAAGAATACTCACCTGTATTAAATTTCTGGTTTCACAAAATTTGGAACTACATGGTCATGAGGAACACTTGAATCCCAAAAATGATAAAAATGTTGGAAACTTTCTCGCGCTGATCAAACTCATTGCTCAATTTGATCCACTACTGGCAAAAAACGTCCAACATGCTGAACAAAATCCGGGATCAGTTTCCTATTTGTCACCCGAAATTCAGAATGAATTTATCCACATACTTGCATCAACTGTAAAGAGCAAATTGCTGCGGGATATAAGGAAAAGCAAATACTACGGCATCTTACTTGACTCAACTCCTGATTTAGGACATCGGGAACAGCTGTCTTAGATCATAAGATTTGTGGATGTTAATTTTCAAACTAAACAAGTAACTATCGAAGAATCATTTTTAGGTTATATCGAGATACATTCAAAAGATGCAGCAAGCCTAGAGAAAGTCATCGTTGAGAGACTAAAGTCTGACGCCATATCTTTAGCCGACTGTCGAGCACAATGTAATGACAATGCTACTGTGATGGCAGGGCATATTTCTGGCCTTCAACAACGAATATGTGACAGAAATAACAGAGCACTGTTTGTCAACTGTGACAACCACAGCTTAAATTTAGCAGGAGGACACTCAGCTAAGCAAGATCCAGTTGTCGTCACATTTTTTGGGACACTTGAAAATATATATTCATTTTTCTCTCATTCAACAATTCGTTAGGAAGAGTTAAAACGAGTTCTTCCTCTAACAGTAAAACGAGAGTCTGCAACACGCTGGAGTGAACGATTAGAAGCTGTTAAAGCTATTTTTGAAGGTCTGGATGAACTGGTACAACTCCTAGAAAAATTATTAGAGGACTCAACTATGACGCCTGAAACTAGAAGTGGTGCAGAGCAGTTACAGGCCTCCATATTGAAGTTTAATTTCATAGTTTTATTACAATTCTGGAATACCGTTCTTGGAAAAATTGATCGTGTGCAGAAGCGCCTACAGGATCCTTTAATGAACTTCAAGGAAGCTGCAACTTATATTGAATCTTTGGAGCAAGAATTTGTTAAGCTTCGTGATGATTTGAGCCAAGCTGCTGTAAAAAATGCCAAAACAAAATGCACAGCCTGGGGGGTTCAGGTGGATAGACGAATTAGGCAACGTAAGAGAATGCCTGGAGAACTGAAAAGAGATGCAGGACTTTCACCAGAAGAAGAAATTGTGCGCGTTATGAAGAATGTATTTGATCGGCTTCAACATGAGATGTCAACATGTTTTTCACGACTAAAAGACTTAAACACAAAATTTGGATTTCTGCTTGACGTTAAGACTCTTCTATCCGACACAGATGAGGATGCAATTCGTCGAGATTGCACAGATTTTGCAAATTTCTACGACACGGACATCAATGGCCACAAACTTTTTACCGAAATTAGACATTGCAGAATGCTGCTAAGTAACAGAACTGAAGGTCAACCAGAAACTCCTTTGGCTCTTCTTGGTTTTATTGTGTCTTTTGGAGACGACGTTTTCCCGAATCTGCGAATTTCTCTACAAATTTTAACAATACCAGTTTCAATTGCAAGCTGTGAACGGTCTTTCAGCAAATTGAAACTTATTTTGTCGTATTCGCGTGCATCAATGGGACAGGATCGTCTCAGTGATCTTGCACTTCTAAGTGTTGAAAGAGAAACATTGGAAAAAACAGATTTTGATGACGTGATTGACCAGTTTGCGACAGTGAAATCAAGAAAAATAAATTTATTGTAGACTATGTAAATCATCTTTGACAGTAACTGAGTGGGACATTATGGACATATGCTATATTTTGTATAGCTTTGCTTCTTCTTTAAATAAAATCTTCCATTAAAATTTGAATTATTTTTCCATATACAATTAAATGTAATAGAAAATATGATTAAATGTGGAGGTCGGGGCGCCAATTTTATAGTTTGCCCCGGGCGCAAAATATTCTGGCTACGCCTCTGACTGTGCAGCTTTCGCTATTTAAACTGAACAATAGCGATATTGACAATCTTTATATGCCGTTTTTGAAGTTGACATGACACATGTTGAAATCAGCAGAGATGAGCGGAGTCACTTTTTTTATTCTGACTACTATTCCGATTTGGAGACTCTGACTTCAACTGCGACTCTAAAAAAATTTACATTCTCATTGTATTAGCAAATTATACTAACATGAATTTTAGGATAAAAACAATAATCATTATCACGCACAATTGGTAGTAATTAACATGAATTGTTACTTATTTAATAGCAACTAGTGATTCAGCGAACACAGCTAAAAATAATAGCGATAATGCGTAATATCTGTCGATTAACGAAAGTAACGACTTTTATTCATTTGCTATCAAACAAAACCAAATATCAGGAGCGAATAGCAACTGTACAATCCTGTATATAATTCAGACAACATTGTTACCTCAGAGCAACACTCTTTATGATAAAGCTGTAGGCTGTTGTAACGCGTGACTTTCCTCCTGATCCGAATCTTAGGTTTTCAGTTTTCACGGTAATCTATTCAATAATATAAATAATTAATTAATTAACACCTGAAGTGATCTATAGCAATGCGGAAGTGGAAAAAGGGTATACACCAGTTCTCCATTGTCATAACAATTTTCCACTGTTTCTAATTGTTGACGATTTTTTGACTGATGTGCAGATAAAGATAAAACTCAAATAAATGATTGTGGAAACAATTCAACGTTAGGAAATCAATGCAGCGGCAAGCTTCGAGAAAGTAAGAACTAACCAAATGTGCTATAAATGCTTTAGTAAATAACATAAAACTAATGACTGCAAATGCACCAATATGAGTAAAGTAAAGAGTTGCAAAGGTACATTACACTTTGCTGCGCAATTATGACTGGTCACGTGGTATTTCACAAGCATCTCATAACAACAAACATTCGGGTAATTCATTTCAATTAAAAAATGGTGAGAGCGATTGTGGCACTAGTGGTACCCAAGCAGTCACCTGCAGTCAAGCTTTAGATGGAGTTTACCTTTGTGTAGTTCCACTAAAGATGATGCATGGGGACAAAACTGTTATCACATATGCATTTTTAGATCAGGGTTCGACTCGCTTCTTTTGTGACAAAAGATTGGGGAACGCGTTTGGGGTTGATGACAACCTACAGAGTATAACCTTGCACACCCTAGGCAATGCCGCAGCCACTCACTTAGGTCACACATTGGATTTTAAAGTTTTCTCCCTTGATGATTCTTATGGTGTCGACTTGCCCAAGGTATTTTCTATTGACGATATTCCTGTGCGCCCAAACTTGATGCCTGCTAAATGCGAAATAAGGGAAATGCCACATTTATGTGATTTGGTCTTTCTAAAGTTTGAGGGCGCTTCAGTAACTCTACTCATAGGAACTGATGTTCCTGAATTATTTTGTCCCGCAGCTTTCCGCAAAAGCCGCCAAGGTGAGCCAGTAGCTATCAAACCCCATTAGGTTGGTCTTTGTTAGGGCCTTCGCTGTCGCTTTCGAGCACTCAAAACTGCACAGTCAACTTCATGAAGCACCACGACAAAACTTCCGAGCAGCAAATTTAAACCATCTGTTCGGCTGTATTCGAAAAAAGGCATCACTGTACTTGATATGTCTTTTTCTCGTGAAGACCATTTAATGCGAAAGTTGCTTCCGGATTCTGTAAAATTGGTTAATGGTTGTTTTCAGTTGCCTCTACCTTGGAGATCAGAAATTACTAGTTTGCCTAACAATCGAAGCGTGGCCCTTAATTGTCTAATGCGCCTAAAAAGACGTTTCGAAAAATATCCACCTTTAAAGGACGGATACGTCAACACCATTGAAGAATACTTGTCAAAAGGACATGCGTCCAAGGTAAATCTTTCTACAGACGAACGCGACGATGTCTTTGTGTGGTGCCTTTCCCACCACCTAGTTATACTTCCTTACAAACAATCTAAGGTGCGTGTAGTGTTTGACTGTGCGGCAAAATGCAAGGTGTGTGTTTAAATGATGCATTAATGCAAGAACCCAATCGAACCAATAGCTTAATTGGTGCACTTACTCGGTTCCGCAAGGAGCGTGTGGTTCTTGTCGGCGACATTGAGTCAATGTTCCATCAGGTACAAGTGGATCCGAAGGACACTAGCGCATTAAGGTTCTTGTGGTGGTCCGAAGGCAATATGGATAATAAACCAACGGAATACAACATGAACGTGCACGTGTTTAACGCAACCTCATCTCCAACTTGTGCGTCCTTTTTGTTTGCGTCAAGTAGCACGAGAGTTTAGTCACATGCACCAACCTCTCACTTTTGAGATTGTCAAACATAACTTTTACGTTGATGACTGCTTATTCTCATGTGAATCTGAAACCGAGGTCATAGATCTAGTTCAGGATTTGGTCAAAATGCTAAGCAGAGCAGGGTTTTGATTAAGAAAGTGGCTAAGCAACAGCATAGGGTGCTCGAGGCAATTCCTGAATCGGAGAGAGCAAAGGATCATAATTGTCATGAATTTGAATCATCTTTAGCGATCAGAGTTTTAGGGTTTCAATATAAATATCAAACCGACGAATTTGTTTTTGCCATTCAAGTTCCGCAAAAACCATTTACTAAACGAGGATTACTGTCTGCTGTATTGAGCTTGTTTGATCCTCTCGGCTTTGTTGCTTCCGCCACTCTTTTTCCTAAATTGCTTTGCAAGACCTTTGCAAGCAAGGTTGGGATAAACCGCTGTTGGGATAAACCGCTGAATGAAGACAAAGCTAACCACTGGACAAAGTGGTTACGATCTTTGCAACATTTGAGCAAGCTACAAATTAAACGCTGCCTTAAATCTAGCGAATTTTAAGCAATCTCTTATCAACTTCATTTCTTCTTTGATGCTTCATTGCGTTATTATGGCAGCTGCTGTTATCTGCGAATGGTAGACAATGCAGGTTACTATTATTGTTCATTTATAATAGAGAAAGCTGGGGATGCGCCTTTGAAAGCTGTATCCATAGCTTGTCCATTAGGCTTTGCATGCTCGTAACCAAAGAGCTAGATTTACAAAACTTTGCAATTGTATGTTTTAAACGAACTGTACAGCTACCTTCAATGCATACCAAAGAATATTAAGCGATTTCCTTTTGCAAAAAAATATCGAATGGCGTTTTAGTGTTTCCCTAGCCAGTCACTTTGGGGGAGCTTGGGAGAGAACGATATGGTCTATTCGACGCATATTTCGAACCTTATTAAAAGGCCAAACATTAATTAATGAATTACTTACTACCTGAATGGCAAAGGTCAAAGGAAGTATTAACTCCAGGCCTTTAGTCCCAGTGATTATGGATTCGATAAACCTTTGACACCTAACGATCTCTTGCTTTTTTGAGGTAGTCCAAATCTTCCTCCAGGTATTTTTGACCAGGAGGAATTGTATGGTACTCGTCGCTGGGCTCAAATCTCAATACTTTGAGATACTCAGCAGTTTTGGTCCAGATGGATCAAGGAATTTCTTCCTAATCTTAACCTTAGACAAAAATGGTGTAAAACTCAGCCTATTATGCAGAAAACTGATGTAGTCTTACTGGTGGACGACGCACAGCATAAGTCTTAATGGCGTATGAGCGTGATTGCTGACATCTATACTGACAGGAAAGGAGAAGCCAGCACCGCTCTCGTTAAGATCAAAGGCGATTTAATAAAACGACCTGTTTACAAGCTTTGTGTGATCAGCCAAGCAAACAAATTGAACTCGCAACTTTGAAATTGCGACTTATTTTCCCATTGACTGCCAACTTCATTTTCCTTCTTAAAAAATGCTCCCTTATTCTAATTTTGCGTGGATCTCCGTTACGTTGCCAATGTTTTATTTGTTAGTTTTAATTTTTATGTACAGTGGAGTCGAACCAGCGTTTTGTAATCTTTGTTTGTTACCTTTGTTAATGTGTTGTCATTCCACTATAATGTGATTGACCAGCAGTAAGCAGCCTGTGGCTGCCTTCGTTGCAATTTACGGTTCTGGTGTTTGTCACGAACACGTAAATTGGCGCTAAAAGAATAGTTTTATATATGTATAGTTATTGTAATCTGTTGTTTGACTTTGCAGTAATCATTTTTTCATTGTAAATCTAAATTGTTTGTAGCCCTAAACTTGCTAAACTGTTTTAAAATAAAAGACCATTTTTCTTTCGGATTTATTAATAGAATTGTAACTCACATGCCTTTCTGACGTCACAATGACTGTCTATGTAACCTAGTTTTCTAGCGTATTCTAGTGATTCTTGCTTTTTCTAGAAGATTTTCCTTTTTATTATTATTATTACCGATTAAACAATTTATTAATGGTGTTTTTCCTGTGTCACGTGATGTTCTAGCAATTTCTAGATTATTTTCCTGCCGTATATATAAGGTGGCAAGATTTTTTTCATTCATTTAGAGATTCAGAGATTGAGTAGTCGATCGGAGTAGACTAGAAATTAGTGTTGAAAAAGGTGTTGTTTTGTGATGATTGTTGTGACAGGAATCAAGCGATTATTTTGGTGGCTTAGTTATTGTTAGTCTCTGATATTTATTTATTATGGTGCTTTAGTTCTGTGTTTAGGCAAGCGAAGGAATTCGAAGTTGTAAAGTGGTTTATAAATATATTGTTCTGTTCTTGATTGAAAAGTGCTTGGGTTAAAGTATCTTAGTGGAAGCCAATCTTTTCCAAGCCATTAAGTTGCAACCAAACTTAATTATTCGATCGATACTACAAGTCGCGTCAATTTTAAGAAGTAAATTAACCCTTACTAGAATAACTGAAATTACATAAGTTTTAGTATTTCTGTTTACATTTTGTAAACAATCTCACAACAAAAGTTTCCTTTTGTATATGGTACGATTATTGTCAAGAAATTGATTATTTTAACAAAAAGCAACACTAAACAAATATTGACAAAAAACAATCAGTTCACACCTGAGACACAATGTCCACACTTGCAGATTTTGACCAGCTTCCTATGTCTTGGGCATACCTCTCCAACCACAGTCATCACACCGTGAGCGTGTAAGTTTTCTGCACTCCATACATCTCATTATGCAGCTTGTTTTGACAGTATTTGGTGGTTCTGCGAAAACACTAGGTGCAGGAAATCCCACTAGAACACCAGCGCTTCTTAAACTGCGTTTTTGATTGAATAGACTCAGTCGTATTTCTATAGCAGGTTTTGCCAAGTCAAAAGTCAGTTTTTTCAAAAACGCTTTTTTCAATGTCTTGTATTCTCCAGCTTTTCTCAATAAAATGTACGCATTATTTGCTACAGCATCAATAATATTGTAAAAAAAAGAAGTGGCCGTCAAACTGTTTTTTTTTTGGGCAGGGGAATCCTTCCAAATTTTCATCAAACATGTTCACTCCTCCTTTTCTTTTGTTATAGTCCAGAATCATTACTGGTTTTTTTTTCATAAATAGCTACCAAATTATCTGCATGACTAGAGCTAAGTAACATGACGGGATTTTTGTTTTTCTTTGCTTGGTAAGCAACCAGGCATATATCATTCACATGGTTGAATAAAAACTTGATAGAATAAATTTTCATTTTTTCTGTTTAATGACCCAGGTACTTCTCGACGATGCTTTCTTGTCGTTCCCAAAAACGTCAGGTATTCCTGCAGGAGCACTTTGGCGAGGTTGTAGCTTGTAAAAAAGTTGTCTGTGCACACATCTCTGCCCGTCTCAAAATAGGGTTCTAGCAATTGCATTGCAATATCCTGTGCCAAATTGAGATGAACTTGGTCACCTTCTTTGTCATCGTATGGAAAGCCATTGAGTACATATCCAGAACTGAACTCAGAGGCCCAAAACATTTTTAGTCCATATTTTCGTGGTTTTGATAAAATATAGGTTCTGCCAGGAATTTTACCACGATATCTCACCAGTTGTTCATCCACTGTTCTGCAGTCTTCTGGAATACATGAACGCCTCAAATTGATAAGAAAAATGTCCCAGATTTCTGCATGCAGCAAATTTATTGTGGACTTTTTTTCTTCCCGAGTATTCCAATTGTCAAATTGGAGGCATCTAAGGAGGAATTTGAAACGGACCAAGGACATGAAAGCTCGGTAAAACGGTTTGCTATCTTTCGGTTGCCATAAGTTATCCAGCTCCGTAAAGTTGTCTCTGTCGCTTCCGGCTCGTAAAATTATTGCGAATCCTGCTTTCAACACATCCATGGAGAATGTTTTGATGGGCTGCAGTCTACTTAAAGTTCTGCGTATCTCTCTCGCTTTCCTGTTTGTATGCATCAAAACGGTTCGTAGAATGTCTTCGCTCAAAAACAGTTCAAAGCTCTTTATTTCACTCTGAGGATTAGCGATGACTTTAGAAGAATGGGTTGGTATGTTTCGCATTCGTCGTCTAGCTGGAGTTGGACGTGTGGAGTATTCAATTCCTTTTCGACTGAGAATACATTCTTCATCCTCATGGTCGGTATCACTGTCATCAGCATTCACCGTCTCTTCATCCTCCTCGTCTTCCTCATCTGTAGCATTCTCTTCAAATATTTCTACACTATCTTCATCGTCAACGACAGATGCTGTTTTCTCCTCTTCTTCGCTTATTTGCATACCTTTTTCATCTGTACGATTGCTGTTGTTACTATACAGATTATCTTCAGCGTCTCTGTCATCATTGTAAACTTGTCTTCTGTAATGCCAAGTTGCAAGCAAGCATCCCTGAAAGTCATTCGTCTACTCATATTTATCGAATTGAAATTATGGGCATACAAAAGTAAATGTGTTCCACAAGCGTTGCACCTGTTTATCCTACAGTTTTTATATCGAGTAACATAAGCAACAGAGTGTAGTATAACTAAAAGAAACTTCTGTGACCATTGTAGCTACACTCATTGCTATTTGTAAGAAATAAGCCTCAATAATGTTCAACTAGGCCTAGAAATTACCCAGAGCACTCATTGTACCAGTGCAAGTACGTTGCCTGCCCAGTGCTCCAAATAAATTTTGCTTGTTGCGGCACTCCTAACCGTAACCCGAAATCTAAAGCCATTCTATGAAGTGTACCCTAATTCTAGCCCTAAACCTAACTCAAATTCAAGTTCTTACCAATGCAACCTGGATATACATTGAACAGTTGAAAAGGCCTTCACTAGCCAATTAGCATTGGTTTTGTAGTTGCGTATCCTAATCAACTTTTTTATGAAGCAAACCTTCTACAGACCTACTTTACACTGATGCAGCTGACACGCCGTTCTTGGTTTGCCGGATCAAGTGCATAAATTTCCCCAGTGGGGAAATTTATGCACTTGACAAGGATTAAAATTTTCCCCCTACACTCCCTTCCAGTGTACACTGCCCCGTACATTTACATACCGGGCCTGCCCCTTCGGTGTACACTGCCAGCTGAGATTCGAACCCGCAACCATCGTATCCCAAGACCATTGTGCTTGCTGGATTTGATGCTGTTCTAATGTTCTTAAGAATAAACTTGATAACTAACTGGGGAAAATTTTGCACTTGTTGTTGTCCTGGGGAAAATTTTGCACTTGTTCCGGTTTGCCAATATAATTCGAATCAAATAATATATTTCGAACCGACGCGATGGCGTAGTGGTTAGAGCGTCCGCATAGCAGTCTGTCCCAATCGAGTGCGGACTTATCGTCCAAAACATACCGATACATTGCTTTCTCGTGAATGGAGGATAAATATGGCAAATAAAAAGAAAAAAATTTAGATAATCCAATCTGACATAGTTCACATGGTGCCAAAGTCAGCTGACAAAGAGATAAAGTCGGTTTACACGCTCCTTTGCTTTGCAATCTCATTTCTTTTTTGTGTTGAATTGTCTGTATTGGTAGAGCAACAATGCATCAGCTAATCATGTGGATAAACTAGGGGAAAATCAGTAAAAACGGCTGTTTACAAAATGTAAACAGAAATACGTCAACGCAACTTTTGTGGAGAACAAACCGGCAAGTTCGCTTGTTGTGTCCTTGGGCAAGGCACTTAACGGGATGCCCCCGCTTTTATGTGGAAGACAGATGGCCCAGTTGTCCCTCCAAATAGAGGGTTGGTGGCAGGAAGAGCATCCGACCGTAAAACAAATGCCATGTTATAAAAATGCAGATATCTGCTGTGGTGACCCCTCACTTAATTTCTTATGTTCATGTATTGCATCTATACTATACCATTCTGTCTGTCTATCTGTGTGTGTGTGTGTGTGTGTGTGTGTGTGTGTAATTTAACTGCTCCGAAACTTGACACGATTGATAACCACTACCAGGGTAAGTGCCATAAGGGATTTTGTAACCTCATAATGATGTCATATTTGATGATAAATTTTTATATTGCTTTTCTTAACGGAGGAAAGCGATTTTTTATTTAAACAAAAGCAGCGTTCCACTTACCAACTTCGAGAAACTTAACTCTTTTACGAAGTAAGATGACGTCATAATTCACAATTATTAGTAGAATTTGTTTTTCTTTACTTTCTCTAGACTTCTCATAAATGAAGAGCAGTTGGAAGCTTTTTCCAGAAATATCAACAAGTTTCCAAAAAAATACTTTTTCAACAACAATTCACCTTTAATCGACGACGCAACAACCGATAAAACATTTAAGCAGGTTTTCAAACATGATTAGGTTTTGAAAAACGCTTTTCGTCATAATAATACTTGACATTTTAATGCTGTCTGGTACCACTTTAATGAAAACAGCTACAAGCAGCAACTGCACTTAGTGTGCACTGTCATTTTGAAAGCAAACGTAATTAGTAATGTGGGGGGCCCTTTCGCGAAACAAACCAAGTCGGGCTCCGTGCATTTCCCCAGTTTGCTCATACATAAGGCCACTACTGCATTATATGTTGTATAATGCCATTTTAATTGGAAATTGTATTCATTCATAGATACCAAAAAGATAATTTTTATACCTTGACTATGCCAGGAAATGTTGTTCTAAAGCATGTGTAATGAGCGGTGAACAAATGGCGCCCCATAGATTGAACTCTTCTGCGATGCCGCGTTGATGACCAAGCATAAAATGTTACCATGTAACAATTTTGGATGCCTCTCGATATATAGTATTCACTAGTCAGTGACAAAGCAATTAAATTTGCTGCTGAGTTTTTCAACGAGTTACCTTTGTCAGAAAAGCTTTTCAGTTTGATCTCTCATCAAGACCAAGCAGAGAAATGGCGTGAATGTCAACGCTTTGCTCTGGTATTTAGAAACTTTATTGAGCCCGCGCTTAGCACGCATTATATCAATAAGACAGCAGCAAAACTCTCATTAATTGGAATTCTTCTGATGCAAAATGCATGCTGTTATCTTAAAAGGAACCTTCTTATCAATTTATTGTGTTTGTAACATTTTATGAGATCACTGGGCCGCAAAAGTTGTTTTGAAATTTTACGGGTCAACAAGTGCAAAAAAGTTGAAAACCACTGCTCAAAATAACAGTGTGCACTACAAACCGTGAGGAAAATCCCTAGAACGCATGTGACGTGTGGATCCAGTTTTTGTTGGTGCTATGTACGCAAAACAGTTACTGTCGGTTGCCAAGAATGACATAAAACTGTGTTATGAAGAAAATTTTGTGAATTTGATGTCTTTTTCAATTAAAATATTTTTAAAGACACGAAAAGCGATTTCAAGTAATGATTTTTACTATGATTTGGATGCAATTCTTAGTTTATAGTTAACTTAAGTGATTAACACAATCTAATGTCATAATTCTAAACGTTTTATATTTGAGCTGACTAGTAAACCTCCCATAATTTTATAGGTCAGAAAACTTGATAATATTAAATTTTTTGTGTTGAATACGAAAAGTTATTTGTTTTTAGCAATATCAAACGCGCAGAATTTACATCTGAAAAAAACTCTTTTCTATCAGGTAAACTTTTTTAGTTATATAGGTAATAAAGTCATTATAGAACTATAAATACATTTGCTATTGCACCATACAAAGCTTTTATTGTATCAATAAGATCTATGTGACGTTGTAGGACTGATTATTAGTTTACAATTGCAGTAAGGTTTGAGCATATGGTTAGTCCGACATTTCTTCATAATACGAAATACCTTGCTGTGAACATAGACTTTTATGCAGACACTTCATCTTCTATGAAAGTGCAACGCTTTTTTGTGGGGTTTACATAAATGCAAACCTTATTGGAAGAGTTTTAACTGAACTACTTTTGTGCTTCATCAGATGTAGACGCAAAAGCGTAAGAGTTTACTCAAAAAGTTATTTCGAGAATTGAAACAGTTTATATTTAAAGCAAAATATGCAGCATTATGCAGGAGATGAAGTACCAATTGTATGCTTAAAAACATTTGATATCAACAGCAATTGCAAGCTATTGAGTTCCGTTATCACATCACAGATGTTTGATTGATGCAAACGAAAGCATTGTATTTTGCGATAACAGACACAGATGTACTGCAATCATAACTAAACTAGCAAAATTACAATTAAAAGATACTTAAAATCTTGATGTGATACAACAAAACTGATCAAATATTCAAGTTTAATGGCCTTTGATTATCCAAATAAACCTATTTAAGTGCATGCCACAAAATAGTGTTCATTATTGTTGCAGATCAGAGCTGACAGCATTTGACGTTAAAGAGAGTCTTGCTTCTCTTGCTTTACCACCAATTTTTGTTGGAACCTAGTGATTACGTATCTTAATCTTTCTAGTCACTTTTATTAAAGGTCTTAACATTTTGAGTTCAACCTCAAAGTTTTAACAAAAATTGGCGGTAAAACAAGAGAAGCAAGATTCTTTCCAACGTCAAGTACTGTCGGCAGTCCCGTAGCATTCCAACTTCGGCCCCCCCCCCAAAGTAAGCGCAAGAGCCCCTGCGCACAGGTCATATCACTTTAGAGGTGTAAAATTGAAAAGCTGCATTAAGAAAATACACCACAATTTGTACATAAGTAAACAGGCTAATGTCAGAATAAAGCATGCCGATACCGAAGGTGCAAGTCATAAAAAATTCGGCACCGATGCCAGAGTTCAGTAGGACATTTATGCAGACACTGCGAAACGAAAGCAATGACACTGAAAAACATGAAAAAGTTATAAAAACACAGTATCATTTAAATAGTCTAGAGCGAACCTTTTTGTTCGCAAATGCTGTTATGACATTGTCATAATCAAGAGATCGGGCGCAGTCATTTTCGATTGACAACATGGCTAATGAAGATAGTCTACTGTCTGTCATAGACGTTCTATTAAAAGTTTTGATCAATTTCAATTTGCTGAAGCTTCTTTCAGCGCTGGCAATAGTCACGGGGCAAGTTAGTAAGATTCGAAGTGCGATGTACACATTCGGATACAATTCAAATAAATGAGTCTTTAGAAGATAGTTCAGAAAGTCTTGAGCCGTTTTGAGATTGCGTTTTTTTGTAAAATTAAAACAAACCGCTGTAGCTCAGCGCTCATTTCATCAGAATCAATGTCACCGAACTTTTTTTGGAACTCTTTACAGCAAGTAAGAAAAGCATTTTCTTGTTGCACAAGCAAAAGTTTGTCTCGTGTGTACAAAAACGAAAAGGCGGAAGAAACCTCACGTAACAAATTAAAGCGCTCCTTTATTGACATAATAGCCTGGTCTACTAATGGATAGAAAAAGTTGCTTTTAAATTTCAGTTCAGGAGTAGCTCGTTGTTCTCCTTCACCTTGGTAATCAAACAATCTTCTTTTCTTTCCACTTCTTGACGGAGGAAAAGAAGGATCAATATCCAATTCCTGTGCTATTTCAACAGCAGATGTTGCGGCACTGTCATAACCCGTTGTGCGATAGTTTTGCAAAAACTTTTCAGTTGCCTGGATTTCCGTTTCCATTGTATGAAGGGAGACTTCATACGATTGAAGAATCTTGCTTGCTTTATTGACTTGGAATAGGATATCATACCAAATAAACACCGACAAAAGAAAACTCCATTTTGATAAATGAGCTATGAACGATTTTGTTTCTGAGGCAGCTCTTCCATCTTTTCTTTCTATGGAAATGGCTTCCAAGTCTTTCAGTGCCAGCAACACCTCTTTTAAATTGTATCGAAGAGGTTTAATGCATTTAATTCTGCTTTCCCAACGAGTATCAGATTGTGACTTTATGGACAGCTCCACATGTTTCTTCAAAATTTCCCAACGCTGAGCAGAGGAAGAAAACAGCACATACAACCTTGTAAGTACTCCAAAAAATGTCAATGCTTCCGTCGATCAATTAGCACTGTCAACAACAACTAAGTTAAGGGTATGGTTTGCACAGGGCACGTAAACAGCTTTGGAATTGATGTCTAGCATTCTTGCTTGGACCCCAGAATGTTTTCCTTTCATGTTAGCACCATTATCATATGACTGACCTCGACAATCAGACAATTCGAGTTGCAGTTCGGTCGCTTTTTCTAAGAAAGCGTCCAACAAGCCTTTCCCAGTACTGTCACTTATTCTCAAGTAGCCAAAAAATGTTTCTTTAACAACAGCAGCTTCTTCATTACATAGTACATAACGGAGAATGACAGACATTTGTTTATGATGTGACATATCTGGAGTGCAGTCCAAAATTATAGAAAAATATTTTGCCAATTTCAATTGCTGTAAATTTTCTTTTTCAACTTTTGTCGCTAGCAATTCAATTAGTTCATTTTGTATGGTAGGACTCAAATAGTGGTCTTTAGTGTTTTTATTCTTGATTCTGTCTTGAAGCTCTTTTAGGATCGGATCTCTTCTTGCCAAAAGCTCAAATATACCCAGAAAATTTCCATTGTGAGGAGATCCTAAGACTTCTTCAGATCCTCTAAAAGCAAGATTCCTTTCCGATAGAAACAAGGCAATTTCGATAAGTCTCTCTAAAACATTTCTCCAAAAACGTCTTTCATTGAAAAAAATATTCATCTCGCGTTTGTCGATAGTGGATGAATTTCTTATCCCTTTAGCTAGCAACATCCATTGACTGCAGCATTCTTGGTGGGAAATGCCGTTTTCATGGTCTTTCAGTTTTTTCGAAAAACCCTCCCATGTATTTATACCACTACAAAAGGGGCTTAGTGTTTTTCCAAATAGCTTACAACAAAAGCAAAAAACTTGATCTGATTCCCCAGAATAAACTAGCCACGACCGTGAAACACTTTCACCATTAGGTAACACACGTTTATAATGGTTGGAGGAAAAACGTCGCCTTGGAGTTGTGTTATTATATGGAAAATTCATTATTAGTTGATGTGATCCACGCTTTACTATATCACATCGTTGAGCATCAGAAATACTTTCAGGCCATTTACATGGGTCATCAGGGATAGGGGTAAATTGAGATTCAGATATTTTTGATATTGAAGGTTGCGTATTGGCAGGCAAATCACAACTTACATTTTCTGGAAATTCACAATCACTTTGATGCTGATCGTCATAGTCTTCTTTTTCTTGTACACTATAGTTTTCTTCATCCCTCTCGGTACTAGTGCCAGGTCTACTCTGCTCAGTAATCTTGAAAAAATCTGTCATCTTGGGCAATTTCGCTACAGCATCTCGAGCAGTGGCTGCTTCTTTTCTCTTTTGAACACCACTTTTTGAACGTTTCATTCTATACAATGTCAATAAAATACTTTATCTGCACTCTGCAGTGTATATATATATTGTCCCGGTATTTATAGCCAAACAGAATTCCAGACCATTCTATGATTGTTGCGTAACAACGGCATTGTTACGTCAATCGAATATTCAAGATTCTACCAGAAAATCAATCGAAATAATCTAGATTCTGCGAGATAAAATGACGTTGCATTCACTTATGATGTCACAAGCCAATTTCTTCCTACAGTTTAAATCGGTTGTAAACAAGTCTGCTAAACTGAAAATAGTCACGTAGCCAAAAAACAATTTCAGACTAACTTGGGCCCCCAAAGTTGGCCTGGGCCCCCCCAATTGGGGGGTTTGGGGGGCGGCTGCTACGTCTCTGATTGTCGGCTCTGATCTGTAACACTAATTAGCATAGTTACGTCACCCTTGTTAGCCAACTGTAACTGTTTTGCGTATACTGTAGTACAACTACAATAAATAGGACCTACACGTCACAAGCGTTCTAGGGATTTCCCTTACCGATTTATAGTGCACACTGTTATTTTGAGCAGTGGTTCTCAACCTTTTTGCACTTGCGGATCTGTAAAATTTCAAAACAACTTTTGCGGCCCAGTGATCTCATAAAATGTTACAAACACAATAAATTGATAAGAAGGTTCCTTTTAAGATAACAGCATGCATTTTGCATCAGAAGAATTCCAATTAATGAGAGTTTTGCTGCTGTCTTATTGATATAATGCGTGCTAAGCGCGGGCTCAATAAAGTTTCTAAATACCAGAGCAAAGCGTTGACATTCACGCCATTTCTCTGCTTGGTCTTGATGAGAGATCAAACTGAAAAGCTTTTCTGACAAAGGTAACTCGTTGAAAAACTCAGCAGCAAATTTAATTGCTTTGTCACTGACTAGTGAATACTGTATATCGAGAGGCATCCAAAATTGTTACATGGTAACATTTTATGCTTGGTCATCAACGCGGCATCGCAGAAGAGTTCAATCAACGATTATTTTTTAGCAGCATTAAGACTGTACGAACTAAAGTTCTTTACGCAGAAGTTAAAGGCTTGTTTCCATTGAGCGTAAATAACCGGGATAACCTAAAATTATTTGTTAAACCATTTTAAAATTATTTCAGTGGCAAAAACGCTCTGCGCTTAAGATCAATTAGATGCACAAAAATTTTTATGCTACGCCAGCAGGTTAGGCATGATGAAAACCAGCCTTAACGATCCAAAAATTGCCTTTTCCAGGATCTGGATTTTCAGGAAAATATTTGCCGAAATTAATCGCTAGTCTTTTAAGTGCTGACTCATTGCTGATAATAACTCTTTTTTGTTAATAGAGGTACTTCCTACAAAGCCTTGCAAATATAAAAACACACCGATATCGTCTTTCTGCACATGAACATTGCAAAACACCTGGTTTTTTGAAAGCACCGGTTTGTTGTGCAATGTAAATATCTTAATACAATAACATTGAAGGAAACTTTTAACGTTGGTCAAGCGGCTAAATATATCCGCAAAGTATGCAAGTATACCTGTCCACATCTCCTCGGATAAAAACACTTTTCATGAGGAATTTCTTTCAAATAAAATAAACCAATGGACTCTTTATTACTTTATGCAAACAAAACTGTGTCGAGCTTTCCATCAATTTCAATTTACTGTTCTAATTCTGCAATCATAGCGCCTTAAATACTTTGCAATTAAGGTATAACATTGGAATATGTTTTGACGGACCGGTAGAAGAGCGGACCGCCAGCAGTCCACGGACCGGTGGTTGAGAAACAACTGATTTAACGAGAATAGTATTAAGTTGGTAATAGCATACTTACAGTAAAAATTCTGTTGAACGTTGCAAGTCCACTTTGTTTTCAGTCCATGTTTGTTTTAACCTAGGTGTGTTAAGTAAAATAAATAATGTAAAGTAATTTTAAAACAGAACTTTTATCTGGAAGCAAACTCAAGATTTCATGCGTTCACAACAACGTATCCAGGTTCTGCTTGGCTCTTACAGATATACATGTATATCGATATGATATCTGTAAAAGTGGAAAATAAGTTCAAACAACAACAACATTGATCACATGATCTGTTTGAATGATAGGCTTATACAACAACAGCATTGATCACAAGAGCCTTTGAGTAACAAATAAAAACACTACCAAGTAGAATCACTCTCAAGTAAAAAAATATAATATAGCTTTAAAAAATGCTGTCTGAGCCTAAGCTTTTCGTGACGCTCTCATCAGTGGCGGTATCGCGTTAAAAGGAAAGATCTAGAGTGAATAAGTGTTTTATGTGAATAATTTGAACGTTGGGCAATCAATAGAAGCCAATGATAGTGCTGGTATTGTAAAGCGTGCCAAAGAAAGATTTCGCAATAGCAAAATGCTAAAGAAAGCGCAGCAGGAAGCCAAATAAAAACGCCGCGATTATCGAAAGAGTTTGAGAGTGTAAACAAACTCTTTCTGTCTGCATAACACCGGGCGCCGGATCTTGATATAAGCAACTTCTAAAAGATTCAGATGGAAAGAGCTGCGTGCTGCGGCGAGAATTGAAAATCGTTTATTATCATAGTTTAATGCACATTGATCATTTTCTAAAAGATGTTGATCAATGGCAGAGTCACAATCCAGTTTGGTGTCGTTTCGTTTGCACGATCTGTGTGGTTGAGATCGGCGTGGACGGGTCAATTGTAATCTTAACCATTGCGGAACATGTTGCCTGATGCGATTCTGTAGTCGTTGAGATGTTCGCCCTTCGTACCGACTATCACAGTGGCACTTGTATTCATATGTGACAAAACTTTTCTGAATAGTAGGTAAAACATCCTTGCGGGCCACTGGCAACATGCGCTTAGACGTAAAGACCAAGCGGGTGCTGACAGAACTATAGCAACTTTCCACGGCAGTTTTGACTTCTTTTTCCAAGTTTGTGAAGGGCTTATCTATCCAAGGGACCCTCAAGTACACGGTGCACTTTTCTGGGCCGAATCGCTTAAGAGTGGAGAACTGAACGATGTTCTTGGAAATCTCAGCATAAAAAGATATAAAAATAAGAAGCTTTATCTGGAAGCTACTATAGATTTTAAGCCTTATGATTGAACCTACAGTAGTTCTAGCTCCTTTGTATAGGATTCGAGTCGACTCCAAAAAACTTTACGAACTCACGATGTTGATCCTCCACCTAAAATCGCGCCAAATGACGCATCATATACTACTTATTTGGTTCAATTTTTGATTTACAGAATTCTATTCTTTTCTCAAGATAAACTGCTACTACTTAAAACGTTAAATCATAAGACCAAGAAACGCAATAAGACCATACTTAACTATGTAGCCGTTTCCTGTTTGATTGCTGCAGCTACATACAAACTAAAATCATCAATCGTTATCTGTTGTATAGCCTCAACGAATGCTGTTTTCTGTCATTCAGAATCCAGTTTAAGGCATGGCTTTTTTGCTTGACACAGGTTGTCAATCTAGTGTTTTCATCCTTTTCAAATGCTATTGTTTGTCGTTCAGAATCCGGCTTACGGCATGACTACGTTTTCTTTATGCAGGTTGTCATTCTACATTTCAAATCTAGTATGGCGCATTGGATATAATATTAAACATTTTATCAAAAGGCTGCGGGTTGTGCTCTTATTGTAGAGCAGGGGTTGGCGAAGGGCTCAGTGCGTTTAACGATCTAATCCAGCCCGACAAAAATTCTACCAAGCGTGATACTGATTTTTCCGTTTCAGACCTTACTGTTGACCAAATCAATACGTGAGCAAGATTACAACAAAATGGTAGCAAGTATGAAAGCTTTCAAAACCAAAGTAAACTTGTTTTAGAGACAAATGTTTTAACAGCAGCCTATGAAATCAGGCTTTGGAACACTGAGGCTGCTGATACAGATGTACAGCCAAATTTACGCGCACTCTAAAATCTCACAGCCGATGTTATAAAATTTTCATTGTATTGAAGTGATTATTGACGTGGCGGAGCGTAAGAAGTACGGTTATCTGAAACACGGAAATAAATTACCAAATGAAGCACACACAAATGAGATCAGAATTCGGGTTCGATTACAACACAAGTTTACATACACAAGACGAGACCAGACTACGGGTTCAATTACACACAAGTTATGCTTGAATTTCATATACACAAAAACGGGACCAAACAACGGGTTCAGTTATAATACAAGTTATTGTCAAATTTCGGATTAATAATTTACATATTTAACAATCGATATAAAGAAAAATACAGCGGGATAAATAGGTAACAAAAGCAAGTTTTACAATTGAGCTTACCTGACTATGACGGAACCGAATCCAAATATATATATATAACGTTCAGTATACTTGTGATCCAAAAACAGCAGTAACAATCTCCAACAATTATATTACACAAATCTTCCGACAGTTACAAATCTTCCGACCGTTCTCCCCGTTGTCAAGTCTCAATTATTCTCGTACACAAACAATTTTGACTTAATCTTTGAATCAAGCACACATAAATTTTGGAAAGCTCGGAGCAAAAAGCTCAAATTGTTAATAGTAGCAGCACTGCGTGATGAACGAAGTGTCAGACTTGCAATTGAAAGACTGCTGGTTTAAAACTCAGAACTTTGCATATAAAATTTGAACATGTAAATTCAACAAATGTCAAACAACTGTTTTGTCATGGTCCGTCATTGGCCACAATGAAGAGTTCCTCAACATGTAAACATAAGAAACAATTAGACAACTTGCACATAAAATACTATCGTGGGTTTCATTTATTCATTTTTATATTTCTATTTTTTCCTTTATGGCCTGCTCTTCATCGCAAATCATCATAATCGACCAGTTGTTTGCAGGGACGCCTCCACTTATCTCTATTCTAAGCATTTTTAAGTTTGAAGCTTCATCTTTTCATGTTATCCTTTATTGCATCGTCCCAAGTTTTCACTGATCTTACACTTCTAAAATGTTCCATATTTGTTTATTTTTCTGAATTCTTCTGGTCAAGCTCTCCACATTTATTTGCTTAACCCTTTGAGGGAAAATGCAACACATATGCTACATGATAGTTAATTGTTATATCATTATGACGCAATAACCATTTTCCTGAAATTCATTGTAATTTTGGTGTTACCAAACAATTAAGGAATTGTCTTAATTTTACCAAACAATTGTCTCAAATTTTATGAATTAAAATCTTATTATCCTTATAAGGTTAAGATGCCCAAACATCTCAAACAACGTTCTCTGAGATGTTCATCAATATCCTCAACATTTGTTCAATCTCTAAACACTCTGTTGGAAATTTTCAACTTCAACAAACATGTCAAGTCTGTACTAAAAATTACCTTAGCCGCAGCAAAACCTATTTTTGACGAATTCTTGAAGAAACTACTCAATTGCATTGTTTACATTGAAATTTGGTTTGGCGCTATGTGATCGTTGGAATAAACTGAGTTTTTGCCCTCATTTGGGCCTGCCAAATCTAAAAGGATTTTTATCCCGCGCTTCAGGCAAACCGGCTTTACTCATTGGGCACTTGTGTGAACAGTAACAAAATATTTATGTTTTTTGACACGTCCTATTGTCACGCCTTAGTGTGCTTTTTTCCCTATAAAATTTCTAATTTCAAGTCTGGGCTACGCCTTAGGTCAACGTGCTCCGCTCATTGCTTACGCGAAGCCAAGGGGGTCTTGCCCTTCTTTTGGGTTAGAAATAGGAAACACATTTTTGATATTCAGCCATTTTGAAACAAAATAACAAATATATCTTTGAAGTGGTGCAACTTCACACGCGAAAGTTGTTTTTGTTTGACTTCTCCTTAAACTTTCTCATATCCCTGCAGGCTACGCATTATGTTGCATGTTGTTTGTCCTTGCTTAAGCGTTGTTGCGAATTCTTTCCTTTAACCCTTTGAGGGATAATGTAACACATATGTTACATGATTGTTAATTGGTGTATCATTATGACGTAACAACCATTTTTCTAAAATTCATTGTAATTTTGTTGTTTACAAACAATGAAGGAATTGTCTCAAATTTCAGGAATTAGAATGGCGCTTTGGCGACGCCTTATTCGCACCAAACCACGGCTGCTACGACTTGATTGTTGATATTTTTATTTCTGCAACGCGTCTCGTATTGGCTTCCTCTCAATATCTCAAGATGTTGACTCGAACAAATGCTATTTAGATATAAACAAAGTTAAAAGATAAATGATTCAAAATAATAACAATACTTGAACTCCAAGAGCGAAATTTGGGTGGGGAGGACCGTTCAAACACGCGGTGTTACGAGACAGTACAAGACGTTTCAGAAACAATATTGCGCCAAACTTCTATCAAACAATTATGGCAACACACTTTATTATTACCAACTTCATCTTATTCGAATAGAATAGTTAAGTTACCGACTTTAGCTTATTAAACACCTAATCTAGTCTACATACAACGGCCAGCTCTTTCGGCTTACGACTAAAATTACAAAAACAACAGTACAGTGAAAAAACAAATTTTGCGCCGGGCTTGAACGGTCACGTAATCGTGTGATCAACAAAGGGCAGCAATTTTTAACGCAAAGACGGCTTACAGAAAAAATGTGGCGGCAACGACAGAATATATATCTAACAAGCGTGCTCAAGCGAGTTGAATGGTTCTTGCTTCTCCCAAAGTGATTAGTTGCGATTCCGTTAGCACTATAAAGCTAGTATCAAGCAAAATACAAAACATCCTTCTCCTACCTATGATGCCGGCAGGGCATACCTGTGCCGAGTTACAATGTATCAGTTAGCACAGCTGCGCCGACTTCACCGTACAAACATTGGTGAGAGCAGCAACGAAAGCTGTGGAAAGTATAGGCCTTAAGATATAGGTATTAAGATATATCGGTGTCGGTACGGAACACTGATCTTCATTTAAATGTAAGAAGGTGTGGAATAGTGACAAAGCTAAATGTAATAAAATCCCTAGTTTAAGAAAAGACCAAAATAAAACAATAATCGCATCAATTTGAAAAATTTGATGAAGAAGGAACAATTTTGCTTGAAAAGAGCTTAATTGGCGCCTATTGCTATAGATTATATGACTTTGGGGAAAGGCATGGCTCCTTTTATAGCTATGGTCGAATTAAAGCAAACAGCCATGCCAAAACACTTGAAATCACATATCTAAATACAAAAGAAGCCCACCAAATTGTCAAAAAATCTATCACTAAATTGTTCATTTCCTTAATAGTCAAAAAGATTACCATTTGAGCACCTCCATCATTAATGGCTCCTTTTCACCCTCAAAATACACTTATTTGAAAAGTATGAATGTTAGTTTGTGACATCATCTTTCTTTGTAAGTTTTGCCAGTCTTGATCAATAGACCAATATCATTGCCACCACTTGTACAGAAACTGTGGCTTATATTTTTCACAGTTTTCGTTGCTGCTCTCACAAATGTTCGTACGGTGAAGTCGGCGCAGCTGTGCTAACTGATACATTGTAACTCCGCACAGGTGATGGCATGCCCTGCCGGAGTAAAATGGCATCATAGGTAGGAGAAGGATGTTTTGTATTTTGCTTGATACTAGCTTTATAGTGCTAACGGAATCGCAACTAATCACTTTGGGAGAAGCAAGAACCATTCAACTCGCTTGAGCACGCTTAAGCAAGGACAAACAACATGCAACATAATGCGTAGCCTGCAGGGATATGAGAAAGTTTAAGGAGAAGTCAAACAAAAACAACTTTCGCGTGTGAAGTTGCACCACTTCAAAGATATATTTGTTATTTTGTTTCAAAATGGCTGAATATCAAAAATGTGTTTCCTATTTCTAACCCAAAAGAAGGGCAAGACCCCCTTGGCTTCGCGTAAGCAATGAGCGGAGCACGTTGACCTAAGGCGTAGCCCAGACTTGAAATTAGAAATTTTATAGGGAAAAAAGCACACTAAGGCGTGACAATAGGACGTGTCGAAAAACATAAATATTTTGTTACTGTTCACACAAGTGCCCAATGAGTAAAATTGGTTTGTTCGGTCTTTTGCTTGAAAAAAATTACCTTCTCAATCCAGTTTTAAAAATTTTTTATGCTATTAATTTTTTGTTTTGATCTTTTCTTAAACTTGTTGATATTTTATCACATCTGTGTCCCTAATTCCGACTTTTGTTTTTTAAAATGAAGATTAGTGTTTGGTACCAAGACACAGAGCTTATCAATTGTAAATATTTATGTTTGCTCTTCAGTGGTGAAAGTAAGCCCGAACGGTCCCGAACGCCGTTCCGGTAAAATATTGATTTGCTGCCGAAACGTCGTACCGCCAAAAGATTTTAAGCTAAACCTAGCCTGCAGCACATTCAACAAATCAAATCATCAAAAAACTCAAGAATGGATCTCACATTCACTAAATAAATTGTATTTTTGCTTAAATTTGATTTTGAGCAAAGGTCAACTACAGTTATCCCAATTAAAAAGTATCTACAAGTAGCGGATAGTAATGTATTCGTTTCGAGAAAATACCAATTGCAATTTTTATTCGTTTGCACTTTCCAGACGAACTTTTTCTTTTTTCATCAAAATTCTTTAATTCGTACACCCTTTTGCTCAAAGTACCCGTAGCTATTATTTCCTGTACAACAACATCAGGCGAACAAAAGATAACAATTGGTTCGGAGCAGGATTTTTCTTTATTCGTTTTAGATTTTAATCGTAGATTTAAAGTTGTCGACTCCTATATAATGAATACAAAATAACCGATAAAAAGTAGCGAGTATTACCATTTACAAGCAAGATTTTTAGAAACACTTTTAGCTTAAATAATAAACGTTTATCAAACGCAAAGAAAGATTAATCAGTATTGGAAGAGAAAGGACACTAGTGATGAAAATTTGAGTTCATTAGCAACTAAAGTTCAAAAGACGGACAGCAATGTTAGTGCCTGAAATAGTGCAATCAACGATCCTCTACCTACACATCAAGATCAAGTTGAGAAAAGATGTTCCACTATTTATTTGTCAATATGGACTAAACAACAGTATGAGGAATTGAAGCAAAGAACAATTAGATGCACGCTAGTGATGGAAAAGTAGGATGTACTTCGTGTCGTGAAGTCAATAATTTGGAACATCGTGTTAATATTTCCACTCAATGAGCAGACGACAATGTCACTTCTTATGGTAGCACAAGAGAAGTTCAACTTTCATCACTTCGAAAAAAGATTCATCAGCAGAAAAACCCAAAAGCGCACAAAGAAGCTATTAATATTCTTGAGACGGCAAAGAAAGATGTACTCCTTGATTAAAATGCACAGTGTGAGCAAACTGCATTTCAATCCACTGCTCGAGTTTTCAGAACAGCTAATTATGTGGCAAAAAATAGCAAACTTTTTACAGACTTTGAAACATTGATTAGCCTTTAGCAAGCCAATTCCGTAAACATAAGACGTGTCTTACACAGCAAAACTGTAGCTGTTGACATAATTAAACATATATGTTCACAGATGAAGAAAAAACTTTTAACCAAATTTATAAAGAGCAGAGGTAAGATAAATATTCTAGAGGATAAATCAACTCGATTGAGTTACGAATCAACTTTAATCGTGTTTCTAAGAGCTAGTGTTCATAGCAAAGCGGCGCCTAATAACTTTCCGCTAGATTTAGTAGAATTGAAAAGTCTGTGCGCTTCTCATATTGGTGACAAAATTATGGACTGTTTGCTAAAAAATGGTTATATCATCAAGTTGCTCCAAGAAGTATTCATTAGATTTTACAGTTATGGAGCTATCGTGATGCTGGGGACAAAGCCAGGAGTTCGAAAGTTGCTCAAAGACAAATTTCCTGATATATTATTGTGGCATTGTCTTAATCATAGACTTGAGCTTGCTGTGGGAAATACACTAGAAATTATCAGTGGTACAAATGACTTTCAGTCATTTCTTGAACATTTATATTCACTGCATAGCCAATCACCAAAGAACAAGCAGGAGCTTAACCAATGTTCTCATGATTTGCAAATGACCCTGAAAATAATCGGAAAGGTGTTTACTGTTTGCTGGGTCGTTTCATCTTTCAGGGCAGTATCAGCAGTCTGGCACTCTTTCCCAGCTTTGGCGCAACATTTTCACAAAGCCTCAAATGACGAAACGAGACAAAGTGCAGAAAACGCCAGATTTCAAGGAAGATTATCTAAATTTTGTACAACAAGTTTTGTTAAGAATTTGGCGCTGATGGCGGATGTCTTGAACGAATTAAAATATTTATCAGAAACACTGCAAAACCGAAATATCACGCTACCAAAAGCTCACACTTTACTCACTGCGTATACAAAACGTATAGGTAGCTTTATTGCTTCCCCGGGGGAGCATTCCATTTTAGCCCAACGAGTAGAAAAAGCAATGTCATTCCAGGAAGTAGAATTCAGAGAAGGAAGAAGCCCAGTAATCAATCAGGCTCAGTTTATTCGGGCAGTAGCTGACAACACGAAAGAAAGCTCTTCACTACGGCATTAAACAGAGCACAGCCTAGCGTTCATTCAACTCGAAAAGAAAACTATAAAACTCTAGTTGGTCAAATGGATGTCTTAGATCCAGAAAAAATTGAACATGAAAATCCTCGTTTTGGAGAAGATGAAGTGAAATGTTTATGTGATACTCTTCGTCTCAACAAGCAACAAACTCATCTTGCGTATATTGAATTTGAGGCAAGTGGGAGAAGAAGCATTCCTGACCTACTAAATAAGTTGTTGGAGGCCGTTGACACTCTTTCAACAAGTAACGCCGACTGTAAGCGTGGGATCAGCGCCATGAACAATATTTTTATTGATATCAGAAATGTGATCACAACAAACAATGCCGAAAAGCAGCTCTTTGTCAGCGCTGTGGGGCCTCCATGCGAGAAATGAAGTCCAGAGCCATTCGCAAGAACTTGGCTTGGAAAGGGATGAAGAGCAGTTCACTCAACAAGCGACATGGCTCAGCAAAACTTGAAAAAGGATAATTACTATCAACCTTCATGGAAAGTTTTTGAATAATTGAGTGTTTCATTTGGGTTATGTTTATGTGCTTGGTTAAAAAGTGTCTTTTATGTTTGTGGAAACAATAATGTGCCAAAAGTAGATTTTGTGGATTTTTTGAACTTATCTCCCAAAACAGCTTTTTCTAATTTCGTGTCAACATAGTTCTGTGGTAAAACTTTTACTCACCAACTCGCAGGCAACTTCAGGTAATTGATTCGAGTCTCAGATTAGCGATTGATCCTATCATCCAGAGGCAAATTAGTATCAAATTAGTCATTTGGGTTTTAGCCATTCTCGGATTATTTAATATTTATAGGTGGCTAAAATTTAGAGTGTTTGGTGTAAGTGTTTAAGATTTTTGTGACTGGACAGAGTTGAGACTAATTTTCCTCTTTTGATCAGCAATTACGGAAAAACTATTTTACTTTTACGACTGTTCTGGCACAGTTCCGGTAAGAAAATTATTCTACTTCCACCACTGGAGATAACTGAAGATGACCTTTGGTCAAAATCAAATTTAAGCAAAAATACAATTTATTCAATAAATGTGAGATCCATTCTTGAGTTTTTTGATGATTTGATTTGTTGAATGTGCTACAGGCTAGGTTTAGCTTTAAAATCTTTTAGCGGTACGACGTTTCGGCAGCAAATCAATATTTTACCGGAACGGCGTTCGGGACCGTTCGTGCTTACTTTCACTACTGATGTTATATAAATGATATAACGATATCTTCTTAACTACCAAGCGACAAAACGTTTAAACTCACGACGTCGGTTATGCCTCACTAATGAATACCAACACAACTTTTCCTCTCCAAATTCAGAACTCTTGGCATCTCTTACACTTGGAGCTGCCTCCTTGCCGTGTCCCTACTCGTAACACTGTGACTCCCCCCTCAGACTCCTCCGACATGTATGCTTCCACTGTAAATCTAGCCCCCTCTGCTAATGCTGCAGTCCTGCACCACCCTCGTCTTCAAACTTATCCTATCTGCCCATTTTATATTTTCTCTCTCTGCCCCTTTACTACCGTCCCTTGCTTCTGGCTGTCCTTTCACGCCTCTTGCATGCTCTCCACCTCCTGACTCTCTCAGGGTTCTACAATGGAATGCTAGAGATGTTTGAACCAGGAGCACTGAACTACTTCACTTGCTTTCGTTCCATCCTGTTGACCTTATCTGTATCTAGGAATCCAATCTCAACTCATCTTTCTCTTTCTGGATTCCTGGATTCTCTGCTCTGCGTTCTGATCGTACCCAATCCCGGTCTGGCATTCTCTCTCGTGATACCACGAACGCTAGCGGCGGCGTCATCATTTTCATCAGGCAGGGCTTATTTTTCTCTGAAATTTCTATCTCTTCTCTTTTTTCGCTCGATTCCTACTCTGATTATGTAGGGGTCAACATCTCTCTTAACAACTCCTCCTCACTCTCATTTCTTAATGTGTAGGCCCCCCTATTCGCTCCTATCGAACGGATGGCAGAGCCGACTCCTTTTCCCCATCCTTTCTTCTCCCCTCCAGAAATCTCTTCATTCTGGAGGACTTCAACTACCATCACTCCCTCTGGGACCCAAGAGGTACTTCCAACCCTGGTGGGGAGGAAGTATTCGACTGGGTCATCTCTTCTGACTTCCTCCCCCTTAATGACCCTGATATACCCATCCTTCCAAAGCGCTCCTCTGGCAGTCGCTCTTCCCCTGACATATCTTTTGCTCCCTCCTCTCTCGCCCTTTCTTGCTCCTGAGAGGTGCTGTAGGACCTGGGTTCTGACCCCTATCAATTGTTCTATCTGTCTCTCTCTCTCCGGTCTTTTGTCCGAACGGGAGTCCCCCTTCCTGTAATTTTCAGAAAGCTCACTGGGATGACTTTGCTTCCTACTTTGACTCCCACTGTCTTTCTGCAAAGGAATACTCGTCTCTTTCTCTTTTCTCTGTTGCTGCTCTCTTTACCACTCTGGCACTAAATGCGGCCAAATCTTCTATTCTTTTCGGCCGCATCAAACACCCTCCTAAAACCTGGTGGTCTGTTGAGGTGGAAAGTGCGGTTAGTGAAAGATGCAAGGCTTTTGTTGCCGCTTACAGAAGTGATGACGATCGCCAGGCTTACATCTCCGCTTCTCGACGCACCTCGTCTGTCATCGCCAAGGCTGAGGCATGGCAGACGACTTGCTCTCCTCTTTCTAACCCAAAAACTGTATACTCTCTTCTTCGCTCTATCGCTGGCTCATCTTCCTCGTCTTCCATCTCTCCTAATTTCCCTAACTGTTTTTCTCCCAGGATATCGGCTTCGGTCTATGCCGATTACCTGAGATCCAACTTTTCCGTTTCTCAGCCAAAGTCCCTGCGTAGCAGAGCCAGAGGCTACCTATCTGAGCTTCGCCGAGCCACGTGCCCTGAGGAGTCTCACTCATCTTTCCGCTCTCTTTGCTCCTCCGCTGAATTTCTTGCGGCTGCCTCTAACCTTCCTCCTCAACTTCCACTGTCCCAGAAAAAGTTGCCTATCTTATGCTAAAGCATCTTCCTCGCTCTGCATGGATTTTCTTCACATCTTCAATCTCTCCTGGACTTTGCATTCCTTTCCTTCCATCTGGAAGACATCTTCTATTATTCCCATTCACAAGATGGGAAAGCCTATTGACTTTCCTTCTTCCTTCTGGCCTATTTCTCATCTGCATATCGAAGCTTTTTGAAAGCATCATTCTATCCCGTCTACTTTTCTTTCTGGAATCTAATTTCATTCTCTCTCCCCACCAGGCCGGTTTCTACCCTGGACGGCCTACACTAGATCAAATTCTGTACCTTTCTCAGTTCGGATGGGTTTAACAAACCCAGACAGGGCTCTCGGACGATCCTCTCTACTATTGATTTCTCTAAAGCTTTTGACTCTGTCTGGCGTCCCACCCTTTTTGATAATCTCATTTCGGCTAGCCTCCTTACTTGCTTTGCTCGTTGGACTCAAGCTTTCTTTTTCCACAGATGTGCTTGTGTGATTTATCAAAATCACAAAAACCGCTCCTTTCGAGTCCGTTGAAGTGTTCCGCAAGAATCCGTTCTTGGCCCTGTATTTTTCTCTATCTTCATCAATGATCTTCCGGCTTCTCTGCTTTCTTTCGTCAGCTGTTCTCTTTACGCTGACGATCTGGCCATTTTGTCTTCCTCCTCCTTGACCGCTACTGCGGTGGAGGCCACACAAGGAGCTCTGTTTTGATTGGAGCGCTGGTCTGAGCACTGGTATCTTCCTCTCAATCCTAGCAAATGTGGGGACTCCTTCATCTCAATGGATCCCCACCAAGCTAATCTCCTCTTATTTGGCTCCTGCCTCCGTTTCAATCCCACTCCTACTTTTCTTGGGGTCACCTTCGATCGCACTCTTTCCTTTTCTAAACATGTAGCTTCAATTAGGGCCAAATTCGTCCCACGTCTCAAGGTCTTACGCTGTTTCTCTGCTTCCTTATGAGGCCCTTCTAAGGAGTTCCTCTCTCTTCTGTATAAAGCTTTTCTTCGGCCCCTTCTTATTTATGCTTCATCCGGATGGTTTCCTTTCTTAAGCGTTACCAATTTCACCAAATTGGAACGCCTCCACCGAGCGGCCAGTTGCGCCATCGCCGGCTTCCTCTCATCCTCCATTATTCCACTTCTCTTCTCTGAGGCTTCTTTACCTCCCGTACGAGTCACTCTGATTTATTTCACTTTTTCATCTTATGAGTGGGTTCTTCGTCTCCCAACCTTCTTTTCTATTTCATGTTTGGCCAGACTTGTAGTGAAACCAAGACTCTGCAGATATTCCTGGAGAGCTTTTGCGTCCACTCACCCGCTGATGCTTTCTTCTACTTCCCCTAGGGAGGGTCTTCTCGCTTGCCCTCTCTTTCCTCCTTGAAATCTGATTTTTTTCACTGTGAAGTCCACCCTTTCCTCTTCATGCTACCGCGTTGATCCTCTCTTTCTTGCCAAGGTGCGGTTCTCGCTCACCTTTACACTCACCCCCCTCATGATCTGGTACCCTGGACTGACCGCTCTGTACCTTCTCCTTTTGGCAGGGGCAGCCCGGGATACTTGCCAACTGCTCTCTCTGTGGCACTGAGGCCACTGTTTCCTTTTCGGCATTCCCAGTTTGTTCAAGGTTTTCCGCTGAAGCCTGCGCCATTCCGCACGCTCTTTGCTGGTCTCGGCAGCACCAACAAGCCTGCCACTTCTCTTCTCCTTCTATCTGATTCTCGTTCTGTCCTCGCCACCCTGTCCTCATCTCCATCTTTCCTCTTATCCCAAACTCTGTGGCAGATCTGGCAGGAACTATCTTCTCTCTCCTCCTATTCTATCGGGCTACAATGGGTTCCCGGACACTCGTTTCTCCCGGGGAGCGACTCGGCTGATGAGCTGGCCAGACGGGAAAAGCTACTCGTGCCATCTGCAATCCCTTGTAGTCTCTCTTCTTTTATCTCCCCTATCCGCTCTTCTCTGTTCTCGGACTGAAGGCGTACTGTCTCATCGAAATTCCTCGACATACAGGCTCCCTCAATTTCCACCGAGGAACTTGTGATACCTCGTCATGCTTGCTGTGTTCTCTCTGGTCCACGCTGCAACGGACACAGTCTTCTTTTGAGTTCTTATCTCTCTAGAATTGGCAGAATCGAGAATTCTTTCTGCAGCGCCTGGGGACACTCGTCCCAGGACACCTCTCATCTCATTCTGCACTGTCCAGCTACGGACTCTTTGCGCCGATCACTCTTTGGCGACTCTCTGTCTCTCTACGACCTCTGTTCCAGACCCTGGGGAGTTGCCCGAATTCTGGGGCTCCATGAGCTTCCGCCATACCCCCATCCCTCGGAAGGGGTCAGGTAATCAACAACAAGATCACCAGTTTTGGTTGCCGGCAATTGTAAGTTATATGATGGTCGATGGCTGCTCCAAGATCAAACAGCAAGTAATCAAACTAAACCAAAATAAAGCTAAACATAATCATATTGAACTACATTAACACTAGCTTTACGGGAAATTTTCTACACCTAGTTTTACGGAGGAATCGTTTTCGACCCCGATCTCGTTTTGCTAATTGCGTTTTTCTTGCTCTAGTTTCTGAACTGCTAGTATGCTGTATTGCAATGATTACACGTAGCAAAATGATTTTATTTTTAAAAAATACGTTTTGTACAAAAAAAAAGCATTAAACTAGTCAGTTTTATGCAAGCAAAGCACTTTACATGAGTTGTAGCGTAAACCTTTCTTATTTTAAATTAAATATTAACAAATCAAATTGGAAACACTTTACCTTTGAACCCGGAAATCCTTTGTTTGAAGAAACGTGCATGAGCGATTGTATTTGTACTTGGACGAGTTGAAAATAGCCAGATTGTACCTTGGTTTGGAATTAGCTTGCTTTATTCTACTGTTTAGGGCGCTTAAGTTTGTCAATTTGTAGAATAGAAATAGCCAGGTTGTTAATCAAGATGCTTGTTTTATTTCAAAGGTAAAGTGTTCAAGGTATTTAACCGTTGTCGTTGCCACAAACTCTCTTTGGCCTCTGTTGATTAATTCAGTACATAGTGTTTAAAACGCTTAAATATATCGCTGCTTGAAAGACTTTCGTGTGGTTAAAGTGTTGAGAGCAAGGTATTGAGAGCGTCTGTCAAAAAAACGGGTGACGGTTCAAATCCTAGCCAAACGCAAATAGAATCGAAGATTCAAAATCTTTTACATGAGTTGTTTTGAAATTGTCTTGTGAACATTTTCCAAAGGTAGGTTTTTGGCATAAAGGTACATACTCAAGTGGATTTTATTGGCATGAGTAGTATGTGATATGTTTTTCGATCTGTTTATTGTGGTGCACTCCTACGTCATTTTTGTTGATTGTGTACGACCTTGTACAGGAACTTGGAAGTAAATTGTTGTAACATTGTTTGAACTTGTAAATACAACTTGAAAATACATGGAAACGTCAACTTGTGATAACAACTGTATCTGGCACCCCAATTAAGAATACCGTCACTCAAAACATTTGATATTAACTGCATTTCTAACATATGTTCATAGGATAGCATGTCGTCAACTCTCTTACTCAAGGTAGAAAGCTGTCACGAACAGAAATACAAACATTTCGGAGCTCAAATCTTTAACCAATCACAAGTGAATGCTGAATCCCAAAAATAGTTTAGTATCAACCGTTGACAACCATTTTGAAATGATTAACAATATCTGACGCCAGCCTTGAAAAATCGCTAGGTATAAACAATCTTGCCTCTTATTTCACCAATAATGAGCGAATAGGTATTTTTATCTGTATTACATCACAGTTTTCATTGAGCAATTTCAAAAAAACTTTCTCGTTTCACCACATCGCGTTGGCTATATAAACTCAAATAGAATCAACGCATACATTCGAAAATGGAGAAAAATATATGCGAGATTTACTGCAAGATCTTTACCAAAGTGAGTAGTCTTAAAAGACATGTCGCAACTGTTCACCAAAACGCCGAGGTGCAGTGCGAGAAATGTTTCAAGAAATTCAATCGTAGAGATGCAATGGAGAGACATCAGCAAAAATGCTGTGTTTGTCGTCTGTGTGGTGTCAGCTTTTCAAACTCGGTTGAATTAGCGAGACATCACTGCACAGAGAGAAAGGAGAAGAGAAGCGGTGGTCCAGCGTCAAGACCACAGAAAAAAAGAAGAGATGATTCCAGGTAAGTGAATTAAAATTTCTCAACATTGCAATGTGTTGATTGTGTTTTATTTAGCATTTCAAACCAACCCATAAAGAAAAGAGAACCACCAGTAATTGAATTTGAAAATGAAGAATTGAAGTAAGAATTTCTCAAGTTTTTCTTAGACTGTTCTAATGGTTTCTTTCTCAACAGCAGTTTTGTTCTGAAGAAATGGTCCCAAATTCGGACGAGGGGTGTTATTAGACCTGTTCAAGACATACAATTTTTTTCTCAATTCCAACGTTAATGAGTTATTTGACCAAATTCATAATGCTATCATCAGTAATCAAAATTCACGCTTTAAAAATAACTTCAGTTTTGGTTATATTTTTCGAAATATTGAAGCCGGTGTTCTTTCGTTTCTTTCATGCTTCTTTTAATAATCATTGTGTTTTGAATACCGTGAAGTTAATTAGTACCAGCGATGAGCTGTCACGTTTTGTAGAGACTATCTTAGAAAATGATTTTCTTGAAAATTTTTCAAGGCCCAACACAAGATGGATTTATTTGTCTACTACCAATATAACTTTTTATGTAAACAAGCTAGAAAAAACACCAATTAGACAATCTAGAACATTACCTGATTTTTTTTTACATAATCAAGGTATAAATAGTTTAATGGCAGATGTGTGTGAAACTCCTTATAGAGATCATTTATGTTTTTTTGTTGTTTAAGTTTGTTTTCTAGTTTTAGTTTGAACAATTTAGAAACCGACACTCAAACAAATTTTTGTCTGTATTGGCAAAACCGACAAATTGACCCCTCGACCTTTCCAGGGGTTTCTCTTCACGATCTTATCTTTGTTGAGGATCTCTTCCAAATTAATGTGATGGTTTATGAGCTAGCAGACCGTGAAAACGAAACACTACATCGGTTTATACAAAATTCACATAAAATTTATCCTAAAACTATAAAGTTAAATCTTTTTAAAAACCATTTTAGTTACATTTTTAATTTCGAGAAATACTGTAGCGTGTATCACTGTCCGAAATGCGACGTGTTGTGGTACCAACAAAATAATTATAAACAGCATATTAAACACTGCCAAGGGCAAGTAACGTACACGTATAAAGGAGGAATTTTTCGACTTACCCCAACCATTTTTGAAGAATTGGCAGAGCTTGATATTCACGTCCCTAAAAACGATCGGTTTACCCTTATTTTTTTGTTTTTGATTTCGAGTGCATCCATTTAAAAGAAAATCTAACCCCCAACACCTCTCTCCTTCAGTATCAATCTGCGCACATTCCTCTCAGTTGCTCCCTTGCCTCTAATATTCCAGGCTTTAGATCCCCAAGATGTTTTCTGAGTGAAGGCAGTCCTTTGAATTTGGTTCAGAGAGTAATAGAGTATTTAGAGCAAATGTCATTTGCAGCGTTCAATTTATTGAAAACCAAGTATCAGTATGTTTTTGATTTTCTGTCTGCCAGTGAAAATGTCAATGGCGAAAAAACAAAGTCAAATTTTGAAAAATTCTTAAAAAATCACATTGTTCTTGGTCTTAACTCCGAATGTTATAATCTTAATTTAATCAAAAAACAGCTTATTCGAGTGCTTTTACGAAAATTGGATTTTGTAATCAAAAGAAATAACCATTTCATGTGTATCAAGACAGAAGTGTTGAGTATTCTTGACATCAAATCTAATATTTAAATCCAAAAATAACAGCCAAGCAACTTGTTAAAAACATACTGCGAACGTTTCGGTCCTCAACTGGTGCCATTTTCAACGCAAATAATGTACCTCAAACAGATTGGCTAGCAACTACGCCATACTGACACAAAAATGAACACACAAGAAGCGATGGTCACGTATTAAATAAACGGAGAGGAAAGGATTTGGAGTCTAAATTTAAACTAGGGTTCAATTGCTGAATGTAAAGAGATTCTAGAATGAGGAGTTTGGATTTGTCAGGAGAGCTGGTGAGAATTTGTGAGTTGTTGAAGTCAACTCTGTGATTTGGATTTGATTGTAAATGATTACACACTTCCGAGTTGAGACTAGTCTGGTGCTCATCCAGGCGTTTTACTAAATTCCAGCGAGTTTGGTCAATATAAAAATCGTTCCTGTTCTATCTGCAATTCCTATTCTCAAATTGATACAGAATTTTGTTTCATCAAAAACACACTTTTGCGGAATGAATATCCATCTGGCTTCATCGATAAATGCATCAGGCAATTTCTTAACAAAACGTTTGCTCCTCGGACTCCTTTCATTCAAAAGAATCCCTCCAAATATTTTTTATTCAAGTTACCTTACCTAAGAAATATCTCCCACCACGTTGAGAAAGAATTAAAAGAATTCATTGACAAGCATTTACCAGATACCATGTTTAGATTCGTCCATATTACCAAAAACCTCAAGCAACAACTACACTTCAAAGATCCCCAATCCCAGTTATTAAGAAGCAACGTAGTATACCGGTTAAACTGTTCTTGTGGTTCTTTTTATATTGGCCAAACTCGCTGGAATTTAGTAAAACGCCTGGATGAGCACCAGACTAGTCTCAACTCGGAAGTGTGTAACCATTTACAATCAAATCCAAATCACAGAGTTGACTTCAACAACTCACAAATTCTCACCAGCTCTCCTGACAAATCCAAACTCCTCATTCTAGAATCTCTTTACATTCAGCAATTGAACCCTAGTTTAAATTTAGACTCCAAATCCTTTCCTCTCCGTTTATTTAACACGTGACCATCGCTTCTTGTGTGTTCATTTTTGTGTCAGTATGGCGTAGTTGCTAGCCAATCTGTTTGAGGTACATTATTTGCGTTGAAAATGGCACCAGTTGAGGACCGAAACGTTCGCAGTATGTTTTTAACAAGTTGCTTGGCTGTTATTTTTGGATTAAAGTTATTAGGTTTTTCCCAACTATACCGTGTGCCAAATCTATATTGCTCCTGGTTTTTCCTATCAAAAGTTTATCAAAGCCTACAGTGTTACTTAAACTAAATTTTTCTTTCCCTATGAGTATGTGGACAGTCTTGAAAAGTTAACCAGTTAAGTGCGTAATTTTCAAAGCGCTTTCACTTCCCTCAGTGTGGAATTAATTTTTATTGTAATTAGTGGAATAAATTAATTATAAGTGGAATAAATTAATAGAAGCAGTATCTGCATCATACAATCTACTTCTCTTTCGAGAATCCATTTTTTTGTATGACACAATATGGTGTCAGGCGCATTATAAGTGTAAAATCAGTTTGTCATACGCATTGTAGCAGAAAAACTTCATGACACCTATGAGTGTCATACGCATTGAGCGAAGTAAAACGTCATGACACAATAGTGTGTCATACGCACTTAACTGGTTAAATTACCAACTTCCCAATCATGAAGCTTTCCATAGAAACTTGAAAGAAGCTAATATCACACTGGAGGATTATTAAGCGATAGCCAGAAAATGGCAGGAGGAAAATTGGACATCCCTACGCGATTTATTGATTTATTGTAATAATTTGGATGTGGGGCCTTTTGTTGAGACAATAGAAAATTGTGTGATGTTTTATAAAAATAAAGGGTTGGATCTTTTCAGGTAAGCCTTTTCTGTAAGTGGGATCACTGAGAGATATTTATTTTTGTTAACCCCCTCAAATTGTTTCTTCTCACTAATTGACAAGAAAAATGCAGATCTTCACCAACTAATGATAGATCAGCTTGTGGGCGGGCCAAGCATAGTCTTTAAAAGGTTAGCAATCAAAAACGAAACTCTCATTAAAAGCCACTTATACTCCAACCCGAAAATTTGTAAAAGTGTAAAAGATTTTGACGCGAATGCTTTGTACCTCTGGGCCATTATGTAAAACATGCCCATAGGATTCTTCATCAGATATAAAGAAACAAATGAGTACTGTCCAGAAACACCCCACAAATTTGGACTAGCCTCTTATCAGTGGTAAAGCTGGGTTGCTGCGACTGAGGATAAATTCATTCAACATAGTTTTAATATCGGTGAGCATCATGTGACATCCAGAAATCTTCCGGTGAATGTTTTTTGTCAAGAAACTCATGAGGCTTTTGAATTTCTGGGCTGTTTCTGGCACGGATGCATTTCCTGTCTTCCTCAAGGAAAAATAAACCCACTAAATGGTAAAATCGTTCTAGAACTACATCAAAAAACAAAAGAGAAAATAAAACTACTGGAGGAGTGTGGGTTTTGTGTTAGAAAACTTTGGGAATGTCAGTGAAAGTGGTTATCTTTAGATAGAGAAATTATTTTCTTTACCCAATCCTTGAAATCTGTCCGACCTAGACATCGACTATCCTTTCAAAAATTTTTAAATGGTATTCGAAGTGGTGAGTTATTTGGTTTTGTATTGATAAACATCCATACACCTAAACATCTGAAACCATTCTTTAATGAATTCCCTCCTATCTTTAAAAACACTATGGTTGGAAGAGAGGAAATTGGAGAGATGATGAAGATTTGCAGAGGAGAATGGGCTCTTAAAAAAATCAAAAAGGATGTTGATTTCTAGTTATTTTGCTGAGAGAATTCTACTGAATACTTCTTTAGTGAAATAGTATCTAGATCATGGGCTAGAAATTACCAAAATTTACGAGTTTATTGAATATACCCCTGAAAAAAACCTTTGAAAAATTTGAGTTAGATGTCAGCAATGCAAGAAGACTAGGCAACCCAGACCCTTCAAAACCATTTTGGCTAATGCATGGAAAGTTATTGGCAATAGTGGTTATGCGGCATTGCTCCTGAGAAAAGAAAGATTGTGTAAGATCTCCTTTCATAATCAGTCAACTGTAGATAAAGCCATAAATTTCCCCCGGTTTGTGAATCTGGATTTAGCTGACAGTATTCTTTATGGAGTGAAAAGTCTTAAAAAACACATCACCTTTGATTTGCCGCATCAAGTGGGACTTTTTCTTTATTCCTTGGTGAAATTAAAGATGTTAGAGTTTGTCGATGATTGCATTGAAAAATATGTTTTGGATGACTGCTTTGAATTTATTGAAAGGGATACTGATTTGTTAGATTTTTCTCTTTGTAGCGACTTTTTGGATGAGTTGGTTAAACTAGAGCTGAGAGAGAAGTTTTTTGAAAACTACGACTATTTCTTTTCTAGTCTAGCTTGTGAACATCACAAAAAAATTCGTGAATGTCAGGGTTCAAAACCTTGAATGGAAGCAAGCAGACTGCTGTAAAGCATGTGAATTATTTGATAAACGTCAACCAGTTTTATTTAAGCTGGAGTTCTTCAGTTATAAAATCGTGGCTCTTTTTCCATAGACGTATTTCTGTGAGAAAGAACATAGCCAGGGGACCAAAAAAGCTACCAAGAGCCTGTCTACAAAATTAAACTAATTTCACATTGACACCTATTTTAAATGTTCTTAAAACAAAACGCAGTGAGGTAGGGATAAATAAAGGCTTTGTTTGCAGAAACCATCAAGTATTCACCTACACTCCAAAGAGAGCTTGCTTAAGTTTCTTTTACGGTAAGCGAAAAGTCTTTGAAGATGGTATCACAACAATACCTCTAGATCTTTAATTTTTGCCTATTTTCTCCTCACTTGATTTATTGTAAATAAACATATTGTTTTGAAATTAATTTCAACCTACTTCTGTTTTGTGTTTTCTCTTCACCTAATTTATTGTCAATAAACTTATGAATTTGTGTCTTATGATATTCTCGCTTGCTGAAAAACAAGTCATTCACACATTTGCTTAGTCACATGCGTCTGTTAATAAAGAATGATCTGTATTAACCTATAGTTGTGATGCCGTTGTAGTAAGACACGCGTCTGTTAATAAACTGAATTAATGAACTGCAACAGCCTAATGCGACGCCGTTCTTATTGAACAACGTTTTACTTACTAAGCAATCTAGCTTGATGATGTCATGCACACTTGCAAGAGATAGCTTTCAAGTGAAATCTAGTCGCTTGTTTCAGCTTAGTTACTCACTTAGCTATTGCTGAGATAATTTTCTACAATATTTTATTGTACTCTGAATAAACAAATAAACACACACAAAAAAATGTACATCCGATCATAGCTGAAATAGAAAAAAGATATGATTAGTCAAGTGTCAAAATAGGTAAATGAAGAAAACTTACTTCAATATCCACATACAGGATATGTATTCTTCCGCCCTGACTTGCAAGGCAGTGGAAGTGATGCCACTCCAAACTGTTTTTCTTTTGAATCTTTTGCCGCAAATTTGGCATCTGAAAACATTCTAATTAGTGCTGGTTTTCATAATATTGAATTTTTCAACTTCATTGTGCGATATTCGAAAATGAACGATTCTTTGATGCTGATGAACAGCATCCTCATTCGAAAAAGTTTTGGTACAAAAGACCACACTTGAACATTCTGTAAAACAAGACAGTTAGCAAAAATAGCAGCATACCTCTGCAATTTTAACTCACTTTTTTTTTGTATGAATATGTGATTTTCAGAGTGTAAAATTGGTTTTTATAGCTTACACATTTTTTGGTAGTTGTCTCTACAAAAAAAAACATCGCAGTTTTCCCACGTAATGAACACAGCTGTTGAAAAAAGAATAGAGAGATAAGTGCTAAAGCAGTTAAACTGTTTTTAATATTCCAATATGTTTCACCTCACAAAATCAAATGCATTTTTAATTTCTGGCCCCACAAGTTGTGGTAAGACGTATTTTGTGAGTAAATTTATTAAAAATCTCAATTATTTGATGGCCCCTCCACTGGAAAGGATTGTCTGGTGTTGTAGCATACAGAAAAAAGCTTATGAACAGATAGAAGTGAATTTTATACAGGGTATTCCTGATTTTGATTATTTTGATGGAAGAAAAACTCTCATCGTGATTGATGATTTGATGGATTGGAAAAATGATACAGTGACCAAATTCTTCACTAGAAGGAGTCATCATCTTAATCTGACAATTCTTTATTTAGTGCAAAACCTTTTTCTTAAATCGAATAAAACAATCTTCCTCAATTCCCAGATCTTAATTCTATTTAAAAATGCTAGAGATAGCGGGCAAATTTCATTTTTTGCCGGACAGTGTTACCCTAAGCATACAAAAGAAGCAGAAAAGGCTTTTATTGATGCAACTAGTCAACCATACAGAGACAGTATCTTCTTTTCCATTTCCACTCTAAAACCCCGGATCAACTTTAAATACGCACTAGTATATTCCCAGAGGATTCCCAGTTTGTCTATGTCTTAACATGACAGCTAGACAAAAAAGGAATTATCCGACTATGAAACTGCTCCACAAAGTAAAACCCATTCTAGTAAAAGCAATAATAAATAACGCTCCTCCAAATTTTACAAGATGCATAACCGATTGTTGTCATAATCTTTTAAAAGGCAATGTTTAGTTAACACAACACCAGAAAGAAAGACTTGAACTGTATAAAGGAACTCTTTGAAACTTGACGAAATCTATCAGTGTCAACCAGAAGCAAAAGTTAATCCGAAGAGGAGGTTTTTATCTGCTCTTTTAGTTGCTGCCATTCCTGCTATTTTGGGAACTGTGAATTCTCTGGTGAAGAAATGAAGAAAATGCATCTTTTAGTAGATCCTAATTCTTACAGGAAACCAATGCAGAAAAAAATGTCTAAGCTTGAGAAAGAAATAAGTCAAATTTTGAAATCAGATCTGGAGGAAAGTGAGGAAATCAAACAATACAACCAAGTTCTTCAAAAATATTTATGATTGAAAGAAAAATCAATAAACCCGTCACACAAAGCATTTTTTTGCCGTGCAGCCCTCTGAACTACCGCAGAAGGGTAGCACGCAGTCTCTTTAAAATCGGCCTGTTTTTTCTCTTTTCCTTCCTTTCTCTTGCCCGTCTTCTTATTCTTCTCCTTCTCTTGATGAGCGGCAACGTTCATCCAAACCCTTGTTCCGTCTCTCCCTGTTTAGTGTGCGCTGGAAATGTGACCTGGCAGGGTAGGTCAGTGCAATGCTGCACATGCTCTAATTGGGTTCATTTAAAGTGCTCATTACTCTCCTTTTCTAAATTCAGAACTCTTGGCAGCTCTCATTCCTGAATCTTCCCTCCCTGTTTTTTGGGGGATCCCACACCCACCAGCACTGTGACTTCCTCCTTGGACTCCTCCAGCTGATATACCTCCACTGCTCAATCTGGCCCATCTGGCCCCCTTCTGCTAACGCATTACTCGCATCCCATCCTCGCCTTCAAACCTCTTATCCTTTTTCTGCCCACTTTGTGTCTTTTCCCTCTGCACCCTCACCACCGCCTCATGCTCCGGGCTGTTTCTCTTTACCTCCTGCTTCTTCTTCCCCTCTTGACTCCCTCAGGGATCTTCAATGGAATGCTGGGGGTCTCCGAGCCAGGAGCACTGAACTGCTACACTTTCTTTCGTCTCATGCTGTTGATCTTATTTGTATCCAGGAATTCTATAGTTGTAAACAGAATTACGTCACAATTTGCAACTTGCTATCCCAAGATTCCATCACTATTTATACTGCATACACGGAACACCACCACATATAAAAAATCAATATACTGAAATAAGAATATTTACTAGTAATCAACGAAGAACCTTCGCGGTCCCCTCACGGAACCCTTAAAACTCACGGCACGCAACTGCATGTTTTGCGAAACCCCTGTTGAAGAGCACTGATGTAGAATGATCAAGTTGTTTCCGTCGTGAGTAATTTCTTTTTCAACGTTTTTAACTCCCTAATCAAAATTAGTTAAGTTTAATCAAATCATCATTTTATTAGCTACGTTTCATTGTCCAAACTACCTTTTTCTTGCCCGTAATCGATATAAAATGTGATGCTAGTTATGCTCTTTCTCGTTCTCTCGCGCTAATGATATCACAGGTTCATCCATACTTATAGTGCAATTTCACCGTTTAATCCACGTTGGGAAATGGACAAAACTTTTTCGCCAAGATACTCTTCAAGTCAAATAACCTATGTGGAAGCGGAAGCGGTAGGTTTTTCGCGCTTCCGCTTCCAGCTTCCGTTTCCGCTTCCACATCCCTGGTTATCACCAAGTGTTTTGCTTGTAGTTGACCAAATACTTAAATTTTTAGAAACTGGCTTTTTTCATGAATATTTTGATGAATAATGCCTGTTAGAAATTTCAAATTTGGCATCTTTTAATCCACTTTTTAGTTTCTATTTATTTCTCCAGTTTTGCGTATCGAGTGTCGAACCTGTGTGTTTAGTTTTGCAGTTATGCGTTCAAGCAGTGTTGCGTAATCTTGTGGTGTATTGTTATGCACGCCTTTTTCGCGCTGCCCTTTGACCTTAACTCATACAAAGACGTTTTTTATTTGGCACTTTTACTGGATGCAAAACAAAAACTTTATAATTGTATCACTTTGTGTTTTGGAACTCGATGAAGTAGCAGTTGGCCATATTCGCGAAACATTTGGAAATTTAATTCTTCTGTCCTATTAAATCAACCAAATTGGCATGTTTATTTGTTTATATTTTCATTGTTATGTAGTAATTTATTTGGTGTTAAAATCATTTACAAAGTCAATTAGAGTATTATAACGTCGCTGTCCTAAATTTATTCTTTAGTTAATAATAGGTGTTTTCTTTTAAAAAACGTGGTTCAACATCTGGGTTAATTTTTTCGGTTATTCTTCGTATTTATACAATTAATCAAATAAACCATCAAAGAATAGAAACTCGTCATTCAACACGGATATCGATTTGATATAGGACGGAAAAGACAAACAGCAGACCGTTTGTAGTTTAAAATTTTACAATGCCAAAAATTCATGCAGTCGAGAAAAAAACAAAATGTACCGAAAGACTTAGTTTTGTAGAAAGTGCAATTTTGTGAAAGGCAAGCAACAAACTTTTGACTTTTTTACCGCTAGGCTAGGTTTCATAAACGTATAGTGACTTTATTTTTTGATGAATGAATTTGGAATGTAGACAGATACTGCCAAAGAACCACGCTTTGTGAGGAAATGTCGTCAAAATGTACCAAAGAATTAACTTTGTATTACAACTGCAAGTTTTTTCGGTCAAGTAGAACAATGGTTCAACTGAAAATGAAACATCATGTACGGCAACCAATAGTTGATCAGCCAGTATCAACTAATTGTTTGTCTTAGGTAATTAAATGTTGAAAAAGGGTCTGCTATAAATAAACAGTAATAAAGTCAGCTTAGACATTTATTTGCCATAAGAAAAACTAATTTTAATTACGCATCTTCGGTTTTTTATTCAAATAGATAATTTTTCTTATGACAAATAAATGTCTAAGCTGACTTTATTACTCTTTATTAATAGCAGACCCTTTTTCAACATTTACTGATATGGAGTAAAGTCGCTAGGATAAACTATCCTGCTAGGGTTTGATTACTGTTTCCCAATTTTAATTGCCTTAGGTAATTAGAGTCACATATTGCTAAAAAGCAAATTTTGAAAGACACTAACTGTTAGTGCTTCATTATAACCTTATTGTATTAAAGTTGCATGGTATTACTCAGCTTACCGCTTTTTGAGAAGAGTAAATACTACACCACAGATGTTAAACTTCAGTTATTTTTCTATAAAAACACATAATAAAGGTACTTATTATATACTATTGGAATTGTATTGAAATAATCGTTAATTTGGTAAAAAACTTGTGAAAATTGGCTAGGAAATGAAATCACTAATCAGTTTTTTGGTGAACTGAATTTGTAAACTACAGGCAGTGACACTGTTTCGATCTATCAGGTCTCTACAGACCATCCATTACAGTGGACCCAGTATTTGGTCCCACAAGTGTGGCGGTCTAAGCTATGCTTTATTAAAAGCCTCTAACTTCTTATTGGTCATCAACCGCACTGAATTTGCAAAGATGTTGCAATTTTTGAACAAATCATTGTATTATGGTCTCTGGCAGCGAAGGATTTTTAATCGAACCAGACTGCATTATGACATCGTAGAGCGAGATTGAAGCGTACGAGAGGAAAAGAAGAAAGCTTGCTAAAATTCCTTAAAGAATTGCTCGTTGCAATGTCAAATGAGCTTAATATGTTGTAAAGATGATTTTATCGAAATCATCTCATTAATATCTCCTGAACTGCGTATAATCGCGTTTCTACGATCAGTAATTTTTGAGAAAATACAGCTAAGAATGTGCGCATTCAAGCATTAGTTGTTACGTCATCTTAGACCTCAATAATGTAAAAGTTTTTGTGAGATGTTAAGTCGAAAACTGGCTTTTGTTTGAGCGCAAAATAGTTTTGCTCTGTCAAAAAATGTAAATTTTGAAAAAATTATCTTTGATTATGACGTTATGATAACGTCAACAACATCTTTATGACACTCATTCTGAGGAAGAGATCAATCGTCCCAAGTTTGCTGTTTGTGCGTCCAGTAGTTTCAAAGGAGTTAAAGCTTACCTATAGACAGAATCGCGCTTTGTATATTAGAGTAGCTGGCACAGACGGCGTTGGCCAGCAGGGTTACCAGTCAGATATAACCGTTTAGAAATAACAAACGAGCCGGTTGTGCTGACTTCACCAAGGAGGACATTTCTGGGAGCAGTAACCAGAAGATGGCATAAACGGGACATCGTTTCTATGACCCTAATCTCGATTATCGTACTTTAAAACACAAATTCTCTATCATTTCACGAATTCTATTCTTCTTTCCATAAGTGTAGGGACGTAATGTCAAATTTGGGGCTGAAAGAAGCAATAATTTATATTTCACAATGCAAAATTATGTTGTTACTGGTAGCATGTACTTCACAATTTGGTGCAGCTCCCCACATAATGATAATTGTGACATTGTAGTTCTTGGCTGCACTTATTTGTTTTGGTCCCATAATAGAGCAAAAGGTGCTATAACTTCAGAAAAAAATGTGTTGCATTTTAGCACCCGGTTAGCCCAATAATTCATTTTCAAAAATGAATTTTCATCCAATCGCGGATTTGTATATTTGGCATATATGACTTCACACACTTGTGAAGACCTTATTGGAATCACAATTATTGAACACGAATAGAGTTTTCCGCAGATGGAAACACTAGTGACCAGTTGTTTTTTATTGTCTTCTTCTCAAACTTTGGATTTTATAAACTATACAAATAATACCGACCTTTTTACTAAGAAATAAAATCTGTGCTGACTTAGAAACAGAAAATAGTTTTACAAACTTTGATGCATTTTTTTGACTGAGATGCTAGGAGCTAAAGGCTCGGGCTACGAGAATGTTTCTTGCTCCCGGCATAAACGAAGACAGGGAAGGAAAAATTGGTTTGGCGCTCAGAATCTTGCATCTATACTTAAGTCATTACCAGTTAGATAATGGCTTTAGTGGATTATCTAAAAACTAGCTTTTAAATCAAAAATAATTATTTCTACATTCTGCGAGATTTCTCATTGAAGCTCAACATTTTGTTTCACTTACTACAAGCAATAAAAAAGCCTTAAAAGGTTGAAAATACTGTGGGGGCCACTATGACTGTGCTACAAACAAATTGTTATGTCGAGTTTACTGTTACAACTTAAATAGCTAGATTGCTTTTTTTATCGGTGATCTATAAAGTGCAATTCTGTGCACCCTGTACATTCGCACGTTTGCTTTAACTCCTCCAAAACTACTGCAAGTACAAATATCAAGCTTGGCACAATTGATCACCACCTCGAAGTGAGAGTCATAATGGTGTTCATGATGTCATCATAACGTCATAATTCGCTACAATTTTCGAAAAAATTCCTATGCACCATCAAAAAAATACAATGCTTCTGTTTTTTCTGTTATCTTGACATTTTTTGTTAAAAAACGAGAGAACATTAAGAAAAACGGGACGGTCGAAATATATCAAAAAATGGCTTTGTCTCGTTCAAAACGGTAAATCTGGCCTTTCTACTCTCTGAGCGTGCTAATTTGTGACGTTGCATCGTTGCTATCAAGAAAATTAGTTAAAGAATGACTATTGATTTGTATCCTAATTTCAATTACAAAAGTTTAGCAGTTCTAAACTCAATTCGATGAAAGCTATTTATTCATGGCTTGTTGCAGAATTGAAATATCAATTTCTGTTTGGACATATTACATCATCTTGATGTAAAATACAGTGCAGTGATAAGAATCGTGTTGGATCCACACTTGTGTTGAAAGCGGGAGAGTAATCGCGAAACAGCTCATATCTTCCTCCAACCATGTACGATACCTGAAAAAATACTGAAGAGCTGAATTCTATCTTGTTTTACTGTTTCAAAAGAAATTGTAAACCTTGCAACTAATTGGCAAAGCAGCATACGGGCGTAAGGGGCATTGACAATTTATTAAAATGAATATGCCAGGAAACAATAATGAGTATACCACCCAACCAATTTAGACGAGACCATTCCTGGACGCGTTTCGTCCTTTTGGACTCATCAGCAGGGCCCGTCCCGTCACAAGCAAAAGTAACCCACTCATCAACGTTATCCTTAAAAAAAGAATAAACAAATCCAACACATGTAGAAGCACTGAGACTTCAACCGACGAACTATTGCTTTGCTTAGCAGGGCAGGTTGACAAATTGGTTGATTGGTTGCATATCCATTGGGAGATCAGTTTACACACTGATCTGAAAAAGCAGATTAAACGCTGCATTTATAGCCTAGCGCCTTGTCTTTGCAATGCCATCACGCTCGAGGCGAGTGCGTTGACAATTAACAAGGTGGGAGCCGGGCGACCTTTGATAGACGTGTCGAGCAAATCCATGCCAACGAATTTTCACTCTATCTCACTTATTTATTTTAATAAATTGTCAATGCCCCTTACGCCCGTATGCTGCTTTGCCAATTAGTTGCAAGGTTTACAATTTCCTTAATACAATTTCTTCGCCTAATAACTTTCAAATCTATAGTTTTTTTTTCCCTACTTGAAAATAGTTGGCATGGATTTGCCCGTTTCACTGTAGGAGGCCCGGTTTACTGCGAAGTGAGATAGAGTGAAAATTCGTTGGCATGGATTTGCTCGACACGTCTATCAAAGGTCGCCCGGCTCCCACCTTGTTAATTGTCAACGCACTCGCCTCGAGCGTGATGGCATTGCAAAGACAAGGCGCTAGGCTATAAATGCAGCGTTTAATCTGCTTTTTCAGATCAGTGTGTAAACTGATCTCCCAATGGATATGCAACCAATCAACCAATTTGTCAACCTGCCCTGCTAAGCAAAGCAATAGTTCGTCGGTTGAAGTCTCAGTGCTTCTACATGTGTTGGATTTGTTTATTCTTTTTTTAAGGATAACGTTGATGAGTGGGTTACTTTTGCTTGTGACGGGACGGGCCCTGCTGATGAGTCCAAAAGGACGAAACGCGTCCAGGAATGGTCTCGTCTAAATTGGTTGGGTGGTATACTCATTATTGTTTCCTGGCATATTCATTTTAATAAATTGTCAATGCCCCTTACGCCCGTATGCTGCTTTGCCAATTAGTTGCAAGGTTTACAATTTCCTTAATACAATTTCTTCGCCTAATAACTTTCAAATCTATTGTTTCAAAAGAGTTAACATTTAGACCTGCCAATAGATTTTACAACTCCCACAATGTTAAAAACAAGGCTGGCAATGGGATTCAAACTCACGCTTATTCCAGATAAGAGACTAACGGCCCTTGTCCTATAAGCATAAAGCACAGCTATCATTTTTATATTAAAGTAGCCAGTCTGTCTGCATCACCCGCTGGGTTCCCCATTACTAATATCGAAGTTAACAACCGGCAAACATCCATTGGATTGTTGTGAAAAAAGCAAGAAAAAGTAAACCTATTTTGACATAGTTCCGTAACAAAACCATCGTTTTTTGAAACAAAGTCAATTAAAAAATACATTATTGGGGATGCGCATAACAACTACATGTCTCCCAAAGTTATCGAATCCTTGACAACGTCTTATTTGCCCCGTTTTTATCATAGGCGTTCTTAAACTTACCCAATTTTTATCCATTAAATTAAGCATGTGCTTGAGAACATATTGAACCTGAGAACGGTCGCCCAAGTGATTGACATGTCTTTTTAGAAATAACCTATTTAATATTAGGATCAATACGTAACCTTTCTTCTTAAATGTAGGCCTATATGTATCACCTATCACCTCTAGCTAAACGCTTATTGCTTGTTCTTGGCAAAAACGCAGTTATATATATACAAAGCAAACTAACAAAGCAAAGCAAACTAACCCAAAATGAAACTCCCAGTTGAATTATTTCAGTTCCAAGGCCCTCATCAGTAATGACAAAGTTACGAATATCAAATCAGTCAGCAGTGCCGGCTTCACCCCATTCAAAAGGAAATTGCTTCAGCATTCAGATGACATGTAGCTCGACATTAATATGGTGTAGCAAAAGATTAAACAGGGCCATTTTGCCTCATTTTGCTGTAGAGGGATCACCAAATTTTTTAGCTTCGTGTAGATTACTTTTTGAAGTGTTTAAATACTTCATGTTCAGGTAAATCTTAAAGCTATGCTAATCTTAAAGCATTAAAATTTTGATTGATAATGTCAAAAAACCATGCTTTTGAGGAGCAATAGTCAAAATGTACCTAAGAGCTTAGTTTTTCTAGAAATTGCAATTTTATGAAGCCCAGTTATCAAACTTGGGAGTGTTTTCGCTGGTAGGCTACGTTTGAAAATTTTTGGAGATTTATTGTTTCATTAATCTTTTTTCAAATTTGGATGGATAATGCCAAAGAGCCTTGCGTGCGAGGAAAAACAGTCAAAATATACCAAAAAACTGACTTTGTGTAAAAATTGCAAGTTCTTTAGATCGTGCAGAAAAATTGTTTAAGTAAAAATGGAAAATGATTTATCACAACTAATTCTTGATCAGCCATTATAAACTAACTCCTAGCCTTAACTTACTACAGTTACACATTGCTGGAAAGCAAGTTTACTTAGCCTTCAATCGACACTAATTGTTAGTGCATAATCTTTATTTATTAAACTTACTTGTTTTTAATAGGCTATGTTTTTGTGGAAGGAAAGGGGGTAAAAATTTACGGTGCAGATCTTGAAGCTTAATTGTTTAGTATAAAAACAATTGGTAATGATACCTGTTATATATTTTTGAAATTGTCTTAAAATCAGCTTCAATTTGCAAAAAGTTTGAAAATCGGTTGAGAAATGAAGTCACAAATTAGTTTTAAATTACACTGATTTTGTAAAAATGTTGCAATTATTGAAAAAATTATCATATGATGAACTATGGTAGCAAAAGCGTTGGTCGTACCAAACACATTATGATATCATAGATCGAGTTTGAAGCGTGCATAAGAAAAAGATACGAAACCTGCATATAAGCTTGAAATGCTTAAAAAGAAGAATCTGTTGTTGCATCATTAATTTAGCTTAAGTTTTCATAGAGTTTTATCTACCAAAAGCACCTTGTTAATGTCTACCAAAAGCTTTAAACTGCACTTTTACAATCGGTAGGTTTTGAGAAAACACAGACAACAAATTGTGAAATTAATCGTTCAGCTGTAAAATTATTGTAGACCCAAAAAAGTTATGGTAAGCTTTCGTTTGAGCAAAGCACGGCATTCCTTTGTCAATAAATTCAAATTAAAAAAGTTATCTCAAATTATGACAGCATCATGACGTCACGACATTCTTGTGACACTCATCCTGTCAAGGTGATCAATCATACCAAATTTGATGTTTGTACGCCCAGTAGTTCTGGAAGTGTAAAAGTGTACGTACTCACGCAAAGACAGAACTTTCTTTTATCTATCTATTTATATACATATTTCTAAACACTACACTTCAGACAAAAGTAAAATACATTTAAAACTACCACAGTTGTTTTGTCAAGCGGTTAATCAGGTGGCAACTGAAATGAAAATAAAACATAAAACTTATCATAAAACATAAAATTCTAAACACTGAATAACTTTCGATGACACTCTGGTAATTATAATGATCCATCCAGATACAAGCCAAATGGTAATTACAAGCTGCTCGACAAATGAGGTTTTATCAAGGTGGAATAAAAGGCTAACTACAGGCGGTCGTAAACAATTTATCAGCGAAAAAAGATTGCCACCGAGTGTAGGACCTGAATCGTGTGCCGGAGGTCGATATCGCTTGGCGAAACAGCTGTTGCGGTTCCATCTTATTTTTACCAGACGTGTAGTGTTCAATATTATATACATTAAGCTTAATCTTGGTTGTTGTCGAGCATTGTGCCACGAACATGAGACTTTCTCTTTCTGATATGTATACACATACTGTATAAACATCAAGGCGATTTTGTTCTGTACCCTTTAACTTTTTTATAACTACTGGACGTACAAACATTAAACTTGCTATGACTGATCACCTTCTCATGATGAATGCAATAAGGGTATTTGTGACGTCATTATGGAGTTATATTTATATTTGATTTTTTGTAAATCTACATTTCTTGACGAAGCAGAAACATTTCGTGCTCACACAAAAGCTGGCACCCAACCTAACACTTTACGATTTCATTTCTTTGTGGTTTAGATGAATCATAGTCAACGCTTCATTGAGTAATAGAAGCTCATAGAAAAGCGATTAATTGTATTTCCAAAAGATATTGATAACGTGCTTTCGATAAAATCAACTCTACAACAATTTGAGCTCATTTGACAATGCAACGAGCAATTCCTTATTTAAGCATTTTAATGCCTTCTGAGCTTGCATTTTTTCTTGCCCGCTGAAAACTCGCTCTGTGAAGTCTTAATGCTGTCTAGCACGATTGACACAGTCTTTCGCTGCCAAAGGTCATCATATGATGATTTGTTCAAAAATTGCCGCATTTTTACAAATTCACTCTATCTGAGACCTGAATAGTGACCTCATTTCTGAACCGATTTTCAAGCTTTTCTCATCAATTTAAAGGGTATTTCAAGGCAATTCTGACAATATGTAAGATGTACCTTTTGTTTATACCAAACATGCTGCACCTTAACATGTATAGTGCAACTTTTTAGCTCTCTCAAAAAGTGGTAAGCTGAGTAACACCAGATGACTTTAATACTTGAAAGTTGAATTAGGTATATACAGTGAACATGCTTTAAATATTTAGTAAATTTGTTTTCCAGCAATTTGTGACCCTAATTCCTTAGGGGCTAAAGATTAGTTTATAATGGCTGATCATCTATTGGTTCCCACACATCATGTTCTATTTTCAGTTGAACAGTTATTCCAGTAGATCAAAGAAAATTGCAATTGTTAAACAAAGTTTGTTTTTTGGAGCATTTTGACTACTTTTCCTCATAAGGACGGTTGTTTGCCGTTATCTGTTTACGTTTTCCAAAACATTTATCAGAAAATGAAGTCTCTAAACGTTTGAGAAGTGTAGCTTACCACTAAAAGCACTCGTAATAGTGGTGTCAGCATTACTAAAAATTGCAATTTCTATCAAGCTAAATACTTTGGCATACTTTGAATCTTCTTCCTTAGTAGCATGGCTCTTTTGCATTACACTGGTCAACAAAATTTCACTTTATTTTTTAAACGAGAACGTGAGTATATCATTTTAGATATACTTTTTGCGCTGAATCCGAATCTGCTTTTAGTTTGTCTCTAGCACATCAGGTTTTCAAGATATCGTCGAATTTGTGTTTCCAGAAAAAAGCATTAAAAACAGTACATAGCTATCATGCACGGCACTCAAAAATGTTTAGCATGTAACTTCCTTAGGTAGACATGAATGAAATCATCACGATATAACATCCAGCAGTTGTCCCCAATCGTTTCCTCATTTCAAAAACCTTAGTAACAAGCTTCCTTTGCTTGAATGTCTTGGTGAAGTCGTTAACCTTGTTCGTCACTAACTGCACCAAAGTTTTCTGGAAAAAGTTTAAGTAAAAGTGCAGAAAATGCATTTTGAGGAATATGTGGCAACCCATCTCTCTATTAGCCTCAAGCGAATCTTCAACTCCTGCATGAAAAAAACGCGATTTCGCATTTCCTAAAAAGTTAGCTCACAACCACTTGAATGTCTATCAAACACGAAGTTCGAACTTTGACAGTGATTTTTCAAATTGTGGATCCTTTAGCGCTTCTCTAATTTGTGAGCCCACAAAGATTCCTTGCTGTAGTTTTGCTTGTCTTAAGCTGGAAAACTTTTTGCAAAAAAATGCGAACCCATTAAAATTGCTCTTTCCCATTGCTTTAACAAAATTTTTATTATACCAAGCTTGACAAGAAAAGGTGGCAAGAGAATATTCTGAGTACCTACAAGAGGAACATTTTCGATGTTAGCCACTCCAGTTAAATACGATTTTCTTACTGACCAGTCTCTTCTGATATAACGCTCTTTGGTAGCAAGGCTGTTCCACAAACACAGGAAGCAGCAGTGTTTTGTAAATCCTCCTTGCATTCCTATCAAAATCCCAACAACTTAAAGTCTCCGCAAATGTTCCATTTGTAAGCATTGTACTGAATAGCTTCCAGAAGCACTCGCTGCTTTCATAAGATTCTTTTAGTTGAACGGAATGTGCCTTAGGAATAAATGGTTTTATATTTTCGTTGTACAGCAATACAGCTTTCTAACTTCTTTTTCAAGAGTTGCTGGAAAGCCTCCACTCATCACCAATGTGTGCTTCATTCAATTTTTGAAACAAGCCATCAATTTTGTGGCAATAACAAAAATGTCCGTCTACTGTAAATGTTGCAGCCAGGTCCAAGTTTTGCTTTCTGTAATGACTTATTGCTAGCACTATGTTCAACTTTATCTGAATCAGATTCAAGACTTCCATGAAGACAAAGCGAAGCAAGCATTGAAGCATCATGTGACATAGGTCTCCTCGCTGAATCCAAGTTGAGATATGCAATTTTACTTTTACATTTTGAAAAAAACCTTTTCACATTGACAAAGAACAAATTGCAGTCTTGAATGTGGTATTTTGGTTTTTGCCATATCATAGGAACAGCAAAAGGCACGCTTGTTTGCATAGCCAATTGTGTAAATTAGCAGAACAAGCTGTAAATATCTGATGTGGTACCCACTTATTGTCTTAGTTTCATAATGAGCAACCAAAGTACAACTTTTAGATCTTTTTAATATCTAAAGTGATACTTTGTTGCTTGCCTTTGGTCGTAAAAGTGCCACATATATAACAAAACAGTTCAGGATTGTTGTCACACTTTCTTGGCATAACAAAGGCATAATAGCAGTCGACCAAAGTACAGCACAAATAGATTTGTTGAACAGTGCGAGTTGCTATAATACTGATTAAAATCTGCCATCAACAAACATTGTGAAAACCAAACACTTCATTTCGATTTTTCTGCTGCAGTGCTGTATAGGCTACTTGTTCAAACTACATACATACTCAGCCCTGAAACACTATCTGCATCTGAAATTGACTGCTCAACAAACTACTTGTTTTGCAAAAACGTTGGCAAAAGATGTTTCCTGGACTATTCTTATCAATATGGAATGCTTCATAAATTACGTCAGTATTGTATACATCGCATTGTGTAATCTGTCTATAATAAAGATATAACTTAGCATAACATCGAAAATTTAAAATGCAAATATCTTGAAAACCTGATGTGCTAGAAAAAAAATAAGGGCATTTTCGGAATCAGCGTCAAAAATTCTTTAAGAATCATTTAATAGGATCTCCATTTAAAATTTTCTGTTGACTAGCGTTATTCATCAAAATCTTCAAAACGATTCATCTAAAAATGAAGTCTTTACTCAGTTTGGAATGCTTCCAACTCTAATCAAAACACTTGACAATACCCCTGCAACAAGAAGAGGGAAAGAAAAAATGGCCTGTTTAATTTTTCATAACAAATTATTAGTGTAAAGCGACATATCATTTAAATGTTAAAGCAATTTCATTAGCATTCATGTGAGGCTGACGCAGCCAGTTCATTTGATATTCTTAACTTCGACATTATTAATAGAGGCACTGCTGTTGCAATAACTTAACGATGAGTGCTTCATTTTGGGTTAGTTTGCTTATTGCATGGCTGCGTTCATGCCAATACCAAGCAACATGTGCGCAGTCGGAGGTGTTTGTTCATGCAAATTCGTCTACAGTAATTAAAAAGTCGTAAGTAGCGGTCCTAACATTTAATGGCTTAATTCTAAAGATGCATATCAATTGCTTTGACATCCTCCCACAACTTTAAAATGCTTTCAAGCACATGCTGAACTTAACGGATAAAAGTCTGTGTAGTTTAACAACACCTGTGATAAAAACAGAGCGAATAAGATGTTGCCAGCCCGTCGTAAACTTGGGAGACATGAAGTGGCTTTGCACAACCGCCCATAATGTTGCTTTTAATCGATTACTTTACAAGAACGCTAATTTTTGCCAAACGCAGTTCTATGACACCATACGCTGTATTAAGGTGCAACAAGCGATTATTGATTTAAGTGTTTTTTTTAAGTTTGCTTTATTCTTCTGTCGTGAATTCATTGATAAAGCACTATTATGTCATAATTTTGAATGAAGCCAGAATGCTTGCCAATATATAGTGAGAATAGCCGCGTCACGCAGCAAAATTTTCCGCTATCATTTTGATAACAAACATAAATAGTAAAGCCAAGCCCATTACTGATATTGTAATTGATAGGCTCTTTGTATCGGTACAAAATAGTAATCTTTATTTAAAAGCAGCGAGGTCTGGATAAGAGGCAAAGTTAAATGTAATGAAATCCCAAATTAAACAAAAAATCAAAATAAAACAATAAAAGCATCAACTTGTAAAACTGGATTAAGAGAGAATGTTTTTGCTTGAAAAGAACGTAATTAGCGCTTATATACTGTAGATTATATGACGTTGGGGAAACGCATAGCCCCTTTTCATGCTATGGCCGAACTAAAGCAAACAGCGCAGCCAAAGAATTTATATCACAAATAGAAATACAGAAGAGGGACCACCAGCAGGGATATGAGAAAAGGTCTCCCCTACTTTCAAACTAAGGAAATTGCAATGCCCCCTTGGGTGCACGTAGGCAATGAGCAGGGCACATAGACCTAACTCATGGCCAAGACCTTGAAATGCGAAATTCTATTTTGAAAATGCAGTGTACTACTTGAAGAGTTAATAGTAAGCGAGATCTATTTAAAGCTCCTACCTCTATGAACATAGCACGTGATCACCATAACTGTATTACACATTAATTTATTGAGGTATAAAGGTAATTTACGCGCTTTATATGCATGTTCACACGAATGACGTGGTTATTTTACAAAATAATAGTATTGCAAATAACAAAAGCCTCCTCCCATAATTTGACGAAACCATCCCTGCACACATTTCGCCGTTTTGGACTCATCAGCAGGGCCTGTTCTGTCATCACCAAAAAACAAAACCCCATATTTGCAATAATATGAAAAAAGTAGTATTTTTTCATTACAAATTCCTTCGCACACATCACGCGCGCGGCGCGTGCTATCACTTTGGTACGGGGATCCCATCCGTATCGAAGTTGCAGTGCACTACTCGAAGAGTTAAAAGTAAGCGAGATTTATTTAAAGCCCTTACCTCTATGAACATAGCACGTGATCACCATAACCATATCATACATCGATACGGATGGGATCCCCGTACCAAAGTGATAGCACGCGCCGCGCGCGTGATGTGTGCGAAGGAATTTGTAATATAAAAAATACTACTTTTTTCATATTATTGCAAATATGGGGTTTTGCTTTTTGGTGATGACAGAACAGGCCCTGCTGATGAGTCCAAAAGGACAAAATGGGTCCAGGGATGGTTTCGTCAAATTATGGGAGGGGGCTTTTGTTATTTGCAATACTATTATTTTGTGAAATAACCACATCTTTCGTGCCAACATGCATATAAAGCACGTAGATTACCTTTATACCTCAATAAATCGATTTATTTTGAAAAGAAACGCCCCAAGTCGTAAAAATCTTATGTGCAGAGAAAACATAAACTTTTCGTTAGTGTTCACACAAGTGACCGATGGGTGAAGCCGGCTTGACCGGCTGTACCGACATTCTCAATCCTGACGTTACTGATGGGGCCAGCAGGTGGCGCCGACATACATTATAAAGCAAGGATTTTTTTTCTTTGGTTATTACGCTGCCTGTTGATGTATGATTATCAGCATAGTATGTATAGTACACTACAAAGCAATGCAAAAAATCCCAAATTTAAAAAAATCAAAATAATATCACAAACTTAACAATTAGTAACACTGAATTAAAAGAGAATATTTTGTTTGAAAATAACTTGGCTGAATAAGAGCCTACGAGAATAAGCTGAATGACTTTGGGGAAGCCATTGACGCTTTTTGTCGCTATGCCAGAAACAAGGCAAATAATGCAGCCAAAGAACTAAACGCCACAAATATTAACGGGAAAATGGTTCTCACCAAGTTGCCAAAAAAAGTGTTACCACTAAATAGTTTAATTCTGTTATTGTGAAAACAACCACCATTAGGCCGCAACCATAGTTTTTGACTGTGCTTTAACCCTTCTACTTTCACAATTTTTAAAAGTATTAATGGTAGTTTGTGACAACACTCTTTGTTTGTGAGCATTACCAGTCTTGTTTGAGAAAATAAGATGATCACCATTGCGTGTACAGAAATTGTGGAAGTGCATAAAACTGATTTACTTTACTGTTCACACAAGAGCCAGATGGGTGAAGTCAGAGCAGCCGGATGAACCGAAAAACGCAGTCCCGACGTTACTGATGGGGCCCTGTTAAACAACGCCTACCAATCCGTCTAGCGTTATATATATTTTAAGGAAGCAGTGATTTATTCTTACTTGATTTTTTAGTTCTTCCTCATCTTTTTTGTGAGAATCCGGAGGAGCGTTTTCATTAATGGAATGAAAGAGGTAACTTTCAGTGGGAGAAACTTTTAATATCATATTGACAACAACGCCAATGGTTACGTCATCAGCTAGCTTGAATGTCTTACAAGTTTGCACCAATTCGTTGTTTCTAAAAAACACTTATAACGTTTCCAAAAAGCATGGTGGAATCAGAGGGACAAAGCTTTTATTTGCAACATTACTAATAAGTGCATGACATTAGTGCAGAATCGAAAAGTCAATTGCTGATCAAAACTTTAACGCTCAGAGAGAAGGAATCGTTGTGCGCATCTGCACTTTGTGTGAGAGTGTGTGAGGAGTAGAGGAAGGTGTTCATTGAGTTTTGGTTTGCGCAAAGGGAGTCCAGAAGGCTATGCATGTAAAATTGACTCCGCGTAATGTGTTATTCCATAAGTCCTGGAGCGGGTCCTGCGATCCCGCTCCAGGACTGCGATCCCGCTCCAGGACTCCAAGTCCTGCGATCTCATTCTCTACCCACTATTGATGAAAGCCTAAGTCACATTAGGCAATTTTTCTTATTGCCAGTGCAATTGCATTATGTATTGCATAATGTGCATCTTTTATTGCTTACTGTGCATCACTTATTACATAATTGCACCATTTATTGCAAGTTGAATAATGTGACTAACCAAACCAGTACTTGGTTGTGACTTCAGCAACTGAAAAATTGCAACGATCAAAGTTACACACGTTTAACTTTGGTTGCTTGTCGCTAAAAATCGACATCATCTTTCATCACATGACTAAGTTGCGGTGACCTAAATCTTAATATCACTACGCAATTGCTGAGAGTTAAATTGGCAAAAAACAGCGAATTTTGAAGTCCAATGAATAATGAGCACAAAATGCCAAAATTATATCGTATTGTAAACGCAATCACGGCATCCAGCCAAAAAAAGGCTGATACTATCAATAGCAAAAAGCACAATTCATCGAATATCAGTCATAAGCAATGATTGAGCATACGAAGTTGGCAAATAATTTTCAACTAGCTCTGTTTTCCCCTATAGCACTCACCAGGAGCATAAAAGATCAAAATTTTAAAGTGTCGGCAATAGTAGTCTATCCAACGGGGCGGCTTGGAGCAAGAACTTAAAGGGAGAGAGCAACCTTCTTCGCTTCATCCAATACTTCATCAGATTAGTACACTCCACGTGATAAGGACTTGTAAATTATTGATAGCATGTACAGAGAAAATTTAATCGGTAGGCCAAATAAATTTACAATAGGATACAACAAGACGAAATCTCAAAAAAGCTAATAATTATTTTTAAGGTCAATTATTTCAGAACGAAATTTGTCTAAACTCTGCAGCATAAAATGGATAAACAATCCAGCTTTATGTTTGTATTTTGGCATTTAATTCTAAATCGAAATTAGAACCTAGAAGCAGCCAATCAATCTCTTTTGATGTACAAACACATAAGATTAAAGTCAGATACTGTTGTATAGCTGTATGTTTGCTTGTATGATCTCATATTTTGTTTGCTTATCTCTATTCCATTTTGCGGCAAGTTGTAGGGGGCCTGGAGCACTTAATTGCTTCAGCCGAAACATATATGGAGAACGTTACTGAATGTCAGCAGAAAACGCAAAAAGCGAATTAGTCGCAGCTACGCATATAGCTGCTACCGGTTTGAGAGAATTCACTGTACGTCAGGGGTGTCAAAATCGCGGCCCTCGGAGCCTTTCAATGCGGCCCGCGAAACGATTCCAAAATTTCGACAGTATTGCAACGGATCGTGTTCGAAAAAACGTTTGAACTACTGATCACAGGCCACTCTTAAGAGGTACAGATTTTTTCATTTGGAGATAACTGTATTTGGTGCAACAACAGAACTCGATTTGTTGCCCTAATGATGGAGATGTTGCGGAGATGCTGGAAAGATGCAGGCCTTTATTTTGGAGATCGACTTTACTTCGGGCTACATTACAGAAATCGTTGCCCAGAGAAGTGGTGATCTCCAAATCAAAAACTTTATGCGGCCCTCGGCACGATTACTCATATGTACAATGTGGCCCCCAGTAGCCCACGAGTTTGACACCCCTGCTGTACGTGACTTACTGATTCACTGAGATTAATATCCATGAGTACAGGTCGCAGCGGTCAAAATCGCGTCCTGTAACTTAAAATTAACTATTGCCGCAACACTTTGAGCGTTTTCAAAAATCTGTTTTACTGGGTGAATTTCAAATAGGTTTTGTAAAAAAACACTTTCAATTTTTGGTATGTAGCAAACAATTTGAAAGCAAAATTGAGCCGTATGCCAGTAAGTGGTTTATAACTGCGTCTTATTGCCGAGTACAACGGTGTTTTGCTACAGTTGCAGCTGCAAAAATTTGGATTTTTACAAGTCAAACACTCTGTAAATCTGGGAAGAGTCTGTGCAAACGTAAACTTTACAAATATAAAAGTGTTTTCACTTGGAAAAAATGCAAAGATGTCGAATTAAAAATGAATTTTGGTCACACCAGTACAGAAATTTTTTATTAATAGTTGTGCACTACAACTTATAAATATCACGTACCCAACCCAAAAATCCATAAGCGTAGTCAGCGCTCTTGAAACGCAGTAGCCGCACCCACCTATATGATGGATTATCACTTTTTTATTCCGGTATTCAATCTAAAGACAAGAATTGTTTATTCAAGGACGCGCCTAAATAAAGAGTTTCAGGTTAGTGAATAAGTCTATGTTTAAAGATCCAGGCATCGCCGTATAAATTTTATTCTAAGATTATAGGATTGGGCAAACAGTTATGGAACGAAATGTGTTTATACTTGCTTCTGAGCTGTGAGTACTGTCAGGCAATGGCGTGGCTAGGACTTTAAAAGTGGAAGAAAGTCTAAGATTTTTTTGATGATGATCTTTCACTTTAAAAATCAACATGTGGCAGGTGCTTTTTCCTTGTTTAGATGTCCACCAAAATACGCAAGTGGCTGCCGGCAAAACATTTCTATCACGCGCGCTACCAGAAATTGAGAAAAAATTGTCTTTTTTCAACCACACAATACCAAGCTAAAAAGGAAATTAACTGGTTTTGCCCAAAAGGTGAAAAAAGCTGCATTATCAAAATTTTTGCTGAAGGTCTTTTTAGAAAATAAAACATTCCGTTAGATTAAATTTCCAAAAAGCATTGTCAATGCGGCCTTGCGCTGGTCTAAGTGTTAAAACAATAATAATTTACTAGTGGATGCAACTTGTTGTTGGTGTAGGACTTTAAATACATGTGCCTTTAAACAAAGTTGTTGTTTTGAAAGCTTTTTGTGTCGCTATCATTTTTGTGGGCTAGTTGTGGCATCATAAGGAAGACTTAAATCAGAGTAAACATATTTTTGAATCTAGAGAATTCAAACCCAAGCGAGACAATTATAAATGAGTCAATTGCTGCGTTTGTGAAATAGCTTGAGCTTGTTAAAACACACCAAAGAAAGACTTACGCAAGCTATCAAGAGATTTGGAAGGAAGCATGTAGCAGATTCCTCAAAAACTCGATAATCCCAAAAAATAAACGCTGTGATTACTTAAGCAATTTGAGTATGTTTAAATATCATGAAACATTCTGCCTTATTACAAACGGCCTTTACCAGAATGAGGTGAAAAATGCAGAGTGCTGTAGCGAGGATAGAAAATCGTTGATCATCGAAACTTGATGCACATTGGTCATTCTCCAAGACAGGGGTGTGCAAACATTTTGGAGGAGGGCCAATTGTGCAATATCAAAAGATTTCATGGATCAATTTAAAGCGAAGGTGGGCGTAACACTTTATATCTTGTGTGGGAAAAAAGATAAAAGGGCTAGCTTTTTTTTACTTCAGCGAATTTTTAGCTTTTTATTTGATTTTAGTGCATCGTGATGTTGAAGCTATTTGAACAATTCCCAAATCTCAATGCCCGGTATTGATTATAAAATTGTTCATTATTAAACTAACTACACATTTTTCTAATGGAAGACGATGTTGAATGAAAATGGTTGATATGCAACTTTACTATTTATAGTCAGCTCTTTAATTTGGAGTTTTAATGATTGAATCCCTCGTGGTCGTGGGCCGTGGCTCTGAGTTATTTGATGTTGTTCAACATCTTGCCTTTGCTTTTTTTGTGAAGTTATCTAAGTTGCCTCAGTTTATAGACATTCTTAACCCTAATCATGCCGAAAGTTAAAACATAGGCTACACTCAGAAATTGAGAAGTGAATGGAAGCAAAAAAGCGAATTCAAAGGCTGGCCAGAGGAGGTGAAAAACGATTTCTCAAGAGCACACTGTAATGTATGTAAGTGTACTATAACCGCAAAATATTCAGACTCAACCGTTCACTCCAGCTGTAAAAAATACAGTAATGTTCTTTAGGCTCCAGTGCCAGAAATTAGCAAATTTTTGGTAAAAAAGTCTCACAAGAACTCTCGTTTGGAAGCACAACTTGCGTTAAACTTGGCTTATCATTTACCAATACTGAATTGCCATCATCATACAGAAATGCTAAAGAGTACTATTAATGACAGCAAGACCGTTTCTAGTCTGCAAATGAAAAGAACAAAGTGCTCTAGAATAATAAAAAATGTCCTTGGCCCATATTTTCTCAATTTTTTAAATTCAACTTCAATTTAATTTCTTAGCTTAAAATTTGGCGTAAATAAACTAAAATCTAGCTGAATCTAGCTTATTTTCCTCAGAGTTTTGGTGGACTGTGATAAGCTTGAGTTGGCATCCCTATTTTATTCCCCTGCTTTAAGAAACACTGACCAATGGCAGAATCACGTTAGCTTTTGCTTTTTTAGTTCTCTCATTGTGTTAGGCTGGGACAGGCCTGGGCAAGTGCGTGCATTTTAAGATTGTTGAGATTGTTAGGACTCTGTTAGGACGCATCCTAATATTTTTGGAATGCCAGCAATGTTAAAATGCGCATTGGACTCTTCCTGGACGGCTGCAACCTGACAAAACGTGAAAACAAATAGAACTTAAATCCGCACAACTTAAAAAGCACCTGCTATTGCATAAGCGTTGGTGTTGTTTCGCTTATCATTGCCCTGCTTTGTTGGAATTCTCGAAGTGATAGTAAAAGTCTCTTCACCGCAGCTCTTCCATTTTGACGTGATATTGCCACTAACGAAAGCGCCACGAAAAGCTTTTCCCATAAAGCCTTTTTAAAGCTATAGGCCAGGCTGCAAATAAACTTAGGCAACTTGATCACAAGTGTGAAAGTTGTTACGTTTTTCAAAATCTTTTTAATGAGTAAGTGGCATTGTTTTTTGGTAATGTATTCAATGTCTTGTAGCTTTCAATGAAACTGTATGATTTTTTTGTTCAATGGACTGGTTTTGTGTATGCAACCAAAGTAAGATTTGAGAAACCAAACAGAGATTTATAACAATTGTTTATTTAGCATCATTGTAATAACGTAAGATACCCAACAAAACATAAGACACCGAAGCTTTTCGTCATTCATTGAGAGGTGCAGTGTAAAAACGTTACTCCTTTTGTCAATAGTGTTCAGTAACATAATATTAAATTTATCTTGGGATTTGGCGATTTATTTTGCCCTGATGAAGTCTCCGTGTGGGGACAAAAAGCTTCGGTGTCTTTATTGGTTATCTTACGTTGTTACAATGATGCTTAATAAACTACTGATATAGATCTTTGTTTAGTTTCTCAAATCTTGGGAGAAAAGTTGCCCACTATTCGAAATCTGCAATCAAACTACTGTACGCGTTTGCTAGTCAGTTGCTGTTGTGATTACTTTTGTGATCACGCTTTTTCTTCCTTGGTATGGTGGCACGGCACGGCAATTAAAGCTCGCACTGAAAACTCGATCATAATTAGCAGTGGGAAAATTGCTGTCAGTTTGGTTTTAGTTACAAAATAAAACCAAATTGCACGCAACCAGCTTCACTATCAAAAGCCAAACTACCATTGGTGGGTACCCAAAGTCGACTCTTTAGTTACGGCACGTTGGGTAAGCTGCTTTCCTGTTCTAAACCTATAAAGCACGGGATTAAAAAACAGTCCCCAATGAAGTCGACCACTAACTACAAACGCAGCCATTTGACACAGTTCAGCAAATAGTAAACAAAACTTTTTGCCCAAGTCGCTTGTCAATGAGACTAAACAAGAAAAAAGTCAATGGTTATTGATAAGTACTTGCCTCAACCCCATTCAGCTTGCAATCCCTTCCGATGTAAATAAATTCTTCATCGGGATTGTAATTGTTCAGTAACCTAGACAACATTTTTGTGTTCACGTATACGTCATCATCGAAGTGGCACCACCATCTGAAAAAACAAGCGTTGATCAGAAATTTGCTTCGCGAACTGGCTTTTATCAAGTCATGCCAAGGGTAGCTAGAAAAACAATTTGGCGAGAAGAAAAGTTTTCTTGCAATATTCATTACTCTAAAAGTAGGTTTGACCCAAATTCATATTAATATGGTAAATATGATCTATATAAAATTCATATTAATATGGTAAATATGATCTATTGTTCTAGCAGTTGTTAGACGTAGTGCACCTGCGACAACCGCCACTCATTCACGAGTGATACGGCTTCGCAGAGGTTGACAGACCATCCACTACAGTGGACCTAGTATTTGGTCCCACAAGTGTGACGGTCTAAGCTATGCTTTATTAAAAGCCTCTAGCTTCTTATTGGTCACCAACTGCACTGAAGAGACCTGATAGGTCGAAACAGTGTCACTGTCTGCAGTTTGCTAAGTGCATCCCTGGCCTCTTGCATTACTATACATGTAAGACCTTGTGACCACTCGGCTGTGACAGCACTATTGTTCTAGCAGTTGTTAGACGTAGTGCACCTGCGACAACCGCCACTCATTCACGAGTGATACGGCTTCGCAGAGGTTGACAGACCATCCACTACAGTGGACCTAGTATTTGGTCCCACAAGTGTGACGGTCTAAGCTATGCTTTATTAAAAGCCTCTCGCTTCTTATTGGTCACCAACTGCACTGAAGAGACCTGATAGGTCGAAACAGTGTCACTGTCTGCAGTTTGCTAAGTGCATCCCTGGCCTCTTGCATTACTATACATGTAAGACCTTGTGACCACTCGGCTGTGACAGCACTATTGTTCTAGCAGTTGTTAGACGTAGTGCACCTGCGACAACCGCCACTCATTCACGAGTGATACGGCTTCGCAGAGGTTGACAGACCATCCACTACAGTGGACCTAGTATTTGGTCCCACAAGTGTGACGGTCTAAGCTATGCTTTATTAAAAGCCTCTAGCTTCTTATTGGTCACCAACTGCACTGAAGAGACCTGATAGGTCGAAACAGTGTCACTGTCTGCAGTTTGCTAAGTGCATCCCTGGCCTCTTGCATTACTATACATGTAAGACCTTGTGACCACTCGGCTGTGACAGCACTATTGTTCTAGCAGTTGTTAGACGTAGTGCACCTGCGACAACCGCCACTCATTCACGAGTGATACGGCTTCGCAGAGGTTGACAGACCATCCACTACAGTGGACCTAGTATTTGGTCCCACAAGTGTGACGGTCTAAGCTATGCTTTATTAAAAGCCTCTAGCTTCTTATTGGTCACCAACTGCACTGAAGAGACCTGATAGGTCGAAACAGTGTCACTGTCTGCAGTTTGCTAAGTGCATCCCTGGCCTCTTGCATTACTATACATGATCTATATGTTTCTTATTTTTTTGATAAATTACTTATCTCAAACTTGGTTGAGTTCGCTTTCACTGACCTTTCCATTGATTTTACCTATATGTAATTATATCAAATATGTTTATTTTTTGACAATTTCAGATTAAGGAAAGATAATCAACTCGTAGAAGCAATTGTAGCAATCGCGTCAAAAGCGCATAAAAATTTTCTATTTTATTTCTTGATAGCATCATTCCGCAATTTTGTTCAAAACTTTGGAGCAAGGCATGCATTCTTTCTCGCTTTGCTTATAGAGCATACATTGGCTATGTTTTGACTTTAGAGCAAAGGTGGTTACAACCAAAGCATGGTTTAGAATTACGGAGTAGTTAACTTTGAAATAAGCAAAAATTAAACTCCTGAGCGATTTGTAATTTTTCGGTCTCTGATTCTCATTTTGAGGAAAAATTTCGTTTTCGATTGCTTGATCTAAACTGTGGCCGAGTGCGGCAATAGTATAAGATGGGTCATTTGGCCTCAATTGTGGGGGTGCTGGCGGAGATGCAGGCGGGGATGCTGGTGTGGGTATTCTCTAACCCTAACCCTAACTCTATACCTAATTCTAACCCTATGTAAGGAGGCTAACCATAAGTCTTTTGATTTTTTGTCAAAAAGCTAACCATAGACACTATGTTTATTTAAAGAAGGTCGGAGGGTGCTAACCACTGGTCTACTAGTTTTATTTGATAAAGGTCGGAGGAAGCTAACCTAGATCTGAGGGTGCTAGCTCTAGGTCTATTATTTTTTTGGGAAAGAGCCAACCGTAGCTCTATGGGAGCTAACCCTAGATTTAAGGACTTATGTTTGAAGGAAGTCGGAGGGAGCTAACCATAGGACATTAATTTTATGTGGGGGAGGTATGAAGGAGTTAACACTAATCTAAGGGAGCTAGTTCTAATGCAATGTCATGTAGAATATTTCAAAGAGTTTGGTGCAATTCTTATGATTTAACTTGTTATTACGCAGTGGTTTTTAAAGTGTGACTCCAGTATTTCAATGATTTATGACGAAATCGATTCTGTTTTTAACTAGACTGTAAGAATTTGATTGCATCCCTATTGCGCAATCAGATATTTCAAAGAGTTTGATGGGGCGATCCTTGCCACCTTATAATAGTATTTGACTTGCCCTACCTGAAGTTATTGCACAACAATTACGTAATTTTTAATACTGTTGTTTACTGAGTGTGGTGCAATCCTCAAGTCTTTTGGTAGCAAAAGACTTATCCAATATGAGGCTATATAATATGGCACAATGGCTTCATAATTTTGGTGCAATTCTTTGCTGGAGTGTAACGCAATGACGTTGAAACAAAGCGGTCGGAAAAAGTCGCTCTTAGAACTATCCAAAGCATACAGTTTTGAGGCAACTACTAGCTGTTTTTTAACATTTTACGATTGAGATCGGTCAAAATCTGTTGCATATTTGTTTCCAAAAAATGTTCACACGCTCTTAGACAAAAATATTTATCAATTTAGCTAGCTATTCATGCGATTTCTGGATTACGTAATTACAATGCCAGCGTTTCAAGCAGACAGACTAGGTTGTACTATTGTTCAATTCAGGAAGTTTATTTATCAATCAAAACTAAAAATTTGTATAAACGCGAAAAATGTAATTTCGTCACCTGACAATAAGACTGCAAAAAGACCAGGAGGTCATCAAAATCAACTGCCGTGCCTATCATGCAACAACAAAATATACAAACTTTAGCAATAACAAACCGAAAAGTAAAAGATACATTTTTTAAATAGAATGATCAAATACAAACATTTTTCTTCATTCACGTCCAAACATCGTCTTATCATGATACAAAACTAATTGATCTGCACCATGCAATGCTATTAAACACGATTTCAGACCAAGAAACAGCCGCTACTTCGAAGTCAAAACTTTTATTTGTTACTTAAACAGAATATCATAAAGAACAGTCTCAGTTCTTTATGATAGCGTTTTTATGGGATACTCAAAGACTCTTGTAAACAGTGATGTTGTTGTATAGACTTATTATGCAAGGGCTCGTGTGATCAAGTCTGTTATTACGTAGACTTGTTATTCAATGTTACTAATTTTAGGTATCGGTTAAGAGTCAAAAATGTTGCTCAATCTACTAAGAAAGACACATCATTTACCAACATGTCACAAATTAAGAACTAAAGCAAAATTATTCCTCTAGACTAGTTGTATAAATAATTTAACCGTTTTGTAGTAAAAATTTTGTAGGTGAGCAGAAACACAACCGACCAATAAAATTTGTTCTATTTCAAATCAATACAGTCAGCAAAACGGGTGGAATTTAAGTTACTTTTTTGTCAGGAAGACTTTGCTTGAAATAATTCACAGAGCATTGAATTTGCAATCCTAAATAAGTTTTATACGGCATTACAAAACTATCATTATTTTTGAATGTTTAAATTTTACTTTTCTCATTCTTTGTGACACATTCACATCATTGCAAATAATCTCTAACAAACATTAAAGATAATTCAAGAAACAGGTTTCTTGTCACATAGTTCCGACACTTTTCTTCGTTTTTTGTACTATTTTAAGTTTAATTTCGTCCACCAGCGTAGTTTCACTTGTTGAACGTCCTTCATTCTTCTCTCGAACACTGCTCTTAACAAACAACCACGTCTTAACCCTTTAAGGGTCATAACATTCTAATTCATAAAATTTGAGACAATTCCTTAATTGTTTGATAACAGCAAAATTACAATAACTTTTGGAAAAATGGCTGTTACGTCATAATCACAAAACAATTAACAATCATGTAATATATGTGTTACATTATCCCACAAAGGGTTAAAAGGTGTATAAGCCATCTTCTTTTCGCAATATCGGTTAATAGTTTCGGTTTCACAAAATTTAGTACTTTCTACATTTTTCAACTTTATTCCTTCAACTGCTAAATCTGCGACCTTAGAGAAATTCTTATAGTCAATCTCTTTGGTTATTGTCAGATACAAAGCTTTATTTTTGTTATAGCAAAGATGAAACGTCACGAATTACTGTGCCTAAAACCGCACCACGCAATTGCTAACCACGAGATAGATAAAAAAACTGGAATGAATCGTTTAATTGAATTACAAAGAATTGTGGAGAATAGTTACATCGACTGATGCTATAAGGTAGTAGTGTTTTTAAAGGATAACCCGTTTGAAGCCGAGACGTCATGAATTAAAATGCTTAAGACACGATAGGCACGCAGTAAATCATTTTATCGCCAATTCTCTGAAGAGAACAATGCACGCCGTGAGCCAGTGAGGGAAACACAACACATACTGGTGCTCTCACGGTCGTATACATAATAAACAATTACCGTTAATTTCCAAGGGTGACTCAAAAAGATGTTTTGAAGAAAAAGTATATTTGACCTCTTTTTCAGTTGAAATAGCTTTAAACATATGTAATCTCATGGATTTAATAATGCTATAATTTAACTTAAACACAACATAACGTGTTAATCCTAAACGTCTAAATGTTTGAGCTGACAAATCAAACATTATTTTTAAGCTCCTAAAACTTAATATTATACATTAGAGCCGACACAATTGAAAAAAATCCCCCTTACCACCACTTTTTCTTTGTGATTACGCAATTATCCTTTTAGCTGCTTTTAATAAAAACCTTAACATATTGAGCTCATTCGACTTTCATCACACATGTTTTTAGTTCAGCGCTGCTTCAAACATTATTACCTAACCACGGATTTGAATACTTGACGGTATGTTTTCGCCGATGCGTTCGTATTTTTGCAGTAGTTTTTTCTTCCATCCTGCATAAATCTTCTTAATCTCATTTCCACAATTATTATTTTCTGTAATAATTGATTCCAAGTTCTATCTATTTTTTATGAATTTGATATCATAAAATTTTATTGTCGTTCTATTCTTCTGTGCATCAACACACAGGTATACCACTTTGCGAAAACTCATTAGATCCAGATTGTTAGAAATTATTTAATTCAAAAATTTCAAAAACTCGGCAAACTTTTTGTATATAAAATTATCAACTCACAACTTTTAACAGTTTTAATCTGTTTATCCATGTAAAACAATGTGAGCTTACAGTTTCAACTTTCACGTAAATTTTTTCCAAATTTACATCAATTTTACTAGTGAAAAAACACGAGAATCTAGCTTATCAAATATTTTATCAACTTCTTGCATCTAAAATCAACTAACAACCACTCTTACAGCTTTTTTCACAGCGTTTCCTATCAACAATAAAATGTGTTATACTCATCAACTTTATTTCAACTTTAACTGAACATCCAATTTTTAACTCTTGTTTAATGTTGACCTAAACCACCACAAATGAAAAAAGTCGCATACTTGCCAACACTTGCAAAGCTTTACAAAACTTATATCTGTTTACAAAGCAAAAAAATCTCTCTGTACACTACTATAAACGTATACGTATACACATTCACAAAAACAAAAAGAACTCAAACTTAATTGTTAATTTATCTTTAACACATTTTAATCGCATAACCCTACAACTAAAAGCTCATAACATGTCGTATACACAGTTATTAATCAAAAATTTTCAATTTCCTTGATTTCATATTGTAAAAGATTTAACTAACAATCTTTTTATCAAGCATTAAAACAACCTAAGTATTTGTGTATTGGCAACTACAAATCAAAAATTAATCAATCGAAAAGACCTAGGAACTTATTTCTATGCGTTCTCTTCACTGTTTCTAAGCGCTGCAGCCACAAGCTTTAACTCTGAAGCAAACCAAATCTGATAAAACTTAGCATCTGGCAATACTATTAGCAAAATAGAACATTAATTACCGATATGACCTACATAAATACAAAAATTTTGTACGCGCTTGCTTATTTTTGTCAAACCCTACCTACCTTTCTTACTAGACGTTGCTCTTTTAGCGTTTTATCCTAGTTGATTTTAAAACAAAAATCGTCAGTTATTTGAAAAATAACATTTTTATCGCTATGCAATCAAATTTCTTATTTGCAATCAAATTTCTTATTTCCTAAATTTCTTATTGTTTCTAGACCTAGTTGAATACTTAATAATATAAACGTACGAAGTATTTCCCAAATTTTACCTCAATTTCTTTACCAAGTGTTAATTTGCAAATGCTACCAATAAACAAAATCTGAACCCACCACCTCTTATTTTCAAAAAACTTTTTATAAACTTTGAAATCTTTAGTTAAATATACATCATACTTGTGTTTGTGTTGCTGCTTACATATTTATAGAACAAACCTTATTTTTTATGTACATCAAATGTTCAAAATTTCATCTAAGCATTCTCGCAAACACTAAATTCATGATTTCTAACGCGGCTATACTTAACTTTAACAATAAACAGTTTTGATTTTTTTAACTAATCAAATCAATTGCGTCAAATTTTAGTTCTATTATATTTCACTAGGCAATAAACTTACAATTTGTTCATCTTGATAAGCATTTACGTAACAAATTTGTTGCAAATTCTATCAAACACTTTTACCTGTTCGCTCTCACCAAAAATTGAACTCACAACTTTTATCATTTTGATGCAACAAAACTTTTTTTTATATAAACACTTTACACTCAAGAAACACTTAAAAACTCAAGCTAATCATTGTTATCAGACAATTATCTGCTACCACCACTCACAAACATGTAACAAAAACCACACGTTTAGGATGATTCTTTACAATTCTGTATAGTGCAATTCATTCTTTTCAATCAAAGCTACATTATTTGATTGTGATTACGACAGAAATCTTTGTAAACGTTTCTATCGCCAAGCGTTGAACTCATAACTTGCCAAAAATTGTTGCAGAATTCCACTCACCATCGCGTTTAAATTTCGAACTTGCAATCAACATACAAAGTTTATCAGTAAAACAAAAAATGTTTATGTTTCTCACCAGACCTAAAAACGAAATGTTTTATGAAATATCTTATTACTAGCCAACTTTGCCGGTGTCGTCCGGCAGAGGCCCTCCTTTAGTAATGTCCAGGTTTAATATTTTGGTTCAACCGGCTGAGCCGGCTTCACCCATCCGGCTCTTGTGTGAGCAGTAGCGAAAAGTTAATAAATTTTATGCACTTCAACAATTGCTCTACACGAAATTGCGATCATCATGTTCTCTTAATCATAACTGGCAATGCTCACAAAGAATCTTGTTACAAATTATTGTTAATACTTATGAGGGAGCACGGATTGTACATAATCAAAAGTAATTGTAGCGGCAAAATGGCGGATGCTTTTACAATTAAAGAAAAAACTATGTAATGGTAAGCCTATTTTGTCAATTGCTGCTGCCCCTTTCATTTATATTTGTGGTATTATGTTCCTAATTTGGCTGCGCTATTGATCTTGTTTCCGGCATAGCGACCAAAGCGGCTATTGTTCTTTCTATATTCAGTTTTACAAATTGTTCTGATTATGGTGTGAACGAATGCTAATTTTTTCTTAAACTTGGGATTTTATTACAATGATGTACCGCAGCGGTTCCCAACCGCCGGTCCGCGAGAAAATTATGCCGGTCCGCAGTTTCGTTTTCACTTGGAGGAAGTTTATTTTCACATTATAATGCATCAGCAGTGGCGTATGCAGAAAGTTTCCGAGGGAGGCCAAAGTTTTATCACAATCGTGTGACCTCACAAATCAGCTTTGCTTTTGCTACAACTGCTTGGTTTTGTTGTACATTTTTTCATTTTTAGGGTCTGAGGGGGGCGCCAGGGCACAGTGGCCTCCCCCTTGGCACGCTAGTGTGTATCAGCATTAGTTATTGTCACGCGACTGTTTGATACCTTTATCATCATTAGCTTCTGTTGCGTGAACTGACAAATAACAACATAGAAAGGCTATAATCCTGAATTATGAGTAAACGAAAAGGAAAAGTTTGCAATTTATTTATAACTAACATAGATCTATACACCTAGTTGACATTCATATTTTTGTGAGGCTGTAATGCTATGAGTCATATTAGTGAGTCCACAGGTCCAATGGAAAACAATTAGCACAACCGAAGAAAGTCGATATATATTTATTGTTGCTTTGTTGTGGTAAATTTTGGGTACTGGTCCGTGAATCTTTTTATGAAAACATACCGGTCCGCCGGTGCAAAAGATTGGGAACCGCTGATATAGACATAATGACATAAATACCATAACAGGCAGCATATCAGCATAAGAAAAAATCTTTGTTTTATGGTAAAAATGACGGCGTCACCCAAAGAGCCCCCCTCAGTAACGTCTGAATTGAGAATGGCGGTTCAGCCGGCTTTACCTATCAGTTTCTTGTATGAAGAGTTACCAAAAGTTTATATGTTGTTTGAACATAAGATGTTCACGGCTTTTTGTGCTCCTTTTCCGAATAGAATATCTTATTTCAAAATTCTGGCTATGCCTTGGGTTTATGTGCTCTGTTCATTGCTGACACGAACTCAAGGAAGCCTTGCGTTTCCCGTAGTTTGGAAGTAGGGATTACATTTCTGACATTAAGCTATTCTAAAACAAAAAGGCAAAAATGTTTTTGTGTGGTGCGATTTCACACAGAAACGCTGTTTTCTTTTCATTTTTCTTTAAACTTTCTCAAGTCCTCACTAGCTTCGCATTATGTAGCATGTTCTTTTCTCCCTGCTTGACGTGGCCTGGGGAATTTAAAGTGTCCTTGCTTTTTCTCAAATGTTTGGTTTGACCCCAGTAGCTCTATAAAGCTATTATTAACCAAAATACCAATAATATCTTCCATGTCGTGCGATTTAACACAGTGACGTTGTTAATTTTGATTTTGCCTTAAACTTTCTCAAGTCCCTGCTGGCAACGCAGTATGATTCTTATTTGGTTTCCTTGCTTAGGTATGCTCATAGAAGTTAAATAAGTTCTTGCTTTTCTTAAATTTTCAGATTTGATTCCGGTTGCCCTGTAAAGCTGTAATCAACCAAAATAGATAACATGTTTCTCCTAAGTGTGGTCCGATTTGGCATCAGGCGAGTTTGTCTAAAACAATTCGCCTAAATCACAATTTGTCTAAAATGAATTTGTTTAAACCAATTTGTCTTATGTTAGGGTTAGGCTTATTTTCTTGAGTTTAACAGCAGTTCTTTTTACAATAGGTTGTTTTACAATTGGTTTAGACAAATTCGATTTAGACAAATTGTATTTTAGACAAATTGCTTTAGACAAATCATCCTAGATCCATGCGACTTAATCCCGGCAGGCCATACTATAACCCGTGCCGATTTATAGGTATCAATTAATGCAGCTGTGCCAGCTTAACTGCACAAACATTTGTTAGAGCCACAACGAAATGTTTTGCTAAATATAAGCCATAGCTCCTGTACATGTAATGATGATGTTGGTTTATTAATGAAGACTGGAAGTATTCAAAAAGAAAAAACGATGACACAAACTACTATTCGATATTTTTAAAAGTGTAAGGGGAAATGAAACATATTCAAAATCGATGGGGTGGCCCAAATAATGATCGTTTTGACTCATCATTTGCAACTAAGATACGATAAAACAAAGAGCTAGGCCTTGCTTGGCTTTGATGAAGACCAGACCGAGGTCACACGGAGCAATTTTTCACGTTGTGAGTGCAATAGGACCAATTATTCAACATTTAATTGATTCATGTGACGAACTAAACCGGTATTTGCTTGTACTTTTAACGAATAAAAATCGCTAAACGCCGAACAATTGTAAGAATTTACAACTATGCGGCCAAAAAGTGATAGCCACTGAAAGCTTTGTGTGATCACGGAGTCGCCGAGTGTTATACAGTAGAAATTGCCAAATTCATTATTTTAAAAGAATTAGAGTTAAGTTTATTGGTTTTGCCATATCAATGTTGCAGTGTAATTCTTTTAAAATAAATGGACAGTGTAGTACCAACTCTAAAGCCAATGTTTAATAAAAAGCACAAACCTCAATTAAATTCTCGGCTCTATACAAACAGTTGTTCTTTTTTTTGCTCATTGTTTTTTAATACCATTAGTTATTACCTAAATTTAAGATTTCACGTGTTTTTTGTCACCATATTTGCGTAGGTATCTTACCCGGCCATCATTTAATCCTAGTTTGTCATCATCTATTTTTGTCAGCTTTTGTTGCGTAATGATAGGTGCTTCGTGAGTCAAAAACGTATTAAGTTTGGAATTTGTACACTGTCTTTCATTTCTAAAATTTGCTGATACCCTAAAGATTAAAATAATTTCTCTGAAAATGGCAAAAGAAATCATTCAAAACGTAAAAAGTTTGTAATTAATATGCTACCTATCTTATCTGTGCGTTGCTTTGCTGCATCATAATTTCAAAATTGTTTGGTAGGGGGCATTAAAATGATACATATGTCTTTTTAGAAATAACCTATTTAACGTTAGGATCAATACGTAACCTTTCTTCTTAAATGTAGGCCTATATGTATCACCTACCGCCTCTAGCTGAACGCTTATTGCTTGTTCTTTGCAAAAACGCAGTTATACACAAAACAATCTAACCCAAAATGAAACTCCCAGTTAAGTTATTACAGTTCCAAGGCCCCCATCAGTAATGACTAAGTAACAAATATCAAATCAGTCAGCAGTGCCGGCTTCACCCCATTGGAAAGGAAATTGCTTCAGCATTCAGATGACATGTAGCTCGACATTAATATGGTGTAGCAAAAGATTAAACAGGGCCATCTTTACCCCATTTTACTGTAGAGGGATCACCAAATTTTTTTGCTTCGTGTAGATTATTCATTCTATTTGAATAAGTTTCAGATGATCTGCTGAGTTTTATGCTAAGTTGGTAGTAGTACTAGGCTAATATTCCTATAGGCTAAATTTGAGAATATCTTGATTTTGTAAAGTATTGGATATCTGTCATGGCTGTGGTCGGAAGTAAGTATATCCTGGAGAGTGTGATGGAGGAAATCCAGACTATCAAGTCCACTCAACAAAGGTATGCTGAACAGTACCTGCAACCCCAAACTGCTGGTTCTGCCAGTTTGTCTTTTGTTGCAGGTGATGGTAATACTGCAAACGACACCCAAGGTCAGCAGCTCAAGAATATGGAAGAGGCTATCAACAGGTTGGAGAAAATCGTGAAGGAGGTGGCACGAGCGACAAGAGAGAATGAGATGAGAATTGATGACCTGGAACAGTACGGCCGACGCAACTGCCTGATCCTCCATGGATGCAAGAACATTCCAATGCAGGGGAGTTACGTCGATTTTGAAAAATATGTAACTGGAAAATTAAATGCTAGGCTAACACTTGATTATAAGGTCAAATCTGATGATTTTGATACATGTCATGTACTTCCTTCCAGAAAAAAGGGTGTGATACCTATCATCATCAAATTCGTGAGGAGATCAGTACGGGACCTGGTGTACAACAAAAAGCAGAGGTTGAAATCTGATGGAAGTCTGGAAAAGCTGTCGATCACAGAGTCCCTCACGAAACGTCGGCTACAACTTGTGGTGGAGGCCAGGAAAGCATTTGGATTTTTCAATGTGTGGACGACCAATGGTAATGTATACTGCATCCAGGACAACAAAAGGTTAGTAATTGAAGACTTTGGTGATATTGATGCTATTGTTAATGATAAGATATAAATAGTTTCTAGATATTAGTACTAAATCCTGTATTCATTTCATATCATTAGTGTTGTATTGTTATGCATTGCTCATCATCATGCTGCTTCTGTGTAACTAGCGAATATGCCTGAAATATTTACGTAATTTTCGCAACTGATAAATGCAAATTAGCCAAACTAAACTAAGTAGTTGTTACATTATCATAGCCTGGTCTACTAGCCAACTGTACAGTTTCTTCAGCAAGCTCTTTTCTTTACAGAACTTATTTTGCTCTGAGTTTTGAACTATCTTATGCCAAAACATCCTGATAAAACATGTTGCAATTGTTTGAAAACAGTTCGAAAAAACCAAAAATCATTAATCTGCTCACAATGTTTACAGATAATTCATGTTAAATGCACTGGTAAGAACAGTCAAACAAATAATAATGGGATAGGCACCTGGAAGTGTAACCTGTGCAATGATTTTTCTTTTCCCTTTTCTTCTTGTTCTGATGTTGAATTTGATGAATTGTACAAATCTAACCAAACAAATTCTAACGCTACCTTGCTATCTGCTTATGAACTAAACAAAATATTTGATGGCAGTTTTGGTGGTTTCAATGAAATCACATGCACTGAAAGTGATGACTTAACAGACGTTGATGAAATTTGTCTGTTTGATATAAATGATCGATACGTAACCAGTAGTAAAGCTCATACCAATTTACTGAATGACATTAATAATTCCTCAGATAACAACTTCACTGCTATTAGTCTGAATATAAGATCATTAAACAACTACAAAAATTTGGCAAAACTTGAAGGATTGTTATCATCACTAGCATTTAAGCCGAGCCTAATTGCTGTAACAGAAACTTGGCTAAAGCCAAACCAATCAGGACCACACACAAACTTACAGGATTACATATTCATATCTAACCCTCGATCAAAATTTCGAGGTGGAGGAGTAGGTTTCTATATCAAAAATGATGTGGTTTACTCTCGTCGTACTGACCTAGAAATAATGAATGAAAAAGTATTTGAAGCAATCTTTGTTGATATTATGTTCAAAAATAAAACAATAACTTGTGGAAATATTTACCACTCTCCTAGTAAAGATGCTAATGCCCAATCCTTGTTTCAATCAATTCTAGAAAATACACTGCACAAAATAAGCAAAAGGGAATGCTTATTGTTTGGAGACTTCAACATAAACCTCCTTGACTGCGATGAACCTAATGTTGGCAACTTCATTGAAGTAATGTTGGAAAATGGATATAGGTCATTAATCAATAGGCCAACTAGAATCACACAAACCAATGGCACACTCCTAGACCACATTTGGACTAACTGTTGCAATGCACAAAAACTAAAGAGTTGTATAATTACTTACTCAATATCTGATTATCTAGTAACAATGATATGCATGTCCATCAAGAAATCACAGACTAAAAATATTGAGTATTACCGCTCCTTCAGTGACACAAAAATAGCCTCGTTTACCCAATGTGTATCTGAACTTGACATTACTCCTATCTTGGAAAAGTCTGATCCCGATGATGCATACAATCAGCTGAAAAAGCAGTATATGACTGACTTTGAAAAATCGTTTCCATTAAAGAAGGTCAGTTTTAAAAACAAACCAAACAAGAGTTGGTTTGATAGAGAAGCTCAGGAATTGCTGGACAATAAAGAAAACCTTTTTAAACACTACATGAAAACCAAAACAAACCACTCAAAAACATTGTTTACCCAAGCTAGAAATTACTATTACAGAATCATAAAAGAGAAAAAACAGACTTATTATAAGTCAAAATTTAACATATTCAAGGGTGATATAAAAAATACATGGCGTCTTATTAACAACTTGCTTGGAAAACAAAGAAAATCTGATTGCAAAAAACTCAAAATTGATGGTAAAGAAATATATGAACCACAGGCTCTTGCAAATCATTTCAACAACCACTTTTCCACCATAGCCTCCAAACTGATGGATGAACTTCCACCTAGTGAAGCCAAATACAGTGAATATTTAAAACCATCCTCACGCTCGACAATGTTTGTATGGCCTACTTGTCCCATGGAAATTTCAAATATATTGCATAGCATGAAATCCAAATTAAGTGCTGGCATAGATCAAATACCATCAAAGCTATTGAAGTCGTCACCAGATAACATATTAATTGCACTAAGCCACATCTTTAACTTATCGCTCAGCAAAGGAGAATTCATTAATGATTTCAAACTTGCTAAAGTATGTCCAATCTACAAAAAAGGTGACAGCAGCAACATTAATAACTACAGGCCTATAAGTTTGTTATCAAATGTTTCAAAGATTTTGGAAAAAATTATGTATAGGCGTCTGTGCACATTTTTGGACCAAAGTAATTTTTTCTCTGTCCATCAATTTGGCTTTAGAAAACATCATAACACCTCACATGCAATAACGTTTATGGTACACAAAATAACCGAATCCCTTTCCCATAAAGTACCCACACTCGGTATTTTTCTTGACCTGTCTAAGGCTTTTGACACAATAGATCATGATATACTGCTTCACAAATTGCAACATTATGGAGTCAGAGGCATAGCTTATGACTGGTTTAAGAGTTACCTGACTGGTAGAACGCAGCAAGTGGAATGTAATGGCACTCTATCAACCATAATCAACCCAGTGACAAGAGGGGTTCCTCAAGGTTCAAATTTAGGCCCATTGTTATTTCTAGTTTATGTTAATGATTTCCAAAACTGTTTAAAATTCTCCGATCCCGTTATGTTTGCAGATGACACAAGCATATTTTTAGAAAATAAAAACATAGCAACACTTTATGAACGTGCTCAAGAAGAGTTGCACTATATTGACAAATGGATGGTAGCCAATAATCTTTCAATAAATGTATCTAAAACTAAATGCATTCTATTCAGATCCTCTAAATCTAAACCACCTCCTACTAACTTAACTGTTACACTTAGAAATATAAAAATTGAACAGGTTACTACAATGAAATTTCTAGGTGTACATATTGATGAGCACTTAACTTGGACAGGACATATTAGACATCTTCAAAATAAATTAAGGTCCACTCTTGGCGTGGTAAGCAGAATCAAACCTTTTCTAAGGCAAGGCTCCATGTTAACTTTGTACCACTCTCTAATCAACAGTCACTTACAATATTGTATTACTAATTGGTGCATTGGAAATAAAACATTGATAAATAAACTACAAAAAACATGCAACAAATTCATAAGAATGGCATGCAACCTAAGGCACTACAGAGATGTAACTGATGTAAGAAAAACTCACCAGCTACTTACTATAAACCAGTTACTAACTAAGGAGATTGCAGTATTTATGTTTAAACAGAACTCTGGAAAAAATCCTGACGTATTTCGAAATGTATTTGTAAAAAGCATTTCACAATATAATACCAGAAATAGATCTAAATTAATACCAAAACCTTGCTCTAGCAGTTTATGTCAGCAGTCTATTTCGTACCAAGGTCCCGCCATCTGGAGCAAATTGCCAATTTTTTTCAAAAATGAAAAAATGTCTGTTGTCACATTCAGCGCAAAGTTGCGAAATTACTTGTGCACAAACTCCATTGGTATTTGAACAGATTGCTGGTTCGCTTCTTTTGCTTACAGATAATGTACGCGGTGCGATCGAAGGAATCATCATCATCATCATGCAGGGGCGATTCTTCTAAGGCTTCCAAATACAACAACCAATCATCAACAACTTCTTGTAACATTGGACATTGGGAAGCAATGGATTATAATAATAACAATCTAAGAAACATCGCCTCCATACGAAGAAGAAAAAGATAACAATCGAAACTCATGTTACCAAATTACTACTACCTAAACTTGAATATTTTAGTATACTCTAACCTTATATTGTGATTATAATCACCTTCTTAATTCTATCGACTGTAAAATAATAGTAATACTACCCACATTTTAATATGTTACAACATAATAGGCCAATTTCTAACACCACGGTTGGCAGTTGTTAAATTCACAATTTATAGAACAGTGCTATTTTTATATGTAACACCACTTGGCAGAGCAATTAGTGCTTGAAACATGACAACCACATTATTATAATCAAGTATAGTATGTGCATTGCAGATATCATCTCTTAATGTAAAATAGGATTATCATCTGTTTAAATGATTATGTTGTTGTGTCGTATGTTTACGCTTGGCTCCTCTCAACACTGCTTTCTCATCAAAAATACAGGTACGCGAAGTGAAGGTAAAATTTTACTCTTTTAATTCTGCAAGTAACAAACTACTAACATTCACGCAAACGTAAGAACTGGGGCTGTAGGACGAACTACTTATTGATGAACTGATCCTCTCTGGTAACACATTAAAACCTTTGTGTTGAGGTGAGCTAAGCTACGTGTCTTGTAAGTTAATAATGTACATGTGTTTCGTAGATTTTTTTTTTTTTTCTTTCTTTCGACCAGTTACTTAATGAAAGGGTTTCCGGACCCGGTGAGGTTTCATTTCCAGGGTGGTTTTTCTTTCCTCACCATGCTCAGATGAGCTAAAAAACAGCCTTATAGGCCGGTTGCGCCACCCATTGACCACCTACGTAGCCGTGTCTCGCACTGGTCATCTTTCTGATCCTTACTATTTCGAATGTTCTTACTTCTTATTTACAAAATAATATGATCTACAACTATAAAAACTCCTGCGTTTTTGTTTTGTTCTGTTTGTTTTTTTTTTCAATTCAATTAAACTGTTCTTTAATTGCTTGAATTTAGGGTCTAGCGGCCATGCAACTATTGCTCTAGTTTTATGGATCCACTGTTTTCATTTGCATGTTTTAACGTCTGACGTTGTGTCGCTTCTTCCTTTTCTTGACTCCATTTCTCTCATTATTATTGTTGTTCAGTGTCGTGTGTAATGGTGGTGGTCATGAATAAAAAAGATACAGATACAGATTACTTTTTGAAGTGTTTAAATACTTCATGTTCAGGTAAATCTTAAAGCTATGCTAATCTTAAAGCATTAAAATTTTGATTGATAATGTCAAAAACCATGCTTTTGAGGAACAATAGTCAAAATGTACCTAAGAGCTTAGTTTTTCTAGAAATTGCAATTTTATGAAGCCCAGTTATCAAACTTGGGAGTGTTTTCGCTGGTAGGCTACGTTTGAAAATTTTTGGAGATTTATTGTTTTATGAATCTTTTTCAAATTTGGATGGATAATGCCAAAGAGCCTTGCGTGCGAGGAAAAACAGTCAAAATGTACCGAAAAGCAAACTTTGTGTAAAAATTGCAAGTTCTTTAGGTCTTGTAGAAAAATTGTTTAAGTAAAAATGGAAAATGATGTATCACAACTAATTCTTGACCAGCCATTATAAACTAACTCCTAGCCTTAACTTACTACAGCTACACATTGCTGGAAAGCAAGTTTACTTAGCCTTCAATCGACACTAATTGTTAGTTCATAATCTTTATTTATTAAACTTACTTGTTTTTAATAGGCTATTTTTTTTGGGGGGGGGGGGGGAGAAAGGGGGTAAAAATTTACAATCAGATCTTAAAGCCTAATTTTTAGTATAAAAACAATTAGTAAAGACACCTGTTATATATTTTTGGAATTGTCTTAAAATAAGCTTCAATTTGCAAAAAGTTTGAAAATCGGTTGAGAAATGAGATCACAAATTAGTTTTAAATTACACTGATTTTGTAAAAATGTTGCAATTAATGAAAAAATTATCATATGATGAACTATGGTAGCAAAAACGTTGGTCGTACCAAACACATTATGATATCATAGATCGAGTTTGAAGCGTGCATAAGAAAAAGATACGAAACCTGCATATAAGCTTGAAATGTTTAAACAAAGAATATATTGTTGCATTATCAAATCAGTGTTAATTGTGGTAGAGATTTATCTATCAAAAGCACTTTGTTAATATGCTCCAAAATCTCTTTTAATGGCGTTTTCATCAAGAACAAATTGTGCAAGCGTTAATTGAGACGGCATCGAAGATCCCATAGAGATAAAATTATGATTTAGTTGGTAAATTGTGGTCTGGCTTTCGCTTTGGTGCAAATCTATTTTCTCCGTCAAGAAAGGCAAATTTTAAAAAATTATCTTTGATTTGGAAGTCATCATGACGTCACGAATTCTCTTTTGACGCTCACCTTTGGAAGGTGATTATACCAAGTTTGATGCCCAGTATTTTTGAAGGAATTGAAACAAACAGGTTCACAGACAAAAAAAAATTGAACTTTATGGTATACATTAGGGGTGGCCAGAGTTGTTGTGCAAAAGAACCAAAAGCAATAGAGACCATCATTTAAAGAGCCGTTATACTGTACTAGCAAGTGTAGGCTTGCGCAGCATAGTATTTATTGTAATGCAAGGTTGGGATCGTAATTTTTTGGGAATCAAACCTCACAAGGTAGACCACGGCAGATTTTCCATCCCTAAAGCAAGTGGAGACTTTTTTTTTTGGTGATCAGACTTTACAGTGCTAAATTTAGCAGATTCTCTTTCCTCTCAGTACTTGGTGACCTTTTTTTTCAGAAATCATCATTTTCAATGACAAAATTACGCATCTTTGGCTTTCCATTGACCGCAGACATTAACATGTCGCACCTTACTTTTCACACACTAAATTTTGTTGCTATACTCAAAAACAACACAAGTCAAAAAAGCCGCAATTAAGAACTCAAAGTGGTATAGATGATGGACTGTTATATTGCCAACAACAAGGACAATATTGCTGCTCTTCATTTTTATGTCAAGTTTTTTAATTGACTGTAGGTTTCACAAATGGTCGACGTCATCCAGACCTTAGATAGGTATGGGAGTGAAATTTTTCATTTTACTTTTTAAATCATCTTGATTTTGATGTCTTGCCAATGGCAAGAAGGAGCAAATTCTCTCCCGCCATACTGGTCGCCACTTACATTCATAACCTCTGTTTTGACAGTTAAACATCAGCGCAAGTTTAGTTCTTGTAAACGTGGGTTCGGTCCGGCAAGCATTTGTAAAAACGACAAATGAATGGAAATAAAAAGCTTTGGGCTAAGGTAAGCGTCGGCAATCTGCGGCCGACCGCTGGGATAAGGTAAGAAAGCGCGAATCCAGACATACAAGGTAAGATAAACACAATAAGAAACTTAGAACTCGGATTTGATACTAAACAAATCAAAATGAGTTAACCAGCTGCAACATAGTCCCAAACAATTTTTTCTTCAAAAACAAAATTTTATAAATATATCCATTATGAAATCACAGAGCTCAGAAAAGAGGAAACAAACCGATATCTTATATTCTGTCTACAACACTACACGCAAGTAAGCCTTTTGTATCGAGGGCTTACATAATTTTAAATCTGTTTACTATTAGTATTTTTCTGCGTTCGAATTAAAACGCTTCAAACTAGTCACGTGTCATCTGGATAAAATTCAATTACTAAACTAAAGGCCACTTGCCACGAGGTGAAGCTTCATCAAATACAAGTACCAAGCCTCTCACAGCCCAGTTTAGTTTCATACCGTGCCATTTTTGTCGTGTTTGAACAGTTTGTAAGTACTCTTTCTTCAATCTGGAAGAAAATTTTTTCAGTGAGGTATTTAACTTGATTCCGTTTCTTGTGTACAAAATTTTCTTTGCAATCAAACACTCCCATTCTATTATTCTCTGATTGAAGCGTAAGGAAATGGTTTAAAGTGAGCGCTTTCAGGATTCACTGTAACAGGAGTGAGCAGACGAGGGTTTATAATAAATTCAATTTTTGTCAACAATAAACACAAAGTATCGTCAGTAAGAGAACGGTTTGTAGATATTGCAAATAAAACCTGTTTGATGGATTGGATCACTCTCTCTCAAATCACACCGTTATGAATGACGTTCGGCTGGTTGAATTTCCAATAAATCGTATACTGTTTCAAATTTCCTTCAATGGTGGTCTGGTTGATTTCACGCAGTTATCGACCTAGTTCTTGCCAACCTCCTACGAAAGTTGTCCCATTGTCAATACAAAAAGTGTGTGACTTACCTCTCCAGCAACTGAATTGTCTGAGAGCTGTGATGAAGTCATCTGTATCAAAAGCATGGCTTCCAACTGCAACACAGGCGTTTTCAAGCAAGTAAAGATGCACCCATATCTCTTCACATTGCTCTTCTTTTGTTTGACTGGAATAGGACCTAAGTAATCTGTACCTGTTACATAGAAAGCTGGATTTTTTGAATAAACTCGGAAAAGAAACAGGACTACATTAAACTGCGTCCCAAAAGAAGTAGTTTTACGCTTGCAAAGTGAATAGAGGCCTAAAATTTTACGTACAGTGCATCTCCCTTTCGTAATCCGATAGCGTTTCCGAAGCGTAATCCAAGTATGAGAGGGTCCACTATGCTCAACCGTGCGATGGTATTCTTCAATCAACATACGAGTGATTAACGAGTTTGGCGGCGTGATTTTGGAATGCCGGACATCGGATGAAATGGATTATTGTCGAAACCTACCGTTCAGCTTTCTTAAACCAGGGCTTCATTTTTTACCTGGGCAGTTCTGTGCGCAAACTCTTTGTGATCATTGAGCAAGGAATTTTGCTGAATAGCTCTAATAATTACTGTTTCAGCTCAAACAATCTCGCCTACCGATAATCAACCAACATTTAATGAAAGCTTTAAAAGTTTGTCGCGAAGACGCAATATTCTAGCAAGAACTTTTTTTAACTTGAAAACTGACAAAAAACGTGCAAATCTATGTTTTATGTCGTAGAATGTCAATGAATCGTTTGTCTTTGTCGTGGCAATCGCACTATTCAAGAAGATAAACTCCTCTGGTGAAACAGTCAAGGGGCACAGTGAATATAGCCATTTCACTTCAGGCTCAAGCAAAAACGCAGGACCAACCAACCAGTATTATAATGATTGGGCCGGATATGTATCTACTCTGCAGGATTCAAAGACCTTTAATTAATTGCCAATGAGCTGTGTGTAGGCTCGATGATGAAGGACAAGACAGATTGATTTACACAGATGTAAAGCAAGCGGTTTGCTCACATACTATCGAAATTGAAGGCTGCTGACGTCGTCTTTGTCCCACCAAATCTCATACCAGCTTTGGAGGTATGCTACAATTGTCTGCATGCTCAGGCATAACAAATTCTCCAGCGATTGTCATTCGCTGCGGAATGCCTCAGTTCTAGATCATCTGCATATATATATACCTCTTCCACGCAAAGATGGCAAGCACATCAGTGGGATTATTATTATACGGATGGAAGTCCAGAGCTGATTTATGAAAGACGCTGGTTTTAAGGTATGGTAGCCTGCTTCGCTCTCCGCTAATGGCAGTGATAGTAAAGCTGCGGTTGCGAAGAAAGTCCATTTTCATTTTGACCATACGCCTGTCCGGCTGCATCCGAAGCAACTTACATGTGAGGCTGTAATGCCATTCGATTTGTAGGCGGCAATTGAATTGTCAATGACATAGAAAATTTTTTAGCTAAGATCAAAGCAGTCCTCGATGTCTTAGGCCAAATGAGTAACTTGATCTATATTCGTCCATATCCTGCCTGCTCCATAAAAGCACTAGACTGACAATAGATTAAACACGGAAGTACACAAAGCGATCGATGAGATCTTGAAGGGGATGCAGAGCAGGGAAATGAGAGATAGCTATTTTTTAATGGACTTCGCAATCTTTACTGAATGGACTTTGCAATTTACAATCTTTGCGGCTCGACAATTGCTATCACTTGAGTTTTCTCCAGATTTTAAGAATTCAAAGCTGGCGAGAAAGGAAGAGCGGAAGACTCTTAACTATGATTTTAAAGCGGTGCACCAATATTAAAGTGGTCAACAGACAACGCAAAAATGCATTGATTGCACCTATCCACAGTTAAAAGTGGTTCAAGTAAAATTGCTTTATGTGACTTATTGATTCGCTTTGACTAAAATCCGTGGGTACAAGTTGCAGCGTGTAAAATCTCTGTGTAATTCAAGCTTTACTCATTTTTGCAAACAGATTAGCTACCAACAAAATAGGAGAGAATCAAGGACGGGGATTTGTCTGTCATTAAGCCATTACCAACATTAGTGATGATGCAAGTCCGAATGTTGAAGGATTTCGACGGCCTCGTTTACTTTTGCGACTTCTCAATATTCGAAACGCTGAACTATGTTGTAACATACTGAATTGATTTTGCATTGGCTTAAAACTCAGTCTTGGCTCACTAGACTCACTTGAAAGTAAAGTTAAAATTTAAACAACGGCACAGCACATCGCTGCACTGCTCAAGGTTACTTCGCATTTCCAACAAGCCAGTTTTTATTTTGTTTTATTATTTCACATTTACAAACTAAGCCAACGTAAACTCCTCTATTTAGCTACGTTTAACCCAAAAATTATGTCAGCTCGTATTAATTAAACCCAAGCCTACCACACTTACATTAAATATTATAACAACAGCGTCACTTTCTTGCTTATGCAATATGAAATAATGTGGATAATGCAGAAATAGGGGCCCAGCATGCCACGTTTGAGTTGATGGCTACACTTGACACAATCATAACTAAAACCTGCCTTACAGTATGTTATAACTCTAACACCAAGCCGATGAGAGATTATAATGACAACAAACTAGAAAATTTTCGACATTTGCCCGTAAAAAATACCCCACCACTTACTGCGTTCTGCGTTCCATATACGTGTCAAATTCTTTTGAAGTCTTGCAACATAAATCAACCCTAAAACAAAAAATGTTTTAACTTTTACACTTGAAAACTTTGCGCGGATGAAATTAAAATAAGTCTGCAATATTCCTATATCAGTATATTCTTTATTCCTGAGACAACTTTCGCGGCTATACAATAGAATAATTCTGTTCAATCTCCTTCCCGTGCTGTTGATGAGGTCTAAATTTTAGTATTGCTACAAGCATCGCGATGAAGCGTGATGGATTGATGTAAATTGTTCTTCGGAAGATTTTGAGCTTACCAATTGCTAATGGCTAAAACATCACGGCAATCTCTTGCTTCAAGTCAAATCGATGCGAATTAGAATATAAGTTGATCCACCTGATAAAGACGATGCTTCTTCTGCCGCTGCTATTAGCATTAAAGAAGTGAAGAGCTGAGCTTTTATCACGGTGCCACGAAGTGCTCATCACCTCTCTAGGTTTCCAAGCAGTAGTTTTACAGTAGTAATTTTACAGCTTTAATGCCTGACGCTCAGCACAAAAAGAATAGTATGGAGAAAAGAGCGGCAAGTTTGCTTGTTGTGTTCTCGGCAAAACCACATGAAGGAATTCATCTATCTTTACGCAGTGAACAAGTGACAGGACCGCGCTGTCTATCCGACGCTGTAACTAAGTCTGACTAAAGATAAACAAACAGAATACAACGTCGGTAATTTTACAAAGAATCGAATCTACTGCAACAGCTCAATTGTTATTTCAGCAGTGTTCAATCTCATGCTCATTGCTCCGGGGATATATACGCTTTTTTTATGTTTGCGTTTGCGTGGGTCTGATCAGAATTGAAATATGAAGCGCAATTCTGTCTATATGTGTGTACGTGTATACGTACGTACATGCGTGCGCTTTAACACCTCCGAAACTGCTGGATGTACAAAGATTAAATTTGGCATGGTTCATCACCACTTTAGGGTGAGTGTTATAAGGGTGTTCGTGACGTCATCACCACTCCATCATAATATATGATGTTTTTAAATTTACATTTCTTCACAGAGCAAAACCGTTTTGCGCTTAAACGTAAGCTAGCACACAACCTATTACTTTACAACAAATTTCATACCTTTACGGTCTAAAATGACGACATAATAAACGCTTTATTGCACAATTTGTTAGCTGTATTTTCTCAAAAAGTACTGGCTGTAGAAACGCGATTAAACGCTTTTCTAGGAGACAGCAATAACGTGCATTTGATAAAATCAACTCTACAACAATTTGAGCTCATGTGACAATGCAACGAGCAATTCTTTGTTTCAGCATTATAATGCCTTCTAAGCAAGCTTCTTCTCTTTTTCTCTTGCCCGCTTACAACTTGGCTTATGAGGTCATAATGCTGTCTGGTACAATTAACACAGTCTTTTGCTGCCAAAGATTATCATATGATGACTTTTAGAAAAATTGCAACATTTTTACAAAATCACTTTACTTGAAACCTGATTTATGACCTCATTTCTGAACCGATTTTCAAGCTTTTTTCAATAGCTTTTTTCAACAAATTAAAGGACATTTCAAGGCAATTCCAGTAGTATGCATTTGCGTCTTTAATGTTTATTTTTGTACTAAAAGTGCTGCACCTCAACACGTATAATGCAACTTTTTACCCGTCCCAAAAAGTGGTAACCTGAGTAATACCAGGTAAGTTTAATACAATAAGGCTATAATAAGGTACTAACAATTGCTATCCTTTGAAAGCTTTGGAAATTTGTTTTCCACCAATATGTGACTCTAATTCCTTAGGGCTAAAGATTAGCCTATAAGGGCTAATCAAAAACTGGTTGCCATACATCATGTTCCACTTTTAGTTGAGCAGTTATCTTATTAGATCTAACAAACTTTCGAGTGTTAGGCAAAGTTAGTTCTTTGGTGCATTTTGACTACTTTTCCTCACAAGCGTGGTTCTTTTGCATTATCTCTCGACGTTTTTAAAAATATTCATCAAAAAATGAAGTCTTTAATGTAGCGTGCCGGTAAAGAGTACTTATAATTTTGTGTCTGTATTTCACAAAATTGCAATTTCTACAAAAACAAAGTCCTTGTTATATTTTGTCTGTTCTTTCTCGATTGCATGAATCTTTTGCATTATCCATCAACATTTTCAAACAGATTCATCTAAAAATGAAGTCTCTAAATAATTTAAAATGTGGCCTGCTCCAAACAAAGCGCTAGCCGACCTCCTGCAATAAGAAGAGGGGAATAAAAATGGCCTGCTTAATTTTTTGCCTTAAAATATTAATGTCGAACTACATATCATTTAAATGTTGAAGCAGTTTTCTTAGCAATTTGATGAGGCTGACGCAGCCAGTTTATTTGATATTCTTAACATCGACATTATTAATAGAAGCGCTGCTACTGCAATAACTTAACAATGAGTGCTTCATTTTGGGTTAGTTTGCTTATTGTATGGCTGCGTTTATGCCAAAACCAAGCAACATGTGTGCAGTCAGAGGCGTTTGTTCATACAAATTCGTCTACAGTAATTAAAAAGTCGTAAGCAGCGGTCCTAACATTTAATGGCTTAATTCTGAAGATGCATATCAATTATATTGACACTTCCACATAACGTTGAAATGCTTTCAAGCATAGCTAAATTTATTGGATAAAAGTCTGTTTAGTTTAAGAATGTCTATGATGAAAACAGGGAAAATAAGAAGTTAGCCGCACGCCATAAACTTGGGAGACATGAAGTGGCTATGCACATTCGCGCGAAAAATTGCTTTTTATCGATTACTTTAAAGGAACGCTAATTTTTGCTAAAAGTAATACTGTAACATCATACGCTGTATCAAGGTGCAACAAGCGATTATTGACTTACAGTAAGTGTTTTTTAAGCTTGCTTTTTTTCTTCTGCAGTGAATTCTTTTAAAACGCATTGTAAGGTCATAATCGTAAACGACATCACATTGCTTGCTACTATATAGTAAAAATAGCACCATCATGCAGCAAAATTATCCGCTATCATTTGACAGCGACCATAAATAGTAAAGTCCTTTACAAATATGTGTAATTGATAGGCTCTTTGTATCGGTATGAAACAGTGATCTTCATTTAACATTAGGGAGGTCTGGATTAAGAGCAAAGAAAAATGTGATAAAATCCCAAGTTTACAAAAAGATCAAAATTAAACAATAAAAGCATCAATTTATAAAACTGCATTTTGAGGAAATGTTTTAGCTTCAAAAGAGCTTAGTAGGTGTCTATCGGAATAGATCATATGACCTTGGGGAAAAGCATAGCCCTTTTCATACTATGGCCGAAATAAAGCCAACAGCACAGCCAAATAACATAATATCACAAATAGAAATACGAAAGGGGGACCACCAATTTGTCAAATAGGTACTAAATAGCTCATTTCTTTAAATTTCAAAACTACCACCATTTGGGCGCCGCCATCATTTTTGACTATGCTTTATTCTCTACAGCTTTACAAAGAATGAATGCTGGTTTGTGTACATTTTTTTGTTTGAGTGCTACCAGTCTTGAATAATAGATGAAGATGATCACTATTACATGCGTGTACAGGAGCTATGGTCTATATTTTCTAAAACTTTTCGTTGCTGCTCGTACAAATGTTTGTGTAGTGAAACCGGCACAGCTGCCTCAATTGATGCGTTTTACTCGGTACAGGTGATGGCATGCCGCAACGGGGTACAATCGCACCATACTTGGGGGAAACGCTTTTTTTCTATTTTGGTTGACAATAGTTATATAGAGCCACCCAAAACAGATCTAAAAATTTTAAGAAAAGCAAGAACTTTTAACTTCTCTGAGCACGCCTAGCCAAAGAAAAACAAACATCCAACATAATGCGTTGCCAGCACGGACTTCAGAAAGCTTGGGGGGAATCAAAAGAAAACAATGTCACTGTGTTAAATCACACCACATGCTATATAATATTGGTATTTTTTTTATAATAGCTTTATAGAGCTACAGGGATCAAACCCAAACATTTATGGAAAAACAAAGACTCTTTTAACTCCCCTGGCCATGCCAAGCAGGGAGATAGAAGCATGCAACACAATGCGTAGCCAGCAAAGACTTGAGAAGTTTAAAGAAAAATCGTACCGACATTTTTGTTATTTTGCTTCAAAATAGCTTGACATCAGAAATGTGCTTCTTACATCCAAACTAAAAAACACGGTGAGAACACATCGAGAACACGGCGAGGCCCCTTCAGACTAAGAGACTAAAGGACACTGCAAGGATCTTTGGGTTCACATAAGCAATAAACAGAGCACATAAACCACAGTCATAGCCAGAACCTAGAATTCAGAAATTCGTTTACAAAAAGGACTGTACCAAGTGGTGAAAATCTTATTAGTAGAAAAAACATAACATTTTCGTTTCTATTCACACAAGTGGCCGATGGGTGAAGTTGGCACAGCCTGCTGAACCGACGTTTTCAATCTCGACGTAACTGGTAAGGTCTTGCGGATGACGCCGACATATACTATAAAGCGTGAACTTTTCATTTACTGATATGCTGCCCGTTAAGGTATCTACAGCTATATTATAAAAAAATGTAACAAAATCCCAAGTTTAAGAGGAAGTCGGAATAAAACTATAGACCCAACAGTTTGTGAAACTAAATTTAGAGAGAACATTTTGTTTAAAAATAACTTGACCTGATGAGCTACTACAAGAATATGGTGAATGAGTTCGGAAAAGCCATAGCAGCTTTTGTCGCTATGCCGGAAACAAGGCAAATAGTGCAGCCAAAGAACTCAAAACCACAAATATAATAACGAAATGGGCCCCACCAAATAAATAAAATGGTTACCACAAAGTAGTTTGTTTTTGTAATTGTGAAACCAACCGCCATTAGGCGGTCACCATCATTTTTCAGAGTGTTTTAATGCTTCCCTTTTCACACTTTTTAAAGGCAATAATGGTAGTTTGTGACAACACTTTTTGTTTGTGAGCACTACCAGTCTTAATTAGGAGAATAAAGTGATCACCATAACGTGCACAAAAATTATGGATGTGCATATGAACATTTTTTTGGTTACAGTTCACACAAGCGCACGATGTATAAAGCTGGCTGAAGCGATATACTTAACCCCGACGTTAGTGATGAAGGGCTCTGCGGGCGACGCCGGCTAGTGTTGTATATAGTTGTTAATACTGTGATAAAGATTACAAAGTAGAAATCATGGCAGTATAGTCGTACAGGTCAATTTTTTAATGTGGTGAAATCATAAACAAACAACTCACCGGCGATGTGAAGGACCACAATTTGCCACAATTAAATGTCCAGCCGCTGTAAATAATACTTTTTAATTTTCAAACAAACGATGAGCCTGTTAAAGAGAGGACTGAAGTTTATTGCTCGAATAGACTTTGCATTTTTGTGTTAAGTGGAAAAAACTTTAATGTCATATCATCTTGCTTGATTTTGACATCACTAATCTCCGAAAGTAAGAACTTACACGAAGAAGACAATTGCAATCATAGGCCAGAGCTTTCTTTAAAAACGTTCTTGACCGTTCCGAAATCTCCTTCGGTCAGGGACGTCACATTTAATCACGCGCTGTAAAATTTTTCTTTAGGGAACATCTCGGGACAAGGGACATTCTACAGACCATATAAAAGCAAAGTTCAAATCGCACTGGGTATAGAATGCACACATATCGTGAAACTAGCAATCAGTGGCAGCATGTATTTACTACTTTTGCAATATTACTCCTTGAGTGAAGCCAGAGCAGCCCGCTGAAGAGATATTCTTCACTCTGACACAACTAACCAAAGCCTTGCAGAAAACAATGGCACCTCCTAATATAGTATACTGTAATCATACTCTGTGCACTGCTTGCAAGAAGTTGTACAGGCAAGTTCACTTAAGATGGTTGTATGCAGTAAACGTTTTTGTCCGGTTTTTGTAGGTTTTTTTCATGCGTTTTTGTGCAAGAAACATTATTGGCTTAAATATTTACCTACTTCTATATACAGTATATCCTCGATTATCCGGTCATGTTGGGAAACCTTTTTCCAAAATCTTGACCGGATAAGCATTTGGCTGGATAAGAAAAGACCTTAAGAAAAAAAGAACGAAAAAAACGAAGTTAGTATGAGAACAAGCTTAGCCACAAAACAATTTAAATGCTAAACGAAAGAGACATTTGGGTAAAGTTTAAAATCACATAGTTCAACAAAATAAGTTATTAAACAGTTTAACTTTCATCAGTACTATTGCTGAAAAACGAAAGGATGGAGGTTTGTTTTAACCAGCCATAGTAATAATTATTCCGTAATACACAAAATAGTAACTATTACATAATAATATAAAACGTGTCTGCCTGTTGAACACGACCGGTTAATCGAGGAGCCGGATAATCGAGGGCCGGATAAGCGAGGATGTACTGTAGTGGTTTCCAAATTTTTTAAGTCGAAACTCACTGTTCAAATCATAAATTTTTGAGACTCACATAATTTTACATGTACTTTGAAGTACTTGGAAAAAAGTGCAAAGAAAACAAAACAGCTATTTAATGAAAAGGTTTTTCGAGTTGACTCCATCACATTCACTGACCCACTCCTACTTTAGCATTCAAACGAATGGTAATTTATTTGAGACCAGTCATGCGTTAATTTAAATTTTGAATGACCTTCGCGATCCACAGAAATTCCGTCCACGACCTACCGGTGGATCGCGACTCATAGTTTGGGAACTGGTACTTTGCAGTATGATGTTGTGTCCGAACATCCAGTTTTGTCTGCAAAGTAAACTCCGTACAAAATGTACAAAACACTTTTATGCGAATTTTGCAAACAAAACTAAATGTTCGGTCAACATCGTTTACTGTTTTGCCAAACAGGACGAAAATTTTTAGGTAAAATTGCGCAACGGAACAATAAAGACAAAACCGTATAAAAACGTACACTGTGTACATCCACCTATTTTTTATTAATTACTCACGCAATAACGAATTTAGTTTTTCATCTTCTTCATCTGTGATGACAAACGTCTGAAAAACAAAATCGATTTTAACAAAACTCACATGATAAGATTTTTAATAAAGCGAATCGCCATTCTCAAATGATATTCTGACCCTGATTACACAAAAATTTACTATTTTGATAAAATGATTGTTTCAAAAATTTTTTTACGAAACTTCCTTTTTTCTCGTTCAAGATGTAATTGCAAGTTATAGAAGTCAAAAGGTTTGTCTTCACTACAGGTCATAGATGGATGAGCGGGTACGACGTCTGAAAACAACTATTTTGCAGCGATCTTTCAGTTTTTTCCCAAATACATTCTAGTGTTTACACCAATGGCTTGTTCACCAGTACTAAAAAAAGTCTAACTCTGAAATTTTATCAGTACTAATGACGCAGAAATTGACGCAGCTGCTATGAAGTACGTAAGAAGATCTGCGAGCACATGACTCCGGCACATCTATCAAAGACGAAGCTAGAAAAAATCAAAGAGGAGTGAAGTTATCAACTCTAATTCACTTTATGTTTATTTGGTTTCAACAGCAACGTAATCAAACTTAATTTATGTTCAAGACAGATTTTATCAAGTGATAATGATATCGATATTAACAGCATTACTTTACCACAGCAATGCTAAACAAAGTTTTATTGCATGCAAGTCAATAGCTGAGTTAACCCCTTAGCTGTGAAATTATTTTTCGGAAGTGGACAAGCTATTGCGTCATAAACTGTCATAATTTGTCATAATCAATCATAATTAATCATCATAAAATACCCAAGTTTGTTTGTAAATCATTACTCATCTGTTTACTTCTACATCTAGTGTAATATATCATTGAAATTTCTATTTCTTGAGGATTTCAAATATAATAACAAAAATTTTTTTTTTGTTTGAATATGCAAATTAGCCCCCTCAATAGGTGCTGAGTTGTCTTCGAATTTAAAGTACCCTCATCTCAAAGATCACTATAGATTTTATTTTTCCATCAATTTTTTAGAAATGGTCGCTAGATGATGCTAAGGACATAAGCTTTCAAGGTACATCAGTCCAAACTCACCAAAAAAGCCTAGGTTTTCTACAATTTGCAACTTTTTGAGGCCCACGACCTTTTTGTTAACCGGTACTGACCGGTACCAAATTTTGATAGTTAAATTTAGTACCTAAAATATGATCATAGCATATTTTTTAAAAACTAAATCTACTTTTTTCTACTTACCATACCAATTTGTTTGGGGGGTTTTGAGACCCCTTATAAATTTGAAAATTTTAATAGGTAAATTTTCTTATTATTGCTTGAAATTTTGTCAAATGATGCCCCAAAAGAGTAATCTCCTGACTGTGTTAATGATAAAGGCTTTGGTTTTGCGGTAAGCATGGTATCTTGATTTGGTTTCAAGGTAGTTGGCTTTTGCACTTGTCTGCTGAAAATTTTGCAATTCTTGTCATCTGCAACTGGGCTCTTGGTCTTTTTAACCCTTTTTGGAGAAGAAAATCCAAGAGTTAGTGCACAAATTGTACATCTTCCGATGTGTGAGGAATTAAGCGTGATCTTTTGAAAATTTTATGAAAATCGAATGAGAAATAAAGTCACAAATCCATTTTTTGTAAACTTAGCCAATAGAAAATCATCACCATAAAGCGATTAACGCAACGCAATAATCAGAAAAAATTTGAAATCACCAATTGGTGATTAACGCAATAGGAAGAAATATTGCGATAACACCAATTGGTGACTGACGCAGTTAAGGGGTTAACATTAAAAGTCACCAATTGCGAATCTTTTATCTGTTTTTTTGTAACATTCCAAGATTTTAAGAAAATTTTCGATTTTATGATAGCCCGTTCTAATTGTTATCACGCTACAAGCACACTTGTTAATGCACAAAACATTGTGTTCTTTTGTGTCGATTAAACTAAAGTGACATCATAAAGCTGTTTATTAGTTATCAGTTTCAGCAAGTAACCAATGCTTTAGTACAAGTTTTAGCATAAAATCGATGCAAACAAAAAAGCGTTGTATTGTCATTACCAGGTGTATCCAAGCTTAACCCTCTGTCTACGCCTATACATCTATGCATACAGGGTGTTCCAAAAGTTTTGGGCACATTTTGACGTTGAATATGTCAAAAACTATTAAGGAAATAACAAAGCATCTGATATATTCCAAAAGCTTGCAGTCTCAAGTTTTTCATAGTATGTTCAAAGATGTTCAATGTGAACACCGTTAGTCACACGTCACACTTCAAGCCGATAGTCAAATTCCTGCTAAAATACGTTCCAGCATTGTGTTGTCTATGGTTGCAAGTTGCAACAACTTCCGTTATTCGGCCTTGAGTTCAGCTACATCTTTTGGAAGGGAGAGGCGCATAGACCAGTGCTTTCCCAAAACCTACAAAAAGAAGTCGGAAGGTGTGACATCTGGAGACCTAGGATATCAGGGCAAGAGAATGCGATCATCAAGTGTTGCTGAATCAGTTTTTGAAAGTTCAAGGACACAAAACGCTTTTTCTGGTTGAGGGAAAGCCATTGGTGGATCTAGGTTATCTTAGTTATTTAAACTACATGAAAAGATATGAAAAAATTATCAGCATGACAAAAAACTCAATGAATTTAGCATTAAAATGACAACAGTTTCATTCAACTATCACTCATAGATCAGCAGAAATGAGAACTTGAAATGTGCCCAAGACTTTTGGAACACCCTGTATTTTTCCAATGGGCTCCATTGAATCCCAATTAAAAATGCATTGTAAATGCAGAAATCCTAATGAAAATTAATTGAATATTTACACAAGAAACCAACAATTCAATTTAAGCCTAATTGCGGACAGTACTCAAAATTATGACCCATTAGGTCTCATCAGTACAATTGGTGAGCAACAGTGGGCTAGTGGCTTTGAAACAAACATTAACCTAGTTTTACCGTGGGACAAAAGTAAAGATCTAAGCTCTATTTAATTTTAACGCCTCTGTAGCATTGCCAGTCACCAGCAACATTGGTGTGACCTGCTAGGTTAAAACATTGGGATCTGTCTACAATTATGCTCACTTGAACCACGATGATAAACACTTTACAGCTAACAGACAATAAAAATACCTCAAAATCAAAGCAGAATGCATCATAAAAAGTTACCTACACAGAACAACAGCTATCTTTGCAGTAGAAAACAAATCGATACTTTTATCTATCACACAAAAGATCCAGTAGTGGAGCTGCAAGCAAATTTTCCGGAAAAGGGTCAAAAATATAAAATTCGTTGAAAATAACTATTATCATCCCTAAGTACAAGCGAAAACTAACCTTGTTTTTTGAGATAACTTTTTGAACGGAAATGTTTTTCTATCTTCTACTCAAAATGCCTTAATTTCTTAATCAAATTCAAAAAATTCGAAAGACATGGCCCATGTGGTCCTCCGTTTGCCATGCCCACTTCTCTAGGGTACAAGTTATAACACCAAAAGTATTTTAAGTATTCGCACAGCCAGGTCAGAAAACAACTACTGCAGATTGTGCTAAAATGTTCTCAGCAAATATGCGTTTTCCACTTACAACAGGCTTGCTTACACTCTCGGCCATTATTTCTTTTCTGCTGATGGATGTTATAGAAGGAACTTACAGCTCAGCAAGTTTTTTTCTGCCCCAAATCAAAACCCGTCTTCGTTCTTTCATGCAAAAATTATGACTTTTGTTCTGCTGTCAACATGTGATAAAAGCTTTTACAGCGCTTATATCAAGCATATTATAAAATAAACCCCTATCATGTTTTTGTCTTGCGCTTGGATGAAATACCCTCACCAGTTTATTCAAGGTATTGACGTTAATTTTGGTTTTAATATAGCTCCATGAAAACTTCGAGCTAACTTTCACAAAAGCTGGGACAATTTTTAAGCAAGAAATGCGTTGTAGAAGACATGTTTGCCAAATAATCGTCTTTGAATAGCATGATGCAATCGAGATATCTGTTGGAAATCAAAATATAAAAGTTGTTTGTCGCTAATTAGCAATTTTCAAGGCGACTTTTTTTAAAGAGGGATCTGCCTCCAGCATCACACTAAGGTAAAATAGAAAATTGTGCTCAAAGTGATTACCAACATCATATGTACCATACACCAATCTACTACATCATTTCAATAATCTGCAACCGGATTCAACCTTATGGGGTCTTATCAGGCGGGTGCAAAAAACATTCAGTGATAAACATACTGAAAGAGGACAAATTTGCCATTGGATGAAAAAAAAGATGCAATACAAAACAATATGATACGGCAACGCCTATATCCTGGGGCTCTCATTTAAGGACACACACACATCACATAAACAACAAGTCACATCGGTAAGCCCTAATAGGGGTGTACTATCATTGTTGAGACTATATCATTTTACAAGATATAGAAGTTTCGACAGTAGTTGCTAATAAGCAATTTTCAAGGCGATCTCCAATTAAGCAAAATTTTCATTACAAAAATATTATTATCCATTTATTACTATTTATTTTCCATTTTCAAAATATTTTTATCTATTTTTGAGCAAAGTTTTTTATTTTACCTTAGTGTGATGCTGGAAGCAGATCCCTCTTAATAGAAGATTGCCTTGAAAATTACTTATTAGCAACTGCTGTGGAACTTCTATATCTTGCAAAATAATAAGGTCTCAACAACAATCTCACACCCCTATTAGGTCTTACTGATGTGACTTGTTGTTCATGTCATGTGTGTGTGTCTTTAAATGAGACCCCCATGATATAGTTTTTGCTGTATCATATTGTTTGTACTGTATTGCCTTATTTTTTGCACCCATTGGTAAATTTGTTTTTTTTCATCACGTTTATCATTGAGTGTTTCTTACACCCGCCTGATGAGGCCCAATAAGGTCGAAACCGGTCGCGGGTTATTGACATGATATAGTAGATTGGTGTATGGTACTATATAATGTTGGAGGTCATTTTTGAGCAAGATTTTCTATTTTACCTTAAGATGATTCATGTTTGTATTTGCTGTAATACAACTCTTTCTTCTAATTGAAACACATAAGTCACAAATTAGCAAAAATAATATTGTTACAAAAATCGGAAGCTAAAACATGATGAAAAATTTAGTGTTAACATTAATGGTGTGAATTTTTTTCTAGGTTATTTCTAAGACTTTAACATATAATAGTACATATACAATAAGATTTTACTGCCTTACACGACATAACACCGGAAGATTATGTTGTTGTGCAATCATTATCGCTGTGATTAAGCTATTCTACAGCCATGACAACCGGTACAAAGATATGCATTTTACGAGTACACAGCTACGTCAATATACCAGCAGGTTAAAAGAGCTTGCTTTTGGCTAAAAATGTTAAGAAGTAGACATTTATTTATAATGCATTTTTTGGTTTTTACAAAGAGTTACGATCCGAACAACGTTAGTAAGGCAAAATAGGCGGAGGCATTCTTTAAATAGGGGTAATAAAGACGCATTGTCATCACTAGGTCTCATGCCAAGCGTAAGACTTACGTGGCTCCTGGCTAGCGCAATATCCTACATAGGAGTGTATACGAAACAAATCTAAACACAAAGCACAAGACTTACGTACCGTTTACTTATGAACCAGGTTCCTCTTGACGTTATTGCTAACCGTGTAAGTATAAACTAAAACTGATGTCATTACATGAAATTGATCACACATAATATGACCAGTCGCTTATTATGACCAATTTGGTACGGTCCCGAATTTCTCCATTTAAAATTCTCCGTTTAATATGACCAAATTTCGGATAATATGACCAACATTTTCTCCATCTTTCTTGTTACAGTATAGTATTTTTTCCCGCCACGCACTTATAACTTCGCCTTTTCAACATATTGTTACACACTGTACTAAATTTTACCGTCACTTGTAGTGCTACAGTACTGTACTTTGTTTTACTGCCAACGTCACACTGTTACTTCGGGTAAACGATGAATTTGACCGTATTTGGTCTTCTTGTGGCTTATGGCGTCGATTCAGGAGCTGTTATGGCGACTTCGGTTTTCATAACCATTCGGATATTATGACCAAAATGGTCTGGTCCCAAGGTGGTCATATTAAGCGGCGTCTACTGTTAGTCATGGAAAAGCCTTTCAAAGACTACAGACCAAATGTGGTGCTTAAGTAAGTCAATTGCTGCAGCTTGCATGCCCGATTGAAACCAATTCCTCATTTATGCTAAAGTAGACACAAAATCGATGCAGTTTATTCAAAAGATCAGTATGCGCTTTTTAGTCTGTATTTGTAGCTAAATACGGTATTTCGCATTCCACGGGAGATGAAAAATTCATCACGTCCATAAAATTTGCGGTCAAGCATTTGCTAGATGCTAAGCGTTAGGACGTCACACCAGTTGCATTGTTGTAAAAGAAATTGTTGAAGTGTGCATAAACAGATGGACTTGTAGCGTAATAATGACTAAACTAGCAAAATATAAATGGCAAATGAATCAAAAAATTCCAATGATATAAAAAATGGATACTACTTTTGTATCTTTGGCGCGCATTACTATTCAAGCGCTATTTTTAGCTTGCTTTGATTGCCTGCCGTTTGACTTTTTGAGATGTAATAACTTGCTCATTCTAGCTCTTTCCTCCTGAAGCGACACCACCACTGATGAGAGCGTCACAAAAGCTTATAGCAAAAACAGCTATTTTCAAAGTTATATTAAAATACCTATGTAATACGGTCATGTTGCACGACTGATTACTCTTAACTTCTAAGAAATTATTATAACGTGTGGCAAGTGGAACAAAATGCCGAGTTTTATTGTGAAATCTGGCTAACTTTGTGACAAATTATCCTCTAGCGAAAATAGCTGGTTGGTATTCTGTTGTTGACTTAAGTTATCACCTATCTTATTTTTTAAAACTAAACAGTAGATACTGGAGTCTGGGCTTCTGATTACTTTGTCTTCCCTCAGTTGTGTTTATAACGGCAGCCCCGAAACATACGTGCAGCAAGAGGTTTTAAGTTTTAAATTAGACCTTCCATTACAAAAAAGTTGCTAGAAGCAGTCGGCCAATTACTTCATCGCTTAATTCGTGTAAATACATCAATCAATTATTGGTCAATCAATTATTGGTCACCAACTGCACTGAAGAGACCTGATAGGTCGAAACAGTGTCACTGTCTGCAGTTTGCTAAGTGCATCGCTGGCCTCTTGCATTACTATACATCAATCACTTTATCGTTCTTTCGCAACTTTCAATTTATATCCTAATTATTTGGTCAAATGAATACATGAAAGTTTGTAAAATTATTTACTGTTTGTAAACAAGCACAATCTTAATTTATCAGTAGGTAAGCCGGTATTGTAGGCGTAGTTCACGATTTTTAAAGATTGATGGAAAATCGACAAAAACAAAGTAGGTCACTAGGTCTACACCACTGTGTGAAATCATAGTGAGCAAATACACAACTGCCCCAATAGAGGAAAGATTTTTTCTTGAAAGTGAGCTATTAGGCCAACCAGCAACGCCTTTTTTGCTCTACTCCGAGATCAAGGCACATTGGTGCAGCCAAGGAACTTGGTGTCACCCTCAGCATTAAAATGGAGCTGCACCAAGTTGTGAAATATGGCTGCCACAAAATAACCTATTTCTGTAATTGTAAATACCCATTACAACGCCCACCTCCAACTTTGACTAGGCGTCTTTATGCTGTTTGTAAGGAACGGATAGAATTTGTGAGTAGTCCAGTCTTATTTCAAAAAACAATGATCATCATCGGAGGCATAGAGGCAATGCCCCCATATAGGCTATACCAACTTTTCTTTACAATTCTCAGAAATATCACGAGGGTGGAGCCGGCGCATCCGGCTATAACTGATTGTAGCCCGCGATCGACGTAACTTGTAACCCAGCTGAGCGCTCAACTGAGCTGAGCAGTTATGCAATATCGAAGGAGCATTATTTGTTTACCAGTAAATTTTTATCTAGTACTTCTTTGGATTCAAGCAAAATTGGAAAGTCAAGACGCCAATCGTAAAGCAGCATTACAATTATTTTTGGGCTCTTATGTTTTTGAAGTTGTGCAAAACGAGCAATGCTTTGGTATTATAGTCCAAGTGGAGTTGAGCATCTAGGAAATATAACTTTAGCTCAAACCAAAGAAGACCGTTTTTTGGAGATCGATTATCGAAAGCTATTTTTCACCTGATTTCTAAAACAGAGAAAATTTGTTTATTGTTTACTAACTTAAGTATTTTTTACAAAATTGTAAAACGTAGGACATTTGAACGGTTTTTGGTGTCCTTGAAGGACAAATCTTTTTCGTTTAAATGGAGGGCAAATTGTGCCAGAAGAGGTCAAATGGTAGCAAAAAATTACAGTAGGTTGTGTTGTAAAACAGCAAAGATTAAGGAAGGTAATCAATTTTTATAAATAAATCAAAGCTGTGACAAAATCATTGATTTATTTTCTGCTGTGGGAACAACTAAATAGGCCTATTATAAACAGTATCGCGGTTGAAAACCGTTGCTTCAAAGTTTGATAAGCTCTGCGTTTTTTGTTGGCTAACTTGATAGCCCTTTATCTGTATTACAGCGGATTGCTTTTTCTTTAGTTAGGTCCAATAATGCTTTTAGACTTTGGTTTAAGACAAATTTTCCCAAAGTTTTCGGAATTTGAGCTACATTTGACTAATCTGAAAGTTTTGACCAGCTGCCTAAAAGTTGTTTTCTTGAAGTTCAACTGGTGTAACTCAACATTTATTAACCGTTGTCAGGGTGATAATCTTTTCTTTTATTCTTTTTTGTGAGTGCAATTGCTTTGAAAATATATGTGATCGTTTGTCAAAATAAAGCCTTCTTTATATTAGGGTATACATTCTTAACTCTACATTTGTTGCAGAGAATTTTTACGAGAGTAGTAGTGGGCCACAAAGCTCGAAGACCACATTGGGGTGCCTGTAGTTTACGAAGTCATTCTCTCACTCACACTTTTTTCTTTCAAACACAGGCTACGGGATTACTTTTACCTTTGGCTTCTATACATTCAAAAATCACTTTCAAGACTGCCAAGCTAAATGATTTTGCCACCACTTCACTTGCAAGCAGCCAGACACTCCTTACATGATTTAAGGCCAACTTCATCCAGGTACGAAGTAGAGCCGACATCCTCTTCTCATGGAACTGCTTTGTTGTTTTGATTGTGATTGTGATGTCAGCAAGTGTAGTCGAATCTTGTAGAATATCATTTGTTGTCCAACTCAGATCTTGAGTCCAGTCGTGCGAAAAGTGAGAAACACATTTCCAATGACGGCATATTGCCGACAAAAAGATAATTGACCACACAACGACTACAAGCATAGGCTTACGCTTACACCTCATTTTTGCTATCTAAAATATTGTTTAATGATATAATCGCACTGCTGTATTACAAAGTAAAAAGGGAGGGGAATATCCCCAAAAATATCATAATCCATGCATTTTTTCATAACGTGCCATTAAACTATAGCATGTTATATGACTGTTTTGCAAAAAATTAATTTGTGAAAAGGCAGAGAAACAGCGTCGCAAGGCTTTGTGCCGAGGAAAAACTTGGCTGTAAGTAAAGTGAAAGGGTTGCAAAAAATGTATATGGCAAAGGAAATATTCAAAATGGTAAAAACGAAATTAAGCAGATAGAGGATTTGATTAGAAAGAATTTTATCGGATAATGTTTATCAAAATGAGAAATTTTTCTAATGTTTCAGGTTGGAAGACGCACCTATGGTGGCCATGAGCATGATAGTTCCATATAACGTTTCAGTTTATTTGGTATATTTAGAGAAAAGACAAAAAGGTAATAATAATTGAAGGTTTAAGGATAAAAAGGAATCTAACTTAATTTCTTATGCTAATGTATTGTATCTATTCTTTAAAATATCGTTCTGTCTGTCTATCTGTTTGTATGCGTGTGTGTGTGTGTGTGTGTGTGTTTTAACTGGTCCAAAAGCACTGAGAGAACATACATGAAACTTGGCACAATTGATAACCACTACCGAGGCGAGTGCTATAAGGGATTTTGTAACCTCATAATAAAGTCATATTTGATGATAAATTTTTTATATTGGCATTTCTTAAAGGAGGAAAGCAATTATTTGTTTAAACAAAAGTCAGCCCCTCACTTACCAACTTTGACAAACTTCACTTTTTTACGAAGTAAGATAACCTCATAATTCACGAATATTTGTAAATTTTGTTTTTCTTTGTTTTTTCTTCACTTCTCACTGTAGAAAAGCAGTTGAAAGCTTTTTTCAGATATAAACAAAATGCTTAGAAAAAATATTTCTTAAAAAATAATTCACGCTTTTCGACGACGCAACAACCGATAAAACTTTTGAGCAGTTTTTAAATCATGATTATTTTTTTACAAAAACGCTTTTTGTCATATTTATACGTAATATCATAATGCTGTCTGGTACCACCTCGGTAAAAACAGCTGCCGAGAGCAGCTGAAATTCATGTACCCACTGTCGTTTTGAAAAAAAAAGTAAATAGCAAAGCCCATTACTGCTATGCCGCCTGTTAAAGTACAATGATACATTACATCACTAACATAACAATTTAAATCTAAATTTTTCAATAATTCAATGGCAAGTAACAAAATTATGAAAACTGAGCTGTTGGTGGATTTTACGTTAGAATACCACTGTATACAAATATCTTGTTGGTTGTACATAACTTTAAAAAAGTTGTTTGTGCCATAAGCTCTGTGTAAGGCTCTCATTGACAAAAGGAATCTTGTCAAAAGGTATCTTGTCAAATAAAAAGAGCTAGAGCAGTGTTTCTTAACCTTTTTGGTACTCGTACCCCTTAAAATTTTGTGAAATGTTTTTGCACCTCTAGACCTATCGAAAAAATACCTATAAAATTACCGGTAAATATACAATCTAACAATGAAATAAAACACTATGTAGCATGTTATCGGTGTATATTTATTGACGACAATATTGTTTACAACAAAACCAATTCAGTTCTAAACCAATTCTGTCGGAACAAACAAGAAGCTCTTTATTACGTCACAGTAACTCTTTCTTATGACAAAAAATCATTCAGAAATGCAGATGTTAAAAAAGGCTTAGGAAAATGTTTTCTTATTTCAAATAACATTTAAAATAAATTTTAGCAAATAGTTTAAAATACACATTATTCTGTCGCCTTATCTCGTACCCCCAAGGGTTACATATACCCCCGGTTAAGAACCCCTGCGCTAGAGTGAGCCCTTTCTTTTATCCCAAAAATTTGGTCGCTAGGCAAAAAAAGGCAGGCAATAATAGCGTTTGCATAATAATGCGCGCCCAAAAAAAGCGATTTTGTCATTTCGAAAAGCCTGAAGAAATCGATGCAATTGAATCGCACCATCAGAAACAATTACATGACTTAGCAAAAACCAATACAGTAGACGCCGCTTATTATGACCACGGATAATATGACCAGCCGCTTAATATGACCAATTTGGTACGGTCCCAAATTTCTCCATTTGACACTAGAAACCCTGAAATTTCTCCCTACCTAGAAGGACGGTAGCGGTCATTTTTGACCGGTTGGCAGTAAATCAGTTTGTAAGCAGTTTTTTTTTGTTTTAATTAATTCTCCAACATGCTTTATTATACACATTCATTTTGACGATTGTTAGGTAGCTTAAAGTGTCGGTTTAACGAGGTTTCAAAAAATAAAGGTAAATTCCGGTTAAAAGAGGTACTTAGAAAATTAAAAATAAACCTAAAATTTTATCTCCGAAATTGTCATAAATAAGAAAGCAAAGTTGTTCCTGAGTTACCAATTGCCGGGAAATAATCAGTTTTGCGTGATTCGGAATAACGAGGTTCCATTATTTGATGATAAAACAACTCAAATTAGCATATTTTTTGAATTTTATGCAGCATCAAATCATTTTATTGAAGCACAACAGAACACTTCTTCAATATTAATTTTTACAATTTTTGCATGTCACGATTGTCACTTTTTCAAATGTGTGTTTGCCGCAACAGACTTTTCCACAATTTTGGTAACTTGATACTGATTTGTTGCCACATGGTGTAAATTGACATTCTCTTCTTTTTCTGCTTCTTTGTACCTCGACAGGGTTTGAAGTACTGGGTGTTTCAGTTGAAACTCGGCGTAGAGCAGATGAATCTATGCCATCTTTTGACTTGTAAAGCTCTTTTATGAGCTCCAGTAGAAACTGCCTCCTTGTCAACTTTGTTTTTGTAACAAGGGAGTAAATGATGAATGAATTGATGCACGCGCAATCAAGGATATTGAAAAACACTGCAACAGGCCATCGCCTGCTTAAACTCTTGCACGTGTGGTATCTAACCATTTGATCCAGCACATCAACGCCTACATTAGATTTATTGTAATACTGCACAGTTTCTGGCAGCTTCTTTTTGTGGCTCCCATCAACTTTTACGTGTTTGTGCGTTGAACTCAAGATGCAAACGATTTTCTTTTTTTTTAGCCTTGTACAGTGTCAAGCTGCAATCAGATGGAGAAGAAAAGATCTGAGAGTCGTGCAATAGTTTGTCTTTTATCAAGGACTCCGTGTTCGGCACCTCTCGTCGTTGTTTTCTAATAGTTCCTAAGATGGTTGTTTTCTTTGTCATCAATTCTTCTGCTAACTTTAGGCTTGTAAAGTAATTATCAGTGGTCACGTTGTAACCTTTTCCAAAGTACGGTTGCAATAGATTCAAGCAAACATCTGCTGGGAGATCTGTACATCTGCTTCGAGTGGGGTCTTTTCCTAAATATGGTTTTCCATTGCATAAGTATTTTGTCTGCGCATCAACCAATAGCCAAAACTTAATACCAAATTTGTCTGGCTTGTTTGCCATGTACTGAATAAAGGGGCATCTAGTTTTGCAAGGAAAAAGTTGTTCGTCAATAGTCAAATCAAAGTTCGGCACGTAATACTTCTTACAGTTTTTTTATAAAACTATTCCATACCTCAGAAATCAAGTAAAACTTGTCGGTTTCTCTCCTTTGTCTTCTTCTCTGGAAGTCATCAAACCTCAAATGTTTCATAATTTTCTCGTATCTGTCACGACTCATGGTATTTCGGAAAATCGGTTGTCCCCAGTCTTTGTTCCAAAGCTGTTTGATTGGAGATTTCTTCCAACCAACACACCTCGAGTAAGTTGGAGACCAATGAAACTCTCCAGTTCATCCAAGTGCAAATTGAAATCGCTATCATCAATTCTTCCGTGGTTGATCGTGTGCTTTTGAACACCCTTTAGGATGTGTTCGTCAATAAACAAGTGAAAAGCACTGTAGGGGCTACCGTGCACAATGCATCTATGGCAATATGATGTTGGACCAGGACGCTCTGAAAACACAACAGCTGCACAAGCTCTTCCTACAGCTGTAGCACCTGTTATATTTTTCCAAAGAGTTCCATTTCGTGCTCTCAACTGACCAGGAATATCTGGAGTAGCAGAGGTGTTATTATTACTTCCAGAAAGGGTGTCTAATGTAGCAATAGATGATGAAGCCGGGATGTCTTTATCACTGTCTGTATCACTGTCAGATAGTTCACCTGCAGCAATGTAAGTGGGAATAAAATCTTCATCTTGCAGTTCATTTTCTTCCTCTTCATCACACGAATCATCAAGCTGATCTGTTCGGAGCCGTTGTAGCACTTGTTGCACAGTATAGTTGTTTCCACGAGCCATAACAATGTTTGAAAACAAATGAGCGATAAATGAAAGCTAAACTAGCTATTAAACTCAGCTGCGTACACATACCTGTATAGACAAAGATATATTGGCTAGGAATAATGATACAGCAGTCTCGTACAGCGAAATGAACATGCTAAATATCTGAGCAGTACGGTAAATTACTCACTATCTGCATTATGTACAACTGCTAAGCTTTGTGCTGCTAAGATAGTCCTTGCAACTATAAACTACTGAACAGCCAGTAAAATGGAACTGTCTGGAGTAAGACTAAATCAAACAATAACAGCAACAAACCTCTTCGCACTTCTCAGAAGTAAATCAGGTCAACTATTGTCGTATTGTTGCTTGAGACCATGGAGTTAGAATATATCCAGCAATAACAGCATCAAACCTCTTCGCACTTCTCAGAAGTAAATCGTAAATCAGGTCAACAGCTGTCGCATTGTTACTTGAGACCGTTGTTACTATTTTTCTCACGCTTTCGTTCGTACTTGCGAGACAGATAAATCCCTTAGTAAAGGACCGGTCAATAATGACCGGTCCGGGCTTCTAGGTAGGTGTACAAATTACTCCGTCTACAAAAGGGATAACAAAAAAATTCTTGCAGCTGCTAAAAGTTCATCCAAAGTTAGGAAAAGTCAAGAAGTATGAGTGTACAAATCGCAACGACGCGAAAAATATTGAATGTCAAACTTTAAAACCGGTCAAAAATGACCGGTCCGGGCTTCTAGTGTTAAAATTCTCCGTTTAATATACCAAATTTCGGATAATATGACCAACATTTTCTCCATCTTTCTTGTTACAGTATAGTATTTTTTCCCGCCACACACTTACAACTTCGCCTTTTCAACATATTGTTACACACTGTACTAAATTTTACCGTCACTTGTAGTGCTACAGTACTGTACTTTGTTTTACTGTCAACGTCACACTGTTACTTCGGGTAAACAGGGAATTTGACCGTATTTGGTCTTCTTGTGGCTTATGGCGTCGATTCAGGAGCTGTTATGGCGACTTCGGTTTTTATAACCATTCGGATATTATGACCAAAATGGTCTGGTCCCAAGGTGGTCATACTAAGCGGCGTCTACTGTAATATGTTGACGAGGACATATGATACTGTAGGACCAATTAGATCACAAAAACCTTAAAGGTATAGTTTGACAAAATCACACAAAGAAGGCTCTTCGCTTCTCCCCAAGCTGTCCATGGCATGATTGTCCAATCATAAAATTATCACGGCAAAATAAAACAACAGATTACAGCAACTATGCTTATATAAAAACTATTCTTACAAGGCAAATTTCCTTATTCGTGAAAGTTGTTATCTTTCGCCTTTTTTCTGATTAGGGCTCGCCACAGCAGATATCTTCTTGTGTGCGTGTGCAGATATCTTCTTGTATGCGTACACAGGCAGATATATTTAGCCGCTTGAACAACGTTAACAGTTTGCTTCAATGTTATTGCAACAAGATATTTATATTGGACAACAAAACCGATGCTTTCAAAAAAACCTGGTGTTTTGGAATGTTCGTGTGCAGAAAGGCGATATTGGTATGTTTTTATCTTTGCAAGACTTTGCAGGAAGTACCGCTATTAACAAAAAAGAGTTATTTTTTTACAATGAGTCTGCACTTAGAAGAGCTAGCGGTTATTTCGGTCAATATTTTCCTGGATTGTTAAGGCTGGTTTTCATCATGCGTAACTTGCTGGCGTAGCATAAAATTTTTGGTACATTTATTTAATCTTAAGCACAGAGCGTTTTTGCCGGTAAAATAATTTTAATTAGATTAACAAACAATTTTTACGTTACCCCGGTTATTTACGCTCAATGGTATCAAGCCCTTAACTTCAGTGCAGAGAACTTTATTTAGTGCAGTATTAATGCTGCTGAATGGGAACCGCGGATTGAAGTTTCCTGCGATGCTGCATTGATGACCAAGCATAAAAATTTACCATGGTAACAATTTTGAACGTCGCATGATATACAGGGTGTCCCAAAAGTAACCGAACCGTAAATTTAAATAAAATTTAGATAGCAAAACCAACAAATGTAATTTCTTTTTTATGTTTTTGTATGGTATTTTCTTACTATTGCTTAACATAACTGCTTAATTCCTGTTCAGTATGCGCTGGTGGCACCAACATTTTTGAAAATGCAGCGAAGGACTTTAAATTTAAACGAGCGTGTCTTCGTTATCAAAAATTACTCTGCCACGACTAGCTACAAGCATGTTGAAGAAAGATGCTTTCTGGAAACTTGCCAGACAGTATGTTGCAATGTTGTCAAAAGACGTTTTGATTTTATTGAAGTTCAAGGTAGACATTTTGAATAATTGTAAATACTAAATATGTTTAAGAATTTTGTTGGTTTTAGTATCTAATTTTTATTAAAATTTGGGTTCGGTTACTTTTGGGACACCCTGTATAGTATTTAGGGTGAATTTATGAGATACGAACTTTGGATCATTGATGTTTTGCTAAAATCAAGCATTGTGGGCGACTCATAAATGATCTCGCTTTGTTCGCGCGCTCGTTGTTGCATAAAATCATTCGTTGTCCTCAACACAAAAATCATTTGTTGACCTAAACTTGAATCATTCGTTGGCCTAAAACTTGTCATAAAAGAAAAGACATATCTACATACCATGAATAATGTTCGCTCTCTTGTTATAATGAAATAATACTGAGTGACTAAATCGTATGGCCATGCGCAGTTCCGTCGGACACACAGCAAAGTGATAAGCATCTATAAAGAAGCGTTAACGTTAAAAGGCATTCAAAAAGGTTTATTGCAAGTCATCATTCGAGCATTCGACGTGTGCTTATGATTTGAAAATATATTTGTTCTTGGAGTTAGACGTGCTGTGGTAACCACTCGACAACAACAATTCAACATACAGAAACACGGAGCATTCCCCACAATCTGATGACCCCTACAAAGCATCCTCACACCTTGGTGACCCCGAAGCATTCTCCATCATTTGGTGACCCCGACGTGATCATTTCCACAATTTGGTGAACGCAACGTGATCATAAACCAAAGTATTCACTACTCAATGACAAAGCAATTAAATTTCTGGTGATTTTTTCAACAACTTACTTTTTGAGCAAAGTTTTTCAGTTTGATCTCTCATCGAGACCAAGCAGAGAAATGGCGTGGATGTCAACGGCTTCCTCTGCTTTTTACAAACTTTATTGGAACCGCGTTCAGCACACATACATCAAAAAGACAGCAGCAAATCACTCATTAATTGGAATTCTTCTGATGCGAAATGTATGCTATTGTCTTAAAGCAGTGATTCCCAACCGGTGGTACGCGTACCACTAGTGGTACGCGAAGGTCTATCAGGTGGTACGCGAGTTGATTATTTTTTTTGAAGGTTAATTTTTTATTTTCAGTTTGTAATATTCTATTCCAACTAGTATACGAGGTGTGTCCGAAAAGTAACGAGACTGGTGTTATAAAAACTTTATTGAAAAATATTGAAATATACCAAAGTCAAATTGCTTCAAAGTAATCTCCTTCCACTTTGAAACACTTGTGCATTTGCCTTTTTCAGGATTCAATACACTCTTGGAAGACATTTTCTGGGATCTTTTCGAGCTCCTTCGTCGCGGCCATTTTGATGGAATCGATGTCAGAAAAATGGGTTCTCTTCAGAACAGATTTGATCTTGGGAAAGAGGAAAAAGTCACATGGGGACAGATCGAGGGAATATGGGGGTATTCCAAAGTTGCAATGTTCCTTTCTGCAAAAAAACTGACCAATACTCATGGCTGTGTGATCAGGAGCGTTAATGTGATGGAGCCTCCATGTGTGAGCTTCCCAAAAAGGTCCGCCTCTTGTCACGCACTGTCTCATAAGGCGCCGAAGAATGTCTTTAAGACATCGTTCATTTCGAATTCCTACCACAAGGCCAAACAGTGAACCAAACCGCCTATAAAGACATTCTTCGGCGCCTTATGAGACAGTGCGTGACAAGAGGCGGACCTTTTTGGGAAGCTCACACATGGAGGCTCCATCACATTAACGCTCCTGATCACACAGCCCTGAGTATTGGTCAGTTTTTTGCAGAAAGGAACATTGCAACTTTGGAATACCCCCATATTCCCTCGATCTGTCCCCATGTGACTTTTTCCTCTTTCCCAAGATCAAATCTGTTCTGAAGAGAACCCATTTTTCTGACATCGATTCCATCAAAATGGCCGCGACGAAGGAGCTCGAAAAGATCCCAGAAAATGTCTTCCAAGAGTGTATTGAATCCTGGAAAAGGCGAATGCACAAGTGTTTCAAAGTGGAAGGAGATTACTTTGAAGCAATTTGACTTTGGTATATTTCAATATTTTTCAATAAAGTTTTTATAACACCAGTCTCGTTACTTTTCGGACACACCTTCTAGCATAGTTTAACACTTTCGCTGCTGAAGGTGATAATTAGCGCTTTGCGAGTGTACTGCCGCGCAAGATGTTTAATCAACTGCGCGAAACCCGATATCTGGTATTGCGGCAGCTAAATTGTTAATTGCGTAATCTGCTAGTTGCAGTCTTAAATCATCAGTAAATGAGATCTATGACGTAATAAAGAACGTTCTTGCGTTTGGTCATATCAAGAAACTTTTGAATCACAGTGAGCAGTGAGTATTGTAGCACGTGCAGCAAGTTATCGCAAAAATGTGTTTAGTAATTTTGGCAAACCTAAAAAATAGCATACGCAAAGTTAAATTTGGCCACTTCAGTCATGTCCAAGCGAAATTATGATCCAAAATATATTGAATATGGCTTTACTTCAATTGAACACAACGCGGAAATTCTACCACAGTGTGTGGTTTGCCTAAAAACGCTTTGTAATGCGGCTATGAAGCCTAGTTTGCTAAAGCGCCATTTGGAAAGGAATCACCCAAATAAAATGAACGCAGACAAGAGCTACTTTCAGCGATTGGCTGGCAACGTTAAGTGTCAACGTATGGACAAAACGGGCCAAATGCAGCAGAAAAGTAAAGATGTAGTTGCAGCTTCTTATCAGATTGCTCTTTTAGTGGCCGAACAGAAACAACCTCATACTATTGCAGAGTCTCTTATTCTGCCTGGAGCTAAAGTTTTAGTGAAGCGAGTTTTCGGAGAGCAAGCAATCGCAAAGTTAAATGCTGTTTCCCTTTCATTAGATAACGTTATGCAAGGTTAGTGAATGGTTGGAAGGTTCACACCGACATAAACCACAAACATTATCTTGAAAACAATTTAGTGTGTATTGCAAACAATGCACCCAACCCAATTTGACGAGACCATCCCTGGACGCGTTTCGTCCTCTTGGACTCCTCAGCAGGGCCTGTCCCGTCCCCCAAACCAAACCCTTCATTTGCAATAACATAAACTCGTTTTCTCCATATGCAAAAGCAACATGCGTCGGACAAGCGGCGCAAGCATGTTCATGACAGATGGTGAATCTAATGGAGACACTCGGGCTTTTGCTGCAAAATGAGGCTCGCAGAATCACTGCGATCCACAGACTAAGTCACCTCAAAGCAACACCTTGCTGCCAAGAGCGCCCTCACCTTTTGTGACGGGAGAATCCACTCCAACGACCCCACGCCGGTGGGGATCATTCCAATTAGTTGCCCGTCAGCACGATTTTCGATGTGCCGTCAGCGAATCTATTAAACCGCGCATCGATCGTTTGGTGGACAACAAACAAAGTCAAAAATCGCATTAAATTTATTTTGTGTATCTGTTTTTTATTGTTAAGTTTGTTAACATTGCTTTTTGTAGGTTTTTAGCGTCACTTTTAAAGTGGTTAGACTTGGACTTGTCATTGCTTCACAGTCTTACAGCCAAATTTGATTAAAATAAATTAGTGGTACGCGCATTCAACGCATGACGTTATTTTGGTACACGATGGCAAAAAGGTTGGGAAACACTGTCTTAAAGGAAATATTTTTATCAATTTATTGTGTTTGTCACATTTTATGAGGTCACCGGTACGAAAAGTTGTTTTGAAATTTTACCGGTTCGCAAGTTCAAACAGGTTGAAAACTATTGCTTTAGATAATAGTGCGCACTATAAATCGGTGAGAAAAATCCCGAGAACGCTTGTGGCGTGTGGATGCTGTTCACTGTAGTTGTTACATACGCAAAACAGTTGCTGTAGGTTGCCAGGGGTAAAATAAAACTGTGTTACGAAGAAAATTTTGTAAATTTGATGTCTTTTCTAATTAAAATTTTTTTAAAGACACAAAGCACGTTTTCAAATAACAATTTTTACTAATTTGGAGGCAATTGCTAGTTTAAAGTAAACTTTTTTTCTGATATTGGCAATTAAATCATTATCAAACTGTAAATACATTTGTTTCTGCGCATTAAAACACTTGTATTTTATCAATAAAATCTTTGTGACGTCATAAGAATGATTATTAGTTTGCAATTGCAGTAAGTTTTGAGCATGTAGTTTAGTGTTGTATTTTTCCATAATACGAAATATCTAGTTGTGAATATATTCTTTTATGTAGACGCTGCATCTTCTGTGTAAGTGCAACGCTTTTTTGTGTGGACTCGAATAAATGCAAACCTGATTGGAATAGTTCTAACTGTACTAATTTTGTTCTTCATCAGATGCAGACGCAAAAGTGTAAGAATTCATATTTATAGCTAAATATGCAGCATTATGGAGGCTTCGATCTTCTCTGCGCAAAGAATATGATTAGCATACATGCTTTGCATGAACCTGTTGAGATCATTGAAATGACTAAATATATCTGCAAGATAGGACAGAGATGGGATAAAATCTTCATCCTCGAATTTATTCACAAAATTACTCTGATATTGTCGGAGAAATAGTGCAATCTCTTCTTTGAGCTTTGCCATACGAGTCAAGATTTTCTCACGGGAGAGTCACCGCACTTCTGTATGAAAGAGAAGAACTTGATGTTCATTTCCCATTTTTTCACAGAATAATTTGAACAATCTGTGGTGTAAAGGACGACCACGGATGAAATTTACAACTTGCACACTGATAGACAAAACATCTTTCACGTTAGGCGGCAATGAATATGATATCTGGTACCTTCGTCTTTATTAGAGCAGCAAACCCAGAATTCTTTCCGATTATGGCTGGGGCACTATCTATACATACTGACCTTAACTTCTCTTATTTTATCTGATGCTTCTCAAAAAAATAGACCCCAAGTCGCGATACATCATCTGTCTTCGTCGTTATTTGCAATGGCTCACAGAAGAGGAATTCGTCTTTAATATCACCATCCTTGATGTACCAAGCATATTCAATCAGCTGGTTTATGTTGGAAACATCTATTGATTCGTCCACTTGTTAATAATGCGGATGGGACTATCTTTAATCTCCTAAACAATCTGATCTAAGATGTCACAGCTCATGTCAGCAATTCCATCTGCAATGACATCATTGGACAGAGGTACGTCCTTCATCTTTTTGGCTGCCTCTGTTGCCAAGACCAGTTCTACCATTCGAATAGCGCGTGGCTTTATTCGGTTTTCTTGGCTCAATGAGCAGCCTTCACTTGGACGCACTGATATACCACGTCGTAGGAAGCTCTTAGAAGTGGCTTTTGCATTACGTTGCATCCAGATGGGGTAGTGTACCCCCTTGGTCATATCTAGCTCTTTTAGCCTGCAGAGCCTGGAAATTCTGTTCATGACCTGATGCTGGATGTTTTACCTGGTACGCTTTGAATCCAGCAGGCTTCAAAGTAGAGTTGCACAAAATGAAATGGCAGGTCATGCATTGTGCTTGGTCTGGTTCTCCACAATCATCCAGGAGTGCAATGAATCCATACCTGACATTGTCGTCATTGCATTTGCGTTTTTTCAGCATTGTAGAATCATGCAAACTTAACAGATAAACAATCTGACAAACACATCGAAGTTAAAAATTTTATACACTACCGAACGTTAGCACTAGTAACATATAAAGCTTGTGATTATGATTTAATAATAAAGTGTGAACCGCTCGTACAAATCAAGTGGTTTTTATCACTCTGCTAAAACACAAATGAAAAACCGATCAAAGTTTAAGGCAGTATTAAATTTTAAAATATGTGGTAAAAATACGTTTGTAGAAAGTATTCCTTTTACCTTTGACCGCCACATATGTGACCTTTCCCAGCACCCCCGGAAATTGATTTCAGCCCCCCCTGGGAGTGCTAGCACCCCAGGTTGCGAAACTTTGCTCTAATCAGTGAGAAAATATTGCGTACAATCCTCATGCACACCAACAGGAAATTGCGAGAAATACAAAGAAGCTTTCATGTACGCTTTCCAACAACATCTTTTTCGATAGAGCAGTCAAAAGCTGGACTACATGTAGCTCATATTTTGAGAGCTTGATGTGATAGAAACAATTTTTTCAGATCTGGAAAGGTTTATGGCAACCTAGCGAGAGCGGGAAATTTTGTGATACTGTGATGTCTTTGAATCGCTTCAAGCTTTTATTACGGTATCTTTGTTTCTATAACTGGCACACAAGAGATAATCGAATGCTGGTAGATAAGTTTGTAGCTGTATCAGAAATACGGTATTGTTCTCTTCGAAATGCAAGACGTGTTTAACATTCCAGGAGAACGTATTACTGTCAATGAACAGTTAGTTGGCTACCATGATAGAATTCCTGGAAGCACATACATGCCTTCAAAGCCTAAGAAATATGACCTAAAGACATTTTGAGCTTGTGAGTCTACCACTGGCTATGGATTGAATAGAACTTGGTTCAAGATGTTGTGATGAAAGTCTTGGAGCCTAGGTACGGGAGTAGAAGGGACATCTGCACTGACGACTACTTTACGAGTTACAGTCTTGCACAACAATCGCTGCAGGAGAATTGAACCAATTCGGGTACCGTATGTCGACATCGCCGGGAAATTTCATTAACATTGCGACAAAAAGCGAAATTGTATAGCAGCAGATTTGTGTTCAATCACTCTGGTGGAATATGCTTGCTTGCCTACCAAGCCAAGGCGAACAAACAGCCAGTGATTCTGCTCAGCTCCACTCACAACGAACCATCAATGGCCAAAAATAAAACAAAAAGCCTCTTTAATTTTGGATTGCAATGAACGATAAGGTGGTGTGGTCGTGTGGGTAGGTTTGACCACAGTATAAAAGAATGCTTCTGTCGACGAAACACTGTGTGTTGGCCTCTTCTGTTATTTGACAATGTCGCGTTTTGATATATATAATATAGAACTTTTCGGTTCTATCTCAATCTTAAATTTCTTTTAAAATTGAGGCGACGTATGATAATCGCTCGGATAATTAGGTCTGACTGCAACTTAACAAAACTTGGAAAAAGATTGGCTTTCACTAAAAACACCTTAAACCACGTTAAGAACAGAATAATGTATTTCCAGAAATAATACTTCACGACTTCAAGCTTCTTCGCTCAATGATCTCACAATTAACCACTTCACTACACAATCAGAAAACCGCCAAAACTAATTCCACCAATAACTGCTTAGTACTCGCCAAGTCCACAGAATCCACAATAACTTATCACAAAAAATAATAGCCCTTCTTTACTCTGTCAATCAATCTCTCTCTCCCGTTACACGCTTCTCTATATTCTCTCTACTCTAACCAAAAAAAATCCCGTCGCCTTATATATAAATCGAAAAAAAAAATCCAGAAAACGCTGGAACGAAATCACGTGAAAAAAGAAAAAAAGCATTTCAAGTTATGTAATCGGTTATTGAAATTCTTCGAAGAAGCTAGAATCACTAGATCAATCTGGAATTTTACTATGTCATAATAACGACCGTGACGTAATAAAGGCGTACTTACAGCAAATCCAATTGCGAGGAAAAAAGATCTTTTTTCCAATCAGTAGCCGAGCGAACAAATGATACAGCATTTACACATATATGAAACTACGCTTACAAAGCAAATTTCCTTATTCTTGACAGACAATTTGCTGGACGCAGCTACACTCGACGCTTACATAATCATGAAAAAATATGGATACAAAAGCTCTCGGAAAGAATTTCTTACAAACCTAATTTTGCAGCTTGCCACGCTGCCATACAAGCAAGGCTTAGCAGGAAGAGAACACGACGTTCTGTTCATGATGCAGCAACACAAATGGGGATCTCATCACAAACTGCAACTAAAGGAAAATCGCAAATTTTTACACCACGAGTATACCAAAAAAATCCGTAGCATGCAAGAGGAACTCTCGCAGGCAATGCAATTCATTCAAAAAGTCGGTCTGCTCACAACATTCTGTAGTTTTGAAAATTTGCGCATGCCAGCACTGCGCAAGTGATTGAAGAAAGACATTTTATGCTCCATCAATTTGTCTTCGACCCGAAAATATTTTGTGCTATTTTGAATTCAAAATATTTTGCTTTTGTTATTCGGTAATGAGTTATGCGAAAGGACGTTTTAGTATCCTGAACTTGCTTTTCCAAAAACCTTCTCAAGTAAATTAAATACGCGTTTTTAATGTAGATACACGTTATGCTTTTGTTATTCATTTTTGTGCTGCTTTCAAATTGTGATTAAATCTGTTAAAATATTAGATCAAAAAATTTTTTAGACTAAATTTGCTAGTGGTTTCAGAAATACATTTTTAGTGAGAGGGTACAAAGAACAAGTAGCCCAATTATAGGGCTACTGGTAAGATGCAAAGAACCAAAAGCGTATTTTCGCTTTTTAGCTTCAAAAAAACATTTGTGGAGGGGAGCAAAATCTTCTGGTGCACCCAAATTTCCGGGCCCCAATGCCCTTCCCATCTATTACTATCAAAGTACTTTACCTAACATCAATAATGCAAAACATGCCTTCAAGAATACAAATTCGTGACCCAAAATTATATTTTAAACCGTGACTACAATCGTCCTTCTATGTATGTGATTTTTAGCGTCCTGATAAGGGTTGAGGCTAAGAATTAGTTTATAATGGCTCATCAAAAATTGGTTGCCATACCTCATGTTCCATTTTTGGTTGAACAATTAATCTATTTAATATAACAAACTTGCAATTGTTAAACCAAAGTTAGCTGTCTGGTGCATTTTGACCAATTTTCCTCCCAAGCATGGTTGTTTGCATTATCTGTCGACGTTTTCAAAACCATCCATCAAAAACTGAAGTCTCTAAACCGGTTAGAAACACACAAAACTTTGGTGCCGACACTTCACAAAATTGCAATTTCTACAAAAAATCTTTTGACACATTTTGTCTATTCTTTTTACAGGATGAATCTTTGCCACTATCCATCAAAATATTCAAAACGATTCATCGAAATGTGGAGTCTCTACAAATTTTAATATGTAGGCAACTCCAAGAAAACACTTGGTGATCACCGAAGAAAAGGATGATGGGGTAAAAATGGTCCTTTCTTATCGTTTGCAACAAAATATAGGTGTCAAGCCACATATGATCTAAATGTTGAAGCAATTTCTTTTGCAATTGGACGAGAGTGGCGCAGCCAGCTGTTTTGATATTCTTAACCTCGACATTATTCATATACACCGGCGCGATGGTGTAGTGGTGAGGGCGTCCGCATCGCAGTCGGTAGACCTGGGTTCATTCTCTAAGTCAAATCATACCAAAAGATTTTAAAAAATGGTATTCACAGCTTCCCTGCTTGGCGCTCAGCATAAAAAAGGGATAGTGTGAAGAACAAGCCGGCATGCTTACTTGTTGTGTCCTTGAGCAAGGCACTTAACGGGATGCCCCTGTTTTTATGTGGCAGACAGGTGGCCCTACCGTACTTCAACGGATTAAAATTGTGAAGTTGCTAACCCAGCATGCCGCAAAAGACGACTCTTGGGTACCCACCAGTGGCAGTCCGCCTTGTTGGTAGGGCTACCAGTCACTCAAGGCTGGTTCGAAATGGGCTGCCATCTTTCGCTTAGCCTAATTTCAATTTGGTTGACGGCATGAACCTGAATTGCCGTGCATGTCGTACCTCCATCCCGAGGAAGAGGAGGGGTAACCACAAACAAACAAATTATTAATGGAAACCCCTGTTATTGCTGTAACTTATTTGTGAATGCTTCATTTTGGGTTAGTTTGCTCTTTTTATGGCGGCGTTTATGCCAGGGCCAAGGAACATGCACGCGGTCAGAGACGTTAGTTCATATTAATTTGCCTAGAGTGACGAAAAAGCGGTAACCAGCGATCCTAATATTTAATGGCTCAAAACGGACGGTTAGATCATAATCTTAAATGACATCATAGTGCTTCCCACCATATAGTGAGAACAGCAGCAGGCAGCAAAATTATCCACTATCATTTTGACAGCAAACACAAATGGTAAAGCATATTACTGATATTTGTATCAGTACACAACATTAATCTTCATTTAACAGTAGGGAGATCTGGATTAGGGGCAAAGTTAACTGTAATAAAATCTCATTTTTAAGAAAAGATCAAAATCAAACAATAACAGAATGAATTTGTAACACTGGATTAGAGGAAATGTTTTTGTTTGAAAAGAGATTGAAATATGTTGAACGACTTAAGAGGGAGGAATTGCCTTTTCATGCTATGGCCAAATAAAAGCACAACAGCGCAGGCAAAAAATCTTAATGTCACAAACAAAAATATGAAAGCGAGCTCACCAAATCGTCAAATAGGCCTGCCACTAACTAGCTGATTTCTTTAATTGTCAAAATAAACACCATTTGGGCGACGACATCGATTTCGACTATGACTCTCCTTCTTTGCACTTTGAAAAATTACAAATGATAGTATGTATCATCATTCTTTCTTTTTGAATACTTGCAGTCTTGATTAACACAACAACATGATCACCATTGCATGTAAAAAAGCTTTGGCTTATATTTACTAAAACATTTTGTTGTTGCTCTTACAAATGTTTGCACAATGACGCTGGCGCAGCTGTATTAATTGGTACGTTTAAAATAGGCTTACGCCCTGCCGGGGATACATTGCACCATAGTTAGGAGAAACATTTTTCTATTTTGCTTCATAACAGCTTTCTGCAGCTATCTGGTTCAAACCTGAAAATTTGGAAAAAGCAAGGACTCACTTAACTTCTACGAACATAACTAAGCAAGGAAAAACAAATATGAATCATAATGCGTAGCCAGCAGGGACTTGAGAAAGTTTGATTGGAAATCACAATTAACAACGTCAATGTGTCAAATCGCACCACATGCAAAGTATTATTGGTATTTTGGTTCATAATAGCTTTATAGAGCTACCGAGATCAAACCAAACATTTGGAGAAAACAAGGACTCTATTCACTTTCTAGGGCACATCAAGCAGGGAGATAAGAACATGCTACATAATGCGTAGCCAGCGGGACTTGAGAAAGTTTAAGGGAAAATTAAAAGAAAACAGCGTCATTGTGTGAAATCGCACCACACGAAAGACATTTTTGCCATTTTGATTGCAAATAGCTTAATATCAGAAATGTATTCCCTATTTCCAAACTACGGGAAACGCAAGAATTTTTGGGTTCGTGTCAGCAATGAACAGAGCACATAGATCTAAAGCAAAGCCAGGATCTTAAAACGAGATATTCTATTAGGAGAAAGAGTACAAAAAGTGTAAAAATCTTATCTGCAGAAAAGCACATAAACTTTTGGTAACTCTTCACACAAAAGCCTGATAGGTGAAGCCGACTTGACCGGCTGAACCGACACTCTCAATCCCGACGTTACTGATAAAAGATCTTCGGGTGACGCCGTCGTATATGCTATAAAGCAGGGAATTTTTGGGCCGATATGCAGCCTGTTAAAGTATTTATGTCAATATTCTACAGCATTGTTATAAAATCCCAAGTCAAAGAAATAATCAACATAAAACCACAACTATTACAATTTGTAAAACTGAATATAGAGAGAACAATAGCCGCTTTTCTCGCTATGCCGGAAACAAGACCAATAGCGCAGCCAAATTAGGAACAATATAAATTGGAAAGGGGCAGTAACACATCGCAAAACAGGCGTACCATTAAATAGTTTATTTCTGTTATTGTAAAAGCAACCAGCATTTTGCCGCAATAATCAGTTTTGATTATGTTTCAATCCCTGCTTTCTCACAAGTATTAACAATAATTTGTGGCAAGATTCTTTGTGAGCATTGCAAGTCATGAGAATATGATAATCACAAGTTCGTGTACAAGAATTATGAAAGTGCATAAAATTCATTAACTTTTCGCTGCTGCTCACGCACGAGCCCGATGGGTGAAGCGGACGCAGACGGTTGAACCAAAATACTTAACCCCGACATTACTGATGGAGAGTTTCTACCAGGCGATGCCGGCAAAGCCGGATAGTTGCTTTTATAACATTTACAGTAAGCAGCATCCACACGTCACAAGCGTTCCTGGGATTTCTCTCACCAGTTTCTTGTGCGCACTATTATCTAAAGCAATAGTTTTCAACCTGTTTGAACTCGCGAACCGGTAAAATTTCAAAACAACTTTTGCGTACCGGTGACCTCATAAAATGTGACAAACACAATAAATTGATAAAAATATTTCCTTTAAGATAGTAGCATACATTTCGCATCAGAAGAATTCCAATTAATGAGTGATTTGTTGCTGTCTTTTTGATATAATGTGTGCTAAGTGCGGGTCCAATAAAGTTTGTAAAAAAACAGAGTAAACCGTTGACATTCACGCCATTTCTCTGCTTGGTCTTGATGAGAGATCAAACTTAAAAGCTTTGCTCATAAAAGTAAATTGTTGAAAAATCAGCAGCAATTTAATTGCTATGTCACTGAGTAGTGAATGCTATATTGTGCGACATTCAAAATTGTTACCATGGTAAATTTTTATGCTTGGTCATCAATGCAGCATCGCAGGAAACTTCAATCCGCGGTTCCCATTCAGCAGCATTAATACTGCACTAAATAAAGTTCTCTGCACTGAAGTTAAGGGCTTGATACCATTGAGCGTAAATAACCGGGGTAACGTAAAAATTGTTTGTTAATCTAATTAAAATTATTTTACCGGCAAAAACGCTCTGTGCTTAAGATTAAATAAATGTACCAAAAATTTTATGCTACGCCAGCAAGTTACGCATGATGAAAACCAGCCTTAACAATCCAGGAAAATATTGACCGAAATAACCGCTAGCTCTTCTAAGTGCAGACTCATTGTAAAAAAATAACTCTTTTTTGTTAATAGCGGTACTTCCTGCAAAGTCTTGCAAAGATAAAAACATACCAATATCGCCTTTCTGCACACGAACATTCCAAAACACCAGGTTTTTTGAAAGCATCGGTTTTGTTGTCCAATATAAATATCTTGTTGCAATAACATTGAAGCAAACTGTTAACGTTGTTCAAGCGGCTAAATATATCTGCCTGTATGCCTGTCCACCTCTTCTCGGATAAAAATACTTTTAATGAGGAATTTCTTTTACGTAAGCAAACAAGTGGACTCTTTATTACTTTATGCAAACGAAAATGTGTTGAGCTTTCCATTAATCTTAATATACTCTTTTAATTCTGCAATGATAGTAAACCTAAAAGATTTTGCAATTAAGGTATAGAATTGGAATATGTTTTGACGGACCGGCGGAAAAGCGGAAAGCCAGCGGTTCAGAAACACTGATTTAGAGAGAATAGTATTAAATTGATGATAGCATACTTACAGTCAAAGTTATGTTAACGTTGCAAATTTACTTATTTTCACCTTATGTTTGTTTTAAGCTGGGTTTGTTAAGTAAAATAAAAAAAGTAAAGTAATTTTAAAACGGAATCTTTATCTCGAAGAGAACTCAAAATTTCATGCGTTCACAACAGCGTACCCAGGTTCTGCTTGACTCTTAAGTAATATATAGCAATATGATATCTGTAAAAGTGCAAAATAAATCTATACACCAACAGCATTGATTATATGATCTTTTTGAATGATAAGTTTATGCAACAACAACAACAACAGCAACAACAATAATTGATAAATCTTTTGATTATCAAATAAAAGACTGTCAAGTAAAATCGAATTCAATCTAAAAAATATAAAAATAATTTGAAATATCAAGCATTACGTGGAAGCAAACTTTAGGTTTTATGCTTTATGATTGAACCTAGTGTTAGCCCCCTCGCATAGGATTAGAGTTGACTTCTAAAAATCTTACGAACTCGTGATGTTATTTCTCCGCCTAAAACCGCTATAAATGACGCATCATATACTACTTATTTGGTTCATTTTTTGATATACAGAATTCTATTCCTGTCTTGCTTCAGATAAACTGCTAGTACTTAAATGAAACATTTAATCAAGACCAAGAAACGTAATAAAGCCTTGCAGAACTAAGTAGCCGTTTCGCCTTTGTTTGCTGCAGCTACAGGATATCTACAAACTAAAATCATCAATCATTATTTATTGCACAACCTCAATGAATGCTATTTGATATCATGTAGAATCCGGTTTACGGCATGACTTCGTTTGATTGAAACAGATTGTCAATCTACAATTTTAAATCTTTTTTTGACGCTATCTTTCGTCGTTCAGAATCCCGCTAACGGCATGACTGCGTTTACTTCAAGCAGATTGTCGTTCTACGTTTTGAATCTAGTATTGGATATACAGTGGGCGCAAATGAAATGTTGACAAAATCAAATTTCAACGAAAAGTTGTATTTTATTGACGGTAACTTATCGTTTCAGCATTGACAATAAAAACAACGCATGATTTTAGCAATAGTAGTCTTGCTATTTAGTATTTAATCATAAACCCCTTGGCGTGGATTACATCTTGCAATTTTCGAGGCATTGAATCAGCCAACTTTTCAAAATAATCGGTTTCCATTGTAACCCACAAGGCTTTCAGTACATGTTTTAGTTCGGAGATGTTAACTGGCCGGGCTTCTTGTACCTTTTTTTCATCACATTTCATGGGTTTTCTATCGGGTTAAGGTCGGGAGAGTTAACGGGCCACTCTAAAGTGGGTATATTTTCTTCAGATAACCACTTTTACACAAGCTTTGTTCGGTGTGTGGGGCACCATCATGCATAAAATGTGTGGAGTGATGAATGCCCCAAAAAAGCAGCAAGTGATTCTGCAAAACTTGGAGGCAGTTAGATCCCCGCATTGTGACATTTTTGGGTAACAAATATAATCCACCTCGTCCGTGGTTACCACTAAACGCACCCCAGACCATCACACCATCTGAATGCTTAGCCGTTTTAACGGTGTATCTTGGGTCATGCCTTGGTGCGTTTATGGGCCTTCTGATCACTTTTGACTGCCCCTTCACCAGTGGGAATGTGCTCTCGTCAGAAAACATCACTTTTCGCCACTGTTGAGGTGTCCAGTGTTGATAATTCTTTGCAAAAATTAGTCTCTTTTTTCTCATTTTCTCTGTCAGAAGGGGCTTTTTTGCTGCACGCTTACAGGGGAGGCCCAAGTCATTTTTCAACCGATACTGGATGGTTCTGATGGATACTCCCTCCAACAGCTTTGGGTGCTTCTTTTTCAAACTTGTAGGTGTGATTGATGGTCTGAGGAGCACTTTTCGCCTCAGAAGATGATCTGTTCTAGCTGTTGTCTTTCGCTTCCTACAAGAACCAATTTTTCGTTTCGGAACAGTACTCTCTGGTAGGCCTTTTGTAGCCTTCAGCGAGGTGTAAACAGTCTGTCTTGATACGTTCAAATCAGCCGCAACTTTTGTTACAGGCACGTTTATTTTGATTTTTGTTAAAGCCTGGACCTTTTCGATCTCTGATAACTTCTTTCTTCCCATTTTTCTTTTTAACAAGCAAATGACAACAGCACAAAATTGCTAAAATTTTGCTTATAAAGTGCTGAATAATGACAGCCTTACCAGCCTCGTGGTTGCACTACAGCGACACCTGTGGTGGCTGTTGCAACTGGTGAAAAGAATGTCTCTCTACTGACCAAAGATCAATCAGAAATACGAGAGAGAACACTGGAAAAAGGCTACGCGAAGTTACATGTCAACATTTTTTTGCGCCCACTATAATATTAAACATTTTATCAAATGACTCCGGGTTAAGCTCTTATTGTAGAGCAGGAGTGGACAAATGGCCCGGCCTTTTTAACCATTAAATCCGGCATAACAAACAATTCTACTAAACATGGTTCGGTCTTGTTAGTTTCAGATCTTACTACTGGCCACATCAATACGTAAGCAAGATTATGTGATAACGAAATGGAAACAAGTAAGAAAGCTTTAAAAACCAAACTAAACTCGTTTTCAAGACAAATGTCAAACAACTTTTTTTGTTATGTTCCATTATTGGCCACAATGAAAAGAGCTCCTCCACATGTTAGCACAAAAACCAATAGATGACTTGCATATAGAATACTGCCACCCGTATCATTTATTCTTTTTTTTATTTTCCATTTTTTCTTTTAAGGCCTGCTCTTCATCGCGAATCATCATAGTCAACAAACTGTTTGCAGGGACGGCTTCACTTATCTCCATCTTTAGAATTTTTAAATGTCAAGCTTCTTCTTTTCATGTTTTACTTTATTGTATCGTCCCAAGTTTTCACTGATCTTACTCTTGTAAAAATTTTCACATTTGTTTATTTTTCAGTTACTTTATCTTATTTTGAAGCTTTCTACATTCATTTGCTTGAGATGCCCAAATAGCTCAAATGACGTTTTCAGAGATGTTCATTAAACATCATTAATGAATAAAGTAACTGTACCGCTTTTTATGGAGGGCAATTCATTTTCACGCAAGCAAGATAGTTCTACGATATTTCCCTTTGCGGGCAGAATATTGGATTTTACGGAAATTCCATCCAATGAAATCACATCAGCAAAGAGGAATTCGTCATCGCCTTCAATTTGCAAGATGGAAGGGAAACATTTCACTTCAAAATAGATGGTGAAGCCATTTAAAGTGTTTACTGAAATGCTTTCACTTTCGACAGACATATTTAAGGCAATAAGTCACTTGATGTTGCAGAAGGTATGGGTTGAGCCCTGATCTAGAAACGCGTAAGTCTGAACTTCTGCATTGTCATAAGGAACACGAACAGGAACAACGCCCTAGTAGACATCGTTAGATGAATGGGAATTCAGAGAATTAGAGCCGACATCGGTGGACGTGCCTGTCTTGTAAACAGTTTTCTGATCAGTGCTGATTTTGTTGGAAGAATTCGTGTTTCTGACACCTTTTTATCTCTATGTAAAAGCGTGTAATGAAAGGTTCCAGTAAAACCCTTTATAAAGCACGTTCCTTATTTTTGTACTGAAAAGTTCTGTGTCTTGAACTTAAACATTTGAAGCAAAGTTTCTTTGATTTGACGCACTTGCCTCTGCTCTCAACCGGCGCTTTTAGAAACGTGGTACAGTTTAAAATTAAATGGTTAGAAAGATCACAAAAAAAGCAAAGGTTAGAAGAAGCTAAAGCATGAGAAAAAACTGAGGCCTGCCAGTACAGATTATGATGAAAAGAATTGAGACGTTTTGATGTAGCTACTGGGCCTGTTTGCAGAAGCAAGTATTTTTCGTCCGTACAAGTAACTTGCTTCCAGTGATTTGTTCACCACAAGGAAGTTAAGTCACTAAAGCAAGCAATTCTGCTTGCTCGATTTTCAATGACAACAGACTCTTTTACCCAAGCTCTTCTCAAGTCATAAGAAAGTTTCTTTACAAGGGCGGTTATGGATTCCAAAGAGTATAGGCTTCCATAGCACTGAATGTCCTTTGAAAGAAATTCTGTTTTTTTGAAAGATCCGAAAACATTCTTAAGTTGTTCAAGTCATTGGATTTAACGTTGAAAAACTTTCAAAGATCGCCTTTTTTTTATTTTCCATATTTATGTTACATTCACGAGAAAGCAAATTTTATCGCCACATTTTGAACGGGACGTCAGCACTCGCTTGGAAGCTGCCATTTTTGAGGTGTCTGGGCGACTTTTTTTCTACATAAATGCGGGGGCGTTCCGTTAAGTGCCTTGCCCAATGACACAACTAGCGGACTTGCCAGGTTGCTCTCCACAATCTCTCCTAAATCCCAAGCGCCAAGCAGTGAAGCTGTGGATACCATTTTTTAAAGTCTTTTGGTGTGACTCGACAAGGGAATTGAACCCCAGGTTTACCGACTACTAAGTTGATGCTCTAACCACTACGCCCTTTCACGTGCATCAGCTATCACCCATGGCTAACCCTATTTTTTTTAAGTCTGTCGAGAGCTAAGCCATAGCCACCAATTCCTTTATTAGAACAGTGTTCTATTTGGTCTTTCATCTTTGTCTCTCAATGCTGCAGAAGTAAGCAGAATAGTATTTTTGGATCTCAAAATTTCGATTTGAATTGCGTCTCACAATTATTTCTGAAAGATCTACACTTCAGCGTATCTACGTCGAACCTGCCAACCTCTGGCTTTGGTAGAAATGGGTCATCAAAAGCTCAGGCAAAGAGGAAGTCTGATGCAAAGGGTATTCGGAAGGGGGTGCGGTGTAAGACCGTAGAGCCGCAATATCGGCGTTGCAGTGAGCAAAGGGCGTATTGCTGCTAATAATAATAGTTTTAAAAATGTTAAAGGGTTGAGTGATATGAAATTGTGTCGTCATGTAAAAGTGATCACTAGACGACGTCCCATGTGATTGTTGTGTAACAATAGCCTATGTGATTTTATGTGCACCTGTGCCGATCCACGCTGCGTCCCATGCCTGGAATATGCCTCAGAAAATTTCACCCGAGGCTGCCACTCGCAACACCGCTCCGGGCGAGGCAGGGTTGCAGTAGTCTGCGTCGAGCCAGTGCCGGGTAAACCTGTGTAGCACAAGATGGTGCTTTATTTGTCAGTGTGGGCAAATACTGTAACGTGGATTCTGAAACAAAACTAGGTGAATCTGCTTAATGTGGAGCTGTGTCACATGCAATACTTATTTTAGGTTCAACGTTCAGGTCAAAACCAGCTAATCTAGAATCTTTAGTCCTAAGGGTAGATGGAAAACTCGCGATTGAACCAATAGGAGCTGAACTATCGTGGGTTTCATGCAAAGGCATCTTTGTGGTTTTGTAATCAAGTAGACCGTCGGTCTTGTTTAAACTGTCGACATATTTAGCCCATGCTTTTAGTTCCATCGAAGCTAAATAATATTGGTGTTGAGCCTCTTGCTGCTGATGCTTTGCCTTTTGAGCAACCTCTTGCCGTGCCCACAATTGATTCTTGTTCCTCCTTGTGCCTGTCTGCGATTCCCATAAGAGCTAACTTAGAGGCTGAGGCTTTGGGCTCTGCTTTGCCTAATTTTACACTATAATGCGATGATCTAGTAGATGGATTGCTAACATGTGAAAGTATATCAAATGCAGGAGATTCTGATGTTAGCTATTTGTCAACTCATGCAACAAATTTATCTCTATTTGTATTTGCACTTTCGATAGCGCTTAAGTTGACAGGAACTTCATTAGCTAAGAAGTACATCAAATTCTGATAAACTGTTCAATAGCAGGAAGCAATGCTTTAACTGATTTTACAGTGTGGGGTTGGCGTCTTAGTGACGTTAGCCTCTCTACTGAGGTGCATTGTGTGGTAAGAAATTGATGTAATTGCTGGGTCTGATTGAACGTCTCCACACGCTGAATCTGACAAACTCCTCAGTGGTCTTGGCCAGCAGCCGCGAACCCGCCTGATCTCGATCAGAAGTTTTACCGTACTGACCTGAATAGGCACATCATAACATTGATTCTGACTACTGGGCGCATCAGATCAATAACCACTGCGGCGTATTGTCACAAGAATAAACCTTTAAGGTGATCTACGATAGCTAGGTTATTAAGTAAGTAAAAAATGCAAGTAAGATTATTTAAAACAGCCAACAACAAAACCAGAAAGTTAATTTTCTCAATCATAAAAAATTACTGCTCTAGCTGAGTTTAATTTCAAGTTGAAAGAATGTTTAAAGGATGCAAGAGCGCTGCCCTAAGCAAGAGCAGCACGACATCCTTGAATGAAGTTTGAACTTAATATAGTACAAGAAATTACAGCACACTTTACAATTTACAGCGCGAAGGTTATACTGCAAGTTAAATTGATAGCTTATATAAATAATAAAGATTTTAGGCTAACAATAAATGATAATGATAAATGTTCACTAAACTTCGATTTTGTTGGAATTCTTTAGAGATTCTAGGTAAAACACAGGGACGTATCCAGGGGGAGGGGGCGCTGAGACTGCGCTGCCCCCCCCCCCCCCGGCTGAGTAAGTGTACAATAAATTTTCGATGAAAAACTTTTAACTTTTCATCGCTCACGATTTGCCGTTAACTGGAATATTTTGTGAGATTTATTTAATCAAATTTACGACTATAACGTAACAAACGAAAACAAACATGCTAGGAGAGAAATAAATGGACAAACTTGTCACGGTTGCAAGTTCTACTGTGTTCGTACAGCTTTACCGAAGTTGATATAAAAACTTAGCGTACAGGTCGAGCAGCGCTAAGATGGAACAATTAGGTGATAGTTCAAGCAAGTTGTTCAAAAAAGGACTTCAGACAAGAAGTTTATCACAGGAACTTTAGTGTAAGGTACAAAGAGCCTAAGCTACTGTATAACCGGGCGTTAGCCTAGGCTAAAAGCTAGAGCCTAGGTGCTAGCGATAAAACATATGGCTGGCAAGCCGTTTACTAGGCAACTAGACCAGTATTTAACATAGGCTACCGGTATCACATTGGTGGCGTAGCAAACTAAAATAAATTTCCTACATAACTTCAAAAATATTTTTCTTAGCCAGTTGTAAGCGCAAGACAAACCCAGCCTCTAAGGTTGTTCAAATCAGAGCAGCCTTGGTGCCGGTCCCAAGCCCGGATAAATGGGGAGGGTTGCGACAGGAAGGGCATCCGGCATAAAACCTAGCCAAATGTTTTCAATGCGCGTCGTATCTGACTTCATACCGGATCGGTCGAGGCCCGGGATAACAACGACCGTTACCAGTGACTGGGCACCAAGGGCCACTGGCGGACAGGCTACTTGGATGCAAAGAAGAGGTGGAAAGCAATGGAGAAGAAAGAAGGAGAGAAATGAAGAGAGGAAGAAAGCTAAGAAGATCAAGCTGAAGGTTGCAACATTAAACGTTGGAACCATGACCGGTAAAGGAAGAGAAGTGGCGGACCTTATGGAGCGAAGAGGGGTGGACATACTGTGTGTGCAGGAAACTCGCTGGAAGGGGAAGAAAGCAAAATGCATAGGTGGAGGATATAAAATGTGGTACTGTGGAAGTGAAAATAAAAAGAATGGCGTGGGAATCATATTGAAAAAGGAGCATCTGGACAGGGTAGTGGAGTTGTGGAGAGTAACAGACAGGATAATATGCTTGAAGATGGAAGTTGATGGTGTTATGTTGAATGTTATCAGTGCGTATGCGCCACAGGTGGGGTGCATACGTGAAGAAAAGGAAGCATTTTGGCTGGATCTAGATGAGACAGTGGAAAAGATACCAAAGAATGAAAGAATTGTGGTGGGAGCAGACTTGAATGGGCACGTAGGAGAAGGGAATAACGGTGATGAAGAATGCATGGGCAGACATGGATTGGGGAAGAGAAATAACGAAGGACAAGCAGTGGTGGATTTTGCTAAGAGAATGGAACTAGCGATCACTAACACCTACTTTGTAAAGAAACCAGCACACAGAGTCACCTACAACAGTGGCGGACGCAGTTCGCAGGTGGATTACATTATGGTAAGAAGAAGAAGAATCAAGGAGGTGGTGGATACAAAGGTTATTGTCAATGAAAGTGTAGCAAAACAGCACAGATTAGTAGTAAGTGCAATAATCATCTGGACGAAGTGGAGGAAAGCACCAAAACCAGTGAAGAGAATAAAATGGTGGAAGCTGAAAGACTTCAAAGTGAAGAATAAATTTAAAATGGAAGTGATTAAAAGCGGAATACTTGGTGGAAAGGAAGACTGGCAAAGAGTAGCTGAGGTGATACGGAGCGTTGCCAGAATGGAATTGGGTGAAACATCAGGAAAAATTAGCACGGCAGGTAGACGGGAGACGTGGTGGTGGAACCAGGAAGTCCAGGAGAAACTGAAGGATAAGAGAAATGCTAAAAAGGTATGGGATACCATCAGAGATGATGCAAGCAAGTTGGCCTATAAAACTGCAAGAAAACAAGCTAAGAGAGAAGTGGCAAAGGCAAGAAACAAGGCATACGAAGAACTGTACAAAAAACTGGAAACAAAGGAGGGGGAAAATGAGTTGTTTAAGATAGCAAAGCAGAGAAACAGACAAAGCAAGGATGTACAACAAGTAAGAGTAATCAAGAGTAACACTGGAGAGATACTGATGGAAGAAGAGAAAGTGAAACAGAGATGGAAGGAATATTTTGACGACCTACTCAACCAGGAAAACCCTAGAGAGAGAAGAGAAATGAAAACAGAAGAGACAAAAAGGGACGTGGAAGATATATCTGTAGAAGAAATCAGGACTGGGTTGAGGAAGATGAAGAAGGGAAAGGCGCAAGGACCTGATGACATACCAGTGGAAGTATGGATCGCTTTAGGGAATAAAGGTGTGGAGTTTCTAGTGAACTTTTTTAATAGACTCCTACGAGGGGAGAAGATGCCAGATGAATGGAGGAAGAGCGTCCTTGTACCTTTGTACAAAGGCAAAGGAGACATCAAAGAATGTGGAAACTACCGAGGAATCAAGTTGATGAGTCACTCTATGAAACTGTGGGAGAGGGTAATAGAAGCAAGGATAAGAAAGGAGGTGATGATTGGTGAGCAACAATTCGGGTTCATGCCAGGAAGAAGTACCACCGATGCAATCTTCTGTTTGAGGATGCTGTTGGAAAAGTGGAATGAAGGGCAGAAGGCGGTGCACTGTGCCTTTATTGACTTGGAGAAGGCATACGACAGGGTACCCAGAGAGGAACTGTGGGAATGCTTGAGGTTAGCTGAAACATCAGAGTGCTATGTAACGATTATTAAGGACATGTATGACGGAGCGACAACAACTGTGAGAAGTGCACCAGGGTTGACTGAGGAATTCAAGGTAGGTGTTGGACTTCACCAAGGCTCAGCACTCAGCCCATTCCTTTTTGCCATCATCATGGACAAGCTGACGGAGGACATCAGGAAGGACGCACCATGGGATATGCTGTTTGCAGACGACATAGTGCTGTCTAGGCAAAATTGCAGGGAGCTAGAGGATGATCTGGAGATGTGGAGAAATGCGCTGGAGAGAAGAGGCCTAAAAGTGAGCCGAAGCAAGACCGAGTATTTGAAGGTTGGGGATGTGGATGATGGAGAAGAGTTGAAGCTGCAAGGAGAAAAGCTAAAGAGAGCAAAAAATTTCAAATATCTGGGTTCAACAATTAGTAGCGATGGACGATGTGAGGAAGAAGTTAGGAGAAGGATCCAAGCAGGCTGGATAAATTGGAAGAAGGTGTCTGGAGTTCTGTGCGACAGGAAATTATCAGCAAGAGTTAAGGGTAAAATGTACAAGAGTGTTGTCAGACCAGCCATGCTTTATGGAATGGAAACGGTGGCAATGACGGAAAGACAGGTAGGAAAAATGGAAGTTGCAGAGTTGAAAATGGTGAGATGGGCACTGGGAGTGACAAGAAAGGACAAAATAAGAAACGAATACGTGAGAGGGACTGCAAAGATCGCAAAGCTAGGAGACAAACTTCGTAATGCAAGGCTACGCTGGTATGGCCACGTGAAAAGGAGAGAAGAAGGCTACGTGGGAAAAACGATGATGGAGATGGCGGTGCCAGGTAGAAGGAAAAGAGGAAGGCCAAGGAGAAGATGGATGGATTTGGCAAGAGAAGACATGGAAAGGGTTGGAGCTAAGGAAGGAGACGAAGTCGACCGGGAGAAGTGGAAAATACTTTCGCGCTGTGGCGACCCCGAATAGGGAGAAGCCGAAAGAAGAAGAAGAAGAAGAAGTTGTAAGCGCAAGACAAAGGTTGCTTACATGCTTTTAGGGGGCTGCAGAAATTTTAAAAGAAGCGTTGAGGCGTATTTAAAACCGAATCAGCATACGGAAAATATTTTCATTTTGAGTAAATAAACATATCCTAATATTAAGGTTATACTGTTATAGGCTGTTTGGTTAACCCTTTTTTGTGTGATCAGGTGATTGCTGTCGCTACCGTGCTATGGCAAAACGACAGTCTACAATGCTGATGTTTTTCAAAATAGCTGACGGAGCAAGTCCACTGAGTACACTGTGGTTGAAAAAAGTTTGCTACTATTTACTAATTTACGAACTATGGTATCTCGGCTAGCGGCAAAGGTGTTTCAGATGATGCTATTCCTGCGATACAAAGCGATGAGAGCACCAGCAATGAAGAGCAAATTGATATATGTAAAATTGCTACCTACAGTGAAAGGAGAAAACTTGCTGTTGAACAAAAATTTCAAATTTTAACCAATCGCAATACTCTACCGCCTAATTTTCAATTTCTTGGTTGACCACAAAAACGTGGCTGTCAACGACATTTTCCAGCGAAATGGTTACAGCATTATAGCTGGTTTGCCCTCAAAGGGCGGCGTGGGGTCAAATATGACCCCAGAGTTGGTGTTTTTATTGTAAGCTTCCTGTTTTGTCTCATAGGTGCGCCAAATTTCTTTACTTTGTTACGACTACGGTACGCTCGGTTGATATAATGTTTTTTGTCGCCAGGAACAACTATCCATCTACTTTGTTTGCTTTATTTTGCACTGGGGTCAGTTCTGACCCCACGCGGCCTTTTACGTAACAATTTTTTCTTGTTTAGATGAATTCGCTTTTGGTGATTATTGTCAAAATAGTAAAGTAATTGAATAAGAACAGGCGTGGAAGCGAGCGGAATTAGACGAAGAGAAAATTTTTCGGCTCCTGTTCTACGAGAATGAAGAGTTGGATAATAAAAGCGGTGATGAGATTGATAACAACAATCAGATAAGTTTAGAAAATGAAGAAGACAAATTAGAGGAAGACTATGAAGATAATGTTGATTCTATTTACGACATTGATGATATGAATGAACTAGATGATCATAGTGATACTGACAATTCAACAATGGAAGAAAGCACACATGAAGATGCAAATATTTATGAAGCCAAAAACTTTAGATGAAGCGAAATACCACCTCGAGTAGGTCGAGCACGTAGAGAAAATATAATATTACGTCTTCCTGGTTGCAAAGGCCAAGCGCGAAATGAAAATACTCCACATGATGCATTTTTTCTATTTATTAATGAGAATATGTGCCAACCACAAAATACAAGAATACCTCATGAACTTCGATGGCAGTCGTCAACAACTGAATCTGATGCATGAGGTAACTTTGGATGATATTAGTGCTGTCATAGGCTTAGTGATTTATGGAGGAGTATTCGAGTCTTTACATGAAAATTTAAAGTTCTTGTATAAATGGAAAACGAAGCAGAAGTATTGCAAAAACTTACATCTGTTATAAATCTATACAAGGCTGACTTGCCTTATCCAGAGAGGGTTTGGAGCAAACTTCACTGCTGGTACGTCAAATGACAGACAGACTGTTGTGATGATATAGTATCGTTTGTACATAACAGCTACATTTATAATCTATGTATGTAGTCACGTTTTGGGAATTATTGAGATTGCAAAATAGAAGTGAACTAAAGACTTGTGATGAGTTTTTAAGGTAGTTAAATCTCCGTGATTGTTTTGTTGTAAGAAAAAATAAAAAATTGGCAACAAGGACAACAAATTAGCGACAAGGTTTACACTTAGCCATGTTTAACACAGAAATTATTGAATTAATAAAAAAGCAGCTGGATCGGCAACAGGCTCAAATGGAATTGCAGTCTCAGCAAATGGAACTGCAATCTCAGCAAAATGAACAGCAGATGGAGCTGCAGTCCCAGCAAAATCAACAGCAAATGGAAATGCTACTAGGAACACTCAAGAAGATGAATGCAAACTCCGGTAATGCTGCGGGATCTACAGGAACTCTTCCTGAAATCTCAATTTCTGCTGTTAGGCCTAGCTCATATTCTGTTCCCAGTTTTACAGCATTTGACTCAACTGCTGAATTATGGACTGATTATTACTCCCGTTTCTTAACATTCATAAAAGCTCACTCAGTGCCTGAAACTAAAATAGCTCAAATCTTTTTGACTGATCAGACTGTTTCAGTGTACAAGTTACTGCAAAGCTTAGCATCTCAGCAACAGCCTCCTATCAACATTAATGAGTTCGATATGGAAACACTGGCACAGTTTATGGCTGAACAATATAATCCAAAATTATTTGTTATGCGGAAAAGGTACAAGTTTTGGAGTGATTTGAGCAGAAAACAGAATGAGTCTGTCACAGAATTAGCAGTACACATCCAATAAGATGCTGTTACCTGTGATTTTGGTTCAATTACTGATTCTCAAGATGATGCCATTGTAGAGTTCCTTATTATGCACCTATGTAGAGTTCTTTATATTAAGTTCTCAAGGTCGTGATCTCGTGCTCGCGGCGAATTCTCCTTTTTTCTCGTCAGACAGCCCACACACACCTGACAGCTCTACAGGGATATATAACACAACATTTTACATCAATTATTCCTTTACTACAGATCACCACCATATTCCACGAGGAGTATTAACGAAAAAAAGGAAAAAAGCATCACGTTGTTTTTTTTTTTAGAAAAACTAAACATTAGGATGAAATCGATAATTTATTTAATTTTAATTAATTTTTTTAATAATTGATCGGGGACAGAAATGTCGCTACATAAATTCACCTGCCCCCTTTGAAAAATTTTGAGAGAGGTTAACAATGAAGAGCCGAACGATTTAAATACACTAAAAATGACTTCTATAAAAATTTTACGTAAATTGTAGTTACCGGTATACAAATGTTACTGTATAAGTTAAGCAAACCGCAATGAAGACGCAGTGAGTTAAAAGATTACATAATTACAGTAATACAAGTGATTGACTTAGCTGGACCGCAATTAAGTCACGGATATGGTACGAAATTTGTTTGTGTTTGAGAAAAAGTAGAAATTGTAACATCACAAATGAGATATTGATGAATGGACCGCAATTAAGTCACGGATATGGTACGAAATTTGTTTGTGTTTGAGAAAAAGTAGAAATTGTAACATCACAAATGAGATATTAATGAATGACCACGATGAAGTCGCGGATAAGTAACAAGTTTTGCAAAGCAAAAAATTGCAATAGTACAAACACGAGGATGATTGACCACGATAGACGCGGATAAAGTAACAACAAGGCCTCATAAAGCAGAGGTTGAAATAGTAGACACACAACAAGGTTGACCACGATGAAGTCGTGGATTAAGTGACAAAATGTGAAAATGCGTCTCTACAATCAAGGCAACAATTGTATTAAAAGCGCAAATGCTTATTTTTTTATTTTTATTTTTATTTTTTTTTTTTTTTTTTTTTTTTTTTTTTTTTTACATCAATTATTCCTTTACTACAGATCACCACCATATTCCACGAGGAGTATTAACGAAAAAAAGGAAAAAAGCATCACGTTGTTTTTTTTTTTAGAAAAACTAAACATTAGGATGAAATCGATAATTTATTTAATTTTAATTAATTTTTTTAATAATTGATCGGGGACAGAAATGTCGCTACACCATGTGCGCCAGATTCATTTGCTCAGTGAACAATGAGGCAATACTTAAAGCTATTTTTAAAGAAAAAGGAGACGAATTGACCTTTGCAAAAGCCATTAATATTGCTCTTGAGATAGAAGCCAACAAAGTTGCAAAAGAGGCTGTCAGCTTCTCAACTCCATCTACTAATGAACAGACCTATACAGTTAAAGTACGTACCCCATCACGATCATACTGGCAAGTGAGAAAACGACCTTCAGCTGATGTGTGCAATGTTACTCGAAATTCAGTGGACAGGTCAAATGGACTAGCTTGTGGCTGTTGTGGCAAAAAAGGTCACACAGGCACCACTTGCTATTTTAAAAATACTGTGTGTAACTATTGTCACAAGTTAGGACATTTTGAAAGGGCTTGTTAAAAAAAGAAAAAAGACACTACAGTACATACTGTGAAACCCAACAACTCAGATACAGTGCAGACTGTCAAAATGGTCAGATCTGTTCCCTAGTTGCAACAAATTATTAGCCTTGATGGTCACCAAACCATTTTTGAAATAGACACAGGTGCTGGGAATAGCTTTCTTTCAAAATCGTGCTGGATTAAAATTGGCCGACCAGCATTGCAAATCACTGACAAAGTTTATATATCAGCTTCTGGTCATAAGCTCTACTTGTTTTAGGTGTATATAAAGCAAAATCTGTTACAGTTATGCACAGTAATGAATCAAGCCTTGATGGCAAACAAATTGATTTTGTGGTCACAGACATTCTACAATTAAACTTATTGGGCAGAGATGCGATTGCAACACTGAGCATATCATTAGATGGTATGATTCATGGAAAGCAATGCAGTTTGTCTTTGTGTAAATCTGTGTATCAGTGTGCTGAAAGCTTGCAAAGTCCATGTAAACAAATGTGTAATAAATTTCCTAATGTTTTTATGATGAACTAGGTTGCCTAAAAGATTTTGAACTTAACATAAAGTTTGAACCAGACATAGCTTTAACTTTATTAAGTGCCAAGCATATGAACGGGGTATTGCCAAAGGAGTGTGGAAGCCTGTACCATTCAACAATTTTGGCACACCAGTAGTACCAATAAAGAAACCCCTACGTCCAGGGCAAACTGTACCCTCATTAAGAGTATGTGGGGACTACTCAGCCACAATCAACTATCAGTTGGAAATACATAGACAACCCATTCCGGTTTCCTAAGAACTAATGCAAAAGCTAAGTGGGGGTATTGCTTCACTAAAATTGATTTAGCCGATGCTTATGATCAAATTTTCCTCAGCCCAGAAAACCAAAAAAGGCTGGCACTCAGCACGCATAAGGATGTGCTTCTTCAAATGAGATAATCTTTTGGGACAGCATCGGCACCGGGTTTCTTTCAGGAGATAGTGACCCAATTGACTTCAGATCTTAAAAGTGTTGCTGTTTATTTAGATGGCATACTTATAAGTTGCAAAAATGCTGAAGACCCTCTAGAAAATTTGCGTCAACTTCTACAGAAACTTCAAGACTATAGACTACGCTGTCGTTTGAATAAATGTTGCAGACCGACGCGATGGCGTAGTGGTTAGAGCACCCGCTTCGCAGTCGGTAGACCTGGGGTTCATTCCCCTTGTCGAGTCATACCAAAAGACTTTAAAAAATGACATCCGCAGCTTCTCTTCTTGGCGTTCGGCATTTAGGAGGGGTTGTGGAGAACAAGCCGGCAAGTTCGCTTGTGTCCTTGGGCAAGGCACTTAACGGGACGCCCCACCTTTATGTGGAAGACAGGTGGCCCATAAACCTCGAAAAAGGCAACTCCCAAGCGAGTGCGGACTTCCCGTCCAAAGTATAGCGATACAATTCGCTTTCTCGTGAATGGAGGATAAATATGGCAAATAAAACAAACAAATGTGAGTTTGCTAAACCCACTGTGGAGTATTTGGGACTTACTCTTTCATCCCAGGGCATATCCACTGGAAAGAAAGTTGATGCAGTTTGTAAAATGCCGCGACCTTACAATCTTTCAACGCTTAGATCATTTTTAGGTTCAGTACCGTTTTATAGAAAGTTTTTGCCAAGCCTGCCTAACTCTGCAGTTGTAGCGAACGGACGTGTTTTTTTTGCACTGATCTGGCAATATGAGCCCAAAAAACAGAACAAATCGAAATGAATTGAGTTCAGGTTTTAACGACGAGGACAGACAACAACTTACTGAAATTAATCTAACAATTAAAAAACTAGTTGAAGAAGTCGAATACTTAAAAGAAGAAGTAGAAGAAAGCAAACTGAAGTATGAGGAAATCAAAACTGAAAATGAAAAACTAAAACAAATTGTCAACACAACGTTTTTTAAAGTAGACGAACTTGAACAATACGGTAGACGAGAGAATATTAGAATCCTTGAAGTTGCTGAAAGAAATGATGAAAGGGATGATGGTGAAGAAGTTGTAACAAATGTGGCCAAAGCCCTGAATGTTGAGCTCAACCCTGAGCTGGATATTCAGAGGGTACATCGACTTGGCAAAAAAAAGAAAGGTCCATAAGCGAAACCACGGCCTGTGATTGTGCGCTTCGCTTCATACAAAAAAAGAATGGAATTTATGCATAAAAAATCCAAATTGAAAGTTCATCCCAACTTCAATGGTGTTTATCTTACGGAAGATTTGACTTCCTTGCGAGCAAAAATGTTAAAATAAGGGTAAATCAAAAAGTTCTAAGACAAATAACATAAATTCAATATTTATTGAAGTTGCACGATTATTTTTCTACATAAGATCCACCTAACTCAATACACTTTTGCAAGCGATAACATAAATTCAATATTTATTGAAGTTGCACGATTATTTTTCTACATAAGATCCACCTAACTCAATACACTTTTGCAAGCGATGTTTCCATCGAGAAATTCCTTCTTGATAGAATTCTGGAGTTTGTCTAGTCAACCAGGCCACAGCCTCCCTCTTTGCTTCATTTATGGATTGAAATCTTGTTCCTTTCAAATGCTCCTTCAGTTTTGGAAATAGGAAGAAGTCACAAGGAGCTAAATCAGGACTGTAGGGAGGGTGTGAAAGGATTTCCCAGCGAAACTCTCGTAAAGTTGTCGTTACAGTCTCGGCCGTGTGTGCTGGAGCATTGTCATGATGGAACAAAATTTGACGATGAAGCTTTCCTCGTCGCTTCTTGGCCAATGCAGTCTTTAGCTTTCTCAAAACTTTTTCGTAATAACTTGCAGTGATAGTTTTCTGTCCTTCAAGAAAATCTAACAAAATGATTTCATCTTTATCCCAAAAAACAGTTGCCATGATTTTTTGAGCTGACCTTTCTGCTTTGAACTTGATAGGGCCTGCCGATCCTCTTGGTAACCATTGCTTAGACTGAACTTTGCTTTCTGGATCGTACTGGTAAATCCATGTTTCATCACTGGTTATAACCCGTTCAAAAAAATTTGACTCATTTGCTTCAATTCTAGTCAGAAGGGCCAACGAAAGATCTGATCTCAAATTCATTTGATTTTGCTGCAACGCTTTAGGGACCCAACGAGCAGAAAGTTTACTGAAACCAAGATCTTCAGTCAGAATTGAAAAGGTTGACCCAAATGAAATGCCAAGTTCATTGGCAATCTGATTTACTGTTATTCGTCGATCTTCCTCAATAAGATTCCTGACAAGCTCAATGTTTTGAGCATTTTTTGACGTTGAAGGCCTTCCTCCTCTAGGGTCATCTTCAAGATCACCCCTACCATCCTTGAATCGTCTGATCCAACGATAAACAACAGCTCTAGAAGGTGAAGAGTCACCATAAACATTTTGCAAAGCTTCAATAATTTCCGTTGGTTTCCATTGAAGTTTTGTTAGAAATTTAATGTTTGCTCGAACCTCAAATTGGCTCATTTTGGGCAGTCAAAAAAGTTAGTCTTATAAAATGTAACCTGGAACAATGAATAAAAAATTTAGAATGCTGTAACTTGTCAAATTTGTTGTTAAGTCATTGGTGGTACAATTAAACGTTATTTTGTTGCGGTATTTTTACTGAGATTGAATTTATGTTATTTGTCTTAGAACTTTTTGATTTACCCTCGTATGTAAAAGAAGTTGCTAAAAATAAATTTATTCTCTTTCATACCATCAACGGAAAAATACGTATGAAGCGGTCAGCACGGGAAGCAGGAACGATCACCAACAATGAAAGAGACACAGGTACGGGAAATTGGCTAACAATCGATTCACCTGACGACTTATTTAAATGTGGAATGGACATAGATTTTGATAAACTTAATTATACCCCATTGAAATTTAATATTGAATGCTCAGCGAAATCTGACTTTAAATAATGTTTTTCGTATTCAAATTGCTTATCAAGATCGTTTTTTTTTCTGTTAAATTATGGCCTCTTATAAATTAAAAAATGACTGTGTTGATGATAACAATGGACCTGTACATCATTGCGCAATCTTTGACAACAACCATGAGTGCAATGCAGCTGCTGAAAAGCTTATCAGATTGCCTACTGATAAATCCCATGCTGACAACGAAAACGACGTGACCTTTTATGATGTTACTGATAATAGTAGTGGAAACTGTAAATTAAATCAAAATTACGCCTCTGTAACTAACAGTTGCAAAGCAGGTGTCAATCAATGCAACAACGGTTTAGGTTACAGAAACTGTGTTGATTGCGATCAATTTTTTGTAAATAGCAATTACAAGAATTCTTCAAACTCGTTTTGCTGCAATCAAACACATGTCGATCAAAGCCCAGGTTTGCCACCAATTTTCGGTTGTGCTAGCACCATTGTTAACACCATTGAAACTGAAAATCCAAACGTATCAAATAATTTACCTGATGTAGATGCAGAGCTAGATTATAACGATTTATATTCTATTCCAAGTGATTACTATGACAATCATAACTCTATTAATAATTTGCTCTGCTCAAAAAATAAATCTAATCACTTGTTCATGATTCACTTTAATGTGAGAAGTTTACAAAAAAATATTGACAAATTATCGCACTACCTTACTGATTTTAACCGTAAACCTGATGTAGTTGCAGTATCTGAGACCAAACTTAAAGAAAATATGATTTACAGTAATATTGAACTAGATGGCTACCAATTTATTCACCGTAATAGTCATACGTCTGCTGGCGGTGTTGGAATTTATGTAAAAAGTTCTATTTCTTATAATTTAAAACCTACTATTAACATTGATTTGTCTTCGGTTGAAAATTTATGGATAGAAATAGAAATTAACAAAAAAAAACTGATTGTAGGCGTTGTTTACCGCCATCCTGTCCAAACAGTGGAGCAAATTGAGCTATTTTCCAGAGCATTGACGAACATCTTTCATGAACTTAATTCTAAAAAATCTGAATTCTACGTGTTAGGAGACTTCAACATTGACCTAATTAAAATAAAATCTAACAATCGCATCAAAACATATGCGGATGATTTAATAGGCAGCGCGGTAAAGTGTCTAATAAATCAACCAACAAGAGTGAGCAAAAATTCAAAGTCATTACTGGACCATATCTATTCCAACAACCTAAATAACCAGCTTATGCCAGGCATAGCAATTAGCGACATTTCTGATCACTATCCTGTTTTCGCTTTAATTCCTTGTGTAAAGCATTTCAAAAACAACGCTCGCCAAGTATGGAAACGAGATATGAAAAATTTTAAAGCTGAACACTTTATCGAAGACTTAAACCAAACTCTAAATGCATCTTTATCGTCATTTGACTTTACAATCCATAATCAATTCGAACAATTTATTAACTCTTTTACGAGTGTGATAAATAAACACGCCCCCCTTAAATTAGCTACCAGGAAAGAAAGGAAACTAAAGACTAAACCATGGTTATCCTCTAGTCTTCTCTGTTCAATTAAAACCAAACATAAGTTGTACAAATCGATTTGTAAAACATATGACGAAACAAAATACAAAAACTATAAAACGTATCGTAATGTTTTAAATCGAACGATTGAAAAAGGGAAACAAAAATACTATAATGAATTAATAATTGAGAACAAAAGTAATAGCGGTAAAATCTGGAAAATAGTGAATGAATTAGTAAACTTAAAACCTTCACAACAAGTTGACATTAACCAACTCAACACAAAAACAGGTGAGGTGATAACTAATCCTGCTACTATTTCTGAAAATCTCAATGCATACTTTGCCAACATAGGGAAAAAAATGGCTGAAACCATTCCCGAAGTTGACATGGATACGAATGCAACAGCGCCGACAGGCATAATCAATTCTTTTTTCTTAACTCCAACGTATCCAAACGAAATAAATAATATTATCGAATCGTTTAAAGATTCAAAAGCAACCAGGTATACAGACGCCGAAACTAAATTTATAAAAATTAGTAAATCAGTAATATCTCCTTTACTTTGCAAATTGATAAACGATTGCTTTAGTAAAGGCGTCTACCCAAACTGCTTGAAAATTGCTGAAGTTATTCCAATTTTTAAAAAGGGTGATCGTAAGGAAGCTTCTAATTATCGTCCCATATCAATTTTATCACAATTTGATAAAATTTTAGAAAAATTAATTTACTCCCGCATCATTAATTTTATTGAAAAAAATGAACTGCTCTGTGAAAATCAGTTTGGCTTTCGGAAAAATTCTTCAACTATATTCGCAATCAACTCAATATATGACAAGTTTATAAACAATATTGATCAAAATTTATATACATGCTGTTTGTTTTTGGATTTATCAAAGGCTTTTGATACGGTTGATCATGACATTCTTTTAGATAAATTGTATCGTAACTTTGGAATTCGTGGTAAACCTCTGGATTTATTAACCAGCTACTTAAAAAATAGATATCAATATACTAATGTACGTAAATTTATGTCTTCATATACTAAAGTATCATGTGGGGTATCCCAGGGATCTTGCCTTGGGCCGCTACTTTTTTTGTTATACATTAATGACATTTCGTTGATTTCCAATTTTGACACCACATTATTTGCCGATGACACCTGCTTGATGATGGCTGATAACAATCTGAAAAACCTGGAACACAAAGTTCAAATAGAACTCAAAAAAGTTAACTCCTGGCTCTGTCAAAATAAGCTATCCCTAAATTTTTCAAAAACTAACTACATGTTAATAAACAAGCAACCCCTTAAAACTTGTCATTGTAATTTTAAAGTAGCTCTTAACGGTATTACTATTAATAGAGTGCATACTGTTAAATACCTTGGGTTATTCATTGACGACAATCTCAAATGGACGTCGCAAATAAATTATTTGTCTACGCAGCTTGCCAGATGCACAGGACTCTTTTACAGATTGCGCAATTTTGTTTCAAGAGAAACCCTTTGCATGCTATACTATAGTCTTGTAAACAGCAGAATTCAATATGGAATTACTGCGTGGGCAACAGCAAATAAAACTTCACAAGAAATAATTCGAGTAAGGCTTAATAAAATTTTGAGAATAATATTGTTTCGAAACTTATATACGCCAACTTCACAAATGTATAAAGAACTTCAAGTATTAAAAGTAGAAGACATATATCAACTTGAGTTAGCTAAATTTATGTATCAACTCCATCATAGTCAATTACCTAAAAACTTTTACCATTCTTTTCGTAAGTTAAATACTATTCATCAACATGAAACGAGATTAATTAATTCGACTACTTACTACCGCCCCCGAATAAATAAATTATTTAGCCAAAAACTATTTTCTCACAGAGGTTCAAAGCTGTGGAGTAACCTTGAATCCGAATTAAAGAGCATGCACTGGGTTTCTTTTAAAAAAGCGTATAAACTAAAGTTAATAAATGAATATTAACGCTTGCAAAAGCTTTTGATTGTGTAAAGAATATTTATGGTTATTGTTTGTTCCGTTTTCTTTTTTTTCTATTTTTATTTTTTTTTATCATTTGATAAAAACTTGAACTCAACTTTTTTTTTTTACATAATGTACTCAAATTATAAGTGTCAGTTAATACATCTCGCTTATATCTCAATCTGCTGAGATCAGGGAGTATCTCGACTCGATAACCGAAAGGTTCCTCGATGCTCCCTGGCTTTTGCTACTAGTGATTTTTTTTGTGTGTATTATCAATCTGATTATTGTGTCGGTGCGCAAAGCAAATCAAATAAATTCTCTCTCTCTCTGTCTGTGATTACTGAGCCTTTACACAAGTTAACCAGAAACGGCGTAGAATAGAAATGCAAGGAGAAAGAACAAGAAGCTTTTTAAACTGTGAAAGACATGCTTTGCACAGACATGGTGCTAGTACACTTTGATCCATCACTGCGGATTGGTATCTCTTGTGATGCTTTTAACGTGGGAATTGGTGCAGTGTTGTTTCGCCGTTTTCAAGATGGACAAGAACGTCCAATTGCCAGCGCATCCAAAACATTGACGGAGAGCCAAAGAAAATACAATCAGAAGCAAAAAGAAGCTCTCGCTATTGTGTTTGCACTACGAAAGTTCCACCAACACCTTTATGGACAAAAATGTATCTTATAGTGACTGATCACAAGCCATTGCTATCAGTGTTTAGTCCTACTACAGCTACACCAGCTTTGGCAGCCAATCGCTTGGCTAGATGGGCTTTGATACTAAATCACTATAACTATTCCATCGAATACAGAAATACTTCTGCTCAAGGAAATGCAGATGTGCTAAGCCGATTGCCTTCAAGTCCTGATGCGCATTTCGACCACGAAGAAGAAGAGGAAAATGACATGTACGTAATAAACTCCATCAAGACCATCTGCTCACAGCTGAAGCCAACAGACCCTAGAGTCCTACTTAAAGAATGAGCAAAAGATCCTACAATTTCAGCAGTCATTTGGTATACGCAAGAAGGATGGCCGCCAAACAAAGCTTCTACAGAAAAAGCTGAGGAATTTCGTAAAGTTGCAGATTTTTTATCTGTGGAGCATGGATGTTTGCTACATAGAACTAGAGTTATGATTCCCCAAAGTTTACAAAAGCAAATTATTGACATTTTGCATACGAGTCATTTTGGCATTGAAAAAATAAAACATTTGCTCGCACAGCAGTTTGCTGGCCAGGGCTGGACTTCGACATTAAAGAACAATGCTGAAACTGCACATTCGACATTAAAGAACACTGCACATCATGTGGAGAACACCAAAATAAAGCGCCGAAAATGAAAAATCACTTATGGATGTTTCCGGAGAAGTCATGGAGCCATACATTTGGATAAGTCATCATAAGTTATACGTGTGGACCATGCGGTTAATTTTATAACAAATAATTGGCTAGTGATTGTTGATGCCTACTCCAAATACCCATGCATTTATCCCACTGCAACTGTCTCGTCAAAGTCTACAATGGCACTGTTGGAAGAGACATTTTCACATTTTGGGTATCCATATAGCCTGGTTACGGATAACGCGTCCTCATTCACATCGGGTGAATTTTTGGAGTGGTGCAAGGATAGAGGAATTGTGCATCTTACGGGAGCGCCTTACCATCCTGCAACGAATGGAGCAGCCGAAAGATTGTTGCAGACATTTTAACGAGCATTAAGAAAATTAAATCTCCCATGTAAATCTGCCTTGCAAGAATTTTCAATGCAATATCGGCGCACACCATTAGCTGGAGGATATTCGCCAAGCGAACTATTAACAGGAAGACAAATTCCAACTAAGATTGATGTATTGCTACCATCACCAGCTTATGCGGCGCAGAGGAGGCAATTGAATGAAACCCCTCACCCATTTAAGTTAAGGGGAAAAACCAAGATGAAAATCCTTATCAAGTTGGCATGCCATGTTATGCACTGAAAGAAGGTCAACATACGCGCTACAATCCTCGATGGGTACCAGCGGAAATTGCAAAAGTATATGGCACTCGTAGTGTACGAGTACGAGTCCTATCAAATTGAGCGAGGTGGCTAAGACATGTTGACCAGTTACAACCACGTTACGTCTCTGATCCAAACACCTGCATAACTGATTGTGAACAAGCAAGCAAGCCTCAGGTAGACACTTTGCAAAATGGAAATTATCAAAAACCTCCCTTTAACTAGCTCTCGTTCGTTATCAGAAAAACAAGGCCCCAGCAGAGAAAGAAGTCATAAAAGCAGCACATCTTTGAATGATGGGGGCATTTCTCATAGGTGGGGACGGCCCCAGAAAGAAAGGCGACGTAAAATACCATTCGATTGCTAAATCTGCTCTGATACAATGTCATATACAATTTTTGAGTCGCAGTGCATACTTTTGTGTAAATTGTAATATCTTTTGAGTCCGTATCTTCAAATTAGAGCGGAAGGTGTTGTAAAGATGTAGTATCGTTTGTACATAACAGCTACATTTACAATATATTGTGTGTAGTCACGGTTTGGTAATTATTGAGATTGTAAAATAAAAGTAAACTAAAGAGTATACTTGTGATGAGTTTTTAAGGTAGTTAAATCTCCGTGATTATCTAGTAGTTTTGTTGTAGGAAAACAAAACACAGACAGAGCTTCGTTCGACAAGCACTTCTAACTCGTTGCCGAAGTTTTTCTCAGCAGCACTTGTTCATGCCAGCAAACAACTTTTTCCTAATATAATAAACGCTGCTAACGATTCTTTGCATTTTGCCTATGACGAGCTGCTCCTCTGAGCGCAGTAATAGCACATTGAAAATGACGAAGACACGACTGAGATCCACTATGTCCAATGGGAGACTCACTGGCTTGATTGTTATGTCAATTTATCGAGACATTGATATTTCAATAGATGAAGTGATATCCGAATTTTCGAGAAATATATTGATATATATATAAATGAGATACGATTGCAATTGAAAAATATTATGTGTTAATTTACTAAAAAATGCTAATAACCAGTAGGGTATTCTCAATGTAATGTGGTAGGCTTATTCATTGGAAGACAGCATAGAACCAGCAACAAAAATTTAAGCATTGTTTTGTGCTTTAACGGCAGGCTTAGCTGTCAGATTTCTCGAGAAGAAGTTTAGATGTCATTAGCCATTTGTCTATGGTTGAAAATATATAACATTACATTTGCAGACAAAATCGGAAGATAGGCTGCATGGGTGCTCGGTCTGGTTACACGCACTGCATGGCAAGTACACCGTCACATGCACACGCTTCCTGCCTACATATACACACACTCAATCTCCTACCACAGGGGAGGAAGGTTTGACTGACATGACTTTACTTATAAGAAGTCAACTTTGTTTCTCAGTTTTCTCATTCCAGCGCACTCACACAGTAAGGACTAACAGCCGCACCCCACTTTTGCAGCATCTTCACCACATTACAAGGTCACAAACTCACCAAAAGACAGAGGGAAACATACTTGGGGCCAGAGGGGATCAGGTTCTTAAAGGTGCTACTGCATATATTTTTGTACACACTGCTTTGTAATTTTTGAAGCTGGTTGTAATAATCTTGATCAGGTTCTCTAAAGTTCTGTATATATTCTTCTAAATGTGCATCTGTAATGTGTTAGCTTACAACTTTTTTTTTGCTACGTGGGGGAAAGAGCGACATGCTTGTAATTGCTATTTTGTGTCTGAATATCAATTGGTCATCTAGATTTTTCAAGCTAGATGGGGGGAAATGTAGCATTGTTATATTGTTATGGAAAGTGAGGTACATAAGCTTTTTAATGTGCTCAGATTTAAACTTTGATAATTGAGTTTACTGTAAGTTGTTGATAAATATTTTGATGCTGAAATTGTCTCAAGAAAAAGAGAAAATTCAAGAAATATTCTTCTACAACCTTACAACGCAAGCAAACAACTACAGAATAGCGAAAAGGAGGAAGCGGTTGCTGGTTTTGTGAGTTGCCTTATCAATAGGACTTCCTTTGGTATTATTACACTGTACAGATTTACAAAGCTAATGCTGGTTGTACCAGTTGATTTTTTCAGCGGGAGGGAACTATATGGGGGTGTAATTTGATTGCTTGTGTGTGTTTAGTTTTGACGTGTTTTACGACATGGACTATGAAGTCCAAAATAAATAAACTGCAGCAATGGACAGACGAAGAAAACTACCGAACGCCTAGCTACACCAATATTAAGAAAATCAAAGTATCAAGTACTGGAATGCAACGAAACGCGCAGATGGGAAGGCAAAGCCATGCATAAACTGACACAAGCATAAAAGCTTGTCCTATCAATAACTTTCTACTGTCTAGGTTTTGGATTGTGCCCCCCTCCCCCTTTGAAATTTCTGGATACGCCCCTAAAGCAATATCAGTCTTTTATATTTTGATGTCTTCCAGAGAGAGATTTGAAATTTTCCAAAACTTAAAATCTCTTGGGTAACTAGATTCAAAATTTCCCCAAACTTGAAGTCTTCCAGTGAGAGTAGTATTTCTTTAAACTTCTGTGTGGCGTCAGATTTGTGTTTCTCTGATCAGTTTCGCTACATAAAGCCGTGAGCTCGTGTTAGGTACGAAACGCGTTTGCCTTTATTCTTCGTAGGCCTAGCTGGTGAGGCAGCAGTAACTCGTATTACTTCACTTTTTTTTAATGAATAGCAAAAGCACAGCCAAAAACCGGTTATATAGCTCAAAGATTGATGTAAGAGAAACAAACAGAAAAATTGGTTGTAAAAAAGTTTTTCGCCTAACTCTGTATTTGAAATATTTTAATTGATATGAATGTCTCAGTAAATACAGTTGCCGTCCTTTGTTGGCGCGCTGTTCAGATTCAACTTCAAGTAGCCAACACGGATGGTAATTATGCTAATTGCTCTCAAACTCATACACAAACGAACAAATATAAGCATGCTACCTCAAAATGTACATAAAAACAGCAAGATTCGAACCTCCCATTTCTGCATTGAGGTAACCGGTTTGATTCCAGGAATAGACGCAACAATAGCTTTTCTGAACTTATAAACTTATGTTAATTACCTTTTCTGCAACATTTTATCCAAAATCTGTACATCAATACTTCTATAATAGACCAAAATTGTCAAGTCAAAATACTTTCAGAAATGAACAAACATGAAGTCAAAAAATTTCTTTAGATAAAAATGAAAACGGCCCTAGTAATTACAGTACAAAATTGCGCGAATTCAATATCAAAAATATTCTCACCCATGAGTTTGAGCAATGCAAACGGTTTCAGAGAGTGTATTTTTATAGTGACGAAAAAGTGAATTTGACTGCAGCGTTGCGAGTAGGCCAATTCAAAATAATTTCGGTTGGTTGATTCCCAGAATGATAGCCATATCGACTATCTTCTAGAATCTAGATTAAAGTCGTAGTAAATAAATTTTAAGTCAACGCCTGGCATTAAATATTTTGACCTGAATTTTGTATTTCCTCATTATTCCTGTGTTGATGAATTTTTTGGCTGAAAATTTCACCACTTGACCAAAACTAGCTGCTAATTGCATGTACCATTAATTTAATTTGTATGCAAAGCTTAGTTTTTGAGTTATTCTTGATTAAACAGGTTTTATCACTTTTTTCTGCTCACTCGATATCTCTCGTAAAGGCTTGCAACCGCATTTCTATTCTCAGCAACTTTAGAAGAAATCAAATCATAATAGAGCTTTAAAAAGAACTGTATAGCAGGCCGCTTTTGAGCTTCACAAAAACCTTTTGGTTAATGATCGTTTTCAAAACTTTAGCCTATTTCGTTTTTGTAAACTATAACTACCACTTTTGAAAGTCACTGTGTACAGCAAAAGTGATCTGAAATTAAAGTGTCCCCAAAAACGATAATGCTGGGTGAAAGCAATTACTGGAAATATTCAAAACTAGACAAATAAGGCATTTAAAAAGTTTAAGCAAAGCACTGATGCAATATTTCAATTCCATGTTTGAAGTTGTGGCAAAAAATCTATAGACATCCTTCAGAATGGCGAAGTATCAATAAAATTAATGAGTCGCTTTTTTCTCTTTTGTTTAAGGTCGCAATTTCTCTCCTCTGCTAAAAGTTGGTATTTTAGATAATCCTCAGCTAAGATTTTCTACTTGTGGAATGCAACAGAATTAAACTTCAAGTTCCTCCTAAACATATTACGTCATCTGGGTATAGAATACAGTGTATTGATAAAAATCGACTAGGGTCAGTTCTCGAGTTGAAAGCTGGAGAATAGTTGCGAAAAAACTTGTCATTTCCTTTGGACATGAAGGTGACCTAAAAATTGATGTGTAATAAATAACCTCGAAGTTTAATTTATCGGGCTAAAGCAATGAAGCTGCTCACGCAGCATATCGTAAGAAGTCATTATTGGCCATCCACAAAAGCTAGTCCCCCATATCGGTGTTGGGGTAACCAGTATATATTTATGACTGGTTACAAATGTTGCCGCTTTTACTTATGATTGTAAAATACGTAGAACGACATGTTGTCGGTATTGCGACTCGTTTCAGCAACAAACGCTACAACCGACCGAGCAAGCTTGGGATAAATTATATCTCAAGCGAACAAATGCAGTATTTACGCAGATTTTGAGCACGCAACTTTACGATTGCTTGCCAGCGTCTTAATTCACTAAGCTGCGTAAACTGATTCAATGTTTTTTGACCAATAAATGAACTATTCTTTCTATTTAATCTATTTTTTGGGAGGCTGCGTTATAACACACAAGAAATTCAAAAGCATATATTTTTATCAGAAGGGCGCTTTTGGTCAAAATTTTTTGTGGACAATGAACAGAATAACCTATTTATCAAATAAATCAACTGTTCTTACTTGATCTTTTAGCTCTTCTTCATCTTTTTTATGAGAATCAGGAGGCGTGTGATCATAAACGGAATGAAATAGGTAACTTTCAGTGAGAGGGACATTTAAGAGTAAAGTGACAACACCGCCGATGGAAATGTCATCAGGATAATTAAATGCCTGGCAAGTATCCACCAACATGTTGTTTCTAAAAAATATAGGGCTTTTAGTGCCAAAACTTTTAGAGGCACCCTTATTTGTAGCGGTATCACGCCAAATCTTTTACCTACGTCTGAATTCTCGAGCCTTAAGAATGTGTTCATTTATCACTCTAGCTCTTGTAGTTGGCACGATACTTCCACTGACAGGTGCGTCGTGAAAAGATTTTGGCAATAAAGCTTTTTTCAGAGTTATTACCAATGATTAATTTTTCTTTTATATTAAACACCAGAAAAACATGTTGTGGTTATTTTACATGGCAAATTATACAACTTACCCAACCCAGAAGTTCATAAACCTTGCCAGAGCTCTCGAAATACAATATCCGGCCCCAGTTAAAAAATGAATTGGTTCTACTTTGTTGCGGTATTTAGTCTGAAAGAAAAAATTGTTAATTCATCGGAGTGTTGACAATTTATTGCTAATTCCAGCCGGATCTGCAGGCGTCGCACACAGGGACCCCGATCAGTAATGACGAATATCAAATCATTCGTTCAATCCGGATTCAATCAATAAATGAATGTCAAAACAGCTAATGTTTTTTAATATAGCCAAATCTCGTTCCCAAACAAACTTACGGTTTTTTGAAACGCAATCGATCAAAAAACATATCGGGTGTTGCTCATAGCCACTACATGTCTACCAAGTTTCTCGAGTCCCTGGCAAAGTCTCATCTGCCCCATTTTCACCATAAGCGTCTTTAAACTTAACCAAGTTTTATCCGCTAAATTCAGCAAGTGCTTACACGCATATCAAAGTTGTGGAAGAGCGCCAATGTGATTGACACGTACTTTTAGGATTAAGCTATAAATACTAGAATCACTACTTGCAACTTTTTTGTTACTGTAGGCGTATTTGTATGAGCTAACGTCTATGGCTGGGACATATTGCTTGGTTCTGGCATAAGTGCAGCCATGCAAACAGCAAACCAACTCAAATCGAAGCATTTGCAGTTAAGTGATTGCAATAGCAAGGCCCCCAACATTAATGTCGAGATTAAGAATATCAAATAAGCCGGCTGTGCCGGCTTCACCGAATTGAAAAGAAAATTGTTTCAACATTTAGATGATATGTAGGTCGAAACTAATATTTCATTGCAAAGATAAAACAGGAACATCTTTCCCCCTCTTTTTTATGGGGATCAACAACTTGTTTGCTTTGTGTAGGTAACCTTTAATAATTTTTCGAGACTTTGTGTTTTAATGAAACTTTTTAAACTGCAAATAGATAATGCCAATAAACCGTGCTGTTAATGATAATAGTGAAAATGTACCAAAGAATTAACTTATTACAAAAATTGCTAGTTTAATAGATTTAGTGGGATAATTGTTCAACTAAAAATGGAACATCGTGTATGGCAACTAATTTTTGATCAGCTATTATAAACTAATCCTTAACCCCAATTAATTAGAATTACATTTTGCAGAAAAGCAAATTTCCAAAGCTTTCAAATGACACTAATTGTTACTGCCTTATCATAATCATCTATTAAATTTACCTGTTTTTACTCAGACTACCGCTTTTTAAAAAGAGGAAAAAGTTGTGCCACAGGTGTTAAAGTTCAATTTTTCCAGTACAAAAACAAATAGTAAAGACACAAATTATATAGTGTCGGAATTGTCTTAAAAATAAACTTTAATTTGTTAAAACAATTTTGAAAATCGATTGCGAAATGAGGTCACAAATCATAGTTTTTAAGTAAACTGATTTTGTAAAAATGTTGCAACTTTGGAAAAAATTATTGTATGATATTCTTTGGTAGCAAAAGCATTGATCATACCAGACAGCATTATGACGTCGTGGAGCGAGTGTGAAACGTGCAGGAAAAAAGCAAAGAGACATCTTTAGAAGGCTTAAGGTGCTTAAATAAAGAATTTGTTGTTGCATCGTCAATTCAGCTTTAATTGCTGTAGAGTTTTATTAATTAAAAGCACCTTGTTAATATCTCCCAAAAAAGCTGTTAAACGCATTTTTAAGACCAGTAGTTTTTGAGTAAACAACGAAAACAAATTTTATAATATATCGTTAATTATGACGTCATGTGAAGCGCCAAAAAAGTAAAACTTGTTGTAGTGGGCAATTTGATTTCGTTTAAACAGAGAACCGCGTTCCTCGGTCAAAAATTGCAAGTTTGAAAAATCATCTTCAATTATGACGTCACCAACGCCCTGATGACACTCACTTCAGGGGGGAGGAGGGTGATCAATCGCGCCAAGTTAGATGCTCGTATATCCAGTAGCTTCTGATAAGTTAAAGCGCACAGACAGACACACACACAAACACACACTCACAAACACAGAGTTGAGCTTCATAGGATAGATTTTCAGTATATCTTACTCTCGATTGGTTACTGACACTTTTGCAGTTATAAAGACTATTCTTTGTCTTCAAAGCCACTTCAAATATTCTAGTACTGGCGGCACGGTGCGTTTGTATCAAAAACGTGGTAGATGTTCTGCAGTTGACATCATTAGTAGAGTCAGAAGCAAATTTTGAGGGGTCAAAACTACTCTTCAGGATTTTTGTTTATCAGTTTTAGTTAATGACCTACTTTTCTTCAGAAACCGATGTTTTGTTTCCGTTATACGTAAACACAATTCCTTTTTTTCATCGGATTTAAGAAATTTGAGAGGGGTAACTTATGGACCCTTTGGCCCTTTCACTACGCTTATAACAGATATCCCTAATATCTCTTAGTGGTTTGGAATCAAAACACATTGTGTAGCCGTTTGCCTACCAATTGCACAACACTAAAAATGGAAACTGCAAAAGCTGAAACAAATAACATACTGCCCAACATAAAATTCTTCTCACACGCTGTCAAAGTCTAGTACCAAACAAAAAAGCTGTGAATACCAGATAGCTTCAGTTTTTGGGTTGACTCGATGAAGTTGAACCAATAATCATGCAAGCTTGCCACATACGAAGCGAATGCCCTAATGCACTACTTGGCCGAGTTAACCCTTATATTTCATGAATACTTCACAGCAGGTCGTCAGTACTGTAGCATTTTAACATTTTTACCAATTCGGTTTTGGTCCAAGGAAATTTGAAGGAAACAGCATTTACATTATAAATCACCCCTCAAATAAACAACCATTTTTAAATTTGGACTTGGAGGTGGAAAAGCAGTTAAAACAATTTAAAACATAGTTGTAAGAGTAGTCTGTCTTCAGATGTAAAATTTACCACCCAACCCTTTTAAAAACAAACTTCGTATTTACGTCACTTCCTAGGCCGCCCGACCATAAGTCGTCACTGCGAGATATAGCGACATGTAGTGGTAGAAAATTACCGCGAATGAGCCTTGTACACTTCTTCTCCCAATGTAAATAAAATCATGGTCGGGATTGTAATTGCTCAGTAGCTTTGGCAACGCTTTTGTGTTCACATATACATCATCATCGAAATGGCACCACCAACTGAAAAAACGAGCATTAATCAGAAGGGCACAAGCTCGCATCTCAACTAATGTTATCAAGACATGCCAAACGCGATGCAAGGAAAAACAAGTTTTCCAGAATTTTTTGTATTTTTAAAAAAGATTGTTTGAATTCAAAAATAACAGTGTAATTTAAGCAATTATCGTTTTTTGTTATATTGTATTTTGGATTCCAAGTAGGTTTACTGTACTGTAGCATGAAATAACTAACTAAATCTGGTAATTGATGTAAGCCAAGTAAATTAGGAATTCTGTTTTTGTTATCTATTTAAAAAGTCTCCTGAGGGAAGCCCACATAGCCGACTTCTTGTAAGTTTACCTAGCCAGTCAAGACTCATCTCTTAAGTCGGAACCGAGATCAGAACATGGGTGGTGGCTTGATGACAATATGGTTGGCGATTTGATGATAATGCAGATGGCGGTTAGATCTTTTGCACCGCAGCTACCACTAAACTATGCGTTCTTACCCCAGTTAGATAAGCAGAAACTGAATTAAGAAAGCAAAGAAAAAGACGAAAGTAACGAAAGAAGAAGCAAAAAGTGCTTGTTATTTTTGTCAAGTTTATATCTTTAAGTTTGAAGTAAAACGGAAAAATGTTATTTTAACCACTTAATTTCTCCTTGTGTTTACAAAGATTGTTTAATACTGAGATCAGGTCTTGGAGCTTTGGGAAAACATAATCCCGGTAGCCAGGTTGCCTACGCCTTCGTGTCATGAATCGGTTAAGCTTCGAATCTAGAACAGAAGTGAGCCCAACCATATTGAACGTAAACATAATGAGAAATTCAAATCTCCCCCTTAAAAATATTCAATTGCTAAGCATCATTTCATTTAAAATATTGTTTCTAGCGAATTTTTTCTCTTTTCAATCGAAGGCGGCAACTGAAGAAATTGACCTTGTGTCTGCATCATTTTCTTTTTTGCTACAGCATTTGCCACGACACAAAGTGCCTTCCAGAGGGTCACGTAAAACAGTGATCATTAAACTATATTTCAGGCGACCGGAATTTAAACAAAAGCTTTAAGTGTGCAAGTATTCGCGATCTTGTCTCTAGACGTATTGTCTCAAAACAAAGCTGGAAGCCATTTTTTTGAAGATTTAAGTTTTTCAGAGTGATATTTTGATATTTTTGTCTCCAAATACAATGTGAAAATCCTTTTTTTTAAAGCTTAAGTTTTTCAAAGCCAAAGGCGGCCCATTTAGGATTGCGACCTACAGTTTGGGGACCACGGACATGGAGCATCTTTCACTGCGCGCCTTCGTGGCTACTCAATATCGTGCGTTAGATCTACAACAATATTGTACCACAGTGACACATTTGGTTCCTACACTGCACTACAAACAGCTATAGCTCAGATTATAAGTGGTAAGCCTAGACCAGGCAAATAAAACATTAAAACAATGAAACAAAATGACAAACTTTCGACATTAGGCGGCAATAAAAACAATATTTCTTACCCTGTTTTACGATCCATATACGTATCAAACTCTTTTGAAGTCTTGCAACATAAATGAGCTCTGAAACACAAAAAAATGCAGAAGGTTTTTTGTTGAGCTTTTCCGTAGCTACACAGTGGAGCTATGCTTTTCAACTTGCGGTTTAAACGAAGAGCGAATGAAAATTGCCTATTATTTTGTAGCAATACTAGCGAATCCATGGGCTTTTTCAAATTGAAAAGACTAATTATAATTGAAATCTTCAACCCTCCAAATATCTAAGACAATTGAGGCAGCTAGCGCGGCCAATGAGAATTTTCCTGATTTCTGGCTTTCATAATTCAGAGCTAGTAACAACTAATCAATAAAAAATTTAAAAACTATACTTTGAGATTTTACGTTACAATCACATCATTAGTTCTTAAGCAAATACAGTGTGTCCATAAATTATCACCACAATATCAAAACTTCAACTAAATTTTATTTCTTGAAATTATTTCACATGGTTTGTTTTGTAGTAAGGGGAAATACTTTCAGTTTTTTAGATGTATTAGTACACCTTCAAGTGAGCTCCATCATTCGTAATAAAGGATATCCAGTTATTTTTTGATTTCACACCATTGTCTTCTTAACATTTCTACAGTAACTGTAGTAGTTGCTTCAGCTATTCGGTGCTCAAAATCATTGTCCCAAACGTTGATTCGGCAGACCATATCTTTTACATAAACCCACAGAAAAAATCCAACAGCGTAATGCTTAGAGAAAAAGCGGCTAAGATACGGAGCCATTACGTCCAATCCTTCGATCAGAAAATTTTTCGTTCAAAAATTGCCTGACTTTTATGCCCCAATATAGTGGTGCACCGTTTTGCTAGAAAATCACTAATGGTTCAAACTCTTTCATCTGTGGCGTCACATTTTCTTTTAAATAGTCGCGATGAAATTGAGCTGCGATAGATTTTTTGCAAAGAAAAATAGCCTGATAATTTTGTCAAATGATTCCACACCTCACATTTACTTCAGGGATGCCACAGTCTAGTTTCCTAGTTTCGTGAGGGTTCTCCGAACCCCATATTCTCGCATTGTGTCTGTTTAGCATTCCTGAGACGTAGGCGTATAACGTTAACTAATCTGTGAAGCAAACGCGTTTTAAAAACTCTGGATCTGTATCTAGTCTGCCCTGCAAGCTCACTGCAAACTCTTTCCGTTGCATTTACATCTGGCTTAAGAGCCCGTAACTACTGTACTTTATATATAAAGTCACAAGTTTTTATCCAAAAATTTATGATCAGTGAAGCTGGGAATCTGTACTGCGTAAAAGCTACATGAAGGGACTTTCTGGGGCTTCTAGTACAGGGTGGCCCATAAGTCACTTTACATTTTAGAAATTAAATAATTTTTTCTTAAATGACTATATTTAATTAATTCTTTTTTTATTACAAAGTTTAGAGTCTGTAAATTAGTTCTGACTTAGATACGAAAGATTAGTCACTTTACATTTTAGAAATTAAATAATTTTTTCTTAAATGACTATATTTAATTAATTCTTTTTTTATTACAAAGTTTAGAGTCTGTAAATTAGTTCTGACTTAGATACGAAAGATTATATCTCTTAAATAGCCTCCCTCCATTCTCGGCTTCACAAACTTGAGCTCTTTTTAAGCTATTCTCCATGACACTTCTTAACATCTGAGGTGGTACTGAAAGAATTTCCTGTCGTATGTTTGACTTAAGTTCTTGAATAGTTCGGGGCTTATTGACATACACTTTGTCTTTAAGATATCCCCAAAGCCAAAAGTCTGATGCTGTCAAATCAGGAGAATGTGGAGGCCATTCAAAATCGGAATTACGAGAGATTATCCGATCCTGAAACATTGCAGTTAACAACTGCATTGTGGCTCTAGCGGTATGTGCAGTTGCTCCATCTTGTTGCCACCAATACCCTGCCATGTTTGCTAACTGAGGTTGAACAAAATTCACTAGCATGTCTCGATATCTTTCAGCAGTTACAGTCACAGCATTTTCATTTGCATCTTCAAAGAAGAAGGGCCCTATAACTCTTTCTGATGTTACTCCACACCATGCTGTGAATTTAACCGGGTGCAATGGAATCGCATGAACTTGCCGTGAATTTTCGGTGCCCCAGAATCTGGTATTCTGCTTATTCACATGTCCATTCAAATGGAAATGAGCTTCATCTCCCATGATCAACTTGTGAATAAACTCATTGTCATTTCTTGCAGTTCTCTGAAACCTGACAGCATAATTTAGTCGTTTCTGAAAGTCTGGTGGTTGTAAAGATTGCACTAATTGAATTTTGTAAGGGTACATGTGCAAGTCTCTTTGAATACGCTGCAGAGAACTCCGTGAGATGCCAAGTTCTTGAGAACGCCTTCGAGTGGATGTGGTTGGGTTCTCTTCAATGCTACGTCTCGCAGCTTCAGTATTTTCACGTGTACGTACTGAACGACCTCGTCCACTTCTAGACCTATCACTTACAGAGCCATGCTCTTGAAAACGCGCCACTAAGTTCATTATTGCAGGCCTACTAGGGGGATGTCGAACATTGAAATTGCGCATATACGATCTTTGCGTTGCAACAATTGAGCGTCCATTTTCAAAGTAAAATTCAATTATCTTCACTCGTTGTTCTGTTGTAAACTTTTCCATACCAAAAATTTACAAGGATTATATTTTTAAATTCTGAAAAGAAAAATAGAAATATATTAATAGAAAAAAAATTATTTAATTTCTAAAATGTAAAGTGACTTATGGGCCACCCGTATATGCAGCACGCAAAGGTTTAATTTTCTCCTCTGATGTTTAAGGTCGGCCAGCTCCTTTTTTGTAGCACACTACCGGTCTCCATAAACTTTTTAGGGCAACGTCGAACGGTAGACCTTGCATGTGGCTCTCTTCCACATTTGCGTCTATAATTTTGCTGGTCTTGGCTGTTTGATTTTGTCAATGTACACCAGGAAACACATTATGTTTTTCCAACCGAGTGCTCATTTTTATAAACTCCATTTTCGCTGCTAAATTCAAAAGATTCTGCTTAATCACTAAATTAATCATAATTTGAAGACTGACTATTCTAAAAAGTATTTCTTAAGAGAAATAAAACTAAACATTTCTTGTTACCAAAAAAAAAAAAACCAAACAAAAATATTTCAAAACTTGAAATTTTGTTGAATTTTGGAAATTTTATCTGTAATTTATGGACACCCTGTAGATCTGTATACATCTCAAAATACTCTCCCGTAATTGATAGGCTGATCGATGCTATCTATTTCGTTAGGCTTATGAAATTGGGAATTAGTTACAAATATCATCAAGTTTGATAAAACTATTATGTTTATGTTTGCAAAAAGTCTCTAGCCATTGCTGTTTGATTTGCACAAATTCTTGTATGCGCTTTTTAAAGTCTTAAAAAAGTTTTCAAAATCTTTTTTTAAATCTGAATTTCGGCTCTTCTGTAGCAACTCTGGTTATATACCTGATTGAAATTTTTGTGATACAAAATAGTATGAATAATTTTTCGAAGGTTGAAAAAAATTGTACGAGAACTTCTTTTTTATTGTCCAACTTTGGTTTTTCCAGTATAATCAGCAGTCAACACTGCCGAGACCTCAGCTTTATTGCTAACAAGGCGAATGAATATGAAAAATTGACAAAAAATGAGTTGCACAGCAAGAAATTAAACTTATTAGTGATTGCCAAAAACTTGCGCGAAACTGTTACTTCAAATCAAATGGATGCAGGTTTGAATCTCATTTGATTCGTGCACAAAGTTGTCCAAAATATGTTTTTCACTATCTTGCTATAAAGCTCACAGTAAAGAAGTGAGAAGCTAAAATTTCCTCGTGGAGCTGCCAGAGTTCGGCACCTATGTAGTGATTATTACAGAAGTAGCAACTACGCAAGATGGCTAGGTGTTATGCTTTACATGTGCTGAAACCAAACACAAATATACAATACTCACGGGAGATGGGATTGGCCACAATTCGTCACTACCAAATGCCCAGTTGCTGAAAATAAAAAGTACGTTTCAAGTCAAGTTCGTAAACATGAAGAAAGATGAAAGACGCTGAGCTAATAAGTAATAGAACGCAAGTCCATAGGTCGCATGGGCCTTGCGTGGTAGTGTCTTTCAAAAAAAAACATTTCACAACATTTTCCGGAGTGGTCTTGATATCATTAGAATTCAGAAAGCACTGACTTATTTTTTTTCTCAAGAAAGGATTTTATTAAAAACTAACCAGCTCTACCGGTGTTGTCGCAGGGATACCAGACAATTATATCGGGTTAGAGGTATAGGCTCAGCCAGCAGTTCCGGCTTCACCCACACAACATTTCTGAAAAAGGGCAACAGTAAGTTGGTACAAATAAGAGGATCGTCGCCATGTCCCAAATCCAGATCGCCGTAACTCTGCTTTGAATTACTACTGGTCATACAAGCTCAAACGTAAACGAATCAGATTCGTTTACGTTTGCTATGAACATGCAAAATCTTGACATCGACCTTAATGTCTTCGTGTGTTCTTTTGATCTGTCCAGCTTGTTCACCAACGCTCCCCTTGATGAAGCCATGTAAATCTGTTCGGAAGCTTTCTATGACCAGTCTGATTCCCAACCCGTCATTTCAAAAGACGTGGTTGCCAAATTGATGAAGAGCGCTACATCCTCAGTTGACTTCAGCTTCTATAACACTATGTACAAGCAAACAGACGAAGTAGCTATTGGTTCTAGACGCCTCAAGAGTAACCACTCGAAAAGCTTGCAAGAAACACTCAGCAGCGATATGGGCTGGAAGCTCTTTCAGTCATCAGCTGCTTAGCCAGGTTTTGGTACCGAGATAACTGTGTTCAGTCGCAGTATTTTGGGGATTGTTTGGTAGGTCACGCAGGCTGTGAATAATTTTTGAAGCTATGTGTCACGAATAAGTAAATTTGTGTTAAAAGAATAGTTTTTATAAATGTGTAGCTGTTGTAATCTGTTGTTTTATTTTGCAGTGATCGTTTTATTTGTAAATCTAAATTGTCTGAAGCTCTAAACTTGCTAAAATGTTTTCAAAAAAAGACCTTTTTTTCTTTCGCATTTATTGATAGATTTGTAACTCACAAACCTATTCTGACATCACAATGGTTGACTACGTCACCAAGTTCCAGTGTATTCTAATGAATCTTGCTTCTTCTTGAAAATTTCTTTTTATTTTTTTATTTGCCGATTACGTAATTTAGTAACGGTGTTTTTTTCTGTGTCACGTGATATTCTAGCATTTTCCAGAAGATTGTCTTTTTGTATATATGGCGGCGAGATTTTTTACGATTTAGACAGAGAGAGTGTAGCTCAGTAGAGATAATAGAGTATAGTAAAAAGGCGTTGTTCAGAGGAGATTGTTGTGACAGGAATCAAGCGATTATTTTGGTGGTTTTAGTTTTGGTTGGTCTGATATTTATATATTAAAGTGCTTTAGTTTCTGTATTTGACAAGCGAAGGAATTTGAAGTTTTAAAGTGGTTTGTGAATATATTTGTTTTGTTCTTGATCGAGAAGTGCGAGGGTTAAAGTATCTTAGTGGAAGCCAATTTTTTCTAGCAATGAAGTTGCAACCAGACTTAATTATTCGAGCGATACTACAAGTCGCCTCAATTTTAAGAACTAAAATAAAGTTGAAATAGAATCAAAAAATTTCTATTGAAACGCGACACTATGCAAGACATTTGGGGTGACAGTGCTTCAGAAAATATCTGGCAATATATTGTCTACGCTTTGAGCTTTACCGCACTTGATCAATTTAATTGCTGAGGCAAATTTAGTGGACGAGAGAGGCATGGATAATAGACCTTTAGCACTAGAAAATAGACTTTTTCCTGTTTTCCATACCATTTTTGTTGTTTGTTAGTCCTTTTAAAGATTCCGTTAGTCTATGCTAAGAATGTGGAGTTGCGCCGAAGGCGCGAAAATGTTTGGTATTGTGTTTGAAAATAACTTACTGCTGAGAACAAGTCAACAAAATTTGGTAAAATGGACATGGGTTTTTCGCAACCTGCTGCTGCACCTACTGTTTCTCACGCTGGAGCTTGAGGTCCAATTTCAATTTTCGAAAGGTCCGAATTCGAACCGTGGTCCGCCAATTGAGTAGCCCTGATTTAGACGATATGTAGCTGGAAAATAATATTTTGTTCCAAAAGATAAAACAGGACTAGTTTTATTCTTTTCTTTTTCTAGGGAGATTACCAATGATTTGGTGGGAGTGGGCTACTTTTTTAAATTTCTAGAAACTTCAATTTTAGATGAATTTTTTTGAAAACTTCGATAAATGTTGCTAAAGAATCATGCTTTAAGAAAAGAAAAGACAAAATGTATGAAAGGACTTAGTTTTTCTAGTAATTGAGATTGTGTGAACCCCGGACACCAAAATTTTGAGCATTTTTGACCGCTAATCTACATTTGAAAAGTCTTAAAGACTTTATTTTGTGATAAATCTTTTTGAAAATACAGATAAATATTAGCAAAGAAAAATGCTTTAGAAAATAACTCAAAAGGTACCAATGAACTAACTTTTTATAAAAATTGCTAGTTACTTAGGTATAGCATGAAAATTGTTCAACTAAAAATGGAACATGATGTGTGGCAGTCAGTTTAGTGATCAGCTATTATAAACTAATCCTTAGACCTTACTAATTGTGGTTACATATTGCTGAAAAGTAAATTCTTTTAGATTTCAAATGACACTAATTGTTAGTGCCTTACCAAAATCTTTTCATATTGAACTTATCTGTTTTTGCTCAGCTTCCCATTTTTTGAAAAGGGACAAAAGTTACACTACAGATATTAAAGCTCAATTTTTTGCATTAAAGTAATTAGTAAAAATACAAATAACATATTATCAAAATTTCCTTGAAATAGCCTTCAATTTGTTTAAAAATTTCGAAATTAGGTGAGAAATGAGGTCACAAATTAGTTTTTAAATTAACTGATTTTGTAAAAATGCTGTATCTTTTGAAAAAAATCATTCTATTGTGATCTCTGTTGGCGAAAGATTGTGTTGGTCGTACCAGACGTATTATGACATCATAGAGCAGGTTTCAAGCGTGAAGAGAAAATAAGAAAAAGCATGCTTGGAAGGTCCAAAATGCTTAAATAAAGAATCTGTTATTGCATGATGAATTCAGCTTAAATTGTTTTAGATTTGTTTTTATCATGAACACCTTGTCACTATCTCCCAAAAAAGCCTTTAATCACCTTTCTCGATCAGTATTTTTGAGAAAATTAGAAAAACATGTTTTACAATTTATCGTTAATTAGGACGTCATGTGACATCCTAAAGATATAAAATTTTTTAAAGTCGGTAAGTCGGGTATTGGCTTTCATTTAAACTTAAAAACGCTTTTGCTGTCAAGAAATGAGATTTTTGAAAGAATTAATTATCTTTAATTGTGACGTCACTAACCCCCTTGTGACACTTACCCTGGGTGGTTGCCAACCATGCCAAGTATGATGCTCGTACGTCCAGTAGTTTTTGGAGGAGTTAAATACAACACACACACACACACACACACACGCGCGCGCACGTACACAGAGACAGAATTTCGCTTTATACTATACAGGGTGGCCCAAAAGTAGGTATACAGTTATTAAACTATTTTTTATGTGCTTTGAAGTTACCAGCAGTGCACTTTATGTGGCCCAAAAGTAGGCATACAGTTAATGGAGAGAACTATTTGGAAATTCTTTGTGAAGTGGTAGTGCCACAACTTCAAACTAAACCTAACTTTGATGAACTCTTCTTTCAGCAAGATGGAACTTCTCCACATTATGCGTTAAGAGTAAGAGATTACCTTAACAAAGTCTTTACACAGCGTTGGTTCGGAAGAACAGGTAGCATTGAATGGCCACCATGCTCACCTGACCTGACACCAATGGATTTCTTTTTTTGGGGTGTTGTAAAGAACAAAGAGTATGTAAAGAACAAGGAGAAGAATCCCAAAACAGTAAATGAATTAAAAGATTGCATTTATGACACATTCAGAGAAATTGATGCAAATTGAAATTTGTGCTGCACGGTATGTCAGAGTGTTTTGAACAGATGTAAAGAAGGACATTTTGAGCACTAAAAAGATTAAACAGTTTCCATTTAAGATATAACTATCATTCTAGAGGTTTAAAAGTGCCTACATAAGAACTACAAATCTACTTTTGGACCCAAACCCTACTTTTAATAACTGTATACCTACTTTTGGGCCACCCTGTATATTAATTGCTTGATAAAAGATTGATCTTACGTAATGTTCCACCCCCAAACAAAACTTTTTCTTTTAATATCATTAACGCGTAGGTTACCATTAGATGGCGGCGTAGAAACTTCTTTTCTAAAACAGGTCGCAGATAAAAACAATTTTCTAAAGCCCTGGTATTTATAACATGACAAAGGTCTTTGTAGCTAAAGTTGCGGGTCAATGTTAACAAATCGCCGATAATAATTATAGGTGTTAGAGTTGGTGGGGCACAATGACATAAATGAGGGCTCGCCTCCAAAGTGACCGTAAGGATTTGATGACATCAGTACAAAATCATTTTACTTGGTGTAAAAACGTGGTAAAGAAATACGTTGACATGGCAAAGCTGTTCACAATGCAAAAAAGTTTGTTATTATTAGGATTTTTGTAAAATGTCTTTAAAATGTGCTATCGCTTTAAAAGCACCATTTGCTTAATTATTATTCAGTCATGCAATTAAAAAGTGCTAGGGTGTTGAAATTTTTTGCACAGCAAATAATTCAGCTAGGCTGCTGTCTTTGCGCGATACGAACTTCAAGTCATTGTGAAAATAAGCTTCGAACAAACGAACCTAATAAAAACATGAGGGGTCAAGACCAAGGTGCGCAATAAAAATATCTTACGCACCTGAAAAGTCCCTCGGTTCTAGATGTCGGGAAGACACTTAAAAAAGTTTTTTTTGATATTGCACGACAAACGATACTGTACTGTTTAGTAGAAGCAACGCTCAAACAGCACAGGGTTTAAAAGCGGGAATTAGCCTGGAGGTCAAAAACAAACAACCACTAACAGCATTTTCTAATTGTTTGCGCAATTACTCCTTGAGTACAGGAGCTCAACCAAACGAACCGACATTATTTAAACAAATCGAAATCATGATCCTGCGGGAGATGTAGGCTAGAGCAACTACCATGCAGTACATTTTGATTTTGCAAGCCACTTGTTCGCGCACTTTAGCCGGTCATAACTCACGCAATAACGTCTTTAGCTTTTCATCTTCTTCATCTGTAATGACAAACGTCTGTAAAAATACATTGACTTCAATAAAGCTCATATTTGAAAAAGTGGTAGGCAACTCGCCATCCTGCATTCTGGTTCAATAAAGCATTTACTGTTTGTAGGACATTAGGCGAAGGTCAGTACAGTTGATACACTTTTTACAAATTTTATGGTTATGTGAAAACTAATCCCTATAAAATCCAAAACTTCTAGCATAAGCGAAGTGGCAATTCGGATGATATACGACCAAATTTGGCGCCTGTAGCTTGTCGACATTGAAAATGATATGCAATTAAAATTTTACACCCAAATATATCAACTCACTTGCACAAGCAGAAGAGTTGATACACACAGTTGATACAGGCTAAGTTAAGTTTATACACTGCAAGAATCTATCGCAGTAGCTAGTAATTACCCTTTAGCTTTTAGGTTTCAGTTTGCTGCGCTGCAAACCCAAGAAAAACTTACGTATCAACAAGTTTCAAAGAAAGATTAGGGTCTCCCACAACAAATAAACTGACTGGCTTGACATGCTAACAGCAAAATTAGAATTTCTCAAACGAAAACACATCCACAAACTTAAAAAATCATGCAATATAAAATGTACAAATTGCAACTATGCAGATATAATGCACAAAGCACTGTAGGCCTAACAACAATAAAATGAATTAACCCTGAATTTAAATCCAGCAACATTTATGCAAGCAGCAAATTTTGAGGATTAAAAAAGCGTGCTTGCAAAAGAAGCTGGTCTCAGTTTTAGTGGCTTAGGTTCTATTTTGACAAATAAAAACTAAACCAAAGTTGGTTTGCCCTTCTTGAAGTCCCACTAACATTGTTTAAGGGTGGCAATTTGAACAAAACATTTGTTGCTAACAAATAAGCACCATCACCTTCATTCACAATAAAAGTTAGGTCTTCATGATGTGATATACACCCACAAAATTTTTGTAGAACTCCTTCGTAATCAGTTTCATCAAACTTATCAATTCTAGCAATGTATTGAGCCAATCTGCCTTTCCCAGTGACATTCACAATTAAAAAATACCGTTCAGCAATATCATCCTCTAATGAAATATTAGACTCATCATCAGGTTAGATATCAATGTTATCGTCTTCTAAAGAACTTTCTATCGCTGGTTTAGTTGGTGCCTACTTTTTTGAAAATAGTGATTTCTTGGCTTTTTTAGTCCAATGCATTGGTCCGTTTTTGATTGCAGACTGCTTCTTTTGTATGGCAATGCTATCTCTAACAGGGGCTGCTGTAAGAAATTGTTATTTTTTTCTTTTTTCTCGAGTTTGTAATTTTTCTTGGTGCTGCTTTGGACAGATCACAAATCTCTTTTGAGGAGACCTATTGATGAAGCTCTGCACGTGAGACTGGAGCAGTACACTGTTCAGCAGAAAAAGTTTGTAAAAAACTACTAGGCTCTTCTATTTCACTCTGTGCTTGCTAATCAGTAACTTCATATAGCAATTTTGTGGTGGCGCTTCATAGAAGATCAGTCTCTGTAGTAGGGACAAAATGAAGTTCTGTAAAGACTTCACTACTAAACGGTCATTTGTCAGTACTCTCAAATCCAGCTATAATGTTTCTGAAAACCATTGCTGTAAGTTGAGCTTGTTTTACTAAAAGAGGAATTTCGCATATTGTAACGGTCTTTTCGGGATTGGTTCTCATCCACGAGTCCAATGCTCTATAGCAGGTGGTTTTAAAAGAGCCAAATACCAATTTATCTATTGGCTGTAACTGATGGGAAGTGTGTGGAGGTATGGTAAGCACCACAATTCCAACAGACTTTGCGTTGTCAATCACACTAAGTGATATATCACTCTCATGATTGTCAAGTATCAATAAATTTTGTGCTCTGGCCCACAATGAGTATTTTTGATGATATCATTTAATTATACCAAAAACAACTCTTCAGTTATCCATCCTGACCTGTTGCATTGTCCAATGCAACTCTGTGGCCTTCCTCGGACAAAATGATCGCGGTAGTTTATTTACAGAAAAATATTCATTGGCGACAAAACACTGCCTGAAGCACATATTGTGTGAACTATAATGCAATAACCAATTCGCCCATTTGACCTGATGTAATAGAACCAACATTTCTTGTTCCATTAGCTCTAACCACATTTTTTGGATTTTGAACAGTGGTCATCCTTGTTTCGTCAAGATTAAATATTTGTTTAGAGCAAAATTTATTGGCATCAATTGCCTTGGCTAAGTTGTCAAAATGTTCATTGACTCTGTGTTTGTTGAATGCAGAAGCACGTTTCAGATGTAGGTTTAGGTGAGCAAATTGACAAATTATGCCGAGCTTTGAAATCAAGCCACATACTTTTTTCAGTCTTTCAATTTTCAAACAAGGTTGATGGTATTTTCAGTTTGTTTCTAAGAGCAGATACATAGGCCGATTCTTTACATTCCTCAAGAAAAGCATCATAAAACATCTCAGCTAATGCAATTATACAATTTGCTAAATCAGTTTCCATCTGAACAGGAGTAAAATAGTCGGCTTCTGCAACTGTAGCATATCCAACAAGAGGCTGGGACTGAGTTTAACATTCGTCTATATAACGTGACTACGCCATTTTACAAATTTTGAAACTATTAGCAGCTTTACGGGTTGAAGTGCCAGTTTTGACATATCGAGTAGCTTTTTGCAGCAAGTCAGCTGGAATGCGTGTTGCTCTTAACAGCTTTCCTTTTATAAACTTGAGGCATTACCAATGTATTCCAATATTAGCAATTGGCAGATTAAAAGATTAAGCTGATTTGTCGTTGGATTTTAATTGGCAGATTAAGTTTTATAATAAAATGTATCAAAATGATAATCTGTCAGTGCAAACGATGAAATTAATTCATCTTATGCAACTATGCTTAGAGCAGATCAGTTAAAACACCTGTACCAACCCTCCTTTTTAATGGTGTTTTAACTCTCCTGTCTTTTGCTTCTTTGTCGTATGGCAGGGTATCCATGATTCAGGTCAGACACAAGAAAGGAATGGGGGCCGAGGGTTTATACTTTTATCACCCTAGCCGGCTGTGTTGCCCAAATCAGATTCTGGCAGTGATGGAGTTGAGCCAGTACCTTATTACGCCATCCAAATCTGTCATACCCAACATTTTTCGAGGTGTCCGATGTGCGGGACATGTTAAAATAATGTGATCTACAGTATTTTCACTTACGCCACACTCGCAATGCGATGAAGAAGCGAGACCCCATTTGTGCATGGACAAACTGAAACGCCCAACGCCAGTACGCAGGCGATTGAGTTTGACCCAAGCTGTTCTGGTCAAACTCATTCCAACAGGACTTGTGCTGACCTTAGGAATGTAGACACCGAACACTGACGTACTCTTAGAATACCCTGTGTCCAATGTCCCCTCTAAGCTGCGCGCGTGCGCGGCTGCGCAGTTGCTTAGACCCCTTTGCGCAGTTACCACAACGCTTTGCGCAGTCTCCAACATAAAGAAAGACGTGAAATTATGAACTCAAATGAACAAAGTAGGCCACAGGAAGTCAAAGGGATCCGCGGGTATTCGTTTGCAGTGAAATCTCGGTTTATGGATGTCCCGAAGCTTGGACAATTAGGCTCCCTAACAAAAATTTGGACATGAGAAGGTCGATGACCTTTTTTTTTTTTCTTCGGAGAACACCATGTCCGCGCGCGGTAATATGACCATCTGAGGAGGGCTCGCCTGATGTAGAGCCAAAACAAACATGCTATTACAAGGTGGTGAGCACTGACCTTCAATGAAATTTATGTTCTAATACTGGGTAGTAGACTTTTATAAATTCTGTCTAGTAAAATTGTGATTCAGCGCACTCGTTAGTTTTTCCGCGCAGCATTATCAAAAATTAGAGGGAACGTTGCCTGAGTCCCATGTCAAGTTTGTCCATTGGGCAGCGCAGATGCCCAACTCAGACAGGTTTTGCGATAGTTTCCGCGCGGCAGGAGCAAACAGGTGTTTAGATTTCAAACTCTCCTTGCTAGCAGGCTGCGATTCAGTCAGCTGGCCATGCAGAATGCAGCCAGAGCCCAAAGAACCGCGATTAGCCGAGGAGAGTGTCGCTTCTTGGCGGCGAAGCTCAGCTGGCTGGATGCCAAAAAGAATTGAATGATGTCCGTTGGAGTGGGACGTAGGCATCCAGTGACAACGCGCAAAGCGGCATCAAGAACGTTGTAAATGAGCCGAGTACGCGCACCGGGAAACCAAACTGTTGCACAGTATTCAGCAGTCTTGTAAATCAGGGGCAAAGAAGCTGTGCGCAATGTCTTGACACCAGCGCTTCATTCTGAACCCGCAAGTCGTCTCAGCAGCGAAACGCGCATGGATAGTTTTTTGCGCAATGCCTCAAGATGATGACAATACGTGAGTGCTCTGTTCAGTTTTTCACCAACATAGGTCGGCACTGGACAAAATGGCAAGATTTTGCCATTGTTATTAACTTTGAACTCACGCTTTGCTTCTCCATTGTGGAGAAAAAAGGCTGCCGTCACCGTTTTAGCATGGCTCAGCTTTAGCCGCCATGTTCGGAGATATGCAAAAGGGGAGTCAGGTCTTCGCTCAAAATTCTTTCCAACACCTTCCAATCTCCAGATGAATAAAGTATCCCCAAGTCGTTAGGGTAGGCATACTTCTTGGAGGTTATGGAAGGCACATCGTATATGTATATGTACGTATATGTTGAAAAGAAAAGGAGCTAACGCTGTACCCAGTGGGATGCCATTTTTCAGGCTTTGGAGCCTGCTTGGCTGGCTGTCACCAGTGTTCTGGGTGAAACTTTTGTTCTAAACAAGCTCTATGATCATTTGGACCATGTGCTTGTCCGGCAGAAGTCTCAGCAGCTTGCAGGTGAGACCACAGTGCCAGACACTGTCATAAGCAGCTGTCAGATTGACAAACACGGTATCAGCCTTCTTTTTTGCCTCAAAAGAATTCTCAATGTTTTACGTAAGCAAAACAACCTGATCTACGGTAGACTTTCCGGGTCAAAATCCAGCCTGTTCCTTTGTGAGCAAGATGTCGACCATTGATTTGACACTATTGTTGATCAGTCGTTCGAGGATCTTGTATGTGACAGTAGCTCTGTGGGTCCTCTACAAGTTTTGAGGGTTTAGGGATCGCGACTACCAGCGATCTTCTCCAGACTTTTGGAATTTTGAGTTGGCGCAGGCAGAAAGAAAGGAAGCCACGTAGCCACAACTTCAAGCCGGGATCAGCATGGATTACAATCTCCAGACAAATAGAGTCAGGGCCTAGAGCTTTACCTGGTTTTAAGTGATGGGGGGCAGCAGCAAATTCTCTAGGAGAAAAATCTCCGACGATATTTACTGCATCTGTGGCAGTAGCCCTCCAAAGGTTAGACAATTCCTGCACAACGAGTTTAGAAGCCTTTCGATTTGCATCCTCATATTTCCCGTTTTTTGCCAGATGCCTAGCAATGGCATTTGCTGAAACGAGACATCGACGATGGGATTGTCGTGACCTACTAGTAAGATTGTTAAACGTAGTCCACGCTACCCGGCTAGAGTGTGAAAAGTTTATGTTTTGGACAGACTCAGACCATCCATCCATCCCTCTGTTTCCTGTCAAGCCTGGCAAAGCTGTAGCAGCTCTGCTAGAGTCATGCCCTTTAGGGTATTGCAAGAATGTTTGATAGAGGTTTCACACTCGGCATCCCAACATGGTATACGATTATTTCGTCGGTCACGTGGGATACACTTTTTCGCCGCAATGCTGATGACGTTACAGAAACACTGATATGCCTGATTCATATCAGGTGAATCAGGTGGCGGCAAAGTTCTGGCAAGTTTGTTTGTGAGAGCAATGCAGTGGCTCCACATGGCCTTGCGGAAGTTCCATCGGTTTACAGGCTTGCTTGCCACAGCACGAGCAAACCTGGGTGGAGTAATGAGCGAGGGTCGATATTGAGACCTTTGTAACTTTTCTAAGGCATGTCTGTCAAGGTAAAAGACTGTCCGAATCGATGCTAACAAATAAAAGATTCCTTGCACCAATTAACAGCCGCCTCAACGTGGTGGTGCGGTCCCCGACCCCGTTTGGGTTGGGTCGAAATGGCTGTTGGACTTCCCGAGGGTCCCAGTTACCCCATGGACTCCCCTTCATTTTTTCGCCCCGCTGCCCGCTAAACGACCGCAGAAGGGCAGCAAAAGCTTCTTCAAAATCGGTCGCCTGTCTTTATTTTCTCCTGCCTTCCTCTTGCCCACCTTCGTCTTCTAATTCTTCTCTTTTTCTTGATGAGCGGTAACATTCATCCCAACCCTGGCCCCATCTTTCCTGCTCTGTGTGGGCTGGAAATGTGACCTGGTGGGGCAAGTCAATGCAATGTTGCACCTGCTCTAAATGGGTCAACCTAAGGTGCTCACAACTCTCTCTCTACAAATTCAGAACTCTTGACAGCTCTGACTCCTGAAGCTGCACCCCTTCTCTGTCCCCTCTTGTAACACTGTGACTCCTACCAGGACTGCTTCGGCATGTATACCTCCTCTGTACAATCTGGCTCCCCCTCTGCTAATGCTGTACTCCCGCCCCACTACCGCCTTCAAACCTCTTATCCCCCTTCTGCCCATTTTGCATCTTCTTTTTCCTCTGCCCTCTCACCACCATCTCTTGCTCCTTGCTGCCCTTCTACGGATCCTGCTTCCGCTTCCTCCCTGATTCCCTCAGGTTCTTCATTGGAATGCATGTGGTCTTTGAGCAAGGAGCACTAAACTACTTCACTTTCTCTCAAACCATCCCGTTGACCTTATCTGTATCCAGGAATCTAATCTTAACTCATCTTCCTCTTTTTGGATTCCTGGTTTGTCTGCTCTGTGTTCTGATAGCACCCACTACCGGTTTGGCATTCTCTCTCGTAATGCCACACACGCTAGCGGCCGCGTCATCATTTTCCTCAGGCAGGTCTTGTCTTTCTCTGAAGTTTCTACCTCCTCTCTTTCTTTGCTTGATCCCTACTCTGATTGTGTAGGGGTCAACATTTCTCTAAACAACTCCTCCTCGCTCTCATTTCTTAATATGTACGCTCCCCCTATTCGCTTTTCTCCGACGGATGGCATTTAACCGACTCCTTTTCTACCTCCACTCTTTTGTCTTCCAGAAATCTATTCATTCTGGGGACTTCAATTGCCATCACCCCCCCTAGAATTCAAGAGGTACTCCCGCCCCCCGCCCCCCGTGGAGAGGAAGTATTCGACTGGGTCATCTCTTCTGACATCCTCCCCCTTAATGACCCTGACATACCTACCCTTCTTTATCGCTCCTCTGACAGTCGCTCCTCCCCAGACATCCTATTTGCTCCCTCCTCTCTTGCTCTTTCTTGCTCCTGGGAGGCGCTTAAGGACCTGGTTTCTGATCACTTACCAATTCTTCTAACTGTCTCTCATTCCCCGGTCTTTCGCCTCAACGAGCGTCCTCCTTTCTTCACTTTTTAGAAAGCTTGCTGGGATGACTTTGTCTATTACTTTGACTCCCACTGTCCTTCTGCAGAGAAATACTCGTCTTTTTCTCTTTTCTCTGCCGCTGCTCTCTTTGCCTCTTTGGCACTGAATGCGGCCAAATCTTCCATTCCTTTCGGCCGCATCAAACGCCATCCTAAAGCCTGGTGGTCCACTGAGGTGGTGAAAGAAGCGGTTAGTGAAAGACGCAAGGCTTTCGCTGCCGCTCACAGAAGTGATGAAGATTGCCAGGCTTACATCTCCGCTTCCCAGCGTGCCTCGTCTGTCATTGCTAAGGCCAAGCCTGAGATATGGTAGACGATTTGCTCTTCTCTTTCGCCTAAATCTAACCTTAAATCTGTATACTTTCTTCTTTGTTCTGTTGCTGGCTCATCTTTCTCGTCTTCCTCCTCTCTTAACTTCCCTAACTGTTCTTCTCCCTGGGAGTCGGTTTAAGTCTACGCCGCTTCGCTGAGATCCCACTTTTCTGTTTCTCAGCCAAAGGTCATGCGTAGCAGGGCCAGAGGCTACTTTTCTGAGCTCTGTCGAACCACGTACCTTGAGGAGTCTCACTCATCCTTTTGCTCTTCTTTTTCTGCCGCTGAATTTTTTGCGGCTTCTTTTCCTCCTCGACTGCGACTGGCCCAGACAAAGTTTTCCGTTTTATGCTAAAGCATCGTCCTCGCTCAGACATGGATTTCTTCTTCACATCTTTAATCTTTCCTGAACTTTGCATTCCTTTTTTTCCATCTGGAAGACATCTTCTATCATTCCCATCCACAAGATGGGAAAGCCTCTCGACTCCCCTGCTTTCTTCCAGTCTATATCTCTCACCTCGTGCGTATCTAAGCTTTTTGAACGCATCATTCTATCCCGCATAATGTTCTTTCTGGAGTCTAATTCCATTGTCTCCCTGCCAGGCCGATTTCTGCCCTGGACGGTCTATTCTAGATCAAATTCTTTATCTTTCTCAGTCCATTTCGGATGGGTTTAACAAACCCAGGCTAGGCTCTCGGACAATTCTCAATACTATTGATTTCTCAAAAGCTTTTGATTCAGTCTGGCACCCCGCCCTTTTCCATAAACTCATTTCGGCTGGCCTCCCTCCTTGCTTTTCTCGTTGGACTCAATCTTTCCTTTCTGATAGGTGCGCTAGCGTGGTTTATCAAAATCACAAAAATTACTCCTTTTGAGTCGGTCGAAGTGTTCCGCAAGGATCCGTTCTTGGCCCGGTTCTTTTCTCTCTTTTTATCAATGATCTTCCGGCTTCTCTGCCTTCTTCCGTTAGCTGTTCTCTTTAGGTTGACAACCTGGCCATTCGGTCCTCCTCTCCCTCAGTCCTCCCTGCAGAGGAGGCCACACAAGAAGCTCTGTTTCGATTGGAGAGCTGGTCGGAGTACTGGTGTCTTCTTCTCAATTTGAGTGAATCTGAAGCCTCATTTTTTTCAGTCGACCCCCACCAAGCCCACCTCCAGCCCAACCTCTTTTTACTCGACTCCATTCTCCGTTTCAATCCCACTTCAACTTTTCTTGGGGTCACCTTCGACCGCACTCTTTCCTTTTCTGAACATGTATTATTGCTGAAGACCAAATTCTTCCCACGTCTCAAGGCCTTACGCTGTATCTCTGCTACCTCATGGGGGCCCCTACAAGGAGTCCCTCTCTCTTCTGTACAAAGCTTTTCTTTGGCCCCTTCTCACTTAGGCCTCACCCGGATGGTTTCCTTTCTTAACCCTTTGAGGATTGTGAGATTCTAATTCATAAAATTTAAGACAATTCCATAATTTTTGGTAACAACAAAATTACAATGAATTTCAGGAAAATGGTTATTACGTCATAATGATATAACAATTAACAATCATGTAACATACAGTATGTGTTACATTATCCCTCAAAGGCTTTAGCGTTACAAATATCACCAAATTGGAACGCCTTCATTGAGCGGCTAGTCGCACCATCACCGGCTGCCTCTCGTCATCCCCTTTCCCCTTTTAGTCCGTGAGGCGTCTCTACCTCCCCTACTAGTCACCTTGGCTTATTTTACTTTTTCATCTTATGAGCGGACTCTTCGTCTCCCAACCTCTTATCCCATTTCAGGTTTGGCCAGGCATGGAGTGAAACCAAGACTCTGCAGATCGTCCTGGAGAGCTTTTGCGTCCACTCACCCACTCATGCTTCCTTCAACTCCTCCTAGGGAGGCTCTTCTTGCTTGCACTCCTTCTCCCCTTTGGAACCTGCCTTCCTTCACTGTGGAGTCCACTCTTTTCTCTTCATGCTATCGCTCTGATCTCCCTCTCACTCGCCAAGGTGTGGTTCTCGCTTACCTTGACTCCCTCTCCCCTCTCATAATCTGGTACTCTAGATAGACGGTTCTGTTCCTTTTCCTTTAGGCAAAGGCGGCTTTGGCGTATTTGCCAACTGCTCTCTCTATGGCACTGAGGCCACTTTTTCCTTTTCAGCAGGATCAGTTTGTTCAAGTTTTTCTGCTGAAGCCTGCGCCATTCTGCATGCTCTTTGCTGGTCTCGGCAGCACCATCAAGTCTGCCACTTCTCTTCTCTTCTCTTCTTCTCTGATTCTCGTTCTGTCCTCATCTCCCTGTCTTCTCCTCCATCTTTCCTTTCTCCACAAACACTGGCAGATCTGGCAGGAACTGTCTTCTCTCTCCTCCTGTTCTATCAGGCTACAATGGGTCCCCGGACACTCGTTTCTCCCGGGGAACGACACAGCAAATGAGCTAACGAGACGGGGAGCGCTACTCGTGCCCTCTGCAATTCCTTGTAGTCTCTCTTCTGTGATCTCTTGAGTCGATTCTTGTCTTTTCTCGGACTGGAGGCGTACTGTCTCATCTAAATTCTTTGACACACAGGCTTCCTTGATTTCCACCGAGGAACTTGTGCTCCCTCGTCACGCTCGCTGTGTTCTCTCTCGTCTACGCTGCAACGGACACAGCCTACGGTTAAGCTCTTATCTGTCTAGAAATGGCAGAATCGAGAATTTCTTTCTGCAGCGCCTGTGGACACTTGTCCCTGGACACCTCTCATTTCATTTTGCACTGTCCAACTACGGACTCTTTGCGCCGCTCACTCTTTGGCAATTTTCTGTCTCTTTTCGACCTCTGGTTTAGGCCCTGGGGAGTTGCCCGGCTTCTGGGGCTCCATGGTCTTCCGCCATGCCCCCACCCCTCTGAAGGGGTCGGGTAACAACAACAACAACAATGCAAGATGCGGGTTGGTACATGTATTCCAGCGGCCAGAGCGGAAGCTGGCGGCATCGTTTGGGTTTTAAAGTAGGGCAAGATTGTTGATATTTACCCAGCCAACCAAGCATTCTCCATCTGCACTGTTGGCAAAATAACCCCAATCAACATGCTGGCAATCAAATTTGCCGGCGTAGAGACAGGAATCTAGGAATACTGGGAGATCGGATACTTGCAAACGAATCGGTGGAGATTTGTAAACGTTGACTGTCTTACATCCATCAGCGTTAACATTAATAACCTTCCACACACTGAAGGGTTGCTTCAGATCATCCCCACTCCTCATCTACAAACAACTAAATACTCCTTACTTGATCCAAAGCTAATTTTAACCAGGTGCGAAGCAGAAGTGAGATTCTCTTATCGTGAAATCGTTTGGTTGTTTTGATTGTGATAGTGATGTCATTAATTGAAAGCAGCTGGAGTTTTGAAGTTGGTCTATCATCAGGCAAAGTTTCTGAACATTGGCTACAGTTAAAGTAGACAAAAAAAACTTTTCATATGTTTTTCTTTTGTTCTAAATCGTAGTTATCCCAATAGATTTATGTGCAATATCGCACACATTCAATCTCATGTCGTGGAGATATTAAAAGAAATCATCTTTTGCTACGAATATTTGCATTTATACTGCCCAAACTGCTTCACTATTTTTTATGAACAATGATTTGTACCTTCACAGTGCACTGCACGTAATGACTGGAAATTGAAAAAAAGCAACAGGAAATTGAATTATAGTTTTCATTTGGTCCACCGACCTTTGCTATTTACCAAGCTTCGCTATTAATGGCATAGGTGGTTTTCGTCATGAACGCAATATTGGGCGCTTTTTCGTTTGTTACCCCAAGCCGCCATCTTAGATGTATTGGGCAGAATTGCATCCCCAGTGTACACTCCACTATACATTCACATTCCTGACCTTCCCTGCAGTGTACGCTGCCTTTGTCCAAGTACCCTGCCAGTGAAGATTTGAACAGATAACCATAGCATTTTAAGCCGCATTCAATCCAAAAGAGCGGCCTGTGGTAACAAACAAAAAAGTGCCCAATATTGCAACGCTTGCTTATGTCATTTAGTGTTTAAAAAATTTTCTCTAGACTTGTGTAGTCAGTAAAAATAGAGCTTTAAAGTGTATTTTAATCTGCAATCAAAAGTCAAAAAAGCTGTTTTTAACTCATTTCCTGGGTAAAACGACAATTGTTGTCGGCGGCAATCGCTCTCTGTCTGGGTAAAACCACATTTGTTGTTTTGCTATCGCAGCTGCTCATAGCACAATTAAATCTGTCTGGACGGCGTGCATTGCTTGTACATGGGATTATTAACAGATCGGCCGTGCAGTGTTTGCAATGGACTCCAAAAAGAGGGAACTTGCTTTGTCTACCATGGATTATAAGCAAACATGAAGGAACAATAAAACGAAATATTTAAATGATATGATTTGAATTTTTTTGTATTGATGTAACATGCCAAATTTGTCTTGAAGTTTTGTAGTGAAGTTGCATAGGATTGTTGAATGCTATGCTTGTGTGAAGCTACAAGCAGCTAAATTGCGTACATTCTATTTTTTACAGTTTCTATTTAGAAAACAATTGCCGCATAATTTACATCTCCTAGTCCCGTTTAACCTAATATGCAATATTTGTCCAATCATTGGAAACATATAGATAATAAATTATCAGTTACAGTGTCATTCAAACGCAAACACTGTTATTTTGAAAACTTTCAAACTAAACTGAGTAATAAATTTTGCAAAACAACTCCATTATCAATGGCTTCTTTCAATAGCTCGTGATGAAAAATGAGCCAGTCCTTTTTTCACTGTTTGGTTTATGAGGGCAGGTAAAAACGCAATTATCGGATTAACACTAGCTTTTACGGAGGGGTCGTTTTCGACCCTGGTTGTTGTTTATTTGCTTTTTATCTTCTAAATGCGTGACTGAAAATCAATGAACTGCTTTGACTTTTCCTAAAATTGATTCTAGATTACCTTCCAGGTTTTGAAACTTTGAAAAAATAGCTTACTAGTTGAGTTTTCGCGTCTGGAAAAAAGCTACCAAAAATTTTACGGAGGGGTCGTTTTTGACCCTGGTTGTTGTTTATTTGCTTTATATCTTCTAAATGCGTGACCAAATATCAATAAACTGCTTTGAATTTTCCTAAAATTGATTCTAGATTACCTTCCAGGTTTTGAAACTTTGAAAAAATAGCTTACTAGTTGAGTTTTCGCGTCTGGAAAAAAGCTACCAAAAATTTTACGGAGGTGGACAATTTCAGAGTGACTTACGTAAAATGCTTAGCTTGCGTAAAAATAACTAATTAAATGCTTTTATATTTTGTACAAAACGTATTTTTTAAAAGTAAAATTGTTTTATTATGCGTAATCATTGCAATACAGCACAGTAGCAGTTCAAAAACTAGTGCGAGAAAAACGCAATTAGCAAAACAAAATCGGGGTCGAAAACGACCCCTCCGTAAAACTAGGTGTAGAAAATTTCCCGTAAAGCTAGTGTTAAGGGAAAAACCCCCGCCCAATTCGCCGCAGCAAGAAACGAGGTGTGATTAAATGCAAGGCATAATTTGATTACACACTTAGAGACAGTTAGTGAAAATTTAATTCCCTAGTCAACGGGTTAAGCCATATTGTCTAAACACCAGCTGTTATACTCATTAGTAGTTTAAACAAGTATTTGTTTACTGTCGAGTTTCAGTAATCACGATTCTGATTGGCTGTTTTTAACTTTGGCACTTATACGACAGAAAATTGAAATTTAGATTTTGAAGCAGTAAAAAATTTAGGGAGTTGGCAAATTTTTTTGGTAAACTTCTAGATGCAGTTAATACACATCTATCAACCAAAAACTAGCTGTCATTTAAACTCTACAAAAATGTGATTGAAGTTGACCCACTTTTAGAACTAAAGTCTTTTATTGTTGTCTTGTCCCGTTGAACATCAGCTGTGTTACGGTTCCAATCTTCAGCCAAATTGTTCAAGGAGGAAGTTTTCCGAGAATGGTAGTCTATCGCCAACAAAATTATGGACAATACAAAGATTGCAAGCACGCTCCTATTTTTGCACTTCATTTCTGTTGTCAAATAAACATAATAAAAAAATTTTTGAAAGGAAATATGTGATAGGACTTCCCAAAACGTGTGTACTTTTGCCTTTTTAGCCCTTGTCTCTAGCCATCTAACACTTCATAATATCTTTGCTCATTGTTAATTCATAGTAAGGTTTCATCAAATGAATCGTAGCGAGTAAACAAAATTTATCAAACGCTATCCGAAGAAAAATGTTATCGAAGCATTTGGTTAACAGCTGGTTATCCTTGTTGTTCAAATGGTTTGATTGGACAGAAAATTCGCTTCATTTTGCAAAAACATTCAGAGTTCATTAGTGGTACAGAATTTGAGGATTGCAGAAAGTTAAGTATTCATACAGTGACACTGTTTCGACCTATCAGGTCTCTTCAGTGCAGTTGGTGACCAAGTATTCATATTAAGTATTCATATTCTCGAATGTTTTCGTCTGACACTTTTAAGCTTTTGTGTGAACTGTTACCAAAAGCTTTGGGTTTTCTGCACATAAGTGAATTTCTAAATTGTACAAAGTTTATTGCTATTACGTTTTGCAACATTTCCAGTTACAGTATAGGTATAGCTTTGAAAAAAGCTGTTTGAGTCAAAAAAGTTTTGTGACGCGTTCATCAGTGACGGCATCGCGTCAAAAGGAAAGATCTCGAGCAGTGCAACTTAAACTTTTTAATATAGTGTACCGGCAGCGCACTTTCTGTCATTCGACGTACCAGCTATGTATTATATTTCAAACGTGAAAAATAGACAAAAGCAAGTATTATTTAATAAACAACAACTGTACGATCAACAAAGTCAAAAATGCTTTTATTATAATCCTCTAATGCAAGGTATGGGCTTGCTTCTTTTCTATTAGCTTATCCAATTGCGGTTCAATGGAAGACAGTGCTACTTGAAGAGGAGCATGAATATTCAGTGCATTTGTGCACTTTCCCTTTAAGTAAGTCAGAGTCGAAAAACCAACTTTGCAAAGATATGTGGAAGGAAATAGAAGTGGTGTTTTAATGGCCATATCACTCAACCTCGGAAATTCTGCTTTCACTTTAATCCAGAAGTTTGCAAGTGAGGTTGACTTGGTAATTTAAATTCTAAAAAAACAAAGCACCAGTGCCTGTTGCATGTTTTGCTAATAAGAGCGTATTATGCTTTCTACAAGCTGACTTATCAAATACTTTCTATAATACCAGCTGATAGAAGACTAGCAAAGTTAGCCATTGTTTTACTAATTACTAACTTTGTTATTTTTGGTTAGTATGGTTGATATACTATTAAGAAACTTTTGCAAGATAAATTAAAATTAGTATCTTCAAAGTTTGCTTTCAACAAAGCTACTAACAAACGCATTCAACTTACTGCTAAACCATATTGTATTCTAAAGTCTACACTAATTGGTTGCGTTTAACTATAGCTGGCTGTTGGAAGACGAAGGATAACAGTTGCGAAATAAAAGTTTTTTGCGTCGTAACAATAGATTTTGCTTCTTAGCTGACGCATTTTTCCTTTCACACTAGTCGGGTTCCAGCTGCGAAAGCAGATTGAACGTTGTCCTGTCTTCCAGTAAAGACCGCCATGTCAGTGAATGTAAATGATATGCGATAGAGTCATGAAAGCCTAAGAAAGTAGGTGAAATTACTCTTAGAACAAAAAATACTCAGACCACTGTGTGAAAACATCCTCTGATTAATGTAAATAATACTCAGCATACCTATTTTCTACCTGACCGCGTACCGGCAGTCAAGTGCTTGCGTACCGGCACCGGTACGCGTACTACAGTTTGCGTAGCACTGATCTGGAGTGAGTAAGTATTTTATATGATTAATTTGAACGTTAGGCAATCAAGACAAGCCAATGATAGCGCTAGTATTGTAAAGCGCGCCAAAGAAAGATTTCGCAATAGCGAAATGCTAAAGAAAGCGCACCAAGAGGCTAAATAGGAACGCCGCGATTATCGAAAGAGTTTGAGAGTGTAAACAAACTCTTTCTGTCTGCACAACACCGGGCGTCGGGTCTTAATATAAGCAGCCTCTAAGAGAGTAAGGTGGAAAAAGCTGCGTGCTGTTTCCATCGACAAGATACCGCACATGATAAGAGCGTCACGAAAAGCCAATGGCTCAAACAGCTTTTTTCAAAGGCATGTTAAAATTCTGTACCACCAACAAGATTTTAATATATTTTGACGGACCAGCAGAAAAGCGGACCGCCAGCGATTTGCGAACCAATGGTTGAGAAACACTAATTTAGAAAGAATAGTATTGAGTTGGTGATAGCATACTTAAAGTCAAAATTCTGTCAAAAGTGGCAAATTCACTTATTTTCAGCCTATGTTTGTTCAACCTAGGTTTGGTATGTAAAATAAAAAATGTAAAGTAGTTTTAAAACAGAGCTTTTATCTGACACCGAACTCAAAATTTCATGCCTTCACAACAAAGTATCCAGGTTCTGCTTGACTCTTAACTGATATATAGCGATATGATATCTGTAAAACGAATAATAAGTCTATACAACAATAACATGGATCACATGATCTTTTTGAACAATAAACTTTTACAACAACAGCATTGATTAGGAGCCTTTGAGTATCAAATAAAAACTCGGTCAAGTAGAATCAAACTCAAGTAAAAAAAGCATAAAAATTAATTTTAAAATATGAAGCTTTGTCTGGAAGCAAACTTTAGATTTTATGCTTTATGATTGAACCTAATGTTAGCTCCCTCACAAAGGACCAGGGTTGACTTCCGAAAATCTTACAAACTCATAATGTTATTCCTCCGCCTAAAACCGTCCCAAATGACGCATCATATACTACTTACTTGGTTCATTTTTTGATTTACAGAATTCTATTCTTGCCTTGATTAAGAAAAACTGCTAGTACTTAAAGGAAACATTAAACCAAGAAACGCAATAAGACTATGCAGAACTAAGAAGCCGTTTCGCGTTTGCTCGCTGCAGCTACATACAAACTGAAATCATCAATCATTATTTATTGCACAGCCTCAATAAATGCTTTTTTTGTCATGTAGAATCCGGTTTACGACATAGCTTCGCCTGCTTGACACAGGTTGTCAATCTACGATTTTAAATCCCTTTTTAATACCATTGTTTGTCGTTCCGAATCCGGCTTAGGGCATGACTGCGTTTACTTCAAGCAGATTGTTGTTCTACATTTTGAATCTAGTATTGGATATAATATTAAACATTTTATCAAAAGGCTGCGGGATGAGCTCTTATTGTAGAGCAGGAATGGACAAACGGCCCGGCCTTTTTAACGATTAAATCCGGCGCGAAAAACAGTTCTACCAAACATGTTTCTGTCTTGTCTGTTTTAGACGTTACTGCTGACCACATCAATACGTGAGCAAGAATCTGTGATAATGAAATGGAAACAAATGTGAAAGCTTTCAAAACGAAACTAAATTCCTTTTCAAGATAAATTTCAAACAATTTCTTTTGTTATGTTTCATCATTGGCCACAATGAAAAGAGCTCCCCCACATGTAAACACAAGAAATAATTAAATAACTTGTACACAGAACACTGCCGTTCGTATCATTTATTTTTTTTTGTTTTCCATTTTTCCCTTTAAGGCCTGCTCTTCATCGCGAATCATCATAGTCGACCAGTTGTTTGCAGGAACGTCTCCACTTATCTCCATCCTCAGCATTTTTAAATGTCAAGGTTCTTTTTTTCATGTTTTACTTTATTGTATCGTCCGAAGTTTTCACTGATCTTACTCTTGCAAAATTTTCCACAATTGTTTATTTTCCTGTTACTTTTTCTTCTTGTCAAGCTCTCCACATTCATTTGCTTGAAATGCCCAAACATCTAAAGCAACGTCCTCGGAGATGTTTATCAATATCCTTAACATTTGTTCAATCTCCAAACACTCTGTTGGCAATTTTGTCCAGAATAATCAGGTGTTTCACATTTAAAAAATATTTAGGATTCACTAGCATTGTGGCAATTTTCATTTCCCCTTGACACAAAACTAAGAAAGGACTTTGGAAGAGTTACAAATCGAGCCGCTCGATCTTCAACGTAATCTAGTTTCTAATGAAAACAATAAATTTAATAAGTTACTGAGTAAAATTAACGTTTTAAAATTGCGTTAGATGACACAAAGTAGCTAGTATTTTTTGGTTTCTCAAAAGATACATGAGCAGATATTTAGAGTGATGAACTTCAACAAACATGTCAGGTCTAATCTGAAAATTACCTTTGCCATACCAAACCCTCTCTTTGATAAATTGTTACAAAAACTGCCCAATTGCATTGTTCATATTGAAATAAGAATAAACCTTAAGCTAAATTTGGATGTGGCGCTATGGAATCGTTGCGACGAGCTGCGTTTTTGCGCTCATCTGGGCCTGTGAAATCTGAAAGGATTTCAACCCAGCATTTCAAAAAGTTTGCCTACCCTATTTTAAAGGATTATGCTTAATACAGCAAAGCGGAGCGGAACCGACGTGTTTCACGTCTTGGATTCGAAGTACAGTAGAACTCCGATTATCCGAACGCCTATTATCCTAACGCGACTTTAATAAAAGAAATTAAAACCTGACAAGAAGCATTAGAACGTCAATTGCGTTTTAAGAGAAAAATGCGTCCAAAAATCATTTGACACGTGCACGGCGTGCTGTATTTATTTGAAGTTTGCAACCAGTTTAATCATTGCAATATGTCTTCAATGAAAAGAAAAAGAAATGTGCTGACTATTGAGACAAAACTTGAGATTATAAATCAGCTAGAAAATGGTGTAAGCGGTTCTTCTCTGGCAGTGCGCTACAATATTGGTAAAGCAACAGTATCTGACATAAAAAAGCAGAAAGGGGCAATTCTTCAACATGCAGCTAAACTTGATAGTGAAGATGGCTCTAAAAGGCGAAAAACCATGAAAGGTTCCAGCAATACAGCTCTTGAGGATGCCCTGTTCACTTGGTTTACGCAAAAGCGAAGTTTGGGCCAGCCTATATCAGGTGCACTACTTTGCGAGAAGGCTTTACTTTTCAATCAAGAGCTGTCAGGAAATTCTGACTTCAAGGCAAGCAACGGTTGGTTGAGAGCCTTTAAATCAAGGCACGGAATTAGAGAGCTTCAAATTGAAGGTGAAACCTTATCTGGAGACAGCAATGCGGCTAACAGATTCACAAATTTTTTTTTTAATCTTGTGCAAAAAGAGGGTTACACCAGAGAAGATGTTTACAACGCTGACGAAACAGGAATAAACTGGAGAGCACTGCCAAAAAAGTCACTTGCAGCAAGGAAGGAAGCTACGGCTCCAGGTTTCAAGACAAGCAAAGAACGCATTACCGCCATGGTTTGTGCCAATGCCAGTGGAAAGCATATTCTGCCATTGCTTGTGATTGGCAAAGCTAAGAAACCACGTTGCTTTAAAAATGTGGTTTGTTTCCCTACAACTTACAAATCCCAAAAAAGCGCCTGGATGAATTCCCAAGTATTTATCGACTGGTACACAAATGATTTCATACCACAAGTTAAAAGGCAACGTGAACAAGAAGGTAGAAACGGAAAAGTTTTACTGGTTCTTGATAATGCACCAAGCCATCCATCAGAGGATATCCTAAACGAAATCGACAGTTTTTTTAGGGTTATGTTTCTGCCACCAAATGTAACTGCGCTAATACAGCCTATGGATTAAGGCGTAATAGAAAAATTGAAAAGGCTTTACAGAAAGCAGGTTTTACGCCGATTGTTGTTAGTGGAAAATGAAAGCAATGACAGCGTAGTTAATTTTTCTAAAACGATCAATCTGAAGGATGCATGCTTTATGTTAGCTGATGCATTAGATTCACTGACTAAGCTTCAGCAACGACATGCGCGGGTGGCTGCTCACTTTAAAATATTTTTTTGCTGTCTGCACCATTCTTCATTCATCTTGTGGTCGATATGTTGAATAAGTTGTCATGGCTTGATCTGTTAGATTGCCAGCTATTCATTCAATTGTGGAAAGCCGGTACAGATTACAGAGTGAATGTCGTTAGCTTGGTATTGGCACAGCTGCAGTTTAAGAAGCAGCTGCTAAAATTTGGTTTTCAAAAGAAAATTCAAGTTTCTGGAAGTCTAAACTTTGATGTTTTAAAATTAGGTTTTTCGTGTAAACTTGTGCATAGTTGATTCAGTGCAGGCTAACTATGACATTAATGCATTTGGAGTCACTAGTAAACACCTAACACGAAACAATACAAAGACTATAAACGATTCTGTTGGGATTCAAGCCTATATCTTCATCAGCACCAGTTAGGTGCTCTATTATTTGAGCTGCGGAAGATTTATGTCACATGCTGTAAATGTGCTTTTATTTGCGGTTGTAAAGAAGATGAGTGTCCTCTCAATCCAGCGTCGGTATGTCAATTGAAACCCTATTAAACCGAAAAAGCAATTTTTGATTTAAAATCAATAAAGTTATGCTATATCCGATTTTGGTATTATACTGTATACTTTAAATTTTCTTGTAGCGGTTCACTATCTTTTGACCCCCGTAACGGTGATCAACCACGATTAGCTGAAATAAACTTACTTTAAAACGGCTTTTACCGACTCAAAACTCAAATGAATTCAAAAGATGCAAAACTAAACTCGAATTACCTACTATTTGCCAAAGGGTGCGCTAAAAATACCACGAAGTGATTTACAAAAAAAGGCAAAATAATCAACACTATGTAAATTAAGATGAGGTGATGTTACGCAACTTAAAGTTAAAGTGTACAAAATTAACGCATAAATAAATTTAAGCAAAACATCCAACAGACAAGGTAAAATTAATGCACAAATAATTTTAAAAAATCCATGGGAAGTAATTTTGACATAAGCTTTCCCCAAGATGACGTGGAAATCGACATTGACACGGTCATCTCAATGTCCAAGAAAATAACCTGAAATACAAAACAATATGAATAACACATAGTATAGGTAAACTAAAAATCTAAACAAATAACTCAGGCAGTTTAATGAGCTGTTTCGCCAACAATCAAGAGAGCATGCGAGACGTTGTAGCCACGACTTCATCACTAGCATTATTGAAATTGTGGGCAACGAACTTGATGACCTGTAATACAAAAATACACGAGTAAACAACGAGCCAATAGAATAATATTGTCTTACTAAGAAAATAATCATCAGCAAGGAAGGAGCGGATGTAAAATAGCGTTAGTAAAGCTCACTTATCATTACTAGGGACTTAATTAGATTGCCAAGTTATACAAGTCTCAATATTCCATTGGAAGAAGCCCGCTGGCAAGAGCGAAATAGATTAAACGGATGAGAGAAAACAGCAAGTATTACTTAAAGATGAATAAGCTAGGTGGGTCTTACGTCGCCCAAGCTTTGCCTAATATAAAATATAAATTCAGAATAGCAGGAGGTCTGATGATACGCCCCATTCTACTTCGTCTGAAAACGGGATCCACGTCAGGAAGTTGAAGTGATTGAAAAGAAGATGGGTCATCAAAAGATAGATTAACATTATTTGTAACTTCTGTATCCTCGCATGTCGAAAATTGCAAGGATTCGTCTGTGTTGAAAAGAGGCAGGTGTGCGGTTTTTAGACGGTTAATGGAAACATTGTTATGTACTCCATTTTGCAACAAAATAAAGTACTTGTCAGCTTTATAGATTACCTTAAAAGGCCCAAAATACGTTCCTTCCAAGGGAGATTTGTTTGCTTGTTTGTTTGTGGTTACCCCTCTTCTTCCTCGGGATGGAGGTACGGCACGAACGACAATTCAGGTTCATGCCGTCTACCTAATTGAAATTAGGTTAGGGGAAAGATGGCAGCCCATTTCGAACTAGTCTTGAGTGACTGGTAGCCGCACCATCAACAAGGCGGATTGCCACTGGTGGGTACCCAAGAGTCGTCTGACATCCAAGGGAGATCATGATGCATCTTTTCGCACAAAGGTATAGTCTGCATTATTTACTGGCGGGTAAATGAAGGATGCATTTGAAGTAACTAGGCGAGGAGGAATTGCACAAAGTGAATAAATAAATTTGTTTAGCGGATAAAAATACCCAAAATGGGAATCAAATTGATATTCACAAAACTCGAAATATTGACCAGGGAGGCGTAGACCTGAACCAAAGACTGACTGTGCAGATGAAGAACCCAAAAAGGTGTGAAATCGAGTCATCGTTAGCATGAATTTTTAGAGAAGTTTTTAACTGTTTGTTTAATCTCTCACACATGCCATTAGCAGGATGTTATGCACAAGTATGAGAAAGTTTGCATCCAAACAACTCATAAAGCGAATGCAAACCAAAACTAGCAACCTATTGCAAAAGAAGTGCATTGACGATGGCTTCGGTTTCAATGTTACGAAGAGGAGTATCTTGCACCAACGAGTAAATCGATCGACAAATGTTAAGGTATAATAATAACCATGAGATTCATTAGGAGGACCAATCAAATCATTTCAATATGAATATGGCTAAGTCTATCGTCTGGAACGAGAAAATTTTTGACGGATTCTTGTTGTGACGTAGCACTTTGGCAGTTTGACAGAAGACGCAAATTGCAGCCTAATCCTTAATTTCAGAATTCATCCGGGCCATAAAAAGTGCTCTATAATCAAGGGTCTAGTTGCCCTTCTTCCAAGATGAGAAAGAGAATGAAAAACATCAAAGACCTGTTTACGCATGGATTCGGAAACCATCAGCCGAAAAGTTTCAGTGGAAACATCATCAACGATGTTACTGTTACTGTCAGATAGAGTTTGTGTTTCAAAAGAAAGGGTGTTGGTATCGGAATTCACCAAGTTTGAAATGCTTGCGTCAGCTTGTTGTTTAGCCGCCATCTCGTGTAAAGATACTGGAGGAGGTTTCTCAAACAAAGCATTGCATTAAGTCCGGGACAAGTAATCTGCAACAATATTCTTTAAACCTGAAATGTAAATAATGTCAGTAGAATATAGCGCAATAAAATCAATATAACTACTTTGACATGGCGAAAGGTTAGTAGAATGTACTAAGATAGCCACGGGTTATACTTTTCTGGTCAGTGGCAATCTTGAACGAGCGTCCTTCAAGGAAATACTTGAAACGTTTTACAGCCAGCTCTTTATCAAATACGCTATATTTGAACTGCGCTTTATTGAACGCTCGGTTGAAAAATGCTAACGGTGGTACCTCACTACCTCATCATTGATTTTATAATGCAACACAGCTCCGCAGCGACATCTGAAGCTTCGGTAACGAGACATATTGGAGCGTTCTTGACAGTAAAAGCCAGACTGACTGGAAAGCAAAGTTTGTTCACTACTTCTAGGAAAGCATCATCCGTGTCTCTAGTCCATTCAATTTCTTTTATTAAATATTAATGAAGTAAAAGCAAAGCAAAAATAAGTCTGGTAATTTCTAAACGATTGAAAATAAACTTTTTGTAAAATGCAATTATATCAATTAAACGTTGTAGCTGTCGCCTATTATAAGGTTTAGAAAAATTCATGATAGCCTGAACCTTGTCGGCAATAGGTTTTTTTCTAGTGGCATCAATGTGATGACCTAAATATTTCAAGGACGAAACACCGAGTTTGCATTTATCTAAATTAATGGTTAGTGAGTACTCAGAAAATCTTTCTAGTAGCCTTCACAAATGAATTGTTTGTTATGATGTGGGCTGAAAATAAGAACATCGTCTGAGTAAACAACGAAGACAAAGTCAAAATCCGATGTAACTTGATTGATGAATCTTTGGAAACACTGTGCCGAATTTCGAAGTCCAAAAAGCAAATAATTCCAAACAAAAGAACCAAAAGAAGTGATGGTACAAGTTTTATTCAAAAGATGAGAAGTGGTACAAAATTTCAATAAAGCTTTAGTTATCGACCATTTCATTGTACTCTTTTGCCAAGAACAAGTGAAAACTCTAACGTTTTCGTCTACCTTTCTTCAGGAGTTATCGCTAGAATGAAGCCTAGTGTTGATGGCGAGGTATTTATAGCGAATGAAGCTCTTGAAAATGTCGGAACGTTCTGATTGGTAGACACCCAGACGTTTCGTCGAGTCCGAATCAATGATGCAATTTTAGTGTGTAGACGAATTCTTTCTGGGGACAAAGCTCTGGTTTAAGCATTTTGATTAAAGTTGCTTCCAAGGTAGATAAATGAAAAAGTGTTCTTCCTTTAGCCAAAATGGAAAATTGGTTGTCATCGTAGTAAGAGGCACATTTTTCATTGTTGAAGAGGTGTTATCCGATTGCCGAAGTACTGGTATGGTTGAATTGAAATACGGCACGACCTGGTTGAGCTTGATTTCTTATTGCTTTTGGTATGTGCTGTTTTATTCTATCCTGCAGTCCTTGAGATGTGCGGCCGACGTACCAACGTTGCGGACCGTTGGAAGCATCTTTCTTGTGCAAAACACTACACGAAGTTTTACTGCAACAAAACATGTGCTGACAGCAGTTTGCATTGATTTTCAAATTTTGTGGAGATATTGTCAATCTATGGTAGCTTAAGGTAAACTGGACATTTTTCCGGTCCTTCCTTTGGCGGTAATTTAAACTCTTCAATCTTCCTTTTTATTCTCGAATTAATTACATTATCTGGAAAACCATTGGAGCAGAGAATCGATCGAATGAAATTTATTTTCTCGGGTAATTTTGAAGGCGAACAAATTTCCAAGGCTCGGTGTACAAGAGTTCCAATTCCATCAACACTAGGCTTCATTCTAGCGATAACTCCTGAAGAAAGGTAGACGAAAACGTTAGAGTTTTTACTTATTCTTGGTAAAAGAGTACAATGAAATGGTCGTCAACTAAAGCTGTATTACGTTCTATTTTCTGAGTCCGGGTGCATCGAAATCTGATGGAAGGCACTTTAAAAATCAATTAAGGAAAATACTTTGCAATCATGAAAAGAATTGACCAAATCATTTAGTATCGGCAACGGATAGGAGTCATGCTCTGTTACGGCATTGAGAGCACAAAAGTCAACAGTTAAACGATATTTACCTGGTTGCTTCTTTTTGACCATGTGTATGGATGACCCCCACTGGCTGGTTCCGGATCGAATGATCTTCGCATCCAATAAGTTGTCGATTTCATCTTATTCGATTTTAGTCATCTCAGGACTTAACCTGCTAACTTTGCTGCAAATAGGTTGGGCGTTAGTTTTGATGACGTGGCAAGCATTACTTTCAATATTAGTGGGTGGCTGAAAAAGCAATAAGGACGGAAAATCGTGAATGCCCATTTGTTTATAAACTTCAGTATTACAGCATTGGTCTTTAACAACAATACCTTACAAGGCGTCTCATGCAACACTTCAAATTTAAGCTCAACACGTTTTAGCACATTAGACTTTTCAGTTTCTATTAAACGTTTAGCACCAACGTCAATAGCAAGCTTGTACGATAAAAAGTCTGCACGGATTGTAGCTGTAGCAGTGTCTGCGACAATAAAGCTCCATTTCTCTTAGACTAAAGCTTCTATCAATCGCTTAATTACGCTTATGGTTAGTCTTCATTTCAGTCAGATTTAAACCTAACAGGTTGCGAGAAGTAGCAGCACCTGCGTTATCCACATAGGAGAAGGGAATAATACTTACAGTAGAGCCAGAGTCGATTAAAAATTCCATGTCCCATAGAGAATCCTTCACATAAACCAAGTTAGAGGAAAAAGATGGCTTTCAACACGTGACGGTAGCAAGCCAGCTTACAAGTTTTTGATCCATTTAAACAAAAAAACATAGGAAAAGGTTTTCTATGGCATTTCCTAGCTGCGACAGGACCATTCATCACAACTCAGGCACGTCTTTGTAATTAAAAGGACTACAATCACTATTGCGTAAATATTTGTGAGGCTGTCTTCAATAATGTTTATTGTTTCAATTATAAGTGCCGTCGTTGGGTTTTTTCTCATTTTCACAATTTACTGCGGAATGGTTCACCTGAAAAGAATACAAGTTCGACTCCTGATTAGGGACAGTTTCGTAAAATTTTAAATTAGGCGATTTAATATCAGATACACAGGGAGATTGAATATTATTTTTTAATTTCACATAAATTGCATCAACTTTTTGTGATATATCATCACCAATTAGGTATAGCCTTATTGTAGTCTTATTTATGTAAAATCGTGTGTAAAAAGCAACTGAAAAAATCTGATGTTATTTGATGTTGAAAAACCCAATCTTCTGATGGTAATTGGACTGACCTCAGTGGCAACAAAGTTTGTAATAGAAGCTTCATTTCTGGCTTGATGGCATCCTGCACGAATTGAGTTGTAAGTAAAAATTAGATCGATTATATTGCTTATTGAAGGCAGTCGCAAAATATTTTGAATTTTGGGTGTAATGCTTGGTAAGATATCTTTGCATATTACATTAAAAATTTTGTCATTATTATCTGTTTTTTAGATAATAATTGAGATGATATTAAGGTGGTAGAGTTATCGATCACTACAAACAAATGTATGATTATGTTTGTTGGAAATTTCACATTTGGACCTTATTAAACCACTTTTTAGTTTCTATTTATTTTCTCTGTTTTTGCGTATTGAGTGTCCAACCCGAGTGTTTAGTTTTGCAGTTATGCATTAAAATAGTGTTGTGTAATTTTGTTGTGTACCTGTTATGCACGCCTTTTTTGCCCTGCACTTTGACCCCAATTCGTACAAAGATGTGTTTCTTTAGCACTTTGACTCTGTATGTAAAAAAAACTTTATGATTGTGTCAGTTTGTTTTTGGAACTCGATGAAGTTACAGTTGGACATATTTGCGAAACATTTCGAAATTAAAAATTTATTTGGAAATCTAATTCTTCCGTTCTTATTTGATCAACCGAATTGGTATGCTTATTTGTTTATACTTTTATTGTTATGTAGCGATTAATTTGGTGTCAAAATCATTTATAAAGTTTAATTAGGGTATTATAACGTCGCTGGCTTAAATCTATTCTTTAGTTAATAATTGGTATTGTCTTCTAGAAAACGGGTTCAACTTTTTGGATATTTTCTTCTGTTATACTTTGTGTCAATACTATTAATCAAAATAAACCGTCACAGATTAGAACTCGTCATTCAACACGGCATCGATTCGGATGTAGGACAGAAAAAGGACACAGCAGATCGTTTGTAATTTAAAATTTTACAGTGTTGTTACATGTTTTTTTGTGTTCTTGAAAACAATGTTGAACAGCATCATAAATAATATATGTGGTTGAAGAAAAAATTAGCGCATTTGATAACGTTGATACGGTGGTAATGGAGCCCCTAGAAATAAGAGCTGAAACCGATGAAGGCTCTGCAAATAAAGAATCTGTTCCAGGAGCAGTTAATCGTTTGATAGAGTTTCAGCTACTAGCTCCAACACACGCAAGAAACCAAACCGATGATTGTTAGAGCCCTAAACCAACTAAATTTTTTTTCTTGGTTCTTTTATTTCAGAACCTGAATCGAACCTTTGATCCTAAACTTCCATCGCGCTATATCTCATGCGTAATCAAACGTCAGAATTCACGCTTTGTCTGTGGTACTTCGAAATTCAAGCTTCTTACCCAACTCGAATAGAAAGCAGAAAATTTGTGGTTTGAGTTTGAATTGAAGGTGCAACGTTAAATCGAGAAATGAGAACTTAGTATTAGTAGAAATAATGTTCAATTTATACAGTTTGTAATATCTATCTGTGCAGTAAATTTCAGCTAGTGGCATACCAATCTCGAATTAACTCTTAATCTTTTGTAGATTTATTTAAATTGAATTAGCGATACTTAAAAGCGATATTGTTGAAAACAGGTGCCACAAATTATCGGTAAAATTCTAAATTGCACAAAGTTTATTGTTATTGCGTTTTGCAACACTTCCAGTTACAGTATACAGTAAGTATAGCTTTGAAAAATGCTGTTTGAACCATAAGCTTGTCGTGACGTTCTCATCAGTGGCGGTATCGACTCAAAAGGAAAGATCTTAAGTGAGTAAGTATTTTAGGTGATTAATTTGCACGTTAGGCAATCAAGACAAGGCAATGATTGCGCTAGTATTGTAAAGCGCGCCAAAAAAAGATTTCGCAATAGCGAAATGCTAAAGAAAGCGCACCAAGAGGCCAAAATAGGAACGCTGCAATTATTAAAAGAGTTTGAGAGTGTAAACAAACTCTTTCTGTCTGCATAACACCGGGCGCCGGGTCTTGATATAAGCAGCCTCTAAGAGAGTAAGGTGGAAAAAGCTGCGTGCTGCGGCGAGAATTAGAAACCGCTTATTATTATAAATTAATGCACATTGTTTATTTTCTAGAAGATGCTGACCAATGGCAGAGTCACAGTCTGGTTTGGCGTCGCTTCATTTGCACGATCTGTATGATTGAGGTCGGCGTGCACTGGTCAATTGTTGTCTTAACTATTGTGGAACATGCTGCTTGATGCGATCCTGTAGTCGTTGAGATGTTCTCTCTACGTACCGACTACCACAGTGGCACTTGTATTCATATATCACTGAGCTTTTCTGAGTGGTAGGTAGAACATCCTTGCGGGCTACAGGCAGCATGCGCTTTGACTTAAAAACCAAGCGGGTGCCGACGGAACCATAGCAGCTTTCCACGGCGATTTTAACTTCTTTTTCCAAGTTTATGGAGGGCTTACCTATCCAAGGGACCCTCAAGTACACAGGGCGCTTTTCTGGGCCGAATTGCTTCAGGGTGAAGAACTGAGCGTTAATGACGTTTTTGGGCTAGCTATTGTCTAGCAATATTTTCTTGATCCGTTCTGTTTCTCCATTGAGTCGACGCTTGGTGCAAATCATTAGGGCTCGATGCACCAATGTAGATATTTGACTTATTTTACGTTTGAGAGGACTAAAGGACTTTCTACGTAAATACTGGCCAGTGAAAGTGGGTTTACGGTATACACTGGTCTCAAAGCCATTATCTGTTCTTTCGACGTAAACATCAAGAAACGATAGACATTTTCCTTTTTTTTTGAAGGTGAATTTGAGAGCTCGTTTTTTTGGAATGACTGGTTGTGAATTAGTCATTCCAAAAGACGTGTTTGTTTGAAGTGATGAAAAGCGCTATATCCCCTCAGCTGAGTTTAGCTTCAATAACGCTATGTACAAGCAAACTGATGGAGTAGCTATGGGACCACTACTTGATCCGGCTTTGGCTGACATCTTTGTTGGATATCATAAAAAAAGTCATTTCTCAAACGCAGAAGCCTCCAGCATATTTCAGATATGTTAATGACACGTTTGCCATCTTCGATCACAAAGCTTAAGCGGATGAATTCTAGACCAAACTCAACTGCCTTTATCCATCCATAGAAAACGTCGATTTAACACTTCAATAGCCAAGATATTGCTTGTGTGGAGTATCATCCGTGCTTGAAGAGACAGTTGACGACTTTACCGCAGTCTAAATTTCTCCCAAATCTGTGTAGTTGCTCGCCAATTGAAATAGCGGTTACAATGATATTGAAGATTCTGACAAGGAATTCCCTTGCCCTATAGAAGAAAATACCGGTGGGAGAAAAAGAAAGAAAATGCACCACTGTAGATGCAAATCCTGTAAATAGGGATGGGCAAAATATAATATCGAATACTATGAAACAGGTTTCTGATCTATTCGAATACAAATCGTTACTTTTTATTGACTAGTTGCAACCGGATCGTAACAGAACAAGGAGCCGCGCTCAAACGATTTATTCATCAACAGCAAACATGAGATTTTGAGCATTCGAACTTTGATTTACCGCAATACGTTTTTTTATTGGCTGGCCAAATTCCAAAGTCCAGCAGCCCGCTTTATCCCTGCTTTTCAGCGACACTTATTTCTTAACTGAAGCAACGGCAAGCGATACTTACAATTAATAGCGGCCGCGATCAAACAAGACTTTAAAGTGACTTTGTTCATTGTGCTAGACAGATGCAGCAATAGGGCGCAAGCCGGTCAAAACGCCGCCGCCGCCGCCGCCGCCGCCGCCGCTGATGCACCTTCGAAGCATAAGCGCAAGGTCGCGCCTGAGACTTTTTCTTCAACGAGAAGGCAAGTGACCAGTAAATGTTTGATTGCACGGCTCCCGCAATGATCGATCGTCATAGCATTGTGTTCCTTTATTTCAAAAAGGATGTTTGAATGTTTTAATATTCAAATTCAAGCTCGTTAGCGTAGGCGACAGTAGACAAGCGTTAAGCCTTTCTCGGAAAATTTCAGGATATTCATTACTGTATATGTGGGAGTATTATTATTCTAAAATAGGTATTTGCAATCTATGTTCGATTAAGGTATTCTAGAATAGGCAACTATTCTATTTTGTCCATCCCTAATTGTGAAGGCTAATTCTTTTGGATTGCCATTGTTTCCTGACCCAAATTTTTACTCTTATCGCGATTTTACAGCTATCGAACTGTTTTGTGATAATTTTCTCTTACAAAATACTATTTTGAAACAAATGGACTGTATTCTACTTGGAAAAACATGGTACATTCAAGCCATAATTTTCCAGCTACTGAACTGTCTTGTGATGATTTTCTCTTACAAAAAATTTCGTAACAAATGGAGTTCTATTCTATTCGAAAAAACATGGAACCATTCAAGCCATCTATAGAAGAGCTTGGAACATCTTGCTGCATTATCACTTATACTAACTATGTTAATATGCCATAGCAATAAATGTATTGGCCTGAAGACGAAGATGTCGGATCACCAATAGTAAATTCTGGGATCAGAAAAAACCTCTTTGAACAGTTTATGCAGTTTTTCACTTCGCAGGTAATACTGCACTGGATAAGCATGATCGATATGCTGACGTAAGGCCATTAATTCAACACCTTCAAAGCAAATTAGAGCAATATTTCGTTCTCAGCCAATTTCATCACATGATGAGGCTCTAACAAAATATTTTGTGAAAACTCTATAAAGCAACATACCATTCAACAGCCAAGAAAGTTTAGTTATGAAGTCTTTGACATAAGCACTTCGCTGGTCTATTTAGTTACATTTGAATCGTAACGAAGTAAAAATGGTAATTATTTTTAGCAACTTGTGGATTAGTTTTGGTGGAAATGCAGCAGCTGTTATCACAAATTCTGATAGTTCCTCGAGTGAAAAGAAATGTTTACCCTACCACATTTCATTGAATAACAGATGCACGTTGTTTCTTCTCTTTTTTTTTGAATTAAAACGTATGGGATGTGATCTTACTGAAACAAACCGAAAAAATAAGATATCACATCAATATACTTGCAGAAGAAAAGAGCAAACTTAAAAATTCTTTTAGCCTTAGCAAAGATGCATTTTCTTCTCTCTTAAATAAGTTGCACAAAAATGTGTTTAACAATGCTGCAGCGAATTTGAAATCTGGCTTCGAAAGATGTGGAATTCATCTTTTGAATAAAGAAAGAATTCTTTTTCCATTTCTCGTTAACATACCTGCCCCAATACTGCTTAACGAAACGACCAAGATTCGTTTTCTGTTATGGATTACAGCTTGTCAGCATTGCTTGAAGGAATGCTATATGGTGAAAATGAACCACTCAAACTCAGCAAAGAAAACGTCTACATGTGGAACCTAGAAAAAGTTTTGTAGCTGCAGATCTTCTTCCACTTCCACTCACGGTATGGCTTTAGCTTCAACTTCTTGCAGAGTCTGGAGAAGTGGATGATTTTGGACCAGAGGATCTTACAACATTGCATGCGACAGGTTAATTACTTTACGTTCACCTATGAAGACGAGATTTTTCCAGGTCAAATTGTAGATGTGAAACATGAAGATTATGTTATTAAATCTATGATGAAAAGCGATTTCCACCGGATGTGGCCAAAAGATGAGGACGTTCTTCTTTAACCCTCTTACGTTGATTACGTTTTGTAGCATTAAAGTTGATTGGGGTCACATTTGACCCCATGCTTAAAATTGCTTTAATCATGATTTTAAGCAATGCTGAATATTTCGTTTGTTACAAATATCAATCAAAGAAGCTATAGGAATATCAAAGCAATTGTTTTGCATAATTTTAGTACAGTTTCGATATTAAAACATAGAAAATAGCGAAGACTAATTTTTCTCCTCAAATAATCTTTAGTGAATTTGTAAGAAATTTGAACATAAGTATGATTTATGGTAGAATTAGAATTTGATCTAAGTTAATATTTTACGTATTTTGATTCACAAACATGTTGTTACATGAATCTAAACTGAATGTAATTCAAAGAATCCCATTGGGTAAAAAAGCTGGTTATTTAGAGGTTAAATGCAACAAGCACCAAACTGAATCACACCAATTCTGCTAAGTATAAGAAAACAAGTCTTTAAACCAGGAAACTTGTACAGTTCTTGAACACCACAAGAACAAACTTGCAATGAAATTTCGTATGAACAAGAACTTCAATTCACATACATAAAACAGGAATTACAAACTAGTTAAAAACAGCTGCAACAAAAATTCTGGTAGATAAACAATGATCATCCGAGAAAACACATTTCTATTTCTCTCAGCCATTGTTTTTTCTAAAAGACCTAAAAAGAATCGCTGAAAAAAGAAGAAATAATCAGACGGTTATCAAAAAAACATGAAATGTAACAACTGAAGAATACAGTATAAGACATAACACAATATTACATATTGGAGTCAATTTTGACCCCAATTAATGTTTATGGCATATTTTTTTTAAACTTAATATAAAAAAGAAAATTAGCGTTTTGAGGAGAACATTATTTTCATTTGCACAAATACAGTCTGATTGAAGAATTCAATAGAGCATAACTTGAAGAACCAAGAATAGAAATAGTTATTACAAATTAACTAGTCTGGGGATTAGTTTTGACCCCAATAACCGTATGAGGGTGAACTATTTTCTGATGTAAAAAGCAAAATTGCACCCACACAGATTAGGAAAAGGGTTGTATTTAGTGCACCATAACTTGATTTCGTTTGGGGAATTTGAGCTCTAAAGTTATTGACAAACTACTGGTTCTGATAAATCCACATTAGCTCGTTTCTTGAGCAGCATTAAATTTTTGTTGAAAGGCAATTTTGTGTCTCTTTAATTACTCGACTACGTCCACATGCGGTTGTCATACTGCATATTATGAGCCACAAGCTAAATTTTGCTTCTATTGACAATCCTAATGAGGTTTAACAGAAACTTACGTGTTGAAAGTGAAGGCGTTCCTACTGACCCCAAAGACCGGGGTGAATAGGAACCAAAGATGTGGAAGCGGTCGTTCTTCTGTGGAAGTAGAAGCGGAAGCGCCAAAAATCTTCCGCTTCCACATAGGTTATTTGACTTGAAGAGTAACTAGGCGAAAAGTTTTGTCCGTTTCGCGATGTGGAAGTTGCACTATAAGTCTGCATGAACGTGCAATATCATTAGCGCGAGAGAACGAAAAAAACCCGCATCACATTTTATATCGATTACGGGTAAGAAAAAGATAGTTTGGACAATGAAACGTAGCCAATAAAATAATGTTTTGATTAAAGTTAACTGACCTTGGTGATGGGACTGAAAACGTTGAAAAGCAAATTACTCACCGAGAAAACATTTTCATCACTCTACATCAGTGCTCTTCAATAGGGGTTCCAAAAAACGTGTAGTTGTGTTCCGTAGTTTAAAGGGTTCCGTGAGGGGACCGCGAAGGTTCTTTGTTTATCAATAGTATTTATTTCTTATTTCAGAATATTGATTTCTTATATGCAGTGGTGTTCCGTGTATATAAATAGTTAGTAATGAAATCTTGTGATAGCAAGTTGCAGATTACATGAGTTGCTAGTTGCTAGCCAGCAATTTTCAAGGCAATCTCCTATCAAGAGGGATCTACCTCCAGCATCAAAGTACAATAGAAAAATTTGCTCAAAAATGATCACCAGCATCATACGGTACCATACAGTAATCTATTACATCATGTCAATAATTCGCGACCGGTTTCGATTAATTAATTCCAAATACCCAATGGTAAATTTGTTTTTTTTAGCATATTTATTATTGAGTGTTTTTTACACCCGCCTAATGAGACCCAATAAGGTCGAAACCGGTCGCGGGTTATTGACATGATCTAATAGATTGCTGTATGGTACCGTATGATGCTGGTGATCATTTTTGAGCAAATTTTTCTAGTGGGCCATTGCAAGTTGCAGATTGTGATGTAATCCTATTTTCAACTTTGAGAACGTCTGAATTTGCTAACTCCCTTTGCTGCGTAATAGTGCGTCTGTAATTTTAATTTTGCTCGCCTTGTATTGAATACGACGGAAATTTCGCACTTCGCTATTCAAAAGTATTAGACTCTACATTCAACACGAGTTTAAATATCTAACTTAAGAACAAACAAACACAGAGTTGTTCGCAACAATCAGTTCAAGCGAAGTAGGTAAAGTAAGAGCAATATATCGATAGGTTTTTGTCTCCTCAAAGTGATAAAGTGTTGGAGATGGCAGGCTCCAGACCCAAAAAAGTTGTTTTAAGTTTTTGAAAATTGCTGTGAAAATAAAATGCAGTCTTCAATTTACCCCAACAGAGCAAAGGCTTACAAAAGTATGACGATGCTGGTGTTACGTGAACTGACAAATAACAACATCGAAAGTAGAAAATTCTAAATTATGAACAAGTGATAGGGGCAGTTTACAATTCATGTATAACTGACATAGATCTAAACGCCTAATTGACATTCGTGTTTTTATGTGGCTGTAATGCTATGAGTCATATTAGTGAGTCGCAGTTCTAATGGAAAATAACTTAACGCAACCGAAGGGGGTCGATATCACATTTAGTTTATGCATTATGAACAAGATGGAATTGTACCTGGAAAACAACTCATGAATACTGCTTTCTCCTATGACTACAGTAGGCTAGTACTCGGAAAACAAATTATTCAAGCCACTTTCTCCAATTCGGAGAAACTACCCCAAAATCATTATAAATAACAGCCCCGAATTCTACTATGGCAGATTGAAGAAAGCATTGGTTACAAAGCCATGCTGCAGTATCCATCAGCTTTGATAGAGCATTAAGCACGGTACGTTTATTGAATGCTGCTCTGTACGAATGTGCAGATATAGAAATAGTAAATGATTCTTTGCATTTGTAGAAGTAAGATAAGCCAAATTTATCATCATATTCACTATCTCGCGCTTAGCTCTCCTCTCTGTTTGTCTTATGGCCCATGAAACAGGTGTTGTTTTTGAAATCTGCCATAAATAAATGAATTGCTCGCTCATTGTTGGACCATCAATTACCGGGAGACGAGAAGAGTGAATCGATAGAATTCTAAAGCGTCGTGCTAACAAGGGGATGCTGATTGACATGTCTACCCTTTCGGGGAGTACTTTCCTCATGCTTCAACGATCAGCGGGTTTGAAATGTTTTGTTCAGGATCTTGGCTCACATGAATCATACCTTATCAAAAGTGAAAGGGCTGAGGTCAAGATGTTGATCGAAGTACTACAAATACCTCACGCAGCAACAATTTATTTTCAAAAACAAGATCTCACTCCGGGAGAATGCCTGCTTCATTGGAGAGAAGTCATGTTTAAATTGGAGAAGCTGGATAACAATTTGGCTTTTGCTCTTGCCACCGCCCTGCAATCACGCCAAGAGTTTTTTTTGCAAAAAGAAGCTTTCTTGCCAGCTGTTTGGGTAAGTAGTGTTTGTTGACTTAGTTGTTGTGACGAACTACCAACATTTTTTGTTGATATTATATCCAACTCAATACTGGTAAGCGTTTGTGCACTTGATCTTATTTGAGTCGAGAATATAATGTATTAGTTATATTAGAATTGACTCGATGCTCGATCGAAAATTCTCTTGAGTAACCAGGAGCAGGTACGTGCAAAGAGTGCTTTTCAGTCAATTTTCTTGCACATTTAAAGCACTTCAAGCGAAAGAGCAAGTGCTGATGCAGAAACTGACTCAAGCGGAAGTAAACCAGCATCAGTATCTGACTTTGATGCGTATTTGAACTGCTTGCATTCAACAGCGACTGCTGAGGTATCAGCTACGGCGTCTGCAAAATCTGATCTTACTGCATTTGCTGAGGCGCTTGTTGATGTAGAGCGGCTCGGAAGGTTGAAACTGCCAAATGTTTGGGACATTAATTCCAAATACCCCCTTATTGTACGACCAGTATCGCGAATCATTAGCTGTTTACCCTGCACGCAGGTATCCGTTGAACGTACAGTATGTTCTCCCACTTAAAGCTCGTACTTCGTGAAAACAGAATCCGAATGGACAATGAATTAACTGGTTCCATTGTGTTTATGCGCACAAATAAATATGTGTAAAGTTGAAATTATTTTTTATTCGCTGTCTTTTTGATTATTTGCTTTCATTTTTTTTCTTTTAGTCGTTTTTGCCACTTTCGTATCTTTCATTACACTTTTTGATTATAGTAAATGACAAATTTGGTACTGCTAAGGTCAACAGTCGTTTTCTCGTTTTTTGTTAGTGGGAGCGGAAGCGGTGGAAGCGAAAGCGATAGGTGCGGAAGCGGTTGAAAAATCACCGCTTTCAAATCCCTGATAGGAACATCAATTTTTTGTCTCTGAGAATCAAAAACAGTTAGTTTTCAAATAATTTGACACTTTGGATGTTAGCTAGGGTAGGCACTCTCATGTTACAACTACAGTGACATCGATTGAGTAAGTTATATAAAATGAGCATTTCCAAGCTAATCTAAAATGTTCCTATTTGCCCAGTTTTACAGTAGCTGTAGCGTCAGATTTGTGTTTCTCCGATTAGTTTCCCTGCATAAAGATGTGAGCTCGTGTTAGGTGCAAAACGCGTTTGCCCTTATTCTTCGTAGCTGGTGCGGCAGCAGTAACTCGTACCACTTTAATGTTTTATTAATGAATAGCAAAAGCACAGCCAAAAACCGGTTATATAACTCAAAGATTGATGAACGAAAAACAAACAGAAAAATTGGTTTAAAGAAGTTCTTCGCCTAACTCTAAAGTTAAAATATTTTATTTGATATGAATGTCTCAGTAAATACAGTTGCAGCCCTTTGTTACCGCGCTGTTCAGATTTAATTTCAAATAGCCAACACAGGTGGTAATCATGCTAATTGCTCTCAAACTCACACGTCATCGAGCAAATACAAGCATTAAGCATGATGCTTTGGAGCGCACATAAAACAGCAAGATTCGAGCCTCCCATTTCTGCATTAAAATTACCTGTTTGATTTCAGGAGCAGACGCAACATCGCCTCCCACAAAATGCTTACCCGAAATTTGACATCGTTTAAAAGTTTTCAGCTACGAGTTTGAGCAAAGCAAACGGTTTCAAAGAGTGTATTTCTAAAATAACGAAGAAGTGAATCTAACTACAGCGTTGCGAGTAGGCCACGCCAATTTCAAAGTTTTCAAAGGGTGTCGAGACAAAAACTTGTAAACTGCTAAACTAAACAGTATACAGCACGGCAATTTTGGCGGTATTTAACTGCACTCTGAAAGTTAGATTAAACAGACAAAATTGATGATGTTATGACGATAAAAAACACTGTGACGTAACAAAGCCACTGTTCAAGCGAAGGCAGAATAATATAGCCCAATGGTTTCCTACGTGGCGTCGTAATGTAGAATGAATCGCAGCAAATTTCATTTTTATCAAGCAGCTTTTTTCTATATTGGATGGGCAGAAAAAAGTGATTACCCAGTTTTATCAAGAATAGCTCAAAAAACTAAGCTTTGCATTCAAATTAACTTTGGTACATGTTATTAGCAGCTAGTTTTGGTCAAATGGTGAAATTTTCAGCCAAAAATATTCGTAAACACAGGAATAATGAGGAAATACAAAATTCAGGTCAAAATATGCAATGTCAGGCGTTGTATTCTAGAGAGCTTAGAATGGCTATTTCCACATTCTGCCCAGCCTTATATGGTCACAGAAAATTCGATAAAAACTACAACAATAAAATTATTTACCCAGTCGAGCGTAGAACTACGGCCACTGCAACCAAATGCGCATTCAAGTGCGCTACGAAGCCTCACGTAGATACCGCAGCAAAACCGAAAAAGTTTATGCGGGGAGGACGTAAAAGTTCACAAAACAGGAACTGAGGGACAAGATAAAAGAAAAGTGAGATGAAATATCAGTTGCTGAAATTCGCAAGACCATATCTTCCTGAAAAAAAGACTTCGATTGGTAGATTCTGAGGATGGAGGATATATTGACCATCTTCTCGATTGAAGCCGCAGTAAGTAAATTTCAAGTCAACGTCTGGAATTACATATTTTGACCTGAATTTTGTATTTCCCTATTATTCCTGTGTAAACACATATTTTTGCTGTAAATTTCACCACTAGACCAAAACTAGCTGCTAATTACATGTACCAAATTTAATTTGTGGGCAAAGCTTAGTTTTTGAGTCATTCTTGATTAAACAGGTTTTATCACTTTTTTCTGCTCACTCGATATCTCTCGTAAAGGCTTGCAACCGCATTTCTATTCTCAGCAACTTTAAAAGAAATCAAATCATAATAGAGCTTTAAAAAGAACTGTATAGCAGGCCGCTTTTGAGCTTCACAAAAACCTTTTGATTAATGATCGTTTTCAAAACTTTAGCCTATTTCGTTTTTGTAAACTATAACTACCACTTTTGAAAGTCACTGTGTACAGCAAAAGTGATCTGAAATTAAAGTGTCCCCAAAAATGATAATGCCGGGTGAAAGCAATTACTGGAAATATTCAAAACTAGGCAAATAAGGCATTTAAAAAAGTTCAAGCAACACACTATGCAATATTTCAATTCCATCTTTGAAGTCGTGGCAAAAAATCTATAAACATCCTTCAGAATGGCGAAGTATCATTAAAATTAATGAGTCGCTTTTTCTCTTTCGTTTAAGATCGCAATTTCTCTCCTCTGCTAAAAGTTGGTATTTTAGATAATCCTCAGCTAAGATTTTCTACTTGTGGAATGCAACAGAATTAAACTTCAAGTTCCTCCAGAACATATTACGTCATCTGGGTATAGAATACAGTGTATTGATAAAAATCGACTAGGGTCAGTTCTCGAGTTAAAAGCTGGAGAATAGTTGCGAAAAAACTTGTCACTTCCTTTGGACATGAAGGTGACCTAAAAATTGATGTGTAATAAATAACCTCGAAGTTTACTTTACCGGGCTAAAGCAGTGAAGCCGCTCACACAGCATATCGTAAGAAGTCATTATTGGCCATTCACAAAAGCTAGTCCCCCATATCGGTTTTGGGGTAACCAGTATATATTTATGACTGGTTACAAATGCTGCCGCTTTTACTTATGATTGCAAAATACGTAGAACGACATGTTGTCGGTATTGCGACTCGTTTCAGCAACAAACGCTACAACCGACCAAGCGAGCTTGTGATAAACTATACCTCAAGGGAACAAATGCAGTATTTACGCAGATTTTGAGCACGCAACTTTACGATTGCTTGCCAGCGTCTTAATTCACTAAGCTACGTAAACTGGGTCAATGTTTTTTGACCAATAAATGAACTATTCTTTCTATTTAATCTATTTTTTGGGAGGTTGCGTTATAACACACAAGAAATTCAAAAGCATATAATTTTATCAGAAGGGCGCTTTTGGTCAAAATTTTTTGTGGACAATGAACAGAATAATTTATTTATCAAATAAATCAACTGTTCTTACTTGATCTTTTAGCTCTTCTTCATCTTTTTTATGAGAATCAGGAGGCGTGTGATCATAAACGGAATGAAATAGGTAACTTTCAGTGAGAGGGACATTTAAGAGTAAAGTGACAACACCGCCGATGGAAATGTCATCAGGATAATTAAATGCCTGGCAAGTATCCACCAACATGTTGTTTCTAAAAAATATAGGGCTTTTAGTGCCAAAACTTTTAGAGGTACCCTTATTTGTAGCGGTATCACGCCAAATCTTTTACCTACGTCTGAATTCTCGAGCCTTAAGAATGTGTTCATTTATCACTCTAGCTCTTGCAGTTGGCACGATACCTCCACTGACAGGTGCGTCGTGAAAAGATTTTGGCAATAAAGCTTTTTTCAGAGTTATTACCAATGATTAATTTTTCTTTTATATTAAACACCAGAAAAACATGTTGTGGTTATTTTACATGGCAAATTATACAACTTACCCAACCCAGAAGTTCATAAACCTTGCCAGAGCTCTCGAAATACAATATCCCGCCCCAGTTAAAAAATGAATTGATTCTACTTTGTTGCGGTATTTAGTCTGAAAGAAAAAATTGTTAATTCATCGGAGTGTTGACAATTTATTGCTAATTCCAGCCGGATCTGCAGGCGTGGCACACAGGGACCCCGATCAGTAATGACGAATATCAAATCATCCGTTCAATCCGAATTCAATCAATAAATGAATGTCAAAACAGCTAATGTTTTTTAATATAGCCAAATCTCGTTCCCAAACAAACTTACCGTTTTTTGAAACGCAATCGATCAAAAAACATATCGGGTGTTGCTCATAGCCACTACATGTCTACCAAGTTTCTCGAGTCCCTGGCAAAGTCTCATCTGCCCCATTTTCACCATAAGCGTCCTTAAAATTAACCAAGTTTTATCCGCTAAATTCAGCAAGTGCTTACGCGCATATCAAAGTTGTGGAAGAGCGCCAATGTGATTGACACGTACTTTTAGGATTAAGCTATAAATACTAGGATCACTACTTGCGACTTTTTCGTAACTGTAGGCGTATTTGTGTGAGCTAACGTCTCTGGCTGGGACATATTGCTTGGTCCTAGCATAAATGCAGCCATGCAAACAGCAAACCAACTCGAATTGAAGCACTTGCAGTTAAGTGATTACAATAGCAAGGCCCCCAACATTAATGTCGAGATTAAGAATATCAAATAGGCTGACTTAACCCAACTGCAAAGGAAATTGCTTCAAGATCTAGATGATATGTAGTTCGACACTAATGCTTTGTTGCAAAGATAAAACAAGACCACCTTTACCTCCTCTTTTTTTGTGAGGATCAACAACTTGTTTGCTTGGTATAGGTAACCTTTACCAATTTTTGGAAACTTTATGTTTTAATGAAACTTTTTAAACTGCAAATAGATAATGCCAATAAACCGTGCTGTTAAGGATAATAGTGAAAATGTACCAAAGAATTAACTTTTTATAATAATTGCAAGTTTTATAGATTTCAACTAAAAATGGAACATCGTGCACAACCAATTTTTGGATAGCTATTATAACTAATCCTTAGCCCCAATTAATTAGAATCATATTTTGCTGGAAAGCAAATTTCCAAAGCCTTCAAACGACACTAAATGTTACTGCCTTATCATAATGTTCATCTATTAAATTTACCTGTTTTTTACTGAGGTGACCGCTTTTTAAAAAGAGGAAAAAGTTGAGCCACAGGTGTTAAAGTTCAATTTTTCCAGTACAAAAACAAATAGTAAAGACACAAATCATATAGTGTCGGAATTGTCTTAAAAACAAACTTTAATTTGTTAAAACAATTTTGAAAATCGGTTGCGAAATGAGGTCACAAATCATAGTTTTTAAGTAAACTGATTTTGTAAAAATGTTGCAACTTTGGAAAAAATTATTGTATGATATTCTTTAGTGGCAAAAGCATTGATCATACCAGACAGCATTATGACGTCGTGGAGCGAGTGTGAAACGTGCAGGAAAAAAGCAAAGAGACATCCTTAGAAGGCTTAAGGTGCTTAAATAGAGAATTTGTTGTTGCATCGTCAATTCAGCTTTAATTGCTGTAGAGTTTTATTAATTAAAAGCACCTTGTTAATATCTCCCAAAAAAGCTGTTAAACGCATTTTCAAGATCAGTAGTTTTTGAGTAAACTACGAAAACAAATTTTACAATATATCGTTAATTATGACGTCATGTGAAGCGCCAAAAAATAAAACTTGTTGTAGTGGGCAATTTGATTTCGTTTAAACAGAGAATCGCGTTCCTCGGTCAAAAATTGCAAGTTTGAAAAATCATCTTCGATTATGATGTCACCAACGCCCTGATGACACTCACTTCAGGGGGGAGGAGGGTGATCAATCGCGCCAAGTTAGACGCTCGAATATCCAGTAGCTTCGGAAGAGTAAAAACACACAGACAGAAACGCACGCGCGCACACACACATACAGAGTTGAGCTTCATAAGATAGATTTTCAATATACCTTACCCTCGATCTGTTACTGACATTTTTGCGGTTTTAAAAACTACTCTTAAACTTTATGTTCAAAGCCACTTCAAATTTTCCAGTACTGGCGGCATGGTGCGTTTTTATCAGAAACGTGGTAGATGTTCTTCAGTTCACATCATTAGTAGAGCCAGAAGCAAATTTTGAGGGGTCAAAACTACTCTTCGAAATTTTTGTTTATCAGTTTTGGTTAATGACCTACTTTTCTTTAGAAAGCGATGTTTTGTTTCCGTTATACGTAAACACAATTCCTTTTTTTCATCGGATTTAAGAAATTTGAGAGGGGTAACTTATGGACCCTTTGGCCCTTTCGCTACGCTTATAACAGATATCCCTAATATCTCTTATTGGTTTGCAATCAAAACACATTGTGTAGCCGCTTGCCTACCAATTGCACAACACTAAAAATGGAAACTGTAAAAGCTGAAACAAATAACATACTGCCCGACATAAAATCCTTCTCACACGCTGTCAAAGTCTAGTACCAAACAAAAAAGTTGTGAATACCAGATAGTTTCAGTTTTTGGTTTGACTCGATGAAGTTGAACAAATAATCATGCAAGCTTGCCACATGCGAAGCGAATGCACTACTGCGCCGAGTTAACCCTTATATTTCATGAATACTTCACAGCAGGTCGTCAATACTGTAGCATTTTAACATTTTTCACCACTTCGGTTTTGGTCCAAGGAAATTTGATGGAAACAGCATTTACATTATAAATCACCCCTCAAATAAACAACCATTTCTAAATTTGGATTTGCTGGTGGAAAAGCAGTTAAAACAATTTAAAACATCTGTCTTCAGATGTAAAATTTACCACCCAACCCTTTTAAAACAAACTTCGTATTTACGTCACTTCCTAGGCCGCCCGACCATAAGTCGTCACTGCGAGATATAGCGACATGTAGTGGTAGAAAATTACCGCGAAGGAGCCTTGTACACTTCTTCTCCCAATGTAAATAAAATCTTGGTCGGGATTGTAATTGCTCAGTAGCTTTGGCAACGCTTTTGTGTTCACATATACATCATCATCGAAATGGCACCACCAACTGAAAAAACGAGCATTAATCAGAAGGGCACAAGCTCTCATCTCAACTAATGTTATCAAGACATGCCAAACGCGGTGCAAGGAAACACAAGTTTTCCAGAATTTTTTGTATTTTTAAAAAAAGATTGTTTGAATACAAAAATAACAGTGTAATCCACGTTAGTGTAATGACAGTATGACAGTGTGAAATATGACAGTCACAAATATGATAGTGTAATCCAAGTAATTATGGTTTTTTGTTATATTGTATTTTGGATTCCAAGTAGGCCTACGGTAGCATGGAATAACTAACTGCAGCTGGTGATTGATGTAAGGCAAGTAAATTAGGCAATTCTATTTTTGTTGTTTATTTAAAAAGTCTCCTAAGGGAAGCTCACATAGTCGACTTCTTGTAAGTTCACCCAGCAGGCCAAGACTCATCTCTTTAGTTGAGGCTGAGTTCAGAATATGGTTGGTGGCTGGATGATAATATGGATGGCGGTTTGGTGATAATGCGGTTGGCGATTTGACGATAATACAGTTGGCGGTTAGATCTTTTGCACCGCAGCTACCACTAAACTATGCGTTCTTACCCCAGTTAGATAAGCAGAACTGAATTAAGAAAGCAAAGAAAAAGACGAAAGTAACGAAAGAAGAAGCAAAAAGTTCTTGTCTTTTTTTTATTCGTGGTAAGTTTACAATCCTAAGTTTGAAGTAAAAACTGAAAAAATGTTGTTCAAACTTCCATTGTGTCACTCAAAGATTGTTTGATACTAAGATCGGGTCTAGGAGGTTTGAGAAAACATAGCCCCAGTAGTCTAGTTGCCTACGCCTTCGTGTCATGAATCGGTTAAGCTTCGAATCCAGAACAGAAGTGAGCCCAACCAAATCAAACGTAAACATATTGAGAAATTCAAATCTCCCCCTAAAAATATTCCAATTGCTAAGCATCATTTCATTTAAAATATCGTTTCTAGCGAATTCTTCCTCTTTTCAATCAAAGGCGGCAAATGAAGAACTTGACTTTGTATCTGCATCATTTTCTTTTTTGCTGCTAACCAGGGCACAAAGTGCCTTCCAGAGGGTCACGTAAAACAGTAGTCATCACACTATATTTCAGGCGACCGGAATTTAAACAAAAGTTTTAAGTGTGCAAGTATTCCCGACCTTGTCACTAGACGTATTGTCTCAAAACAAAGCTGGAAGCCATTTTTTGAAGATTTAAGTTTTTCAGAGTGATATTTTGATATTTTTGTCTCCAAATACACTACAAAAACCCTTTTTTTTGAGCTTAAGTTTTTCAAAGCCAAAGGCGACCCCGCTTAGAATTGCCACCTACAGTTTGGGGACCACGGACATGGAGCATCTTTCACTGCGCGCCTTCGTGGCTATTTAATATCGTGCGTTAGATCTACAACAATATTGTACCACAATGCCACATTTGGTTCCTACACTGCACTACAAACAGCTATAGCTCAGATTATAGGTGGTAAGCCTGGACCAGGCAAATAAAACATTAAAACAATGAAACAAAATGACAAACTTTCGACATTAGGCGGCATAAAAACAATATTTCTTACCCTGTTTTACGATCCATATACGTATCAAACTCTTTTGAAGTCTTGCAACATAAATGAGTTCTGAAACACAAAAATATGCAGAAGGATTCTTGTTGAGCTTTTCCGTAGCTACACAGTGGAGCTATGCTTTTCAACTTGCGGTTCAAACGAAGAGCGAATGAAAATTGCCTATTATTTTGTAGCAATACTAGCGAATCCATGGGCTTTTTCAAACTGAAAAGACTAATCATAATTAAAATCTTCAACCCTCCAAATATCTAAGACAATTGAGGCAGCTAGCGTGGCCAATGAGAATTTTCCTGATTTCTGGCTTTCATAATTCAGAGCTAGTAACAAAAAATCAATAAAAAATTTAAAAACTATACTTTGAGATTTTACGTTACAATTACACCAATAGTTCTTGACAAATAAAAGGTATCCATAAATTATCATCACAAAATCAAAACTTTGAATAAATTTTATTTTTTGAGATAATTTTATAAAGTTATTAGGTTTGTCTTATACTTTTGAGTTTTTTTAGATGTATTAGTGGTATCAGGTCAGTTACCTCACGGACATTTATCCCCGGTCTTTCGGTTAGGGTTAGGGTTAGGGTTAGGGTTAGAGTTAGGGTTAGGGTTAGGATTAGGGTTAGAGTGCCCAACCTTAACCCTAACCGGATGTGTGTGACCGGGGTTAAGTGTCTTAGAACCGTATTAGTACACCTCTACGTAAGCATCATCATTCACATGAAGGATATCCAGGTATTTTTTAATTTCACACCATTGTCTTTTTGACATTTCTACAGTAACTGTAGTAGTTGCTTCAGCTATTGGGTGCTCCAAATTATTGATGTCACAAACACTAATTCGGCAGACCATACCTTTTACATAAACCCACAGAAAAAATCCAACGGTGTAATGTCTAGAAAACAAAGGCGGCCCAGATACCGAACCATTACGTCCAATCCACCGATCTGGAAATTTTTCGTTCAAAAATTGCCAGACTTTTATGCCCCAATATAGTGGTGCACCGTTGTGCTGGAAAACCACTAATGGTTCAAGCTCTTTCAGCTTTGGTGTCAGATATTCTGTTTAATAGTCGCGATAAAATTGAGCCGTGATAGATTTTTTAGCAAAGAAAAATGGCCCAATAATTTCATCAAATGATTCCACACCTCACATTTTCTTTAGGGATGCCCCATTCTAGTTCTCAAATTTCGTGAGGGTTCTCCGAACCTCATATTCTTGCATTGTGTCTTATTGTGTCATATTCTTGCATTGCAAATTTTTGTGATCACTGAAGCTTTGTTTCAGTGCTGCGTAGAAGCTCCGCGAATGGATTTTTTAGGTCTTTTGGTACATGCAGCACGCATAGGTTTAATTTTCTACTCTGATGTTTAAGGTCGACAAGCTCCACCTTTTTGTAGCACACTACCAGCCTTCATAAACTTTTTGTGACATGATTGAATGGTAGATCTCGCATGTGGCTCTCTTCCATTTGCACCTAAAATTTCGCTGGTCTTGGCTGTCTGATTTTGTCAATGTACACCAGAAAACACATTAGGTTTTTTCCAGCCTAGTGCTCATTTTCATGAACTTCATTTTCGCTGCTAAATTTAAAAGATTCTGCTTAATCACTAAATTAATCATAATTTTAAACTTGACTATTTCAAGAAGTACTTGTCAAGAAAAATAAAACTAAGCATCTCTCGTTACCAAAAAAACAAAGCAAACAAAAATATCTCAAAAATTAAAATTTTGTTGAATTTTTGAAATTGTACCCGTAATTTATGGGCATCCTGTAGATCTGGATACATCTCAAAATACTCTCCCGTAATTGATAGGCTGATCGATGCTATTTATTCCGTTTGGCTTATGAAATTGGAAACTAGTTACAAGTATCATTAAGTTTGATAAAACTATTATGTTTGTGTCTGCAAAAAGTCTCTGGCCATTGCTGTTTGATTCGCACAAATTCTTATATGTGCTTTTTAAAGTCTTAACAAAGTTTTTAAAATCTTTTTTTAAATCTGATTTTCGGATCTTCTGCAGCAGCCATATTTACATATCTGATTGAAATTTTTGTAATACAAAAGAGTATGAATAATTTTTCGAAGATTGAAAAAAATTGTTATAGAACTACTTTTGTATCGTTCAACTTTGGTTTTGCCAGTATTATCTGCAATCAACACCGCCGAGACCTCAGCTTTATCGCTAACAAGTCGACTGAATATGAAAAGTTGATAAAAAATGAGTTGCATAGCAAGAAATTAAACCTCGTAGCAATTTCCAAAAACTCGCGCTAAGCTATTCTACAGGGTTGCCAGATCCCAGTGATTAAACAAAGCCAAGCCAAGAAACAAAAAAGCCAAACAAAGCCAAAAAATTTTACTAACTACAAAATTGAAATTTTATTTAGAAAATGCACTTGTATCACATAAAAACTTCTTCGAAAAGTTTGTCCTCTTGATTTTTGACAAATTCAATGGAGGATTTCTTAGAATATAATATATCAGCTATAAATCTATTCAACATTTTGGTTGAAGGAACAAATTCCTTACAGCATTTATTTGAAGATAATAGTTCTACTCTAATTCTAATGATTGCCTCCAACAGAGACAACTGAAGTCTATTTCTTGCTTTAGTTTTTATGCAAGTTATCCTACGGCTACTTGATGAAGGGCTCAAAAGTAAGAAGTAGTTGTTAAATGGCAGAACCAGAATGTACACCTGACGCTATACAGTCAACACTGACATCTGTATAAAAAATCTATACAAAAATCAAAAACTAAATAAAAAGAAATATTAAGCGGTCAGCAATATTTTACAATCCAATATACATTACGATCTGTCTCTGTCACACCGACACTGTAATGATAACTAAGGGGTCAAGCATCTGGCAACCTGCAGCTCTGCTGCGGTGCTGTCCTCAGTGTGGTTGCAAGTCACAACAGAATACGTACAGTACGAGTCTTATGTAGCTAAGCAATATTGGTGCAGACTAAATATTGTTATTCATATAATTATAAAAAATAGAAACTAAAATAGAAATCCAAAAAAAAAGCCAAGAAAAAGCCAAAACGCCAAACTGAAATTCTGACGCCACACGTGCTTAAAAAAGCCAGTTTTATCAAATTTGGCGTTAAAAAGCCAATATGGCAACCCTGAGCTATTACATCAAACCAAATGGATGCGTGTTTGAATCTTAGTTGATTCATGCTCAAAGCCGTTAAAAATTTGTTTCTAACTCTCTTGCTATAAAGTTCACTATAAAGAAGTGAGAAGCTAAAATTTCCTCGTGGAGCTGCCAGAGTTCAGCACCTATGTAACAATTATTACAGAAGCAGCAACTACACAAGATGGCTAGGTGTAATGCTTAACATGTGCTGAAATCAAACACAAACATACAATACTCACGGGAGATGCGATCGGCCACAATTCGTCACCACCAAATGTCCAGTCGCTGAAAATAAAAAGTATGCTTTAAGTATAGGTCGTGAACATAAAGAAAGATGAAAGACGCAGAGGCAATAATAGAACGCCAGTTCATAGCTCGCAATGGCCTTGCGTGGTAGTGTCTTTAGAAAAAACATTTCACAACATTTTTCCGGAGTGGGCTTTGATATTAAGCTATTAGAATTCGGCAAAGACTGTGGCCTATCATCCTTCTAGCTATTGAAGAGCCAAATAGAAGAAAGGATTTTATTAAAAATTAACCGGTTCTTCCGGCGTCGCCCGGCAGGGATACCAGACAATTATGTTGGGTTAGAGGTATTGGCTCAGCCAGCTGTTCCGGCTTTACCCACACAACATTTCTGAAAAAGGACAACGGTAAGTTGGTACAAATAAGGGGATCGTCGCCATGTCCCAAATCCCGATCGTCGAAACTTTGTTTTGAATTAAGACTGGTCGTACAAGTTCGCAATTACTTCACCAACTCTATCTATTCCTTTCAGTAAGTATAGGAGCACAAATGTTAAAATTGGGATTGGACGCCACAGTTGTTTTTGTTTTAGTTACAAAAATATGTTATTTGATGATGCGCTTATTTCACAACTTAATCCTATTCCTCTCATAATGGTATTGTGACACCTAGTTTCGTGGCTTCTCGAAATAGCGCAAAACCGACCATACTTCAGTGGTAAATCCATAAGAGATTTCCTCCACAGGCATAATTGTAGGTTTGTCGACTATAAATTCACAGAGTAGTATAAACCAACTGGCTTGTGTTTTTCTGTGAATTTCCCTCAAATTTTGAACTTTATAACCTACGTTCATAATACCAATCTTGCAACCAATATATTAAGACTATGCTTACTAAAAAACAGAACATAATTTTATGTGTTCGTTTGACTAAATGCATAGATACACCAATTTAAAGTTAATAAAGGACGTTGAAGTGATTGATGTATTTACATGAATTAAGCTATGAAGTACCGTATTTATTCGATTATAAGACAATTCGCTCATAAAACGGGTCCCATCTTCACCTGGGAGATTTAGACTTGTTTATATCTATTTTCTATTCTGTGTAGACCTCGCCTACAAGACGGGCCCCTAATATGAGCCCGAAATCTCGAAAAAAAATTCCCGTCTTGTAAGCGAGTAAGCATGGTAATAAGCCTATTACTTACAAGTTTTCGTAAGTGTTGGCCTAGTGGTAAAATCTATGGCCACTGGCTGCGCGTATGTTCTTTGCTTCCAACATAAACGCAACCAGTGGCGGTTAAAGTGAACCGAAGCCTAGAGTCCAGTATCCACAGTTCAATTCTTATGATAAATTAGGTTATGGTTTAAGTGGATAATCTCTCGAACAGCTTTTGTTCTACAGAAGAAGATAATTTTTTCTAAACCCTTTAAGGTTTGACGATAAAAATTGGCATTCTAATTTATTTTCCCATACGTGATCAACATGTCTTAGGAATTAAAAGCAATCAGGCACCATAACACGGTGCTTGATATTCTAATCTGAAGTCTACCTTCAGCGAAATTGCCATTGCATGATCGTAAAGCCAGATTTAAACCGCAATGCCAGTGCTGTAGCATATCACCCTACTTTAACAAACGGCTTTACTATTTACGCTTCCTGTCAAAATTACAGGAGATAATAAGCAGCCTACAGCTGCTACTTGCTGCTGATTTTACTCAAGTGGTACCAGACAGCGCTATGATGTCACTGAACAATGTGACGAAACAGTCCTTTCTAAAACGATAAAGAAAAATAGAAAAAAGCATGCATTTAAAAAATGCTTATATGCATAATTGTTCGCTGTATCATTGGTAAAGCTTAAATTGCAAGAGAATTACTTTTATCACAAGCATGTAATTAATATATCCCGAAAAGCGTTCGCTGCGTTTTTATGGCCAGTGCTTTTTGACCAAATGAACAAAAAAACAAATTCTAAAATCAATAATTTATCATGACATCATTTTAATGCATGACTTGAAACTACAACCACCGGCAGGGTTTCTATGCCTTGAGATGTAAAGGAGCTGTCTTTTAGCTGTCGTTGCTCCCAGGTCACCCTTGGTAAGGTGTAGCACCTGATAGCCTCCCCTGTTTGGGTTACAACATAAGAGTTTTTTTATTTTTATGTATTTTGTGGTACCTTGTACATACTGTAAGTTTAGATCAAGCTATCACATTATTTTTTACTTTGTCGCATCCTAATCTTGTCATGAGTAAAAGATTTCAAAGTGGTACTAGCAAGCGCAAGAGAAAGAAATTTGAAAATCATATGGTAAAGAACATTAGACCAATTACCGGGGTTTTCCGAAAAATCGCCCAGTCTTTAACCCGCCCATGGGCGCTTATTTTAGATGGGCGTTTGTATGGTGCCAAAATGATATACCGGTACCGGTATTCTTTTATTTCATCTACCGATAAATGCAATTTGTAAAATTAAAATAGCCAAGCAAATGAGAACACTAGACTTAGTAAACAGTAGCCTATCGGTAGTGATACAACAATAAGCTAAAGGTAAAATTGTTTGTCTTGTCTGCTTTTATCCTACTAAATCAATAAGCCATTATGATGTAAATTTGAATAACATTGCATTAGTAAAAAAGTTTTATGCTTTCAGTAGTTTTGTATAGTTGCACAGTTCCTGCTGTGTTTCAATGAAGTTAAGTCTGGGCGGTTTTTCGGGTTAAAGAAATATGGATTATGCATAAACCGTACTGTGTATGGGTTTTGTGGGTATGTGTAGTTTTCAGACGCAACTGCTATATAACAGCCCGGGCGGTTATTCGGTTCACATCTTGTTTTTCTGATTTATCTTTTTTCCATTAATGGCCCAGAGCGGTTTTTTAGAAAACCCCGGTACTGCTTTCTCGCGTCAACCTCTGGCAGAGGCAACAGGTGCCGGCAGTGAAACAGGTGCATTGAAACTAGCAAAAGAAAATCAGTGTCATGGGGCCAATCAGCCAACAGCTAGCATTCAACCCGAAGAGAATCTCATTGAAACAGCAATGCAGGACGTTGAGCAGCAACTTGGTTACGAAAAAGCAGCCTGCTCACTGAAAATGAAAATACAGATATAATTCAAAACTCAGTTGCCGCAAAGGTAAAAGAAGCATACAAAAGTAGTGTGGACAATGAAAATTTTCAGCTCATTCTTGATGAGGCAAATCAATCCCAAGGTATCACAGACACATGTGCAGATGATGTGGAACATTGATCTACTCCAAGCACAAAAGACGTTGGTTTGTGAAAGAATTATCACATGAGGAAACAACTTACTGGATACAGAGAGACCCTTCTGAAGTTCAGCACAGTTGTGGACCATTTTTCAGATCCAAGCGAGTGTTCAAAAACAATCCAGGTTTTGCACAAAAGCTCTGTTTTATTCAACGAAAGTCAATGAGGAAATAACTAGTCGAGAGTGGCTTGTATATTCTCCTCGCAAAAGGCCGGGTATATTGCTTTGTTTGTAAGCTCTTTCCAAGCCCTGCACTTTGTTCGGGTTTAGTTTTTGAAGGGTTTGATGACTGGTACAACTCTTATCTTATCCAAACTCATGAAAACTCAGAGAAGCACAGAAACGCTATGTCAACCTACCTAACAAGGAAGCGAGGGCATACGCTTACTTTAAAGCTGGAGGAACAAATGAAAGCAGAACAGCAGTATTGGCAGCATGTCACGGAAAGAATTAGCGCTGTAATCTGCACTCTTGCAGAATGAAACTCACCTTTTAGAGAAGACAATAAACAATTTGGATCTCCTAATAACGGCAATTACCGTGGTCTTTTAGAATTAGTAGCAAAATTTGATCCATTTTTACTTGCTCATATCAATCGGTACGGAAATTCCGGATCAGGAAATTTCTCTTATTTGTCAAAACTATATTCGAAGAAACGATTCAACTCATGGCCAAAAAAGTTAAGAAGTCAATTGTGGCTGAAGTGAAAGAAGCGGGATATTTCAGCTTTTCAGTGGATTCCACCCCTTATAATACTGTATATTACATACCAATAAGTTAACTTTGATTACCAAATATGTGTTTCCTGTAAACTGTTTACCAGGTACGAGGTTTTTAACTTTCCTTGAGCTGAAAGACATGTTGATTTAGTGCATAAATATCTCACTGAGCTTCAACTTGATTTTAAAAATGCCGAGGGAAGTCTTACGACAATGCTGCAAACACGGCTGGTAGATATAACGGTATGCAGCAAAAAACCCAAGAAAATAAATTCGCAAAATTTATTCCATGCGCTGGTCACTCTTTAAATTTGGTGGACCGCTCAGCTGTTGATTGCTGTCTTGATGCACTGAACTGTTTTGGCATTATCAATGAAATCTACACCTTTTTTCATCTTTCACGAAGAGTTGGGCAGTTCTAAATTCATTTCTGGACCCGAGTGGTAGGTCGTTTTCAGCAAGGCCGTTTAAAAATCAGAATTAGTATTGAATACTTGTGGCGAATTGTACAGTTCACTTGTCCATTTTCTAAGCACAATTGGAGAAGATTTTGATGAGGTTAATCAGCAAGCAGAAGCTACCTTGCCAAATACTAACTACAGAGCTGTCACAAGGAGACCAAGAAAAATGAAAGGGCATGAAAACAAGAGAAATGCACCTCACGCTTAATAAAACTTGGAAAAGATTGGCTTCCACTAAAAACACCTTAAACTACGTTAAGAACAGAATAATGTATTCACAGAAATAATACTTCACGACTTGAAGCTTCTTCGCTCGACGATCTCAAAATTAATCACTTTACTACACAATCAAGAAACCGCCAAAATTAATTTCACTGATAACTATTCAATACTCGCCACGTCCTCAGAATCCACAATAAATTAACACAAAAAAACAATATCCCTTCTTTACTCTGTTACAATCTCTCTCTCTCCACCCGTTACAACACTTCTCTACTATTCTCTCTGACTACTCTATAACTAAAAAAAATCCCTTCGCTTTATATATGACTCGAAAAAACAATCCAAAAAACGCTAGAACGAAATCACGTAAAAAAAGGAAAAAAGTATTTCAAGTTATGTAATCGGTTATCAAAATTCTTCGAAGAAGCTAGAATCACTACAAGTGACTACATCAATCTGGAATTTTACTATGTCGTAATAATGATTGTGACGTAATAAAGGCGTACTTACAGCAAAATCCAATTGCGAGGAAAAAAGGTCGTTTTTGTAATATTTTTGCGATACTAGGTTAACAAAAATTTTTCACAGTGTCAATTTTAACGTCTATGCAATGCATCATTGCATTTATCTTAAACTCATATCTTTTACAGTTAGCAATGACATGTTAAGTTGTTTCGAGAGAAATTCGGAGTTCAAAAATGAGGAGGAGCCTCACAAATGGAACAGCCCAGGTCCTTTCATCAGCTAAATTCGGCCCTGATGTGAACAAAACCTGGCTAGCGGCAAGCAAAGCCGCCGGCCAAGTGATCATGCGAATTCACTTACAGTTTTGAGTGTCTCAGTAATTTGTTTACTGCTTTGATCCTCCGGACATGGAAAAACTTTTTGTCAGTGATGCTAAAACGTGGTTGTGTTCAAACTTGCTTTGACATTACCAATACTTCTGGTACAGGGCTTTTCCATCACAAGACGAACCAAACAGAGGAAATTGATGAAAAATACTTTTCCCCCTTTCACAACGACATAGCCATGTTAAGTCCAAATGCACGGTCACTATCACAAAGAACTGCCCTTCGATGATGTTACTGACGGGTAAGCGTGTGTTATAATTTCTCTGCTGCTTGTAGAAACATAATATTTAACTCGATTAAGTATCGACTCGAATTTAGTGTCGTAAGATGGTCACGTTCACAAAAGAGCATCAGGTGATATAGCAATGACGCCATTACGTAAAGTATACTTGTTTTTAAAACCTGCATCTATTGATACAAGAGGATGAGTTTGAGCAAAAAAAAGCCAAACAGTAATGCATTATTTGGCGAAAAACGCACCCTCATAGGAGATTAGCTGACGTCATATTGAACATTTCTTCATTCATTTTTTTAAGTTTTTCTTTATTGTTTCAAAAAATAGCGGTGAATGCGTTAACCCTTTAAGGATCGTAAGATTCTAATTCGTACAATTTAGGACATTTCCTTAATTGTTTGGTAACAACAACATTACAATAAACTTCAGAAAAATGATTATTACGTCATAATGATATAACCATTAACAATCTTGTAACATACTGTATGTGTTACATTATCTCTCAAAGGGAAAGGATGAGCCGGAAATGTAAAAGAGTCTTTTCGAATGAAATTTTGTAGATTGTAACTTATTACTTTAAAAATTGCAATTTGTTAAAGACGAAGAACAATGATTTATAGTGACGACTCCTGAAAGAAAACAACCAAACAAAGAAACAAACTGTTAGTGTTGCGCAATATAATCTTGGTTCTATCTCTATATTAGTATTGTAAAATTGAGGCAATGTGATGTATCTCTCTACCTATTTTTCTGAATGTAACCCAACCGAGATCTTGGAAATTTAATATCAGTTATCTATTTACCTACTGTAAGCCACACCTCTAGTTCGCAACCAAAAAAATTATTCACAAATAAACTTACCTCAGCTGCACTATCAACTACGACAACTATCAGTTCCACTTGGCCTTCACGGATTCCAACAACAAGCAAGTTACAATCAACTAAATTACACATCAGCATAACTGATCTGTCTGTCTGTCTCTCTCTCTCTGTCTCTCTCTCTCTGTCTCTCTCTTTCTCGGTTTCTTTTTCTGTAATGACCCGCGGTCATATATCATAAATATTTAATAAGCGGTCCGTATCAAAGTTTTGCGTGTCTTCAAAACAGCTTAGTTTTGTTCGTACCCCTTGATTATCAAGCTGTTTTATGCTTCATCGAAGCATGACTTTTATTACAGTAAAATTTACAAACCTTGGCATTGTTGATGAAATATATAAAGCGCAATTCTGTCTGTATGTACTTTCGAACGAATGTAAGTATGAAGGAGTTAAAGCGTATGTACGTAGGTACGCTTTAACTCTTCTGAAACTGCTGAGCCTACAAACATCAAACTTGGCACGATTGATCATCAACTTGGATTGCGTGTGATAAGGGGAGTTCGTGACGTCATCATGACCTCATAATCAATTTTTTTTTAATTTACATTTCTTGACTGAGCAAAACCGTTTTGTGCTCAAACGTAAGCTAGCACCCAACCTATCGCTGTACGAAACATGTCATCCCTTTGGGGTCTAAGATGATTCATAATCAACGCTTGATTACATAATTTGTTAACTGTATTTTCTTAAAAACTACTCGTCGTAGAAACGCAAATACACGCATTTTTTTAAAGATATTATCAACGTGCTTTTGGTAAAATTAACTCTACAACTAGTTAACCTCATTTGATAATGCAACAAGTAATTCTTTATGTAAGCATTTTAAGCCTTCTAAGCATGCTTCTTCTATGTCTCTCTTGCACGCTTACAACCCGCTCTACAATGTCATAATGCCGTTTGGTACTATTAACAGTGTCTTTCCTGCCAGAGACTATAATATAATGACTTTTTGAATAATTGCACATTTTCACAAAATTAGTGTACTTAAGAAAGGATCTGCGACCTCATTTCTCAGCCGATTTTCAAACTTTTTACACCAAATTAAAGGTTGTTTCAAGGCAATTTCGATAGTACATGTATATGGTACGTGTCTTCAATATTACTTTTTATACTAAAAGAACGGAACTTTAAGACCTATTGTGTAACTTTCTACTGCTCTCAAAAAGTGTCAACCGGAGTAAAATCCGGTATGTTTAATACATTAAAACCTCTAAGGTACTAACACTTATTGTTCTTTGAAATCATAGCAAATTTACTTTCCGGCATAATGTGATTCCATGTAGTTAGGGCTAAGGAGAAGTTTAAAATGGCTGATTAAAAGTTGGTGGCCATACATCATGTTTTATTTTTAGTGAAACCATCAATCTGCTTGACCTCAGAAACTTGCAATTGTTTGATGAAGTTTGTTCTTTGGTACATTTTGACTATTTTTCCTCACAGGCATAACTTTTTGGTATTATCTCTCTGCGTTTTCAAAAACATTCACTAAAACATAGAGTCTCTAAACGTTTTATGAAACGTAGCCTATCGATTAAAAACACTCATAAATTTGGTGCCTGCATTTCACAAACTTGCAATTTCTGCAAAATGTAAGTACTTTGGTACATTATGTCTTTTCTTTTTTAATGGTGTGGACCTTTGGGACTGTCAATCAAAATATTCAAAAAAATTCATCAAAAAATGAAGTCTCTAAACATTTTAATATATAGCAGACTACAAGAAAAACACTTAGTGATCACCCACGAAAAAGAGAAGGGGGATAAAGATGGTCTTATTCAATCGTTTGCATCAAAATATTGCGGTCGAGATACATATCATTTAAACGTTGAAGTAATTTCTTTTGCAATTCGGTGAGGCTAGCGCAGCAGTCTGATTGGATGTTTTTCACGTTGAACATTATTAATGAAGGCCCTGCTATTGCAATAACTTAACTATAAGTGCTTTATTTCGAGTTAAGTTTGGTTTTTGCACGGCTGCGTTTATGCAAGAAGCAAGCAACATGCGTGCAGTCAAAGACGTTAACTCATGCGAATTCGCCTACAGTAACCAAAACGTCATAAGCAGTGGTCTGAATATTTCATGACTTGATCCTGAATAAACATATCAAGTACCTTGGCGCTCTCCCACAACTTTGACATACTTTCTAACACTTGCTGAATTTAACGAATATAAGTCCGTTTAGTCTAAGAATGCCTATAGTGATAACAGAGCAAATAAAACGTTGCCGGCACGCGATAAACTTGGGAGACATAAAGTGGTTATGCACAAACCTATATAGTTTTTTTGACCGATTGCGTTTAAACAAACGTTAATTTTTGCTAAAAGTAATTCTATAACATCTTACGCTCTATCAGGTGTAACAAGCCATTATTGATTTAAGTGCTTTTAAGCATGCTATTTTCTTTTGTCTTTGTGTCTTAAATCCTTTTACAAAGCAATTTTACGTTATAATCTTAAATGGTATCACAATGCTTACCACTAGTGAGAACAGCAGCAGGCTGCATAATTATTCACTATTATTTTGATAGCAAACATAAACATTACTAATATTTGTAATTGGTAGGCTCTTTGTATCCAAACAAAACACTGATATTCATTTAAAAGTAAGGAGGTCTGAATTAAGGGCAAAGTTAAAAACAACAAAATCGTAAGTTTAAGAAAAGATCAAAACAAAGCAATAAAAGCATCAATTTTAAAACTGGATTAAGAGGGAATGTTTTGGTTTAAAAATATCTTAATGGGTGCCTTTTGAATTAAGTTATGTGACTTAGAGGAAAGGCATGGTTTCCCATGCTATGGCTGAATTAAAGCAAACAGTGCAGCAAAAGAACTTCATATCACAAATATAAAAATGAAAGGAGTCCCACCAAATCGTCAAATAGGTCTACCACTAAATAGCTCATTTCTTTAAGCATCAAAGCAACCATCATTTGGGCGCTGCCATAGTTTTTGATTATGTTTTACTCTCCCCCACCCAACAGTTTTGAAAACTACGTATGATGGTTAGTGACATCATTCTTTCGTTTCGAGTACTACCCGTCTTGATTCATAGACAACGATGAACACCGTTACGTGTACAGGAACTGTGGCCTATAATTTCAAAAACTTTTTGTTGCTACTATCACAAATATTTGTGCGGTGGCGCCGGGGCAACTGCCTTAACTGATACGTTTTAACTCGACACAAATGACGGCATGTCCTGCCGGGATAAAATCGCACCGTATTAAAAAAAAACCATTTCTTCTGTTTTGGTCGATGCTAGCTGTTATAGAACTACTGGGATCAAACCTAAATATTTGGGAAAAGTCAACGACTCTCCTAACTTTTCTGAGCACACCTCAGCAAGAAAAAACGAATGTGCAACATAATGCGTAGCCAGCAGGAATTTGAGGAAGTTTTGGTGGATATCAAAAGAAAACAACGTCACTGTGTCAAATCGCACCACATGAAAGATACAGTACTGTTGATATTTTGCTTTACAATAGCTTTATAGAGCTACCGGCGACAAACCTAAACATTTGGGGAAAAGCAAGAACTGTTTCTAACTTTTCTGGGCACGCCAAGCAGAAAGATAAGAATATGCAACATAATGCATAGCTAGCAAGGTCTTGAGAAAGTTTAAATGGAAATCAAAAGAAAACAACGTCACTGCTTGATATCGCACTACATGAAAGACAATTTTGTTATTTTGCTTGAAAATAGCTTAGTGTCAGAAATGTGTTCCCAACTTTTAAACTAAAGGATACACAAGGCTCCCTAAGGTTCACGTAAGCAATGAACATCGAACATAGATATGAGGCACAGCCAGGTTCTTGAAATGAGAAATTCTATTAGCAAAAGGAGGACATCAAATCGTGAAAATCTTATGTTCACAAAAACATTAACTTTTTATTACTGTTTACTTAAGTGCTCGATGGTTGAAGCCGGCTTGGCCGACTGAACCCACATTCTCAATCCCGACGTTACTGATGGGGCCCTGCAAGCGACGACGTCATAAACCATGAAGCATGGATATTTTCTTTTGCTGATATGCTGCCTGTTAAGGTATCTAGACTTTAAAGCCATGTAATAGAATCTCAAGTATAAGAAAAAACCAGAATAAAACCATAAATCTCACAATTTATGAAACTGCATCAAGGGATACTTTTGTTGGAAAATAAATAGGCATGATGGGCGCCTACTAGAATATGGTGAATGAATTTGGGAAAGGCATAGTTGTTTTTGTCGCTATGCCGGAAACAAGGCAAATAGCGCAGCCAAAGAACTTAACAACGCAAATACAAATAAGGAGCCGCACCAAATTGCAAAATAGGTTTCCAATAGTTTATTTCTGTGATTGTGAAAACAACCACCATTTGGCTGCCATCATACCTTTTTAAAGTATTAATCGTAGTTTGTGGCAAGATTCTTTGTCTGTGAGCATTACCAGTCTTGATTGACAGATTAAGACGATCACCATTACGTGCACATAAATTATGGATGTGCATAAAAAACACAATTTTTTCGTTTCTGTTTACACAAGTGGTCAATGGGTAAAGCCGGCGTAGCAGGCTGAACCAACATTGCTAACCCCGACGTTACTGATTGGGGGCTTTGTGGGCAACGCCGGCAGACCAGCTAGTAATTAATATAGGTAAAGGTTTAGACAAATCAATATTTCCGGTGACCGAATATTTTTTGTGCTGTCATGATTGCGTTGTTACAATTTTGCTGCTAGCTATGAGGAAGTTTTGTAATTAATACAAACTATTTTTGAATACTCCTGAGTAAACGTCTATATAAAAAGTCATTCATTTTCGAGATGCTGCCGCTATAAGCATGCGTATTACCAGTAAGCATATACATTTAGCCACTTGAAAGAGCTTCACTTATCTCAGCACAGGTTTCGCATAAAAATCCTTGTGTTGAGAAACAAAACCGACGCTTTCAAACATAAGTTGGCATTTAATTGGCACAGTCGTTTGCAAAATTAAGATACAGAAACGATTCTAACTCTAAACAACTTTTTGAAAAGTGATAGTTAAATGCTAAAAAGTTTATGACCACAGTAAGTTAACATTTAATTTTGTAACGTTCAACTTCCTTGAAACCGAAATTTTTGGAGAAATCAATCTTTCATGAAAAATGTCAATAAAATTAATTGACAGTGTTGTAAAATCAAAGTCAGATCAAATTGTGTTGGGATACCTCGTTGCTATCCACACACGAAAAAACATTGTCTTTCATTTCCGCATGTTTTTTGCAAACGAATATCCTTCTCTCAGTAACATAGCACGCAAATTGTAATATTTTCAAGCAGTTACTTATGCGGGAAAACTTTTTTAGCACTAGGTTCAATTAAAAGCAAAAAAAATCGACTGGATATTGATGCAAAGCTTCTGCTCTGAAACTTTATTGCAGTCACGTTATCTCGCTCACTAGCTATCAAATAACCGTAACGTTTCCACTGTTTTTGATAAAAGGACTCTTACTTTGTGTGCGCATTGCTTGGCCTTCTCTTGTTTTTAATTTTAAGTATATAAATTTAAAGTATGTTTATACCACCCTAACGTGTTATCTTTCATTCGTTGATTACGATTTTACGAGTATGTTTACGGTACGCAAAATTTTCACAATATTTATCGGTCCGTCGATGTCGAAAAACTAGAGAACTACTATTGTAGAAAATTACAGCAAAAAAAGCAATAGGAATGATTGATGTTATAAACACAAACTTGCCTCTAGCTTCCTGTCGGTCACCAACTGCACTGAAGAGACCTGATAGGTCGAAACAGTGTCACTGTCTGCAGTTTTGCTATGTGCATCGCTAGCCTCTTGCATTACTATACAAACTTGCGAGTTTCATCTCTGGCCAATGTTACGTCACAGGCACAATCTTACAATCAAAACGTTGCAAACAAGTTGGACTAAATATTGATTCAAGTTAAATTACATCAAATTAACGGTTTTTTAAAGTTGCTCCAAATTATTTTTTGCGACATACCCCTAATTCCAAGAATATCATCGGAAATGATATAAAAACACAAACAATGAAATTATAGAATTTTAACCATTCAAACGCAAACTATAATAAGTACACATTGACTTAAGCAAAATATAACTTAACAACAATTCATGACCCATTTGAAAAACACTTGTGCAATCTGTTCATTACTCGACAAAGATAATGGGCAGCAGCATGGTCCTTCCGAGGTATACCTTGCACGCGACAATCAAACGCTGTAAAGCAAGGACCCATTGCATTACGTGATCATTTTGATATTCAGTCTTGTTTATGGTCAAGCTCTACTACAAACTGCTTTCCAGCCAAATATAACCGGAACTTACACCTCACACGATAGCAAGACATTCTTTCACCAGCGTCGAATCTCCATTCAGCGGACGTCAGCTTTTTGCTGGCTTAAGCTACTTACTGGGTTTCGCTTTTCATCAGGTTGTTGTATAGAAGCAGCAGCATAGCCAAGGTTTGATTGATCAGTTAGCAACGCAAATAGTTTATCGTGGTTTGGCAACATCAGCAATGCTTTCTCAATCAACTCTTTGGCAAGATGATAAAAGCATTTTTCTGTGTTCGCTACCAGTAAACTATACTCAGTCGCCCGTTACGCATTTAGTGGCTCAACGGTGCGGCGACAACTGTTAATGTCTGAATGCAAGCATGGCAATGGCTCGCTAGTTCCGAAAAAAATCTCACTTGCTTCCTTGAGGTAGACCTTCCGGCAGTTAGAATCTTCCTTAAACTGTCACCATTGACCGTGACCCAATAGTAGCCGATATGATGAAAATTTTGGCTGATTCAAACCCAAAACGCACTCCGTTAACATAGCTTGTTGAAGACGCAGAAGCATTTTTATAGTTTTAGCAAATGTCTTCTCGTGGCATATGCATGTGTAGTGGCATGGCACTTAAATACTACTTCCTCTCTCTAAGTTGTATACATTGTGCGGGAAATCCCCAAATTATAACCAAAAATGAAAGCATGCTAGTAAGATAGGAAGTACAGAGAAAAACTGTATGTTAAAGTAGAGGGTAAAACTGTTCTTGGGTGTAATCAAATTTAATCTGAATATGCAGGCTAATTAGAATTATCTAAGAAGTGCTCTATTCGTGAAATTTCACAATCTGGTAAGGGAGATGACTGCCTTATATTTAAGTGGCAGGCAAACCCCGCACGTACACAATTTAGTACTTTCTTCATTTCACGCACAAATGTTGCTCAAAAATTTTTGGTCCAAAAGGACATTCTCAAAAAGCCGTGCGTACCATCAGATGCGATAAAAACGGTGTTCTTAATATCTGCTTCGGCAATTGAAATCTGCCAATATCCTTTTACTAAGATATAACTTAGAAAAGTATTTCTTTCCCAAACGCTGTAATAAATCCTCTGCTGCAGCCTTATCTTTTGGATCAGCAACCGTAAAACTATTTAATTTCCAGTAATCAATACATACACGATTTGCTCCATCCTTTTTCTTTTCGATCACAGCATACCATGCGAAAAGTGATTTCGCCACGCAAATAATTCCAAGTTAAAATATATCTTGAAATTCCTCCCTAAAATTCTCCAGCATGCCATATGGGAATATTTACATCCCAGATCTGACTGTACTTTGATCCATCAGCTTGACTTTGTGTTTAATTGCCGGTACAGTTGATTTGCCTAAAATATTAAGAAAAACTTTTCCAAGTTACGACAAAATATTCTTATTCTTATCCTGCTGTAATCTGGTCTACTCAATTACCAACTTAACATCCCACATTTTCTTTTCTTGGTGATGATTAATCAACTCTATCAGTTGTTCATTATACACATTAAGTTCTTCCTGACTCCAACAACTCCAGTGTAACAGCCGTTCAGCCGGCTTCAATCAAATTGTTTTCAAGGCACTGAGCAATAAACTGATCCTCTTAGGGACATCCCCTCCTATGCCCATAATCCCGATCAAAGTATTATTTCTTTCAATTAAGAAAGGTCTCAGAAACTCTCTATCATTTCACAAATTCTGTTCGTTCTTTTAAATAAGTCTAGAACAAAAGAAAATTGCGAATGGGCGCCGTCATGGCTTTTGTTTTATGATAACACAAATCAGTTATTTGATGGGATCCATATTTTATGACTTAGTGAAGCCCCTCTCGTGAAATATTAAACAAAAAGAAACAAAGAAATAATTAGCATAAATTAACTCCGTAGTCCTCATCTTTCTGTTGCTTCTTATGTGGCACGCTTCCAAGGAAATTGCTAGTGTTAAATATTAGGACTGCTACTAACGACTTTTTCGTAAGTGACTAGCAATTAAAAGACACTAGTAGCAATTTCTTTGGAAGTCTATTTGTACGACCTAAAATCTCTGGCTGGAAGCATATTACTTGATCCTAGCATAAGCACATCCATTGTCGCGTTTTAATAATACTAGAAATAATAGAACTTTCGGTTCTATCTCAATTTTAAAATTTAAAATTGAGGCGATGTATGATAATCGCTCGGATAATTAAGTCTGACTGCAACTTAACAAACTTGGAAAAGATTGGCTTCCGCTAAAAACACCTTAAACCACGTTAAGAACAGAATGATGTATTTACAGAAATAATGCTTCACGACTTGAAGCTTCTTCGCTCAACGATCTCAGAACTAACCACTTGTCTACACAATCAGGAAAAACGCCAAAATTAATTTCACCAATAACTGTTCAATACTCGCCACGTCAACAAAATCCACAATAAATTATCACAAAAAACAATAGCCCTTTACTCCGTCAGTCAATCTCTCTCTCTCCCCACTACAATGCTTCTCTACTCTCTACTCTTTAAAAAAAAATCCCGTCGCCTAATATAAAAATCGAAAAAACAATCCAGAAGTCGCTAGAACAAAATCACGTGAAAAAGAAAAAACATTACTACGTTATGTAATCGGTCAACGAAATTCTTCGAAGAAGCTAGATTCACTAGATCAGTCTGGAATTATAATATGTCATAAACGATTGTAGCGTAATAAAGACGTACTAGATAAAGACGTAATAAAGAAAAAAGGTCTTTTTTTTCAATCAGTAGCCGAGCGAACAAATGATACAGCACCACACACATATATGAAAACTACTCTTACAAAACAAATTTCCTTATTCGTGACATCCATGCAAAGAGCAAACTAATCCGAAATGAAGCACTTACAGTTGTTTAATACAATAACAGTGTCTTCGCCAGTAAATCGACGTTAATCAGCCGGCTGCGTCGGCTTGACAAAGTTGCAAAGAAAATTGTTTAAATATTTAGACGATAAGTAGCTGGAAAATATATTGTAGCAAAAGATTTTTACCCTTTATGCTTTTTCTGGAGGGATTACTTAATGATTTGGCTGGTGTGGGGTATTTTCAAATTTTTAATGACTTCAATTTTAGATATATCTTTTTGAAAACTTCGATAGATAATGCCACAAAGTAATGCTTCGAAAAAAGAAAAAAAAATATGTATGACACGACTTAGTTTTTCTACAAATTACAATTGTATGAACACCAGTCACCAACATTTTGAGTGTTTTTGATCGCTAAGCTACATTGGAAAAATTTTAGAGACTTCATTTTGCGATAAATATTTTTCAGAAATTCGGTAGATTATGGCAAAGAAGAATGCTTTCGATAGAAAATAAGTCAAAATGTACCAAAGAACTAACTTCTTAAAAAATTGCTAGTTACTTAGGTATAGCAGGATAATTGTTCAACTAAAAATGGAACATGATGCATGGCAACTAACTTTTGATCACCTATTAATAGATCAATTCTTAGCCGTAACTAATTAGAGATACATATTGCTGGAAAGCAAATTCTTTCAAATTTTAAATGACACTAATTGTTTGTACTTTACCACAATCTTTACATATTGCACTTTCCTTTTTTTACTCAGCTTACCATTTTTTGAAAAGGGGCAAAAGTTACACAAAAGGTATAAAGTTCAATTTTTTAGCATTAAAGCAATTAGTAAAAGCACGAATCACATATTATCGGAATTGCCTTAAAATACCCTTTAATTTGTAAAAATATTTCAAAATTCGGTTGAGAAATAAGGTCACGAATTAGTTTTTAAATAAACTGATTTTGAAAAAATGTTGCATCTTTTGAAAATATCATCATACTGTGATCTCTATTAGCGAAAGACTGTGTTGGTTGTACCAGACGTATTCTGATATCATAGAGCGAGTTTCAAGCTTGCAGAGAAAATGACAAAAAGCATGCTAGGAAGACCTAAAATGCTTAAATAAAGAATCAGTTACTCAATTGTCAATTGAACTTTAATTGCTCTAGATTTGTTTTTGTCATGAGCACCTTGTCACTGTCTCCCAAAAAGCGTTTAATCGCGTTTCTACGATCACTATATTTGAGAAAACTAGGAACACATATTTTACAACTAATCGCTAAATATAACATCATGTGACATTCTAAAGACATAAAATTTGTTCAAGTTGGTAAGTCGGGTACTATCTTTTGTTTTAGCCAATAAACGCTTTCCTCTGTCAAGAAATGCGACTTAAAAACAATTGTTTTTAATTCATCATGATGTCACGAGTCCCTTACGACACTCACCCCCGGGTGACCATCAACCACGTCAAGTTAGATGCTCGTACGTCCAGTAGTTTGGGAAGAGCTAAGACACAACACACACACACACTGACAGAATTGTGCTTTATAGTAGATTGATAGCTTGATAAAAGATTGATCTTATGTAATATTCTACGCCCCAAATAAAAAGATAACCAGTATGTCACCAAAAAAGAGCAATTTCTTTTCCAAAAAAGGGTGGCAGAAAAAACATTTCAAAAGCCTGGTATATATGACACCCTGAGAAAGGTCTTTGTAGCTAGTTGCGTATCCGTGTAAATGAATCGCCCATAATTATAGGTGCTAGAATCAATGGGGTACAATCGCAGAAATGGGGTCACGCCTTCAGAGCGACCGTAAGGGTTTGATGACATCATAGTACAAGATCATTTTACTTGGTGTAAAAACTCGGAAAAGAAATACGGTGATAAGCAAAGCTGTTCACAAAGCAAAAATATTTGCTATTATTGGGAGTTTTAGTAAAATCACATTACGATGAGCCATTGCTTTAAAAGCACTATTTGCTTAATTATTTTTTTAGTCACGCGACTAAAAAATATGAGGATTTTGAAATTTTTGCACGGCAAATAATTCAGCTAGGCTGCTATCTTTGCGCCATACGAACTTTAACTCATTGTTTAACATGAACATTGAACAAACGTACAAACGAACTCAATAATGAAATGTGGGATCTAGACCAGGGTGCACAGTAAAAATATCTTACAATCTGAAAACCTTGGTTCTAGATATCGGAGAAGACCCTTAAAAAGAATTTTGTGAGAGCACCTCACAACAAAAGGTACGGTGCTGTCAGTAGAAGCAGCGCTCAAAGCACAAGGTTTGAAAGAGGAAATCAGCCAGCAGGTCATAAATAAACAATCAATAAAAACATTTTCTAATCGTTCGCGCAATTACTCCTTGAGTGAAGGAGCTCAACCGGACAAAACGACATTATATGCACCAATCAGCAGTCGCCTCAACGTGGTGGTGCGGTCCTCGACCCCGTTTGGGTGGGTCGAAATGACTGTTGGCTCTCTCAAGGGTCCCAGTTACCCAGGGCACTCCATTCACACAAACCATTTTTTAGCCGTGCTACCCTCTGAACGACCGCAGAAGGGCAGCACGCAGCCCCTTTGAAATCCGTCGACTTTTTCTATCTTTTCCTGCCTCATTCTTGCCCGTCATTTCATTCTTTCCTTCTCCTGACAAGCGGCAACGTTCATCCTAACCCTGGCTTCATCTTTCCCTATTCAGTGTGCGATGAAAATGTGACCTGGAGGAGTAGGACGGTGCAATGCTGCACCTGTTTCAAGTGAGTCCATTTAAGGTGCTCACTTCTCTTCTTTTCTAGATTCAAAATTCTAGATAGCTCTCACTCCTGGAGCTGCACTCCCTACTGCGTCCCTGCTTCTTTTGGAGATCCCACACCTACCAACACTGTGACTTCCTCCATGAAGTCCTCCAGCTTCCATAACTCCACTGTGCTTCTTGCCCATTTGCCCCCCTCTGCTGATGCAGCACTCCCGCCCCACCCTCGCCTTCAAACTTTTTATCCTCCTTCCACCCATTTTGTATTTTCTTCCTCTGTACTCTCACCACCGCCTCATGTTCCTGGCTGTTTTTCTATACCTACAGTTTCCTCTTCCCCTCTGACTCTCTTATGGCCCTTCAACGAAATGCTGGAGGTCTCCGAGTCAGGAGCACTGAACTACTACACATTATTCCAGATCCCTGGATTCTCTGCTCTGCGTTTTGATCGCACTCACTCCCGGTCGGGCCTTCTTTCTTCCAATACCACGCACGCTAGCGGAGGCGTCATCATTTTCGTCAGGCAGGGCTTATCCATCTTTAAACTTTCTACCTCCTCTCTTTCTTCGCTTGATCCCTACTCTGATTATGTAGGGGTAATCATTTCACTAAACATCTCCTCCTCGCTCTCATTCCTTAAAGTTAATGCTCCCCCTATTCGCTTTTCTCCGACGGATAGCAGAACCGATTCCTTTTCTCTCTCCATTCTTCCCTCCTCCAGAAATATCTTCATTCTGGGGACTTCAACTACCATCACCACTTCTGGAAATCAAAAGGTACTTCCGATCCTTGAAGGGAGGAAGTATTCGATTGGATCAACTCCTCTGATCTTCTTCCCCTCAATGACCCTGATATACCTACTCTTCTCCACTTATCTGTCAGTCGCTTTTCCTCTCACATCTCCTTTGCTCCCTCCTCTCTCTCCCTATCTTACTTCTGGAAGTTGCTTCAGGATGTGGGTTCTGATCACCTACTAATTCTACTAACCGTATCGCTTTCTCTGGTCTTTCGCCCTAAAGAACGCCCCCCTTCCTTCAATTTTCAGAAAGCCTGTTAGAAGGATTTTACTTCGACTATCATTGTTCTTCTGCAGAGAAATACTCGTTTCTTCTCTCTCTCTCTTTCCTTTGCTGCTGCTCTCTTTACTTCTCTGACACTGAATGCCGCCAAATTTTCCATTTCTTTCGGCCGCATCAAACGCCAACCTAAAGCCTGGTGGTCCGCTAAAGTGGAAGAAGCGGTTAGTAAAAGGCGTAAGACATTCGCTGCAGCTCAACAGAAGCGATGAAGATCGTCAGGTTTACATCTCCGCTTCCTAACATGCCTCGCTTGTCATCGCCAAGGCCAAGGCTCAGATATGGCAGGCGACTTGCTCTTCTCTCTCACCTAAATCCAACCTCAAATCTGTGTACTCTCTCCTTCGTTCTGTCGCTGGCACTTTCTCCTCCCTGGGAATCGGTTTCGATCTTCGCTGATTACCTGAGATCCTACTTTTCTGTCTCCCAGCCAAAGACCTTGCGCAGCAGAGCCAGAAGCTACCTTTCCAAGCTCTGCCAAGCCACGTGCCCTTGAGAGTCTTATTCGTCCTTTTGCTCTCCCTTTCTCCTCCGCTAAAATATTTCCGGCTGCCATACACCTCTTCTCGTCCACTGCCACTGGCCCAGACCAAGTTGCCTCTCTCATGCTAAAGCACCTTCCTCGCTCTGGCATGGACTTTATTGTACACATTTTCAATCCTTCCTGGTCTTTGCATTCCTTTCCTTTTATCTGGAAAACATCTATTATTCCCATCCATAAGATGGGAAAGCCACTCGACTCTCGTGCTTCCTTACGGCCTATTTCTCTCACCTGCTGCGTCTCAAAGCTTTTTGAAAGCATCATTCTAATGCGTTTACTCTTTTTTCTGGAGTCCAATCCCCATTCTCTCTCCCTACCAGGCCGGTTTATTCTAGATAAAATTCTGTTTTTTTCTCAGTCCATTTTGGATGGGTTTAACAAACCCAAAACGGGCTCTCCGACAATTCTCAAAACTATCGACTTCTCGAAAGTTTTTCACTCTGTCTGGCGCCACGCCCTTTTCCACAAACTTATTTCTCCCTCCTTGCTTTGCTCGTTGGACTCAATCTTTCTTTTCTGATAGGCGCGCTTGAGTGATTTTTCAAAATCACAAAAGTTGCTCTATTTGAGTCCGTCGACGTGTTCCGCAAGAATCCGTTCTTGGCCCGGTACTTTTCTCTCTTTTCATCAATGATCTCCCTGCTTCTCTGCCTTCTTTCATCAGTTGCTCTCTTTATGCTGACGATCTGGCCATTTGGTCCACGGTCCCTACTGCAATGGAGGCCACACAGAGTTTTGATTCACCTGGAGCGTTGGTCTGAGTACGGGTGTCTTCCTCTCAATTCGAGCAAATGTGAAACCTTTTTTTGCAGTGGATTTCCACTAAGCTAACCTCCAGCCCCACCTTTTCTTTTTCAACTCCCGCCTCCGTTTCAATCCCACTCCAACTCTTCTTGGGGTCATCTTCGACCGCACTATTATTTTGCTAAGTATGTATCTTTGAGAAGGTCAAGTTCCTCCCTCGTCTCAAGGCCCTACGCCGTATCTCTGCTTCCTCATGGGGCCCTCTAAGGAGTTTCTCTCTTTTCTGTATAAAGCTTTTCCTCGGCCTCTTCTCACTTATGCTTTACCCGGATGATTTCCTTTTCTAAGCATTAATATTACCACCAAATTGGAACGCCTCCACCGAACGGCCAGTCGCACCATCTCCAGCTGCTTCTCGTCTTCCCCTATCCCACTTCTTTTTTCTGAGGCGTCTCTACCTCCTCCACAAATCACCCTGACTCATTTCCTCTGTCATCTTATGAGCGGGCCTTTGTCTCCCAACCTCCTTTCCAATTTTAGGTTCGGCCAGGCTGGGAGTGAAACTAAGACTCTGCAGATCTTCCTGGAGAGCTTTTGCATCCACTCACCCGCTCATGTTTCCTTCTACTTCTCCTATGGAAGTTCTCTTTTCTTGTCCTTCCTCTCCTTCTTGGAACCTGCCTTCCTTCAATGTGGAGTCTACCCTTTCCTCTCCATGCTCCCGCTTGTATCCCCTCTCTCTCGACAAGGGGTGGTTCTCGCTCACCTTGACTCTCTCCCACCATACGATCTGGTGCTCTGGACAGACGGCTCTGTTCCTTTTCCCTTTGGCAAAAACGGCTCTGGTGTACTTGCCAACTGCTCTCTTGGAGACTCTGAAGCCACTCTCAACTCTTCGGCAGGTCCAGTATGTTCAAGTTTCTGTCGTATCCACTCTTTTCTTTACTCGGACTCAAGGCATACTGTCTCATGTAAATTGTTCGACACCCATGTTCCCTCGATTTCCACAAAAGAACTTGTACTCTCTTGTCACGCACGCTGTTTGCTCTCTCGTCTTCGCTGCGACGGACACAGCCTACTGTTCAGCTCATATCTCTCTAGGGTTGGCAGAATCAAGAATCCTTCTTGCAGCGCCAGCGGACACCCGTGCCAGGAACCTCTCATCTCATTTTGCACTACCCAGCTACGAACTCTTTGCGCCGCTCGCTCTTTGGCGACTCTCTGTCTCTCTACAACCTCTGGTGCTGACCTTGGGTAGTTACCCGGCTTATGGAGCTCCACGGTTTTCCGGCATGCCCCATTCCTCGGAAGGGGTCGGGTAGCAACAACAACAAGAACTGACATTATAAACTAAGCAAAACTAACATGGTCCGGCGGGAGATGTAGGCCAGAGCAGCTATTATACAGTACACTTTAATTTCGCAAGTCATTTGTTCACGCACTTTAGCCAGTCACTACTCACGTAATAACGTCTTTAGTTTTTCATCTTCTTCATCTGTGATGATGAATGTCTGTAAAAATAAATGGACTTCAATAAAGCTCATCTTTGAAAAAAGTGGCAGGAAACTAGCGATCCTGGACTCTGTTTCAATAAAACATTTAATGTTGGTAGAACATTAGCCTACAGTATCAAAATTATTACGGAATCCCATCTTTTCTCGTTCAAGAAGACAGTGCCGCTGGAAGAAACTTACAACCGCAAGGCCACTCTTATCACAAGCAGGAGTTAAAAGCGCCTGTGAACGTGCCGAATCAACAAATTTCTAACGAGGAAGCTAACTTTGAAAAGACAGGTCTTTCCCCCAATTTTCAGCATGTTACTAGACAATCGTGAAGTTACTTATGAAGTTTTTTCGCAAACATCTAATAAAAGTGAGGTAGTAGCATCCCTGGATTTGCCAACAACTACGACACTCAAAGCAGCGTTTGCCATGGATTTGTCGTGACCAAACTACTTTTCAGCGCTAACATTAATGACCTTCCACACACTGAAAGGTTGCTTCTCAGAATGTCGCCATAAAAGCGATCATCCCCACTCCTCATCTACAAACAACTAAATACTCCTTACTTGATCCAAAGCTAATTTTAACCAGGTGCGAAGCAGAAGTGAGATTCTCTTATCGTGAAATCGTTTGGTTGTTTTGATTGTGATAGTGATGTCATCAATTGAAGACTTCAGCTGGAGTTTTGAAGTAGGTCTATCACCAATTAAAGTTTCTAAACATTGGCTACAGTTAAAGCAGACGAAAAACCTTTTCACACGTTTTTTTTTTGTTTTAACTTGCGGTCATCCCAAGAGATTTATGTGCAATATAGCACAAATTCAATCTCATGTCGTGGAGATATTAAAAGAAATCATCTTTTGCTACGCATATTTACTTTTATACTGTCCAAACTGCTTGACCTAGATACTTTCAAAACCGAATTGGTGGTCTTCACTATTTTTTATGAACAATGATTTGTACCTCCACAGTGCACTGCAAGAAATGACTGGAGATTGAAGAAAAGCAACAGAAAATTGTTTTGCAGTTTTTATTTTATCCACCGATCTTCCCCATTTATCAAGCTTCGCTATTGGTATAGGTAGCTTTCGTCATAAAGGCAATATCGCAACAATTGATTATGCTATTCAAAATTTAATATTTCTCTAGGCTTGTGTAGTTAGTGTAGAGCTTTAAAGTATATTTTATTTAGCCATCAAAAGTAAAAAAGCTGTTTTTTAACCAAATTGTGTCCAACACCAGCTGTTATACTCATTAGTAGTTTAAACAAGTATTTGTTCACTGTCGTGTTTCAGTAATTACAATTCTGATTGGCTGTCTTTAACTTTGATACTCAGAGGACACAACCTGGAAATTTTTTTAAAAGCAGTAAAAATTTTACGAACTTGGCGAAATTTTTTGGTAAACTTTTAGATAAAAATTGATACACATCAATCAACCAAAAGCTAACTGCCATTTAAACTCTGCAAAAGGCGATTGCAGTTGACTTACTTTTAGGAATGAAGGGCTTAATTGTAGTCTCGTGCCGTCGAGCATCAGTTGCGCTACGATTCCAGTCTTCAGCCAAACTGCTCAAGGAGGAAGTCTGCCAAGGATGGTAGCGTATTGCAAACAAAATTATGGACAATACAAAAACTGCAAGCAAACTCCTACGTTCGCACTTCATATCTGCTGTCAAATAAATATAACAAAAATTCTCAAAAGGGAAAAATGAGGTCAGACTTCCCAAAATGTGGATACTCTAGCTTTTCATCCCTCATCCCTAGCTATCCAACATTTTATAATATCTTTGCACATTGTTAATTCATTATAAGACTTCATCAAACGAATCGTAGTGAATAAACAATATTTGAAAAACGATGTCAAAAGAAAAATGTTAGCGCAGCATTTGATTAACAGCTGGTTATGGTTGAAAAAAACTTTTTATTCAAATAGTTTGGTTGCACAAAAAATTCGCTTCATCTCGTATAAACATTCAGAAAATTCTTTTCACAGAATACACACAGTTTCTTTTCGAAATATTTACTATGTTCACCAAAGATCTTTCAGACAATTTAATGGATATTTACAAAATGCTTGCTATGGGATAAGATCCCGGATTTAAAAGCTGAATGCATCAGGTAATTCGCCATAATCGCTGGTATCTCAGCAGTTGTAAACCTAATTTTAAATCAATCGTGCTTTTTACGGATCAAATTTTACTACAGATTATATATTTGTGTGCACTAGTTCAGATAAATGTGTTACTGATTGAAATTGCTTCTCATAATATTCATATTTACTGAAATCAACAAAGCAGGGGTGACACTGCCAACTGTTTTTCTCAAAAGCACAAAAGCGTAGTTATTTCAAAACCAAACTAAATTAACCATTGCTGCCGTCATTTTTTAGAAACCAGACTTTTTTGTGCTGTTAGAAAACAATCAAAAGTAGAAAAACACAAAGTGAAGGAAATTATAATGATTTAATGAAGAAGTACGTAACTCCTAATTGAAATCATGCCATAAAGAATTTACCATTTCTGTGTGGGAAAAAAACCTTCCTGTTTGGAGAAGCGTCTCAGATTATGAGCTTCTCATTAGACCTTATTTTGCTTGTATTCAGTTAAACTGCGCCACCGCGACGGATGGACTGCACGCTTTCGATAGCAGACTACTCTTCGTGGTGCTCTACAAGTTCGAACTTCGTGGTGCTACAAAGCTCTACAAATTTTTGGTGCTACCCTTCGTATGTATTGAAGCTGCATTGGTTCCTAGGATATCCATTGTTTTTTAAAGCTTTTGCAATATGATGGAATTCTTCAGTCTCTTGTTTCTTATTAGATGTGATTTTATCTGCTCTGGAGCACAATAAACAAGCCAAACTAACGTTTTGATAGCCTGGATGATGAGATGAATGTTGAAGATATCTGTCCGTGTGTGTTGGTTTCCTATACATGCTTGTTGCAAGTCATCCATCTTTCAAATGTTGTTTGTTCGCGTTCAAAAAGGCTAATTGTCTTCACTTTTTTAAATTCTTTAGCGAAATTGAAGGTCGCGATACAGCATTCAAGTAGTTATAAAAGGGATCGTCCTCAGTTTTTTGCATGATTGCATACACGTCGTCAACATAACGTGCCCATAATGACGAAGGTTTCAAGTAAGTGTTCTAAGCCTTCCCTTCAATCGGTTCCATGACCATATTTGATGTTAGTGGGGACAAAGAAGAGCCCATTGGACAACTAAAACTCTGTTTTTAATAACTTCATTATACTCAAAATCGCTAATTGCAAACAGATATCCATTGCTTCCATGAGTTCCGGCATTGTAAGGCTTGCTCTATCTCCCAACGTTTAATTATTGCCTAACCTTGTCAGCCACAATATTTTCGCGGTTTCAAGTGGTACGGAACTAGGTAAACAAGTTTACCACATCCAGCAAAACTAGTGATTCAGATTTTAAAGTTAATGGCTAAAATCAACTCTACAAGTTCAATGGAATTCTCAACAGTGCGTGGTGTGTTTCCAACTGAGGGAGCAAGATTTTGCTTGAGGAATTTAGCAAGCTGAGAGGGAGCTGTATCAATGAAAGGAATGATAGGACGAAGAGGAACACTGAGTTCATTAATTTTAGGAATCCATATATTCTTGCCAAAGCAGAATTACTGCTACCTAAGGAAAAATTTGCTGAATTTGTAGAGTTGATTTCAACGATTCAACTAGAAAGCATTAGGGGAAGGTTTGCATTTTTTTTCAATATTTCAAAGGTGATGCTTTATTGGTTGCTTACTGTCCTCCTTTCTCAATATTATCAAATTTCTACACAAAGCCCACAAAGCGGCTGCTTGTCGACCAAACAAAGCAAAACAATCGATTTCAATTACATTATTTTCAAAATAAGATTTTGGAGTTGAGAAACAAACAAAAAATTTAAATCGATTAGGTTAGCACTAATATAGTAAAAGCAATCTAGACCCCCTTCCAAACAAAAAGCTTGATTTGCCCTGAGCGTAGCCAGCCGAACTCTTTGTTAAAATCTTGTTTATTAAATCACTTTAAAGAATTCCAAAAAAGTTATAGCCTAATACAATGGTTTACAAACTGGGGCCCGCAGGCCTTAAGGAAATTTTTAGGGGTCCGTAAAACATTTTTTAGTTTTTAAATTTCAGACTTGAATTGTTCTCGTATGTTACGAATTCATCGACTGAAATATTAAAAATTTAAATGTTAGCCCAATTTGCTTTTTTAAATTTTTGTTTTACGTTAGCGATATGTCTAATTATTTTAATATTTTGCAAGTAGCCACACTTCAAGTATGAGTGATTGCACGTGAGATGTTTTTCGTCAGTACAACAAAAGTGATTTACGTAAAGTTTTTAATAGCTTTCCTACCAACAGAATTATGGCTAAGCAGTGCAAATACAATAAAAATTATCTGAAGTTGGGTTTTATTTTACTTAATTTGACATCTCTAAAGTTCAGTCTGCGTACTGCCAAGCTGCTTGTATTGCTGTTTTAAACGTGGAAGCAATAAAATCGAGTACACTTAAGGGCCATTTTTTTAAAACATCCACAACATGCGTGGAAACATCCAATACAGTGAGGTCTGTTTCACACGACAGAAGTTTGATTCCCATGGCTATTTTAAACTACAAAATAAAGCCCAAATTGAGGCATCCTATCAAACAGTTTTTGAAATTTCTAACCAACCTTTTTTGCTCTACGTGCTTTAAAATTGATGTGGGTCTGCCGTGATTTCAACAAAGCAATAGGGGTCCGAGGGCTGCAAAATATTGGAAACCACTAGGTTATTACATGCCATCATTTCTAAATCGAAAACACTCTGAACGAGGAATGACTTTCGATTACATCAATAATTTAGGGGCGTACCCAGAAATTTTAAAGGAGGAGGGACCGCAATCCAAAACCTAGACAGTTGAAACTTTTTGGTGGGATAAAAATTTTCGCTTGTATCAGCTTATGCAGGGCTTCGCTTTCCAACTTGTGCGTTTTGTGACATTGCAACATTTAATACATTGATTTTCTTAATATTGGTGTAGCTAGGTCTTAGTAGTTTTTTGTGTTTACCCGACGCTACAGTTAAACGCTCAGTTTATTTATCTCGGACTCCAATAATCCAAATCATAAAAAACGTCAAAACAAAAACAAAACAAATATCCACAAGCAATCAAGTTACACCCATACAGTTTCCCCCGCTGAAAAAATCAACTGATGCAACCAGCATTAGATTAATAAATCTGTACAGTATATTACATTATAACTGCCACCAAACATATGAAAGAGGAAGTGAAAGATATGCTATATGCCTAGAATTTTCGAGGTATTACACTGGAGATGAAGGACTGTATGCAGTAGGCACAGGCCTACTTGACGAGCATTCCGAAAAGGATGCAACGAATCAGGCACTTGCTCGATACATGAGCATGGTAAACTGTCTTTTTGCCTTAGCACGGTAGAGAAAGCAATCACACATAACTCTTTTAGGCCCAAATCCTTTTGATACTACAGTAGAGTGGTCACTAATATCACTATTTAACTTAAAAGCAACCTAAAAGCACGTTATTCTTGTGCTAAGAAATTATATTGTCTTACATTATACCGGTACGGTACATTAAGCTTCAAATTTTGTTTTATTCACACAATATGAATTATGAAAAAAAAATATGAGCTAAAACTGCTAAGCTGCACCTACAACTTTACATTTTGGTAACATTTCAATACGTTTGTGCTTTTAGTCTAGTCAACCACAGGCTGCTAAAAGAACGCTACCTTGAGATTGAATTTTTTACATGAATTATGTTGTTGTATGTAACTGTATCTTGTGTACGGAACAGGGTAGTGGAGGCGCAGCCAAAATCGCACAACTTCGTGATTTAAATGTGCCATTTTTAATGCAGTAAGTTATTAAATCTACAATCATTTTCAAACTGAGCAAAAATAACAATTTTTTTGTCCTACGTACCCGTACTCCAATGGTAAAGCGAATTTTATCATAAGCCTTTAACCAAGCAAGCAAAGTTATCGCAAAGTGTCTCTTCCAAAACCACAACAACGCAAGTTGATACGGGGATTAAACTCGCAATCTTATGAGTGTTGGCAAAATTAGCTTGGCTCCTTTTCTAAAGTAAGCTTATCAAATGCCTTGTTCCACACCACCATCAGAAAAACTAGAACAAAGCGGTAGGTACACGAATGAAGAAAAACGAAATTAGTTACTAAAAATTGGCACATAAGCAATTTAGCCGAATATTTACCAAACACGGAAAGGCTTTGATTTTCAAAAATTGTATAACCCCTTATAAGTTAGTGTTCGAAATTTGAATAGGCAGTGTTCTTAAGCCTGATTAATTGCTTTAGTAAGATTGTTTTCCAGCTAACTATGGCAACTTCAAATTATGTTTGCGTTTGTAGTAATCTCGATAAGTTTTACAGTTTGTGACAAGAGTACGTACCGGTAAGCAATCCAACTAAATAACTTATCAGCTTCATGGAAAGTAATAACAGCACACTTGCAACATAATATCCCTTTTTATAAGGTTCCCTAACACATTATTAACAGGGGTTTTTGTTAAAGTATTTGACTGTGAAAATGGGTTAACTGTATAACATTTAAAAATAGATCAAAGTAGCATATTTCCGAACCTTTACAACTCATGTTGTTGGGTCACATTCTGATCAGTTAGGGTTGGACTACACTCTCGTTCAATCACTGGTTTCTTTATGTTGCAATAGCACTGATCATTTTTGCGATTTCTATTAAGACAATTTCTCCTGAAGAGTAGTCAAACAAAGCTTCGAAAATATGTTGGTTCAAGCTACCAACCCATAAAACACAAAGCTATTGCAGAAAAGAGTACAATGACAATATTCAATCTCAGTGATTGCCAAGACTAGTTCTTAAGTCAAGATCTCAAATTTCTAGAAAGCTGCAGTAGATTAAGCTACACTATAATTACGTATTACTTAGTCATGGTGATAGCAGCGACTAGTTCTGCATCAAATTAGCGCTTGATCGCGTGATTCAAGTACTGACGATCTCACTAACTTTGTAATTAGCTGGGCATTATACAGCCGTTACCAACACTGAACTTAGAGTTACATTGTACGTGACTATCACAGATTCACCCATCGCGTTAGTTTACCACTTGCTAGTAGTAGTAGGGAATTCTACATCAATGACTCAGTTTCCTTTTATCTGCAGCCAAACATTAATCACGATTAGCCCTTTCGCAAAAAATCAGTCGGTTTAAAAATGTATAAAATTAAGATTTTGGGACCACTATTGTGTTCCTCTTCAATTGGTTGAACATATTAGTCAACATTCAATGCAGCGATCAATATTTTGTAAATCAAATTATTAAAAAGTGGAATAGTATATCACAAATAGGAGACTTTGTATGACAGTGTTTTATTTGATACCAGCGGCAGTTTATAGCTTGAATGCAAGGGTCGCCAGCAAATATTCCGGCTAGAGAATATCGAAAAGAGCCATTTGCTTCCCCAGCCGAAAAAGTTTAACCTAGATTTATTTGATATATTACAGACGTAAAAAGACAAAGTTGAATGAAAATAAGTAGCTAACCAATTTATTAAGATTGGTTAACAAAGGCAATGCTAAACCTCAAAAAAGATAAAGTTCAGTATAAGCCTACTGTTAGATTACGCACAAACAGTGGCGTGCAGAGGTCTGGAGATGTCCAGGGCCAACTGCTTGATTGTATGCCCCGCCGCAAGCTGTCAAGTACTCAAGAATGTGACAAAGGCAGACACTTGAAATACATAAAAGCTAGTGTTGAGAAAAAAATTTCGAAACATCAAACTAAATATTTCAAAGAGTATTTTCTTGCTTTAATGTGTTCATTAAAACTAGCTGAAACACCAGAATACTACATAAGAATTATAAGGATATGTATGATGGAGCGACAACAACCATGAGAAGTGCAGCAGGGTTGACTGAGGAATGCAAGGTAGGTGTTGGACTTCATCAAGGCTCAGTACTCAGCCCATTCCTTTTTGCCATCATAATGCACAAGCTGAAAGGACGCACCATGGGATATGCTGTTTGCAGATGACACAGTGCGGTCTAGGCAAAATCATAGGGAGCTAGAGGATGATCTGGAGATTTGGAGAAATGCACTGGAGAAAAGAGGTCTCAAAGTGAGCCGGAGCAAGATCGAGTATTTGAAGACTGGGGGTGTGGAAGGTGGAGAAGAGTTGAAGCTGCAAGGAGAAAAAATAAAGAGAGCGAAAAACTTCAAATACCTGGGTTCAACAGTTAGTAGCGATGGAAGATGTGAAGAAGAAGTGAGGAGAAGGATCCAAACGGGATGGATGAGTTGGAAGAAGGTGTCTGGAGTTCTGTGCAACAGGAAGTTATCAGCAAGAGTTAAGGGTAAAATGTACAAGAGTGTTGTCAGACCAGCCAAGAAGAAGATTAAAGGCTAAGGCATACATTTATAAGAAAAATTCATATGGTGAAGGGTATGCATTGTGAAAGAAGACATTGCGTTTACGCATGCAAATAATTATCAAATAGGCCCACCAAAATGATCTATTATATATATATATATATAACTTCGTGAGGCATAACAGGAGATAGAGTTGCTTATTTTTTTCTACTAGAAATAGTATCTGAAATTGTACAAGTGCAACTATGTAGTTGATGCATTGCTGGCTTGCTGCCCTTAATATTTTTGTGAGCTATACAATAAAAATGCTTTAAGAACATTGTTTAGTGAAAGCACACAAAGAAGTAACTCTTTTTTTTAAAGTAGAACATGTGATGATATGAACAAATCAATTAGACGCTCACACTTTACGATCTCTTTCTCATATGAGCTCTCGTATCGGAAAACATTTGAACTGCAGTGTTCCCTCGCCACTTCGCGGTTCAAGTTTTGCGGCTTCAGTGCATCGCGGATTTTTCAAAAATATTTATCAAAAAATAGAAGTTTAAAAATAGCGCCAAGTCGCTGATTGACTTCGCATTATCACGTCATTCTCGTTCACGCTGTTCACTGCGTCTTGCGTATCTTAGCGTTATGTTTGCAATTAACTTTTCGTTAAGCCCTTCCAATGCCGCCTAAGCGCCGTGCCCTTGCGAAAGATTACTTTAGTGAGCCAAAAGGAAGATAATAACCATAAGTAAAAAGATGAAACTCGTGTCCGGATTAAATAAAACAAAAAATATTTCTAATTTTTCGTGTTCTTTTTCCGTCAATTTTCAGAGAAGTAAGTTTTCGTGAATATTGGGTCCCAAGGCGCTGGGAATTCTAAATTCCCGACACTTTACGGTTTTTCACTCATCGCGGTGAGTTCTGGTCCCCATTAACCGCGATAAACGAAGGAACACTGTACCTCATTTTTCACATCTGCTGAAAGTAATTCTCTTTCGATGCTGATTAAAGGCAAACTTGTTAGGCGTTTCTGCAGCATAGATGATCTCATACATGTTTTTATCAATTTCAACTTTGAAAATGACCTCTCACAACTTGCAACTGAAAATCCAATGGTAAGCAGTAACCTACATGCAGTACATAAAGTTGTTGGGAAAACATCTCTCCCAAACTGCATTAAACATTCAAGAGCATGCTTAAGATTAGGGGAAACTGCATCTCCTCTAGCTCGAAGGAGCATAACAAAGTCAAAGGTAATTATATGTTTGGTTTTTGTACACTACATAGCAAACTAATTGAAATTTTGTAAATTGTAATTTCAGTACAAAAGCTGACACTGCCAAAGATTTTCTACAAAACATAATCACATTATGCCCCCAAGCAAGATCCTATCAGATCCATGCAACATGTGTTAGTACACTTACGATATGAAAAATCATATATTTTTAACAATTTAACAAAATGTAGTTTTTATAATTTCACTCTATTGATGCCCAACCATCTTGCATCCCCGGGGCCGTCGCCCCGTTCGCTTCCCCCCCCCCCCTCTGCACGTCACTGCGCACAAACATCAATTCTTTCAATATTCTATAATGTAAAGATAGCGTTGACAATCTTTAGCTTAGTAATGCCAGTTATAACCTATAAGTTATTTCATACTAACTAAGCGAGAAAACAACCTTCTTTTTCTCAACAGCACTTATGCTTTCAAAAACTTTTATCATTTTAGCACAGCTTTAACCGTGTGCTGTAATTTGATTAAGGTGGCTGGCTCATCAATATCGCAGCGAGCTTAAGAGCGCCGGCTCTGCCAGCGCGAATGCTGCGTTAGCCTTGCAGCCCTCAGGCAAAGTTTAAATACTTTTACTCTATCTCTGACGCAAAATACAGCAAATATATTGATTTTAACAATCTCAACTGCTCTAGCGTTGTCCGGTGTCCGTGAAGCAGGTCAACAACTTCAACGCATTTCAAGATTTGAATTTTAGTTGCACTTTAGCCAAGAAAAACCGTGCCTGCTGATATCTATTATTTTCATACATATTTTCTGTCTTCCCGCAAGCATGATGACTTTCGTTTATCTACGTTTCCTTTTACCTGTCTTTTTATTGATGCCAGTTAATTATTAATTCAGTTTGACAAGACGGTGAGGAAATATGCAAGAGCTTTAACCGAACAACAGTGTGGCCTCCAAGTTACATCTAATATATAAAGCGCAATTCTGTCTGTCTGTCTGTTTCAACTCCTCTGAATCTGCTTGAGTTGCAAGCATCAAACTTGGCACGATTGATCACCGCTCTGTGGTGAATGTCATAAGGATGTTGATGACGTCATCATTACGTAATAATCAATTTTTTTAATTTGCATTACTTAACAGAGGACAATCGCTTTTTGCTTAAACAAAAACCAGCTTCCGACTTATCACATTTACAAAAACTTTCATTTGTTTGAGGTTGAACATGACGCCACAATCAACGATTCATTGCACAATCTGTTTTTTGTTCTTTCACAAAAAGTACTGATCGCAAAAACGCGATTAAACGCTCTTTCTGGAGATATTGATTAGGTGCTTTTGATAAAAACAACTGTACAACAATTATTGCTTATTTGACAATGCTACGAGCACTTCTTTATTAAAGAACTTTACCCCTATTAAGCATTTTTTCTCTTTTTTTTCTTGCATGGTTTAAGCCTTCTCTATGATGTCATAATATGTCTCGTACGATTAACGCAAATCTCGCTATAGCAGATGATAATATGAAGATGTTGTCAAAAATTGCACACTTTTTACAAAACCAGTTTATTTAAAAACTGATTTGTGATCTCATTTTTCAACTGATTTCAAACTTTCTTGAACAAATTAAAGGCTATTTCAAGGTAATTGCGATAGTGTGTAATATGTACAATTAATATCAGTTTTTATACAGAAAAAACTAAACTTTAAGACCTGTGGTGTAGCTTTTACCCTTTCTATGAAGTGGTGAGCTCAGTAAAATTAGGTAGCGTAACTTTAATGCATAAACGCTATAATAAGGTTCTAACAAGTACTGTCCTTTGAAAGCTTAGGAAATTTCCTTTCCAGCAATATGTGACTGCAATTATTTAAGGCTGAAGATTAGTTGATAATGACTTATCAAAAACTGTTTGCCATACATCATGTTTCATTTTTAGTTGAACAATTATCCTACTTGACCTAACAAACTTACAACTGTTACACAAAGTTAGTTTTTTGGTGCATTTTGACTACTTTTCCTCGCAAGCGTGATTCTTTTGAATTATCTGTCAACGTTTTCAAAAACATCCATCAAAAACTGAAGTCTCTAAATGTTTGTGAAATATAGTCTACCGGTTTGAAGTACCTAATTTATAGTGCCTGCAGTTCACAAAACTGCAATATCTAGAAAAAGTATGTCCTTTGGTATAATTTGTCTATTCTTTGTCGATAGCATGAATCTTTGGTATTATCCATCAAATCAGTCAAAACCATTCATTCGTAAGTGAAGTCTCTACAAATTTTAATGTATAGCCTATTCCAAGCAAAACACTCGGTGATCACCCGAGAAAAAGAGGATGGGGTGAAGATGGCTCTTTCTTATATTTTGAAGCAAAGCGTTACTGTCGAGCTACATATGCTCTAAACATTGAATCAATTTCCTTTGCAATTGGGCGAGGATGACGCAACCAGCTGATTTGATATTCGTAACCTCGACATTATTAATGGGGGCCCCCGCTATTGCTATAACTTAACTATGAGTGCTTCATTTCGGGTTAGTTTGCTCTTTGCGTGGCGGCGTTTATGCCAAGGCCAAGAAACACGCACGCAGTCAGAGACGTTAGTTTATCTTAATTCGCATACAGTAACGAAAAAGTATTAAGTAGCGATCCTAGTCTTTAATGGCTTAAACGCACTGTTAGGTCATAATCTTCAATGCTATCGCAACGCTTGCCACTATACAGTGTGATCAGCAGTAAGCAGCAAAATTATTCACTATCATTTTGATAGCGAACATAAATGGTAAAGCCCATTACTGATGTTTGTAATTGCAAGGATTTCGGAACAAAACACTAATCTTCATTTTACAGTAGGGAGGTCTGGATTTGGGGCAAAGCTAAATAAAATAAAATCCCACATTTAGGAAAAGATCAAAATTAAACAATAATAGCAACAATTTGTAGCACTGGATTAAGAGGGAATGTTTTTGTTTGAAAAGAGCTCAATAGGCGTTTATTGCAATACGTTATATGACTCACGGGAAAGGCATGGCTTCTTTTAATGCTATAGCAGAATTAAAAGCAAACAGCGCAGGCAAAAATCTTAATGTCACCAATATAAATAAGAAAGCAGGGCTCAACAAATCTTCGTATAGGCTTACCACTAGCTAGGTAATTTCTTTAATTGTCAAAATGACCACTATTTGGGCGACGCCATCATTTTTGACTCTGTTTTACCTCTCATCTCCTTTTACACTTTTAAAAATTACGAATAATAATTATTGACATCGTTCTTTCGTTTTGAATACTTCCAGTCTTGATTAATAGACCAACATAATTACGACTACATGGACAGGAACTATGGCGTACATTTAGTAAAACACTTCGTTGTTGCTCTCACAAATGTTTGTATGGTGAAGCTGGCGCAGCTGCATAAATTGAACGTTTTAAATCGGCACGGATGATGGTATGTTCTGCCAGGGTAAAATCGCACCATATTTTGGAGAAACATTTTTTTCTATTTTGTTTGATAATAGCTTTAGAGAGCTACCGCGATCAAACCTGAAAATTTGGGAAAAGCAAGGACTCGTTCAACTTCTATGACCATACCTAAGCAATGAAAAACAAATATGAATCATAATGCGTAGCCAGCAGGGACTTAAGAAAATTGAGAAATCGAATTCAACAATCTCACTGCGTTAAATCGCACCACATGGAATATATTATTGGTATTTTGCTTATAATAGCTTTATAGAACTACCGGGATCAAACTAAACATTTGGAGAAAGCCAAGGGCACTTTTAACTCCCCTGAGCACGTCAAACAGAGAGATAAAAACATGCTACATAATGCGTAGACAACAAGGGCTTGAGAAAGTTTAAGGGGAAATCTAAAGAAAACAACGTCACTGTGTCAAATCGCACCACACGAAGGACATTTTTGCTATTTTGATTTAGAATAGCTTAATATCAGAAATGTGATTCCTACTTCCAAACTGCGGGGAACGCAAGGCCCTCTTGGTTTCGTGTGAGCAATAAACAAAGCGCCTAGACCGAAGGCATAACCAGGTTCTTGAAATGAGACATTCCATTAGGAAAAGGAGCACAAAAAGTCGGGAAAATCTTATGTGCAGAAAACACCTAAACTTTTGGTAACTGATCACACAAGAAGCCGGCTTGGCCGGCGGAACCGACACTCAATCCCGACATTACTGACGAGGACTCTGCGAGCGACGCCGTCCTATATAGTATAAAGCAAGAAAGTTTTCTTTTACTGATATGCTGCCTATCAAGTTATTGATGTCTATACAGCATTGTAATTAAGTCCCAGGTTTAAGAAAAAATCAACATAAAACCACAACTATAACAAATTGCAAAACTGAATTCAGAGAGAATATTTTGTTTGAAAATAACTCGGCCTGATAGGCGCCTTACTAAATTATGGTGAATGATGTTGAGGAAGCCATAGCCGCTTTTGTCGCTATGCCGGAAACAAGACAAACACCGCAGCCAAAAGAACTTATTATTACAAATATAGATAGGAAAGAGGCAACACCACGTCGCAAAATAGGCTTACCACTAAATAGTTTATTTTCTAGAATTATAAAAGCAACCACCGTTTCGCCGCTACCATCAGTTTTGACTGTGTTTCAATCCCTTCTCCCTCACAAGTATTTACGACAATTTGTGGCTAGATTCTTTGTGAGTATTACCAGTCACGATTAAGAGAACATGATTACCGCAATTTTGTGTGCAGGTGTCGAAAATCACACTTTTTGCAACTGCTCACACAAGAGCCTGAAGGGTGAAGCCGGTTGAACCGAAATACTCAACCCCTTTATTTCTGATGGAGGGCCCCTGTTGGGCGACGCCGGCTAGTACCACAAATAAAACTGGGAAAGGAGCAGCACCACATAGCAAAATAGGCTTACCATTAAATAGTTTATTTCTGTATATGTAAAAGGAACCATCATTTTGCCGCGACAGTCAGTTTTGATTGTGTTTCAGTCGCGCCTCCCTCACAAGTACCAGTATTAATGGTAATTTGAGACAAGATTCTTTGTGAGCATTGCCAGTCATGATTAAGAGAATATGATGATCAAAATTTTGTGTTTAAGAATTGTGAAAGGGCATAAAACTCATTAACTTTTCACTACTGCTCACACAAGAGCCCGATGGGTGAAGCGGACGCAGCCGGTTGAACTGAAATATTAAACCCCGACATTACTGATAGAGGGCCCCTGCCGGGCTACGCCGGCAAAGCCGGTTAGTACAGTATAAAGCACGAATTTTGTTGTTGACATGCTGCCTGTTAAACTATGTATATCTATATTGCAAAGGAATGTAATAAAGTCCCAAATTTAAGAAAAAATCAAAATAAAACCATAAACAAAACAATTTGTAAAACTGAATTTAGATAGAATATTTTGTTTAAAACCAACTCAGCCAGATGGGCTCCTATTAGAATGTAGCGAATGACTTTGAGCAAAGATACAGCCGATATTGTCGCTATGCCAGAAACAAGGCGAATAGCGCAGGCAAAGAACTTAATACCATAAATATAAATACGAAAAGGCCCGCACCAAATCGAAAAATAGGCTTACCACTACATAGTTTATTTTTGTAATTGTGAAAACAACCACCATCACCATCATTTTTGACTAAAAATTCCCCTTTTAACAATCCGCCGCTAGCTACTGTCCATTTCATTAAGAGATTAGTGTAATGCAATGCTGCAAACTTATGTTGGTGACAACTTCGTTCAATCACGTTTTGGTTTCATTAGTGTATGTGAGAATAAATCAGGCTTTGCAACTGTACAGCTTGCGTAAGGTTTTACACCAGCAGTTGCAAAATTAGCCTTTTCAATATTTCCGTTATCAGACTAAATAAAGTCGCTATCATAGAAATTTGTATTATTACAACTCACTGGTTGAACGTTAGCCATCAGTTACTAACCAATTCTTTTGCTAGTACAAAGACAATCGTTAAAATTGTGATAAAAATGCATCTAGATAGCGCAACCAATATTAAAACTAAGATTAAATGCTTTGTCATTACAGGAATCCAAGTTAATAGTGATTTGATTAACGGAGAAGAAGTTAAATTCAATAGTAACTTTCAGTGGTGATGAAATGAGAGCTTTCGAAGAACGCCATACAGGCCCTATTGCAAACTTTTTGATCTTTAAACCAAATTTTGTCCCTATCCTCGCCTATGATCATTAATCCGGTGATAATGTGTTAAAATATTTATAATTACTCACAAAAAGCTCTAAAAACGCTACCAAGCACTCAATTTTTGACATTGATGTGACTACTGGCAAGGAACGGAGCTGCTTTTTTGCATTTTGCTTATCATGAATGTGGTATGTGGTTTTACTTGGAAGCTCAAGTTATTTACATTTTCGAAGTGCGCAGTGTTCTGATCATTGTTGAAGACTCATTGAGCATTTTGGCAAATGCTTAAGACCAAATTTAAATAAATTTAAATCTGTCATCCAAAGAGCTTTTTTCAAGAAATCAACTTTTTAAAGGTGAATTTTTTTAATTCTGAACTTAATATTGCTACCAAGTGACCTTTTACTGATTATTTAATGTGATGGCCTTTTCAAAGGTCAGCTTTAAATCATTGTTTAATCCAGGGGTGGCCAAACTGAGGTTCTTTTGACTCACGTAGTATTTGTGTACAGTGATGTAGTGTAGAGGTGTGCAACCAGCTGTGCGTCACGTTAAGTTTTGGGGCCGGTGGAAGGTTGCAGGCTTTATTTCGTGCTTTAAAATTAATGGTTTCTACACAAAGAGAAGGTCAATATCCTCTACATGTAGTCGTGATTGATTTTTAGGGCCGGTGAATCCCTAATTTTGGGCCATAGCAATGATGTCTCAAAAAAAAAAGTCAACCCCTTCTATTTGGACGGAAGATGCGTCAATTCATACTAACTATTGCGTAGCGTCTCTTTCAATGGTGGCCACTATCGTTTTTGACTCTTATTACGGCAAGTATAACAACCCCTGGTTTAATCACTCGAATTAATGATCTTTGCTTCCACTTAACTCGCGGCCAACAATTACGAACTGTATATGGTATTCAAAAAAGTATCAAAGGGCCAGTAATTGGGTCTCCACCAACGGTTTTCCGACCACTTGACTTAGCTCATTTAAGCTTAGAAGCAACTCAACATTTTAGTTTATCTAAGTTAGCTTAAAGCTAACTGTTTTTCCGTTAGAGGAAGAACAAATAATTCTAACTAAAAGCTATTTATCTATTTTTAACTTTTCGCTCGGCCAATTACGCTGAGCATCTTCAGAAAAGAGTATGGAGAACTGAATAAATCACTCTCCTACATGTCAGAATACGAAAAAGCACAAATCAAAATCTTAGATTCATTCTGGATTGCTCTCTTAATAATCGAGATACAGAAAAATATGATTTAAACTAAATGAACTCTTTGACTTGGAGTAAGAGTTTTAAAGTTATTTACGCGCTTTGGTATTAAATTATTCATTTTGTGCTTCAATTCAAATTACATTTATGCATATAGTTGTTTACCATTACGAGTCTTTAGTAGCTTATTTGCCTAATAACCAGTTCAGTTTTTCCTGTGCTTTGTGAATTGTTTACTGCATTGGCATAAGTTAGCAAAGTAAGAAATTGGAGATGCAAAAAGTGACTCATCAGTGTTGATGTTGTCATATTTCACAACTTGCCTTCAATTGCGCCAAATCCCTAAAGCTAAAAAATTGTAAAATGTTGTTCAATGGAGAAGTGACGAATAACTAGGGCGAATCATTTTTTTACTTAATGTTATTGCTTTGATTGATGCGTAAATCACTCTACTGTAGTTTCCTGTAAATCCCATTGCGACAATTTTGCTGAAACATTTTATGTCAATTTCATAATTGGTCCTGAATAGGCCTGGTAGCGATTCAAGCTTGTGCTGCTAATCTATTAGCAGACATTGGTATGGCAGTGATTAGTGTACGGGAATAGTGAAATGGTCAAAATCGCATGTTTGATTACCGATGTATTGCGTGTGGCAAACTTATCGGTGTAATTCTTCTCAACGCTAGTTCGTGTCCTTAGTTTAACCGCTGAACAATGCATAGCTTGTACATTTGATATTGTCAGTTTATGCTGGCCCTGATATTACACAATTCGATAATGTATGCTTGCTTGGTTTTATCTTTTCTTTGCTTAAATGAGTTGCATTATGTAAGAGATGTTTTCATCACTCTTTAAAACCTTGTCATATACTAGAGCTAGATGCGCTTAGCGTGACATGATTTGGAGCATGTTTTGTAGTTAATTTGCAACCTACCTTTCTGTCTTCTGCTCAAAACTCCCAGTTTAATAGAAGACCTCTAGTGGTCGAGGTGTTAGACAGGATCTCCTTAATAAAAAAAGCGGTGAGTCAGCCGGTGCCATGGTTCCTCTCTGCATCACAAGGTCACTGATGACATTCAGATTAATCAACTAATGGTTCTCTTACACAATAGCGTGAACTTTTTCAAAATTTTTTAAATTTGGACGTATGAAAATTTTCCACACATCGTCAAATTATGTAAGGAAGTAAGTAAGTAATTTCTCTTGAAGACCTTTTTCACAAACATGTGATTTTCTCAACATATTTTTTAAAATATTTGCGGTTGCACCTGAATTTGTTTAATGGAGTAAAATGAGCAGCATTTTTCGATATAAGTTGAGTTTCGTTAAGTTTGAAGTTTTGCAACAGATGTTTGCATATCTTGATATAGGTCTGTAATCAATTTGTCTTTACCATGAAACCTCAGATTGAGTTCATTTAACTTTTTTGTAATGTCAGCAAGAAAACGCCAATCAAGAAGCAACTGATCATTTTCAAGCTCAGGGACGACCGAACATTTTTTTATGGCATTTTGAATTTCGTCTTTTAAATTCCGGAACCTTTCCAAGTATATACGCGACTTGGCCAGCAAATTTTCGAAAGATAGAGCAAATCACTGTATGCACATTTCAGTTCCTGAAGATACCTTTTAAACTGACATTGATTAAGAAAGCTTTTTATTGTATTTGCCTTTTGACTACTACTGTTATTAAGTGAGACATATCCAGCATTTAAGTGCTCAAGTTTTCCAGGTGCAAAAAATCATTGGCAAATGACCATTTCTTTTTCAGTACTTGTGCATTCCCCTAAAGCTTTTACATGTCTTACAATCAAAGCAAGAGCTCCAACCACATTTTCAATCGTCGATCATGCTCCATCTGTTGCGATGCAGCCATTAAATTTTGGCTCTATCTTAGTAATAGTAATTTAAAATTGAGGCAAAGTTGTGTATCGCTATTACAATTTGTGTAAGTGCAACCTGATTTTAGACATTGATAATGCAACAGTAAATATCTAAAAGCCAACAGCTGTAGATTCACACCACTTCTGGTTCGAAACAACATATTTACAACTAAATTTAGCTTTAACTACACTATCAACTAAAACAAATATCAGTTTCGCTAGACCTTTACGGCTTCTAACAAAAATCAATCAAACGCCTATACAAACGCAGACAGGCTACACATCAAAACCACTCCATCTACATCTGTCTCGCTTTTTCTTTCTCTCCATTTTAAAATCGTTGGTCACGTATACACTAAACGAAAATTATTTTAGATATTCTAGAACAACGTTTCTAAAGCTGGGGTGCTAAAATCAATTTCCGGGGGTGCTTGGAAAGGTCACATATGTGGCGGTCAAAGATAAAAGAAATACTTTCTACAAACGTATTTTTACCAAATATTTTTTAAATTTAATACCGCCTTAAACTTTGACCGGTTTTTCATTTGTGTTTTAGCATAGTGATAAAAACCACTTGATTTGTACGAGCGGTTCACACTTTATTATTAAATCACAATCATAAGCTTTGAATATTACTAGTGCTGACGTTCGGCAGCGTATAAATTTTTAAATTTCGATATGTTTGTCAGATTGTTTATCTGTTAAGTTTGCATGATTCTACAATGCTGAAAAAACGCAAATGGAATGACAAATATGTCAGGTATGGACAGCTTCACTGCACTCCTGGATGATTGTGGAGGACCAGACCAAGCACAATGCATGACCTGCCATTTCATTTTGTGCGACTCTAATTTGAAGCTTGCTAGACTCAAAGCGCACCAGGCGAGACATCCAGCATCAGTACATTAACAGAATTTCCAGGCTCTGCAGGCTAAAAGAGCTAGTTATGACCAAAGGGGTACACTACCCCATCTGGATGCAACGTAATGCAAAAGCCACTTCTAAAAACTTCCTACGAGGTGGCATACCAGTGCGTCCAAGTGAAGGCTCGACATTCAGCCAAGAAAAGCCAAATAAAGCCATGCGCTATTCGAATGGTAGAACTGGTCTTGGGAACAGAGGCAGCCAAGAAGATGAATGACGTACGTCTGTCCAATGATATCATTGCAGATGGAATTGTTGGCATGAGCTGTGACATCTAGATCATATTGTTCAGGAGATTTAAGATAGTCCCATCCGCATTATTAACAAATGGACGAATCAACAGATGTTTCGAACATGAGCCAGCTAATTGAATATGCTTGGTACATCAAGGATGGTGATATTAAAGACGAATTCCTCTTCTGTGAGCCATTGCAAACAACAACAAAGGCAGATGATACATTGCGACTTGGGGCCCATTTTTCTGAGAAGTATCAGATAAAATAAGAGAAGTTAAGGTCAGTATGTGCAGATGATGCCCCAGCCATGATCGGAAAAAAGTCTGGGTTTGCAGCTCTATTAAAGACAAAGGTACCAGATATCATAGTCATTGCCACCTAACCTGAAAGATGTTCTGTCTATCTGTATGCAAGTTGTAAATTTCATCCGTGGTCGTCCTCTACACCATAGATTGCTCAAATTATTCTGGGAGAAAATGGGAAATGAGCATCAAGTTCTTCTCTTTCATACAGAAGTGCGGTGGCTCTCCCGTGAGAAAATCTTGACTTGTATGGCAAAGCTCAAAGAAGAGATTGCAATATTTCTTCAAGAATATCAGAGTAATTTTGTGGATAAATTCGAGGACGAAGTCTTTATCTTATCTCTGTCCTATCTTGCAGATATATTTAGTCATTTCAATGATCTCAACATGTGCAAGCAAGACATGTATGCTAATCATGTTCTTTGCACTGAGAAGATCGAAACCTTCAAAAAGAAGCTTGCACTCTGGAAGCGTTGAGTTGAAGGAGGGAGTGTGGAAAACTTTCCAATTATTGAAGAAATTTTGGAGATAAGACAATCAGCCCAGTGGTTTTAGTAAATATTGTTACTCATCTGTTGCACCTTGAAACCACCACAAAAAAAGTACTTGCCCCATGATTTGACATTCTCAGAATGGATTTAGCAGATCTTGGCAGAAATGAGTGATGCTGACAGTCTGAAGGATGAATTTATAGATTTGCAAAAGAACCAGGATCGCGAGACAAAATTCCGTGCAGCATTTCTGTCTCATTTGTGATGTGATCAGCTAGTTGCATATCCTGGACTGGCGAGGGCAGCGCTGGAGATGATCACTCCATTCCCAACTACTTACCTGTGCAAGAAGGCATTTTCGACAATGCTGTTAATCAAGACAACTGTCCGGAACCGTCTTCATGGAGGCCTGTCACACAGTATGATTATGGCTCTGGCAAACACGATGCCACGATATGAAAAACTGTTTGTACATAAGCAAGAACAAAAATCGCATTGATGAGTGTACTTTAAATTGAGCTTGTCAATGAGCTTTCCTTTGCTTTCTGATTGTTTTTGTCAATGCTATTGCCATAATTGCTGTTTTTGTTTTGAAGAATGGACCAAACTTATGATCAAAATGTACTGCACTTGTCTTTACTTTATCCTTATAAGTAACCAGGTGTTAGCCAATGGTAGGGGGTGCTGGACTGCTTAGGTCTGACCAAAAGGGGTGCTGAGGTAGAAAAGGTTAATAAACACTGATCTAGAAGATTCCAGTGGCACTAAGAAAATGAGAATTGCTACAATGTCATAAGTACTAATCGAGCAATTTTTTACCAGGCCAATGTAACGTCACAATCACTATCTTGCAATCAAAATTTGTAAACAACTTTTACTAAATAATCAATTACGAGCATACATCAGGGATCAACAACACTTTTTGGCGCGACCCAAAAATAGAATAGTAAAATCTTGCGACCCATACATTACTTCCCATAGTTTTACGAAACACATTTTAAATAAAAAGACCAAGTTAAAGCTAGTGGTCATCGTAGCAATTTTTTTAAAACGAAATGCTGTGAAACTTCGTACATAAACAGTAAATTGATAAATCTCAAATTTATTCGGTTTAATGAGAATTATGAGCTCTATTTTTAGAACATATCAAATCAAGTTGAGATTTATTTTGAAATAAGCTGCACTTTTACTAAAAGTAGGCTCTGCTTGCTGCAAACTCAACACAACGTTTAACTAACCGTTAAGAATAACTGTAATGTAAGAAGCGAACACTTGGGAAAACGCTGTGTGATCGTAAAACAGCATTATGCTTGTTCAAACAATTCCATTTTATGTAAAAATTCGCTTACATTTAAAGAACTTAAAAGCATCAGCAAACATGACAAAAATGAGTCGAAATATCTAAAGGGTGAGTTTGAATTTTTTCTCGATTTATTGTGCAGGGTCTCTTGAGATAACTTTGGATGGCAACCTACTTTTTGTGGACACTTGAGTTCTATAACATCAAAATAATGTTTTTTATAGCTACTGCATATTATTTATTATGGCACTTGCCTCCCTCCCCCCTTTAAAAAAATTGTTGAAAATAATATAAAAAGTACGGGCAATAAACCTTAGAGAGTTCTAACCATTCAAACGCAAACTATAATAGATACACATTGACTTTGGCGAAGCATGACGTAACAACAATTCAAGACACACTCGGAAAACAACTGTGCAATCAACATCAGTGCATTACTCGACAAGGATAGTAAGATCCCATGTGAGATCCCGGTGAGATAGATCACAGGTATATCTTGCACGCAACAATCAAACCCTGTAAAGCAAGGGCCCATCGTAATATGTGATCGTTTTGATATTAAGTCTTGTTTGTGTATGCCAGAAGTTTATGGTCAGTCTGTACCATACACTGCTTTCCAACCAAATGTAACCGGAACTTTCACCCCACACGATAGCAAGACATTCTTTCATCAGCATTGTGTCTCCACTCAGCAGACATTAGCTTTTTGCTAGCATAAGCTGGTTACTGGATTTAACTTTTCATCAAGTCGTTGTATGGGAATAGCGGCCACTACACAGTTTGACGCATCAATCGTTGTTTGGCGACTTCATTATTGGTTTCTTAATCTGGCATTGTCGCAAGTTGACAACAGTTTTTTCTTTGTTTGCCACTTTGTTTTCTTTGTTTGCCAAAAGTTTTTCTTTGTTTCAGTCTTACTAGCTAGCGCTTCGCACGTTAAATCGCTTAACGGTGCAGCGATAACAGCAAATGACGAATTATAATCACGGTAATAGTTTGCTAGTTCCAAAAATGATCTCACTCGCTTCTTCGTCATAGGTCTGCGGGCCGGATGAATCTTCTGTAAATTGTCATCGTTCTTAGTGATCCAATAACAAACCGATATTATTCTGAGAAATTCTACACGCACTTCCATAGTCGTGCCGTTAACATAGCTTGTTCAAAACGCGGAAAAAAATTTTTAGTACATGTAAATGCGGATTAAAGTGGTTTCTTTGCACAATGAGATTGTCGATGTAGCTGTCGAGGTTATTCAAATCGGCAATTATATTTTCATTCCACGCAATAATGTAGCTCCAAATTATTTTATCATAAATGACGTCCTTAAAAAGTCGCACGTTCCATCACGTGTGATGAAAACAGTCTTCTCAATATCAGCTTCAGCAACTGAAATCTGCCAACATCTTGTGCTAACAACAATCTTAGAAAAGTATTTGTTCTTTCGCAATCGCTCAAATTAATTCTCTATCGCAATCATAGGGCCTGGATCAGCAACCACCAGGTTGTTTAACTTCCTATAATCGACCTGAATGGGGCTTGCTCCATCTTTCTTTTTCACAATCATAATAGGCGATGTGAATAGGTTTGTCCAGACTAGGAGTGAAACCAAGACTCTGCAGATCGTCCTGGAGAGCTTTTGCGTCCACTCACCCGCTCATGCTTCCTTCTACTTGTCCTAGGGAGGCTCTTCTTGCTGGCCCTCCCTTTCCTCCTTGGAAGCTGCCTTTGTTCATCGTGTAGTCCACCCTTTCCTCTCCATGCTCTCGTTGTGATCCCCTTCTCTCTCGCCCACCTTGACTCTCTCCCCCTCATGATCTGGTACTCTGGACAGACGACTCTGTTCTTTTTCCTTTTGGCAAGGGCGGCTTTTTCCTTTTGGAAAGGGCGGAGTTCTTGCCAACTGCTCTCTCTGTGACACTGAGGCCAGTCTTTCCTTTTCCGCTGGCCCAGTATGTTTAAGTTTTTCCGCTGAAGCCTGTGCCATTCTGCATGCTCTTTGCTGGTCTCAGCAGCACCAACAAGTCTGCCATTCTCTTCTCGTCTCCTCCTGTCTGACTCTCGTTCTGTCCTCGCCACCCTGTCCTCTCTTCCATTTTTCCTCTTATCTCAAACTCTGTGGCAGATCTGGCAGGAACTGTCTTCTCTCTCCTTCTGTTCTAGCAGGCTACAATGGGTCCCCGGACACTAGTTTCTCCCGGGAAACGACACGGCTGATAAGCCGGCCAGGCTGGAAGCGCTTCTTGCGCCATCCGCAATCCCTTGTGGCCTCTCTCCTCTTATCTCTCGTATCCACTCTTGTCTTTTCTTGGACTGGAGGCGTACTGCTTCATCGAAGTTCTTTGACACACAGGTTCCCTCGACTTCCACTGAGGAACTTGTGCTCCCTCGTCATGCTCGCTGTGTTCTCTCTCGTCTACGCTGCAATGGACACAGCCTTCTGTTAGGTTCTTATCTCTCTAGGATTGACAGAATCGAGAATCCTTCCTGCAGCGCCTGTGGACACTCGTCCCAGGACACTTCTCATCTCATTCTGTACTGTCCAGCTACGGACTCTTTGCGCCGCTCACACTTTGACGACTCTCTGTCTCTTTACGACCTCTGGTTCAGAACCTGGGGAGTTGCCCGGCATCTGGGGCTCCATGGTTTTCCGCCATGCCATCATCCCTCGGAAGGGATCGGGTAACCAACAACAACAACATGTGCATAATGATTGTGATTCGCGAATAATTCCAAGTTTAAGAATATCTTGAATTTTCTTCTTGAAATTTTCCATCACACCATACAGCAATGGATGAGGTGGAACTCTCAGCATAGTACTTTAGCATTTTCTTAAGCGTACCATTAAAACGTTCTACTAATCCATGACAGATAGGGTGATACGGCGTAGTTGTCAACCATTTCATCAACCACAGCCGTGACATATCCTCCGCACAATTCGATACAAATAGCCTTCCATTGTCCCTGAGGGCTTCTTCAAGCTTTCCCAAACGACTATACGTGTCCTATAACACTTATGCAATTGTCTCAGCTTCTATACTCTTTAGAGGAATATCTTAAGGATATCTAGCTGAACAATCCACCCAAGTCAAAACGTATTTGTGACTCTTCTTTAATGCTGGCAAAATTGTGATCAAATCAACAGCAACTCTCTCGAAAGGCATATTAATTAAAAGCATATCTTCTAGCGATGCAGGAGAAGCAGATCCTTTATCGACTGTCTTTTGGCACAAGTCGCATCATTGACAAAAACTGATGATGTTGCTTTGCATTCCAGGTCAGTAAATATTGATTTAAATTCGATTTTTTAATTTTCTGGATTCCTAAATGTCCTGCAAAAATCGAATCATAAGCTGTTTCCATCACTCTCTTTCTCGACATCAATGGTAAATTCAGAGTGAGGCAAGTGATGCAACAGCCTCAGGCCTCTCTTTTTTGGCCCCCTTGCACACAAATCCTAAAAACTGCTTTTTCGGTCTAAAAATAGTGTTGATCTTCAAAAAAGGTCTTCACTCATAACTTTTGGGCCAAAACTGCAATTTTGAACAGGTCTGTGTTTTTCGACCAAACAAAACGGAAATGTACTCCAAACAAAAAGATTGAATTAGAAGTAATCTCCAATTAAACGAAGTCAACAAGGGGCCCTTCATGAAATCTGGCCTCACACCACTAAAGTTCTCAATCCACCACTGCGTACCAAGATTTGCTTCCAGCAGTCCAACAATTCGATTTGTAGTCCTGTACAGGAGACCTCTTTGCTTTTCATATTTTACTTTATGATCACAATTCTCGAGCCCTTTATTCAGATCCAGGTTTAATATTAAACTATTGTTTTTCTGCTGTAGTCTAGACAATTCTTCTTCTGCGAGAGTTTTGAGCTGTGACGTCATTGGTTGCCATAGATTGTATAGCCCTAACCTTCCAAGCTTGAGACCTCGTGACTGCAGCACCACAAGTTTTACTCACACAAACAAGGTCATTCGGCTTTTGTGCACCAGGAATATTTCCGATAGCAAAGTCAAATAGAGGATACGGCAAATATATAGCCTGAGTTACTAACGTCATATATACTGCAGGAGTGGCCAAGCTGCGGCAGGCGAGCTGAATGCGGCTCTTTTGATTGATGTTGCATTTGTGTACGTTATGTAACTTAGGGCTATACCACTTGCGGTCCGTCTCAATAAATTTTGTAGCCGGAGAAAGGGTGCAAATGCGTGATTTCGGGCCTTGAAAATAAAGATTTCTAAAAAAAAAGATCTTTGTCGACAATTTGCATGGCAATATATCAATGGGACATAACGCAGAACTGCGTAGTTGCTCTGTCCATTTTGGTTCTAACGTTTTTGGTCTTTCGAGCAGCAAGTTTGGCCACCGTTAAGATAATCCACTTTAATTTCGGCATTAAGCGCTTCTTTTACCGTAATCGATCACTAATCATTACATAACCAGTGCTATATGTAAATTCTTCGTTATTAGCAAATTCCCACCTCAAGATGACACCGTTACAACCTGTATCACATAGAACTTCAACTGTATTTTTACCAATCTGCCTAGTTCCAAGAGGCATACATTTCTTATCTTCAACACTCCTCCAAGCGCTTTTCGGCAACAAATAATTATTATCTTCTGCTTTAACACTGTCCAATGTTGTTTCGACCAGTAGAGCACGTCCAACTTAATATGGTGTCACGCAGGTTGACAGAGCTACCTCCGGCTGGAAGAACTGCTTGAGAGCTCGGTCAATTTCGACAGTATCTTTTTTCACGTCCATTCTCACAGCATTGGTGACAAGTTACCGTACGTCCATATGGTTTGCTATATCCTCTTTACCTTCCTTCCAGTTGGACACGGCAATAAATCGCACAGTGATCAAAACGATTACAGATGAAACATCTCAACGTACGTGCACTCAGTAATCCATCAAAACCACACTCAATACCACTTCTCGTGGTGTCGTGTTTTATTCTTTTAGTACTGAACAGCATTTGGTTACACCCTACCGAATACTAATCCACCAACCGTGATAATTTGTCTAAAATTTTCGGATCACTTTACTTTGATCACATCGATGAATTTTTTGAAGAGGAAACATCAAGTCGCTCAGGCGTGACCGAGTCAACGACGCTGCTTTAGGTTTCCCCCCTTTATAGAACACTCCCCACACTTGGTAAAATAATTCTTCCATCTAAATATGAAATCCCTTGGACTCTCGCGATTTTCTGGCCTTGTTTCACGAAATTCCTCTCAATATCCATGTTCAGGTAAACCATATCTTACCACCAAAGTAAATTTAAGGCATTCATAATCTAACGCTTCTTACTATGACAGTCTGCTATACATGGCTACAGCTTTGTTGGCTTACTACGGGCTTAATTGAGTAGTCCAAGTCCCTTTATTTAAACACATCAGGATATTCTTAGTAAAAAAAAAAAGAACAAAGCCAAAAAGCTGGTAAACTTTTTATTAAAACGTTTCACTTTTACACTAAAAGCATCATTAGTTAAATAAATGAACCATTTAAATATTAATATATTTAACTGATGATGCTTTTTGTGTAAAAGCGAAACGTTTCAGTAAAATGTTTACCAGCATTTTGGCTTTTTTCTTTTTACTAATTGCGAATAAATCCCATTTTTATGCTCCTAACATCAGGATATCTTTCGAATCGAAATGCGAATCATCTAAATTGTCGTTTACCAACCAGAAAAGAAAGCAACGGCGGTGTTTTTTCAGTCGTATCAACAAATCCTCATTGACCTTGAGACTGAGCAAGTTTCTTTGCTTCTACCTCAAACCTTAACGTTTCTACTTGAAGCTCAGCTATTTTGCTCAGCTGCTATCTCAGTCCTTCTTTCCTTAGCACCCAATATTTTCCCTCAGCCGTCGGCTTCCTTTTTTCGTCGCCATTATCCTGTAGAAGCTTGTTCTTTTGCTTATTCTGCAAACTCAACAATTGTACTTGCTTCTTTAGATTCTAATACTTGGCAATTGCTAACCGATATGTGGCCCCGGACGAGTCCCCATATGTTGTGCGAAAGAATTTTTGTTTTGTTCTATGATAGTAATTTAAAATTGAGGTGAAGAAATGCACCGCTCCAATCGGAATCGGAGACAAAAAATACATTAAAATAAGTCAAAAACATTCAAAACACAAATTTGCAGTTGCGTAGTGTAATTCAATACCAAATATCTAACCTAACTGCAATAGATTAACACCACTTCTTGTTCGATACAACGTGCAGTATATACACAAGCAAATTTACAATGTATTCACAAGCAAATTTAGCCTTAACTGCACTTCCATTTACCAACAATTATCAGTCCCATTTGGCTTTTACGGCTTCCTACAACAACCAATTACACGCCGATTAAAGAAACGTACATGTACATCAACACTGCCTGTCTATGTCTCTCTCTCTCTCTCTCTCTCTCTCTCTCTCTCATGATTGTCGGTCAAATATAGAGAGTGTCTGTAAATTATGGCTGCTATTGCAAAAATTTCACAAAACTTCATGTTTTTAAATATTTTTATTTAGTTTGTTTTGTAGTAAAGGTAAATATTGACAGCTTTTTTCTCTTGACAGGCACTATTTAAAATAATCAGGTTTTAAATTTTAATCTATTAATATTTAGTGATTTAGCAGAATCTTTTGAATTTGGCAGCGAAAATGGAGTTTACGATAACAAGCACTCTGCAAGAAAAAACCTAGTGCGTTTCCTGCTTTCCATTGACAAAGTCAAACAGCTAAGACCAGAAAAAATAAAGACGCAAGAAGGGAAGGAAACCACCTGCGAGGTCTAACATTTGATCATGTCACACAAAGTTTATGGAGGCTGGTAGTGTGCTATAAAAAAAGGGAACTTGTCGACCTCAAACATCAGAGGAAAAAACCGAATCTCAGCGTGCGGGGTATACCAGAAGCCCTAGAAAGTCCATTGGCAGAGCTTCTGCGCAGTTACAGATACCAAGCTTCACTAATGATAAAGTGTTACATAAAAGTTTATGACTTTATGTATATAACGTGCAGTTAGAACAGGTTCTTAAGCCAGAAAATACGCCGTGACGAAGAGTAAGTAGCGAGCATGCAAAGCAGGCTATATTCAGATCCAGGGTTTTTTAAACTTGTTTGCAATTGCAAATACGACTTTGAAAAAGTTTTTTACCTGGCGAATGTGACGTCACAAACCCAATGTTACAATCAAATTGTTGTGAACAAGGTTGGCTAAGTACAAACTCAAACTACAAATCATCAAAACAGCATTATTTAAAGCTGCTACAAAATATTATTGGTGGCAGTGCCAATAAAACTTTCCAAATCAAGTTGATGATCCTTAACATATTTTATCACATTTTCTTGACTGTCTTAACCAGTAGTACTATCCTTCAGACTTGCAACATCAGCTAATTCTTCAGTCATTTTTATTTCACTAATAACTCTTCTGATAAACTCAGCTAGATGTAGTGCATCAATGATCGTCGTATGACCAAGACCCAGTAAAAACAGACGAAAGATTTTGAAACACTCTGAAGCGTTTCACAAACATCATTTGATTCGACATGAATTTTATGTCACGCACTTTTATGTGATAAGCTGACTTGCCGAAAATCTTAGATACTTTTGGTGCAAATTCTTTTGCGGTCGAAAGAAACCATTTTTTCCTATGTATTCATTTTTCGAAAAGGGTTTCATTTTGTTGCCAATACTCTGAGATATAAGCAGACTAGCATTAACATCCGCAGATACCTCCGAGTAGACCGCCTCTCACATTATATTTTCCTGACCATTTAAATCGCTTTTGAGTAGTTGAAATTGGGCTGCCGCTCGCTAAAACTAAGTTTTATAATCTATCATGCTTTTGCTTGTGGTGTCTTTTCGCATTATAAGGTGATGGCACCGCAGTATCACGTTGGTGGCAGGTTACACATACAGCATTGATTTCCACTGGAACAAAAAATACAACTCTTCCAACACTTTCCCTAACTGTCGATTTCCATCTTTCATGTTTCTCTTTTTTCAAACATAGGATTTCATTTTTTGCCTCTTCTCCATAAAGTAAATCATAGCTTTTAGTCTTAGATGAAACCAGTAAAAGCGACTATTTATTGTTGAAATGATAGTCCAAACGAGGTTTTTTGCTTCTTATCACTTTATAGCTGAAATGTCATAAGCAAATTACCCTGCATTAATAGAACAGAGCACTAATTTAATGAGGATAACGCGGAATCCGGAGATTACCAGGGGTCATTGAGTTTTTGATTTAAATATTCTGACATAGATGATTTTTGCTTATGTACGTGAAACCTAATATATGTGCATATATCGAGTTTATGCGACAGCAAAACACATTTTTTTCTTTCTAGTTTTACCTGTTTTCTTTAATTTTTATCGCATGGGGTTCCGCTATACATGTATTTGCAAAACTAGGAGCAAGGGTCCTAAGATGCAAAAAAATGGAAAAGCACTGCAATAGAATGTGTATTAACAGAGTAGCCACTCAGCGAAATTTGCTTTTAAAAAGATTTTGATTGACAAAATTTAAATAATTCATTTTCGTTTTCCCCATGAGACTATAATTCGATAAAATCAACAGGGTCGCACAATGCTTTCAACTTGACGGCGAGTTGTACATAGTCCTTTTAGAAAACATCATTAAATTAATACAAATTTATCAAAATTGTTGATAGCCTCCATATCTGAAATTCTGTATTAGTGATAGCTCACAGCTAGTTACATAAAAGTTAAAAGTCCATGGAGCAAAATGATTTTTCTTGCTTTTATTGCAGAATCAATTTACGCCAATAAAGTAAGTCCCTAAATGTCATGCAATCAGCAAAAGACTTAGCTTTAGGGTTGCCAACCGTCCTTTATTTCAAAGGACAGTCCTTTATTTGAACCCCCTGTCCTTGTCCTTTATTAAACTTAGAATTGTCCTTTATTTGTAGAGCTGAAAAAAATTTACTGCAAGAGCTGAAAAAATTTGCAAAAGTACAGTCTAACCGCGGTTGTGTAACACAACCCATGGAAAACCGGGTGTTGACCTTTTTTTTTTTTTGGAGGCCACCACGTCCATGAGCAGTATTTATATATGGTGGCCTCCAAAAGAAAAAAAAAGGTCAACACCCGGACAAGAACAGAGGGGTTCAAATAGGGAACTGTCCTTTAAAACAAAGGACGGTTGGCAACCCTAGTCACAGTGTCCTTTATTGGAATTTGTCAAAGTTGGCAACCCTACTTAGCTTTCAAATGATAGATTTAGAATAATGTTTGTACACTGGGTTTACATAAAAATACTCTCACATTATAGAGTTCGAGGGCAAGCACATAGCAATTTTTCGTTTCCATATCTTTGCCAGTTCTCTAAGTCGACCCTTTGTGGGCATATAGAGTGGTAACACAAGTTTGCACAATCTCAGATGTATGGTCAACCACTGGAGACAATGCTGCCTACGTTTTAGCGGAAATGGTTGAGCAAAATTAAAATTACAGAGCAAAATTACAACATCAATAAATAATTGTTACCGTTTTTTATCATGAAAGCATAGCGTACTCAATTGACGGCGCTTTTTCATTTATTACTCCAGGCCGCCATCTTGGATGTATTGGACATAATCGCACCCCCAGTGTACACTCCATTGTACATTCACATGCCGGGCTTCCCCTTCCAGTGTACACTGACTTTGTCCAAGTACTCTGCCAGTGAAGATTCGAACCCATAACCACAGCATTTTAAGTAGCATTCGATCCAAGATGGTAGCCTGGGGTAACAAACGAAAAAGTACCTAATTTACTTGGAATCGTATACTAACAAGCAGGATTAAGACCTAACAAGCAGCATTAGCTCAATCGTATTACATTTGCCTCAAAATCACCATCTTTAAAAGTAGCCTAAGCAACATGACTTTTACTTCAATCCGTCCTCGAATTTTAGAGATGTTTTGCAGTGTTTTCATAAAACATTTTGTATCTTTTTAAAAATTGAAAATTACTTCCCCCCCTTCCTAAAAACTAAATTTCTGAATATGCCCTTAGTGCATCACTGAAAGATAACATTTATAGCATGGAAATTTGAAAATTTTAGAACATCGAGCTGATGCTTTTTTTATCCACAGGTAAAGTTCTTTCTCCAAAACAACAGGAAAAAGAACGTTTGGCTAACCAAGAACTAGGTGGATAAATCACGGCACATGAGCGATTAGCCTGAATCAAAACTTATAATTGAACCAGCTGCGTTATCGTATATAACTGAAAACCGCAATACTTTGTCGGCTGCGACCTGCGCGACTCTTTTAACAAGAAAAGCGGTCTCTGAACATGTATATAAGTTTTAACTCTTCTCTGGTTGTTGTTCACTCACAGGGACCCATTTTCAGGGGGCGTGGGGGACTAAACATCTTTCATTTCCCCAACTTCTTGTGATAAAAATGGTCATTGTTATTGGGTTACCAAGACACAGGGTATCTTAAACAGTTTTGTTAAGCAAGATCATTTGCTTCATGTTAAGTTGTGTGTGTTTTCGGTGATAACACAATACTCACAATACTAATATACATATCACAGAAAATTTGTATCCACCAAAGTCTTGCAGCAAACTACGCCCAGTTCACACGCAAACGTTTGTTTGCTACACCATCACTAGGCAATTAAGCCTAGTCTGCTCATGTAGAAACAGATATTTTTCCTAAAATTGCTTTTGCTTGTCATTTGCATGTAAATAAAAACGAATTTTTTGATTGTAAGGTATTACCTGGCTCCATCATATTGCACCTTGACCTTTTACTGCCACATTTTGTTTGGTAAAATCAAAGCGTCATGGACGTTTGAAACACAAAATTTACTACCTTTAAACTTCCCTTTACGCTAGACGACTTTGATATAAACAGTCTTGCTTTCACACTTCCTTTCAACGATAAACTTCTAGCATTTGTTTCGGTCATTAATCACAGCGTGATGTGCCGTATAGTTTATGACTGGTGCTCTATACGTATGCGTAAGCTTAGCTGAGCAACTTATTCAGCGCGCAGTTGCGGCAGCTTGTTATCTACCATTATTGAGGTTGATTCGTTCTAACAGCTTCTAACGATGATAAATTGTGGTTGCTGGTGTTAAGACAACAAAAGAGAAAGTGTGGATACCAACATGATTTATGAAATAAAACCGCTGGTATAACTTTCGAACAGCACAATTTCTAGCATACCCTTCAGCAACTCCCTTCCCACTTCTTAACCGATCATCTGAATTAAGCCTATTCTGTGTACGTCAAAATTGAATTCTTATCCGACAGATCCCAGCTGCTGTACTCAACGCCGCCCTTCACTTTTTTGAACTTCTTTTCCAGCTGACAGCTTTCCTCGAACTAGGTTTCCAGCTAACTCTCCAAACGGATTTTCCCCCACCTAAGAACTGATAAATCCGAGCTTGACAACCTCCTCCCCTTGCAGACAACTGAGCAGTCCTGAAGATCGAGGTGCATCCACCCAGTAAGCTCAGCTTTTTGATTTGCTGTACAGAACCCAACCACCTGACAATCACAATCCAAAGCATTTTGTACAAACGATTAATTTTTGAAAATATCAGCCAGCTTATAAGGACAACAAAATTTACCGTAACAGCTTAAACCGCATAACAGAAGTGTCTGATGTAATCATTTTCATAAACATCTAGCTGAAAATGTAATGACTCAAAAAAATTAACTTCGGAAAGAAATCTTCCACTGCCAATGTTAAGAAACATAAAGTTTATTTGCCGTTCCGATAGTGAACAATCACCATATTGCAATCACTGAATCCAGGGGCGTATCTAGTGGGGGGGCGCTGGGACCGCCCCCCGCTGAGTAAGTGTATAATAAACTTTTTTGTGAAAAACTTTTAAACTTTTCATAACTCACGATTTGTCGTTAACTTCAATATTTTGTGAGATTTATGTAATCAAATTTATAACTTTGACGTAACTAACGAAAACAAGCGTTGTAGGAGAGAAATAAATGAACAAACCAGTTACTGTTGCAAGTTTGCAGTCTTGGTACCGATTTACTGAAGTTAATATAAAAACTTAGCGTGCAACCCAGCAGCACTAAGATGGCATAATTAGGTGATAGTTCAAGCTAGTTGTTCAAAAAAGGACTTCAGACAAGTAGTTTATCACAGGAACTTTAGTACAGTAGAAGGTACAGAAGGCCTAAGCTACTGTATAACTGGGCGTTAGCTTAGGCTAGAAGCTAGAGCCTAGCTGCTAGCAATCAAATATATAGCCGGCAAGCCAATTTACTAAGCTACCAGACCAATATTTAGGTTAAAATACCGGTATCAGATTGGTGAGATAGCGAACTGAAATAAGTTTCCAACAAAATCTAAAAATATCTTTCTTTGCAAGTTGTAAGCGCAAGAAACCGGTTGTTTACAAGCTTTAAGGAGACTGTAGAATTTTTAAAAGAAGCGTTTAGTCATATTTAAAACCTAATCAGCGTCGAAGTATGCATATGCTGGTGACTTAGCATTGCTGTATGCTTCTCGAGAATGGAAGGCTGTGGAGGATAGTCTAAGCCAAGACATGACTACACTTTCAGGTTATCTCCAGACTTGGAGACTAAAGCTCAGCAATACGAAAACGGTGACAGCGGCTTTTTATCTTAACAACAGAGACGCCTGGTTGTAAACGTAATGTTTACAACAATGGCAACCTATTGTGACCCTGTCCAGCCCCAACGTATCTTGGGGTAAAGCTGGAGATAGGTCGCTTACTTTCCATCACCACCTCGAGGCTTTGCGCAAGAAACTCTCAGAGTTGCGCTGTTGAGATGACTTGCGGGATCTGGATGGGGTACAGGTGCCAAGACATTGTGCATCTCTGTTCTTTCCTTGGTCTACTCTACCGCTGAGTGCTGCGCACCAGTTTGGTGTCGTACTACGCATACTCGCCTCATTTACAGCATTCTCAATGATGCTTTGCGCATTGTCACTTGATGTTTGCGTCCCTCACCAACAGAAGACTTGCCTGTCTTCGCAGGTATCCAGCCAGCTGAGCTCCGCCGATTAGGAGCGACACTCTCCTTGGCGAATCGTGCTATCCATGATTCCGACCATGTACTGCACAGACAGTTGGTTGGGCAGCAAGATGCGCACCCGGGGAGACTTAGATCAAGACCCCCATTTGTACCTGCTGCGTGGAACTATTAGGTAGTTTGTCTAAACTGGACATCCGCGTGAAGCAGTGAACGAAACATAAATGGAACGCGAACTACGGTACTTGGAGAGTACTTCAAGGGTACGTGCTTTCATTCCCAGGGTCAGTTCCAGGCCACTTGAAATTAGTCTGCCACCTGTGGATTGGTGTAGGATGTTTTTACTCGTCCATGTACAAATGGGGTCTCGCTCCATCACCGAATTGCGAATGTGGCGCCACTGAGCAAACTGCAGATCACGTTATATCTTTATGTCTCCTACATCATGTACCACGAGGTGTGCAGGTTTTGGATGACGCAACTCGATGTTGGCTTAACACCACTGCCAGTATCTAATCTGGGCAGCACAGCAGCCCGGGGTGGTAAAAGGATAGATCCTCGGCCCTGGCTTCGATATGTGCTGGCCCGGATTGAGTTTGGGTGCCTGACCAAACGACGACGACCAGCATCGAAGTGAATACGGAAAATATTTTCGTTTTTGACTAAATGAAGATAATAATAAGGTTGTAGCCAGTTGCCACCTAATGAGCCGCTTGGCGAAGTAGCAGTACCGGTAGTGGTTTTATTATTTTATCCTGACGTGTAGTGTTTTAAATTACATGCGTATAGCTCTAACCTGGGGTATTGGTTTGGATATGTAGTAAAGGACTAGTTGTTGTTATTATGACTAACTTGTTTTCATATTAGCACCTAAATATTGCGTCACAAAAACAGCCATTGTAAAAAATATTTTCTACTTCACAGTAACTTTTCGGACACCCTGTATTTTTATAGGCTGTTTGGTTAACCATTTTTTGCAAAAGGCAGAATTGAAGTCGTGCGATTTTGGCTGCGCCTCCACAACCCTGTTTCACACATAAGTTACATTTAACGTCATAATTCATATACAAACTTCAATCCGAAGATGGTGTTGCTTTAGCAGCCTATAGTTGACTAAACTAAAAGCACAAGCGTATTGAAAGGTCACCAAAACGTAAAATTGTAGGGGTAGCTTAGCAGTTTTAGTTCATTTTTTTCTTCATAATTGAATGTGTGAATAAAACAGTATTTGAATATGCTTAATGTACTGTACAGGGTGTCTCAAAAGTAAGTATACACTTTAAAATTTGAATAACAATCTAATGGCTTGTTCAAATTTGTCAAAAGTTTACAAAAATATTCTATAAACTACTAGAAACAGATTACCGTCCTAATATCTCGTTGAATTTATATATTGACAGAATGTTAGACCACAACGTGGGAGCCACCAATTTCGGGAGATTTCAGCCACTTATTGATGCATTCCTGCCCGACACTTTGCAATAAATCTTGTGTAACTAGTCCACATGATGCTCTAATGTTTTGTTCCAACTCTAAAAAGTTTTGAGACCGTGTGGAGTAAACATTACTCTTAAGGAAACCCCAAAGAAAAAAGTCGCATGGGGTTAAGTCAGGTGAACGAACGGCCCATTCTAGAGGACCTCTGCACCCGATTCACCTACCTAGAAAAAACTGATTTAAGTAATCTCTGACTTTCCTGGTGTAATGTGCAGGAGCTCCATCTTGCTGAAAGTAACAGTTTTTCAACCCAAGCATTTTTTGTCAACTTTACTCCACACAGCCTCAAAACCTTTTAGAGTTGGAACAAAACATTAGAGCATCATGTGGACTAGTTACACAAGATTTATTGCAAAGTGTCGGGTAAGAATGCGTCAATAAGTGGCTGATATGTCTCGAAATTGGTGGTTTCCACGTTGTGGTCTAACATTCTGTCAATATATAAATTCAACGAGATATTGGGACGGTAATCTGTTTCTAGTAGTTTATAGAATATTTTTGTAAACTTTTGACAAATTTGAATAAGCCATTAGATTGTTATTCAAATTTTAAAGTGTATACTTACTTTTGAGACACCCTGTATTGGTGTAATGTAAGACAGTATAATTCTTTCGCACAAGAATAATGTGCTTTTCAGTTAATAGTGACGTCGGTGACCACTCTACTGTAGTATTAAAAGGGTATGGGCCTAAAAGAGTTTTGTGTGATTGCTCTCGCTGCCGTGCTATGGCAAAACGACAGTCTTCTATGCTAATTTTTTTTAAAAAGCTGACAGAGCAAGTGCCTGATTCTTTGCATCCTGATTCGTTGCATTCTTTTCAGAATGCTCGTCAAGTAGGTCTGTGGGTACTGCCTACAGTCCCTCATCTATAATGCAATACCTCGAAAATTCTAGGCATATAGCACATCTTTCAATTCCTTTTTCATATGTTTGTTGGGAGTTATCATATAATGCCGCTGTACGGATTTATTAAGCTAATGCTGGTTGCACTAGCTGATTTTTTCAGCGGGAAGAAACTATATGGGTGTAATTGATAGCTTGGGTGTGTGTGTGTTTTGTTTTGACGTTTTTTATAACATGGACTATTTGAGTCCGAGATAAATAAAGTGTAAAGTTAAACTGCAGCACTGAGCAAACGCAGAAAACTACCGAAGGCCTAGATACAGCAATATAAAGAAAATCAAAGTATTAAATGGTGAAATGTAGCAAAACGCACAGGCTGGAAGACGAAGCCCTGTATAAGCTGATACAAGGAAAAAAGTTTCAACTGTCTAAGTTTTAAATTGCGCCCCCCCTCTTTGAAATTTCTGGATACGCCCCTGGAATCCCAACAAATAGAAGTTTTTAAAAACCATTTGGTCAAAATTAGCCCTAACCAAAATAAAGCTGCGTCTCTAACAGCCAAACAGTGTTTTGCTTCGTTTTCCGCTGGTTTACCAGTTGCAAACTAGGTTTCAATATTTTTCTCTTTTTCTGATGAAGGTCAGCAACTATTTGCAAACTTAAAGATAAAAAAGCCAACAGAAGTAATAACCGCATTCTCTTTCTTGAATTAGGTAGGATAATATTATTTTAGCGCCGTATGTAAGTAATCTGTCATGAAGGATTCAGAGTACCAGAAGTTAAATCAATTTTTAAAAGCGCGATCCAAACGATGTTATCAATTACAAACCAATTTCTTTTATATCCAGCTTCAATAAGATCTTTGAAAAATTCATATATTATTTACATCACTTGATTTAATGCTGCATAAGCCGTTTGATCAAAATTGGCTATTTGTTTTTTCGTTTTATTTGTTGTTCGCATCCCGACGTTTCTGCGCTTAGCTGGCTACAGGAAGCAGCTTGACTATAAAAACATTCATCGGTTCTTAGCTGCTGCCTGGTCTACATGGCGTGCAAACCTAGCGTAGTGTTTGTTTTTTTGCACTTGTTTTTTTACGCGTTTTGTGGACGTAGTAAACAATCTGACTCTCTTGATCAACTTCATGGACTAGACTGATTGAAGTTCTTTTCTATTGACCGGTACAACCCAGCCATCAGCGACTTTAACGATGTAGAGCAGCACTGACGTGTTTGGACAAAAACTTAAGCAATTGGTTGATCACTTTTCTATTCAATTTTGTCCACATCTTCCAATGTAGTGTTTCAAGCTACGTCTTCTTGTTCTATGCTACTCGATTAGCTACTGATAATCATATCTTGAAGCTCAACTTGCCTCTAAGTCTTATGCTTAAAAGTTATCAAATTCTAAGACAAAGAACGCTAAGTTTTGTGTTTATCACTTTAAGTTGTTTGTGCGGTGCGCAATCTTGTTGCACATGCCAAAAACGTGTCTCGTGCGCGACGCATGTGATTGCTACTTATCTTGAGGCTAAATAATAACACTGGCCAACAAATTTTTTTTTGATTTTCTGTTGCATGAGTTTTTTCAACTGATTCTATACCACAATTTTTGGTCGCTAATTTCAAATCTGCCATCAGTTTTTTTCTGTATGCTTTAGTTTTCATGCAATCGGCTTTTTATTATTTTCATATAAGTGGAATTTTACAATAGAAAAATTTGCTCAAAAATGATCACCAGCATCATACGGTACCATAAAGCAATCTATTACATCATGTCAATAACCTGCGACCGAGTGGAATTTTGTACATATCTTTTGTTCATTTTTGTTTAATAACTAGTCACTGGGCGGTCCTTTGCTTAGTTTTATACATTTTTCTGAATCGTTGTCAACATTAGCAGGTTTGCTGGTTACTACCAGTACTCTACAGGCTTTCTCATTTTCAAATTGTGTTTAATTCAAAAAATTAATCTCATTCAAACATCAACTCAGTTTCAGATTTAAACATGGCTTCTAGTTGAACTAGAAAGTGTAAAAACAAAGCTGATTCATAGTAAAAAGAATAAAGCCAAAATGCTGGTAAACGTTTTATGAAACGTCTCGCTTTTACACTAAAAGCATCATCAGTTAAATAAATGGTCACTTGTGGCTAGGCTAAACAGATACTGCATTGATAGCTAACCGCTGTACAACTAAATTTAGTAAGGTTCTAAGAATTATGACATCACAAATTGATAAAACAAACATGATGAGCATGGTTTTGATAAAACAAACAAGGATCTACTTAAATATCTTTTTTTTTTTTTTTTATTTGCCATATTTATCCTCCATTCACGAGAAAGCGATGTATCGCTATGTTTTGGACGGTAAGTCCGCACTCGCTTGGGAGTTGCCATTTCCGGGTCACCTGTCTTTCACATAAAGGTGGTGCGTGCCGTTAAGTACCTTGCCCAAGGACACAACAAGCGAACTTGTCGGCTTGTTCTTCACAACCTCCCTTAAATGCTGAGCGCCAAGCAGGGAAGTTATAGATACCATTTTTTAAAGTCTTTTGGTATGACTCGACAAGGGGAATGAACCCCAGGTCTACCGACTGCGAAGCGGACGCTCTAACCACTACGCCATCGCGTCGGTTGGTTGGATCATATGTGTTGACTTGAAAATGGTTAGTTTTCTCCTGGGTCAGCAAAAAGGGACTAACTAAATTCCCATGTTTCCTTTGCATGTGGGATAGTCGAGATCGTGAAAATTACTGGACCCGAAAGGAATGGCCCAAACGTGACACCCTTAAAGTTGGCATGCCAAATTCATTTATGATCCGATTGCAATCAGAGACAAGATAATTTTTCCTCCTCTTCACATCAAATTACCGTATTTTACGGACCATAAGGCGCACTTTAAATCCTTTTTTTCTCAAAAATTCATCCTGCGCCTTATATGGCGGTGCACCCAATGTATGGATCAAGTAGTGCTTTATGCTTTATTGCCTGCGCTCAAAACCAGTACCGGTACTATTGTTTTATAAACAAACCACCGTCTTACGTAATGGTGAAAGCAACTAGCAACTGCGATATTCATAGGCTCATTTTTTCTTTTATTAACTGTACTATTGTGACTTGCTTACATTTATTTCGTAACAAGTAAACTTTTATCTCTCTTGCCCCTGATGATTGTATAATGCGAATACTGCTTGTATTACCACGTTTTTTACCGTACCCGCTGTCCTTAAAATGGCTCCTGTCAAAAGACATGCTTACGAAGCAAGTTTTAAGCCTAAAGCAATCGAGTGCGCAGTAAAGTATGGAAATAGAGCAGCTGCAAGAGAGTTTAATGTAAATAAATCAATGGTACGAAAGTGGAGAAAGCAAGAAGATGCCCTGCGCCAGGTAAAAATGAACAAACTGAGTTTTTGAGGGCATAAAGCAAGATGGTCATAGTTGGAGGATAGAATTGAGCAGTGGGTTATTGAGCAGAGAACTGCAGGTAGAAGTGTCATTACCGTCTCTATTCGACGAAGGCAAAAGCATTAGCACGCCAGTTGGACATTACCGACTTTCAAGGTACCCCTTCTTGGTGCTTTCGTCTTATGAAGCGGCACAATCTCTCCATTCGCACAAGAACTACTGTTTCGCAGCAACTACCAGACGATTACCAAGAAAAGCTGATGTTATCTCGCACCTACTGCACAAACAAGATCAATGATCAAAAAATAAAGCTAAAACACATCACAAACATGGATGAGATTTCCCTGACCTTTGACATCCTCGTGAACCGTACTCTCAAAAGAACAGGAAGCAGTGCTGTTAGTATACGGACCACGGAAAATGAGAAGTCATCCTTGACAGTAGTTCTTGGTTGCCAGGTAATTGGCCAGAAGCTACCACCCATGGTCATTTTTAAAAGAAGGACTTTGCCAAAAGAAAAGTTTCCGGCTGGTCTCATCATCAAGGCCAACCCAAAGGGCTGGATGGACGAAGAGATGATAAGTGATTGGTTACGAGAGGTTTACGTGAAGAGACCAGACGGATTTTTTCATAAATCTCCATCTCTATTGATTTATGACTCCATGCGCGCTCATCTGATCGATGCAGTTAAAGCCAAAGTTAAGAAAACATATTCAGATCTTGCCGTTATTACGGGTGGGTTAACCAAAGAACTTCAACCGCTAGATATTGGTATCAACTGACCATCTAAGGCTAAGTTGCGAGTTGCGTCGGAGCATTGAATGACAGACGCCGAACACACGTTTACTAAGACAGGGAGACAACGACGGGAAAATTACGCAACTGTATGCCAATGGATCGTGGATGCTTGGGCAAAAATATCAGTATCCACCATCATGCGATCATTTAGGAAATCCGGAATCATCACTGAACAATCAAGTACTCGTAATAGCGATGAGAGAGACTCCCATAGTAACGAGACCAATCCGGGAATGGTTGATGTCGAAATCGCACAACTGTTGAATTCCGACACAAAAGATAAAGAATTTAACGGTTTCTGGAGGAGGAATAAACGGTGCCGGTTTTGAGTTTTTAATTTTTGTTCGTTTGATGGTTTCTTTGAATAAAATAAAGTAACCATAAAAATATTGAGTTTTTTGTTTAATGAGCTTTATACGCCAACCCGATACTCCTTAAAAACCGTTACGTCTGATAGCCCGGTGCGCCTTATGTATGAAAAAAACAATCAAAACAATTTATAGACAGTGCGCCTTATGGTTCGTAAAATACGGTAGGCTTGATGAAACAGTTTGTTAAAGCATTACGTTTGGATGGCGAATGTTTCCAGCATCTTCTGCATACATTTCCTGGCTTATCCTACAAGAAAATCAAAGCAGGAGCATTTGATGGACCACAGATCCGTACACTTGTGCGTGATCAAGCTTTTGTCCAAGCAATGAATGATAAGGAGAAGGCAGCATGGTTGTTTTTTGTGGATGTGTTAAAGAATTTCCTTGGAAATAAAAAGGCAGAAAATCATGAGGATTTAGTGAGCAACATGCTCTCAGCATGTCATGATTTGGGATGCAAAATGAGCATTACGGTGCACTTCCTGTTCAGTCATTTGGACAAATTTCCCGACAATTTAGGAGCTGTCAGTGATAAATAGGGAAAGAGATTCCATCAGGACTTGATGACAATAGAAGAACGCTACCAAGGTAGATGGGATCGCCATATGTTGGCAGACTATTGTTGGAATATTAAACGTGACTGTACAGGAATAGTGTACAATAGTTTCCCCTGATACAGATGCTTACAAGCAATTTCTATCCTAACAAATTGTTTGCACATGGATAAGTTGTCTACCCCTTTATTCAATGGCGTTGATGTGTAAGTATTGTTTGCTGGATTTTGTACTATTTTACTTGTTAACAATCTCTATTCGCTTCCCATATTTGGTGTAAATTTGCCTACAAGTGCTTTTTTTGCGGTATAGTATTTTTCTCGTAATACTCACTATCTTGCTCCACATTGTAATTTTTGGGATTTTTGTTTTACATGCTAGCCATAACTACAAATCATTAAAAATGTCGCTTTGCTAAAATTTTGGGTACTGTCCTATTACAGGAAAACGTGAAGCGGAAAGTACTAAAGTGACGCGAAATAGAAAAGTACCAAAAAACTTTGACTTACAGAAAAAACTAAGATCAGATTTGAATTCAGCACCCCCAAATTAGGTTAAAACAAGTGTTTGCATCAATGCAACAAATTTTTTGTTGACCAGTGTAATTGGCAAGTTTGCAGGTTGTTGTAGGGTGTAGGGGGGCTGGGGGTAGAGGTAGTACCCTTGATGCTTGTCAGCTGCTTTTACCTAGATAGGAGGACGGACATCACTAGTTCTCACCCAACTCCTGAATCTCTCACGTGCTGGCTCCAAGCGTCACACCACGGCACGCCGCTTCAGTTAGCGGGCTAAAGCACGTGAGGTGGTGGTGGTAACACTACACCACTGGGCAAAGGATCTCTTAGAAGCAGATCACTGGCCAGGACAGAGGGGGTTCATAAAAACTTTAACGGCTAAGTGTCTGTGGCCATATCAAACCTCCAAATGGGAGAAATCGGTCGTGGCCAGGCCTGGAAAAGGATAGGCTCCGCCAGGCGTCATAGCCTAAGATTCGCTACATGATGACCACAACCAGAACTAATTTCATACCGGCTCGGTTGCCACCCGGATTACCAAGGACCGCCATAATGTTGAGACATCAGGACGGAAATGGAAAATATGCTACTTGTGTTACCAAAGATAACAAAGATAAGATCAGTGCTAGGAGCAACAACAGAGTCGTCGGTACATGGAATGTCAGGAAACTGAATACTCCTGGTAAGCTTGGAGAATTAACCCATACCTTGAATAGATACAAATGGAATGTCCTAGGGTTATGTCAGATGAGATGGAAAGGAATGGGAGAAACAACAACCCACTAAGGCCACAAGATTTACTTCAGTGGAAGAGATGACAGACACCAAGAAGGCGTGGGATTTCTTGTGCACAAAAATACAATTAGCGCAGTGATGGGATGCAGACCAGTTTTTAGCAGGCTCATCACCATACGCCTACGGGCTTCACCTTTCAACTTCACAATCGTGCAAGTGTATGCGCCAACTACAACACACTCTGTTGAAGAAATCAAAGATTTCTACCAACAAATACAGGAGGTTATTGTTGAGACACCAAAGGAAGACATCCTGGTTGTCCAAGGTGACTGGAATGCAAAGATCGGTGAAGATGCCCAGAAAGATTGCAAAGACACATGCGGCCTCTACTGCAACACCGAGACAAATGAAAGAGGCTTGAGACTGCTTGAACTTGCGACGATTAACAACCTCAGTGTGACCAACACATTCCATCCCCATAAAAGATCCAGAAGGTGGACCTGGCACAGCCCAAATGGATCCCACCACCAGATAGACTATATATTAGTAAAACGGCGCTTCCGCACATCGGTCAACGTCGCCAAAACACGCAGCTTCTCCGGAGCGGACATCAACAGCGACCATGAACTCGTCAAAATGACCTTTCGCTTACGTCTAAAGAAGTTGAAGAAGAAACAGGGCCACACTAGAACCAAGTTTGAGAAACTAAAGATCCAAGCGTGGCACAAGTCTTCGAGGCCAAGGTTGGAGGGAAATTCGCTCCATTCATGCTACTTGACACTGACAACACAGGCATAGACATCTTCATTGACACATTCAACACAGCAGTGATTGAGACGGCCAGTGAAGTTCTCGGCAAGAAACGGATTACCAAGAAGCGTTGGGTCACGCCAGACTTATTAAAGCTGTGTGATGAAAGGAGAGACCTTAAAAAGACCTAGTATAAAAGTGAGGAGGGAGCTCACAAGTATAGGCAGGCAGACAAGCAAGTCAAGATGAGAATGCTCAAGGCAAAGAAAGACTGGATAAGTGATCAGTGTAACGACAATGAACAAAACCTGGAAGCAAACAATGCCAAGAAGGCGTACCAAGTAGTGAAAGGACTAAGCAGCAACAAGCAGAGGTGGCTTAACACCATTCTCGACAAAAACGGGAAGTGTCTGACAGAGTCTAAAGACATCTTGAACAGGTGGACAGAGTATACCGCAGATCTATACTCATATCGCGCAACAGGCGGCATAAAGAAGCTCAACATCTCTCTGACAACAGACACACATCACTTCCCCGTCCTTAGAGAAGAAGTGGAGGAAGCAGTGAAGTTAATGAAGAAAGGAAAAGCAGCAGGTAGTGACAACATCCCTGCAGAACTAGTGCATGCGGGGGAAAAGGCACTGATCGATACGCTACATATAATCTTCCACAAGATCTGGGAGACAGTACAGTGGCCAACACAATGGACCCAGTCTTTAATGATTTCCGTACCAAAGAAAGGTAACCTACAACAGTGTAACAACTACCGCACCATAAGCCTGATTTGTCATTCTAGCAAAGTGATGCTTGGGATCATATTGAATGGGTTAAGACCCCAGGCAGAAAAAATTATAGCTATAGAGCAGGCAGGATTCAGAACAGAACGCAGCACAACTGAACAGATATTCAACCTCAGGATTTTGTGGGAGAGATATCTCCAACATCAACAAGATCTCTATTATGTATTTGTAGACTTTAAGAGGGCATTCGACAGAGCGTGGCATGCTGCACTTTGGGCCACAATGAACCACTACAATATCAACGCTTACACCATACGCGTCATACGGAACCTCTACAACCCAACCAGCAGTGCTGTTTGCCTCAACGGGGACATTGGAGAATGGTTCCAAACCACAGTTGGGGTGAGACAAGGATGTCTGCTCTTGCCAACTTTCTTCAATATTTTCCTTGAAAGAATTATGGGGATGCACTTGAAGAACACCAAGGAACAGTAAGCATCGGTGGCAGAACATTTACAAACCTGCGTTTTGCTGATGATATAGACGGACTTGCAGGCTCAGAACAAGAACTCGAGAACCTTGTTAGGGATCTAGACAGATCTTTCACAGCTTACCGCATGGAAATCAGCTCAAACAAAACAAAATGGGTGAGGAATAGTAACAATGGAATACAACGCGATTTCACTGCCAACGGAGAAAAGCTTGAAACTGTGAAGAAATTCAAATACCTCAAAGCAACGGTTTCAGATGAGGGGTCCAATCCTTAAGTTATATCCAGAATTGCAATGGCGATTGCAACACTGATTCAGTTGGACATTATTTGGAAGGACAAGGCCATCAAACTCTCATCAAAGACAATACTAATGCGCTCTCTGGTAAACACGGTTTTTCTTTGTGCGTGTGAAACATGGACCCGAACAGCAGAGTTAGAGAAAAGGGTCCAAGCTTTAGAAATGAGGTGTTTCAGTAGATTGCTCGGCATCTCATACAAAAACCACATCGCCAATGAGGAAGTCAAAAACCAAATAAAGCAAGCTAGTGGTCCCTACGAAGATTTTCTCTTCACAATCAAACGGCGCAAACTGATATGGTTCGGCCACGTGATAAGAAGAGGAGGACTTGCTAAGGCAGTTCAACAGGAAACAATGAGAGGAGGGAGAAAGAGAGGAAGACAATAGAAGATATAGGAAGAAAACATCGCAGAATGGACTGAACTGAAGCTGAGTGAGGCAATCAGACATGAGGAAGACGGAGAGAAATGGAGAGAACTAGTTTATAGGTCATCCGCAGCTCCCCAACGGCAACCGCCACGGGATAGATGATGATGATGATCATCATCATCATCATTAATATTTAAATTTTTTGCATGATTTTGTTTCCTTTTATACTATTTTCCTACCCCTAGCTAAACAAACATTTGGTTGTTGGTACAAAACTTAAAATACCTTTCAAAAGCTGTTTTACCACAAGCTTTTCGTGAAGCTCTTATCAATGGCGGTATCACGTCAAATGATAAAAACAGAAATTAACTCTCGAGATACAAGTAAACGTTTACTCTAGTTCAGTTGTTGAAGTTTTTCTGTTTTGTTCATATCTACAACTGAGTAGTATATTTCATTCACTCAAAGCCAATGTAGTAATAAAAATATGACAACAATGCACAACTATGTCATTATCGCTTTCTATTTTTGTTGAAGAGCTATTCAATAAAAATACTCCTATCAGAGACAATCTATTCCATATCTATAGTCAAGAGATTTAGAGTTACGAAAACAGCAAACGGAGTTATAAGTTATGATTTTTAATCAGCAACAATGCTGAACCTCGACATTTGAGATCAGTGAAGACTGAAATCACGACCTTTGCTTTACTCCAAACAAACCGGAAATTCCACAAAAAAAAGGAATAGGAAATTTTTTTGCAACAAAAAGCTATTTATAAGTGGCTGCGATGCTTCCGAACTTGTGTAATTAGTGTTTCAAATTGCGAATCAATAGATTTTTTAAAGCTACTCTTATCAACGGGTCATCACGTTTTAGCGTATTTAGCTTTAATTTTCAGTTCAACGACGTATAAAAATCCTTTTTCTAGCCAGTACGTAGTAGGCATGAGCACTAGTTGTTGTGAGGCTTTCAAAACAATTTTCATATCGTTTAAAAATTCCAGCTAACCAATCCAATAATTTCCGCGATAGAGATATGTTTGAAAGACAATCTCAGAGAAAAATTTTGATTCAACGCCTTGAATGTTTCCATCAACTCCACAAGATTCGCTCGATGCAGGCCTGCAGGGTGATCAGCAATCAATAGATTCATTATTACAATTATTTCCTAAAATTAAACCAACTAAAATTCTATTCACCCTTCACTTACTCCTTCACTTTTGTTTACACTTGCAAAAATTTTACCCACTCTGGGGTGAACCATTTTTCCCATGAAGAAGCACTGCTTCAGATATTCCCTTAAGACGCGGCGTCAAGAGCTATTGAGAAAGAGAGAAATAAAAACGGAAAAGATAACATTAATTGCTTTTTGAGTGTATATCAACAGCAAAAAAACAAGACAAAATATTGTTTGCAAATCAACATAACACAAATAAACAGTAATATGTGCAAGCGCTGGGGACATCGAAGGAGAGGAAGGTTATTAAGTTAAGATAGCCTTTTAACGGAAAGCTCTTAGGCTAAAAGTACGCAAAAAAGTTAGTAAGTGTCAATTAAAATACCATTACGACAGACACACGCAAATAACTAGCAATGACGATGGTGTTACAAAAGCTTCTACCAAAACAGTTTTTTCAAAGTCATTTTACAGTAATTCTTATTATTTTTATTACGCTCCTCTTATAGCCTCTTCCTTTGGTATTGCTCTGTCTTTTGTTTACGTTGCAGGTTCTACCTTTTAAATAGTTGTCACTTTTGCGTGGTTTATATTTTTATCTGCTACGCATTTAGCCTCAGGATGTTAAAACAGAACCACAGCACTTTGAAAGAGCAATAGTTTAATTTTAAATTTACGAATGATTAGAACTGTTAATGAATAAACATAAATACACCAACTTTGACTTTGAACAAGTATTGATATCTGGTTTTTATGACATAAAATTATTGATTTTTAGTTTCCGTAATTACTAAATAATAGCGGAGTAGAATACGTCTGTAAATCGCTTATTGAAGAAGAATTTACATCGTCACCAAACGCGTGATTATTGGAAACGACTTTTTAACAGCTAAGCAAACTGTACAACAACTTTTAACTCTTAACAGTTGGATATTTACACCTAGAATACTAAGTAACTGCTGCATTATTGTGTTCTGCCTTTTATAATCCGTGTGGGCATTACAGTGTCGCAATCAAGTTTTCATAATAAATTTCAATTATAAAAATCATAATAGCTCTTTAACAAAATTAGCCTATTACGGGTACTCTGAATCTACATAAGCTATTATTTTTGGTTTCAACTTATTAACAGGAAAAGCTACGTTTGTTAGCTAAGCGTGCTTACACAGAATTCGGTTTGATGTCACCACAGAAATACTCCCTAAGTTTACACAAAGCTTTTTCCGCGTAAGCAACGCGTCAACTGCCATGCAGCTAGCTCATAAGACGTCAACTTGTTAGACGCATACCGTGTGAAACTTATTACTTTCGCTTTTTATCTTTTTCGAAATATATTTGTACGGCACCGAAGTCTGGAACCCCATCTAAAAAGCAGAACCTTTATGAAAAAGCTAAAGCAGGAGTTCTTGGAAGAACAGGACTCGGAGCATGATCCCGATTTTTTACCAAGTCTCGAGCTTCAACCTACCTATTTTGTTAAAATGCCGGCAGATTTTTTACGCATTGCTGCGTAGCTATTAATGATGTACATAGTTAGGGTGAATTGGTATATTGCGAGGCAAATTTTTTTACGTATGTATAATGACGAAGTTGGAGATGGAGAAATTAATACCAAAATACTACCGAGCCAAAACTGGGTTAATATGTTGATAACAGAGAGTTGTGGAAATGAAGCAGCTTTGATTTCAGACCTGCTTCAAACCCCAGGTTCAGCAATTTGCCTGTGGGATAAAAAGTCATTTTAAAACCACAATAAATGAATACAGTAGATTCCGCTTAATTGGGCCGCCGGTTAATCGGGTCAGCCGTTTAATTGGGCCAAATTGTTAAGAACAAAATCCAATCAAAGATAATGCACTACGTTAAATCAGCATAATCGGGCCACTATTCCGCTTAATCGGGCCACGACTGTAGTCAGACATACACTGGTTTAATTGCAAAAACGCCTTTGTAATGTAATAGAACTCAATATCACAAAACCAACTATATTATGTAACAATTGAAAAATACAGGCGCAAATTATTTTGTCATTTCATGCCCTTGAACATGGTAATTTTTGTGTTTTGTTGCAAATTTTGTGAAGTCCCAAGCAGAGATGCCACAAAAAGAAATAACAACTGCTGAAAGGGTTGTTGTCCTAAGAAAAATTAGAGAGCAACCTCCAAACATTAGTCATCGCCAGCTAGCTGAGATAACTGGTGTACCAAGGACAACCCTGGCACAGATACTGCAAGACTTCGGATAATCGGGTCAGCCGCTTAATCGGGCCAAATGGTGCTTATCCCGATGTGACCCGATTAAGCGGAATCTACTGTAGTTACAAGTAAACCCTTACGATCATTGCTCGGTTAAATAATTGTTACATCCTTGGAAAGACGATGCGCAATAACTTTTTTCTGTTTGGTGCATTCTAATGAGCAATAAATTAATTCAAGTTGCATCAAGCATTCAAGCAGAATGTTCGTCGTGAGCGAAGTGAAGCTTGACAGCTGCTTTAATTAAAAGTTAATTTATTCAGACAAAAGTTATCTCGAAACAAAAGTTGAGGGTTTTTTACAAGCTATTCAAACTGCTTAAGTGACATCTTTGAGGCCTAACACCCGAATGGTTGATATTCACACACAAAATTTAAAGGTTTTAGATTTTCTCAACTGTCATGATCCGTAGCCCCCTAATCAAACCCTTTAAATTTGCGGCCTCCACCAGTAAACCCCTCGTAACGTAAGCAATTTTAAATTAGCAAAGAAATTCATTTGTATTCTTAAAATTAACTTTGTTGATCAGTAGTTTGTAACGGTAAGCACATGTAATTTAGCTACAAGAACTTTGACAATAAGCTTCTCCTGGCTCCAGCAAATCGCACTCTGCCTTACGACTTCAGTCTTTGCTTACGAAAATACCAAGCGCAAAGACGCAGTTGAAATAATTCATTTTAAATTAAAAAGCGTTTTCATTTTGCCCTTAATGCTCGAAAACAGAAAAATAGCATCTTGAAATGTCCTTTACGCTTGACTATTTTTGTGGGTTTTTTAGTTCAGTAGTTCTTTACGTTTAGTCTACTTTTAACCCGTTTTTCGATTCAATTTGCTACATTTGTCCCCAAACGTTTATTTTCAGCAAATTTTTTGTACCATATCTAATAAATTATTTTTCTGGTACAATATTATCGAAGGGAGAATAAAGAAAGTTACCTGATGTCAACAAGTGTTGCAGCAGTTTATTTTAAACCGGCCATTTTTAAGCATCGCGCGATCATTGCGCAGACTGGCCATCAATGTTATTAGAACAGGTATTCCATGTAAGGCCTGGGATATTTGGTAGTTATGAACAACATGTTGTTTAGATATTCAATTTCGGGAACTTCAAAGTTGTCTTGTTTAGTAGCCTTTTCTATGTTTCCGTCGCAGCGTGTTGTTTCTTTACAGTAGGTAAATAGTATTGCATGTAATGTTAATCATTGGATTATCGTGGAATTTGAACCCTAGTCGTTCTATCATTTTTTGTTATCAGTAGCTGGTGGCTGTGATTGATTATCTGGCCTACGATAAACACATTTTTTGTCTTTCGTTACAAAAGCCCCATCTACTTGAACACGATATGCCTTGAACCCGGAAAATTGTTTGAATATGTTCATATTTTTCTAAGATTTTTTAGTCTCAAAAGGGTCGCAGCGAAATTACGACAATTTATGGTCGTTAAACCGCTGAGATACCACTAATTTTGTTTTCAACTTGATGTGAAGAACATTGAGAGGTCAGCAAGCTCCACGCACGAGCAGATGTTTGGTTAGATGCAGAGAGCGTAAAGTAGTTCACCGTTTTCAATGTACGGGTCCCGACTCAAAGATGGTTAGCCAAAAACTTCTTCTGGCTCACTTGTTTTGGTAATTTAAAATTCTAGTAAAAAACATGCTTTTCTACACCATGCAGCTGTGGCAAATACTAATGTGGAATCTCAACCATAACGGAACTGAAGATAATTATATTGAACTGTGTCAAACTGAACTGAATTGACACAAATTGAAGTGTTAACTTGAGCAAATCGAACGCGATTAAAACAGAGAACATGCTTACGCGCAAAAAACTTCAAGCAAACTGAAAACTTAAAATTAGCTGTACAACACAAACCAATAAAATAAAGTCAGTTTACACAAAAAAGTGCACTGTTATATAAGTATGAAATGAAAGCAGTCAATCCAGAAAATTAATTTGTGAAAAAAGTTTTATTTATTGCTTTTGGACGTCATTAGATAGAATTTTATTTGTCTTCGCATGTTTTGATAATTTCCTGCATGTATTGAACGTTCTTGACTGTTACAACAGATAAGGCAAAGAACTTCATGATTTGCTGAGTTTTTCCTTCCAAAAATAGTTCGAGTTGCAGCAAATTATCACGATTTTGTAAAAGAAATTAGCATGGAAGAACAAGTTGGGCATTTAATTACTTATGACTACCACAAACAAATAAAGTGTAATACACAAAAGAAAATCGTGGAAACAAAAAAGAGAACGTCACTCGTTAAGACATGCAAAAAGTTGGAAGAGGGAGTTCCCATGCACCTAAAATATAGAGGCTATTGTTTTAACTTACCTCTTAAGATTCTCAAAGGATCTAATAGCGATAAAATTTTGTTAATACCCCTTGCGAATATTTGGCACATGAGGACTTTTGGGCCCCATTTAAACCGCCATCTTGGATCTCAACAAAAATTTAACGTCAGTAAAGCTGGATCTATTTATCATAAAGAAAAAAATGACATCAGTTTTTTGACTGATTCACCTATGGAGAGTTGATTGGAAGGTTTGATTTTGCTATTTCAATTAGTTGAATGCATCAAACACTAGAAAAATACAAAGAAAACCTCAAAATTTATACATAAGTATACTCGCTACGAATTGAGATACCAGACAAATGTCTTAACATTGGAATGAACAACATTAAATTGTCAGTAGTTGGTGAAAGAAGTACAGAAAAAGTAATTAGCACAGTCAGTTAAAGTAGCACAGTGGTTTTTTGTTTCTTATATAATGATTTGAAACAGCACATTATAGGCAAGTATTAGTCTATTTTTTCATTGTGGCCGATCATTATTCTTCGTCATTTAGAATTTCATCGCATTTAATTCAATTCAAGTTTCTCATCGTAAGGCTTTAGACCACAGAATATCCTCTTTATTGGCTCTCTTGTTGTGAGCAAGACGGTAATTCACGCGATTATCATGTGGTATCAGGTGATCTCTGCCAGGCAGAAGCCGTGAGATATTCACTTTGGATTTAAGTGTAAGTTCCTCATTTTCCCCGAACATCTGCCTAAGCATGATGCTGCGTATAGCATTCAGAAATGGCTACCTAGAGTGACCATACACTAGGCAAGTGATTTTCTCAATGTCATTCACCACTTTCTGACTTAACGCCCACTCATCACTAAGTTGACTGTAAAAAATAAAGTATTGTTATATTAATGTCATTAAAAAAATCGCTATTTATAATAATGATAAATTACTCTTTTACTACAAAATGTTTATCGGATTTGTCATATAAAAAATAACTCTTTACCTTGATATTTGGGGTTGCTCTGTATCCAATCTTTCCCTTTCCCTTAAAAGCGCTACATACATCTTCTCCGGTCAACATGTGAAAGTTGAGTATCATGGTGCAGTTGTCAACTACCTTTAGTTTTGCAATTTCACTGACATAAAAATTTTTCGCCGTCTTCTCATTCCTATATCAATGTATATAATGATTGAGATGTTCTTGGCATGGCGCACTATGATAAACAAAATATTGGTGTCAGTGACTGGCGTCCTCTCAACACTGTTGAGTATTCCAAGGTAGCAACATGTTTTAGGTAAAGCACAACTCTTGTATCTGTCTCCTGTTGGTTTGACATAACTTTTGCATTTCGCGTGTTGTCACCTGATATACTGTATGTCATGAATGATTTGTAGTTCAAATTTTTGTTTCTCATTTCCGTTTTGATTCCATATCAATGGCTGTAGGCCGGTACGACAGTAGACTATATGATGCATAATGCTCAAGTAAATTTTAAGTGCATCAAGATTATAAAAAAATTTATAATTTAGTCATTGAAGATTTATTTTCATCAACAAGCACACCATAACCATTATGCAATTTTCTTTCCATAAAATCATAATTGATTTGGAAAACTGGCTAGCAAACTTTAGGCAATCTCCTATTTAGAGATATCTGCCTTCAGCGTCACACTACGATTAAAACAAATTACTCAAAAACAATCATCAACATCATATGCAAGATAGCTATTAGAAAGGCCGACAGTTATTCCTATAGATCTTGATATACTCGCGTTGCCTTCTGCTAATTCCAGTTTATACGCTTTGCTCTCCACTACTGCCACTGCTGTCCCACATTTTTTTAGACGTGATGCTGCTGCTTTGCTCCCTCACACCCGAAGTAACAGATGACATAACTGCATTTTATTTTTATTATTTGCCAAGAATAAATCGAAGCACTTGGTTTTTGTTGTTGCTGGCCCGTTTGTAACATACCGCTAAGAGAAACCACAATACAATCTGCTACGAGCCTTGATTGAGTCGGTTCAGTTATGAATCGGTCGAAAAATTGAAATTCGTCGTAGCTATTCATCTGACCTAACATCTTGAGGGAAATTTCACCACACGTTGGAGATAGGTTTGTCGGGGTATGGAAAAGTGCATTGCCATCCTGGATATAGAAAGCATCTTTTGGATAAGGTGCGACTTGTAGAGCATCTTCTAAAAAGAAATGTAGCAGTGTAACTTCATTGATCTCGCTAAGAAAAACCATCGGATGTGCCGAGACTGTGAGGAATCGGATTGAGCGAGTATCTCATCACCTCATCAAAATTAGGAGGCTTATGGAGATGTTGCGACTTGATTAGTAGTTTGAAAGCGAAGTCACTTTGCTCATGTGACTGTATTATTTGAATAAATAAAGAGTATAAACACTCAATACATTTTATTTTAAGCTCTGCTAGTGTACGGTGGATCATAATAACAGGTTATACAAGTATTTTATTGGCGTAGTAGAGTAAAATCAAGATGTCCTTACCTTTCCCTGGGAGGAGGTAAACTTGAGTCTTGCTGGCGGTGTCGATTGTTTTAAGTTATTGCGTCCTGATTGGCTCAAAGAGCATCTTCTCAGAATCAATCATTAAGCAATCGTAACCCTTACACCGCCAAATTCGCAAAAATGCGAATTTTCACCTTCGTTTGGTTTTGCTTGGGTAATACTTTGATATATAACATGTTTTTAGCATGATATTACAATTAACATTTTTTTCAAGTTCAATCTATTGCTTTAGACAAATAAATTTGGCGCTAAGCCAAGATTGAAAATCGGAGATTGAATCAGTGAAAAAAATAAATAAATGTTTTCTTGGCTTTCTTACCTACTATTTCCGCTCGAAACACACCTCACTCTAAGTTTCTAGACATGCCAGCGCTAGAATCCAGTTATACAGAAGATCTTTTTCAGCTGTGGTATAAAGATTAGTAAGGTTGCAAGTAGCAAAGATGGTACGCATTATTGCCTTCTCAAATTTTTAGATCTAGGCTCTGTCCAGCATAAGATGTTTTCCTGTCTCGGGGTAGTCTGGGTTATCTATAAGTTTACACATATTCAATATATTTTCCACATACTGACTGCGGGCTGGTGTCGAACGACAGCATCGCTGGTAGGCACCAACCTGGTGAAGAATCTCACTAATCCATCTGAGAAGTGAAAGATAAGGGATAGAGCTATTAAAGGAAGAAAATTTTCTCTAAAATAAAACGTTGCAGCATACGTAGTTAACCGGCGCGATGGCATAGTGGTTAGAGCTTCCGCTTCGCAGTCGGTAGACCTGGGATTTAATCCCCTTGTCGAGTCATACCAAAAGACTTTAAAAAATGGTATCCACAGTTTCCCTGCTTGGCGCTTGGCATTTATGGGAGGTTGTGGAAAACAAGCCGGCAAGTTCGCTTGTAGAGTCCTTGGGCAAGGCACTTAACGGGGCGCCCCTGTCTTCACGTGAAAGACGAGTGGTCCAGACACCTCGGAAATGGCAACTCCCAAGCGAGTGCGAACGTCCCGTCCAAAATATAGCGATACAATTCGCTTTCTCGTGAATGGAGAATAAAAATGACAAACAAAATAAATAACAATGACTTTGCTTTTGATTGGCAAAAACTGGAAACCTATCTAAATCTAACAGATATATTTGGTCTGCATACAAATCAGCTTATGCTTTACCAGAAATTCAGTACTGGCGACTTTGCAAACTTTATGAAGATTTCCTCGATTGTTTTATCCACTGCATTAAATGCACCAGGGATTAGAGACCGTTTCACCGCAAAGCCACCTTTTTTGAAGCTCTTTTGCTACAGAATGAGATGTATCGATATTTTCCAAAAATAGTTCTTACTATGAAAATGCCTGTGAAACCATAAAATAATTGGCATTCCTTAACATTCTATGCATTTTCACGATGCGCAAGATTTGGTTAAATAGGTTTGGTTTTCTTATACTACCACCTAAACAAAATGTATTTACCTGGAGCAGTGGCATACAGAGGTCTGGTGATGCCCAGGGCCAACTGCTTGATTGTATGCCCCCTCCCAAATTGTCAAGTACTCAAGAATGTGACAAAGACAGACACTTAAAATATGTAAAAGCTAGTGTTGAGAAAAAAGTTTGAAAAATTAAACTAAAGTATTTGAAAGGGTGTATTTTGATTTAATGCGTTGATTAAAGGCTAAGACATACATTAATAGGAAAAATTCATCTGGTGAAGGGTATGCATTGAGGAACAAAACATTGCGTTTATGCATGCAAATAATTATCAAATAGGCCCACGGAAATCATCTATTATATACTGTATATATAACTTCGTGAGGCATAAGAGGAGATAGAGTTGTCTATTTTCTTCTATTAGAAATAGCATCTGAAATTGTACAAGTGTAATCACGTAGTTTGATGCATTGCTGGGTTGCTGCCCTTACTATTTTTTGAGCTATACAATAAAAATGCTTTAAGGACATTGTTTAGTGAAAGCAGATGAAGAAGTAACTCTTTTTATTACACTAGAACATGTGATGATGTGAACAAATTAATTAGACGCTTACACTTTACGATTTTTCTTTCCTATATGAGCTCTCTTATCGCAAAATACTTGAACAACTCATTTTTCACATCTGCTGAGAGGAATTCTCTTTTGATGCTGATTAAAGCCAAACTTGTTAGGCGTTCCTGTAGCATAGATGATTTAATACATGTTTTTATCAATTTCAGCTTTGAAAACAACCTCTCAGAACTTGCAATTGAAAATCTAATGGTAAGCAATAACCTATATGCAGTACACAAAGTTGGGAAGACATCCATGCCAAACTGCATTAAACATTCAAGAGCATGCTTAGAATTAGAGAGAACTACATTTCCTTTAGCTCGAAGGAGCATAACAAAGTCAAGGTAATTACATGTTTGGTTTTTGTACACTACATAGCAAACTATTTAAAATTTTTTAAATAATAATTTCAATACAAAAGCTGACACTGCCAAAGATTTTCTACTAAACAATCACACCATGCCCCTCAAGCAAGATCCTATCAAATCCATGCAGCATGTGTTGGTAGACTTACGATACGAAAAAGCATATATTTTTGACAATTTAACAAAATGTGATTTTTGTAATTTCACTCTTTTGATGCCCCCTAGCTTGGATGCCCGGGGCCGTCGCCCCGTTCGCCCACCCCCTCTGCACGCCACTGACCTGGACTAGTTGGGCCCATCATACGCAAAAACATAGGTTTGCAATGTTACCATTGAAAAGGCTTCTGCAACATCAGGAGCAATCGGTATGATCGATCACACTGAGCCAAAACGTTGCAATTTTGCTTAGGTGACCAGCACGTGCCTTCAATTCTTAGGCCACATACTTCTGTACAATGGTTAGAATAGAAGAATTCTGTAACGTGATATTGAGTATCCCACGACTACATGTCTAATCAAGATTAAGTAGATCCTTATGTCTGCTGAATTCTACGTTTTCCTCCTCAATAAATCTTTCAATTTACAGTCGTTCCACAGCTTCAGCAACTGTTTTGAGACCGAAGAGGCTTTTAGCGTTGTCGCGGTTCAATAAAAATTTTTTGATTCTATTTCAATTTTAATTTACTTCTTAAAATTGAGGCAACGTATAGTATCGCTCGAATAATTAAGTCTGGTTGCAACTTAATAGCTAGGAAAAGATTGGCTTCTACTATAATACTTTAACCCACGCACTTCTCGCTCACGAACAGAACAAATCCTGTATATTCACAAACCACTTTAAAACTTCGAATTCTTTCGCTTGTCAAATACAAAAATTAAAGCACTTTACTATATAAATATCAAACCAACCAAAACTAAAACCACCAAAATAATCGCTTGATTTCTGTCACAAAAATCACCACAGAACAACGCCTCTTTACTACACTCTACTATTTCTACTGAACTACACTCTCTGAATAAATAAAAAATCTCATCGCCTTATATATACGACTGGAAAATAATCTAGAAATTGCTGGAACATCATGAGACTCAGGAAAAACACAGTTAGAAATTACGTAATCGGTAATAATAAAAAAAAGAAAAATCTTTGAGAAGAAACAAGAATGACTAGAATACACTGGAACTAAGTCACATAGTCAACCATTGTCAGAAAAGGCGTGTGAGTTACAAATCTATTAATAAATGCGAAAGCAAAAAAAAGTCTTTTTTTTTAAAACGGTTCAGCAAGTTTAGGGCTTCAGACAGTTCAGATTTACAATTAAATAATCACGGCAAAATAAAACAACAGATTACAATAACTCTACATGTACAAAAACTATTCATTAAACGCAAATTTACTTATTCATGACAAGCATCTGCTTTTCCACTCTGCGCACTATCCAGGCACCCACTTGTGACAAGTTCAATCTCAATGATAATTTCAGCATAGCCTAATCACCTGCTTTTACGACCGTTCATGCCTGTGTGGAACTTTCCTGGACAGTCTTCAAGGTGAAATGCATTGAGGATATAGTTTTAACCAACTCTCATGTTGGTATTTTTTGACGTTTTGATAGCTTCGTACTAGTTTAATATTCCGTAAAGGATTTATTGATGGGCGTAAATTAGTCGATAGTTTGACTTTCGAGCGGGCTCGGCACTGATAACTAAGATGAAACCATCAAATCCTGGGACAGGCTGTTTCTCTTCACCGCTCTCCACCACCCTTGCAAGTAACCAAACTCGATACTTTTGGATGTTCTTTGAATACCTTTGTTGTTTGTGGCAGGTGTAGTAAATACTGCTCATTCAGAAAATTCGGGTCCAACTTCATTACAAATGTAAGCAGACGCCAGGATATCACATATATTCACACTTCAGGAACGTATCCTGCTCTGCTTGTGAAGAAGAAGTCTTTGATTTTGGGTGGGATCATATTCGTGCTTTACCTTCTGTAACATAACCCAACCAGTACTGTTCACTACATTTTGATCTTAAATATTGTTGTTATTTTGTTTAGGTTGTTCTACTCAAGGTGGAATACTTTATTGCCCTCACCAGTGATTATCTGGGGACTGAAAGAAATTGAAACGTTAATCAGAGTTTTGGTTGGTACTGTTTGACGTTTCAACCCATAGTAATAAGTCTTACAGTGACCCAATCTGCTGAGAATGGAGGTCAAGCTTTTACTGCGATGGAGATGTCATAAAATAGCGCAGAGAAGCATGCGCTTTGACAGCTTCCATGCTCTTTTTGTCACAGCTCGGCAAATGTCCTAGAACAGACAAATGGGAGCACTTTTTGACTAAAAGAGTTAGCACTTATAAGCCAAAATCATGACTGTGGAAATTGGCACACCCTGCTTCAATTAAGAATTAAGGCACACATCAAGTAGCCTAGTCTATAGAGAGCACAATTTGTCGGGTTTTGTCATTCTTCACCACGTTAGCATCACGACAGCTGAGGAAGTTCAAGAACTTTAAAAATCAGATGGAAAAAATTTATAAGTTGATTCGATCTTAATATAACCAAGTGTTGGAGGTCAGGAAAGTGGCTTCGAATTAGTGAATGTCCGCTATTTGACTTCACGAAATAGCAAGACCAGGTCCTCACACCTGTCTCTAAACCTCAACTGATATGCGTAGATTACTGCGTTTGAAAGGATATACAGGCATTGTAGACCAGATAATAGATGATGCAGCCTTTATTCCCAGGATTGACATTGTCAAAAACAATTAACTCATCAATTTCATGATTTTCAAGTCGAACCTTCAGTCTCTCACTTCGGTTATTTGGACTGGGTTAGCCACTTCTCTTCAACTGTAGTATGTACAGGAAACGCTGTGATGAAAGTTGCACAACTTGATTTTGCCCAATCACTTTACCCTGAAAAAAATCAAGCACAACAATGAGTGCCTTATGATAAGCAAAAGCCATTACATCTTGCTTTTCATCAATCAAACCATTCTTGTCATTCAAGTGAGTTATGCATTGCATGCTGAATAACTTGCGACAGGATAGATGAAAATTTGCTTCTCTTGCAAATAAGTCATTACCTCGTACCATGCGGTGCAGACGATGTAGCCCAAGTTCTGAATCTCGAGACCCGACCTGTTTCCTTTTAGGTTTTCATCATTTTTCTTGAATACTTGAAACTTGCTACATCTCTCAGTTCTTGCAAACGCTTTCATTTCAAGATTTTTATAAAAATGCATGCTGCACGGAATAACTGCGTTGAAGCAGATCGGCGTGTATAAGATGTTGCAGCTTCAACAAATGTTTCGTCTTTCAAACACTAAGGTTTTTAGTAAAGTTTTGGCTGCAGTCTCAGTGATAAACCAATTACATTTAGATCTATACCAGAAAAACTATGTTTTGTACAATCACAAATATTCTTGCTATAGCACGAATCATGAAGAACTGTGTAGTAGAGCTAGTTTTTAAATAGCAGAGCATTTGACACTGCTAAGTAGCGTAAAGTCTAAATGCTGAATGCCGCCAAAGTGTAAGATACAGCATCCTTTTGGTACTTTTGCTCTTCTGTTGTTTTATCCAGTCATCATCATCATCATCGCGGTGGCGTTTTTTTGGCATGATTATTCACTAACACTTCTGTTATAATTATTCTACAGATATTGGTGTATCGTCTTACATAGGATGACCATATTTTTATTACCAAAACGGAGGACATTTTTTGATATAATTATTATCAGTCCCACAAGTTGTTTTGCAAGGCTGGGAAAATTTTCTGGACATTTGTTGGACACTGACCGCTTTTGATAATTATATTTTGATAATTAGTACAAATACAGCAGATTATGTTTTAATTTGTTATGTCAATGAACAAAAAATGTAAATCGGACAGCTTTTTTGTGCTTTGAACTGTCTACATGCATGTCTAGGCTAAGTTTGCCTTTATTTGCTACAGAAACAAGAGTTCCGTAGCCACAATTAATGCATTCTGCTTCGAACTCATCTTATCCTTTTCTAAAAAATGGATACTTCTGTTGCAGTTCTTCAGTAAACTTTGATTTTCTTTTTGGCATACCGCATTTATTTTTTAGCTTTTGTTTTATTTTTTAAAAATCACAGCAATGATAATTATAAACAGTTCAACTGAAAATATTGATTTGAAAGTTATTAAGCGAAGAGGGAAATTGTAAACCTTGCAACTAATTGGCAGAGCAGCATACGGGCGTAAGGGGCATTAACAATTTATTAAAATGAATATGCCAGGAAACAATAATGAGTATACCACCCAACCAATTTAGACGAGACCATCCCTGGACGCGTTTCGTCCTTTTGGACTCATCAGCAGGGCCCGTCCCGTCACAAGCAAAAGTAACCCACTCATTAACGTTATCCTAAAACAAAAAAAAAATCCAACACATGCAGAAGCACTGAGACTTCAACCGACCACGTATTGCTTTGCTTAGCAGGGCGGGTTGACAAATTGGTTGATTTTGGTTGCATATCCATTGAGAGATCAGTTGTTTGATTTTTTAAAATATTTTATTGTTTGATTTTTTAAACTAAAGTAAATATGTACGAAATGGTTTCTTTGAAATTAGGTCAATCGACCAGAACAACAAAGCAAAATTTATTCCCGCTTCTCCGCTGCGTAAAATACACGAAATGCAGTTTGGAAACTTACCGGTATTTGAACCGTTTTCCATGTAATCTTACTCTTTCAAACCTAAAGCAACAGTCAGTGTGAGGTAGACCATTAGGAAACTGCCTTTTATCATTCTTTACCAGTTTAACTTATTATCACTTGAACTAATATGTAGTGACATAATTTTTTAATCACAGGGTAAACGTAAAAAGGGAATTTTCGAACGACTTTGGATGACCAAATTAGTTTTTATTAAAAAGGAGGACAAAAAAGGCATTTTTAAACATCCTTGGAGGACCAATTACTTTTTCCCAAAAAGGAGGACATGTCCTCCAAAAAGAGGACGTACGGTCACCCTAGTCTTACATGCTGTTAGCTACTATATTATCGCACTGTTGCTGATTCTTTAAAGCAAGTCTTTTAAGACAGACTCCCTACCAAATTAAGTATTTCACGATTGTGATCTTTGTTGACGTCACGGGCAAAACTTTGTTTCTTATTTTCAGTTCTGGGCATTGGCCATTGGGAATAAACTCTGCATTTGCTTGGTTGAACTCCTGCTCTGACTGGTTCAATGACTATGACATTTTGACAAAGTGCAATATGAGTAGCTAAGTAATAATATTGCTCACCCATCAAGTCAGACGACTCTTGGGTACCCACCAGTGGCAGTCCGCCTTGTTGGTGGTGGGGCTACCAGTCACTCAAGACTGGTTCGAAATGGGCTGCCATCTTTCCCCTAGCCTAATTTCAATTAGGTGACGGCATGAAAAAAGTAATAATACACATTTTCGTAATCTTCAATCACATAGAGAATCACTATCCACACAGGTTCTCTGGCTGCAGAGTTGTATAATATGGTTTTTGGGACTTGCACTTTGATGCATGCAGGAAATTATCAAAACATGCAGAAACAAATAAAATTTTATCTGATGACGTCATAAAACAATAAATAAAACGTTTTTTTAACAAATCATTTGACTGCTTTCATTTCAAAACAAAAAATCGATTTGTTTTATTTGAAAATGTGGTTATGGATATAATTGACTTTTTTTGGCAAATATATCGATTTTTTAAAAACTCATTTGTGTCGTATCAGGTCAAAAGTTCGTTTGGTAGTGTTGAATTTCAATCGGAAATAACCTGAGAAAATATATCAGTTGTAGAAAAAGTCACTTTGTGTAAAATAGCAAGTCTAAGCATAAAGATAGGAGATGCGGTACCCCTAAAATTTTCAGTAAAAATTTAACATAAACGTAAATTGATGATGTCACAACAGAACAAACCAAAAAAGTATTGCACAAAACATTCTTTTGAACTATCTTTGTTGATTTGAGCAATTCATTATTGTTCTAAAATAACAGCAAGTATGTCGTTTTAGCGTAAAGTTTTAGAGAGTCTATACGTGAAAAATTCGTGATATAATCCTGGAAATTTGCGAAAAGACCCCCATTGGGAGAAATTCGCATAAAAACATCAAAAGTCGTTAATTAAATCGCTTGAGGATTTCAAAAATGTAGATAAAAAAAATATGTATGTTTAGGGTGCATGGGAAGCCCTTCTTTTGACTTGACTAAATTGCAAGCAAAACAATGTAAAACAGCGCTCATTGTAAAATACATGTAGTGCTAAACGCGAATGTTTCTGTACATGTTGTAAGCGACGAGTTTCAGTTTACTATAAAATGTTCTGTTTAGTGAGGGATGAAGTGCATGCATTTACGCCTAAGAAAGCAAGAGTGTATAAAAATTGCTTTAGCACAATACATTTGTCATTATCATGCAAACTATGGGATTGGCGATAGATAAATAGTAACTGTGTCACAATTTGATTTTGGAAATTTCAATTTAATTTGATTTAGTGCTTTTTTTCTTAGCGTTTTTGCGTTGAAAATTTGAAAATAAAAATTATCTAAACATCAAAAAGAAACAAAAATTTCCAAATTTGTTGAGGTAGCTTGCCTCTTTATAGTCTTAACTAACAAAATTAAACAACAAAACTTAAAACTAGACCTACTGTAAGATCTATAAGTAGGCCTACACTGTAAGATCTATAATCTGTAAGATATTTAACGTACACTAAGAGTTGCGTGTTAATGACGCGTTTGTTTACAAGTGAAAGCGACATGAGGGGCGGTTCAAATACCATGTGATGCCTCCTGGCGAAGAAGAGGGAAGCAAAACCGTCACATTGCTTTTTTTCGGGGGAGGGGAATAAGAGATTGTCACGAATAAGGAAATTTGCCTTGAAGAGTAGTTTTTTATATGTGTAAAGTGCTGTTTCATTTGTTCGCTCGGCTACTGATTGAAAAAAAGGTCCTTTCTTCTCGCAATTGGATTTGCTGTAAGTACGCCTTTATTACGTCACAACTGTATATGACATAATAAAATTCCGGATTGATCTAGTAATTCTAGCTTCTTCAAAGAATTTTGTTGACCGATTACATAACAAGTATTGTTTTTTTTTCTTTTTCACGTGATTTCGTTCTAGCGTTTTCTGGACAGTTTTTTTCGATTTATATATAAGGCAAAGGGATTTTTTTGTAGTAGTAGTTAGAGTGTAGAAAAATGTTGTAGTGGGAAAAGAGAGATTGATTGACGGAGTAAAGAAGGGCTATTGTTTTTTGTGATAATTTATTGTGGATTCTGTTGACGTGGCGAATATTGAGCAGTTATTGGTGAAATTAGTTTTGGCGGTTTCCTGATTGTGTAGTAAAGTGATTAGTTCTGAGATTGTTGAGCGAAGAAGCTTGAAGTCGTGAAGTATTATTTTCGTGAATACATCATTCTGTTCTTAACGTGGTTTAAGGTTAAGAAGCCAATCTTTTGCAAGTTTTATTAAATTGCAGTCAGACCTAATTATCCGAGCGATTATCATACGTCGTCTCAATTTTAAAAGAAATCTAAGATTGAGATAGAACCGAAAGTTCTGTTATTATTATCAAAACGCGACAGAGGTGTTATCATATTTCAAACATGAGCTTATTTTAAAAAATATTAAAGTTTGCATTCAACTGATAAAAGAGATTATTGTGGCAAACCCGAATAATGAAACTTTGTTTGAGTCTTTTTTCTATATGACGCGTCACATGAGGGGAGAAGGAAGATTACAAAAATGTGATAATGCGTCACGTAGAGAAAAGAGGAGGGCTTAAAAATTAGACAAAAAAACACCCTATGATTTGTGATCAGCCCCTAATCTCAATGCCATGCCACAGCAGTAAAATGGTTGTCGTGTAAACCTGCGGATCTAATGTAGATAGGAGAAATCTTTAAAACTGAATGAAAGTAACTGACATTTCGCTGCCTTTACTATTACGCATCTCAACTTCTTACTATAAAGCACCTCTCTTCACGTACCATACTCCATGCTTTGCTTTAGTATTGTTTTATGTCGTATCACGTATTCATGTGGGCCTACAAAAAAATTTGTATTTACTCACAAACACATTTTATAGCCGAAAAATTGGGCTGAGCAGCACATTCAGCCCAATTTTTCAGCTATAAAATGCGTTTGTAAGTATATACAAATTCTTTTATAATGTAATGATTCATTCAATTATTTTTTTAAATATTCAATGGAATACAACTTTCACTATTGGGAGTTGGAAATTCAATTTCTAGATTGTTCCTTATAATTTCAATTGAAAAACAAACCATTCATATATTATTTTAACTACTGTCTCCGATTCGTAAGATTTTTACCAAAATACTATCATCAGAGAACAAAATAGTGCTACTGAGTCAGATGCACGGATTATAATAGGGTTAGGAATGGTACTAGAAGACATTTTACAATATTTCTTTCTTTGTTGAATGCAGTTTTAAGGTAATAAATAGACGAAAGTCAGCATATTTACAGGTGAACATAGCTTTTGCATTATTTGAAGAAATGGGGGTTTTTCAATTGGAAGCAAAACTCGATAATAAAACGTTTTTTGTAGTTGTAAAAAAAACGCAAGCCATGAAGGAACAACCCTAAGGTAATCGGTGGAGACGAATTCCCTTGTCGCAAAATGTTTTTAACGATTCAGTTTTAAACAAAATTTAGTGAACTGTTGCGTAAAATTATTGCGATTCTTCTCTTAGACACTGCGTGATAAGAAGCAGCCAAAAACTTTTCGCTCATCAAAACTCTGTTATTTCACTACTCTACTCGCTTTTTCTGTAAGCCTTGGGTCGACAATCTGCGGCTCTTTTTCCCTTTAACTGCGGCTTGCTGCATATTGGAAACATATGCAATGAAATAGCAATGCGGTAAAACGCGAACTCCAAGAAAATGGTCTTCTATTTAGTGGTTGGTTGAGGGTGTTAGGAATTTTAGGCAAAACCCCATGAGGGGCCACTAACACTGGCCATATTCTAAATAAAGAATAATTTTTTTTTGGAGAAAACTTCTGCTCAGAAGGTCTGAAACAGGTGAGCTTGCTTTGAAACTCGGTTCATTCCCGCAAAGTAAAGGTAGACACCTTTTAGCCAAAGACCACTTTTGATTTGGTAAGCTGAGAAACACAAATTTGCCTAAAATGTCTTTTGTGACTTTTATTGTTCTTTTTTTTGTGGAAATTAGGCCCAAATGGCTCTTCGGTCGTAAAAGGCTGCCTACCCCTGGCTCAGCGACGGCAAAGCAGCAACGCTGATTGGTTTTCGTTACGAAAAAGAAGATTCGCAATCTCTTCCTTTATTTTACATTACGAGTAAAAATCTAAAATCTAATGTCATGCAAATAATTTGCAATAATCTAAACGCTAATAGTCTCATCTCAAGAAATAGCTCGAAAAATTAGATAAAAAAATAAATTTTGGATCGACCTGAGAAAAAAGGGAACGCTGCTGTTAGCGGTTCAAAAGTCATCAGCTGCTAAAATACTGAAGTCGATTTGACCCCGCCCCACCTTTGGAAAGCATAAAAATGCCCTGGCCAGATATCGCTAATGCTTATCGCTTTTCAGTGTTTGTGGATCTTTAAGATAAAGGTCTTGCAAGCAAAGGCATGCTTAGAAATTTTCTTTGGGAGGGAAGTGGGGAAAAGAGCTGGCATAAACTCCACGCAACAGCATTATCAAGTTAGTTATATACAAAGTTACAACCGACAAATCAAAATGTTACTTCGGATCTCCCAGCCGCTGACACTAAAATACGTTCGATTTTTTGATGCCTGTGAAAACAAGCTAAATGTTTTTACTGTGTTGGCCTTCTTGACAGTGCTTGTATATAAATCAATATTGAAAGAAGTCTTATATACATTAAAAACGCTACTGGGTAATTTAAATTACTTTATCAAACCAAAAATGAAATTAAAGTTCAGACATACATCTACTTGCAACACTTATCAAAATATAAGACAATCAATCAGCCTGGGATGCGTATCTATCAATCAAAGGCGTAGCCAAAAAGACGTATTTCACAAATTTTTTTAATCCGATTTAGGTAAAAAGCTACTTTCAAGTAAAATGACACAACTTCTGCCCTTGGAAAAAGAACAAAAAGTCCCCAACGAAAAGGCTGATTCCCAACAAAAAGATCGGCAAACAAAATTGAGAAACAAAAAGTTGATAAATATATTGTTTATATGATTTGTTTCTCACGATTTGTTTCTGGCCACGTTAATGGTATCAATTAAGCCAAAATGGTAATGCCCTCCCAGAATAAAGAAGATGATATGAAGAAATGTTATTATTGCAGGCTTTTCATCTTCCTTTTGTAAAGCAGGGCCAAATTAAAAATCGAATTTAACCCGGTATTGCTAACAAGCATTTGTTTTTGTGGCTGTAAGAATGAATGGCTTCACTTAAGTTATGTAATTACTAGAGTTTCAGAGAAATTGGCGCTTGTTTAGCTGACACATAACTTTTTGTTAGCTTGTTACCCGTCTTTGATTGGATAGATAGAGTACAAGTAAGTATAGATTTCATTTTACGTAAGTAAGGTACCAGTATATGTTTCATTTTATAGATTATATTATTTAACTGTTGGTGACTCATTCCTTTATTCAATGATTATAATTTTTCGTAGGTAAGGTACAGTATATGTTTCATTTCAAAGATTATATTATTTAACTGTTGATGACTCATTCCTTTATTTAATGATTATAGGTAATTAGATTATCACCTGCAATAATATCACTTTACTTTAACTGCTCTAAATCATTGACAAATAAATGTTAAGGATTGCTTGAAAGTTCAAACTGCTACAGGCTTGTCTAAACGTTCACCGATCTCTATGAAGTCAAAATGCTGCGTATTCAAAACAAAATTATGAATACAAGTGCCAAAACATGCCACATATCAAAGTAATGCAAGAGGCTAGCGATACACTTAGCAAACGGCAGACAGTGACACTGTTTCGACCTATCAGGTCTCTTCAGTGCAGTTGGTGACCGTTAAAGTAACTTCAAGAGCTTGTGACAACTGGGCTGTGACAGCACTTCTGTTCTAGCAGTTGTTAGACTTAGTGCACATGCGACACCAACCACTCATTCACGAGTGATACGGCTTCGCTGAGTACTGATAGACCATCCACTAAAGTGGACCTAGTGTAGGTCTTACAAGTGTGACGGCCTAACTATGGTTTATTGAAAGCCTCTAGCTTCTTGTCGGTCACCAACTGCACTAAAGAGACCTGATAGGTCGAAATAGTGTCATTGTCTGCAGTTTGCTAAAAGCTTCATGTTATTTGTCGACTAAATCGATTATGTGGCAATGAGACATCATCAGTTTTTTATAAGTAGTAATTTTATTCAAATAGAATTCTTGTAAATAAAGTAGATAGAATAAAAAAAAGAATCAAATGGATAGGATCTATTAAAAAGAATTAAATCATTCTACATGTGTAAGGATTCTACAAATTGAAAAGAACTTCTCAAAAACAACTAGTGATGTCACATTGAGACGAAATCAATTTTGTTAATCTAACATATAAAGCGCAATTCTGTTGGTGTGTCTGTCTACCTGTCTGTTAGTTTTAACTGCTCCAAAACTGTTGGGAATAGAAAAATATCAAACTTGGCTTGATTGATCAGCTCCCTGGGGTCAGTTCCACGTGCAGCCGCTATCCACATCCGCCCATGATGTTGTTTTTAATGGTTGCGTTTGAAGAAACGTTAACTTTTGCTAAAAGTGATTCTATAACATCTTACGCTGTATTAAAATGCAACAAGCGATTATTCATTCGTTTTTAAGCATGCTAATTTCTCCTGTTTTGCATCCTTTTACAAATAGTGTTCCGTCATAATCTTAAATGACATCACAATGCTTCCCACTATTTCGTGAGAACAGCAGCAGGCAGCAAAATTATCAACTATGATTTTGATAGCAAACAGCAAAGCCGATTACTGATATTTGTAATTAATAGGCTCTTTGTGTCGGTACGAAACACTGACCTTCATTTAAAGGTAAGGAGGTCGGTATGAGGGGCAAATCAAAACGTAATAAAATCCCAAATTCAAGAAAACATCAATATAAAACAATGATAGCATAATTTGAAATATTGGAATTAGAGGGAATGTTTCCACTTGAAAACATCTTAGTAAGCGCTTATTGGTGTATGTTGTATGACTTTCGGAAAAGGCATTGCTCCTGTTCATGCTATGGCCGAATTAAAGCAAACAGTGCAGCCAAATCATCAAACGGGCCCAACACTACATATCTCATTTCTTTATAGTCAAAACGACCACCATTTTCGCGACCCCATCATTTCTGACTATGTTTCATTCCCCCTACATCTTCAAAAAATATGAATGATAGTTAGTGATATCATTCTTTCTTTTAGAGTTCTTATCAGTCTTGAGTCATAGATTTTTAGAGTATCAGTCCTGACTCATAGATCAAAATGATTACCTTTCGTGCATAGGAGCTATGGTCTATATTTTCTTATAGTTCTTAATTTAGCTATGGCCTGCCTTAATTAATACGATATAACTCTACACAGTTGATGTCATGACCTTCCAGGGTAAAATCGCATCATATTTGTATTTAGAGAAAGCATTCTCTTTATTTTGCGTGATAATAGCTTTATAGAGCTGCGGGAATCAAAGCTACACATTTTGGAAAGAGCAACCACTTTTTTTACTTCCCTGGTCGCGCCAAGCAGGGAAAAAAGAATGTGCTACTTAATGCGTAGCCACCAAAGTTTTGAGAAACTTTAAGAAGAAATGAAAAGAGAACAACATCCCTGTATCAAATTGCGCCACATCAAAGACAATTTTGTTATTTTGCTTTAGAATAGCTTGATATCAGAAATGTGGTTCCTACTTCCAAACTAAGGAAAACCCAAGGCCACTTTGGCTTCACGTTAGCAATGAACCGAGCACTTAGACGATAGGCAGGGATGACAAACCTTTTTCATTGAATGGGTCACAAATGGGATTTTACTATGGTAAAAAAGGAAAAATGAGTCATAGATTCAACAATTTTGTGGTTGATGCCCCACAAATAAGGTCTTCACTTCTTACTAAGCCTAATTTTCTCTCTGCATCTGCTGAATCTCTAAAAATAAAAAAAGCATTCACTTGTATCTCGGCCACATTTTGCGGCTTAATCTCCAAAAAAGGCCCTTGCAGTGAAAAGAAACTGATATTTTACTAACAAATCTACAAGTGGATCACTGAAATACCAATGGCGGGTCACATTGTGGCCAGTTGATCAGCGGTTCGCCATCCTGGACCTAAGGCATAGCCAGGATCTTGAAATTAGAAATTCCCTCACAAAAAATATCGGAAACAAAGTAGATAACGCAATCAAAAAACTTAATACCACCAATGTAAATACAAGCGGGGCCACGGCCACAAATTATCATTGAATAGCTACTTTCTGTAATTGAAAAACAACCACCATTTGGCTGCCACCATCACTTTTTACTGTGTTTCAATCCCCCTCACACTTTTAAAGGTATTGATGATAGTTGGTGGGAAAATTCTTTCTTTGTGAGCATTACCAGTCTTGGTTAAGGAAATAGGATGATCATCATTACGTGTACAGGAATTATGGAAGTAAATAAAAATGTAAACTTTTTGCTCTTCTTCGCACAAGCGCCCAATTGGTGAACCCGGGGTAACCGGCTGAAGCAATATTGTTAACCTCGATTTTACTCTTGGAAAGCCATGCCGTGCGACGCCGGTAAACCCCGGTTGTAAATCAATAGGTAGCAATGGATCACCTTTAGCTCCACTTGTGGCTGATGTGTGCATGAATTGGATTGCTGATCAAACAAAAAAGATAAATCCACGACCAATTCAATTTTACAGATACATTGACGATTGCTTCGCGGTGTTTTCAAACCATGATAATTTACAATAAATTTCAATACTTTCATACATAATTTCGATTCTTTTATTCATAATTTTGATACTGGATAGTACATTAAATTGTCGCAAATATGTTTGATGAGAGTTAGATTTTTGAACAAAAAGCTTTCCTATTTTGGCCTAAAAATGGGAAATTTGTGTTGTACGAGTCGTTAGGTGTCAGAGGCACTCGCCCAAGCAACATCTTGACATTTGCCCCACACATTAACGTTTAAGCAAACAGTTAAATTTGTTTCAGCTTTTTACAGCAAATTGTTTTTACGCGCTTGGAAAACCTTGATTTAAACGAGATTTGTTTTTATGACATTTAGACAGCGAATATACTTCTATGGTTAGTTAAGTATAATTAACATGCATGGCATAATTATCCATTGCTCTGACCAACTTTTTGTCAATGCTTAGCCCGAGCTTTCAGACCACAATTTCTGTTAATTTTTGCTTATCTTAATTCACTAGTAGCATTTGCGTACCAATTCTTGCATTATAAACGTTATCAAAAGTTTTGCTCCTTCAATGATCAAATGAATGTTGAATGCTACAGCAACGAAAAACTACATGCTTCTTAATATTGAATGGTATTACACCATCCACCTACATTCGAGTTGCAAAATTGTCTAGGAGTCGAGGCTCCAGACAACCTTCAGTAGGCGGCGCAATTATCATAAACCCCCTATATCAACCTTCTCACTCGTGTCTTTTACTTGTTTCTGTGTCTTCTCAGTTGTTTCTGTGTCTTTACTCCTTCTCTCCTCCTGGATGTATACGCATATGCCCACAAAAGTCGGACAGGATAGTTCCCGCTGGTGGAATTCTTGGTTCTTAGAGGACTCACCCACTTCGTAATACTTGCAGCACACGGAATAGAGAGAAAGCATTGTTATGTTGAGGCTACGCATTTAAGGCGAAAGCTATTGCAGCTTAACTATTGTCCTGGAAATCAGGGGGTAATGATCCCCCTCTCCCTAGTTGTTTTGATACTGCATGATTCTGAGATTAACTATTTTTGAAAGAAAATGCAAAATTCCTTCCCCCAAAGCGATTACTGTCAACAATATGTCTTAAAAATTTTCTGTAACTTTTGAAATTACTAGCTTTTACTTTTGCATGAAAGCTAATGCACTAAGATAAAATCAACATTAGGCTTATGAGTTACATGAAAAGCCATAAATTTCTTACAATTTAGGGTGTCACATTTACCAAATAAACGTGCATTGCAGATTATGATTTTAACAAACTTTTTTTTATGAAATACGAAAACATTGACTCCTTTCAATTTTTTCAGGTATCGCTTTTAAGTTAGTGAATTTTGGTTTAAGAAACTCACGTTTTAGTTACACCTTCGGCTTAGCCATTTTAAATCTCATTTGCCTGCTATTACCTATTACTACAAATGCCTACCAACTGGTGTAATTAAATCAGCGAGTCACGCTAACCATCACACTAATTTAAGCTCATCAAAATGCATCATTAAGTGTAAAAATAAACACATTTTTGGTAATGCAAGAGGCTAGCGATGCACATAGCAAACTGCAGACAGTGACACTGTTTCGACCTATCAGGTCTCTTCAGTGCAGTTGGTGACCGACAAGAAGCTAGAGGCTTTAATAAAGCATAGCTTAGACCGCCACACTTGCGGATCTATACTAGATCCACTTGGTGGATGGTCTGTCAGTACTCTGCGAAGCCGTATCACTCGTGAATGAGTGGCGGTTGTCGCAGGTGCACTAAGTCTAGCAACTGCTAGAACAAATAACTCTTGCATTACTATACATGTAAGACCTTGTGACCACTAGCTGTGACAGCACTATTGTTCTGGCAGTTGCTAGACTTAGTGCACCTGCGACAACCGCCACTCATTCACGAGTGATACGGCTTCGCAGAGTACTGACAGACCATCCACCAAGTGGATCTAGTATAGAATCCCGCAAGTGTGGCGGTCTAAGCTATGCTTTATTAAAGCCTCTAGCTTCTTGTCGGTCACCAACTGCACTGAAGAGACCTGATAGGTCGAAACAGTGTCACTGTCTGCAGTTTTGCTATAAACACATTTTTAATTTCACTATAATTTTTCAAGACAGTCTAACAATATCGAACTAATGCTGTCTTTTTCCCAATTTATTTTGCTGGCAAACAGATATCTTAAGTTTCTTTGTTCACTTGCGTTGTAAGTTTACGCTCAGACATGACAAAATCTTTTCAGCACTTAGCTTTTCCGGTTTAATTGTTTCGATTCTAACGTTAACTGAAGTGTACGACATGGCAAACACTTTTGATCTGGAAAAAGTTGAATCGTGAAAAGTGCAATGGCGGTGATGGGACAGCAAAATCCATTAATGGCTCTCTAACAACTACTCCTAATCATCAAAATTCTCCATTCTTATGAAATATACGCTACCACGCAACTGATCCTGTACCGCAAGTCTTTAACCCTTTGAACCCTGTTTCAATTAAGAGCAAGTCCAGGGAAGTTCCCCAGGTCACAACATCAACCATCGTTAATCACACCACCAAGGTTTGCTTTGCCCGTGCCCAGCATGCTCATTAAACGATGGAACTTCCGTAAGGCCAAGTAAAGCCACTACATAGCTTTGACAAATAAATTTGCCAAGATTCCGTTGCCGCCTGATTCACTGGACGTGGATCTGGCTTACCAGGACCCCCGCAACGTCATCAGCTCAGTAGTCAAAAGATCTATCCGACGTGGTCGTCGAAACAACTACACACCGTGCTGGAATTCAGAGTGTGAGAACCTCTACCGAGTGTTCCTGTGATTTTATGAAAAATACTCTTGCAGAGCTGCTACAGTCCTGCCTCACTAGGCTCGACAGAAAACGGAGAAACCGATGGTCTGAAGCAGTTCAGAGCATCGACTTGTCACCCTCAAGTCGAAATGCATGGAGTATCTTAAATCAGGAGTGTCAAACTCGTGGGCTTCTGGGGGCCACGTCGCATATATGAGCAATCGTGCCGAGGGCCGCATGAAATTTTTGATTTGGAGATCACCTCTTCTCTGGGCAACGATCTCTGTATGTAGCTCGAAGTAAGGATCGATCTACAAAAAAAAAGGTCATCACCTTTCCAGCATCAGTAAAGTTATCTCCGAATGACGAAAATTTGTACCTCTCAGGTGTGGCCTGTGATCAGGACTTCAAACGTTTGTTCGACAATGATCCGTTGCAATACTGCCGAAATTCATTAGTAATTTCAGAATCAGAATCATTCAGAACTTCTCGGGCCGCACTGAAAGGCTCCGAGGGCCGCATGTGGCCCCGCGGGCCGCGAGTTTGACACCCCTGTCTTAAATAACTTTACTGGTAGGTCACGGCACACCCCTCGCCACTACCCCGTCTCAGCTGAGGCCATCGCATCTCAGCTGGTAAAAAACGGGAGATATGAGGATATTAATTGCACGTCGTCTCAACCCATTTCTTAAGAGGTGTTTTACCTCTGGAGGGCCACAACATTAAGTCCAGTGAATATCTCTGGAAATTCGTGTCACAGCATTTTGAATGACGCTTTGCGCATTGTCACAGGATGCCTGCGTTCTCCACCAACGGACCACCTGCCAATCCTTTCAAGCATCCAGCCAGCTGATTTTCGCCGCTTGGAAGCAACACTCTCTTTGGCCAAGCGGGCACCCTGGACCCAGACCATATTTTACACGGTCAACTAGCTGAGTCACTGGATGTGCCCGAGGAGAGACTGAAGTCTAGATGCTTATTTGTGCCTACTGGGCGGAAACTATTCAATGGCCTATCTAAACTAGGCATCCACGCGGCTCATTGGACGAAATATGGATGGAGCGCAGAGTATTCTAAACGCACATCCGTACTCCATGTTTTCATTCCCAAGCCAGTTCTAGGCCACTCGGAAAGGGCTTGCCCAGAACATCTTGGGTTAAGCTTAATCGCTTGCGGACTGGTGTTGGGCATTTTCACTCGTCCATGTACAAATGAGTCTCGCTCTCTCGCTGAATTGCGAGTGTGGCGCCACCGATCAAACCGCAGACCACGTGATCTCAACACGTCCCATAAGCCGAGCACCTCGAGGGGTGGCTGGCTTGACGGTTTTGGATGACGATAATCGATGCTGGCTTAATACCATTACAGCCAGCATTTGATTCCATCGGTAAATGGATATCCCTGCGCACGAAGAAAAAGAAGTCCAGTTCTTACGTAAGCCCATGCAGGAAACAGGGCAAGCAAGACGTAACCAGGGATTCCAATAACAAGGGAAAATATAATGGCTATACGCAACCCCTTGTAATGTTTTTTAATCGATTTGATTTTAGAACGAGATCGGTAATGTCAAAAAACACTAACTTTTTATTGCTATATTTACAACTATCATCCAAAACCGGGTGAAGAGATAGAGCTGCCTGATGCGTTATTTTTCACCTCGAATTAATGATTGTAAGGCCCTACAATTGCAATAACTTGATTGTAAGTACTTCACTTTGGTTTAATACCCTATTCTCAAGATGTGTTCATGCAAAGACCGAGCAACATACCCGCAGCCAGAGGCGTTAGCTCATGCAAATGCGCCTACAGTTACAAAAAATTGTTAGTAGTGGTTCAAATATTTAATAGCTAAATCCTAAAAAAACTATTTGAATCACCTCGGCGCTGTTCCACAATTCTGATATGCTTTCAAGGGCTTGCTAAATTTGACAGATAAAATTTTCTTTAGTTTAAGGATGCGTTTGGTGAAAAAAGGTAAATAAGTCGTTGCCAGGGACTCGCGAAACTTGGCAAATAAGTTGCAACTACGCACAACCCCCATAATGTTCTTTTATTGATTGCATTTCAAAAAACGATAGTTTTCCGCAACGAGAATTGGCTTTAACTTCTCAATCAGAATTGGCTTTGTCAAAAGATATTTGCTTTTCTTTCTATTTTCGCTATTATCCATTGAGTAGAGCCAACTTGCATGGCCAGCTGATCCGATATCATTAACCTCAACATAACTGGTAAGTGGCCCTGCGGGAGATGTCGGAAGAGCCGGCTAGTAGCATATGCATGACATAATCTTGATTCCTTTTACTAGAATTTCAAAGACATTAGTACTTTTTTCAGCTTTATTTTGTTTTTATTTTTTGAACTTTACATTGCTTGTGTTTTAGATTTATCTTCAAATGGCTCTTTTAAAGGCCGACATCAATTTTTATAAATTTTTTAATAAATCTTTCACTGAATCATGCCACACATTGACGTATTTGCATATTGCAATAAGAGAATTAACAGTTAGACCAAGTTATATTTTGTGGTAACTTTCATCACAACTAGGACGGCCGAAGTGGTTGATGTGGACCTATGAGGGTGCAGGGATACCCTGTGATGGTGCAGTCGAAGAGAGCATTTAAAAAAGGGCGGAGTAAAAGCTTTTTAGAAATTTGATACTTTAAAAAACAAATTTGACCGAAATTATGATATTATTTTATATCAAGGCTGAACAAGAAATAAAAGTTTTCAAAACTATGCATTTCTTCGATATCCATTTTATGTTTTATAATTTTTCATATAAATTTTGCATCCAAATTATTGAAATAAGCATGGTCTTTTCCTCGCTACGTTTTTGCCACTTCTTAAAGTCGCTTTTAAATTGGTCTCAAACTTGCAAATGTAGCTGGCTTCTATCATCGCAAAACAGTGGTGAAAAAAAGATAGTTTTAAGAGGTGATCCTTGCACGATGCAAATGTAGCTCCAAAATCCGTCAAATACCTCGTAAAATCAAAATGTCCCCCAATTTGTACTCTTCTTCGTCGTCGTCGTTTGAGCTATTTGTTGTAAGCATTATGCAGGAAGATTTATAGTCTATACACTGCGTCAGCAATCACGTTCGGTTTGTGAATCTTCAGTTAGACTGGGACCACCACGGCGAGTAGACTGCTTGGCCCCACCACCTATCTGCCACATAAATTTAGAGACATCCGGTTAAGTGCCTTGCCCAAAGACACAACAAGCAAGCTTGCCGGCTTGTTCTCTACACTATCCTTATTTTGCTGTGCGCCAAGCGGGAAGGCTGTGTATACCATTTTTTAAAGTCTTTTGGTATGACTCGACTTAAGAAATAAACCCAAGGTCTACCAGCTACGATGCAGACGCTCTAACCACTACGCCATCGCGCCGGTATATCATTACTCTTGTTTAACCATTATTTGACCCAAGCCAAAATATAAACATGCTTCGATGGTAACCAAAACATCATTTCAACAGAGATTAGTAATTAGCTTAACTTTTTGTTTCTATACATAAGTTGCTAGTTGCTAGCCAGCAATTTTCAAGGCGATCTCCTATCAAGAGGGATCTGCCTCCAGCATCAAAGTACAATAGAAAAATTTGCTCAAAAATGATCACCAGCATCATACGGTACCATACAGCAATCTATTACATCAGGTCGCGGGTTATTGGCATGATGTAATAGATTGCTGTATGGTACCGTATGATGCTGGTGATCATTTTGAGCAAATTTTTTTATTGTACTTTTTATTTCTAGCTTTATTTCGTTGCATGCTAAAATTCTTAAACTTACGTTCTACAATTACACTTTGTTATCGCTACATAACCTTACTATTTATTTGACAAGCTGCTAGTACGTACGTTGGCCTACTCCAATTTCTTTCCAAAACTCTTCTAGCAAAGTTTATTGCAGCAAAAGCATAATTTCCTGTTTTGATTCACAAAAATATGCACTTTTTCCAATCTCGCTTAGATTGCAGCGATGTGATACAAAGTTTCAACATCATATCTGTAGAGGTTAAACTTTAGCTTGTGAAGTTTGTGGTGTTTATATGGTTACTTAAACTACTTTGCAGCTGCCTCGACATTGCAGGAGTTAGAGTGCTCGCATCGCATGCTGTGGTTGATTATTTCTTTTATATATTGGTGATTTCAACTTTTGTTCTAGAAGCTCAGCTTGTGAAGGATAATGTGGAGAAAAAATCTGCATATTTGCTTGGTATGCTTTGCAAAAAAACACTACAGTGGGATTTTCGCACTTTTTTGTGGCAGAGAGGTGGGTGAAAAAACAGTCAACTTATTATGATGGCTCTTTCTGACTGAAGACTAGCAAACAGAACGTGAGCTTCTCATCGGAATGAATGCAAAAACCAGCCACACAGTAATAAGCATCATTGCCATTGATCAAGTGTGACGTTGCATCAGATAGGCTGCTTTGTAGACAAATTTACTTTAAGTTTTGCATTTTATGATGAATGGTACGACATTGCAGAGTATTTTTCCCATTTCCATTATTTTTATCCATTATTCGCTCCTGAGTTTAGATATCTTTTGAGATAAAAAAAAACAAGTTAACGTTATTTTTATTCTAAATTTCGGTTCTTGTATGCGATTTTACGTTTATTTAAACATTTTCATCTATTTAAACCGCCCAAAATTTATTAGTTCTTCTAAAGTTCTCACAAGTAGCGCATTAATTGTGCCAGATGAGGTTTCAGATTAAGCTGTAAATGCTGGCTCTTTTTAAACTCGAGATTGTGGCAATGTTACGTTTATTTTTTTACTGTTAGGTAGCGCTGTTGAGATGCTATCGTTTTGCCTGTGTTTATTCAAATATCAGAGCTCTGTATGGTTGGAAGGGGTTGCAGCTCATTTTGTTACTCACCTTGAAATCGTGGTGATGATCTGCATTTACTCTACAGGTGTTGGTAATTACAGCTTAAGCCTATTAATTGTGCTTTTGTTGTCTCTAATTTTTGAAAACAAATTAGAATCGACTCATTGATAAAAAATCATTTTACGTATGGCTTTTCCTTTTGATATTTTGGAAATAAAACTACTTATATAATTTAAAAAGTTCATTGCAGTGCAAACAAATTTATTTGATCAAATATTTAATTTCAACTATTCAATATCTGTTTCTTGGAAAATGAAAAAAAATGAAATAATGTCAATTGAACAGGTATTTAAATTCAAAATTGAGACCGCAAACTTCCTCTACTGAGATTTTAATAACTTGTTGCTGAGTGTATTGGGACATATTTTAGGTCAAAGCATTTAAATACTAGAAAAACTAGAAGTTGCTCAAATTTTTTTACAAAATATTTTCGGTTAAGTTTAACCAAGCAGTCTTTCAAGTTTAAAGGATCGGTAATGTGGAGTCAAATACCTGATTGAATCAAAAATAATTGAATCATGAAAGGGTTTCATGAAGTATTAAAAAGGTTGATCCAGTGATAAACGACGTCATAATTCATCAAGCGGTATGCTAATACTAAAAATAAAATGTAAGCATATACTGTTAGTTTTTCGATCATAGTCGCTGGCAACGTGGTTTGTTGCAGATTTCGCCTCTGGAAAGTTGTCTCTCTTTGTTTTTCTCTCTCTCTCTCTATCTCTGTCTCTCTCTAATCAAGTCAACAACTTTGCACAAGATTCTAACTACATTGAATATCCAACGGCAAGGTTTCAACTGTAATATTAAGAAACATTTTTACAAACATTCCTCCTCACTCTCAGGTCGTCATGTAAATTTTAGTTCTTTTTGCCACCCAATGCAGACCATTTCAAGAAATACTTCTTTTTATCAAACTCATTACATCATCACTATCGTGGCTGTTTTGGCTTTTGAACACGATCCATTTTTTGGCATTCTAAACCATTGTGCGTGTGTGCTGAATAATGAGACATCTTTTTGTGCACCAGGCATACTGAAATTTATCGAGGTTAGCCTAGGCTAACTTTTGTTCCGGTAGAGGACAGACAAGCCATTACAGCTAAAAGCTGTGTATTTATCTTAAAAGTTTTGCTTTGCGGATTACACCGAGCGTCTTCAGAAAAGAGTATGAAGAAGTGAATAAATCATCTCCCCATTAGTTAGAATATCAAAAAAAAACACAACCCGAAAAATTAAACTACTGTAGCTGTTACTTATGAGCTGAATGATGGGGGATTGATTTATTCAGTTCTTCATACTCTTTTAGAAGATGCTCAGCGCAACCGCCCGAGAGAAACGTTATAGATCTTAGCAATATTTGAGTGTTTTTTCTTCGAGCGAAAGAGCAGTTAACCTTGGCTAACCTAGAAAAATTTTGTTGTGTGTGTATAATAAATAGGTTTATATAGATTTCATTATTCTTTATTTACTTTTTTCAGAGGCAACAACCGCGCACCAATTAGATTGGTTTACTTCTTCAAAAGTTAAAGATGTGCGAGTTAACGTTCAGCGTTTTTGCGGCTTTCTATTTATGGTTGCTGCTTTGTTGCATTCTTTTGTTTAGCGCGTGTTTCGCTGACCAAATATAAATGCACAAACTATCTGCTTGCAACCGCGTACGCGGTTGAGACCACCTCCCAGGGACCCATTTGCCACGCGCTTGCTGACCGTGCTGGGCTAGCCACACCGTCTCTTGATTAAATTCTTTAAAAAGCGCCCAATTGAAAAAAGTTTTGTGACTAGCTCATAGCAGTTGGTTTTTGTTTATTTTTTTTTCTAAAAACTGGATTTTTTAAAGTTTAACCCTAAAACTTATCTTCATTAGGCGTAAGAGCCGGCGTAACACAAATCTTTCATTTTTTTATTTACCAATTCCTTTTTTTGCGCGGAGCGTTTTTGCACGTAAAATAATATCAAATATATAGACAAAGAATTCTTACGCCACACGGGCATTTTTTTCTTGCGCCTAACGGATTTTTTTCCAAGTCTCCATTTTCCACCTACGGTTTTGGCAATCGTTGTTCTAAGTAGAATAATTTGTTTTGCAAAATGATTTTAAAGAAAAACTGATCAAGGATTTGCTAAATGCAATCACGGGCGTGGACTTGTAAAAATAAGGAGCATGGCTATTTTTTAAATGCGTTTTTCTTTGAAAACAAAATAATTAACTGCTATTGATTGCTTTGATGTCAAAGTGAAAAGACTGTTATTGGCCAACTATTGAAAAGTATGACAGATGCCAGTCGTCGGCCAGGCAAGACACATTATATTCACAACAAATATTAAGATTTTGCTGAGAATAAATGAATTAGCTTTTTCGTTTACGTTGCTGTACCGATTGCGGACCAGCTTTTACAGTGCACCGCAGTGAAGGCAGTGGGCAGTGTTTTTTGCTCATCTCCATAAAGCCTAGAAACATGTTTAACAAAGCCTAAAAATATGTTGGTAAAATGCGTTTTAAAGATTAAATCATCATTAATGAAACAGGAATTAGAAACTTTTTTGTTCGCCTTAGATATTATACGTGATGGTTTTTACTTATACAGTACAATTCGCCTAGATCAGCACCTCAAGGGGATTCCTAAAAAGTGCGGATATAGGCGAATAGCCCATATAGACGAATTGCTAAAATCATTTCGAAAACGCTAGTTTATTCGATATTTAAGAAGTATTGTATTATGTAGTCATTGATCTTTACCATTGTGACTGGTGCTATCCCAGTCACACGGTTTGGGGGAAGGTCTTAGCGCACAGCCCAAACTCAATCGCAGTATCAAAAGGCACTCTTGATGATTGAATCAAATGTAGATCACAGACGAAAAAATCCGATCTATCATGAACGAATGGCGTCGATACTGCGACAGGTTTTTTAAAATAATTAAACAATTATAAACAAATAGCAAAGCCTCACACTTAATTTGGGTACGAAACATAGAAGAATAGAAAGATCAAACAGCAAATGCCGGTGATTATAACAGTACGACGATAAATAATAATAATTATGAGAGAATTATGAGACGCATTTTATTTTATTCACAGTCCAGCTTATGGCCTTTTAACTGCGATTTAGCTATACTTGCCACAATAGGTGCATGGTATTGTTACTGATACTGTTGTAGTTTGATTTCATCACAAATTGATTAACAAGAATTGCATGATACGATAAATCACAATAGCTTATGATATATACACTTACTGACTGTTTGCGACTTCCCGAAATAATTCAAATTTTATAGCAGAGATTACACTTCGTCCATATTTTGATTTTGAAAAAAATGACAAAATGACTGAGGTGCCGCGGTTTTATAGCGCTGCAAATTTACAAAATTTTCAGGTGAGGACGTGGAAATAGACAATGAAAACTTCATAGAGACGGCTGTCCTAGATGTTATTTCTTAGTATCGCTTACAGCACAAAAGACACGAATTATAACAGTAGGTCTCCAGCAGCTATATGTGATTGATATAGAAAGAGGTCCTGCAGTTTTACCAGGGCGAGAAACAGTTTTAATAAAAATTTTTATGAAAGTACTTTGTCTGTAACAAACATTTTATTCATCTTTACTACTTTAAACATACACCAGCCCAAAACACAAACGAAAATATTTGCATGCATTTTATTGAAAAGTCTAGCAAAAAAGTTACTGATCTTCCGTTGTTTTGTTTTTGAGATAGATTTATCTACTACATATTGCAGTATTTTTGCTAGGAGACGTAGTATTTCATCGCTGTCATTATGACTTCGGAGATATTTGTCTAGCTGCCTCATTAACACCGATGCTTCTGTGGGAGAGGAGATGGTGGGTTCAACTTCTTCTGCAGAGGCGTCTTCTTTCTCTTCCTGTGATGTACCTTCTCCGGTGGTTCTTAAATCATCTAGGATACTGCTCTCGGGAATTGTTTCACGACTTTGGAGTTTTGAATCATTTTCTGCATACTCGTAAAAAGTAAATGTTTCTGGAATCAAGCCACCTGCTTGAAGTCTTTTCCAGATTTCTTCAGTGTCCCCATCAACCTTACTTTTGGTTGCTTCAAGATTGTCTTCAAATTCAGAGTGGAAAAACTTGACTTTTTTAGGCAATTCCTAATTGCTGTTTCAGAGACTGAATTCCAAGCTTGATTGAGAATCATCAGTGAATCCAAAATATTGATCTTGCAGGCGTTTTTTCTTCGAAAGCTAGGAGACATAGCTTTGCCAGATTCTTACTATAATGTGCTTTAGTGCTGCGATTAACACCATCATCCACTCATTGGATTTTACCAGTAGTGTTAGGAGGCAGAAATACGAGCATAATGTTCGTTAGACCACTAACATTGGGATGGGCTGTGCAGTTGTCAAGCACTAGGGCAATTTTTCTTTGACTCTTTTTCATTTGTAAATCCAATTTTTTCACCCACTTCTCAAAAATGGTAGAGGTCATCCAAGCTTTGGTGTTATGTTCATAGGAAAGTGGCGGCTTTTTTGACGTTTTTGAAGCTGATCTTGGATTAGCTGATTTCCCAATAACCGGAGGTGGTAGCTTTTTGCCAGCCATACTGGCTATCACTAAAACAGTTCCTTTCTTTGGATAGTTTCCACCTGCGCATTTTTCATAACATAAGATCTGTCGCGTAGACATTTATAAAAAAAACAGTTTCGCCTGTATTGGAGATCTCTTCAGCTTTAAACCGTTTCAAAAGTTCTGGAAGACGATGTTTTTACCAGTCATCTACTTCACATTGGTCAGCAGACGCCGCTTCTCCATGTAACTTTTTGCATGCAATTTCCTCTCTGGCTTTCCATCTGTTCACGCAGTTTGCATCCAGTGTGTCCGTATCATCGTAGCCACAAGCTCGCGCAAATTCTTGGACCTTTAACAGCAATATTTCTCCGCTGACTGGAATTTTTTGATCTCTTACACACTTAAACCATTTTATTAAAGGCTCGTACACAGCATCAAACTAATGTTTTCGCTTTCTTTTTGTTTCGCTGTTACGTTCTGCTTCATATTCACAGATTATTTTCTCCTTATTTTTAAATATTGACGGCAAGGTTTATCTTGGTATTTCAAATTCTTTAGCTAGTTGTTACAGAATCGGCTGCGGAAAGAAAAAAAAAATTATTTCTGTGGCTGAACTGAACTGGAGCCCTTTTTGTTCTCGCATACCTTGTATTTTCTGTTTGGCGTTTGGCAGCTTGAAATTGGAATGAAACTCTCGGGCGTTTTATGTCTAAAACCGGGCGAGATATGCATTCTAATTAGCTGGCCTCTCGTTTCAAACAGCAAAGTAAATGGTAACGCTTTGGATTTTTCAGTCACTTGCTTATTTTTGTTGCTGCACAAAGTTGAATTTTGTTTCTGCATTCCGTTATATTTGAAGAAGCCCTCGGTGAAATTTTACTCTTTTTTTCTTATTTGCTATCGTAAGTTAATTTATGTGAGTTTTTTGAATTCCAATTTCTTTAACTGAGTTGCTGCAGGAAAGAAGATTTTATTTAGTCGTCGTGTTGAAGAAGGAGCGAAGGCTCTGGAGTTCCTCCCGGGCACTTGTGGACAAATCTTTGTGTTTGAGGATTTGTGTCGCGTTTTGATATATGATAATAGAATTTTCGGTTCTATCTCAATCTTAAATTTCTTTTAAAATTGAGGCAACGTATGATAATCGCTTGGATAATTAGGTCTGACTGCAACTTAATAAAACTTGGAAAAGATTGGCTTCCGCTAAAAACACCTTAAACCACGTTAAAAACAGAATAATGTATTCACAGAAATAATACTTCACGACTTCAAGCTTCTTCGCTCAACGATCTCAAAATTAACCACTTTACTAAACAATCAGGGAAACCGCCAAAACCAATTTCACCGATAACTGCTCAATATTCGCCACGTCAACAGAATTCACAATAGATTATCACAAAAAACAATAGCCCTTCTTTGCTCCGTCAATCAATATCTCCCTCTCCCCATTACACGCTTCTCTACTCACTCTACTAGTCACCGAAATAAAAACTAGTCAAGTCACCGAAATATAAGCAGCATCAAACTGGATCGCTGAGACCAAGCAAGCAGTAACTACTTTAAAAAAAGATTTTGACTTCTAAAACTGCTGCTCCTGCAAGCCTTGTCAAAAGTGCAGCGTGGATCCGTTTTCAACAAATTGAAATTTTCTCCCAGTGGCAAAATTTAATAAAGCACAAAGCTGCCATTTCGGGAAACCAAAGTTAAAAACTGCAGCTAGCAATTCACAAAATGTCATTACATCTTTGTGCAGAGTGACTTTCAAACTATCATTTAATTAAAACAGTTTTTGAAGCTCTCTTCTTTTACATATTTTGTTTTAAAGTCCCCCAGAAGAGAAAACTATATTCGGCTGTAGTACAAGGTAAAAAAGTTAATCAAATTCTATTTCAGTCTTCATTCAGTAATAGCTCAGCATTACATATGGCAATACCACAGCAATGTTATGCGTCTCGACTTGAGCTTGAACACCGATAGTAGATACAACATCAGATATAGAAAAATGCGTTTCATTAAAAAATGCCATTTCCTAGAGTAACTGCGATTAACATTTTATCAAATCAAAAAATAATTAACCTACAGATTTGCGCCCCTTTATTCTGACAAATTTCTGCAGTAGAAGTTTTTCTTAAACTTTGACAAAATCAAAAATGCCGACAACACAAAGGTAAACATATTCATTTAAAAATTGATAATTCAATCCATCAAGCTCTTCGTCTCGTCACGGGGACTTCATCTGAGGAGGGGTTAAAATCAAGCAAAAGAACAATATACGAAAAACGATAGTTTTGAAAAATTTGAGATTTCAAACTTTTTAACCTAGCAATTGCAAACCTGTCATAATCAATTGTTTTGCATTATTTCGGCAGTGGGCCCAAAGTTAAACTAAAAGCAATCATTTATCGATATTGGCATACTGCTCTTTTTGTAAAATAGATCGCAGCGTCTTTTGGTCTTTGGAGCTTAAGCGGTTAGGTAATAAAAGAGACATACAGCTAAGGGCCTGTGAGTTGCTTACACCTGCAGTAAGTAAAAAAGGTCAAAGCTTGATAACCAGTCAAAGAATACTTTTTATATTTCTTGATATCGTAAGTGAAACGAGTCAAATTGTTTTGCAAAATCGTGGTTGATGGCTGCACTTGTTTTATGTCAGTTTTCCCGCGTATGCAGTTTTACCTCGTTAACACGGACCCTGTTAAACCGGATATCGGTTAACTCGGACCATGACCGAGAAAAAAAATGAAAAAACAGTACAAGATTGCGAAAAAAAAATGTTTGAAAATTTAAAAAATGTTTGGCCTAAAATCGGCTGTTTTTTTCAATGCGGATTGTAGCAGCAGTTTTCAGAAAATAACCTTGGTAATATCCGATAATAACAGTCGATATCGGTACAGGTTTGTTTACTGGGCTAGGCTAGCCCAACGTAGCGTTCGTCAGTTGATTTACTTGAATAGACAAAAATAAATGAATATATAAATAAATAAATCTGCTTTTTTACATGTTATGAAGGTAAATGTAGTAAAACAAAATAGCCTATATAATAACGGCATTTTTAACTAAACTTCGTTACCCTGGGCATGTTTTTAAGCTATGGCCTATAGGCCGTCGGTTAAGTCGGACAATCGGCTAACACGGACACCCTTCCCCCCAGCTGTCCGAGTTAACGAGGTGAAACCGTATTCTTAAAAACTGAATGACAAAACAGCAAAGTTAATAGGGGATGGGTGGGTAATCCATTCGCAGTCGACATCAAAACCTTGACTATGTTAGCCCCAATAAAGACCACTGAATGCATCACCTCGGTGATGAATCTTCTGATATATGTGTCACAGGCGGACGGCCAGGACCTTCCTCGCACTGTTGTCTATTCAACCGATTAAAATCAAAAGCAAAAGTAAAATCCAAATGAGTATATTGACAGCAAACGATAAAAACTTTGAATTGACCAGCACGAGAAAATTGACCGAACTTTGTGCTTTGAAGGATTGAACAGCAGCAAAATTAAAATCAACCCTAAAGAGACGCATTTTTGTGTTTAGGTCAGGCAAATGAATAACAGATAACGTAGTAAAGTGCGATAAACAAAACGTGCAATAAGGCTGTTGTTAGCAGGGCGGCAGTTCGACTCCCGACGAACTCAGTCAAATGCTCATTAAAAAAGGGCGTTGGTGCGATAACACACCACAAAGCAGATTTAGTAAAAACTGAGGTCAGATGGAATTTGAACTCATGATCTACACCAGTACCATGGGGTGCAAACCCAGTTCGCGACGTTGCAAACGGCGACACAGCTTTAATCGCGCGGCCATCAAACCATGCCAATTAGCTCCGCGAATTCTGACAGATAAACGCTGAGACCTTGAGCTTGATGATGCTAGTATTGGTCTGATATAAAACTGGGCTCAACTACGCCCTTAAGTAGTATGCCAGAAGTCATATTTCCGGTTGGAACGCCATGCCACCAAATCATGGGCATACATGCCAGGACAGCTGATGCAAACCGTGGTTTGAATTCTACCCAAAGTCACATCTTATTGATTCTACCTCATGGTGGTGTATTAACCTGACTTCGTTAAGGCTGACATCACAGTTGAAGGTTAGATCTCGGCTCGTGATCAATCACTCTCCCATTATTTTGTTGATTGATATAATCTATTTTTTGGTATGCTGTGATCCTCTGCTATAGCACCGAGTTCCCACCGGTTGATCTGTCCAAGCAACTGAGCGACTTTTCAACGTAATTTATGTATATAAACCCTAGATGTCATAGTTGCAGCCACAACTTATTCCGTTCTGCACTTTCCGTGAACTTAGCCCTCCAATGTACTGCGTAATGCTTTTTTATTGGCTTTATTAACGATCACGTAATTTATTGCGTAATTAAGCGCTAATTTCGGCTTGCTTAAAATTGCTTCGTCTGCGTACAATTTCTCAAAAGATAGAGAGTATTTAATTTCTTGCTTTTCCTATTTTGCCCGATACAGCCATTTATAAAACGTTGCTAAAAGCATTTAATAAAACAGCTTTTTTCAATTCTAGGTTAAAATTTTCAAGCTGTACATTCTACAAATTATTGAAAGTTATCTTTTGCGCGACAAGCACTTCTTCAGCAGACCCACAAATGCAGGTGTCATTACTGTCAACACTGATGGCGAGTGACTAATTACATCGCGGAAGTGACAGCATGGCAAAAAGCCTATTTGCGGCTATCGAGAAATGGCGTGTTTAACAATCTCATTGATTGTGCATTATTAACCGCGTTTCAGAAAAATAATATTGCTTCTCTTGAGTAACTCTTTGCAATAATTCTTGAGACAGTAATAGTAATCGAAATGCACTAGTCTCGTCTTAGTGCGAGCTAGTATTTTTTGACTCATGCTCTGTTCGCTAGTCTTCAGTTAGACTGGGTTACCACAACAGATGGACTACTCTATCCTTACATCTGATTGCTACAAAAAGATAAATGTAACCTTTACCCTTAAATGTCTTACCATGGGATACTACAAGCAAGCTCGGCAAGTTTTTTTTTCAGTATTCTTTTCTTGCTGATCGCAAAGAATAGAAGCTGGTAATGCAAAGATCGTTTTCACGGTCATTGAAGTAACTGCATTGAAAAATTGAACTCAGCTCTGCCGATTGCATAGCGGAAGCTTTAAACCAGTGGTCCCCAAAGTACGGCCCGCGGGCCAAATCTGGCCCTTTTTACAATTGCACTAGCCCTTTTCACAATTGCAAAACAAATGTAGAGCACAGTGTTTTCTTGAAAGAGCCACTTCGATCCGATCAATTTGATCACGAAAAGCATAATTTGTGACAGCGAGTGAGATGATGACTCTTTTGTTTTTTTGGAGATTGCCTAATTTTCGGGCAATATAGCGCGTTCTCCAATGTTACTGACCGCTAATTCCCGCCTACTTTGCGATGACTTTGGCCCTCGGGTCTTTAAAATATTAGAAATGTGGCCCTCCGTGGAAAAACTTTGGGGACCACTGCTCTAAACCATTACAATACCTCCCCCGTAGAAATGCGCTCATTCAACAGAACCAAACTACTGGCAACTTTGAAAAGATTCCAACATAAGTTTCTTTTTTTTATATCGTTTATCGTAACAGCTTTTTAGGAAATAAAAGATAAAATTATAATGCTCCATACCCCAGCTTTGTGCAACCTTAGCTATTAGATAAAAGATAACACAAAAAATATCATGATTTATTTATTGTGAAAAGAATTGAAATGATTCAAGATACTTTTCCACATATCTTCAAATTGAACTGGATTTTTGAAAAACTTCAACATTTATTATTTCTGATGTTGTTCAAAATCACCTTCAGACCTTCAAATGTTTCTTCGGCGGTTGGTTGGATTTGCCTAAAAAAATTTATTGTCAAAATTCACCGAGGCTTGCTTACTTGCGCAGAAATCCTACACGCGATTTCTGCAGCACAAAAGGGCGGAAACTTGCTTTCCTGTTGGTCGGTTGGGTATGATATTTCATCTGTCACAGGGTCGCTTAGTTTTTATTGTAAACGCTTATGCATCTATTTATTCGCGCGTATGAGCTTGTCACCTGTATTTCAGTATTTAGCCAAAGTGATCTACTGCGACAAGTAAATTTCTTAGCTCCATCAGATGTCTGGCTCGTGAAGGTGGAAGTAACCGTTAGTTGTTTTTGCCAAGGCTATAGCAAGCAAACTTGTTTTTCTCCACCCTTTGAGGCCAATTAAGGATCCCTTTTATGAGCCACGTGAGCGCAAAGTAAAGATCAAGTTGTAAGTGCTGATTGTAGGATACCTTTGTTATGATTTGTGATCCTGTTGAAGTGTGGACCTACAACCTGATACACAGTAGTTGAGGTGGATTTTCTAACAAATGATTCGCTGCTTCCATAATTTAGCTCAAGAAGATAAAAACACAAAGTCAAAAGCATCAAATGCCAAAGCAAAAAAGGATTTTGGAATTGTAAAGTAGGTTTTTGCATTCAAAAAGTTGTCGTAAATTACATTTTACGTTTTAAGCTCTTGTCTTTGCAGACTTTGACCTTTCACTTATATACCCAACTTACAAACGTGGGCTGGAGTAGCTTTACGTGATTGATACGCTTACCCAGGGATTAAACCAGACAAAAAGTTTTTGGGAGAGGGGAAACAACTTCTTACGTTGGTTGCTTTTTTTTCAAGACTTCGCAAACATTCGGTAAAAAATAGGGATTGCTAAACAAACTTTAATGGTGTTTGTTTAAATTAGGCAAGGTAATAGCGAATTTAGTGGGCATTGATGAAGGAGCCGAGCCAAAAACAAGAGTTTGTTTTGATTAATCTTTCTCGGAGTTTGGCTGGCTAATGTCTTGCGCTTACGGGCGATTGTGCCAAAGTAAAAAATAAAGAATGCGTATCTGCCGTCTACTATGTGAGTAAATTTGTTTATTAAGACATGTTATTTCAAACATACCTCTCTGGCAGCGTGAAACCGTATTCTCCTTCGTCTCTCAACTCAGCAGCAAAGGAGCACTTGATGCCTAGCTTCGTGTACATGTAATCAGTGGTGCTTCCAGAGGCTTGATCTGGATACCATACAAATCAATCAATTTCATTGTTTCAACTTATTTAATTAAATATGATGCTGAAAGGTGTGTCCTGCTCGCAAAAGTATTCCTGAGTATCGGAAGACTATTTTTAGAGTATCAGATTTTTCAATGGATACTTTTTTTTCTGAACTCAGCGAGGATCCAGCGATAGGCTCAGACGTATTCGGATTGTAGGTATAACACTGGTTGACATGATTTTTATTTTCTGACTAAAATGGTTGCTACTAAGACAATTTGCGTACGCTGATTATGAATCTGAAGTCGCTTTTTTTCGGTCACGTCAGGATTTTTCAAAATCTGCAATTTTAATTTTTTTTTATTACGCTAGTAATAACAGCCTGTTTTTAGAAACATCCCGTATTGTTGCGTCATGCTTGTTACGATCGTAAATTTTTCACTTTATTGTGATGTCATTATCATTACATTGTGGCATCACTGAAGGGTTTTACTTTAAAACTACCCAACTAGTTTTTGTTGACCTGGTCTTGCAGTTGCTTTTGCTTAGGCTGCTGCTTGAGTTTAGAACACAAAATGTCATCTAACCAAAGAGGCTGCGTCAGTGGCCCAGATATATTTTGCTACATATGAGGAAGCTTTGTTCCATCAGTTCAACGGTAGAATATAACACCATTTGCAAAAAATGTCTATTATGCTTATTTTGGTGTCAAGTTTGGAGATCAAGACAAAGCATGGGCCCCGCACTAAGTGTGTCGTTATTGTGTCTCGTCATTGAGGCAGTGGAGTATTGCAAAGCAAAAGTCTTTAGCATTTGGTATTCCAATGCTTCGGAGGGAGCCGAATTGACATGGCAAAGAATGTTGCTTTTGCTCATGTTGTTGCTGGATTCAATGTTGAAAATAAGCACAAAATTCATTATTCTAACTTATTTGTGCCATACGACCTATTCTTCATGGGACACATGCACGTATTCCATTGCCTCCGAGAGTTTTGGAAACAGCTGAAGATTCTGTCGGTGAGGAGTCCTTGTCAGATAGCCAGTTGACAGAATGTTCAGAGTGTGACTACGATAATCATAAGCAGCGAAAGCTGTTTTATCAACCCGAGCTAGATGACCTTGTCAGAAATTTGAATTTGCCAAAAGCTTTTGCTCTTATTCCGGGCTCCAGGTTGAGGGTAAAACGTATGCTCTGCACCGATACCACTTTTGTTTGGTTTAAACATCGTGAAAGAGAATATATTCGCTTCTTTTCCATGGAACACTCTTTAGTCTACTGTGTGGATATCCAACATCTTCGGGAAATCGGGAATCATTTATAACCCAAGTAATTGGCGCCTCTTTATTGATGCACCAAAATCAAGCCTGAAAACTGTTTTATTGCACGATAGAAATCAATTTGCTTCTATCTCTTTAGCTGATTCGACTTGCATGACAGAGTCTTATGAAAATTCTGCTGACGAAGTTAAATTCATATGTGGAAGATTTGTGTTGATTTTAAACTGGGTCAACAGAGATTGTGCTACTGGGTCAACAGTCTACTGTAGATTTACAAAACAGCTTTGTTTTATGTGCGAATCGGACAGCAAGGAGTAATTATTGGATTAAACCTGATTGGCCGTTGAGGGATTCCCTAACACCAGGTTATAGAAATATTTCACATCTTGCTCTTGTTGACAGATTCAATGTGATACTTCCATCACTACATATTAAACCGGGCCTCATGAAACTGTAAAAGCTCTCTTAAAAGAAGGTGCCTGCTTTAAATACATTCAAGAGAAGTTTTCTAACTTGAGTGCTGAGAAGGTTAAAGAGGGTGCATTTGTTGGACCTCAAATTAGAAAACTTACCAAAGACCAGTAATTTCTATCTACCATGATGGATGTGGAAAAAAAACATGGCTTTACTTTGAAGAAGTAGTAACGAAGTTTCCTGGCAACACTAAAGATTCGGACTACCAAAGCATTGTAGAAAACCAGTGTGTTTGTTTTGAAGCACTTGGATGTCGCATGAGTTTGAAAGTTCATTTTTTGCATGCACACTTGGACTATTTCCCACAAAGCTTGGGTGATATGAGTGAAGAACATGGGGAACGCTTTCACCAGGACATCAAAATTATGGAAACTCGGTACCAAGGGCAATGAGATGTATCCATGATGGCGGACTACTGATGATGCCTCAAACGCGATTGTAAGAGTAGTGAGTTTGCAAGAAAAGCCAAAAGAAGAAAATTCATGCCTTACACCAATGAAGAAAAAACCTAATTCAGTTTGAAAAAAAATTTATAGAGCAAATGGAGAAAAATGTGTGCTTATCGGGCTTATTAAATGCGTTTTTGGGTAAAAGTTAAATTCAATTTTGCAAAGAAGTGTGACGTGATCGGTAAATTCTGATTGCAAATTCGGAATCAGCGTGGTCAAATTAGGTAAACTCAGCTAATTGTTTAAAAACAACAATAAAAAAGTTGCAAAATGTCGCCTAGTGTAAGTAGTGGAGTCGGAAGAGAGGCTTCTCATGCAATCAAAACGTATATTGGTTTAACCTACAATTTTTGATCCTCAAACGGTCTAATTTGACTTTTGATGGTTCCAAAGCGAACTTTTTCCATGGGGCTCATTTCGCGAATTCCTCAGATTACATCACGAATTTTTCGCGTATAGACTCTCTAAAACTTTACGCTAAAACAACATGCTGGTTGTTCAAAAACAATACCTGATGGCCCAAATCAACGAAGATAGTTTAAAAGAATTTTTACTGCAAATTTTTTTGGTTCGTTCTGTTGTGACGTCATCAATTCACGTTTATGTTAATTTTTCCTTAAAATTATATGCGTGCCGCATCTTCTATCCTTATGCTTAGACTATTTGTTTTAAACAAAGTCAGTTTTTCTGCGACTGATATATTGTCCCAGGTTATATCCGATTGAAATTCAACACTACCAAACCAACTTCTGACCTTATTACGTCACAAATGAGAGTTTTTAAAAACCGATAAATATGCCAAAAAAGTGAATTATCTCCATAACCACATTTTTAAACGAAACGAATAATTTTTTGTGATGAAACGAAAGCAGTCAATCCAGACAATTGATTTGTGAAAAAAACGTTTTATTTATTGTTTTATGACGTCATCAGATAAAATTTTATTTAGTTTTGCATGTTTTGATAATTTCCTGCTTCTATTGAAGTGCAAGTCCCAAAGACATCATTATTCAACTATGCAGCCAGATAATCTGGTGTAGATAGTGATTCTCTATGTGACTGAAGACTACGAAAATGCGTATTATTGCTACCCATATTGCACTTTGTCAAAACGTCATAGTCATTGAACCAATCAGCGCAGAAGCCCAAGTAAGCAAAGGTAAAGTTTACTCCCAATGACCAATGTTTAGAACTGAAAATAAGATACAAAGTTTGGCCTATGACGTCAACAAGTCGTCAACCGGTAGGGAGTCTGTCTGGAAAGTCTTGCTTTAAAGAATCAGCTACAGGCGATGATATAGTTGCCAACAGCATGTGTGACGATACACTAATATTTGTAGTATACAGTAGTTATTGACGTCAGCGTCAGTGAATAGTCATGCCAAAGAAACGCCACTGCGACGATAATGACGGGATAAAAGGACAGAAGAGCAAAAGTACGAAAAAGATGCTGTATCTTACACTTTAGTGGCATTCAGCATTTAGACTTCACACTACTTAGAAATGTCAAATGCTCTACTATCAAAAAATTTGCTCTACTATACAATGCTTGAGACGGACGAATAAGTAATTCTCATGATACCTGCTATCGCAAGAATATTTGCGATCGTACATCACTTAGTTTTTTCTGGTATAGATCTAGATGTAATTGGTTTATCACTGAGTCTGCAGCCAAAACTTTACTAAAAACCTTGGTCGTTTGAAAGGTGTAACATTTGTTGAAGCGGCAACATCACGCTTTTCTTGTGCACACCAATCTTCTTCAACGCAGTTACTCCGTGCAGCATGCATTTTTTATGAAAGTGTTTAGAAGAACTGAGAGGTGTAGCAAGTTTGCAGTACTCAAGAAAAATGATGGAAATCTTAAAGAGTCCACATGGAAACAGGTCGAGTCTTGAGCTACAGAACTTGGGCTACATCGTCTGCACCGCATGGTACGAGGTAAGGACTTATTTGCAAGAGAAGCAAATTTTCATCAATCCTGTCGCAAGTTATTCAACATGCAATACATAAATCACTTGAATAACAACAACGGTTTGATTGATGAAAAGCAAGATGGTATGGCCTTTGCTTATCATAAGGCATTCATTGTTGTGCTTGATTTTATTCAGGATAGAGTGATTGAGCACAATAAAGTTGTGCAACTTACACCACAGTGTTTCCTGTACATACTAGAGTTGAAGAGAAGTGACTAACTCAGTTCAAGTTACAGAAATGAGTAACTAAAGACTCGACATGATAACCATTATATTAATGAGTTAATTGGTTTTGCCAATGTCAATCCTGGTGATAAAGGGTGCATCACTTATAACCTGATCTACAATGCCAGCATATTCTTTCAGATACAGTAATCTATGCATATCAGTTGAAGACTAGAGACAGATGTAAGGACCTGGTCTTGCTATTTCTTGATATAATTGAGCGGACATTCACTAATTCAAAGCCACTTTCCTGACCGCCAACGCCTGCTTATATTGAGATCAAATCAACCGATAACCTTCTTCCACTTGATTTTTAAAGTTCTTGAACTTCCTCAGCTGTCGTGATGCTAGCATGGAGAAGAATGACAAAATCCGACGAATTGTGCTCTTTACTTTCCAGGTAAGACTAAGCAAGCAGGCTATCTGACATGCGTTTTCCTTCTTAATTCAAGCGGGGTGTGCAGTTTTCTATAGTCATAATTTCGGCTCATAAGTTCTAACTCTTTCGGTTAAAAAATGTTTCCATTTGTCTGTTGTGCGACATTTACCATGCTGTGACAAAAAAAGAATGGAAGCTGCCAAAGTACATGCTTCTCTGCACCAGTTTATGACATCTCTATCTGGGCGATTTTATTGACCTCTATCCTCAGCAGATTGGATCACTGTGAAACTTATTACCATGGTTTGGAACTTGAAACAGCACCAGCTAAAGCTCTGAATAACGTTTCAACCTCTCAGTCTCCAGGTAATCACTATGAGGGCAACAAAATGTTCTACCTTGAATGGGACAACCTAAACAAAATAACTACAAATATTCAAAATCAAAATGCAGTGAACAGCACTGGTTGGGTTATGAGTCAATAAAGTGGATATTCTGATACAGAAGGTAAAGCATCGATATGATCCCACCCAAAATCAAAGACTTCTTCTTCATAGGTAGAGCAGGACACGTTCCTTAAGTGTGGATACACGTCATACCATGGCGCCTGCTTACATTTGCAATGAAGTTAGACACAAATTTTTTGAATGAGCAGTATTTACTACACCTGCCACAAACAACGAAGTTATTCAAAGAATATCAAAGTATCGAGTATGGTTACTTGCAAGGGTGGTGGGGAGCGGTGAAGACAAACAGCCTGTCCCATGGGCTATGACTTGGTGGTTTCATCTTAGCTACTGGTGCAAAGCTCGCTTGAAAGTCAAACATCGACTAATTTACCCCCATCAATCAATTCTTTACGGAATGTTCAACTTTAGGATCTAACGAAACAGTCTCAAATGGCACTTTGAAAGTGGGTCAGGACTATATCCTCTATGCATCTGTCCTTGTAGAATGCATTGAGGCTTTAGCTTTCATTTGAAAATTCCCAAATGAGTGTTGGAAATATATTGTCTGTCCAAGAGCGTTCCACACGCGCATGAACTACTTGCGCTCGGTGACTAGTCGTAAAAGCAGGTGATTAGGCTATGCTAAAATTCTCGTTGAGGTTGAAATTGTCACGAGTGGGTGCCTGGCTAATGTGCTGAGTGAAAAGGCAGATGCTAAAAGTCTCTTTGGTCTCAAAACAGTTGCTGAAGCTATGGAACGACTGTAAATTGAAAGATTTGTTAAGGAGGAAAACGTAGAATTCAGCAAACATAAGGATCTGTTTAATCTTGCTTAGACATGTAGTTGTGGGACACTCAATATCACGTTACAGGATTCTTCTATTCCAACCATTCTAGAGAAATATATGGCCGATGAGGGAAAGGTACGTGCTTGTCACCTGAGCAAAATTGCCACATTTTAGCTCAGTACAATAAATCATACCGATTGCTTCTGATGTTGCAGAAGTCTGTTCAATGGTAATGTAACAAACCTATTTTTTGGCTATAATGGGCCCAACTACTCCAGATAAATACATTCTGTTTAAGTGGTAGGATAAGAAAATTAAAACTGATTTAATAAAAACAAAGCTATAATGGCTAAATTTTTATAATCTTGATGCACTTAAGATATACTTGAGCAATATGCATCATGCAGCCTACTGTCATACAGCCCTAAAGGTGTTGATAATATATTAATAGAATCAAAATATAAATGAGAAACAAAAATTTAAACCACAAATCAATCGTGATAAATTTCAGGAAGCAACACGTGAGATCCTAAAGTTGGTGTCAAACCATTTGGAGGCAGATGCAAGAGTTGTGCTTAACTTAAAAATATGTTGCCATTTTGGGATAAACAACAGCTGTTGCGAGGATGCCAGACACCGATATATTTTTAATCATACTACTCTATGATAAGGTCATCGCAATCACTATATACATTGATACAGGAGCGGAAAGACGGCGAAAAATTTTAATGTCAGTGAAATTGCAAAAATATAGGTAGTTGACTCCTGTACTATGATACTCGGCTTTTACATGTTTACCGGAGAAGATGCATGTAGCGCTTTTAAGGGAAAGGGAAAGATTGGACGCCTCAAGAAACTACAAAGCAACCCCAAATACCATGCAGCGTTCCGGTAAAGAGTTATTTTTTATATCACAATTCCGATATTTATCTTATAGCAAAAGAGTATAATTTACCATTATCATAAGTAGCGCGTTTTTTAGCATGATATCAATGTACCAATATTTTATTTTTTCTGGTCATCTCAGTGATAAGTGGACGGCAAGCCAGAAAGTGGTGAATGACATTGAGAAAATCACTTGTCTAATATATGGTCACTATAGAGAGCAGTTTCTAATTGCTGTGTGCAGCATCACACTCAGGTAAATGTTCGGGGAGAATGAGGAACTTACATTTAAATCCAAAGCGAATATCTCACGGCTTCTGCCTGGGAGAGATAACCAGCGTATCTCGTCAATTCAGTGTGAAATACCGTCTTGCTCACTGCAAGAGAGTCAATAAAAAGGATATTCTGTGGCTCCAAGCCTTACAATAAAGAATGAGGTTGGAAAATGGAGCAAAAAACCTTGGAGCCAGTGTGTTCTTGTGGCTCAATTCTTCCTCTATCTCTTATTGACTTGCTAAAAAAAACTGCTGAGGAGGTGAAAGACGAACGAGAGCGAGAAACCGAATAAGATAAAATTCTAAATGACGAAGAATAATGATCGGCCACAATGAAGAAAATAAACTAGTGCTTGCCTACCCTATGCTGTTATAAGGCATAATGTAAGAAACGAAAGGACAACTATGCTTTCTTAACTCACTGAGTTAATTACTTTTCCTATACTTTCATTCATCAACTACTGAAAATTTAATATACTGTAGTTCATTTTAATATTGAGGTATTTGTCTGATATCGGAATACGTAATGTATATACTGTACTTGTGTATAAATCTTTTATGGATTTTTGTGTTTTTCTAGTTTTTGATGCATTCAACTAAATCAGATCACAAAACCAACCCTTCCAAATCGACTCCCCATAGGTAAATCAGTCGAAAAACTAATGTCATTTTTCTAATTATAACAAATAGCTCAAGAATTGCACTGACTTTAAATTTTTGTTAAAATCCAAGATGGCGGTTTAAATTAGGCCTAAAAGCCCCCATGTGACAAATATGCGCATCGAACATATCACATATCGTTATCAGTTCTTTTTAGAATCTTTACAGGTAAGTTAGAATAATAGCCTATATATTTTGAGTGCATCGGAACTCCCTCTTGCAACCCTTTGCATGTCTTAACGAGTGACGTTCTCTTTTTTGTTTTCACGATTTTCTTTTATATCTTACACTATATTTGCATGTGATAATCATGATTTAAAAAATGCTCAGCATGTTGTTTCACGTTGATTTCTTTTACAAAATCTTGATAATTTGCTGCAACTCGAACTATTTTTGGAAGGAAAAAACCAGCAAATCATAAAGTTCTTTGCCTTATCTGTTGTAACAGTCAAACAAATTCAACACATGCAAAACTAAATAAAATTTTATCTGATGACGTCATAAAACAATAAATAAAACGTTTTTTTCACAAATCAATTGTCTGGATTGACTGCTTTCGTTTCATCACAAAAAATTATTCGTTTCGTTTAAAAATGTGGTTATGGAGATAATTCACTTTTTTGGCATATTTATCGGTTTTTAAAAACTCTCATTTGTGACGTAATAAGGTCAGAAGTTGGTTTGGTAGTGTTGAATTTCAATCGGATATAACCTGGGACAATATATCAGTCGCAGAAAAACTGACTTTGTTTAAAACAAATAGTCTAAGCATAAGGATAGAAGATGCGGCACGCATATAATTTTAAGGAAAAATTAACATAAACGTGAATTGATGACGTCACAACAGAACGAACCAAAAAAATTTGCAGTAAAAATTCTTTTAAACTATCTTCGTTGATTTGGGCCATCAGGTATTGTTTTTGAACAACCAGCATGTTGTTTTAGCGTAAAGTTTTAGAGAGTATAAGCAAAAAATTCGTGATATAATGCAGGAAATTTGCTAAATGAGTTCCTTTGGGAAAAAATTCGCATTGAAAGCATCAAAAATCGTTAAATTGACCGTTTAAAGATTTCCAAAGTGTTGGTAAAAAATATTCGTTCGGATGCATGGGAAGCTCCTCTTCCGACTAGACTAAATGTTTAAGTTTCAAAATGTATTACAGCTTTATTTAGCAACCGCCAAAAATCACACGTTTCTTGAACTGGACATTCGAAGATTATTTCTGAAAAACTGTTGCAGCGATCTCCAAAATTCATACCTCATTTCAACTTAAAGTCATCAAAAATCACAATAAATCGCAATTAATAAACTTACATATCACTTCTGAGATCGGACCGTACTCGAATATTTTGCCATGTTTCGCCCGAATTGCTAAGGCACTTTCTTGGGCAATAGCTCTCTAAATAACAAAAAGCAACTAAATATCTAGCCGATTATACTAAAGTAAAATTACAACGGATTTTAAAATTTCCTTAAAACCAATTTTCACTCGTTTTTTCACAGTGCACTAGAGTTTTTTGGCTTTTTTTATCACCAAAATACGCTAGATGTAAACGACTTCTTTGAAATGGGCAATTGAGCGCGCATGAAAACAAGCTTTAACGCGATTTAAACATTTTTTGTGGTGTCACAAAAGGCAAAAACTAGTCCCTGCGTGGATAAATTTCTGAAGTTGTTTGTTAATTACAACTATTTCATCGCTTGCAACTTTACTTTATTTCAAGTAATATGTAATGATTCAAAGCTTATGTAAAAGTAGAATTTGCTCTCAAATTCTTTCAGAACATGTAAATCTTTACTTATATATATATTTTTTTTTCTTTTTTGTAGCTTGATGATAATTTTTTGAAAACTTTTTCCTTTGTCAGATGCTCCCTCCATCCTACATTGCTTTCATAATTATAACTTGTACAATTAACTTACCAAATCAACATCATCTTTTGACAAAGTGTAAGTGAAGGCATAAGGGTACATCCAATATTGACTGTAAGCGTGAATGTCAATGTATGCTTTAACATTTGGAATACCGCTAATAAAATTAGCCTTGGAATCAACTTCGACCTGAAAAAAATCAGCTAATGCTGTGTTATAATATTTACTTTTCCTCTTCTTTAATCTTAACAACAAAAATCAATCAGCTTTGACAAGCGACTTAATGGTTGGAATGGGTATAGAATCGAGAGCAGTAAAGTTACTGAAATTGTTGCTGGAGTATTATTTCATTTCAAAGCTAGTAAAATCTCGAAGTGCGATAAGATGCGTAGCAACTAGCAGGTTGTGAACTCTTAGTTTACATTATTGCGCCGAAAAATTAGAGATTTTTAAACAGAAGTTAGATGATATTAATTTATACACCTTCTAAAGTGTGTCCCATGACAATGCTTGCACGAATTTTATCCAGCTACAAAAACTTAATGGCACTTCTAGGTGGTTTTGACATAATGCTTTTCAAGACTGACCGCAGAGATTTTCCTGAGACGATGAAATGCCATTATACATGTATGATAGAGTACTCTTAATTTGATTTATGCCATGTTTGAAAGCTGTCTTACGAAAGCACGCTACGATCCAACGCAAATAAACTTCTGCAAAAGGGGTGATTAAAAAAATTTAAAGGTTTTCATATATATATTCTCAAAGTTTATTTACCAAAAAGTATATTGGTCTTTTGAAGCATCCCAAAGGAAGGAGATATTTATCTCAAGAAAACCTTACCTCAGACATTGCGCGTGGTCCGTAGTAAGCATCATTGCAAGAAGAACCGCTTGCTCCAGGACCTGAGTGAAACAAGCATAATGTGATAAACCATAATCCGGTCAATGTTTAATGAAAAGCAAATTGCTTACAAATTTTCATAATTTTTACCAACCAGTAACGATTAAGTTCGCGTATGCTTTTTTGCGAATACGAAATTTTTTTGTACAGAGTTAAAGCAAGGGTTTGGCCAAAATATTTTTGTGACTTATCAAGAACCTGATTATTATTTTTTGTCTTCATGACTTTAAATGTTTTAAAGCCTTTTCATTTAGTTGTTGGGTGTGGAGCCATCCGAAAAATTTATTCAACAACGTTCTTGTTTGGGTAGTGATCACGGCTTTGTGCTCTGATACCTTAAACTTCTAACCTTTATTTGTCGCTAAGCATCAAGCAGAATGTTTGAGAATATTAATTCCACGGTTTCTGATGTGAGTCAGCAAAGTAATAAAACTTGTGTTTACCTTCCTAAAACCAGATATTGCGGAAAATCTGAATTGCAGACTGGGTACATTTTCAACCATGCTTAGTCTTCATTAAAAGGTTTAAAACTCACGCTTTCATTTGAATTATAGGGATCACACCGACAGCAACGATTAGCAGCTACTATTTGAAAAATAGTTCCAAAAGAGCTTCTAATGCTTCAATATGTTTTGGGATATTTGGAGATGTATTTATATCGCTGCAAAACACTTTTTGTTTTTTTGAAAAATATTAAGATATAGCCAACGTAGGCTAATTATGACGCTGTGATACTTCTTTGTCTGATCATATTACATAATAATCAACAGGAGACGAAGGGAACACACACTCGCTATTCATACCTGACCAATTAATGTCCCAATTCCTGTTTGGATCAACTCCACGGCAAATATTTCCATGGTCAGAGCGGGTCTTTCTCCACATTCGGTCCTACAATAAATTGAATGAATGAAGAACTTCCGCAAGTCTTCTTCTTGGAATGATTGCACCCAGGCTTTGGAAATTTAGCGTGTTGCCTCAGTCTTTTAATTACCGTGTTGATAACGCAAGTAGTCCCTCGTCAGCTTTTAATCAAGCCAAACAGTCTTTGCGGAAGAGCTTCAACTCCAAACTGTGTGCTTGCAACTACTGTTGTACTGCAGAGCACTTTTGCAATTTGATTATGTAACGGTATCAGAGTTTTTAAGTTACTCACGTTGGTCCAAGTGTAGACGTATCCGTCTGGGTTTCCACTCGGGGTGATGTAAATATCTATATCATCGAAATCGCCAGTGCTTTCAACAATCTGAAAAGCAAACACTCAGAAAAGTAAAAAAACAGTAGTTCAAACATAATCAACATCGTCATTATTTATATGAGAGTCAGCGTCATCATTTGTCGATCTTGTTGTCAACATTTTTACTTCCATTGCTATTATTTTGTTTTGATTAGAATCATTAACTCAACTCAGTGCAGCATAGCCCCGCCTTGCAGAGATGAAATTGTAAGCTAAGCGCTTTTGTAGTTCTTACGCTGATGTGCTGTCATATTGGTACTTTTAGACAATTTTCTTTGTAGCAATAGTTGCGACAGAATACGCTCTGCCGATAGTGCTGATCTAAATACGGTAGTATTACAGTATACACCGTTGTGTTAATTCTGTGAAAGCAATATGATTCTTAATACAAAAGTAACTTCTTACGTATTTTGCAGTGTAGAGACAAGTTGCCGGTGAAACCCATTCACGAGCGTGAAGTCCACAGTCGATGACAAAAGCACCATTAGAAACACCACTGCTAATCTAAAACGTAAATCTGATTGGGCAGTGAAAAAGCAGCAAAAACTTCCTGATTCAGCGTCTTTATACAAATGATCCATCCCCCTCCCCCCTTCTACGTTCCCAAGGTAGCTAACATGATTGTACTAAACCGTTACAAAATACTGTTACAAACATTCAAATCTGGCAGCTTCATCCAACTTCCGAACTCATGCTCACAAGAAGACGACAGAGTTTTAATTTCTGATGGATTAAAAACCTCATTTTACAATCTTAATTTTTCTCACAGAGAAGAGACTTGCTTTAAAAAACTTTTCGTAATTTAGGTCACACCTCTTCGAGGCCAACCCCTTAATAAAATATTGATGACCGGCCATGCACTACTTGACTCCACCATCTCGAACAGTCATCATAGCTAAAATCATTTTATAGAGATACCTTGATAGCGTTGATAGGCCTTCCTTCGTAGCTTGTACCGTATGTAATTTTTGAGACTGTGGAGTAAGTAGACGTCATATCATCAATCCATTGATTAATCTGAAATTATGACGTTAAAATAAAAATAAAATTACATCGCAACACCAACTATACTTCTTACAAATTCACTGCTTTAACTTCACTCCTACTATACGCATAACAATCCTAGCCAGTTGCCCAGCTTACAACGCCAGTCTTGCCAGCAGCAAATTGTCAAAGTGCAAGTGCTGCAAGTGCCACAGACCATGGATACATCTATACCATAAAGCGCAATTCTATCTGTGTGTCTGCCAGTTTTAACTCCTCTGAAACTGCTAGAGGTATAAGTATAAAACTTGGCACAATTGATCACCACCCCCTGAAAAGTGTCAAAAGAGTGATAGTGACTTCATGATGACGTCACAATCAATTTAATTTTATTATTTCACAGAGGACAATCGCTTTTCGCACAAACGAAAACCAGCTTCCGACTTACAACATTACAAAAACTTTCATTTGTTTGGGGTCAAAAATGATGTCACAATCCACAATTCATTGCATAATCTGTTTTTTGCTCTTTCTTAGTAACTACTGCTCGCAGAAACGCGATTAAGCGCTCTTTCAGGAGATATTAATGAGACGCTTTCAATAAAAACAACTTTACTACAATAAATGCTTATTTGACAATGTTTTCAGAAGCATTTCTTTATTTAAGCACTTTAAGCCCTCTAAGCATTTTTCTTCTTTGTTTCGCTTGCACGCCTAACACTGGCTCTATGATGTCATAATATGTCTCTTACGATTAACACAAATCTTCGCTACCGCAGATCATAATATCAAGATGTTTTCAAAAATTGCTACCTTTTTGCAAAATCAGTTTATTAAAAAAATGATTTGTGACTTCATTTCTCGACTGATTTCAAACTTTATTCAACTAATCAAAGGTTATTTTAAGGCAATTTCGATAGTGTATAATATGCACCGTCAATATTTGCTTTTATACTGAAAAAAACTGAACTTTAAGACCTGTGGTGTAACTTTTTACCCCTACCAAAAAGTAATAAGCCCAGAAAAAACAGGTAATTTTAATACAAAAGCGTTGTAGTAAGGTACTAGCAATTACTGTCCTTTGAAAGCTTAGAAAATTTCCTTTCCAGCAATATGTGACTCCAATTAATCAATGCTAAGAATTAGTGTATAATGGCTGATTAAAACTTGGTTGCCATACATAATGTTCCATTTTTAGTTGTACAATTATTCTATTTGACCAAACAAACTTGCAATTGTTAGATAAAGTTAGTTCTATGGTACATTTTGAGTTTTTGACTACTTTTCCTCACAACCATGGTTCTTTTGCATTATCTGTTGAAGTTTGCAAAAACACCCATCAAAACCCGAATTCTCTAAATGTTTATAAAATGTTTTTTACCAGTATTTCAGTTTTTTACCATAAAAAGACAAAATTTTCATGCCTGCACTTCACAATATTGCAATTTTTACAAAAAACCTTTGATACATTTTGTCTATTCTTTCTTAATAGCATGAATCTTTGGCATTATCCATCAAATTATTCAAAAAGATTCATTCAAAAATCAAGTCTAAAAATTTAATACGTAGCTAACTCCAGGCAAACTATTGATGATCTCCCAAGAAAAAGATGATGGAGTAAAGGCAGTCCTTTCTCATTGTTTGCAAAAAAATATTAGTTTCGAGCTACATATGATTTAAATGTTGAAGCAATTTTCTTTGCAATTGAGTGAAGCTGGCGCCACCAGCTGATTTGGTATTCTTAATCTCGACATTGTTAATGGAGGCCCCTGTAATTACTATAACTTAACTGTGAGTGCTTCATTTCGGGTTTGTTTGCTCTTGGCATTGCGGCGTTTATACCAGGGCCAAGGAGCATGCACGCAGTCAGAGACGTTAGTTCATATTAATTCGCCTACACTAACGAAAAAGTATTAAGTAGCGATCCTAATAATAATGGCTTAAAACGCACTGTTAGGTCATAATGTTAAATGACATCTCAATGCTTGCCACCATTTAGTGAGAGCAGCAGCAAAATTATTCACTATCATTTTGATAACAAACATAAATAATGGTAAAGCCCATTACTGATATTTGTAATATCGGTGCAAAACACTAATCTTCATATGACTGTACGGAGGTCTGGATTAGGGGCAAACTTAAATGTGATAAAATCCCAAGTTTAAAGAAAAGATCAAAATTAAACAATAATCGCATCAATTTGTCACAGTGGATTAAGAGGGAACGTTTTTGTTTGAAAACAGCTTAATAGGCGCCTATTGCACTAGATTATATGACTTGGGGCAAAGGCATGGTCCCTTTTCACGCTATGGCCGAATTAAAGCAAACAGCGCAGGCATATTTCTTGATATCACAAATATTAATACGAAAGCGGGCTCACCAAATCGTCAAATAGGCCTATCACTAAATAGCTCATTTCTTTATGAGTCAAAACGACCATCATTTGGGTGACACCATCAATTTTGAATATGTTTTACACCCTTACACTTTTAAAAATTACAAAGGGTAGCTTGTGTTATCATTCTTTCTTTTTGAATACTTTTAGTCTCAATTAATAGACTAACATGATCACCATTACATGTACAGGAACTATAGCTTATATTTGCTAAAACATTTTGTTGTTGCTCTAACAAATGTTTGTATGGCGAAGGTGGCGCAGCTGCATTAATTAATATGCTATAAATCGGCACAGATGATGGTATGCCCTGCCTGGGTAAACTGGCACCATATTTAGGAGAAACATGTTTTCTATTTTGCTTGACAATAGCTTTATAAAGCTACCAAAATCAAATTTGAAAATTTGGGAAAACAAGGGGTCATTTAACTTCTATGAGCATACCTAAGCAAGGAAAAACGAATATAAATCATAATGCGTGACTAGGAGGGACTTGAGATAGTTTGAGATGAAATCAAAATTAACAACGTCACTGTGTCAAATCGCACCACATGGAATATACATCATTATCGGTATTTTGCTTTATAATAGCTTTATAGAGCTACCAGGATTAAACCAAACATTTGGAGAAAAGCAAGGACTTTTTTAACTTCCCACAGCACGTCAAGCAGGAGAGAAAAAAACATGCTACATAATGCGTAGCCAGCGAGAACTTGAGAAAGTTTAAAGGGATGTCAAAAGAAAACAGTGTCACTGTGTCAAATCGCACCACACGAAACACACTTTTGTTATTTTGCTTGAAAATAGCTTAATATCAGAAATGTGATCCCTACTTCCAAACTACGGAGAACGCAAGGCTCCCTTGGGTTGGTGTCAGCAATGAACAGAACACATAGACAAAAGGCATAGCCAGGATCTTGAAATGAGATATTCTATTAGGAAAAGGCGCACACAAAGTCTTGAAAATCTTATGTGCAGAAAGCACATAAACGTTTGGTAACTGTTCGGACAAGAGCCTGATGGATGAAGCCGGCTTGGCCGGCTGAACCGACACTCTCAATTCCGACGTCACTCATGAGGGCCCTGCGGGCGACGCTGTCGTATATACTAAAAACCAAGAATCTTTTCTTTTGCAGATACGCTGCCTATTAAGGTATTGATATCTATACTACACAACATTGTAGTAACATCCCAAGTGTAAGAAAAAATCAACCTAAAATTATAACCATAACAATTTGTAAAGGTGAATTTACAGAGAACATTTGTCTAAAAATAACTCCGCCTGACGGGCGCCACTAAAATGTGGTGAATGATTTTTGGGAAGCCATTGCCGCTTTTGTCGCTATGCCGGAAACAAGACAAATAGCGCAGCCAAAAGAACTCCATATCACAAATATAAATATAAAAGGGGCAGTACCACATAGCAAAATAAGCTTACCACTAAATAGTTTATTTTTTTAATTGTGAAAGCAACCACCATTTCGCCGCTACCATCAATTTTGATTGTGTTTCAATCTCTTCTCACAAGTATTAACGATAATTTGTGGCAAGATTCTTTGTGAGCATTGCCAGTCATGATTAAAGGAATATGATGATCACAATTTTGTGTGCAGGAGTTGTGAAAGTGCATAAAATTCATTAACTTTTCCTACTGTTCACAAAAGAACCCAAGAGGAAAAGAGGGCGCAGCCGGTTAAACCGAAAGGCTAAACTCCAACATCACTGATGATGGGCCCCTGCCGGGCGACGCCGGCAAAGCCGGCTAGTAATAACTATAAAGTTAATCATAAAGATTTAAGGAAGATCTCCATAAAAGTGCAAATAAATGGTGATTCCTCAAGATATATCAAGGAACCTAACATTTTTGAGCAAACTTGTAGATGAAATCAATTTATGATAAGTGCTCACACTTTATTCAAACTTTTAAATAAAAGTCAGAGCTTTTATTCCGCCTACGCTTTGCTGTAATGTTTTCATTTTGTTACATATCTACTGCTTTAATTCCTTCTCTTACTTACCATCTCCACTTATCACACATGCTTTCTCTACCAAATGCAGGGTCGATGGTAGAGTCATTTTCGGTCTATGGCCGAAATCAAATTCTTGATTTAAATGTTAATCTCAAGGAAAATCAGTTTTATGTCATCGCCAAAGTAGTCGTGTACCGAAACTCGCTCTCCAATTGGCGAGCTTCGCTGGCCGAGTGGTTTATGTTCCCGGTTAGAATGTCTCGTTACCAAAAGTCTAAGCTCACAATTCAGAAGCTGGTGCAGATTGTGGGTTCGAATCTTACGCGAAGTCAGTCTTTGTTCATGCTGCTTTGATGGCGACGAAAACTGATTTTTCTTGACGCTAACATCTCAATCGCAGGTTTGACCTTGATTTTAATGGATGAGTCTCCCATCAACTTTACTATCAATACAGTATTTAAGACAGTGTAATGAAATCCCGTACTCATGCATGATAATCTCGCTGGTTGATCTTGGCGTATTGGGACTTAAAAGCGGCACATTCTTCTAATTATTAACGGATAGCAATCCCTGTTGTATACCCTACTTACTATCCCAGTCTTGTCAACACCAAATTGGCAAACCGCAAGTGCGATGCGTGCCACAGGCCCTGATTTTTAAAAAAACCCAAAAGACTTCTCATCTCAGTTGAGGTTGAAAACTTTTTTTGGCACGCTTGAATAAAATCTTCCAAAATACCCCTTTTTTAGAAGTCCAGAAATTGTTTACAGATGTCGCATGTGATCAATCAAACAGCGTCATGGTAAACAGTTGTAAAATAAAACAGATCATTACATAGGCTTTTGCGGTTTAGGTCATTTTGCAATTTATAAACTTAAACAGCCACAAATGCTTTAGCGCCAGGGTGTAGTTTTATCATGATTGAATAATTTATCAAATTTTATTCTTTTCGTCATTGTCACTTTTAAGCACCAAACAGAAGTTTGACTCATATTTTGCTTGATTAAACAAGGAAATAAAACCAACAACTGAATTGACTTAACTCCAGACCCTCTTTGTAATTTCGGCACCCACCTCGAAGAAGTAGAAATCTGCACCAATCAGCAACCGCCTCAGCTTGATGGTGCGCTTGCCGACCCAGTTTGGGGTGAACCGAAATGGTTGTTGGTTTTTCCAAGGGTCCCGGTTATCCCAGGCACTCCCCTCACACAAACCATTTTTTTGCCGTGCTGACCTCTGAACGACCGCAAAAGGGCAGTAGCCAGCCTCTTTGAAATCAGTCGACTGTTTATTTCTTCTGCCTCTCTCTTACCCGTCTTCTCGTTCTTTTTCTTTTCTTAATGAGCGGCAACGTTCCTTTTAAACCTGGCTCCGTCTTTCCCTGTTCAGTGTGCGCTGGGAATGTGACCTGGAGGACTACGTTGGTGCAATGCTGCACCTGCTTCAAATAGGTCCATTTAAGATGCTCACTTCTCTCCTTTTCTAGAATTATTACTCTAGGTAGCTATCATTCCTGGAGCAGCCCTCCCAGCTACATTCCTGTTTCTTCTGAAGATCTCATACCTACCAACACTTTATCTTCCTTTTCGGACTCCACCAGCTTGTATGCCTCTACTGTGCTACCTGGCCCATCTGGTCCCCCTCTTCTAATTCTAATGCAGCATTCCCGCCCAATCCTCGCCTCCAAACCTCTTATCCCCATTCCGTCTACTTTGTATCTTCTCCCTTTATACACTTCCCACCGCCTCATGTCACGGGCTGTTTTTCTATACTCCTTGCTTCCTCTTCCCCCCTTGACTCGCTCAAGGTTCTTCAATAAAATGCTGGAGATCTCCATGTCAGGAGCACTGAACTATTACACTTTATCTCGTCTCATACTGTTGACTTTATCTGTATCCTGGAATCTAGCCTTAACTCATGTTCTCTTTCCAGATCCCTTGATTCTCTCCTCTGCGATCTGAAGACACCCACTCCCGGTCTGGCATTCTTTCTCCCGATGACATGCACGCTAGCGGCGGCGTCATCATTCGTCAGGTAAGGCTTATCTCTCTCTGAACTTTCTATCTCCTCTCTTTTTTGGCTTGACCCCAACTTTGATTATGTAGGGGTCAACATCTCACTAAACAGCTTCTCCTCGCTCTCTTTCCTTAATGTCCATGTTCCCCTATTTGTTCTTCTTCTTCGGATAGCAGAACCGACTTTTTTCTCCCTCCATTCTTTCCTCCACCAGAAATATCTTCATTCTGCGGAACTTTATCTGCCATCACCCCCTGGGACTCAAAAGGTACTTCGTACCCCAGTAGGGAGGAAGTGTTCAATTGGGTCATCTCCGCTGACCTTCTTCCCCTTACTGACCCTTACATGCCTACTCTTCTCGATCGCACTTCTGGCTGTCGATCTTCTCCTGACATCTCCTTTGCCCTCCTTTCTCGCCCTCTCTTGCTTCTGGAAGGTGCTTCAGGACTTAGGTTCTAATCACCTACCAATTCTATTAACATTAGAAAATTTCTGCCAACCTTTATCTCACCTCGTCTAAAGTATGGTAGACATTATAGTCGAAGGTAGCGAGAGACATCTGCGCCGGGCGATCCGACACTTGATTGTCAATAGCAACTTGAAGATCATCAACGAAAACTTCGTATGGCAATCTGTTAAAAGTTGATGTGATTAAAAGTTGGTCGGTAGACCAAATCTAGGTGATTTTATCAGCGCCTCTCTCACGTTAAAAAGTTAAATTTCAAGCAATCGGAAGATGGCGAGTTCAAAACCCTTGTGAAAGCTGCATTGCTGTAGCTTAAAAAAGGCATTTTATGGCAATTCTTTCAGCTTGGTTGTATGGCTTGTGGGGAATATCCATTCCCAGTAGTAATGGCTACTCTCAAGAGGTGTAGGCACATGATGTTTCATGCACAATTTCAACTCAGTACAATTTCGGTGTCTGATCTTTTTAAATATAAGCTTTCACCTTCCGTAAGTAAGAAGAGCCTTCACGGCTGGAAGATCACTTTTTCGGACGTGGATGTCTACTGGAGCTGATCCATGGAGGTCACTCCAAAAGTCGATCTAAAAAAGTGAACAAACATCAGTAAAAACGCATTGGTATAAAGCTAAACTTGGTTTCTCTAATCGCATACTCAAGTTTTTCATGTGTTACATATTCTCAGAAAAAATGTTCATCATAATATTAGTTTGGGCAAAATAAAAGAAGATAGAAAGACTCAAAATTGAGCTTAGTATTGAAATCAAAATTAGAAACTTGGAGATCAAAACTCGCCGTAAAACTAAACCTTTTGTTATTTATCAGCATTAAGACGAGTTGAACTAGAAGTTAAATTTGTCATCGAAAATTTGCCAGTTCATTGCTCATGGCGTTACTATGCATGCTTCAAGGCTGAACGAAATCATACTTAGCTATCAAGCTCATCCCTCTGGCTCACACTATTGCACCGACAACAACGAAATGTATAAGTGGCTATTAACTCGAAAATGTGAGATCACGACACACTTTTTGAATTATTTTGTCAAAATACAAGAGCAGTGTGAAATGTACTCACCGAAGGAAATCTGTTTTGCAATTGTTGTATTTGGTCGATGTCAAGTTTGTTCCTGGTTGTGATTCTCAAGACTTGGTCCCTGAAAACAAAATATACAAGAAAAAGCGAAGTAAGTAAAGATTTGAAAATAGTATAAAACTGTGAAAGAAGCTGTTTTGCCAAAAGTTTTTAGTGACGCTTTTATCAGTGATGGTGTCCAGGGACAGGGCAACGTTTACCAAAAGACCAATCTAAGCACTTGCCCTAGAAAAAAAAATGCTCCGAATAAATTTTTGTAAACTATTTCGGTCTACCGCGTTAGAATTACTAACTCGGTAATTTTCAGTCTTCGTTTTGGCCATTTAGAACATTTGCAGTGTCGGTAAGTCGGTACCACTACTTCGTAAGCAATATGTATACAACGCCAAATTAGTGAGTGAAGAAAAGTAGAGTGGTGGTCAACGCTTTTTTAGTCGATTTTTGCGATCCAGCTATATCTACAAAAGATATTAAGCAAAGAGTTTAATTTCAGGACTAAATTAATGCAGCAGGAAGAACCATTAATGCTCTTGATTTGCTCACAGTGCGATAATAAATTAAAGTCAGTCTGTCAGCGTTACATTGTTGCGCGAACAAGTTTCATCTCAGCTGCTGCGATCTTTTTGGTAACAAACTTGCAGAAGAAGAATTCGGAGGCAAGGAGCCTTTTATACTTCGTGTAGTGGGCTGTTAATAAACATTTTTTTTAGGATTGCGCCCCCACTAAAATATTTCTCATCAAGCAAGTGCAAAAGATATGCAGCAATAAAATTGCATTGCCAAACTTACAACAGATTTTTCATTGTAGGTAAAATAATAATGCAATACAAAGCAAGGCATTGTACCGATGCCTATATGAAGTGGGTTTCATTTAAGGACACACACATATAACATGGACAAAAAGTCACATCGGCAAGCCCTAATAGGGGTGTTGGATTATTCTAAAAATCATAATGAGACCCAGAGGGCCGAAACCTGTCGCGGGTTGTTGAACTGTCGTGGTATATTGTTGTATTGTGTAGTATGACGCTGGTGATTGCTCTTAAGCAATTTTTCCGTCTATCTTAGAGTAAAACGCTATAATTATTAGTCATTTATATTCACAAAATATTCCGCAAATTCCACCCTCAATTACAAACTAGCTGTTTAAATGACGTGGGCCGTAAGAAACGAAAGTACGATGATTTATACATGCAGCATACTTTTAAATCAGTCATTACAGCAGATATCGAAATAACACAGAGCCTTTTTTTTACAAAAAAACTCTCACCCCTTTAAGTTCTTAAATGTTTTGTTTTGGCAGTAGTTTCTGCGAAACCCCGACAATGAGAGAATTGAAAATGTCCAATATGAAAAGGGGGAATGCGTCAAAACAGGTTGAAAATTGTTGTATTAAACCAAAATCAAAACAGATTCGCTGGCAAAACTTTATATATAAGCAAAAAACACAAATTTTGCCAGCAAATCTGTTTTGTTTTTTGTTTTATAAATGTATACCAGGTAGATTGGTCAAGTTACTTAACTAATATTTACTGTTTTAGATGATTTAAATTGAGTTTGTCATAAATTATATGCAAATGTCATATTGTAAAATATATGACAGTAAAGCGCAAAAAAGAAGCCGAAAGCGAGTAAAAGGAAATTGTGGAAAAGAGCGACCAAAAAACATTAAACTGACAAAGCATTTTTTTTAAGCAGTAACTACCTGCTGCCTTCGAAAAGAAACAACAAATTCTTCAGAGCTTTCTGCAAGCAGTTCTAGATGTACAGCTAAAGATAAACCAGCAACCGACAAAGATACGATCGAGAGAAACTTCTCTCCTCCTTAGACACTTCTCAACAATCGTGGAGCGTTTCTTTACCAACCAAGAGTTCAAACAACCCTTTCTCTACAGATCCTGCCCCACGGGTATATGCAGTTTTCAACGCTACATTTCGAAAATAACTGGTCTAATACAGGACCAGAGTCATTTCAAAATACTAATACAGAAATGCTAGCTTCCAAGCGTGCTTATAATAATTGCAGCCGATACTTTTTAAGGTCATATTTTAAGCTCAAGCTCGTCAGAGGATAATTCATTCTTCCCCTTTATTGGCTGCATCGTTTTGCATGTCGCATATTCAGTGTTGGTAACTACCAGTTCGTTTTTAAAGCTGGGTTTAGTGATTGGAAGCACGATACTGAAAGAATTGTGGAACATGAAAACAGTGATCAATAGAGAAATTTAAGTCCAGTCTGTGCTTTTTTTTATCGGAAAGTGGACGAGTTAATAATGAACTAGAAAAGCAAGTAAATCCCGAAGTTGCATATTGACCAGAGCATTGAAACGAGTGGCTGCCGGCGTAAAATTTGTGGCTGAAAGAGGTTTAGCCATACAAGGCTCGAGTAACTCATTTGAAAGAACTGACCATGAAAATTTTATGGGAATTTTCGGGTTTATCAGTAATTTTGATCTGTATATAAAAGCGCTCATCGAAAAATTTGGTGCTGCAGATTCTGGCACTATTTCTTATCTTTCACCAAACAAGTGCGAAGAATTTGTCAAAATCATGAAAAAGAAGATTTTATGAAAAATAGTTTCTGAAATTCAAACAGTTAGATATTGTTCCGTAAGCATCGGTCAACTCCCAATGCCTCTCATTTCGATCAACTTCCGTTCGTTCTGCAGTATATTGACTGTCATGAACAGAAAAAGAGCGTTTTTTGGGATTTCTACCGATTGCTAATCTTGCAGTGGATAATTTTACAAAAGCTGCGCAGAAGGTCTGAAGTAATTGTAAAATATCGATATTCATTAGTGCAGAGGGCAATGTTACAATAATTCTCCATATATGTCTGCTATTCATGCGAACATGTCTGAAAATGTAAATTTAACACGAATGCTATTTCCTTATCATCTAAAGATAGACAATTAACGCCAGTATCTTTGTTTTTGTTGATCGAGAGGCAGCGGTGACAAAGTTACCGTTTGAAGATTTTTCCGTAATCCAAAAAGAATTAACAACTACCAGAAACGTAAAACTAAGAACGAGAAATTCTTATTCCCAAATAATTTATTTAGTGTGTGTATTGTATTGTTCTATATGAAATCGTCACTTTGTCACTTCTACCACTATCAACAAACAAACGGCTGTGTTTTTCAACCAAAAAAAGTACCGAAAGTGTGTTTTTCTCTGTTTAGGTTAGTCTACGATAAAAACACGTTTTCACTCATTTTTTTGTAGGTGCAGTATCTTCAATTCCTTGCATACTGTGTAAAGACTCTGTTTTCTTCACGTGAGCCGTGGGTATCACTGCTCTTTGGATATACAGTTTCACCTTATCAACACGGACCCTGTTAAGCCGGATATCGGTTAGCTCGGACCATGACCGAGAAAAAAAATGGAAAAACATTCCACGATTGAGAAAAAAAAATGTTTGAAAATTTTTTAAATGTTTGGCCTGAAATCGCCGTTTTCTTCAATATGGATCGTAGCAGTAGTTTTCTTCGACAGCAATATGGGTAGTACTTTGCTTTTTACTCACTAGTTTAGTTGAAAATGGCGTTATTATATAGGCTATTTTGTTTTACTACATTTACCTTCATAACATGTAAAAAAGCAGATTCATTTATTTATATACTCATATATTTTTGTTTATGAAAGCAAATCACGTGACAAAGGCTACGTTGGGCTAGCCTAGCCCAGCAAACAAACCTGTAATTGTAGTAAAACAAAATAGCCTACATGTCAACGGCATTTTTAACTAAACTTTGTTACCCTGGGCATGTTTATAAGCTGTGGCCTATAGGCCGTCGCTTAAGTCGGACAATCGGCTAACGCGGACACCCTTCCCCCCAGCTGCCGGAGTTAACGAGGTGAAACTGAATTGTGTTTTTTACGTATTTATGGATATATTACAAAAAAATAACATATAAAGACTAAATAAACTAAAATGTAATATACAAAGACTCAGTAAGATTCGTAACAGGCAGAAGAAGTTTTTCAAAACAAGCTAATTAAAACATGCTTACGGTCAACAATTTAAGAATAGAGACTAAACCAGGATTTCTCAAACGGGGCTCTCGGCCCCCTTAGTGGCTACGAACAAACCTTTAGTAGGTAGCTTTGCAGAGGTAGTGGCAGTGGTGAATAAAATAACTGCAGTGGTGAATGAAATAACTGCAGTGGCGAATATAAAATGATGGAAACCCGATAAAAGCAAATCTAGGTATTTTTATTGAAGAACAGGGGGCCACAAGTGTCGAGAGTCTTTACGAGGGGGCCACGGATCATGAAAGTTTGAGAACCACTGAACTAAACTATTTGGTAATGCTATCTATACAAAATGATGTTGCTAAAACCATTGAGCTTGAAAATACTTTGAAAGACTGAAAATAAAAAAGCCAGAAAAATCTTTTTAATAAAGGATATAACTTATGCATAAGCAGTAGGTCTGTAATTGCCTTAATTTGTATTACAAAAAAAAAAATTATATTGCTTTCAAAATTTCAGTAGATCAGGCATTTAATGTGTTTTTTTTTGTCAAAAATGAGCATATTTTATGAAATATAAACGTACATAAATTTGTACTTTTGTAACTTCAATTGGGGTCCAGCCATAAGTTTTCTAATTTGGTCCCGCAATTTCTATCACAGGCCTAACTGTGATGAATACCTCTATCACCAAACTTAATTCAGAAATGTCGAAAAATTCTTTCTTCGTAAACTTGCTTTAGATAGAATGAGTCCAGGTAAGTGACTGTGTAAAATATATACTTGACTTGACAGATCAAAAATTTAATGGTTAGGCCGTGTGTTGAGGAAGATGGCTATATGTAAAGCATATGGCGAAACTGGTACCGATAATAAATAATTATCAATCTTGGCGGACACATAAGTAATAGGATTGGTGACATCACAAAGGGCCTCAAACACAAATTTTCGCCGGGGCTCCGAGACATCTAAATACGGCCCTGTCCAAGAATGTGCCAATATAAAAGTTATTTGACTGCAGAAGCAACAAATTTCCAATAGGATTGGCAAATCTCTTTCTCCTTTTTGAATAAAATCATGTTCTGTTCCTAGTCTTTTATCAGACTGGGTTTTCGTAACGGGTAAACTACTTTATCTGACCACCTGTTTGTCTCATGATAATGGAGGTATCTGGTTAAGTGCCTTTTTCCAAGGACACAAGGAGCAAATTTGGGAACTTTCACTCCATTCCTTCCGTGCTGAGCATTAAGCAGAGAAGCTGTAAACAGCATTTTTTAAAGTCTTTTGATATGACTCAACATAGGAATTGAATCCAGTTCTACCGAATGCAAAGTGGAGGAGGAAGACTGGTAAATTTGAATAAATATGACGTCATTTTAGATTAAGGTATCGCTACCGGTACCGACTTTTAAAATCGTGTGTGGTACTCTGAGTTTGCAGATAAGCGACGATACTATTGTTACATCATATTTGTCTGCATTTGTCATGCTGATGTATCTAAATACTATGTTACTGCGCGACGCCCTGCTTAAACAGCCGGACGACTTCAAAAGTCGAGCTACTTATTTTAAATGCTCTTATTTTGCTTTGTATAAGTCTTGCAGTGGTAGATTTACATTTACATTAGGATTTGTTGAGTATTACTTAATATTCGGCAGAATACGAGCGGTACAAATCTATGATATTCCGCTGAGGACGTGGTTTGGCACATCTTAAGCGGCAGCTGCTCGAAAGCGCCATTAAAAATGTCAAATGTTTGTTGCTGCACCAACAATGAAAGCAGACTGCTTGGGCGCCCAAGAACTATGTTGACGAATTACGTAGCGACTTGGCTTGGAATTGAACCAGTTGAGTTGATAAATATTGCTGGAAGTGATGAGGCATATGAAATATCTTAGAGTTACTTTCCTGTAACTTTCCGAAGAAAAATGTTTTAAGCTGTGAATGATATCGGTTTTAACTACACAGATTATATCACCACGCTTGCAGCTGTTTAAAGTAGTTGTTTTGAAAGCCCAACGAAATGGTGTACAGGCCTTCAATGAGATAAAATATTTCATTGGCACCGCAATTCAGAAACTACTTTTACAAAGATTATAAGTTTTATTCTTACGCAGTTCTGGGTTTCTTAAAAGTTTTGCTGCAATTTTTCCAGCTCAATTGCGCTGCTTGTGGTAAAAATGTTCTGGGCAGCAAACATCAGTAACTAGGAAAGAGTCTGCACACAAGTTGCACGTTTAGCTGCAAAGGTTTTTTTGTGATTAGAGAATATAATAAAACACTTAGCTTTACCCGTGGAAGGTTCTTTTCGCAGCAACGGCTGCAATGGCGAAGCATAGAATCAACAATAACTTCATTCTGTTCAGTATGTGAATAACTGCTGACGTGGTTCGCTTTACTTTGCCTTTTTATTGCCTTTTACTTACTTAAGAAAACTAGTTAAACAACTTGACCATGCGAACACACCAGCTGTCAATTCCAAGTCGAAGCATATGTCGACACCTTCGAAACTCTCACCAGAAGAGCAAGATTATCCTGTCAACACTACAATGGATATACAAGAAATCAATTTTTCTCAAATTGTTACTTTTATTGAAAAATTGCTCCGTTTGGGCACCGGATAATTCATGGGTAGAGCTTCTTTATGTCTCAGTTTAACTTCACTATCTCGGTGATAGTCTTTCGCTCTTTAGAAAAATTACCGACATTAAAAGCATTCTCGTGTTTACGTATATTGAACCATCTACAGTATGTAGTTGAATTTAACCTCTTTGCAAGCAATCTGTAATAAAAAATCCAATTGACGTTGAGTTATACGTCGTAGATCGATGGCGTTGTGATCAAGTTGTCAGCCTTGATTATTGTCTGTAAATTTGGATTCAATTATACCAAAAACACTTAAAATGGCTCCAAGCAATAAAGGCAATATGTAAAATGAAATATTTATTGTTCAATAATACTTTCTTTTTATGGCTTTTTTGCTGGCTGAGACAAGCTGATTCGGTGTATATCTACCACAATTCTCTCGCTTTCGAATGGAAATGAAATGTGAACTGTGAAAAAGCAGCAGTAGCTTTTGAAAAAAATCAAAACTTAGGTGTGCTGTAGACAGCAACTATTCTTGCGTACAACAATAAGTTGGTTTAAAATAGAGTGTTTCAAGTTTTGCACATCTTCAAAAGCTTTCTTAAAATTTACCCATAAGCGAAGCGATAACAAAAAATATCCCAACGCTAGTAACTCTAACATATGCTACAACTAGTGCCGTTGAAAAGTGTCAAGTGAACCTGCATACAAGCTACTCAGCATGTTTCTGGTGATTTAATATATATTCGTCGAAAGTGGCATTTACGAATAAATGCATGGAAGCGACTTAAGACTTAATTGTCACGCAATATATAAACCATTGAAAACAGGCGTTTTGGAACTTTTAAGCAAGAAAAGTAAAAGTTTTAAAAAACTGTGAAAGAAAAAAAAATCCTTGTGTTTCTAGATTCCCGAAGTTATTCATCATCAAGAAATTTTTTGGAAATATAGTGTATTTGCTCTGAATAGGTAACCGCTTTGTATTGCATAACCTAGGAGAGGGAATATGATCCTGTACATATTCGAAGAACTTGGATCGATTTAATCTTAGGAGACCTCGTTTTTAAATATAATAATTTCCAGCCAATTTCCTCCCCAATTAAACTTTTCGTTATTTAGTATTTTTCCAGAAACACAAGCATTGCTATGGGGTTCTTCAACTCAAAACAACTATAAAATACGTTTACCTTCTCACAGCCACGTGTTTAGATATAGGCCTACAGACGTCACTGTTATGTTGTGTACTCATTTATGATAAGCCTTTACTACGTCATAAAGAGTAACGAATGATATAACGCGCAACCAGCTGTCCTTCCTCGTCGCTTTTTATGTTAAACAAACTTTTTGAAAACAGATGTTGCAGTGTTATCAGAATTATTACGCTAACATTTATTACTCAGCAATAATGTCATCGCGCAATCATAACAATGCTGACAAATAGCAGTAGTAATTAATTTGAGTTTATTCGCCTTACTTTTGCTTTAAAGCCCCACAGCTTGCAAGCAATATATGATAAGGCAAATTAGGGTGAGCACTCCTGACCTGTCTGAGTACCCCTTTGAAAAATTTATATGTTTCACTTATCCGAAAACGTTTTTGAAGGATTCTATTCTTACCTTCTTATTTCCTTCTTTCCCTAACCTTATAAATTTGAATATTCCCCACCAAACCGACATGACTCTAGATTCAGATGACGAATGAAGCAGTGAAAGAGACCATACACCAGGCCAATAACATTTCAAGCCCAATGCTCATGCTTCAGCTTCAAGTTGCAACAAACAACTTCAAACTGGTAGGCTTTAGTTCCTACTTTTTCTTAAACTATTTGAAACACAACCTCTTTGGTAAGATCAACAAAAACTCTGGTCCCCCTTGATTTGTGACAACCTTCGATTTTTTGAAATGACAACCAGATTTCTCGTCATTATTGCAAATTTGTTTTCGAAACCAGCAAGATCTCTGTTTCGGAGGTCGCGCCGTTTCCTCACGTTTTTCTAGCAAACCTTTCTTTTGGAAGAGTTTGTCTATGTTAGAGTGTCGGTTTCTCAAATATTTTCATTATTTGAAAAATATAACTATGAAGCCGTGGCCTCGTGCTCCCTTGAAAATTCTTGCGCCTCCCCCTCCCAGTTAAAGAAACACCTTCTTTGGTTTCTTTAACTCGAAGCAATTCCAAAAGATTTCCCACTTAAAACCCCTCTTTTTATATCAACTTTAGTTGCTGATATTTTTTGTAGCCTTGAGAAAGGGGTCCTGATCAGAAAGCATCTTTCTAATTCAAGCCCGGTATGTATTTAGAGTGGAAAAATATTTTTAGGTGCCCAGATTTTTTGAAAATGCCCCGGTTTGAAATGTAGCCTTCAAACAAACAACCTCCAAAAATTTTTTTAATTTAACTCTTTTTTCCCATAAATACCCCATTATTTTTACACCCAAAAAACTCCAAGTTCTCAGCGAACTTTAAAAACATGAGATCCTTTTAGCCCCAAATAAAGAGATTCAGTCCAAGCGGCATTATCCTTCATCACAAAGTCTTGATTAACACAGACTTTGTCAAATCGATTCTATTAATATACAAGAGAGCTGCTAGCATTAAAAGTCATGTAAAACTTTTATTGTTGTTCCTACTTTATAGAAGAAACTCGAGCAATATCGTCGTCAAACTTTCTAAACCCGGGTTTGTCTCTTACTTTTTCATTATTGTTTCCAATTGAGCATAAACATTTTATTTGTGTACATTTTCGTCATATACATTTGTAAAATGCTCACGAAATATAAACAGTTATATCGTCATAATTGTTTAGTACATCGCAATGAGCTTAAATAAAATGTTTTTGTCAGCTTGATTCAAATATCAATATAATAATAACTGCAAATTCGTGAGAAGATTCTTCCTCGCCCTGATATCACTCGCAAATCGCTCCAATTCTATTTCGCACTGGAGTGGTGGTGCAATAGCACGAACTTTGACCTCTGCACTCCAGGGCGTTGATGAGGCCGTGGAAAAATAACTGCTGTGGTCGGGCACACAATATCACGCAGCCTCATTTCGGTTTTTGTATTGGGCTTCGATGCTACAAAATGCAATGTTTTAAAGTGAATTGTTTTTATTGTATTGAGAATACTTGGTTATAGCATACGTATAAGATATTGGCTACGTATAAGGCAGCTGTCTTGGAGTAACTGTTAATTGCTTTTAACTTCTGAACCAAAAGTCTGAAGTTCAAAACTCCATAGAAAGCACAACTGATAATGGTCAGAAATGGCATCCGCCATTGATGAGTTGCACTGAACCAGGAAACAGTTTGTTTCAAAAGCAAGAGTGTTGTGGTAGATATACGTTGATAAAACCACGTCCAAGCGTTCAAACTGTGATATATAAGAGCCTTGAGTTGATTCACGATTTGGCATTAAACCAGTTAAGTTGGAAAATGCAGCTATAAATCACGAAAAGTTTAGAGCACCCTTAAACGCTTCCCCCACCCTGCCACTTTCCCTAGTCCTAATCGAGAGAAGAAGAGTAGGAAGATGCAAGTGCCATCTAATGGCTCTTCTTGTGCCAAACCCACCAAAACTTTAATTTAAAACATAAAAAAATTAAAAACCTCTGACTAAATTCCACTTTTACTTCAATAAATGCCACAACCATCTTTGTCTTTGAATTGCTTGTTGAACGGTCAAGCAGAAATCAACTTTAAATTGGCATATCAAGAAAGAATTTTTAGCCTACAGTCTTTACTATGTGGGTGAGACAAATTATTACAAGTTGTTTTTTATTTGCTAAGTTCGAAGAAGCCACCTCTTTGCACGAGAAAATGAAGTGAAGCTTTTTCATGCACAAAACTTAATTCTTGCTGTTGAACGGTGTGCTTGGGCTGATAACGATGCTCAATTATAACGTCCTGTTGCCAAAAGTCTGCTTTCACACCCAAACTTCATGCATAGTAGGTTATTTCAATCATCTCCAACTTTTAACAACTTATTATTAAACAAACTATTGGCTTCCGGGGGTTATGCTTGCGTCCTTATGAGCCAAGAGAAGAAATCTGCACTTCAATACCAGATATACATCTTCAACAAATATAACCGACTAAGTCTTTGCTAACGATCAGAGTTAAAACAGATCACATCATTTACTTACCTAGAGCAGGTGCCCGAGAAGTGGGAATGATAGCCGAGACAAGCTGATTCTCTGGTGCATTGAATTCTGCAGGCACCTGGTGAATAAACTATAACTAGTTACAATAGTTTAAGCGTCTAGCTCTCAGTTGGCAGGTTTACAATTTGCTGTAGGCCGGCAACAGATCAACTGTGTAGCATTTTCAGGTATCCAGTTCGACGATTGACGTTAGCAAAATAGGGTGAAAAAAGTGAAACAAAAATATTCGTGGTTTCAACGCTGCAATCAAACATCTTTGTAACACGACCGCCAGGAACTTTCTTGATACCCGTGGAAAATCGTAAAGTTCATCACCCACTGGACCGCCTTCACGTTTTGAGGTTACCGTGGTTTTCATGGCATTGAGACGAGTTAAAATAGGCTGCAGTTGATGGAAAAATATTCAGAACGACTTTGAAGCGGTGCTGGGTGGTCGCAAAGTATCTATCAACTGTTGTCAATAGGTATGAAGATGACAGCCAACCGAACATCTGTTCAAAATCTTGCTTGGCGTAAGGTTTACTGGCGCATAAATGCACCATGATTATTAATTGTTACGTTAGCATGCAGTAGGCATAATTATCACCAGCCTGGTACGCACATTACTTCGGGATAAACGTGAAAATTATTAACAAACACGTTTATATTATTCAAATTCCACGAATTAACTGTATCAAGAAAATCAGTAATTGAATATATCGCTACATTTTACAACTCTCAGCATGTCGAAAACAATGCTGGGAGTGGGATTCATACCCATAACTATACCAACCAGTCGCACAATAGTCATTGGCTTGTTCGAGTATGTATAAGCTCTATATCGATAAGCCGATGCCCATTGTTTGACTGTTTGGTATAGTAGTGGATTGAAATTCCATTTCCAGCGTTGCTTTTAACATACTAAGAGTTGTAACATCTAGTGGTGGACTCAATCATTCAGTTTCTAAATACAGTTATTTGCGATACGGATTAATTGTGATCACTGCTATAACATATGGCTGAGAGCAGGGCTACTCAACTAGTTTTAATGAAGGTCCAGTCGGAGAAGTTTAGTATCTGCTGAGGTCCAGCCCAGTGGAATTGTTCATTTGCAGCAAAACAGTTGGATTTACGGCAGCGAAACAGGTAGTGACCTTTTTTTTTTCATTTTTTTGGAGACCACTCCCGCCTACGGATTTAAAAAAAAAAGGTCATCACCGGTTTGGCTGCCGAAAATCCAACTATTTTGCTGCAAGTCATCAATTCTACCTAAAAAAAGGTCTCGAACTGAATTTGAGCGTCCCGTTTTTGATCAGCTGTTACTCATTGCTCTTACTGTTTCTCATCCTGGAGCTCGAGGTCCGGCTGTAACACCTCAAAGGTCCGGATTCGGACCGCGGTCCGCCAGTTGAGTAGCCCTGGCTTAGAGCTACACAGGCTGAGTCAGTAATTGCTTGTAGTGTAGGCTGTAGCAGACTGTACAGATCCATGAATTAATTGTGTTGTGAATATTAAAATTTCAAAAGATTGGATTTACTCTATGATGTAACCCCTGATGATACCGTTTATGGACCTTAAAAAATCAACAATAGGAAAGCCGATTTGCAGAAAGCTTTTTGTATCGCGTTGGTCGAATTCATATTGCATAAAAACTTATTTCACATGATACGCAGCATACTTCCTCACCTGGCCAGGTATCTAGAACTAGGAAGTTGTAAATGAATTTGAATTTCTCTGTTATTTTCTATAGCGATCTAGAGCAAATATTTCCAGCTGGGGCATAATGGGACACCAACCTTGTGGAGTTGTAGGTGACGGAGCCCCTCCGAATGCTCACTTCCGCCACTCCGCACCCCAGATGTTGGCTGTTTCTCCACATTACATGTGTGTAGTGGGCTGAAATTACAAAAGTGTCAATAGTTTAAGGCATAAAAGGCAGATCTAACTTTTCTATTTTTCAAAAGGTCTAAAATTTTGGTTCAAATATTTTGGTACATTTCGAGCAACTACTTAATAGTTCGTAGTTCAACACCAACCTCACTTGTCCAGTGGTGAAGTATGATGCAGCATGTGGTTTGCGGTTGTTTCTACAATTATCGAATTTCAAACATGCAGCTTTGGGTATTGTGATACGTGATAGAAAAATCAGAGAAAAATATTTTGATATTTGCTGCTTTTTGACTGGTTTGACACAACAGCAAAATGGTCAAAATATAAGGAATTTTATAATAAGGGGAAACTCAGCAAAATTTTTTGGCTTATAATTTCTAATACATAGATTTGGAAAATTTAATATAAAATGATCTTAAAGTATACGATTAATTAACGTGCAGCGTCTTCACCGTTACCTTTAATTTTTGCTTTATTCAAACAGTTTTGATGTCGCCATAAAAACGTTGTGTATGCCTCTATCGCAGTGATTCTCAAAGTGGGTTCCGCGGAACCATTCGATTCCACAAAGCAAGATCAGGGGTTCCGAAAAGCTAGATTCGTAGAGAATTCCGCAGTGCATTGCGAACATAGCTGCAAATCTTGCGAATACATCCCAAGGTTGCTTGTCGAAAGGCGGTCGCTCTCTGAAAAAAAGGTTTTCATTATATTAACTTTATCAAATAAAACATTTCTTTTATTGTATTAAGTACTAATTTAAATAAGGGTTCCGTTATACAACCAATAATGTCAAAGGGTCCCATTGCAAAAAGAGTTTGAGAATCACTGCTCTATTGAATTAGGTTTTTGACAACTAGGGATGGAATTAAAAGGGGGCGTCTCCCCCTGACAAAAATATACTTTGGTAGTTTAAAAAAACCAATAACCCTAAATACTTGAAAGACATTTCAGCTGTTAAAAGTTGTTGACATTCCAGAAATGACTCCTATATTTCCCTTATGATTTTCTCAAAAAATGAAGTTACATGTAATATAAATCCACTATATTCTCGAGGAATGTTGGCAAATAAACAGAACATGCATTGAGCTTTGTCCTCGCATTCAATAAAAGCAACATTAACAGCGGCAATCAAATAATTACTGCATCAAGAGAACAAATAATTGAACCTGCCTCTAGATCAGTGCTTCTTTACCTTTTTGGCGCTCGTACCCCTTAAAATTTTGTGAAATATTTTTGCACCCCTAGACCTATCGAACAAACACCTACAAAATTGCCAGTAAATATAGAATCTAACAATGAAATAAAACACAGTGTAGCATGTTACCGGTGTATATTTATTAACCATAATATTGTTTACAATAAAACCAATTCAAAACCAGTTCAGTACAAAACCAATTCTATCGGAATAAACAAGAAGCTATTTATTACGTCACAGTAACTCTTTCTTATGACAAAAAATCGTTCAGAAATGCAGATGTTAAAAAAGTCTTCGGAAAATGTTTTCTTATTTCAAATAACAATTGAAAATAAATATTTAGCAAATACTGTAGTTTAAAATAACCATTATTCTGACGCCTCATCTCGTAACCCTTGCTTTGGTGCTTCGTACCCCCAAGGGGTACAGGTACCCCCGGTTAAGAACCTCTGCTCTAAATCATTGGTTCCTAATGACATTGGTTTGAAGCCCTTGGTGTAGAGACAAATCCAATCATTAATTTTTTGATACAGTAATAGCAAGGAATATAACAATAATAACAAGATTATAACAGGGATTTCTGGAGGAGATTTAGAAATTATCTCGAGGCAAAAGTTTCCAAACGGAACATCAGAAGCTTATATTTTTGTTGCCTCATTATTCAAAGTCAACCAGTACTGACGTGATAAATTTTTCGGAGCATTTTTGTCTTCATTTCTGACTTGATAACCGCCTTTTCTTGATAAAGTTATGCAGTGCATCGTTTGGCTGTACACGTGGATTGAATATAACGCCAAACCAGAAAATATTTTGCTATTGGACTGAGTGTGAAGAATATGAGGAATTAGTCAAAGCTGAAAGTGAGTGATGAGGGAAAAAGGTTGAGAACTACTTATTCGACAGCAAAACTCCCAACCAATTAAAAACAAGGCTGGAACTAAATTATTATCTGCTTGCAATGATATCAAAAAATGTTGTAAGAATTAGTCGGCAAGTTCTTGTTATTTTATTGCGTTACAGAAGGATTTTAGCCAAGTTCATGGTCACAGAGGTAAAGACCATGGTCACCGAAGCATTTGAGCGTACTTAGCTTGTGATTTGGTAAAGCGTTGCTTTTGCTTGTAATCTTAAATCTGCAAAATATATGAGACAGAATGAACCTTTTGGCAGAGATCTATAAACATTTATGTTAGTTAGTGGTGACATATTGTTTAAAGAATGAAGTCAAAAATTCATAAAGAGCTTGTTGCAGTAGTTCCCAAACCCATAATCGCGAGCTAATCGATGATCGCGAGGGTTATTCTGAGGGCAGCCAACGATCTCAGAGAAAACGCATAATTTAATTCTCTTTTTTTGTCCTTTTGCATTTGTGTGATATTTCCAAGCAAGCGTAGCACACGACCTTCAGAGCAAGCGTCTTTTTCTGCGGTCTTGCACTTGCAGGGAAACGTTCCCTTTAACACGGAACATTCAGTTTACGTTACGGTTACTAGCTTGTAATTGTTGGGCAATATTTGGATTGGTGCTTTTCATTTTTTACGTTCAGTACGAAAGGTAAAAAACTTGTTAGCGTTAACATGTGCGACTGTTACTCCGTAATTTTTAAGTGCTTTCTTTGGAAAGAGGGGTGAGCAAAAACTGGTTGATTGAGTTTGTTGGTTTTCATAATTTTGAACTTATCAAAGAACGCTGAAATGTTTTCTAAAAGTAATTCAAGACATATCGTTTTGTTCTTTTTATTTAAGTCTAAAGCTAAGATTTCAAAATTGCCCAACACAAATCACAACTGAAGTAGAAGCATGAGTCCTTGAAGAAAGACTTTCCTGAGTGGAAGAAACGATCTGGAAACGTCCGAAGTCATGCGTCAGTGCTTGCAAGTCTTCGCCAATGTATCTCCCATGGAAAATAAATTGAGGCGTCATTTGCACTCGGTTTATCCAAAGTTTGTCGAAAAACCACTGACTTACTGGAAGGACAAGAAAGAACAAACAAAGAGAAGCCAGATCTTTGCGCTTTCGAAATCGGCTTTTTCTCTTGAGAAAGTTTCTTCGGCGTCCTTTGAAATTGCAAGGCTAATAGCAAGATGCAAGAAGCCTCATGACATTGCGGAGGAGCTTGTAAAGCCAGCAGCAGTGGCAATGTTAGAGACTACTGGTGCAGCCGATATTGCCAAGAAGGTTGAATCAACACCGCTTTCTGACAATAGCATGAAGCCTAGAATCGATCTTATGTCAGGAGACATTTTGGCTCAACTGATCACGGCACTAAAAAAGAAAGAAAATTTTCTCTGCCGGCCGTTGAGTCTAAGGACTGTAAACCAGGGCTTCTTAAACTTTTTTTGTTTACGACCCCATTTATGATGGTCAGTTTTTTCGCGACCCTAGACCAATGTTAAATAAAGATGTGTAACTATTTTGAGATGATTTGTTGTTTAGATAACAATATACAGTACATACATATAAAAAAATATAGTTTTAGAATTTCGTTACAAAGACAAAAAATGTAAAATTAAAAATCACACAAAAGTTGTAAAGTTGTATTTATTATAGCTACAAAAAGCGCAGTTGTTAACTAATTATGGTTACAGATTGTTGGTTAATGAGACGGAAGTGCTTGTTTTCTACTGCATAACAAATAAATCTTGGTTAGTATTTGACACTGCTGGACATAAAATCTCTTCTACATTTTTTAGCAATGATTGATATTGGGATTTAATATGTGTTAGAGCTTAAAATCTAAGATAACTTTTAGAAATCAATATTTGGTATAGAATATTTGTGAAACTGTTTCTAGCGCTTGTAGGTGACCTACTGTATAATAGTTTTTGTGATAAAAATTTTACAATGATTTTTTTCGATTACAAAATTGCCGATACTGGAAAGCATTTTGTACGAATCCTTTTCGATCACACTTTTCCAAATGTAGATCTTTCAATAAAACTTTCAATTTTATGATTCGAAGTAAATACATTGCAATTTATTCCTTAAAGAGACAAGCTGGGATTGTTTAATTTTTCAAAAATCTCTGACAGTTAACACTGCTTGGATAGTCATTGGTCATTTTGAAAAAAGCAGCAAAATCACATTTTTATTCAGTTAAAAATATTTCGATTTCATTCTTCAATGACAATAATCTTCTTAAACTTTGTTCTCTTGATATCCATTTTACTCCTGCAGGTAATAATAAATTTATATAGTGGTAATCCGTATCCTTACAGAGATTTGAAAATAAGCAGCCGTAAAGAGCAATGCTCTAAGGAAAGTTTATAATTTTGACAGCATCCTGATGTACATCGTTCAATTCTGATGCTAATTTTTTTGATGCGAAAGCCTCCCGATGAATAAGGCAGTGAGTAAAATTTATATAATCATAATCAGAAGCTTGAAAAAATAATTTAAAACCAATATATTCGCCAGTCATTGCTTTTGCACCATCATGTGCATACTCCACAGCAATTTTTCCATTCTTAAACCTTCAATTTTTAAAAATTTATCAACTTTGTAATTTACGGTCTTTCAAAGGACGACAAAATAACAATTCTTCCTCGACGTTTTCTTTATCAACGTACTTGACATATACCAACAATTAAGCTAATTTAGTAAAATCCGTTGTTTCGTCCAACTGAATTGAAAATTGTGAGCTTTCTTCAATTCTTGTAATTAATTGCATTAATTGATCCTTGCCAATTTCAGAAATTCTATTCGTTATATTGTCGTTTGACAAGGAATTTTTTGAATAAACTCGTCATATTTACTTCCATTTATTTTTAGCAATTAAGTATGAAACTTCATATGACGCAAGTAAATATTTTTCATTAACGATCATAAATTTTTTCTTTGTTTAAAGATTTTAACAGTTTTTCAAAATATTCTTTTGGTTTATTGGCACACGAAGTATGCTTTGATTCAAGATGTCTTTTCAATTTTGATGGTTTCATACTCTCCGTAGCTAAAATTCATTGCAGATCAAACAAAGAGGTTTTTCATAGCCATTACAATTTTTAAATGAAAAGCCAAATTGAAGAAAAGACTTGTCATATTTTCTTTTTCGCTCATTGGATGCTTGTTTGTCAATACCAAGTCCTGCTTGAGGAGACTTTGTAGCATTGTCATCTGCGTCATGACCTTTCTTGCCTAAGTTCAGCCATTTATCCATGGCCGAAAAAGATTTTTATCCTAAAAAAGACCAATAAATGTATAAAAATAACATATTGCATACAATAATTAACTAATTACCGAATCAATAAAAGCTATATTATTCCTGCGATGCCCACTCTCGCGTTGCGATGGAACAGAGACAATTGATTACACTGGCATAAATGTCAAATTCACAATCACGTGTTAGTGCGTGCGCACATTCAAACATTTGGTTGTGTGTATGTGTGTGTGAGTGTCATCTTGCGCAAATACACATCTAGATTTTATAAATTCATGTATATATCGTTCATACTTTTTCAAAAGTGTAAGGGGAAAGGGGGATGAAACACAGTCAAAATTAATGGCGGCACCCAAATAGTGGTCGTTTTGACATTTAAAGAAATGAGCTATATAGTGGTGGGCCTATTTGACGATTCAATGCGCCCCTTTTTGTATTTATGTTTGTGACATCAAATTTTTGACTGTGCTATTTGCTTTAATTCGATCATAGCGTGAAAAAGAGTCACGTCTATTCCCATAGTTATATAATCTAATCCACTAGGCATCTATAAAGCTCTTTTAAAACAAAAACGTTCCCTCGCAATCCTGTTTTACAAATTGTTGCTATTATTGTTTTGTTTTGATCTCTTTTAAAACTTTATATTTTGCTGCAGTCAACTTTGCCCCAAGTCCCGACTTACCTACTGCTAAATGAAGATTAGGTGTTTGGTAACGATACAAAGAGCCTATCAATTACAAATATCAGCGACGGGCTTTACCATTTATGTTCACTATGAAAATAATAATAAACAATTTTGATGCCTGCTGTTGTTTTCAATACATAGTGGCATGTAATGCGATGTCATTTAAAATTATGACGTGACAGTGCTGTTAAAAGGTTTCAAGATAAAAAGAAATGCTAGCTTAAAAACACTGAAATCAATAACACTGGTCAACACACAAATTTTTGCCACAGATATTATATCGATTTTAGGGTATATCAGGTGCGTAGATTTCGAAAATGACATTCATTTTTGCTAGTTGGCTCTAGTTTTTGAGATAATTGCATTTTTTTGTAAAAATATTACTTAGACTGTGTTATATGGCATTGTTGTTCATTTAATGCTATTTAATCAATACTGTACGCTTCGATCTTCTTTTGTAAACGCAGTAAAACAAAAATGCAAAGCATCCATGCAAACTACAATGCTAAAAAAGGATGCAACAGCAATATTTACCATTAGTTTGCAAGAAACGTATTGGAACTAAAACCCAGTATTACAGCGTATAAATGTATGTTGCCGTTATTTATTTAAACAAACGAAGCTTGAAAATACTGAGCTTTAACAACTACCATTCTGTCATATCTACGAAGCAAATCGCCTCTTGTAGGACTTTCTAGCATGAGGAGCAAATGGCTTATGTCGTTGAAGATTCCAACAATATTCCGCAATCATGTGGGTGTCCCATCGTCCTTGATACCTTTCTTCCATTACTTTAATGTCCTGATGGAATCTTTCTCCTTGATCTTCACTTAATTCCCCAAGATTTTCTGGAAATCTATCTAAATGACTAAAGAGGTAATGAATCTTGATGCTCATCTTTGCTACCAAACTTTGAAATTTTTAAAGCATATCTTCAACTATCTGAATGTAATTGTTTCCTTTATTGTTTCCCAAAAAGTTTTTTACAACCACAGTAAAAGAAATCCAAGCAGCAAATTCCTTCTCAGTCATAGATGCAGTGAAGTTTGGATCGTTCATCAGCTTTCGAATTTGTGGACCATCAAATATTCCTGCTTTTAGTTTTTCATTGCTCATCCCTGGAAATACTCTGCAAATGTAATTAAAACAATTTCCGTCTACTGGCAAAGCTTTCACAAACTGCTTCATTATACCCAATTTGATGAGTAGAGGTGGCAAAATGATTTTTTCTCTTGGGACAAGGGGCTCATTGATGACATTACATTCATTAACTGTTAGTGTAATTCTTTCAGGCCATTCCTTCTTCACCCAGTGGTCACTGCGAGCACGGCTGTCCCACAAACAAATAAAGCATGGATATTTATTATAACCACTCTGCTGACCAAGCAAAAAGTTGACCATTTTCAAATCAACACATATTAACCATTGGTGGTCACAGTAGTTCAATTTTTCTAGCACTCGTTTAATATTGTTGTATTCTTCTTTGAGCAATGTAGAGTGGCCAATGGGAATCGAGGCATACTTGTTTCCATTAGGCAGCAATACACACTTCAAACTTCTTTTTGAACTGTCTATAAATAAACGCCAATCTTGAGGTTTATATTCAGGTATTCCCATTTTTAAAAGAAGTCCTTCAACATCTGAGCAGAAAACAAGCCCTTCTTCTGAACGATAGTACGGAAGTAAGTCGCTCTCCCTTGTGCGGTAAAAGGTTACTTTCGTACCAACACTAAGGCATTTCTTGTCTTTAAGCCTGGATGCCAATACTTCAGAAGCTTCTTTAGATAGATTAAGATCTCTTATGAGATCGCTCAGTTCCTCCTGATTAAACTGCTTCGGACTGGTCGAGCTTTCTTCAAAAATGCTTGAAACATCACTTTCACTAGAGCTTTCTGAAGCTTGGTGGACAAAGTCCCGTTCTGATGGTATTTCTGGAAGGTGACTAAATTGTGGCACGGGTATATCTTCACAGCGGGGTAGAGGATGCCTAGCAGATTCTAAGTCCGGGTAAATCCATGATTTTTTCTTGTGACGATAAAAACCCTTCAAATCTACCATACAAAAATAACAATCATCAAAGTGGTTTTTCTGTTCTCGCCACACCATTGGCACACCAAATCTAAAGCTTTTAGTTTTTCCTTTTGTCCACATTCGTAAGTGCTCAACACATGATTTGCAGACAACATGTGGAGCCCATGGCTTGTCTTGGTCACCAAGTTTAACTCCAAAGTAAGCACGGTATACTTTGCAAACAAAATCTGTAATAGACCTTTTATGCTCTTTAAGAATATATTCTCCACATATGTAACAGAAACTGTCAGGGTCATTACAGCCACTTCTTCTTCTTGAACAACTCATAGCAGGCAACATAAAGCAACTAAAACTGAAAACATGAAAACCTAAATATAGTAAAAGTTACTGTATTTCAACTTTTCATTAGAATTTTTTTAGACTCCAAGATTGCTAATGGTTAGTTATTGACTTTTCTGCGTTGTTAATCTTTCTAAAAATGAGACAACTGGTCCTTTATTGCAAAACAAAATCTCCTTGTCAGCACAATTGCCTCTTACGTGTAGCTTATATGGCCGTTATCTGAGCTTTTATAGCCAGTTATTGCGTCTGCATTATCTCAAAAACTAGAGCCAATTCAGCAAAAGTAAAGTCATTTTTGGAATCAGCGCACCTGATATACTATAAAATCGTTGAAAGATCTATCGCAAAAAGAAAAAAATATTTTTTTGTTGAGCTGTGTAATCGCTTATTGCGCCTTGCAGAGTTGCCAGTTCCGTGGTTTTCCCGCGGAATCGGGCTAGTTTTGATGAGACGTTGCGGGAAAAATTTAGCAGTCGCGGATTGCGGTTTTTTGGGCTATTTTTTGCCATCCCGTCCCGCTATTTTGGGCTAGTTTTTGGTGTAACAACAGGTGTACAAGTTCAAGACAACTGTGTGTGATATGGAGGTTGTTACCGGCGCTGGCATATTTTCGTAAGAACAACAGCTCAAAAATAGGCTTAACTGGCACTACATAGCAATATTTTTCAAAAACTGGGATGATTTGACACCGCCTGGTGGGTGATTACCAAAATGATCACGGCAGCAGCAGCGTTGGTCTATTTTTTTTTTTAATCATACTGAAGCACAGGCTGACTTGTCTATGTCCATCGATGGGAGACCAAATACTGTGCTGAGGCCGGGCCTGGACTGTTCTCCCAACGCCCAGTATCAACTAACTTTGCAAAATTTTGCAAATTTTCCGCTATTTTTTAACAGGCAAGCGTTGGGCTATTTCATATTGCGTTCATCGGAGTTCATACTGGGTAAACACCTATTGCATGTGACACAGAGTATATTTCCTCACCTGGCCTGGTGTCTGGAACTTGGAAATTAAAAATATTTATTGTTTGCTGGGGCGATCTAGAGCGAACGTTTCCAGCTGGGGCATAATGGGACACCAACCATGTGGACTTGTAGGTGACGGAGCCCCTCCGAATGCTCACTTCCGCCACACCGCATCCTAGACGTCGGCTGTTTCTCCACATTACTTGTGTGTAGTGGCCTGAAATTATGAAACACTCAAAGAAATTGACAATAAAGAACAAATCTTGCTTTTCTTGTTTGAAAAAGCGCCGAAAATTTAGCATAAACTATCTGTACACACAGAAGTAAGGTTTCATAAATGTACCTTTAGCTATTGTGTTACACAACAGATAAGCAAAAGAAAAACACTTTGATGTTAGCTGCAATTTTGACAGATTTGACGCAAAAGTAAAAATTCAAGATGTAAAAATCTCATTGTAGAAATATTTTCTGCCAAGTTCTTTCGATATGGGATTTCTAATACTCAAATTAGGAAACATACCGGTACTGCAAAGTAACATCCCAGAAATCACTGGTATTTTCATAGCACCGAGGTGTAGGGCATCACAATAGCTTTGACCAAAACTAAACTGCATAATTGGCAATGAACTCAGAAAATATTTACATACTGCTACCATGTAGCCTCAGAAAATAAGACAACATGATGCTGATCTCAAATTTTGTTTAGAGTGATTGAAGCTTTTTTTTGATTTGGAAACAATCAACGCCAATTATAATTATCATTGTTTTTGGATGGTTTATGAAATCTGCTGTTCTACATGTAAAATACTCAAAAATTACCTATGTCGCCTACACACTTACCAACTGGTTTTCCCGGCAAGCTCACTGTAGGATTACGGCGATTGTAATCGAAGATTTCTAAATACCACCGGAGCACAGCTTGCTTTGCCGTGAAGCCATCGATGGAGAAATCCCAGGCTATGTTTTCTCCGGTATTGGCTGGCCTTCCTCGGTTAGTCTGTGAAAAAAATATTGTTTTATTTCTCTTTTTTGGTTGGTTGGTTGGTTGGTTGGTTGGTTTACCCTCCTCTTCCTAGGAATTGAGGTACGGCACGAACAAAAATCCAGGTTCACGCTATCAACCTAACTGAAATAGCCTTCTTTAGTTCTTGTTTCATTAAGTAATGTTGTAAATGTGAAACAACACAATAGTTTATTTAGTTTCCATTGCTAACCATGTAGACTCTACATGTACATTGTAGAGTAAAGCTTTCTATTAAGACAGTGGTGGTATCATACACGTAATAGTATGAAAGTAATATGACGTATAAGATGTTGCGAATGTTTTGAGCAAATATTAACTTGCAAGTGGGTTACGCTTTGCAATCATCAAACTATACATAAAGAATAAATAGAATAGCTGCAATTAAATGGAATCATTTCTTACAATTACCCAAGATGATATCTCGATAGAGAAAATCAATCTTATTAACAAACACTATGCCACAGAATTTAAATTTTGCGTTGCAGTTTTGACCCTAACAATTAAATTCATTTTTTCTATAAACCATCGAGCAATTCGTGCAGGTAACCTAATTGAAAGCAGTGATTCTCATCTAAGAAATCACTCTACGTTGATGCCTGTGTAGTTTTGGAATATTTGCTTTTTTTGGACAAAATACTTTTTTGAAAATTTGATTTGTTGACCTAATTCAAATTAGCTGTGTTTGAAGCGCTCTCAATCCGTAGTGATTTTATAACGAGTCCAAATTCAAGTTGTTCTTTGTTTTACCACAAATCTGCTTCTGCGGCTAGAATATTTGATTTCTCTTTATTGCATTCGTATTGTTCAGACTCGCAGGAGAAAGACATTGGCTATAAACAGAGGACAATAGCACATAACTGCTTTTGATAATAGGCTTATTATAAGTTATTAGGTTCTTTTTCCAGACAAAGAAACGTACAATTTGTTGGTGAAGTCGTGAACTTACCCTTGAATGAGGCCAGCTCGATGTTTGGCACTCAGGTTTGACTTGATTTGGATTTTCTGGGGCACAATTGGCCAAATGGTTGGCCCAGTTTTGGGCCGTATTTGCAAGCTGCTTGTCATATTGCATAGGCGGATCGTTGTGCCTCAATCTGGATAAACAGAAAACTTTATGAAACTGCTAGGGTTTTACATAAATGCTGCCTAGCAATTGTTTGTGGGTCTTACATAATTAGACACTGGGTTGAATAAAGTTGAAACTGCAAACAAATTAAAACTTTTTCTCCAAAAAAATGTAAACTCGATGTGGTAGAAGTTGATTCGTTATTATCATTAGTAGTGACACAACTATTCGAGCTGATTGTGGGATACCGTCAGTGACGTCGTTATAGAATACAAGTCACCTGGCGCCTCACACAAAAAATGTTGCTTCAAAAAACTCACAACTGTCAGCACCAACTCATAAGTAACGAGTTCAAGTTTCTTGAGAAACTGGTTGTCAAAGTACCAACCCCTGGAGAAGTTTCTTTTGTGGGCAGGCTGGCCACCACTACTGCTGCCCATTTGTTTGTCAAAAATACAAAATGCAATTTTAAGTAAGTGCTGCGATTAGAATAAAAATGAAATTCGGATAAAATACCTCAAGAAGTTATGATATAATCCAAACATTCTCGCGCCAAAGATGACAGCGAGCCACTGGAGGGTATCGTTGGAACAATTGGTCTAGTTGTAGGCCTGATGGTTTGTCTTGTGATTGGTGGAGGAGGCGTCCTAGTGGTAAATCTGGCTGTTTGTCGTGGACGATTTATAAAAGACGGAGGTGTAGGAAACCTGGTAAGTGGAGGTGGCGGGGTAACTCCAGCGTTTACTGCAAACATTATTAAGTTAGTGGCAGGCAAGAAATAGATTTAACAACAATTTTCCCTAACCTAGCAGCAGCTTAGGTGCAAACGATTTGTGTTGGTAGTGGAAATGCAATCAATAGTCAAGCAATGCGAGCAAATGTGAAGCTGACATAATAACAAGTTGTTCATGTTGAACAGAAACGATTATTCTGTCGTCATCGTTGTATGGCACGGTATCTATGATCCAGGTCAGACACAAGAAAAGGATGGGGACCAAGGGTTTATCCTTTTATAATTCCAACCTGATGTGTTGCCAAGATCTGATGGTGGCGGTGATAACATTGAGCCAGCACCCTGTTTTGTCATCCAAAACTGCCAGAGCCATTATTTCTCGAGGTGCCTGATGTGCGGGACATGTCAAAATAATGTGATCTGCAGTTTGTTCACTAGCGCCACACTTGCATTTCGCTGAAGAAGCGAGACGCCATTTGTGCATCAACAAATTGAAACGCCCAAAGCCAGTACGCAGGCGATTGAGTTTGGCCCAAGTTGTTCTGGTCGAACTCATTTCAATAGGTCTCGTGCTGACCCCAGGAATGTAGACACCGAGCGCTGACATGCTCTTGGAGTACTCTGTGTCCCATGTCAAATTTGTTCATTGGGCAACGTGGTTGCCCAACTCAAATAAGTTGTGCAACAGTTTCCGCGAAGCAGGAGAAAACGAGCGTCTGGATATCAGTTTCTCCTTGCTAGCAGTCTGCGGCTCAGTCAGCTGGCCATGCAGAATGTGGCCAGGGTCCAAAGAACTGCGATTAGTCAAGGAAAGTGTCGCTCCTTGGCGGCGAAGCTCAGCTGGAAGATTGTCCGTTGGAGTGCGACGTAGGCATGCAGTGACAATGCGCAAAGCGTCATTAAGAACGCTGTCAATGAGGCGAGTATGGGCGCTGCGACACCAAGCTAGAGCACAGTACTCACCAGTCGAGTAGATCAAGGACAAGGCAGCTGTGCGCAATGTCTTGGCACCAGCGCCCCATCCTGAACCTGCAAGTCGCCTCAGCAGCGAAACGCGCGTTCATATTTTTTTGCGCAAGGTCTCAAGGTGATGACGTTACGTGAGCGCTCGGTCCAGTTTCACACCAAGATAGGTCGGCGCTGGGCAAAATGGTAAGATTTTATTTTCTCGGAGGTTATGGAAGGCAAATCGTATGTATAAAAAATAGGATCCAAGAATGATCCCGGTGGGAGACCATTTATCAGGTGTCGGAGCCGGTTTGGCTGGTTGTCACCAGTGGTCAGGATGAAGCTTCTGTTCCGAACAAATTCCGAACATGATCATCCAGACCATGCACTTCTCCGGCAGAAGTCTCAGCAGCTTGCAAGTGAGGCCACGGTGCCAGTCAATGTCATAAGCAGCTGTCAGATCGACAAACACGGCACCAGCCTTTCTTTTTGCCTCAAACAAATCATCAATGTTTTTCGTAAGCAAAACGATCTGATGTATGGTAGACTTTCCGTGTCAAAACCTAGTCTGGTCCTTTGGATGCAAGGGATCGACTATTGGTTCGACATGATTGTAGATCAGTCGTTCGAAGATCTTGTACGGGACGCAGAGCAGAGAGATGGGACGGCAGCTCTGTGAGTCCTCTACAGGTTTTGAGGGCTTAGGGATCGCGACTACCAGTGCTCTTCTCCAGACGTTTGGAATCGTGAGTTGGCGCAAGCAGGAAACAAGGAAGCCAAGTAGCCAGAACTCCAAGCGGGACAAGCATGGATTAAAAGCTCCGGACAAATAGAGTCAGGGCCCGGAGCTTTACCTGGTTTTAAGTAGTGGAGAGCAGCAGCAAAATCTCTCGGAGAAAAATCTCCGGAGATATTTACTGCATCTGTGGCAGTAGACCTCCAAACGTCAGACAATTCCTGCATAACGAATCGAGCAATCTCTCAACTTGCACCCTAGTATTTCCCGCTGTGGACCAACTGGCTAGCAATAGCATTTTCTGAAACGGTACATTGACAGGAGGATTGTCGTGATCTACCAGCAAGATTTTTTAACATAAATAGTTGTTAGAACAGAATTCTGTCGTTAGAGAAGAAAACAAGGATGCCAGCAATCAAGATTTCTTCTTATCATTTTTCGTTTCCAGAAAAAATACTTTATTTTGATGTCTTTGGATAAAGCGCTTTGTGGTTATTTTCTTTGCACGGCTGCAATGCTGGTGGTAGGAATGCACTGTTCTAGCAATACCAGTAATCCCGAAGCGGATTCGAACACAAGTTTTTCTATGTGTGATTGTAATGTTTTCCTGTGACCAGGAGCTAAAGGCAAAGACAACTAACAAGGCAATATTTGTAGGTTTGTAGCTACTTTACAAATCACAATGTTTTTGATTGGAAATTAAAATTGAACGCCAGCCGATGTTAAATACAATATCCTGGCGTAATTTTATAAGACGAAACACTAATATCTGAATTTTTACCTCGAGAAAAAAATTCAAAAGTGTTGCTCGTATCTCCGGTGTAGATCCGGGATCCGGAATAGAAGTTTTGAGCTTGAGATACTACGATCCTATTTCCATATCTAGGAAATTGAGCTCCATACAAAAGGAATCCGGTAGCGTATCCTGTAATGTCATGTTTTATAAAATGTTTATCAATAACTTAAGAATCAAATATGTCTCCGGGTCTGGCTGATATTTAACTTATCGTTCTTATGGTTTCATTACTACACTTGATCAATAGAAAACTTCATATTGATTTTAAGTTAATCTGAACGATCAAATAAACGGTACAGTTTGCTGTAGCCCATGCTACAATCAGTTTCTGAATCAGGCTGTCTAGTCATACGCCCAATTGTATAGAAGTGATCGCAATTAAACGGTAGGCTTTCTACTTATTGCTGTGTCAAGAAAATTAATGGATGGATGTACAGTACCTCCGGGCATTAGCTTGTTACTCTCAGCATGTCAAAGCAACAATCAGAGTCATGGTCTACACCTATAAGCAAACGATCATTGCTCTAATGGTTAGTGCAGAGGTGAATTCGAATCCCACTTACAGCATTGTTTTTTGCATATTGAAAACAGAAAGCCGAGTTTTTGAGTTTCAGATAAAATGTAGTTTAAAGCGGTGCAATGATTTACGTAGCACCTACAGTGTAGCCACTAGCGTTTGATGTGCCTTCATATAACTATATACGATTTAAAACTGAATGTAGAAATACCATTAAAGCTCATAACTTTGCAATTACCTCTACCGCATGGGGTTTGCTGCACTCTCCAAGATTCAGTTGAACCTTGACCGATTCGACAGAAATAAATTGCTCGAGAATAAACCGGCGTCTGGCTGAAGTGTAAACAATCAGTCTTAATTTTTTATTTAACAGTTCTAGTAGATAAATTAAACATAGTTTTTGTAGACAAAGTACCACTGAAAGCGTAATGAGTACGCAGTGTGGCCGCACTGAACCATTGTTTACTTTTATACTCCAGATCCAATCTTTGGCTTGCGACAATCCCTATGACATACAGGCTATAGAAGCGTGCTGCCTCGATGACCGTAAGATTATCTTGCAGTCTTCCAAATTATTTTCTCGTGATTGATGAGCTGAATAAAGTCTCATTACAGTGGAATTCGGTTAATAAATCCACCTCGGGACAGCCGGTTTTGGATTTAATACGCGGCGGCTTTAATAAACGGCGTTTTCTAAAATGCACAAAAAGCATCCTCTACTAATTCCAAGTCGATCAGCTGCTTCACGCTGACTCATGAAGGTAAACGTTTTGTAGCGATTGAGCAACTCTAGCTTTTCTGCTGCTGTTTTATCATGTCTTCTTGATCTATTCGTTCTGCAATGGATCCAGAAAACTTTTCTTTAAGTTAAATCTCATAAAACCGCTTCAGTTGCAACAACAACTGCACAACTCCTACGACTGATGTTCAATTAGTCTGCTTGATTAGGCCTACCAGTACACAAGGACATGTACGTACTTGTCCATACGAAACTGATAATCCAATATTGTTTCGTCACTTTGCAATATTGTACTTATTAGTACATAATGAAGAAAAATTTGACTGCATAAAGCACGTAAACTGGATGTATTAAGCGGCGCTTGGATTTATTAACCGAAGTTTTTATAACGGGAAAGGATTGGGACGATTCCGTTCCAAGCAAATTGGATGTAATAAGCGGCTGGATTTATTAACCGTGGATTTATTAACCGAATTCCACTATATTATATTTTCTGAAAATGACCAACTGCCCTCACAAATAGCCTTGAAGAGCAAACTTCTCGACACTGTGATTGAATATGATCTTTGCTAGCAACATTGATGAAAGACTTGGCCATATTTTTAACTGCAGTAATAAACAGGACCGGGCTTATCCCAAAAAAACGGCCGGTTACTTTTATAATGATGACAATTTTTATTGCAAAACCGTATCCAAATTTTATGTTGCCTCTCCCAGTTATTGCATCTGTATGTTGTATTCGATTCATTAGCAATAAATAAATAATTAAAGAAAAGTAAGCGGTTTCCATCCTGCCTCCTTCCTCAAACAAACTGTACTATTTAGTTGTCATTTTCTACATAACACAACTCACCTAGTACTAAGAAAAATAGCTGGTATTTCACCAGGTAGAGGTAGAAATCGAATCGGCCTCCAGATTGCACCAGGTTGCGTACTCGAAAGCGCAAACTTATATCTTATTGGAGTAGTCGAACCTGGTGCCAGGCGGAAGTACGTATAGACTTTGACAAAGGCGACAGAGGGCGCTAAAGAATAAAGTAATGTAATGATATGTAATGACGATTGAAAGTTTTAAACTGTTGGCAATTACCTGTTGTTCGTGGAGTTGGGGTCATTCTAGGAATAGTAGGAGCTGAACCACATAATCCACGAGTACCACAAGGTCTCTGAAATCATTTCAAAGTCTTAACCAACGCAATGCAACCGCTGTTCAACAGCCATGTTTTTCTTCATGTTTCGCGTTAACTTTATTATAGCAGAAGAAAAAGCAAATTATTCCTGTAACGTTAAAGCAACTGAAAAGATGTTGAACTATTGTTTTTATTGAAGTGTATTGAACTCACGTCAAGTCCACAGCAAAGGATTCGTCAAAACCAGACAAGCCCAAGTTGCAGCTATTGGTTGCCTGCCTCATCTTGCTCTGACAAGATGGGAAAGCTGTCTGAATGCCGCTTTATATGATGCAAAGAATAATATAAATAATCTGAAATGAAAGCAATTGTGAAAACTTTTGAAGGGTCTGATATTTTACATGTAGTAACTCAAGCAAAAATTATCTTGCAAACAACTGGTTTAGCTACTGAGCTTCTCAGAATCAAATACCAATACGAACGTTGAGCTTACAGAAGTTTAACGTTCTAGTTAAGCTTACAGAAACAATGGAAAGTGCCAAGAATACCATCAATAAAGCTGTGCAAGTAATCCAAGAAGTTGTTTTTGGAGAAGACACTTGCAACATCAACCATTACAATAAAAAAAAATGCAAAACAATTCATTCATTCATTCATTCTTTTTTTATTCATGACCACCACCATTACACACGACACTGAACAACAATAATAATGAGAGAAATGGAGTCAAGAAAAGGAAGAAGCTAATGGAGTTCTAAAATAATGAACACTGAAAAATCAGACAGTTCACCGATTGCCTACAGTTTACATGAACATTCTCATCTCACAGTTTTTGTATGCTGCGAAAACCATTAGCCAAAACCAGAAAGTTTAAGGTCGATTACTACAATTAATTTCAATTCTTGCACCTGGCAATTGCGGAGTTGGCTGCTTATATAAGGAGTTTTGCTGTTTTTGTTAATTGAATATTTGCTTTATATTAAAAAAGTCAAGAAACATTAATTTATTCAGAGCAAATTTTGTTAGGTCAATAAAGGCAATTTTTTTGAATTTCAAGTAATTTTTTTTTAATTTCTAGGTCAGTTAAAACTTGCCTTAGTGATTAGAGTAGTCTTAACTTTACCTTTTTTTCATCAAATGTAGATGGAAAAGAATTCAAGACTGCACAAAAAATTGATATGCACATCATAGCTTATGTTAATCGCTAAATATTTTGCATTAAGCAGAGAAGAATTACTGATCGTATGCATTCACCCGTCAAATTCCAAATTAAGACGCAATAGTAATTTTAATGTTTTAGTTTACTTTTTTCATCACTTTTCCGCTAGTTAAGAAATATTTCGAAAGAAATTTTTTTGCAGTCTTTCAACAGGTGTTTTTCAGGTAACTTCCAAATGGAGATCATGGAATGTACCATTAGCAAATCTATGTAAAATGTATATAAACTCGGTAACGATCAGGGTCTTCGATTAGCGAGTTTGCTGCTACACGAGGATGCAAAACTTCAGTTCTCTGACAGATATCACAATTTTTGAAAACAAATAGATATCAGCCTAAAGAATATATTGAATATGCGTATACAACACCACATATGGACAAAAATAGAGCGAATTTGACGAAAATGTTGGCCTACGTCACTTACTGCAGTAGGCTATGCTACAACTAAAATGTTTGGCGATATTCATGTAAAATATAACAACATCACCAGCTTGCATTTGAATGTGCACCAAAATTTTGGCTTTTATTACTAAAGTAGAGTTGTGACGATAAAGTAAAAGCAGTTACACATTCAATACTTGGTTATGGTACCACTTCTACGCACATTTTACTTTATAAAGTTACTGAAAATGCAACGGTAATTCAAATTCAAACTGCCAGTGTTATGGAAAACTTGATGGGACGCTAAGATTGTTTGTGGAACTCATTATAGCACTCTACATGGAATCCCGCGTTGCAGGTGGAGCATTGCTTTCTTGCATTGTATTTGCAAATTCTGCATTTCCTTTGCTTTCCACCAGGCGTTCTTTCGATTTTATGCTCTTCTGCAAGCATCAGGATTCGCTGAGGCAAATGCACAACTGTGCGTCCTCTTCCGGTCGGTTTTGATGGAGTTTCCATTTTTAGAAGACACGAAGTTACTTCTGCTCGAAAGTTGAGTAAATCTACTTGTTCACTTCTTTCATGCATTAGGTCATGGGTGGGCAATTATTTTGGCTTGCGGGCAGCATCGCGCTCACGGATGCTAGCTGAGGGCCGCACTGTTTAACTAACGCATTGGGAGGGCCGCATTCACTATTAATAAGTGGCCGAGGGTCAGTGCTTAAAATCTTGCAATAGCTGTATGCAAAGCAAAAGCTTGCGTTTGCTTCAAATTTTGCGTTATTACCTAACAATGTCGCATTTCAAGATGTGATTTCAAGATGTGAAGAAAGAAGAAAAAAAGGGTCAGTACCCTTGGATTTGACGGAAAATGCGTCAGTGCAAACCAACGGTTGCTCTTTTAATGGTAGCTTCTGAAGTCTTTGGCTTTGTCATACGGCAAGTGTTCCTCCCCTTGTCATCTGAACTCATACATATGCAAGTTTCAAAAAGTGTTCGCGGGCCGCACAAAATACTCTCGGGGACCGCACTTTGGCCACCTCTGCATTAGGTTGTATATAGCATAAGCATTGACAAGAGCAACATCCAAAGCATGAATAAAAATCAAAAAATACCATTTTTTTGCTTTTGATTCCTACACGATATATCTGGGTCTTCCAATCAGCCAAGTCCACACCAAGCATACCCTCATTGTACTTAGCTACACAATGAGGCATTAGCACAGATTTTGCTCCTCTCTCTGTTGGTTTCAATGGCTCAACTCCATGCACATTGGAAGCAACCGCCACGATGTTGTCGTCCTTCCACGAACAAATGGCAACGCCAGTGTTTTCGTCAGTAGCTGCTGCCATAAAACCACGTGCTTTCTTCATTAGTTCTTTCTTTTCACCGAACGGGCGATTTCGGGACTCTGTTCAACCGGTTAGTGTTAGTTGCTTTATACTGCTTGGTGGTCAGATGTTTCATCAGGAAAATAGACAGATATTCCAACTAGAGCGTCACCCAGAAGATCAAGAACAACCTCGCTGCCGAGAAGCTGTTCTCGGGGAGTAGACGAAGCATCCTGATAAACAGAAAACTTATTCGTATAGCCGCTGCTTCAACATAAAGCCCATTCCTTAAATCCAAAGCGAATTGGTTTGCATCGAATAAACTGTTTTATTGGATGGCGGCCATAATAGCCAATAATTTTCTCATCAATTGAATAATCATTATGGATGTAGCCAAACTGCATGAAGTTTTCATTTAGACATGAAATCAAGGGGCGTATTTTATGGCATCTATCTGTGCAATTTTCCGGAATTTTAGAGTTGTCGTTAAAATGCAAATGCTGTTTCAAGGCCATAAATCTGTTTTGGGGCATAGCTTCTCTCACTACTGAGCACTCAAAATTAGGATCTAAACTCCAGTATGATTCTTGCCTTGGTTGTCTACGATGACCTGAGAGCAGCAAAATGCCCGCGAAAGCCATGTTATCTTCAACCGTGCAGTTGAAATCAAGATAACTCTTTTGCTACGGGTATATCAGACTTTGTTCGGCCATTATATCATAAACATACAGTATAATCGGCCATTATATCATAAATTCCATATGTCAGAAGAAGAAATATTTCAGGCTTAGTTTTATCGCCATGATGACTGATCAGTTCTTTGCGAGCTGAGGACGGATTGTATAAATCGCATGGAATAGAACACACTGGCTTACTCTTAGATTTATTCCAGTTTGCGTGGATCGATTGTGCTTTTTTGCTCGTCTCCTTTGCAGCGGTACTCTTTTTCCTCTTCTTGGAAGCTTGCTGAATGGTAGGATCAGTAGCATCCAAATTAACTAAATCAAGAATATTAGGCCTTTTGTTTTCTTCAGAAGTTGATGGGTCTTCTGAAGTGCTCGGTACAAAATCAACTGCATTACAAGAGACTTCCACAAAACCCGGAACAGACACAACTTTGCTATCACCAAAACCGAGCTTCTCCTCATCTGCAAACTCTTCTTTTTCACTGACAGAATCGACTTTATTTGGAGGAAGTTCAACAACATTAATGACATCTACATCTTCCAGCTGTGGTTCATCAAGCCCCTCATTATATTCGAGTGCATCGCTGACGGAGAAAAGTTGCTTCGATATCTGAAAAATACAATGTATTGTATATGGTATATTCCATGGTTTCCAAATGGCATGGTGTTTACTTTCGCTACCATAGAAACCACACGAAATAATATTTTTACAAAATACGTACTCTAGCCTTCAATACAAGTTCTTTGGAAAATGGTGGATGACTTTCTCTTCACAAAAATATTTTTTACACTTAATACCAATAACAATACCTATAATGAGAATATGACATCATTTCACTATAAACAGCATATAATAAACAAACAAAATAATTTTGTTAGCACGAAATCATTGCCTTTACACATAAGTTTGAGTCATGTACTATACCCTAAACACACATTTTACTGTGGTAAGTTTTAGCATTCAGTCGAAAACCGCTTGCACAAAGTAATCCACATTTGAGGATCGTGGCATAAAACGGGTTAAGCTTGCGCTTAAATATTGCTAGTTGTTACTACAATAAATGAATGAGCAACCCTACATGTCACAATAGCTTGATTGACACTAAACAAAGTAGTGCGTTGTGCATCAAAGTGCATTGCGCAATGTCAAATGTGCTTCGTAGGGTAATAATAGCTAAATTAGCGACATTAAAACCTCAAATTCCTTGTAATCTTGTTCTGATAGAAAGAACATATTCGAGATTCAAATTCATTGGACATCAATTATTTCAAGTCAGCCTTTAACTTGCTTGAACCAAAACTTCTGTTGACCAGTGTTGTCTTTGAAGGTCCTGTAGATATTAATGTGCAACCAGACACCTATCAGCTTCCTTCTTCTTATGGCTGACAGTAACTATTTCTAAGATCTCTGTAAACCGGAGGATAAGATATGCAATTCTTAATTTCTATTAGCGCCACCAAAAGACCAAGAATTTCAGCGTGTTAGTTAATTTTTGATGTTTTGTAATATAAGTATTTTTGATTCATTACGTTTTCCAGCTCAATTCGGTTTCATGTTCCATTTCCATGTTATTTTTATCGCAGAGCGACAAGCAGGAAATTTGTGAAAATATCGCTGTAACAATTTAAAAAACACAGCCCAGCTTTTAAACCACATCTATCGATTGTTTTGCTTATTTCACGTTTCGTTTTAACCTTATTGCATGATCAAAAAATATACGTGCTATATTTTTGTAACATAAAGGTCATTGAAACTTGTTTAACTATTGGCTTTGGTGGTGAATGTCACGTCATCTAAACTGGAACTGGATGAATTCTGCTGACCTTTTTCTCCTGCGTAGTATTCTAATTTAGAATAAAAATCAAAAAACGCGGTATAAAGCCGACCAGATTATTATGCTAAATAGACAACAGAACACAAACTGGCGTTTCTTTCCATGAAAAAAGTGAATTGTTTTCATGACATCAGTTAAATTGTTTTATTATGTTTACAACAGGAGACTTATAAGAAGTTTGGCTCGATAATCGACAGCCTCTTCAGTGATCTCGACAATCTTGATTTTAAATTCAAAAACATTTTTGAACTCTATCCAACTTCTCGTTCAAACATCTATATTTGGCCAAAGCCTGGATACCCCCTAAACACATTATCGTTCTTATTGGCATAAAAATTTTTTTATCCTTTTCAACTTGACAAATTTGGCAGTTTTGACTTTGACAATTAAAAAACCAGACGATTCGCAAGATAAACTTCTGAATGTGCAGGGATTGTTCGTAATAATGCAAGATACCTGCAAGTATTAGTTTAACAATTTTATCAAAACTGTTAAACTATTAGTTGCAGGTATCTTTTATATTCGATCAGTGTCTGTCTTTTACATTCGATCACTGCTTTGACAATCTAATTGAATAGAAAAGTACTCCTTTTTAAGCGCACGCTACGAGTGATAATATTACTTGTGGTAATGACATGTTGACTTGGCAGTGGCAATTTGTTTGTAGAAGTAAAATTAGTTTGCATGTGCTGATAAAATGTTGAAACTACTGAGCTCCTGGAAGCGAGTTATTTACTGATGACGCTTTAGAGCTGATGACATTAGCGTTAATAAACAACCATTTCTATGCACCAGTTTTTTCTTTACTCGCTCAAAATCCTATTGTGTACCACAGTTTCAGCTGTTCAAGATTAATTTCGGAGTAACTAGAAAATTGCAGAAAGTAGAGTATTCATTCTCGAAGCTTTTCGTCTGACACTTTTTAAGAGAATCCGTCAGAAATGAGTGAAAAGATGAAGTGAGTCACTTATATAGAGACACAGTTGACGAAAAAGAAAAAAGGGAAAAAAAAGGCTCTATCGTGATTGGTAAAAAGAAGCGACCAATAGAAAGAGCGGAAACTAATGTGCGATTTTTAGACCATAAACGAATTCCTTTTGTTTGCATAAATTTGGTTTGGATGTTTTAATGTACGTGGCTTCAAGGGTGGAAAGGTGAAAAGAAGTACGGCCACGGGAAAGAATAGAAAATTTGTTGTCATTGTATTCGTGTGCGCATGTAGGGTTTTGTAAAAGATGTTGACCTATGGCAGAAAAGGAAGTTTCAGTTTTAAAGCTTCTGATTGGCTTGCAAGAGCGGGCCAATGTGCTTCGGTCCTGAGAAATATGCTTCTGGAGTATGGTTTTCGGCACGTGCTGCTTAATCCTCTGTTGTAGCCTTTGAGACGTACGACCCACGTACCGACTATCGCAGTGGCACAGAAATTGATAAACAATGTTGCTTTGATGAAAAGCGGGTAGTACATCCTTTTTGGCTACAGGCAGAAGTTGTCTGGTGGTGTAGACAATGCATGGTTCAACTGCAAAGTAACAGCGTTTGACGGCTGTTTTAATTTGCATTTCGTACCTCATCGAAACATTGCCTAGCCATGGCAAGTGAAGATAAACTGGGCATTTCTTTGGACCGAATTGCGTTGGTCTGCGAAATTGATTCATTTTCTTGGTTATAACAGTGTTGATGATAGTTTCAGGGTAACCGTTGTTGATAAGAATTGATCGAATATTGGAAAGTTCATTTTCAAGAGTTGATTTCGAACAGATAACTAGAGCTCTGTGGACTAGAGTTGAAATCAAATTAGTCTTCCGCTTCATGGGGCAAAAAGAGTTAGACAATTCCTGTCTTTCTTCGATTTCATTCGATTCTGCAGATATATAGCCACCATTGACGAACGGAAAGAACGAGAACTTTCTATCAAGAATGAACGGAAACTCAAATTTCTTTTCCAACAACGATTTGGCAACATGGCAAAACCAAACAAGGACACTATTATTAATCTCTCGAATTACAAACTCTCCCCAACGGAAGAATTTGTTCTCTCCCATGGACTAAATGTTTGTCTACCACCTCACAGTGTTCAACGGGAAGAGATCTTTGCCGAATTCGAAGTGCTCATTGGTCAATTGCTACATCATGTCCCTCATTCCTCCGAGCAATTTTCAGCCTTGAAAGCCAGATTAAGCGACCTCGCCCATGCTTATTGCGGTAATCCAATTGACATGGGCGACTTTCTGATTTTAAAAGAGTGCATCCAGGCAACCCGATCCCTCAGATGCAATGAAAATATCCATATCACTAAACCTGACAAGGGTTCTGGGGTTGTCATAATGAACAAGATTGATTACATTTCAAAAATGGATTTTATTTTGCAAGACAACTCTAAATTTGAAAATCTTGGCCCTTCTTCCGAATTTGACAACACTGCGAAGATTGAATCTCATATTCAAAGACGGTTGCTTCAACTCAAGAAAGAAGGCCTTCTTCCATCCAAGATTTACAGCAGGATTCGACCAACTAGTTCACAACGGCCCCGAATGTATGGTTTGCCAAAAATTCACAAGCAAGATGTACCCTTACGTCCTATATTGTCAATGACTGGCTCAGCACAGCATCAATTAGCGCAATGGCTTACGTCAGTTATTGATCCTGTTCTTTCACTTTATTCTACCTACTTTATTTCCGATTCTTTTACTTTTGCTGACAAAGTCAAAACTTTTAACTTTCCTCCATCTGTCTTTCTCTGCTCCTATGACGTCTGTAGCCTTTTTACTAATGTTACACTTGCAGAAACTATTGAAATCTGCGCTAATGCTCTGTATGATGGCGAGCTTACTCCGCCTCCTTTTCCTCGTGCAGTTTTTGTGGAGCTGATGCAAACGGCTACTTCCTCCGTAGAATTCAGTTTCAACAATATAATGCACCGACAGATTGATGGCGTTGCTATGGGTTCACCTCTTGGCCTATCTCTTGCCAACATCTTTGTCGGATATTACGAAGCTTTGCTTTTCAAAAGAGTCAACAAACCACTTATGTATTATCGATACGTCGATGATACTTTTACAGTTTTTAACGATGAAGACGAATGCAATGAGTTTTTCTCTCATCTAAATTCTCTCCATCCATCGCTTCGTTTCACTTTTGAAAAGGAATGCAATCGGACTTTGCCCTTTCTTGACGTCCTGGTAGAAAAGAATGATCACGAATTTGTTACATCGATCTACAGGAAGCCGACTTTCACTGGCCAATACATTCGCTGGAACTCTTTTTGCCCCATGAAGCGGAAGACTAATTTGATTTCAACTCTAGTCCACAGAGCTCTAGTTATCTGTTCGAAATCGATGGCGGAGTGGCATAAACCGCATGAAGCAATTCATGTGATCGTCGGTTCAATACTTCAGTCCACCTGACGAGTTCTAATAAGAACGAAAATTAACCGACGCGATGGCGTAGTGGTTAGAGCGTCCGCTTCGCAGTCGGTAGACCTGGGGTTCATTCCCCTTGTCGAGTCATACCAAAAGACTTTAAAAAATGGTATTCACAGCTTTCCTGCTTGGCGCTCGGCATTTATGGGAGGTTGTGGAGAACAAGCCGGCAAGTTCGCTTGTTGTGTCCTTGGGCAAGGCACTTAACGGGACGCCCCACCTTTATGTGGAAGACAGGTGGCCCATAAATCTCAAAAAAGGCAACTCCCAAGCGAGTGCGGACTTCCCGTCCAAAGTATAGCGATACAATTCGCTTTCTCGTGAATGGAGGATAAAAATGGCAAATAATAAAAATCAACTCTTGAAAATGAACTTTCCAATATTCGATCAATTCTTATCAACAACGGTTACCCTGAAACTATCATCAACACTGTCATAACCAAGAAAATGAATCAATTTCGCAGACCAACGCAATTCGGTCCGAAGAAATGCCCAGTTTATCTTCACTTGCCATGGCTAGGCAATGTTTCGATGAGGTACGAAATGCAAATTAAAACAGCCGTCAAACGCTGTTACTTTGCAGTTGAACCATGCATTGTCTACACCACCAGACAACTTCTGCCTGTAGCCAAAAAGGATGTACTACCCGCTTTTCATCAAAGCAACATTGTTTATCAATTTCTGTGCCACTGCGATAGTCGGTACGTGGGTCGTACGTCTCAAAGGCTACAACAGAGGATTAAGCAGCACGTGCCGAAAACCATACTCCAGAAGCATATTTCTCAGGACCGAAGCACATTGGCCCGCTCTTGCAAGCCAATCAGAAGCTTTAAAACTGAAACTTCCTTTTCTGCCATAGGTCAACATCTTTTACAAAACCCTACATGCGCACACGAATACAATGACAACAAATTTTCTATTCTTTCCCGTGGCCGTACTTCTTTTCACCTTTCCACCCTTGAAGCCACGTACATTAAAACATCCAAACCAAATTTATGCAAACAAAAGGAATTCGTTTATGGTCTAAAAATCGCACATTAGTTTCCGCTCTTTCTATTGGTCGCTTCTTTTTACCAATCACGATAGAGCCTTTTTTTTCCCTTTTTTCTTTTTCGTCAACTGTGTCTCTATATAAGTGACTCACTTCATCTTTTCACTCATTTCTGACGGATTCTCTTGAAAAGTGTCAGACGAAAAGCTTCGAGAATGAATACTCTACTTTCTGCAATTTTCAAATTCTGTACCACAAATCAACTCTTCAAGTAACTAGAAAACAATGCAAAGCCTTTGTTCTACGTTAAAGGTCGTGCAAGACAGCTCACATCCCATGCATTGTGCCAGGAACATTAAATCGAATATTTTCGGAAAACCAACATCAGAATTATTTTGGGTTTACAGCTAATGCCTTGGATGTTATGAAATCAAAATTAGCCATACTTGAATCACTGGATCTGGTACCCAAACTATAGCACGGTGTTGTGTAAAAAATTTATGGAAAATTTGCTCTCCTTTTCTGTTACCTGCAAAGGTAGCAAAATATTCCGGTGACATTTTCTGAAAAGGCTTTTTACCTTGATGCCGTAGGAAAATGCATATGAAAAGATATTTTTTGTTTGAAAAGTAGTTAACGAAATAGTAAAATCATACCAGACCGGCGTGTAAACACCTTGCTAATCAGAGAAGTAACACAGAACTTGCAATCATTGGAACAACTAAAGGAGAACAAAGGGACTCGAACCCACTTCCATTGCCAGTTACTTCAAAACAATTCATGAAGAATTGAGGCCAGGAAAACTCTTATATAGAAATCCTTATGTTTTTGACAAAAAACAACATTAGGCTTATAGTTTTACATTAGCCTTGCTTTATTTACATCTTGAATGTTCTTCCGCTAGCCCTCGAGTAGAATACTTTTGCCACAAGACAATATTTTCTTAAACCTTCAAAATACACTACCATAGTTTAGAAACGGGAATTAGTTATTTTATGTTCTCAAACCACTAAACCGTTACTTTCCTTGCAACTGTCCCTGTAGGATGAAGCCTACGGATACGTTTGAACAGATATTCTTCAGCCAAGCATATATTTGGGGGGCTCTGCTTGCAAAACCGGCTAGACTTCCGTCTTTATTGTTGTTACAACTTTCTAAAACCAGGTTTGATGCTTATTTTTCAATTATCACTTTCAATCTAAAACAAAACTTTGTATATTTGTGTACTAAATATTTGTAAAACGCTACAAGAATTTAAATATTTCACGCAATATAAACCGTTATGACATCACAATAGATTGGTATATCGCAATAAGCTGAAGCAAAATGTTTTTGTTAGCTTGATTTAAATATCAACGTGAAAATAACTGCAAATTCGTGAGAAGATTCTTCCTCGCCCTGATATCACTCGCAAATTGCTCCAATTCTATTCCGCACTGGAGTGGTGGTGCAATAGCACGAACTTTGACCTCTGCATTCCCGAACGTAAGTGGGGCCGTTGAGAAACAACTGCTGTGGTCGGTCGCACGATACCACGCAGCCCCCATTCCGGCCTTTGCATTCGGCTTGGAGGCTACAAAAATAATATTTAGAAGTTGGTTGCTTTTATCATATAAAAATACTTGACTATATTGTGCAGTACTCTTGTTTAGATTGGTCAAAATTTTCTATTGAGGCAGTTAAATTGGCAAACGCAATTGAAAGTCGTTAGGATTTTGGAGAACTTCTTAAAATGCTGCTCCCCTTTCACAGGCTTCTCATCTACCTTACGAGGAAAAAGGTAAATTGAGACACGTGCTAGTAAATTGTTGATCCGTAACCTAGCCCTGTCCAACCTCCCGCAGATAAACCGAAATCGCTGACGAAAATTAACTTTACATTAACAATAATGGACACACGTGATTCCAACTCAACTTGCTTGCTAACCAAACTAGCATAAAATGTTTTAAACCACCTTAATTGATTTCAAGAATGTTTTACTGCTTAACAATTGTTAATCTTTAGGTGAGACAAATTAATACAAAAATGTTTTTGTAACTCATTTTCATAGGGTGAGCGAAGTCTTTCAACTATCGGCTTTGCATGAGGAGGTCAAGCGAAGACTTGATCGTAAATGAACTTGGTGGTAAAGTGATTAAAGCGTCCGCTTCACAGTCGGTGGACCCGGGCCCAATTTCCTTGTCGACCCATACCAAAACTTAAAATAACGCTATTTACAGCGCTTCTTCATGACGTCCGACGCAAGAGATATTTTGCAGAAAAAACTGACTAGCTCGCCAGTTGTGTTCTCGGTAATACACGTAACATGGCACTTCCACCAATATGTGGTAGATAAGCAATAAGATAGATCAGTTTATCGGTCGCTGGTACCCTAGTCCAACTTGTAATCAGAAAACAGAGCATAAGTTCACGTACAAACCTGGATAAGAAAGACCTAGCTCACAGGAAGAGTGTTAGACTCTAAATGACTATATTATTTGCTTACTTGCTACAAGTGCAGGAGAAGCTGGAATCGTAGCCGAGACAAGCTGATTCGCTACTACATTGAGTTCTGCACGAACCTGTTGAGTAATTTAAACAAATTATAATAGTGCACCCGTCCATTTTTCAGTTTAGTGTTTTTTGGTTCAAATTCACGGCGGGTTCTCACCAGCAACTCTATGAATTTGCGATTCACACTTTTCTTGGCGGGTGCTTGACGTTAGAGAAAGTGTGAAGAATTTTGAATTCCTCTTAACTCCCACACTGCCTACTTATATATTCTTAGTGTTGCAATGAATTTGCAAAGCGAAGGCAATGTGTTATGAGTTTATAGTGCTATACGGGAGTCCTAAGATTGCATCTTTATCTTCTCTCGAAATGTCAACCTCTTGGTACCCGTGAAAAGTCGAAAAATTCCACTCATTGGACGATCGAGTTAATCGGAATAGCCAAGTAATGGATACATTGAAAAAACTTAAAACGCTCTTCAGTCGATAAACAAATGTGTGGGTCGGTGTTGAAACGATATTGAAATAAGGTGGTCGCAAAGTATATATCAATCATTGTCAATAGGCTTAAAGAAAACAGCCTACCAGAAGAAGTTTACCAGACATTTCACGCGTAAAATCTGCTGTTGCATAATTGCACCTTAATTGGTAACTGTTACGTTGATATAAGTAGGCATAATAATCACCAGTCTGGTACGTATATTACTTCGGAATAGACAACACAATTACTAGCAATCAGTTTCGTATCATTAAAACTTCATCAGTTAGTTATGTTGTGGACCCTAAAATGTCAAAAGATTAGATTTACTTTTTGATGCAACCACTGATGATACCGTTAACGGACCTTAAATAGTTGACAATTGGAGAAAAGGTTTCTAAAAAGCTTTTCATATCGCGTTCATCGGAGTTCATACTGGGTAAACACCTATTGCATGTGACACAGAGTATATTTCCTCACCTGGCCTGGTGTCTGGAACTTGGAAATTAAAAATATTTATTGTTTGCTGGGGCGATCTAGAGCGAACATTTCCAGCTGGGGCATAATGGGACACCAACCATGTGGACTTGTAGGTGAAAGAGCCCCTCCGAATGCTCACTTCCGCCACACCGCATCCTAGACGTCGGCTGTTTCTCCACATTACTTGTGTGTAGTGGCCTGAAATTATGAAACACTCAAAGAAATTGACAATAAAGAACAAATCTTGCTTTTCTTGTTTGAAAAAGCGCCGAAAATTTAGCATAAACTATCTGTACACACAGAAGTAAGGTTTCATAAATGTACCTTTAGCTATTGTGTTACACAACAGATAAGCAAAAGAAAAATACTTTGATGTTAGCTGCAATTTTGACAGGTTTGACGCAAAAGTAAAAATTCAAGATGTAAAAATCTCATTGTAGAAATATTTTCTGCCAAGTTCTTTCGATATGGGATTTCTAATACTCAAATTAGGAAACATACTAAAAAATAACATCCCAGAAATCACTGGTATTTTCATAGCACCGAGGTGTGTGACATCACAATAGCTTTGACCAAAACTAAGCTGCATAATTGGCAATGAACTCAGAAAATATTTACATACTGCTACCATGTAGCCTCAGAAAATAAGACAACATGGTGCTGATCTCAAATTTTGTTTAGAGTGATTGAAGTTTTTTGATTTGGAAACAATCAACGCCAATTATCATTGTTTTTGGATGTTTTATGAAATCTGCTGTTCTACATGTAAAATACTCAAAAATTATCTATGTCGCCTACACACTTACCAACTGGTTTTCCCGGCAAGCTCACTGTAGGATTACGCCGGTTGTAATCGAAGATTTCTAAATACCACCGGAGCACAGCTTGCTTCGCCGTGAAGCCATCGATGGAGAAATCCCAGGCTATGTTTTCTCCGGTATTGGCTGGCCTTCCTCGGTTAGTCTGTGAAAAAAATATTGTTTTTATTGCTTTTCGCGATTTATAAAAATCTCTGTGAATCTGTTGCAAATTATTTTTTAACAAAATCCATTTTAGCTTATTCAGACCTCATCAGTTGCTTACGAGATATTTTCTAGTTCTTGTTTCATTAAGTGATGTAATAAATGTGAAACAACACAATAGTTTATTTAGTTTCCATTGCTAACCATGTAGAGTGAAGCTTTCTATTAACACAGTGGTGGCATCATACACGTAATATTATGAAAATAAAATGACGTATATGATGTTGCAAATGCTTTGAGCAAATATTAAATTATAAGTGGGTTACGCTTCGTAATCATGAAACTATATATAACGAGATAATGCAATAGCTGCAATTAAATGGAATCATTTCTTACAATTACTCAAGATGATATCTCAATAAGGAAAAGCAATCTTATTAACAAACATTATGCTACAGAATTTAAGTTTTTGCGATATGAGCCTAACAATTAGATTAATTTTTCCTATCAACCATCAAGCACATGGTGCAGGTAACCTAATTGAAAGCAGTGATTCTCATCTAAGAAATCACTCTACGTTGGTGCCTGTGTAGTTTTGGACAAAATGCTTTTTCGAAAATTTGGTTTGTTGACCTAATTCAAATTAGCTGTGTTTGAAGCGCTCTCAATCCGTAGTGATTTTATAACGAGTCCAAATTCAAGTTGTTCTTTGTTTTACCACAAATCTGCTTCTGCGGCTAGAATATTTGATTTCTCTTTATTGCACTCGTATTGTTCAGACTCGCAGGAGAAAGACATTGGCTATAAACAGAGGACAATAGCACATAACTGCTTTTGATAATAGGCTTATTATAAGTTATTAGGTTCTTTTTCCAGACAAAGAAACGTACAATTTGTTGTTGAAGTCGTGAACTTACCCTTGAATGAGGCCAGCTCGATGTTTGGCACTCAGGTTTGACTTGATTTGGATTTTCTGGGGCACAATTGGCCAAATGGTTGGCCCAGTTTTGGGCCGTATTTGCAAGTTGCTCGTCATATTGCATAGGCGGATCGTTGTGCCTCAATCTGGATAAACAGAAAACTTTATAAAACTGCTAGGATTTTACATAAATGCTGCCTAGCAATTGTTTGTGGGTCTTACATAATTAGACACTGGGTTGAATAAAGTTGAAACTGCAAACAAATTAAAACTTTTTCTCCAAAAAAATGTAAACTCGATGTGGCAGAAGTTGATTGGTTATCATCATTAGTAGTGACACAACTATTCGAGCTGATTGTGGGATACTGTCAGTGACGTCGCTATAGAATACAAGTCACCTGGCGCCTCACACAAAAAATGTTGCTTCAAAAAACTCACAACTGTCAGCAGCAACTCATAAGTAACGAGTTCAATTTTTGAGAGATTGATTGTCAAAGTACCAACCCGTGGAGAAGCTTTTTTCGGGACAGGCTGGCCACCACTACTATACGCTGTACCATTTTTTCGTCAAAAATACAAAATGCAATTTAAGTAAGTGCTGCGATTAGAATAAAAATGAAATTCGGATAAAATACCTCAAGAAGTTATGATAATCCAAACATTCTCGCGCCAAAGGTGACAGCGAGCCACTGGAGGGTATCGTTGGAACAATTGGTCTGGTTGTAGGCCTGATGGTTTGTCTTGTGAATGGTGGAGGAGGCGCCCTAGTGGTAAATCTGGCTGTTTGTCGCGGACGATTTGTAAAAGGCGGAGGTGTAGGAAACCTGGTAAGTGGAGGTGGCGGGGTAACTCCAGCGTTTACTGCAAACATTATTAAGTTAGTGGCAGACAAGAAATAGATTTAACAACAACTTTGCCTAATCTAGCAGCAGCTTAGGTGCAAACGATTTGTGTTGGTAGTGGAAATGCAATAGTCAAGCAATGCAAGCAAATGTGCAGCTGACATAATCACAAGTTGTTCATGTTGAGCAGAAATGATTATTCTGTCGTCGTCGTTGTATGAAAGGGTATCTATGATCCAGGTCAGACACAAGGAAAGGATGGGGACCAAAGGTTTATCCTTTTATAATTCCAACCTGATGTGTTGCCAAGATCTGATGGTGGCGGTGATAAAATTGAGCCAGCACCCTGTTTTGTCATCCAAAACTGCCAGAGCCATTATTCCTCGAGGTGCCCGATGTATGGGATATGTCAAAATAATGTGGTCTGCAGTTTGGCCACTAGCGCCACACTCGCATTTCGCTGAAGAAGCGAGACGCCATTTGTGCATGGACGAATCGAAACGCCCAACGCCAACACGCAGGCGTTTGAGTTTGGCCCAAGTTGTTCTGGTCAAACTCATTTCAATAGGTCTTGTGCTGACCCCAGGAATGTAGACACCGAGCGCTGACATGTTCTTGGTGTACTCTGTGTCTCATGTCAAGCTCATTCATTGGGCAGCGCGGATGCCCAACTCAGAATAAGTTGTGCAACAGTTTCCGAGCGGCAGGAGAAAACGGGTGTCTAGATTTCAGTCTCTACTTGCTAGCAGTTTGCAGCTCAGTCAGCTGGCCATGCAGAATGTGGCCAGGGTCCAAAGAACTGCGATTAGCCAAGGAAAGTGTCGCTTCTTGGCGGCGAAGCTCAGCTGGGTGGATGCCTGAGAGAACTGGAAGGTTGTCCGTTGAAGTGGGACGTAGGAATCCAGCGACGTTGCGCAAAGCGTCATTAAGAACGCTGTCAATGAGGCGAGTACGGGCGCTGCGACACCAATCTGGTGGACAGTACTCAGCAGTTGAATATATCAAGGACAAGGCAGCTGTGCGAAATGTCTTGGCACCAGCGCCCCATCCTGAACCCGCAAGTCGCCTCAGCACCGAAACGCGCCAGGATAGCTATTTGAGCAATGCCTCAAGGTGATGACGGTACGTGAGCGCTCTGTCCAGTTTCACACCAAGATAGGTCGGCACTGAGCAAAATGGTAAGATTTTACCATTGTCCTCAACTTTTAACTCACCTTTAGTCTCTCGATTGTGGAGATGAAAAGCTGCTGTCACTGTATTAGCATGGCTGAGCTTTAGCTGCCAAGTCTGGAGATATGCAGAAAGTGTAGTCATGTCTTCGCTCAAAGTTCTTCCCAATACCTTCCAATCTCCAGATCAGTATCGCCAAGTCGTCAGCGTAGGCATACTTCTTGGAGATTATGGAAGGCAAATCGTATATCTATATGTTGAAAAAAAGAGAAGCCAAGACTGAACCCGGTGGGAGACCATTTTTCAGGTTTCGGAGCCTGCTTGGCTGGCTGTCACCAGTGGTCAGGGTGAAGCTTCTGTTCCAAGCAAGCTCCATAATCATCCGGACCATGTGCTTAACCGGAAAAAGTCCCAGCAGCTTGCAGGTGAGACCACGGTTTCAAACAGTGTCATAAGCAGCTGCCAGATCGACAAACACGGCACCAGCCATCTTTTTTGCCTCGCGATAGAGCTTTTTCGTTTTTTCTTTTTCGTCAACTGTGTTGTCTCTATATAAGTGACTCACTTCACCTTTTCACTCTATTTCTGACAGATTCTCTTGAAAAGTGTCAGACGAATAGCTTCGAGACTCAATACTCTACTTTCCGCAATTTTTTGCCTCAAAAGAATCATCAATGTTTTACGTAAGCAAAACGATCTGATCTACGGTAGACTTTCCGTGTCGAAATCCATCTTGTTCCTTTGGATGCAAGGGATCGACTATTGGTTCGACACGATTGTAGATCAGTCGTTTGAGGATCTTGTACGGGACGCAGAGCAGAGAGATGGGACGGCAGCTCTGTGGGTCCTCTACAGGTTTTGAGGGCTTAGGGATCGCGACTACCAGTGCCCTTCCCCAGACGTTTGGAATCGTGAATTGGCGCAAGCAGGAAACAAGGAAGCCAAGTAGCCAGAACTTCAAGCGGGAACAGCATGGATTAAAAGCTCCGGACAAATAGAGTCAGGGCCCGGAGCTTTACCTGGTTTTAAGTGGTGGAAAGCAGTAGCAAACTCTCTTGGAGAAAAATCTCCGGAGATATTCACTGCATTTGGAGCAGAAGCTCTTCAAAGATCAGACAATTCCTGCATAACGAATCGAGTTATCTCTCAATTTGTACCATCGTATTTCTTGTTGTGTACCAGCTGGCTAGCAATAGCATTTGCTGATACGGGACATTGACGAGAGGATTGTCGTGAACTACCAGTAAGTTGTTTAACATAAATAGTTGTTGGAACAGAATTCTGTCGTTAGAGAAGAAAACAAGGATGCCAGCAATCAAGCTTTCTTCTTATCATTTTTCGTTTCCAGAAAAAATACTTTATTTTGATGTCTTTGGATAAAGCGCTTTGTGGTTATTTTCTTCGCACAGCTGCAATGCTTGTGGTAGGAATGCACTGTTCTAGCAGTACCAGTAATCCCGAAGCGGATTCGAACACAAGTTTTTCTATGTGTGATTGTAATGTTTTCCTGTGACCGGGAGCTAAAGGCAAAGACAACTAACAAGGCAATATTTGTATGTTTGTAGCTACTTTACAAATCACAATGTTTTTGATTGGAAAATTATAATTGAGGGCCAGCCGATACTAAATATAATATCCTGACGTAATTTTATAAGACGAAACAGTAATATCTGAATTTTTACCTCGAGAAAAAAATTCAAAAGTGTTGCTCGTATATCCGCAACACGGAAGATTTCCGGTGTAGATCCGGGATCCGGAATAGAAGTTTTGAGCTTGAGATACTACGATCCTATTTCCGTATCTAGGAAATTGAGCTCCATACAAAAGGAATCCGGTAGCGTATCCTGTAATATCATGTTTTATAAAATGTTTATCAATAACTTAAGAATCGATTGTCAATATATTTCTGGGTCTGGTTGATATATAACTTATCGTTCTTATGGTTTCATTGCTACACTTGATAAATAGAAAACTTCATATTGATTTTAAGTTAATCTGAGCGATCAAATAAACGGTACAGTTTGCTGTAGCCCATGCTACAATCAGTTTCTGAATCAGGCTGTCTAGTCATACGCCCAATTGTATAGAAGTGATCGCAATTAAACGGTAGGCTATTTACTTATTGCTGTGTCAAGAGAATTAATGATTGGATGTACAGTACCTCTGGGCATTAGCTTGTTACTCTCAGCATGTCAAAACAACAATGAGAGTCATGGTCTACACCTATAAGCAAACGATCATTGCTCTAATCGTTAGAGCAGAGGTGAATTCGAATCCCACTAACAGCATTGTTTTTAACATATTGAAAAAAAAACTGAATTTTTGGGTTTCAGATAAAATGTAGTTCAAAGCGGTGCAATGATTTACGTAGCACCTACAGTGTAGCCACTAGCGCTTGATGTGCCTTCATATAACTATATACGATTTAAAACTGAATGTAGAAATACCATTAAAGCTCATAACTTTGCAATTACCTCTACCGCATGGGGTTTGCTGCACTCTCCAAGATTCAGTTGAACCTTGACCGATTCGACAGAAATAAATTGCTCGAGAATAAACCGGCGTCTGGCTGAAGTGTAAACAATCAATCTTAAACTTTTACTTAACAGTTGTAATAGATGAATTGGACATAGCTTTTATGGACAGAGTGTCACTAAAAGCGTTATGATGTACGCTGCGTGGCCGCACTAAGCCATTGTTTACTTTTATACTCCAGATCCAATCTTTGGCTTGCGACAATCCCTATGACATACAGGCTACAAAAGCGTGCTGCCTCGATGACTGTAAGATTATCTTGCAGTCATCCAAATTATTTTCTCGTGATTGATGAGCTGAATAATGTCTCATTATTATATTTTCTGAAAATGACCAACTGCCCTCACAAATAGCCTTGAAGAGCAAACTTCTCGACACTGTGATTGAATATGATCTTTGCTAGCAACATTGATGAAAGACTTGGCCATATTTTTAACTGCAGTAATAAACAGGACCGGGCTTATCCCAAAAAAACGGCCGGTTACTTTTGTAATGATGACAATTTTTATTGCAAAACCGTATCCAAATTTTATGTTGCCTCTCCCAGTTACTGCATCTGTGTGTTGTATTCGATTCATTAGCAATAGATAAATAAATAAGGAAAAGGAAAGGGTTTCCATCCTGCCTTCTTCCTCAAACAAACTGTACTATTTAGTTGTCATTTTCTACATAACACAACTCACCTAGTACTAAGAAAAATAGCTGGTATTTCACCAGGTAGAGGTAGAAATCGATTCGGCCTCCAGTTTGCACCAGGTTGCGTACCCGAAAGCGCAAACTTATATCTTATTGGAGTTGTCGAACCTGGTGCCAGGCGGAAGTACGTATAGACTTTGACAAAGGCGACAGAGGGCGCTAAAGAATAAAGTAATATAATGATATGTAATGATGATTGAAAGTTTAAAACTGTTGGCAATTACCTGTTGTTCGTGGGGGTGGGGTCATTCTAGGAATAGTAGGTGGTGAACCACATAATCCACAAGTAGCTGGGCAAAACTGACTCATGAATCTAAAAACCAATAAAGATTATGAAAAATATTTAATCGCGTAATCATGTAAATTTAAGCAATTCCCTTACTCTCTTTGCACCCCACATGCAAATCGAACTCTTGTACATTCGGGTAATGCATCTTGACAACCTAAAAACACAATTTTAGTTGATTGATATTTTAGAAAATCAATTACAGCTGGATTTAAACGTAGAATACATTTTAGTTTTTATCTTTAGTTGTTTGCATTTCTATTGCCAATATACAGGGTGGGCCGTAAGTCGCGCACCAAAACATTTAAGACAATTTTGATTATGGATAAATTCGATTAAATTTCTCAGCAACAGATTGATTAGTAGCGCCATTTGCACCAGACATAAATACTAACTCTACTCGCTCGTTTATTGTTAAAGGCATATCCGAAAATTAAAGGAAAAAAATTTAAATGCAAATCTTACCTAAAAAACTTTGATTATAATTAAATTTGACGGATATAATGACTGATACATTCAAACAATGGTAAATTACTCCATGAAAGAATATTTATTATACTTCAAAAGAAAGGAAAAGATATTCTATCCCATTAATTTTACATTGTTTCACATCACACTCCAAGTAATTTCTCGGTGCGCGACTTACGGCCCACCCTGTATTATCATTAATTTTTTTTATCTTTTTGATCGCCATTTTGCATAAAACAACATCGCGTGCAGATCAGCTTCGAAGTTTCCAAGTTCTCTGGCGCTACGCGTTGGTGCAACAAGCACTGCAACCATGTAGAGGAAGTTGCTGGAACATGCTTTTCTTGAAAGCCAAACAACATCGGACTCTAGTAATAAGGTTTGACCGCGCACTTTCTAGCTAGATTGTAAGACCAACAAACTATCACGCTTTGTTTTTATTTTTGGTGGTCATTACAAAGTCGCGTTCCCTTCAGTGGCTCCATCAAGCGCTTCTTACCGTTACAGAATCCCGACGAGCAACTTCTGACTTGAACCAACAAATAATTTCCGATCACTCGAAGCCTGGTCTGCGTTCCACTCGCTTTCCTGAATAACGGAAACATTGCTGAGAGAAAATTTCGAAAGCCTTGAATCAAGGATACAATCTGTGACGTCACAAGCACCGATGACATTAAAATCAACATCATAAGCGCAATAACATAACAACTTGTTTGGACAATCGTGGACAAACAAACAATAGATGGCATAAAGTAATCTGTAACTTCACAAATACCGGTGATGAAACAAAGTAGCGTAAAAAGTCTCAGTGATCTCACAAGGTGCAATTGTGTGGTCAGAACATGGCGTTTTGTAGACGCAACTGAGCCTGTGACTTAAACCGCTTTCGACAGAAAGAGAACTTTTTAAAACACATTATCTTGATTTTTAAGTTTGAATTTCCTCCGAATATTGTTAGGTTCGAATTTCGTAGGCCCAGAATCGACTCTGGCATCCGAGATTTTAATGCCTAATTTGTCAGCGTTTATTATCCTATTAATCAATTTTTGTTACGTCACAAACCTGCAGCAGCTTGCGCGGGACCAGGTACTAAGATCTCGTGACCCTTGTTTTGTAGATCTTCCGCTGACGGTTGTTTCAGTCTTTTCAATTAGCCGAGTGATGGCGGTACGGGGTAAAATCAGTCCATTGGAATCAAAAAACATTTCCGAGGACTAAAATGGTATAGTTTTGTCACCTCTTTCTGTCTTTCGCAAAAAAAAGGGGATAGTGCATTGAAAAGAAGTGCTTCTTGTGGCCTTGGGAAAGACACTTTATTGGATTCTTCCATCTTTATATGGATGTGGGGCAAGCAGTCTACTCATCCCTGTCAAGGAAAAATTTTTTTGTCACAATAGAGCAACTTGAGTTCAAACCTGCTCCGAAACTCCCAGTTCTGCTGATGTAGTGCATTTCTACCACCAGCCTGCAACAAAGCAAAAGAGCTTTCCTGCCGCAAAACACCGCGATCTTCATGAGGTTCGAGCTCAAGACTGTTTTCACCATAAACGATGATCGTACCGACCCGACCACGTTGCCCACGTTCGAAGCCACTAGATGACGCTAATGATTAATGGAGCTAGCGCCTATTGCCTAGCGTCAAAAAATACAAGGGTGAGTAATTTTGGGCGATGTCACTGAACTGCTGCATTGTAGAGGCAAGTTATAAGCAAGTACAAATCATGGCAGAGTAGTTTTGCCTCAATTGCTAAACACCAAGCAGATGGTCTGTGAACAACGTCCATTTATTTGTTAGTATAGCATAACTTCACAAGGAAATTAAACCCATGTCTACCGACTGCAAAGTAGATGCTCCAACGATTACATAGTTGCTCTCCACCCCGTCATATGAAGCAAGACTTCAACAATTGAACTAATTCTCACCTTGGGAGAAAGATAGATGGCCTTTAGCGTAAAAACACTCTGTTGATAAATGAACTCGCTGGGACCCAAATACGACGTTCCTGGATGGTATGACGTCACGTTGTTATGATTGACGAAATAGGAGTGGGACTGAAAACAAAAATTCACTATTTATCTGTTTTTGATCAGTTATGACGTCACAGGTACCTCGTTGACACGGTATGACGTAACTGAGAATAACGATGATTAAATTATCGTTTTGAAATAATGAGTGTTTTGAGTGTTTTCCTTTTACAGTTTCTAGTCAAGACTTTCGGCAAATCGAACCCAGTATTACTTCCGCCGCGTTTTTCTCTGCATCAAATAATCGCTTCCGGAGTATTACGTCCAGGTATTACGTTTCTTCAAGCATAATTGAATGGTTACGACATCATAATTGAACAACTTATCTTTCAGAACGATATTGTGAAATCCAAGTCAATGAGCTCAAATAAAATTGCAATGTCACAAAGACTCAAGTCCGGATGTAGAAAATCATATAATATATGATTCAATTAAAGTATCATAAACGTGTAATTGTGACCATAAAATCTTGCTGTGAGGTCATAATTGATTGATGAGTGCAAACTTGACTGCAGCAGCATGAACGCACTTGACCTAGGTGTCTAACTTATTTTGTCGATGGTTCTTTGTTCGTATTTTGTCTATGCCAGAGGTTCTCGGCTTTTTTTCTCATTTACCTTCTTGACAATCCTCAAAAATAAAAATTTACAGCCAGTTTTATAAAAAAACATAATATTTTAAAATAGATTCCGCAGTGTCCTGAGTTGGTTTTGCTGTTACAGTAAGCAACCAAATTTTCCAAATGCTCTTCTAAAGCTGCGGAGACAGATTTTTAGCATACGATTATGCGAGATCTGGGTCCTAAACTATCAATCTCCTTCTCAAATGTAGTTCAATATGTGGCTAATCGGAAAATTGGTCACGAACCATAATTGAAAAAATCCCAATTTGATAACTTTACGCAATATCCAGGCTAGTGCTATGCAAAAGCAACAATAGTTAGATAATATTTTTCGTTACCATTATTGCACAATAGTTTGTTATGTAATGTTTATGCACGATAGTGCTTTATATAACAGTGATAGTTTCCTACGATGTCTTACATACTCAAAGCTTTGAAAACCTTAACCTTTATATATACTATGTTATAAAAGATTATTACAAATAACTTACGTCACAAAAGAAGAAGGCTAAAATGACAAATAGTCTTGTTTCCATGATGTTGAAATTTTTAGAAAGTGAGATCAATAGCCTAATTTAATTCAGGAAAATAAAGATACTAAAATACTGCAAAATCTAAACCTTTGAAACAATCGTCAATCCTACATTATGAGTGGCATAACTTTCGATGGAACTGAATCGTGGGGGAAGAAAAGTAGTAAAACTCCATCAAAAATCGAATAATCTTGAAGGGATTCAATGATTTTTTGCTTTTTTTCGGTTTAAACTAGTTTAGTTGAGAGACATTTTTTCTTTCAGCAAGGCCGGACTACGTGCCGTAGTGGAAGGAACATCAAAGCCTGCAGATTAAAACATTATGAGACTTGCATTCAATATGCGGCATGAGGGGGAAATGTAGTTTTTGCATTCAAGTTCACTCTTTGCGTTGAAATCATCGCTTGCATTGTCCGCTGTGATACGCATCGTTGACTACAGTGAACCCTCGTTTATCGCGGGAGATACGTTCCAAAAATAACCCGCGATAGGTGAAATCCGCGAAGTAGTCAGCTTTATTTTTTACTGTTATTTTACAATGCAATACTGTACTGTAGAATGAAACAAAAAACAAAACCTCTTTTCAGGCCCAAAATGTGTTTAAGAAATAGAAATATTAACGTATATATCAACTTTTTTCGCTTTTTTCAACTTTATTCTCTTCTAGACAACAGTAAAGCCCCTGATCCAATCAGGATTCACTGTAAAAAAAGCACTGTAAAAAATTCCGCGAAGCAGCGAAGCCGCGATAGGTGAAGCGCGATATAGCGAGGGATCACTGTACTGGCTTAAAATCGTAAAATTACCTCGTATTCTATGTTTATTTTTCTTTAATGAATCGAATAAGTTTGCGCTCTTCCAAATGCTGATTAATTGAAACGTAGTTTCAAAGGTATGCATGAATTAACCGCAACGGTGAGCTGCACGGCTAACGATGAAAAAATTGCGTTCGGCTTTGTACCACACTCTTCGGCTGTGAAAAAGATTGTGCCGAACGGTGACTCACGCGATTTAAGCAGTATTACTGGCGACCAACAGTAGATTGCACTTTTACGTAAGAGAAGGTGCTCAATATCGCTATCCTGCGAATCAAGGAAAAGCGTTTACAATTATTTAATAATTTGTGTTCAAATCTGCTCCAAAATCAACGCCACAGCCAACACAATGCATTTTCACTGTAATCCGGAGATACTGAATAACTCTTCGCACACACCTTCAGAACTCTCATCAAACCGTCGCCACCGATGGTGTTTCATATCTTTTGGTCTACTTTTTCTGTTCTTGTGACCAAATCGCTTGCTCTTCTAATTTTATTTTGAGCCGCTTTTTTTGCGCGCTTTGGTATCTTGGACTATCACGTGATCAATGTAACAACGGTCACCGAAACCTGTATGATGTCAAATTAAGTTTATAAAATGTCCTCAATGGAGCTACGCAAGTAATGATGAGCTTCACAATTTAAAACTTGAACACTTTGCGGGTTTTATAGGCACTGTACAGGCAGACTAACAGAAGCGAGTTCGATTCTATACCATATTGACTAATTTAACACCCGTTATTCTTACTGTATTTTAAGCCTACACTATATCTGCTTACAAGGATTAAACATCTAAACCTACTTTCCTTTCAACTTTATTATAGCAGAAGAAAAAACAATCTATTGCTGTAACATTAAAGCAACTGACAAGATGTTGAACTACTGTTTTTGTTGAAGGGTATTGAACTCACGTCTAGTCACAGCGAAGGGTACGTCTAAACGCATTTTTGTACCGTAGGACTTCAATTAATAATTGATCTCTTAATAAAGTGTATTTTTTACTATTCTGTGTAAATCACGGCTGCAGCTTGCTTTATATACTTCTCGTTTTGAAAAGGGCCGGTTTAGCACTTATGATGCGACGTATAGTGACATAATGGAATGTAATTTTATGAATCTGAATGACCTTTTACACACGGAAGCTTTAACCGAATGATGATGTAATCAGCATATCTATATAACAATGAAATGCAAAATACCAAAAATGTAAAATATGCAAAAACATAGGTCACACTAATGCCGCTAAATGGATATAAGAACATGCGTTAGATTTGCTTCTGTGAAAAAGTGAAAACGTTTTACGAAGAAAGTTAATTCTTTAAAATTTCGATAATAGGAAATAATGTAGCAAGAATGTCCTTCTCAAGCGGAGATGAGTTGACAACCTTTCCTGCGAGATCTAAACTAGATTTTTTTTTTGATCTGGTTTCAAACCAAGAATTTTGTGATTGTCTCTCTATGGTTCTTCCACTTTTTAGGTTTCGTGACATTTTCTAGAATCTTAAATTTATCAGCAAATAGCTGTGATCAAATAATTGTCTAACTTGTCACCGATAAATTTTCATTTGTTTATGTAATTATTACCAAATATAGTCAATGACAAGAAAAATGTTTTGATTTTAGGTTCATAACAGTAATTTTGTAGATAAACTTAACACCTGCTGAAAAAATTGACGCTTAAACTAAAGGTTTAAAACACCAATAATTATGAGAATAATTATGGTGCTGGAATATTTGCGATTGAGCATTTAATTAAGCAGCTTGTTTAAACTCATTTCAACTTTTCCATTAATTAAAACTGCAAAATGCTAAAGTGGCAATGCAGAGCGTATTTTGACCAATAAAGGAAAACCATCGCGATTTGGCCCGCTAAGTCAGTAAATAGACTAAGCTGTACTAGTGTACATCCGCTCATATTGCTGTCTTACTTTTCGCACGGTTCGCTTGTTAATGATAATTCATCCTTGCAACCTCATCGGTGCACATGTGCCAAAGCGAGTATGACGTAGACCTGTCATGTCTTCATACCCAAGGTTACGGGAAAATCTATATTACTGCCACGAACAAAAAATTGGAAAGCTCCTTTTCAGATTTTACTGCTTTTTTGTAAAAACTGAAATAGAAATTTCTAACAGTGATCCATGGCCAATATGATCCACCAGTGGTGTCACTGCGACTGGTAAAACCGGGGGGTTGCAAAGGCTCAAAAATAGCCTTCAGCAATTATTTAAATAAAGAGATTTTTCAAGAGACCTATTTCGGGATGGACCATGTTTAAGAGACAGAGTTGTTAGAGTGTTATCTGGAGCAGAAAGCTCTTCTTTTCCTCGTAGTGACGTCACTGAATAACTGTAAATATAAAACAAATGGAATATACGGTTTTTTGAACACTGAAATGAAAGCCCATACCTAATCGTTAGGTTCTTAATTGCATTTTTAAATAAATTCATAATAAAAGTTGAACCAAATTGAATTTTTGGTTTGATTGTTGACGAATATTTTTTATGCAAAAAACATGTGCGAGCAAATCTTTTAAAGAAAGCTACAATTTGTTTTTTCGTCACCTTAAGAAGCAAATCTCAACAAATCGCACTGAAATGCATACTTTTTCACTAAAGCGATACACGACATTGCATAAATTCATAGCGTAGTGAAAATGCTTTAAAATTATGGATGCATTCGTAACCACAAAATATTTGGCGAATAAAATTTTTAACATATTTTTGATTTCTACTGGAGAAAGTTTGACTAAAGTTATGGGATGCTATCTACATTTTTATAATTTCTCAGGTAAATTTTCATTTCAAGACTTTGACTCATTATCATGGATAGAAAGATGTGGATCCGGCAACCCAGCTCTCCATTTCTTACCCACCTTCTACTTCCGCTACTTCATCCCATAGTTAAATGCATCTATTCATAGATAGTAAAAACAATAAAAAGCGGCACCAGCTCTCCCATCTTTTTGTCGCTGTTTCAAGGCAAATGTTTGCTCCATGGAAGTATCAAATTGAGAAAAAAACAAACGTTGAGGCAACTCATAGCAAATTCACATCGCTCAAAACTAAATGTGAGGGAGACATATAATTTTCACCCCTCACAGCAGTGATCCTAAAAGGTCATAAGCAATATAGACCTACAAAATTACGTAATTTGGTTTTGCGTACAAAAATGCGTAACTTCTATCAAGATTGGAAGAAGGTGAACAGCAATAACTGAAGCTAATTATTTGTTGTAAGTCATTAACAGGTTCTCTGCTGTAATATTTTTAAAACCTTTTTTTATTTGCCACATTTATCCTCCATTCACGAGAAAGCGAATTGTATCGTTACATTTTGAACGGGACTTCCGCACTCGCTTGGGAGTTGCCATTTCCGAGGTATCTGGGCCACCTGTCTTCCATATAAAGGCAGAGGCGTCCCGTTAAGTGCCTTGCCCAAGAACACAACAAGCGAACTTGCCGGCCAAGCGAACCTTATGCAATGTTTGTGTTTGTAGTTTTCATCTTCTGTACACCTGAAGCCTAATTGTTTGCAAAACATGACATAGCTTACGAAAGCACATGCAGGGAGCAAAGGAAGCTAAATTCCACATATTGAAAGTGTAGAACGAGTTTGAGTGAAAGCTGTATGAAAAATACGTATTACTGCACATTACTCAATGAGAAACATTTCCCAAACAACTCAAAGCAGGCTTGATATGCAATGGTTGCGATTTAGCCTTCTCCTTGTTTCCTCTCGTAAAAACTCATTCCAGTGCCCCAGATGACATAATTAGGCTTGTTCTGTTTTGACGTCATGCTTTATTTCCCTTTTCAGCTCACTTTGTTTGCTAGTTCTTTTTACGTCTGGAAAGAACAGTCAGTTGAAGTTCTATGCCTTTCAACCATGATAGAACATAGCTCACTCATAAGCAATAGCTCGTATATTGAGTGGCCCACAGCTACCAATCATGTATTTATCTATTAAAGAAAGCATCCCTAGAAATGAGAGAACTTTGGAGAGAAGGCCTAGTAAGAAGCAGTAAGACCTTCTGTTTTCCCAAGACCCGATCTTTGCATGAAGTTAATTTTAAATAAAATTGAAATGATTTTTTGCGTCTTCGACTCAATTGTATTGTACACAAACAGGGATAATATTTTCTCTCAATTTCTCCTCAAATCGTGAACTTTATTCACCTATCCTCAAATTATCATTAAAGAATCTTCTTCTTTGTCTTTCGGCTTATGTCCGATTAGGGGTTGCCACAGCAGATACCTGCATTTTTATAACATGGCATTTGTTTTACGGTCGGATGCCCTTCCTGCCACCAACCCTCTATTCGGAGGGAAAACTAGGCCACCTGTCTTCCACATAAAGGCGGGGGCATCCCGTTAAGTGCCTTGCCCAAGGACACAACAAGCGAACTTGCCGGCTTGTTCTCCACAACCTCTCCTAAATGCCAAGCGCCAAGTAGGGAAGCTGTGGATACCATTTTTTAAGTCTTTCGGTATGACTCGACAAGGGGAATGAACCCCAGGTCCACCGACTGCGAAGCAGATGCTCTAACCACTACACCATCTCGTCGGTTTTATTATTCAAAAATCTTGTTGGTGGTACAGAATTTTAATATAGCTTTGAAAAAAGCTGTTTGAGCCATAAGCTTTTCGAAAATCTTATGGCTCAAACAGCTTTTTTCAAGGTTTTATTATTATTTTAAAGAATAGCATAACTTAATCTATTTGTATAAAATTTATCACAGTTTTTGGTCAACCCCTTTTTTTGCAACTTAAGAAAAAATTTAACCGAAAACTTAAACAATTTTGTTGAAACTTTTTCGTGGTATCAAAAATTTTTGGAAATTTTCAAATGTATGTTTTGGCTTCGCCCTTAGCCTAAAAATCTCTTTGTTGGAAAACAACTCTCTCAAAACAGGGTAAAAATGACCTCAAAACCTCTGCGTTGAAGATCATTTACGAAAATAAAAAGAATTTAAAACCGGGCTTCTGGTCTCCGTCCAGTTTGAAAAAGGACCAAATTCCTAAAAGATTGTGAAACCCTACAACTGTCAGAGCTGCTGCATTGGCTAAAGTCTGCTCGTAACCATTTCAATGTAAAAGCATTCATAATTACTGTATTTGTCTTAGCTTTGTATCAAATGTTTGTCTCTCTTCCACAAACTGGTTTTCCGCAAAAACCATGCACCGAAAACAAAGCTAAGAAGTTTCAATCGTCCCGAAGACTTTATGAATTTCTCTTGAACCATCATTGCTTAAATTGAAACTTTTCATTAATTGCATACAACTACATTTCAGCGAGGTACAATCAATATCTATGTCGATGAAATTCAAAATTTAAGAGAAAATTGAAAAACTGATCAAAAAAATGTGCTGAAGGCACGAAATTTCTAAATCGACCTGAAGCTGCAAGTCTTTGCATCCAAGGTCAAAATAATCGAACAATGTGTATATCCAGCTCAAACGTTTTAACATTTCTTATCTCCATAATAAGTGTACAAAATTCAACTCCAAGCCAATTCTAACCAAAAATTACCAACATGTTGCTACTCTTGGGTTTGCTAACCGACCTCTTCGCCCAATTGAGTATGACAGGAGGCTATCATGATTGGATGGAGGCCGCCAGTAATGTAGTAAAATGAGTTTAATTACTGTCTGTGGCTCTATTGATTATGTGTTCAAATCCCACAAATGGTCAATGGTTTCGTTGTTGTGAAAAGCTCTTTAACGCGATTTACCCTGCTTGGCTGTGCTGATTCTAGAAGTGCATTGCCCCAAGAATATTGATAATCCCGAATCGAATCCGGACATGATTGTGTTTAATTATAACGGATAAATATTTTTCCGTGACCGTAGGATGGAGGTAACAACTCAACCATGGAGTCTAGGTGCCTGGCAAGTCTCCTCGATTTCTGGCAGCGCAGATGGAATAAGCTTGGTGGATATTAGAAAAATATTTTTGCATTGTGAAATTGCAATCTATGTGAGATGTGAGACCAGGATTCCTTGATTACAGGCGCCAAAACACTATAAATATTCTAAAAAGAATTTTTTGTGTAATCAAAATATATTTATCCGCACTATTTAGTTTTTCAAACAAAAATTTCGCAAACCAAGCTGCCCGAAATGGTTTTGGCTATAATATTGACTATGCGCTGAGAATTTTAAAGTTTAAAGAAAAATCAGAAGAAAAATCAGCAAAAATATTTGCGTCTTCGATCCGTCTGTCATCGGTGAAAAGCGCGAATATTTTTGCTGCGTCACATGACTTTTTAATCGCTTTACCTACTAGGGCGTTGAATCAGTGAATCGCGATTGTGAGATCATCGTGCTTCGGCAACGTCGTCGGCTGATTTAATATCTGTTTGTGCAGTGAAAAGTGAGACCACAGCAAAATAATTATTTGTGTACTCGATAAACGCAGGACTCGTTTTCATAACGATTCAGACAGAGTATGATGATCCTATCATTGGAAGCTCTCCAAAATTTTCCTTAGTAATAAGTTACTTATTGTTTCTCGAGCATCCAGTACTTGGTGGTCGTTTATCTAAAGCAAACAATGGCACCGTCCGCGATCCAATCGCGATTTAGCAAACGTTCATTCGATAAATGTACTGCACGACAAAGATTCGAAATTAATTCCGTGATCGACAAATCTATAGGTAAGTGACTGTGTGTAAATAGAAGAATTTATTAATTCAGGTAACGGTACAACCGATACAATTAGAGCAGACTTCCAATGTGAGCGGTACTTGATGAATAAAAGCCGACGTCGCTAAACTGAGGTTCAATTTTTAAACAACCCCAGTTTGAACGGGCACACCTTGAACGCACGCGAGCGTATTGCTGATTTATCTTCTAATAAGTGAGCTGTAGTGAGCGTACTTTTATTAAATACTCCGGCGTACGCTTGCAAAGTAAGCGAGCGGAAAAGGTGATACCCGCGCTCTATTGCTAAGGCCCAGCCGTACGAAGACGTCATTAGTCTGGCACTGTAGAAGCAGTCGGTGCGGTGTTTATGTGGTTAGGGCAGCAGTGCACAATCTTTTTACTAATGGAGGCCGCATTACAGTCATTATTTCTATTCAAGTTCGCCAGTAAATCAAACTGTTAATTATTTTAGATTGTGTGCATTTTTTAAACCTTTTCTCTACTGGGAGATCAAAATTTTGAATGTAAAGTTGCTGACTTGAGCAAAGCTTTTGTACAATTTGAGTTTTTTTTAGTTCACGAAAAGTTAAAGATCTTTTTCGACGGGAGTCGACTCTAAATATACCTTCACGATCGCACAACGTATCACCCAAGGCCACAGGTTGCCCACCCTAGGATTAGAGCGTCCTCTTCAAACCTCTTCTTTAATAGCTCTGGATTTAATTCCCTTGCCTACCAACACCAATAAAGTTTTAAAGTGGTATTCACAGGTTTTCTTTTTGGTGCGTTGCATAATGTTATTTTATTTCGCTTTCGCTGATGCTGAGATAGACTGCCGGAATTGATTTGAAGTCGGCTAAACTTCGACCAAAAAAGAAATTTTTAAGACGGCTTGAACAGGTCGCAACTTTGCCCAGGGTGTAATAACATGGATAGACGTTTGTATCAAGCGACACTCGCCGAGAGAAACGAACTGCTTCTCCTACTTAGTTACTTTTATATGGGCCGTGCGCCAAGAAAAATGGGTCTTAACCACCCTATTTCAAAGCTCGAAATTGAGTATGGGACCGCTGTTGCCATTGGTTGGCTCAAAAAGCTGATTCCGATGGGGCCATCAACCGAACCAAGTTAGTGAAGTTAGACCTCGTTCAAAAAAGTTAAACTGGAACAGAACCAGAAAATTCTCAAGCATTACATTTAGTTTTTTGTGGTCAGTTGAGTGCGAAAGATTAAAACACTCAATATTTGAGAAAAATTGTAGATTTTCAGAAAATATTTGATTAATTAATATATTTTTATCGGCCTCTGATGCATTGCAATCGTCATGGAATGAACTTTAAAACTTACAGGGATGTTACAATCCATGTAAGGTTATAACTTACACGAACCATGTAAGAGTGCATTTAAAAGTACACGAAATTTTTGAAGCTGTTCTTGAATAAAAAAGCAACCTTCGAGCACATTTTAGTGTTCGTGACGTCACACCATGACGTTATTATCGCCGCTAGTCACGTGACGGGAGTCGCAAACACACAGAACAATGAATTGTAAACAGTCGTGGCCTGTCTTTCTATTATTTTTGTTTACACTAAGATATGTTCACAGAACACTACCTGCTAGGTATATAGACATAAATATCATACATTTTCAGTTAAGGCGCAAAAGCAACGACATTATGTGACCGAGCAGATTCTATTCAGTATCAAGGCAGTTAGTAAAGTAAATTTTTATAGAATTATATTTTGAGTTGCTGTTGATTGCTCGAATAATACTCCGCCTTTACAAATCTTGGTTGAACCTTCGCTTGAGTTGACTCTCCTTTGAGTTCAATCCTCACTTGGGTTGAACTCTCGCTTGGGTTGAACCATCGTTTGGCTTAAACTCTCGCTTGGATTGACTGTCGCTTGAGTTAAACTCTCGCTTGGGTTGACTCGCTTGGGTTGACTCTCGCTTGGGTTGAACCCTCGCTCGGGTTGAACCCTGGCTTGTGTTAAACGCTGGCTTGGGTTAAAATCTTGCTTGAGTTAAACTCTCGCTTTGGTTGACTCTCGCTTGGATTGACTCTCGCTTGGGTTGAACTCTTGCTTGGGTTTAAGTTTGATTATACGTTGGTACATTTAGAAAAGGCTCTTTACGGCGAGCTAACCCTACTTTGTTGCATAGCACAAAGAGTACTAGTAACTCCGAAGCAGGTCTGATCACAAGTTGCGCTGTGAATGGTCTTTGTCACTGTGCCAGTTGCCAAGACTGAAAAATGCAATTAACAAAGTAACCAACTAATAATTGGTTGGCAAAATTTAATCAACGTTTAGTAATTTAGTTTACATTTTGGCAAGTAAATAGAAATTTAAATAGATTCAAAGATAGCTGTAAGAATAAACTAAGAAAGCCTTGTGTTGTATTTGTGCTATGCGGTACTCGCGGCTGACCCGGAGTTGCCGGCAGAACCGCTATTAGTGAAATTGGGTAACCGATACTATAACGTAGTGGTTAGAGCATCTGCATTGCAGTTGGTAGACCTGGGGCTTATTTCTCAAGTCGAGTCATACTAAAATACTGTAAAAAATGGTATTCACAGCTTTCCTGCTTGGCGCTCAGCTCAAAAGGAATAGTTGGAGAACTAGCCGGAAAGCTCGCTTGTTGTGTCCTTGGGCAAGGCACTTAATGGGATACTTTCATCTTTATGTGGCAGACAGGTGACGGGACCAAGCAATCTACACGTCGTGGTAGCCCAGTCTAACTGAAGACAAGCAAAAAGGGCTGATGAGAAGCTCATAATTTCAGATGTTTCTCGAAAAATGAAAGGCCTTGCCCATAAACAAAGAAGAAGCGAAATTGGGTGAATGTTAAAAAAGTTAAAAGTTGTGAAGTAACTCCTGGTTCCTATATCCAAGATTTCAATAGAAAAAAGTTCTTGATTATTATCATTATCACAGAGGTTGCCTCCTTACGAAAATGGAGTGTGTGAAATGAAAGGTGTGATTGGGAAGGAAGTATAGCACCTCTTTTGATCTTCAAAAATTATCTGAATAAGTTTTTGTCATAAGCTTTTAACGACGCACCTATCAGCACTGTTATCGATCAATGCTTTGCAAAGAGTTTTTCGCCAAACATTTTTCAAAGTCATTTAAAGTTTTACGCCATCAAAAAAAGGGCTGAAAGTCTGAGTGATGTTATTTACGACAGATTATGACGTAGACAAGCGAATTTGTCAATGCATTTTTTCTAATTTCTTTAATTGTTTGTTTGCTGATAATTGAAACTGCTGAACAGTTATTTTGTAAAATTCTACCACTTAAGGTAAGTAATAATAGACTGTGGTTGCAAACGGGAAATTTTAGCTAATCGTATTGTCTACGGGTGATTCTAATAGAAACAAGGCAGGATAAAACAACTGGTACCCCACCTTTTGTAGCTCTTTTAATGATTTTCTAAAATCCTGCGATCTCTGACTGCTGTTTGAAACTTTAAATAAAATTACTAATTCTATATATATGCTGTAAGATTTTCACAACTCTCCCCAATTAATGACCAGCAGCACCTAATACGAGCCCAACCCCTAATTGATAAACATTGCTATTCAGACCTTTGTCTGATAGACAATGTGAGAAACAATATAAACAGGCTGATTTGTTTTATAATTTAGGCTAATGGTGACATCACTGTGCAGTAGTGATGTAGTCAGCTCATTATCTGTCATCAATGGCGTATAATATGCGTTGAAATTTAAAATCACTGCGACATTGCACTTGGTCTGTTTGCTTGCATTTTGGCTGGCCTGGGCAGGTCGATCGTCAGTTAATGATAAAATAAATAAATATTCCGAGCAGGCGGGCCGTCGCAGCATTAATTTATGTCCCTCACTTAGTTAAATATTAACGAATTATCACAAGGTTTGCGTGAAGATGACAATTCCTGGTTCCTAATGTTAATTATGAAGTAAAATGTCCTGGATCTTGTCTTGTAAAAAGCTAATGTGTTGAACACTTTTTTCGACTCATTCGGTAGATGGCTGCTATTGCTAATTTCATGGCTTAGCATTTGCTTACAGCAATTTTGAGGTCGAACATGTGATCATGACGTGTGTGACCTCGGCAATAAATTGATAACAAAAGTTACACCAAAGATTTCCAAACCATCTCCAACAACTTCAAGCAATTCGGGAATAGTGACCAACATTTCAACCCACTAAGTTCAGCTTCCGCCAAGTACAGGTGCTGCAGCTGTATTAAAACTATGATGGTATTGCGCTAGTCTAAACAGTCAGATGGTAGTGACTACAGAAATATATTTTTCAGTTACCTATCGTCAAACTTTCCAAATTTCGTTTTAGATTTATCTTTAATTCCAACTTTTCCGATATTTAACAATCAAAAACTGTGACGTCACAATGCTACCTGCCAATCACCAATCAGTGAATGAAACGAATCCAACCAATCAGGAGCCGCTCTGCAATAATCCAGCTAAAGAGATTGCCCTCAGGGAATTGTCAAAAGCAACAGGTTATTCGATAAAACAGGTAAAAATTGGTGGAGGGATGTTAGAAACCGTATTAGTTGTAGAAGGTGAGCAAAGGATTCAGCTGGGTGTGTATTCACAAACTTTAAATTGTAAACGCTGTCAAAGCTGTTAGGTGAACCATCTCTCAAAAATATTTTAGGCGATATTTTCTTAGATTTTTGTGGGTTACTTTACGAAAAATAGTCGTAAAGAATAGTAGTGGTTGTCTAACAAAGAAAAAACAACGTCATTGCCCAGCTGTAATTGACCAACAGACAATTTATTTGAAGAATGGAAGGCGACAATTTGTAGGAATATTGCAACTTTAAAAACATTTTATGGAATATGACTTATAGAGCATTTCCATTCTTGTTTTAGGAGAATGGTCAGCGGAAATACGGAGGACCTCCTCCTAATTGGACTGGGGCCGTTCCAGGTAAAGGTTGTGAGATTTTTGTGGGGAAGCTTCCTCGGGATCTTTATGAAGATGAGTTGGTACCGGTTCTAGAAAGATGTGGCCGGTAGGTGCTGATAAAGTGCAACTCTTGTTTTTGACTAACATGTTACACTCCTGATTCAAGTATCAGCTGAAACCAATAAGTAGTAAACTTTGCTCTCACATCTGCTTAGCAGTAAACCTTCAAAACTATCAACAAAACAAAACAAATATCAACTGGGTCAAGACTTTCGTCCAAAACTGCAACTTTGTTGCTGCCCCCAACAAGAACATCTTCATCAGTGATGAATTCAGTGAGTGTGTGTGTGTGATGTGCAGCAACAACAGATTGTTACAATTATGTTTACCACAAATACTCAAATTTTAAAGCAAAAATTTAAAGAGTGGCATTTGCTCCTTAACGCTCCATGATCAAGAGAATTTAATCAACTCATTGAAGGCAAGATGAGCGTATAGTTGGGAGGTTACAAGATAACCGTTTGGTCTTGAGTTTCCAGTCACCACCCACACACGTCCTCGCAATCGGTGCAGGCCATGGTTTGAACCCGAAACGTGAGCTTAACAGAAAACGTCACTTTCGCTCGGCTTAGCAGCATGCAACGTATCGCTCTGACTGCTGAACTCAAAGCCTTTCAACATCAATTTGATTCTGAATTCATCGCGCGCTCAGGTGTAGCGTTAGGAGAGGGAGATGCGAGTCGCCCCAAATGATGTTAGTTTTGATGGTGGGACTGAAGGAAAGTTGTTTTAAATAAAATTTCTATAAGTTGGTAGATTAAATTATGTTTTTTATTCAAAATCATTCTGCTCAGTTCTTCCTTTTGTAGCATCATCGACTCCACGTGGTGACGGCATTAATACGTCATCAACAGTTCGCCCACTTTTCTGGCATGCTGCTCATATGTATTTCCCAGACTAATGCGATGATATTTTGGTTAGAAGACTCGTTTCCTGATTGGTAGACTTGGGTTAAACAACTTTGTCAAATTACACCAACAACTTCAAAAAATGACATTGGCAGATCTTCCTCGATCACCAATAAAAGTGATGAGGAGAAAGGAATATCAAAGTGAATTTACTGAATCAAGGACAAACTATGTTCTAGCGCTAAAACACTGATAGAATAAAAAACGACAAAAATTTCCAGATTGATCGTAAACACGTCTGGAGAAATTCAAAGCTATTTTGTTGTAACTCTGTTTTTGCATTGAACACAGTTAAAGGAATGTTTTACGACGAGATTTTCTCGAGCTTATTTATAACCATGCAGTTTTATAGAATGCCAAAACTTCATATTTCTAAATGTGGTGATATCTCACCAGCATTCTCAACTTCACTCAATCCACACCAGCATCTCACGTGCCAGTCATCCACAGGTCTCCCACAAAAAATCAAGTCTCTACTGGCATGTTGTAGGCTAGTCCATCCACAGTGTTTCCCGCATAAAATAAATTTATATATAATTGCAGTCTCATTGTCCGGTAATTCTCCAAATATTTGCTCGGGAATTAATCAAAGCGATAGTCGTGATTGGACGCGCTACTGCGTTCATAGTGTTGACTCTAGATTCATTTTTGTAAAGTTAACCATGCCTTTATCACATACCTAGTTGGAGACAGCGATAAGAAATGAGATTAATTTCACGTAAAGTAAACCTTTGGTGGGACATATTGTGGCTCTTTGTATGTAGGCTGGTAGAGCACCTTACCATTAAAAAGAAGGCTGTGGGTAGAAATCGCACTTCTTCATAGTTTTTGGTGCTTAAGGCAGATAAATTTACGTAAAAAAATCCCACAAGGGTTGTTCCTGGTTGCTCATCAAAATTTCGCGCAAGAAATTTTGCTCTTTTCCAGTGTGGAGTAATGGCAGATCAACCCTTAACGCTTTGTTCAAAAATGTTGGGCCTAAACCTGTTGAGGGAATATATATTCTTTTTTCTACCAACCAAATTACCGAGAAAAGTGTCACCAAAATACGCAAAATTGCCAAATTTCATGCATTGTATTAGTTTGCATAACGACCTATATAGCGATTTTCTTGTAGTAGATTAAAAATTGTTAAAATATTGGCTAATGTTTTATTGGCTCTCTTATAAAATTTTTGCTATAGCACTGGCATGAAAGCAAACTTGAGTGGATTAAAACCTCATTTAATTATTAACCAAAGGTCTTCGCGTTCGTGAGAAGCATATCTTTTGCGATGTTCGTCCGGCGTCACTGCTTTTATTGCTCGTTAAACGGCTTCACAACTCAGGGCTGTCAAAAGTAATTTGCAATTTAAAGATACGAGTTCAATGCCAGCTAGGGCTCACGGTGTGTCCATGAGAAAGACACTGTTTGGTTGCCGAGTTGGTGGCAGACCACCAAAAGTGCTGGTGGCTTTGAAGCAGGTCTATATAATTTGTTGCATTAAATAACTTTCTCATGGTCAGTAGATAAAGATAAGCAGAGGTGCTCGCAAATTGGAGGTCTGTCTGGGGTTGTTCCCAAATTGCACCCCAATTTGTTAACCAAATCATAGCAAAGGTGATGAACCGCGGCAAGAGTCACTTTAGTTGGAGCAGGCAGTGTTGGGAACACCCGAATCAATTACTCAACAGAAATCGCTGTGAAATAACTCGATTTGACTCGAGTTATTTGTACTTAATGACTCAAATCGGTACTCGACGTCACTGCCTCATTACCTAGTGTAAGACTCGACTGATATGACTTGAGCTTGAATCGAAGTTCGACTGACCCGCTGATAATGAAACTACTAGCATAAAAAAGTTTTCCACCTTTTGATTTTTAGGTGATACAGAACATCGGAAGTGGTAAAAGTGTGTAAATATATCCCACAAAATGTTAACGATTTAATAACCTTATGTGATATGAAATATAGAAAGTGGTAATAACCAACTTCTCTAAGTACATGCAATTTCATATGGTAATGCGACAGAGGTGGCGTCTAAATGTTTTAAAAAGCGCATTCCCATTTGCTAAACCATTTAAGTAACCTTAATGACAACATTCATAAGTAATGCAGCAAGTAATTTTAAAGTGATCTTTCTGTGTATTTTAGCTCAAAGTTCTGTTTTTAAACTCAGAAAGACTTCCATTTACAAAAAGCATCCCATAATTTCATCAAGCTAAGAACAAACCACGCAATCTTAAATCAAATAAATAAAATGTGCTGAAGTAAAATGACTGAAGTATTTAATGTTTTCACAAATTTTGTCAATCAAATGTCTAGTTTTAGATCTGAGTAAGTCCTATAAGTTAGAAAACGAGTTTTGAATTTAAATAACTAGCTTCAAAGCAGGGGTGCACAACTTTAATTACCAAAAGAGCCAGAAAAACAATTATTTTATCTGCGGGCCGCTTGCAGACTTTGTTGCTCCATTTTGGTTGAAAACAAAAATGAAAACCTTTTCTTTTGGAGATCAGCTTTTTGAAAGTATTTTCCTAGTTTTAGCTCAAAACAAGGATGAGGAAGTTTTAGAAATTGCTCAGTCTTATGTTTTTGCCTGTTTTAACCAGTTACATTTCCCTTAACAATTGTTTTGAACGGTATTTGGTTTGAATGATTTTTTCAAATCATTTCTAGGCCGCATGACACGTTCTTGTGGGCCTCACGCGGCCAGCGGGTTGTTACTGTGAAGTCCTGCTTTACAGTTGTTAGAAAAAATATTAGCGTCGGTGAAATGATGATACAAACCAGCGTGATCCAACTGCAGGCCCGCGGGTCAATTTTGGCCCGCGAATAATTACGGTGATTAGCGTGATTACGATAAGGTTGCCATGCGTCCCGAATATTCCAGACATGTCCGAAGATAATATGTCTGTCCGAAAATTTAAACCGCGACCCACGGAATAAGTTTTCAGCTTCTGATGGCCCGCTGTAAAATAGAGTTGGACCGCACTGATATAAACAATTAGCTTTCTACTTTTTGTTTGGTAATGGCGTTTTACAAGCGACTACAACAAAATAGGTTGTGTATCGTAATAATTAAGTCACTGTGCTAGGAGGCCAAGATTTTTGTCGGTTACGATAGCTCAGCGTGATGAGGCTGTGGCTGTGACCGAAAAGTTTCCAGTCTTAACCCTGGTGCGTGCTGTGCAGTTGTGTTTTTGAAAAAGACACTTAACGATAATTTGCCTGTTTGGTGCAGGATTTATGGCAGACGTGAATTGTTTTAACCCTTTAAGGATCATAAGATTCTAATTCATAAAATTTGAGACAATTTCTTTATTGTTTGGTAGCAACAAAATTACAATGAGTTTCAGAAAAGTGGTTATTACGTCATAATGACATGACAATTAACAATCATGTAGCATATGTGTTACATTATCCCTCGAAGGGTTAATTAATAGCCCAGGCCTTTAATTATGTTTATAAAAATACATGTTAAAATTAATATTGACAATTAATGTTGAGAAGAGCCCAATCGATTTGAGCCGTTGTAAAACAAAGCAACTGTTTAACTCGAGTCGTTTACCCAAAATGACTCAACTGGACACCAGTACCACGAAACTCGACTTCAAGCAACTCGTCCCAAACACTGGTAGCAGCAAGACTTTTAACTACCTTTCAAATTGCATCAGATCTGATTCACAATCAGTCATACTCAATCTATTACAGAATCTATGAGCTTCGTTTGATGATGGACTTCAACGGCAACAACAGAGGGTTTGCTTTCGTGAAATACTGCGCCCAAAACGACGCAAAAAGAGCACTCAGAGAGTTAAACAATTTTGAAATAAGAAAGGGAAGACTGCTGGGGGTTTGCAAAAGCGTGGACAATTGCAGGTATGAAGGAGGCAATCCTTTGAAATCAGTTTGTACGATAAATGCTTTCCAAAGCACTTCTGTTCAAGGCCATGACTACGGTCAAAGTTTAAGGCGATATCAAAATCATAGAAACATTGAAATGCAGAAGGAATTGACATAGCCAGAAAAGTTAGCGAATAGAAATTAGAAAATGTGCCTCTAACTCAACTAGAGAGGATTATGCATATTGTTGTTTAATATATTGCTCTTGATTATTTCTTCTATTATTTGACATGGTCAAAAAATCCTATTACGGTAATGTTTATTTTTAACAAATACGTGTTTTGCTTCATAATAATAACCCGATGGGTGGTACTTTTGCAAATAATGTTAATGTTATTTCTTTTTTCCTTGTTTTACTACCGCAACTCTTCCATGTCCATCTCCTCCCAAAAATCTGTCTAAGAACTTTACTTTTTCAGTAATTTGTTTTACGTTTTCGATATTAATAAGAATGTTTCTGTTTTGTTCGACTACCTGTTTTTCCACAAGATCGAATTCTGAACTAAAACCGTATCAATCTCTTTCTTTCTAATGTTTCTCAACACTTTCAGACTGTTTGTTGGGGGAATTCCCAAGACCAAAACAAAAGAAGAGATCTTGACGGAGATGCAAAAAATCACAGAAGGAGTCGTTGATGCCATTGTTTACCCGTCTGCAGCTGACAAATCGAAGAATCGCGGTTTTGCATTTGTAGAATATCAAGATCATCACACAGCTGCAATGGCGAGAAGGTAAAAGCGGTTTGGAGTGGATTTTAATAAATAGATGACGCATATAAGTAAATGAAGACGACACACATCCCTAGTTAATCGAAATCTAATTTTTTGGGGTCAGCCACGTAAATTTCCATCAAGTACTCTATGGTATGTCATGACCATGAGACCGCATCAGTAAAAATTGACTTTAGATGGGATTGAAACAGATGATCCGCAGCATATATCATGAAATGTAGGCCTAAGCTTTAGCTGTGAGGTCTTTCTGGTCGGGATTTCCGCCTTAACCAGCGGCTACTCTGTCGTTAAAAAACTCCGATTAGCTGAGCAAATGTCAATGGAAGAGAGACAACGATGAGACTCGCAAAAGCCGATGGGATTTTGATTTGATTGCTTAAACCTGAAACCTGTCATTTTCTTACTTCTTCGACTTCGAAAGTTTGAAAATTAAATTTTTAGGAAATTGATGCACACCCGCCCCCAAGTGTGGGGCCACCCCATTGCCGTTGATTGGGCTGAGCCCGAAGTGGAAGTCGACGAAGACGTCATGGCTACGGTCAAAATTCTCTACGTCAGAAACCTGATGTTAAATACGACGGAAGAACAACTGGAAAAAGTGTGTAGGGTTACTCGAAACAGTGGGAGGATTTATCGGAAAAGTGGGCATAGTCACTAGAAAATGGGTGGTTCCTGGAAAAGTCAGTTGGGTCACTGATACGGAAGGTGTGACATCAAAATATGTGAACAAAACGTAGACGTAATAACCCAAGGCCAAGACCAGGTTTTGAACCAAGCTTTTTCTACCAGGTAAAATAACTTATAAAGGACTTGGAAAGAAACTAAAAGTTTTTGACATGCTCGTATTTTGATGGTGATCTGAGACATTACTTTTTGAAATTTTAGCAAACCACCTTCGAAACGCTTTTGTAAAAACTTACTTTTATTGACTCGTACCCCTTACCACCTCTCCATCCACCAGAAATTTATCTGCAAATATAGCCCTTTATAAAATAGGAGAGAGATTTAATCCTTTACTTTTTAAAAAACTTGACCCCATTTCTTTAAATAATTTTGTATTACAATGTTTTCCTGCGGTGTTTTATCTATCGTTGTCCTTTAAAAAAGATGATAAATTCATTCAATAACAAATTACCAAATATTTTTCAGGAGTTTACAGCAATCGTTCCAGCAGGGGCGATAGAAAGAGTGAAAAAAATCAGGGATTACGGGTTTGTGCATTTCAACACTCGTGAAAACGCCCTCAAGTGTATGCGCGCTCTCAATGGCAAGATTCTAGATGGCGCTCCCATGGAGGTGACTCTTGCAAAACCAGTCGACCGTGAAACTTATGTCAGGTAATAATGACGCCCTAGACGAGGTTTCAACAGATAATTTTTATGTTTCTCTTCACTCAGATACACCCGTGCGGCAAATCGTGTTGTGACAGAAGCTCCTGATAATTTTGCAGCGGCCTATCCTAGCTTTATTGCAACCTACGATGCAAGAGTTGACCCCGCGGCGGCAGCAGCCACAGCTTATTCTTATCCGGGTAAACTATTATAGAAAATAGGCGATAAAAACAGCAGAAAGTAATATTTGCTTTTATGAAGAACCTAATGTGATTATTCATAACTATGTGACGTATTTTCTAAATTTCTGCTTTTTATTTAATTCTGTGTTTGCTTAGGAACTCCAATCTACTATGGGGGAATACCCTATGCTGCCGCAGCCTTACCCACAATTTCATCAAATCCTCGCTACTCCGTTCCATCTCCGCTTCAACCAATTGGAGTTCCACAAATAGGAGCAGCAGGAGTGCCTCTTGGGATTCCTGGAGCTACCACAGGAGTTTCGGGAGCTCAAGGTGGTCGTGGAGTATCTCTGCGAGGACGAAGTCGGGGAGTTGCGCGCGGCGTTGGAGCCCGAAGCGTGCTGAATCTAGGCCGAGGGTACGCAGCTTCCGAGGTCTCTATGCTTAGTGGAGATCTGCAGGTGTGCAATGAACAATCAAGTTATTATGATAAAACAATTCCATTTGATTTGTAATAATTTGTTTGTGGAGCAGCTTACTTGGTGTAGGTTGAACGCAAGATTTAGATCTAATGCTGGCTCTCGGTGTATTGCGCTCTGTGAAAGAAGCGTGAAGTCACAATTGAGAAGAAACAGTCACGTGAATATAGCACGCCTGAGCGGTTCTTTGTTAATTGGTGCTTGTACGAACGAACGACTTGCTGTTCTAATTCTAGACATTAATTCCTTCTTGCGTAATTTAGAGAGGTTCCAATTGAGGCTTGAACCCGGGTAGCTACAATTTTATAGTTTAATCAATAATTCTCTCACCTCTACATTATTCTGGCAGCTTTCAATTTTATAATTATTAGTGTTTCTACTTTAATTTTTGAATAATTTGGAACAAACTAATTTCGCTTTAGCTAAACCTTTTATGACAAAGTATGTTGTCCCCGGTGACAAACAAGCATTTTTCATTTTGATGAGATCATATTACGTGGTAGATTGAGACCTTTTTCTTTTTTGACGTGGTTCAAACTGGCTCAGCAAAGCACTGATTTATAGAAGAAACTATTTCACTGTTGCGTCAGCATGACTTGAGCATGAAACCTTAATTATCAATTATGATGCAAATTGTGACAACACTGTGCATTGTACAGGTATCAGACGACTTACTACAGCCCATTCAGGCGACTACCGTGGCCACAACAACATCAGGTATGTGATTGGTAACTAGTGAAAACATAAATTAGGAAACTCGGAGCTGCAGTTTCTCTACCCACTACGGCAAAAATTCTGCCTTAAGAAACAGTCATAAAGTCAGCTTGGAAATTTACGTTTAAACAAGAAAATTGATTTTGCTAACCAAACCCTTCTTCAGCTTCTTGTTCAAATAGTTTCTTCCAAAGCTTGCTTTACAATCCTTTACAATTTGCTCCCACTTTTTTGGAGGATACCTTTGATTTACGAAAAATTAACCCAGAAGCAATTAACAATATTTGGTGAAAATCTCACCTTTTCACTTAACAAAACATAGACCCGTCTCTGACAAAAAGGTCTGCTAATTTTTTTCACTTAGTGGGCTCAGAGTAAACGAGTGAATAATAAAGTTGCCGCGCACAAGCTGTTATGTTTGAAGTAATGTGACGTTGCCTCATGAGCTACCCGGTGGCGTGCTAGGTTAGGACATTGACATAAGTTAATATATCACCCCTGTAAGATATTGTTGTAATGCAGATGCCACAGGTTGCTTTGCACAGTTAGTCACATCTTGTTACGGCACAAATGCCCCTGCTTTGTTGCATCGTTGGCCACACATTCCCACGACACAAATGTCATACTTTGTGTGGCACAGTTGGTTATACGTTCCTGTGGCACAAATGCTACATGTTGAGCGGTACATCTGTTTAACCCTCTGTCTACCATGGGGTCCAATGGACCCCAAAGTGAAATTTGTTCTTTTAATACTTAGAACGTATAGCAGATACGGTCTTGAAATTCCTTAACTTTTCTTAAATTATGTTGATCTGTAGCCAATTGGAATATTGTAAATCTAAGATAATGATATGTTGTATAAAAAAGAAAATAGCACCTTATACTAGTGGGGTCCATTGGACCCCACGCTTGTACCAGACATACATAGCGTAATTTGTGGCATCAATGTTGATCTTTACCTTTTGTTTTGAGAAATGTAATTTTTTTGTTTAGTACCACAAACAAAAATATATTTGCTTTCATACAAATACATCTGTTCAAGCAATGCAAGAGGCTAGCGATGCACATAGCAAAACTGCAGACAGTGACACTGTTTCGACCTATCAGGTCTCTTCAGTGCAGTTGGTGACCGACAAGAAGCTAGAGGCTTTTAATAAAGCATAGCTTAGACCGCCACACTTGCGGGATCTATACTAGATCCACTTGGTGGATGGTCTGTCAGTACTCTGCGAAGCCGTATCACTCTTTATTTTTATTAAAAGCCTCTAGTATCTTTATTAAAAGCCTCTAGCTTCTTGTCGGTCACCAACTGCACTGAAGAGACCTGATAGGTCGAAACAGTGTCACTGTCTGCAGTTTTGCAATGTGCATCGCTAGCCTCTTGCATTACTATACATGTAAGACCTTGTGACCACTAGGCTGTGACAGCACTATTGTTCTAGCAGTTGCTAGACCTAGTGCACCTGCGACAACCGCCACTCATTCACGAGTGATACGGCTTCGCAGAGTACTGACAGACCATCCACCAAGTGGATCTAGTATAGATCCCGCAAGTGTGGCGGTCTAAGCTATGCTTTATTAAAAGCCTCTAGCTTCTTGTCGGCCACCAACTGCACTGAAGAGACCTGATAGGTCGAAACAGTGTCACTGTCTACATCTGTTCAACTTTCATATTCAGCCTGTATTGCGTTTCAAAACAGTGGTAAGAATTTGACGATATCATAAGAAGTCAAGTAAAAGAGTTATTTGGTTGAAACGAGGGACTGGAAGACATCGTCAGAAGCAGTGAAGATCGAAGAAATTGATAAATATCTGGAAGATGATGAAATACTGAACATATTGGAACAGAGCGAAAGTGGTAGTTGGAGTGCATCATCCGATGACGGAGAGAGCGACCATCTCAGTGTTGAAGAATTGTCTTCATCTGAAGTGTCAGATACTGATGATGATAGCCAAAACCTGAATGCTTCTTCGACATGTTTTATTTCACGAAATAAAAAGGAAAATTGGTCATCAACTCCCTGCACAAGCAATACTGGCCGCACTGCTGCTTGCAACATTTTTCGCGAAAGAACAGACCCTTCACGTTATCCAAAATCTCAATGCGAATCAGAATCTGATTCATTCAAACTATTCTTCAGAAATACACTGCTGGACAAGTTTCGGGATTGGACAAATGCCGAAGGGTTGCTTGTATACAAAGAAAATTGGACTGCTATAGATCAATATGAATTTGACAAATTTTTAAATGTAGTAATTTTTATTGGAGTATACAAATCAAATAGTGAAAATGTTGCTCAACTTTGGAGTAAAGAGGATGGGAGACCAATTTTCAATAAGCTTATGAGCCGAAATAGATATCAGCAAATCCTGCGAGTACTTCTGTTTGACAATGCAAATGCACGGAGAAGCAACCGATCAGTTGACAAATTTCAGCCTATTAGATATGTTTTCGAAGAATGGGATCTCAATTTTCGGGATGCTTACATTCCAGGACCCCACATGACTGTTGATGAACAATTGGTTTGTTTCAGAGGAAGATGTCCATTTAGGCAGTATATTCTTTCAAAGCCTGGCAAGTATGGAATAAACGTATGGGCAATATGTGAAGCCAACACTTCTTATGCATGGAAGATGCAAGTGTACACTGGAAAAGATCCTACGATTGGAAGAGAAGTTAACCAGGGAGCAAGGGTTGTCAAAGATTTGGTGAAAGAAATTGGAAATTCTGGAAGGAATGTTACTGGCGATAATTTTTTACTAGCGTGTCACTTGCACGTGACCTGCTTCAAAAGAAGCTTACTCTTGTTGGAACCATTCGAAGAAACAAATCAGAACTGCCACCAAAATTCACACTTGCGAAAGGACGTGGGGTAACCTCAACTGTTTTTGGATTTCAAAGTGATGCTATGATTGCTTCATATTGCCCGAAAAAGAGATGTGTGGTAAATATGCTGTCCACGATGCACGCACTCCCTGACATATCTTCAACCTCTTGCGAAAAGAAGCCTGAAGTAATCTCGTATTACAACAGCACCAAAAGTGGAGTGGACATTCTGGATAGAATGGTGCTGACCTACACTTCCAAAAGAATGATAAGAAGATGGCCAGTGGCACTATTTTACAATATGCTTGATGTAAGTGCTGTCAATGCGTATGGGGTATGGCAGCATTGCAAGGTGAAAACAGCAGCTGCTTTAGCAAAAAGAAGAGAAGAAAGTTTTTGATTCAGCTGGCAAAAGGGCTAGCTGGAATGTTACCGACAGATATAAATCATGCTGCTCTGCCACAAAACAAAAGGAAGAGAGCTGAAATTGAAGATCAGCAGCCGAAACCAAAGAAGGCAAGATGTCATCTTGGTGACAGAAGCAAAGATAGAAAATGTTAGCAAACCTGCATTGCCTGCAAAAAGAACGTTTGCCAAGAACATTCGGAAATCATATGTATTCGATGCAGGCGTGCATAAGCTGAACTCGTCACAGCAGTTTTCTAAGTACTGGTACAGTGTTTATTGCTGTGTAATTGGTTTCATTGTTTTCCAATTTATGCATTTTTTACTTTCGTGTGTCACACAGTGCAATAAGCTTGAGTACATTCATTTGTGTTCCTGCGAACTGCTCATATGAATCCTGATATGCCGGTACCTTAACTTCTAGTGAAGGCTATGTGCATGAATATGCTCATAAACGTAGAAAAGAAAAACACTTTTGGGGCCCCACCAACCTGCTTGAAATTAGCATATTTTGCCCAATTTTATAAATTTGCCCGAAATCTTATGAATCTTGCTCAGATTTGTCGGAAATTCTCAAATTTTCTATATTTGATCAAATATGTCAAAACTTTTACAGTATAAACACTGCCCCCCAAAAAAATTATTTCGAATTTTGCCAAAATTTCTGAGTTCTGCTCATTTTTTTAATGCGTGAAGGGGGGGGGTTTGCACCTTTGTCTTCTACCTTCTATGGATAAGCTGACAAACATTTCATGGAATTGAAATAAACTTCTTAACATGTATAGGCCATCCAAGACTGTTTCAGTAGGCTTATTAGTAAATTGCACCATATGCTGCTCTGTGACTGCGTGTGTTTACTTTTTGTGTATCGGTATTTTCGTTTTATGTGTGCTTATTAGCAGATTTTTGAGTGTTAACTGCTTCATTTCACGTTTAGCCAATAATTTTGAAGATTTCCATCGCATTGCTTGTCCTTAACATGCCTTTCTAAAATTGGGGTCCAATGGACCCCAATGGTATAAGTTGAATGAGTTTTTTTGGTAGACAGAGGGTTAAATAATGTTATGGCACAAATGCCACATGTAGTGAGGCAAGGTTGGTCGCACATTGTCGTAGCACGCAGTCAAATGTTGCGTGGTACAGCTGGTCACATGATGTTGTGACACATAGACTCAAGGCATAATTGTACGTAGGTGGGATCGGCCCCACGGCCGGAGTCGGGAGAGAAATACGACTTACTGCCAGGCATGGAGCTCACCCCTATCAACCCATCGTCGCTCAAGCACAACAACCTGCAGAAGTCGTCAGTACAAGTAGGTCGCCCGTGCATAAAAAAGTTACTAGGAGCATGTAAACTTTTCAGTTATGTTGCTAAAACTTGCAAGCTGTTGTGCAAGGATTGTTGTATTTTTCTTACATTGTTTCGAAATCAAAAACTAACTGGCGAAACTTTACACAAACAAAGTTGAAAAATCTTTGCCCCACCAAACAAGTGTAGACGTCTTTGATGAAGACATTTTGTATTTCTCTAACTTGTTGCAGAATTTGCTGCAATTGCCAACAGCACTAGTAACTCCGAAGCAGGTTCAAACATATGTTGTTCCTAGTATAACTGTAAAGGTTATCTTATGCTTGGAAGATAAAAGATATATATGACCGATGATGCTTTTGGCAGACGTTGGAGGAGTACTGCACGAAAGCGGGACTGGGGATGCCGGACTTCAGGCTACACTCGGCCGTTGGCCAGAATGGCCGACAACTGTTCTTGTACCGAGTAAGCACAATCGTAAAGTCACGCGTTAAATTTTTGCGTAGATACTCATCAGAAATTTAAAAGTTTTGCCTACTTTTGATTTTTTAAAATCAGTAAACAAAGTCAGTTAAAAAATACATGTTTGTAGTTTTTGTGCATGGTGTTTACCGTAGTGGCATTTGTTCTTATAGCAACTGCTGATGAAAAGAAGACCATTGAATTTTCTGCAAATAAAACTCGTGGCACTGTGCATTTCTGTCAAAAATACTGCAACCAAACAAAGAAAATTGCTGTAAAAATGGGTTGACAAAATCACAATAAGTAAACCTCGTCTGTTGACTGTAAACTCACCATACTTCGATTACGAGTTTGGGGTTTTCATCCTCCATTGCCGTTGGAAAATAAAATAAACTTAATTTGTTGTATAGGTGCAACTCCTATCATTGGACAGCAAATTACCGGAGGAGTCGCAGCAGGCGGGGTGCAGCCCCAAACAATCCCCCAACCAGGCCAACCTATACACCCCTACCAAATTGTGTACCTCCCTTGAGGCAGCCAAAGAAGTAGCAGCCTCCTATGTGCTCAGCTCACTCAATATTGATTTGAACAATGACGCAAACAACAACGTTCAACAGCTTTACGTCACTAACGACGTTACCACCAGCGTTGCTGCTTTGTCGATGGAAGGTGGCAGTGCAAAGGGATATCCCTCAATCCCCTCTATATTTACTAATTCTGATCCAGGATTTGCGGGATATTCGCTATACAACGGGGTTTACCCGGCAGCAGGGGAGGGGTACTCTGGCCCTTTTTAAGTTCCTATATTATGCACTCGTCTTTTTGTCAATAATTTTGTCACATGAAATGCCGCTGTACAAACCGCCAAACTTCTCTTCAGCCTACCACGTTTTTACTTCAAAATACCTTCAGTGTTTTATCGACTGTGGCGTTACAATGGCCTAATTAATATCTAACAATTGATAATTATCATCAATCATTGTGACGTCATAGGTCTCTGTCTAATTGGAAATGATCGGATAGAATCGGAAATCACATATTTATTTATTAATGACGAACAAATAAATTAGTTACGTCATATTTCCCCTATTTTAAAATGTTTTTATTACTTTTTTACATTTTCTTTAAGACTTATTGTTTGTTATAAATGCAAACCAATTAGTAAAAATAAGTTTCAATCAAAACGATTATGATCTGATTATAGAATGACAATAGTACGATTGCGTGCGATCCATCTAATCAATGTAAATTTTTAATTAAAAATAAACAAAACAAAGCAAAAACATGTTGGCGTTTTTATTTCACCCACCACTGTCTGTTGGTGGATGGCTGGTTCCGGAAACATTCCGATGGAGAGAAGGCTGCAGAGCATTAGCGTCGTCTAGCGGAGATTTGTTTTAAAGAATGCTAACGCAAGTGTTCTCTCTTAAATCAATAAGACAGAAAAATACTGCCAAATTGTCGGCGACGTGGCTCGGTGACTGAGAAACAGGCTTGTAGTTGAAAAACATCCAATGAGCGCTCGAAGCGTGACGTTACTTGCGGCGTCGCCTTGCGAAAGCGTCGTTTGCTTTCAAGCTCAACGCTGATTATAACAACGATTTGCGCCAATCGCAAGGACATTTATGGGTGACAAGTGACTTGAAGGCCGTACGGCTGTGCAGCAATCTTACAAACTTTCCACCAATTTTATTTTGAAAAGTTGAAAAAATTTTTATTATTTGTTTGCGCGACGTCATAATGTTTTTTGCTACAAGTGACGGCCTAATGAAATGGCAAATTTGCTAATGTACCGGTAGTTGATTTTGCTATCATGTCACTACAATTTTCAAGCAAATTAAAAATCTTTTTCATTCGGTTGCGGGAAAATTTTTACAGTTAAGCATAAATTAATTTGGGTTGAAAGCACATTGAGGGTGCTAGTTATGCCGGGAAAATGCGTTTTTAAGCACTTTTATTACTACTTAGGCTCATGATCCCAGTACTTGTGGCCTCTGCTGGATTCACAACAACAAACTAATTTTATCTTATAGCTTATACAATGCCTTAATAATTTTATTTGAAGTTGTGAACAGGGTGGATCGAGAGCGCTGTTACCTTTAGAACTGGAATCGCGCTTTAGAACTGGAATACGGTTTTGATTAGACTAGATTTATTACACTTCCACTTCCCATTTTCCCAGAACAGCAACAGAGCCACGCAATGTTGACAAACAGTCTAAGCCTACTTCCAATTTGCAATTTCCAACATTACCTTTGAATTATCAATTATTGCTTTCAACAAATCTGTTCGAAATCCATAAAGTCAAATCACTCATTGTATAATGTCTTCCTAAAAGAATCAGCGAGACGGTTCTATTCCAAAATACTTGAAGCAACTGAAAAACTGAGTAAAAATTCAATCCTGATGAGAGTTTTTAATCGCAAAACAGAGAGCCTAAATTCTGACTGTAGCGTTAACCCGTTTTTTATTGTGGCACGGCGAAATTATGGCTCTGGTTTCAGGGGCTAAGCAGCGGAATTACTATAAAGGAGGCGGTCCACCTCATGTAACCCTATTCTAGGGGGATTTAAAAAACGCATTTTTCTAAAGAAAACTCATGTACGCTATAATTGGTGGATGAAAAAGCTATCTTTTTTAATTTTGTGTAAATATAGTCTAAAATTTAGAGGCTCTTCTGAGCAAAGGAAAGAACCTTAATATTGTTATTGGCCACAGACCGTCAACTAGGATACAGCAATAGACAGAAATGACAAATTCTGTTTAATGCATCAAATAAATCATTAAAAAAACGCTTACAAATTAATCAAAAAAACACATAGTCTGTACTGGGGATCCTCTGCCTTAAAACATCCTCGCAAATACACATCGTTACGTCTTGCATATCCAAATAAAGTACTTCTTTGGCACCATGCAGTCAAATTTATTTGTTTCTAAAGTAAATGAAAAAAGCCTCTGGGGCGTACGATGGATTTACAATTTATTTTAGTCACACTGGTATAAAGCATGCAAAGTAAGTTCACTCTTGTACGAGGCCTCCAAAAATGGTCATATTCTCATTTCCGGCGCACAATCAGATTAGTTTACCTTGAATAGTATAAACGTCAAAAAGAGACAGAAAAAGATTTGAGTAAAAGCAAAAGTAACCCAGGCAATCTGAGGGGCGGTAAGGCAAACATTCTCTTTTAACATCCACCACTACCTTTAATGAAAGTTTGTTTTAAACCTTGGTAAAGCGCAAGTCTATACAGTATATAATAGGTAGGCGAGGGTACAATGAGAGAAAACAGTGTTGTATACAGCAGGGGTGTCAAACTCGCGGCCTTCGGAGCCTTCCAATGCGGCCCGCGAGACGATTTTAAAATTCTTAATAAATTTCGGCAATATTGCAACGTTCAACTCCCTGAACACAGACGACACTTGAGAGGTACACATCTTTTTTTCCTTCTTTCTAGGGGATCAACTCCACCCTGTGCCAAAGCACTCGATTTCTGAATAACGATGCCCGAAGAAGTGGCGACGGCATGGACATACTTGAGAAGATCTTTTGAAGGCCTTTTTTTTCTTCGAGCTACATGACGGGCATCATTGCTCAGAGAGGTGGTAATTTTCGGATCGAAAATACCATGCGGCTCTCGGCACAATTCCCAACCTAGAATGTGGCCCTCAGAAGCCCACGAGTTTGACCTTCCGTGGTATACAATACTTGCACATAAAGATTGCGGTTCAAGTACATCTTTTTATATAAAGTTCAAATGCATCCTTTTGATAAGTGTCACAAAACCGTCTTCTGCCTGATGTCAGCAGCCTTTGCTACAGTACAATAAAAACACAGTAGTTTGCTTAATAATCGCAACAGGCGTGAAGCCAAACTATGCACTGATAAACATCTCTTCACCAAGAACCTATGGTTGAGTTTTTTAAAAACGCCGGTTAATTTTAAATTTTGATTGTTTGATTTCATCTATTTACAGCACTTCAAAATAGCCGTGGCCATGCGGTTGATGGCAAGTCTGAGATTGGACAGGTAACGGACCAATAAGCATGGGCATAGTAATGTGTAAACCTGTACCATTACCATGGAAGCAAGCCGAAGCTGGGCAACCGTATAAGTATAAGTATCTACTGTATCTACTGAAGTATCTACTGAAATATCGATAAAAAACACCACCGGAACTAAGATAGTGCAAAGAATAAAGATGATTGTTAGAAAACAAACCAGTCGTAGCCTAGGACTAAATAAGTATCGACATAAACGGTTTTGGGGTAGGTCTTGATCTTTACCGCCCTTTTCAGCCCCGTTTGTGCAATCCTTCTTTGCAGCTCCTTTTTCAATTGCTGTTATGCCGCTGTTGTCGGATCCGTAACAACCGGAAGAGCGATCCGGCTTTCGAAAATTGATTGGTTCTTCCGTTGAAGCTGTACTTCTGCTGATTGGGAAGTTCGTTTTCTGGAAGCTCCGCACTCCGGTAATTGTGACGTAACTAAGAAGTATTATCTGAAACAATTGGCATCTGTGATCACACATGAGATATAATAATATGGTTTTTAAATGTTCAGTAAAATAAAATCTAGATTGTTTATCTGTAATTCTACATAGTACAACGTGTAATTATTACGTCACAAAGCCATAACTCACTTCAATCACCAAGAGACCGATATTGACAGCAATAAATGAATTTTTCATTGGCATCCAGACTCGCGAACACCCCTCATTTTTGGGGCATATTTCTCCTTTTGATCCAGGAGGGCACATACACTCCCCTTCACAGTTCCATGAAAATACTGCAATCACCGTAAGAATGAAGGGCAGCACCCACACCGCCCCCACTAAGAATGCAGCGCGACGTCGCTTCAACTCGAGATTTCTGAATATTTCATTCAACAATTAACATCATGGCACAACAGTACATGAACAATACAACGCTAAATAATTAATGGCGCTGCATTGACATTGATAAGAAGGTGACGTGGCAGAAAAGAAGTGTGATGTCACTTTTTCAGAAAATTGACCTTAATATAGGAAGAAATGACCTCATGCTCAGGTGCATTGCCAACTTGTGCGATTGCAGCAGATACGATTGCAGAGCAGCTTCAGCAAGCTACATTTGAAACCCAAGGCACCTCATAGGCATCGACCAGCGACACGTCAAAAATCCTTCTGCGATCATTAATCTCGTGACGTTATAACGTAATTCATTAAAAGCTTTACAAAAACTACAGTTATGACTTCATAAATCGACAATACTTGATGCGTTGTATTTAAAATTGTCCATGATGAAATCATAAAACACAGCATATCCTTTATATTAATCACTGCCACAAGAATGTGGCTTTAAATCGTGTGATAGTAAGTTTGACTCCCCCATTGTTTAAAGTTGCTCTACCCTTAACTTTACGGAAAGGTTTCTGGTAGCAGTGTGTGAACGGGAACGCACCGTACAAGGTTGCAATTGTCCGGTCAAGAAAAAACCCAAGCGGAAAAAAGGGGCATTACCTCACGCCAAACAACTCTCCTAGAGCTTGAAAATATTTTTAAAAACCATCTTTGAAATGTGGAAGACACTACTTCTATTTCAAAATTCTGGTAAACATCAATCCTCTACGAGACTCCACCGTTTGAACCAAAATAATTCTAGCTAAGACCCTCGGCCTAAGTCTACTAGAGAAAATTGTTTGAGGACACAATGAATGACCAAGGCTATTTTGATCGCTTAGTCATGTAATTATTCATGTAACTTGAGGCTGTTTTGGTGATACGTGTTAAAGAAAATCTTCACCCATTTGTGGCTCGGTAACCTTTGCATTTGTCAGCAGAATAACTTGATCAGACGCGCTTCCAAATTGCCAAAAAGCTATAGCTTAGACAATTGGAAATTTTATCAAATATTTGATGACACAGACAGAATAGTCAAGCTAGCCCTAGAGGATAAAAAATTTACTCCAACAAAATGTAATGTTGTTCTGGTTGTCATGAGAAACTAGAAATTAAAAGCAGGGTAGTTTTTAAAAGTGCAATTGTATCGCAGAGTTTTTGAATATACAACCTTTAAACTTCTGTACATAATAACGGATCACAAACATTTCGCAACGGTTGTGACGTATATTATTAATAAATCACAAGACGAATGTAATATCTTTGGATCCAACAAGAACATTTATCATTCAACACTTACGAGACACCAAGTTTGAAGGTTTGTGGCTGTTGAGGAACAGATTTTCCGTAGTAGGTGCTATCAAGCAGAACGTAAATGAGCACTGTGAGATTGCCGCAAACCACGAACATCATTGCAACTGCAGCTGCGGTGCAAAGACTCCAAATAATCTGACAAAGAATTGAGTGAACACAGAAACGTGGTTTTGGGAAAAGGGGATTGGAGAGGTAAAAGCGCTTGGGGGGAGCTGGGCAATATATTTTGTTTGCCGGTTACGCAAAACTTTTGGTCCGAGCAGACAATACTACAAGGATTAAACATCGTTGTGCATGGCCTCGTGTCAATGTTACCACTACTGCGGCGACAGTGCGTTTCTAGCACGCGCACCACACAGAGCAAATTGCCGTGAAGAGTATTTTCCAAGGACTCAATAACGGCATCATAGTGAGCCTTGAACCCGCGATCATTGTCGCTATGAAGGCACCTCCAACCCACTCGCCCACATTTCCCACAATATCGACAATCCTTTTCCCAAACAAGATCGATGGATGCCAGGAATGAGAAAATCTTTAAAGTCAAAATCTCGAAGAATACAGTTTGGGGAAACTTCTTTTGAATGCGGTCAAAAATGATGCCAAATAAAAGCAAAACACCTTTGTTTATGTCAGGGGTGGGCAAACTTTTTAGCCGGAGGGCCGCACTGACCATTCAAGAGTTGACCGAGGGCCAGTGTTTAAAATCTTGCATTAGCTGTATATGTAAACTCTGAATTGATACCTGAATAGTTATACAAGTGTATTTATAACAAAAATACTTTATTACAAAGTAACTTGAAACTTTAAATGGTGTGCGTTCTCCTAAACAAAGAACTGTCAAGCTCGGGAAAGCTGAAGTACTATTTGTATTACCAGCGATTTCGATTACCACAATCATCACAAAAAAATTTTACAAATATTTTGTCATATTACATTAAATATAATAAACTCGGTACAATATTTAAAAGTGCTCAATAACAACATTTAGAGGAAATTGATATATATTTATTGGCAAAAATACAACAGCCTGTTTCGCCGTTAAGGCTCCTCAGGCATTTCTGCAACAAAAAAACGAAAAATGAACTCAAAACAAACTAAAAAACCAGTATTACTTGCGGTTGTTCGAGGGGAATGAGCAGAAGTTTTAGAGTAGCCAACTAAAACCTATCAAACTAAAGAAAAACTAATACCGAAATAACCTTTTCTGCTAGTTCTCCTGCGAACAGCAATCTCATCTGTGTAATTAAAAACTGTGAAGGTTGGTATGAAAGCTATAATGACGTAACAAAGGAAACAGGTGTATACAGTAGAACCCCGGTTGGCAACCACATCGATAACAAGACCACCCTGTTATCAGGACTGCTACAGTGCGGTTCCTAGTAATTTACTGTGGTAATGCGTTGCATTCTGTTTCAATAACGCGACCACCCCGGTTTCTAGACAAGGACCGCCATATTTAGGTCCAAAACTGCAAATTTAACTCCGCTAAAGCGACCATATGTGACCAAAACAATATGATTAAGTGAGCGCGTGCACACACAAAGAAAATGCAACTGCGCAATGAATGACCAGTGTGACGTATACACAAAGATAAACTACTGACTGTGTTTCTGGTAGGTAGGCTACTGCTTAAAAATTTAAAATTTATCCTGCAGGTTAATTTTACAGTGCAGTATCATATAAAAAACATATGGCACATAGTAAAAAGAAACCGAGAAACTTTCAATCAAAGAAAAGGTTATGGTAATAAAACAAAATGAAAGTGAGGGAAAATCTAAGGGAACTTGCTCCGATTTTTGGCGTAAGCAAGACTCAAATACAGTATACTCTTAAAAGAAAGGCAGACTTTTTGGCTGCATATAAAAATAACTTACCAAATGACCGAAAAAGAGTTAGAAGATATCGTTTCACTAACTTTTCGGTGGTTCCAAAGAGCTCGGTCTTTAAGCCACTGATAAGTGGGTATGTGATTCAAGAAAATGCTCTAAGCTTTGCTAAATCTCTCAAGAAAGATGGCTTTGAAGCATCAAACGGTTGGTTAAACAGGTTTAAGACATGCCACAGCATTTCTCATGCAATTATTTGCGGAGAGAGTGGGCTGTGTTGACGAAGAAGTAGTGGAGAGTAGGAAATCACTACTGGATATCACTGCCAATTACGCCACTTATGACTTTTACAACATGGACGAAAGTGGAATTTTTTGCAGCCATTTTCAGATAAAACTCTCAGACAAAAAGGAACTGAATGCAAAGGAGGAAAAAGGTCGAAAAAACGGATTACAGCCATGTTCTGCGTAATAATGGACGGAGAATTTGAGAAAACTTTGGTGACTGGAAAATGTGAAACGCGGTGTTTTAAGTCTATCGACACAAAGTGCATTGCCTGTTACATGGGAGCGTAGCAAGAAAGCGTGAATGACCTCTGAAATTTATCAAAGGTGGTTTCAGAATTTCGATAAAAAGATGCGAACGTCAAGTTATACTACTCCAGGGCAATGCTCCAATCTTGCCAAAGGACGTGAATGTGTCAAACGTGAAAGTTGAGTTTTTACCAGCCAAAACCACATCCAAGCTTCAACCAATACATCAGGGAATAATCAAGGCAGTAAAAACAATCTATCGAAAACGACTTATGCAGTGTGTGTTGGCTAAAATGTGTAAAATTGGGGAGGTGAAGAATGTGTCAAAACGCGTGTCCGTTTTAGATACTGTACATTGGATTGATACAGCTATTTGAGAACTCCGTTCTTCCACGGTAAAGAAATGCTTCATAAAATGTAGAATCGGGCATGTTGATGAATCAAGCACTTCAGACGATAAGGATAATGTGGCCTTAAATGAACTTGTTTCAAGGGTTCAAGGTCATAACGATCTGTCTTCTCAAACTGTCGATGACTTTGTTGCATTTGACAACGATATGGAAAGGTGTGACAACACAACCACCAACTTGGAAAATCAAATTCTGGACAAGCAAAGCAAGATTTCAGCTGAAAGTGATGATGAAGAAGAACTGCCTAAAGAAAATGAAACCATTTCTTCTATGGAGAAATGCAGCAAATTTCCTTTGACATCAGTTAGAGCAACATTGAAATGTGTTGAAGATATAAAATCTTTTCTATTGGAAAGAGATGCAGCCCACTTTCCTACACTTTTCTGTGAAATTGAAAAAAGACTGTGTGAGATGCCAACGAATGCATTGAGACAAAAATCCATCCGCGATTTTTTTTAATAGTAGCGATTAAATGCATGCATATTTCTATTTTATCATTTTAAAGTAAAAGCCGGATTTCATTTTCAAATTGGGCTTACTTACGTAAATCACTGGTTGCATTTAAAAGTGCAATTCCAGCCGTTACAAACCTTTCTTACTTTGTTTTGGGTTCATTTTTTGTTTTTTTGTTGCAGAAATGCCGGAGAAGCCTTAACGGCAAAACAGGCTGTTGTATTTTTGCCAATAGATATATGGAAGTTTCCTAAGAGTGTTGGCCGGCCATAGTTTGCCCACCCCTACAGTAGTATAGGTCATTGCGTGTGCAACTGCACAATATAGTCTCACGTTTTATAGAAAACAAATAATTTTAGCTGGAAAAAAAGGCATAAGAGTAAGCAGGCATGCTCGTAAAAGAATTTCTTTAAAATGTTAGTGCTATCACCGTATTCACAGATCATTTTGTTCGTTTTTGCGGTTAGAGTTTGGACTCGCAGTACTTATTGCTTTTCATTTCACTCTTTCCTGTCCTGTTCTGGTACGGACTCTACGCCAAATTCTGTTTAGCGCTTGTTTCTCTCGAACGGCCTTCCAGCCGAGACCAGGAAAGTAGATAGAAGGCAAAGAGGGCAAACACCCTTAAAAATTTATCAAAGCCTTGTTTGGACTAAATTCGTACGAGCTTACTTAAAAAGGCCATCACGTAAACTTCTTATACTTTCCAAAACTTTAGGGATCTTTAAACAAAATTTATCACCGAAAATGATTTAGTATAAAAAATTTTTGGTTGGCCTTGCTACTGAATGTCGAAACTTTCATGATCTGAAAAGGCATCAAAGCTTACCATCACTGCCCCATCCTATAAGTAAGTAACAACAACGACAAAATATAAAAATTCACAAATGACACTTGTAGTCGACTAAAATCTTTATTAGTGCAAGCTTTCGTGAGCGAATGCTCACTTCTTCAGGCAAAATAAATAAGACTAATGAATGAATTGAAATTAATACAAATATCTATGGCAATAAATTGAACATAAAATATCTACACTGTGACAATTATTTATTTTGCCTGAAGAAGTGAGCATTCGCTCACGAAAGCTTGCACTAATAAAGATTTTAGTCGACTACAAGTGTCATTTGTGAATTTTTATATTCTGATTTATAAGTCGACACGGCTATACTTCCTTCAACAAGGACAAAGTAATGTTTATTACGACATAGACCACGTGAGCTTAAGTATTGAATTGGCAAGCAACCATTTATTCAGTGGTCAAAATTTTTTGAAATAGAAACTCTTTAGAGTTTTGACTGATTTAGCTTAGTCGTGATCGAAGCCATCGTGTTTCGGGATGGTTCTGTATCTCGTGCGTCAGCCATCGGGCGATGACGACACAGGAAAACAGTTTTCTCTCCAAAAGTTTGTCAACGTGGTAAATGATTTTGGATCCTAAAACAAAGCCAACGACAAGGAATTCGAACTGTACCTAGCGAAGGCGCGATTGCGACCAACAGTGACCTAACAGCGACAAAAGATAATTGGTAATTGACATGGTCATCTCAAGATTGATGACAATTTCCTTATTTTTTGACGATTTTCACTGAGATTTTCGCGTGACTGGACGCCAACATGAAACAGAAACTGCTGCACATCGACAGTACTGGTAACTCGAAAGCAAGTCAAACACATCTCTTTCTACGCACAACTGAAAAAGCATGTTTGTGATCGGAGAATGAGTTGTCATGCATGACTCACGTCCCGTTTTCACCATATTTTTTGTAAATTACGCCGATTTATCACATAAAAATAAATTGTTAATACTTACTTTGGGGATGGCTTCCTTGGGGTCCAAACCCGCTTCCAACTCCATCTCTGACATTTGAAAGTTGGCTATTTCATCCCAGAGGTGAAATGATAAAAAGACAATGTTGCTCAGCAGCGTGCTTGTGACGCACGAATAAACGTAACTGTGACGTAACAGATTTTTTATGTAAAAGATCGCGGCCAACAAGACCAACAAGTTTATGAGACCAGATAATACGGGAAGGGGCATTAAGAACACGTAAGTCCATTTATTCCCAGAGGGCTTGCACACGGATTCGTTGGTGGAGTTTGTGTCGTTTGTATATGAATCCATATTCAACAGCATTAGAGCAGCAAGGTTAAGCTAAGAACAGAAAAATAATCTGAAAACAAAGGCAATTTTGATGACGTCGTCAAAATGATTATTTCACTATGTGTCGCCAAGTGTCGCAAGTATTGCTTCGCGTTTGCACTTCTTGCTGCGGTTTCAATGACGCTGCTGGGTCAACCAGGAAACTGCTGTGAAGTCATTTTGATGTCACAATGTCTCGTTATTGGTAAACAAACTACTACTGTGCGATGAAGACAAAATAGGATAAGGGAGTGACGATCACGTTAAGGGGCCTGCTTTCATAGCTGATGCCTTCAGACAAGCAGCTACTACAAACCTACACAAGAGTATTTTTGTTCATATTTTAGGACCAAAAGCTCGGCACTTACAACACTTACTCCAAAAAGGAAAAATTTTTGTGAAAAACACAGCAAAGCTCTCAGGAAATACATTCCTATTTCAAGGGCATATTGTGCTTGCAGCTTTACAAACTAAGCCAATAATATATTAACTAAACGTTTAGAGTGCTCCGGTAGCCAGTGGCCAGAGCATTTAATCACTGTTTACGTCACAACCACTACTTCGCATAATGCCTTCAAAAATTGATTTCAGAAATGCTTTGGTATTTTCTGTTCAAAAAAAGTTTTTTTCTTTATATTAGACTAAGTTTTGTAGCAAAAGGCCATGTGACCATTGAACTTTTCATCACAAAATCGACTCCGCTAATCTCTCTAATTTTATCACATTTTTTGTATTGTTGCAAAAAAACACGAGGTCTATGATAGAAGCATTTTAATAAAATAAGCCAACAATAAGACTTCAGATCACGCTTATAGAGTGAGTTAAAATGACGTGTAATACATATTTGGTGCTAATCGCACTGTTTTTTTTTTTTTTTGAGCCAAGACATATTTCAGACGTGACTGAGCAAATTCAGCGTCATATTTCATTCTTTCCTCAATTGCTGAGTAACAATTGGGAGATGTGAGACAAAAATTCTTTTTTTATGACTAAACAAGGGAATCGAAACCCAGTGTAAAGACGTGTTCACTCGGCTAAAATTTATAATTATCATGTTTTATTTCGAGGGAGCACTTGATGAGTCACAGAAAGTAGTGGTTGTCGAACAGTAAGTTTAAGGAAGTTTAATTAGCAGTTAAGAAAAATCTTTAAAGGGACTGCAATAACATTTCAGCTTGAATTTCCGAGTCGATTAATATTTAACTGATATGCAAAAAACCATTGCATTTCAGTTTTTTCTTCATCAATTGTTCATTCCTTTTATCGTTGAATAACACAGTTACTTTGTAATTCAGCTTTCGTGATTTGCTTATGCGATCATTTCAAACGTGCTGTATCATACGTCATACTGTACTATTATTATCATCCGTTTGTGAACCAAAAATTAACTGTTTATTACGAATTCAGTTGTTCGGTTACTTTATCAAAGTGATTATGTGGTTTCGCAATAGACACGTGAAAAATTTCGTTTCTACGTTCGGCAACCAAGTGACAAGTGTCATCATAACATGTAAAGGCGTGTGACGATGAAATTCGCTTAATTGCCGCTTCAATTGTCTGGTTTCTTGTTCACTTCCGAGAAATCGCGACTTATATGTGAATATGGCTCGTGTTCATGCAGAAAGCATTGATTTATTTCCGCTGATAATATTGGCTTCACATAAATTCTAAATCAGGCAAGGCAAGCCAATTTCTACATTCTTAAATATTTTGTTTGTATTTCTTCGCAATAGTTTTTATTGTTCGAATGATTTCTTCTTTGGTTGTTTCATATATCATAATCACTCTATCCAAAAACTTGCTATTGCTGCAAGTTCTACATTCTACTGATGACACTCTGAAGGTTAAAACGGTAATTAATGAGAACAGTTGCGGTTTAGGGCTTCGGTTGGTAGATGTTTTGCTGAAGTGCTGCCAATGAATATGTCAGTGTTTCTCAACCTTTTGTGTTGCACGACCCCTTCGAAGACTTCAATACAGCTTGCGACCCTCTACCTGCTATATTTTTATTCAAATAAAATTACCACAAAAAACACTTCAAAGACATTTAATTTTAAAGAACTGCTAAAGTTCACAGCTGTTAGTGCGACGGTTGACTTTGCAACTGCACAGCCAACTTAGAAATTTGTGGTTGAGTGTTAGGTAAAGCCAATGTCATATCATCTTCATCTTTCCTTCAATTTAGTGCCTTCGTTTTAATATGAATAAGAGCTGAAAAGCCACTTCTCGCAGAAGTATGTTGTGGCAAAAATGGAAGTACTATTTGAAAAGCTACCAAGTTCAAACGATATTTTCCTGAACTTTAAGAACAAGAAGCTGTATTTGTACGAAATCCGTTCTCAACTGCCTTGGATGTTGATGATATTCCCGATGAATTGCAAGACCAATTTTACGATCTTCGAAATGATTCGTCGGCACGTGATATATAATTTACGATCTTCGAAATGATTCGACGGCACGTGGTATATATATAATATCACGTGCCGACGAATCATTTCGAAGATCGTAATATTGGTCTTGCAATTCATCGGGAATATCATCAACATCCAAGGCAGTTGAGAACGGATTTCGTACAAATACAGCTTCTTGTTCTTAAAGTTCAGGAAAATATCGTTTGAACTCAGTTTCAAGGGTTTGGAGGTGCTGTCTAATTGATGTCTTCAAAAGTTCATCGAGTTCTTCATCTTGTTTAATAACAGTGGACAAATTTTCCAACAAGGCGATGTTTCCTTGCATTACTTTTCGACGCCAGTTTTGCAATTTTGAGTAAAAAGCAATCAGATTGTCGCGGAGTTGGATAATATTTGTACCCTTCCCTCGTAACTTTAGGTTGAAACCAATCAATTTTTCGAAAATGTCTGCTAAATAAGCCAGACTTTTCATCCACAACTCATCAAAAAAAAAAGATAAAAACTCTTTTTTTTTAGTTTCTGCAAATGATTATATTTTGTCCTTCGTTTTAAAAACACGGCTCAAAACGTTTCCGTTGGATAGCCAACGTATAGACGTAAAAAACAGAAGAACCTCCAGTGAAGTTCGTGTCTTTATCGAGACGTGTGTTGAGGCTGCCGGATTTGATGTAACTGACAATTTTTATCACCGAATTTAATACATTTTGCAGAGAGGCTGGTAAAGTTTTGCTGGCAAGCGCATATCTGTGAAAAACACAATGTGTACCTTTTGCTTAAGAAGCAAGTTCTCTTATCTTTTTTTGAAAGTCTGAATGCGAACCTAGCATAGCTGGGGCTCCATCAGTGCAAACTCCGCAAACATTTTTCCATTGTAGCTTTGCTGAATAAAAAAAGCTTCTATTTTTTGTCATAATATCTGCACTTCTTGTGGTGGCTTCCAGTTTACTACAAAACAAAAATTCTTCTTTGACGTCTCGTAAGTGAACGTATCGTACGAAACCAGCAATTGAGCACATGAAGCAACATCGGTTGTTTCATCCACTTGCAAGGAAAACATCGAAGAAGCTTTCATTTCATTTATCACCAGCTCTTTCACATGTTCTGACATATCTGAAATGCGCCTCTGAATAGTATCACTAGAAAAAGATATTTGCCTCATTTTTGCTTCACTAGATTCTCCAAGAAGTAATTTTATTGTTTTCAACAAGCAGGGTTTAACGAACGATTTTCCGATCGTATGCGGTCTTTTGTGCTTGGCAATTTCAAGTGCAACTTCGTAAGATGCCTGTATTGCGGCAGCGTTTTATTGCTGGACACTTCCTGTGAAATCAAGTCTTTGACGTTTCAGACCAGCTTCATGACGTCGAAAAAGATCATAAGTTCTTCGTGACGCAATTGGGGTGCTTTGTCTCCAAATGCCTCTTTAATTTCGAAGGCTTTATCGATTCCGCACTGAGAACTACATCGGACAAAAACACACTGTGGCTTCTCAATGCCATTGCTGACAATGGAGGTAAAGCCAAACTTAAAATACTCTTCAAAATATTTGCGTTTTTTGTTTAATGCAAGTATAAAACTGAAATATTTATAACACTGCAATATGTTATCCTTGAATATTAAACGCAACTTCAATATACTAAATATCTGACTAAGAAAACAGTTTCCAACCACCAATGTTTTTCTTTACTTCTTCGCTTCGTCGACCACGTTTTTTCGCAACAATTTTTACACTATTCAACAAACAGTTCAAATTACGACGTCACAGTATTTTGCGTCATTTAGATTTTTTCGAATCTCTGCTGCGCCTTTCTTTCAAGTTCAACGTGACAAACTCACATAGGTTCACTTAGTTCATTCGTTCCACTTGAACAAGCGATAGTAAGTTGGCTTACCAGCTAAGCTACGTATTTTCTGGTAATATTCGCAATAGTTGGTCTACAACCGGTTGATCACTTATAACGACTGCAAAGCAATGGCTGCAAAGATTTTGAAAACTTCAAAACTTTTTGTAATTTGGGAAGTATTTTATAAATACCCTTGCAACCCCCTAAAAAGACCTTTTCGACCCCCAGGTTGAGAAACGATGAAATAGGTTATAAAATTCCAAAAGAACCAAACTTTTGGCTAGAAAATTGGCTGAAAGGTTTCTCGTTGAATAACTCTAGATACGCTAAAGATTTGATTAATGATTAAACTAAAAGCATTAGTGATGTTTGAATGGTATTTAGCAAACCTTGAGCGTGAAAGCATTAGGAAATGACATGTAAATCCTGCGTCTCCGTTGCCAATTGCATGGCAAAACTTTCGCTTGAAACAATTGTGACGTCAAGCTATCAAAACACAAATGACATCTGTGACGTTACAGTTGTTTTTAACAAATGCCAAGCCCCAAAGTCAGCAATGTAAGCATAGACGTTTTGAGAAAAAAATAAAGCGTTGACGAAGTTAAAAAGGTCGATGCAAACTTAATCGTGATGCTAATTTTGAAACAAAGAGCGAGTAGTAATATGAAATTCATAGACATGATCTTCTTGTATTTTATTGACATTTCATAATAGCATTGTGCTTTCAAAAAACTTGTGTGTCAAAACCTTTTCGTGACGCCCTGATCAGAAGCGGTAATGTTCCAAAATGGGTATGCCATTTTCTGAGGTGTCTAAGTCTTCCACATAAAGGCGGGGGCGTCCCGTTAAGTGCCTTGCCCAAGGACACAACAAGCGAACTTGCCGGCCTGTTCTCCACAACCTCCCCTAAATGCCAAGCGTCAAGCAGGGAAGCTGTGGATACCATTTTTAAAAGTCTTTTAGTATGACTCGACAAAAGGATTGAACCCCAGGTCTACCGACTGCGAAGCAGACGCTCTAACCACAACGTCATCGCGCCGGTTCATTCAAAGCAAACATAATTTTGAAATTGTTACAAGAGGCCCACGATTTACTTACAAACATGGCTGCAGGCAGTGCGCAGCACTGGTTCAAGTTTTGTAAAAAATAGTTTCTTTTAATTCTCATTGGAAAGAATTTGAGCGAATATTCTTCAAACAATTTAAAAGTTTTACATTTGTACCGAAATCCTCGTCAGATGCATTAAAGGTTGTTAACTTCGTAGGCTACAATCTAAGCCATTTAGGTTTAGCCTGTGCTAGCCATTGGTTAATTGATATATAGCATACTAGCAGATTTACCCGTCGTTGATCGGGTAAAATGTAAAGACTGATTAAATTTTTACATTGAATAACCATATTTTAATATAGGTTGAATAAATATAGGCTCGCAGCCCCCCATAGACGATTCTGATCGAAATCAAAATACCGTACTTGGCTTCCCTGGAAAAAGTTATATAAGATTCATATGTTTGTTTGTATCTAAATGTCTCCAGTTTTATTTCTATAGCGGACAGACAGACAGACAGACAAACTTTGAGTTTTATATACCTGTATATAGATAAAAACAAATTTCAACCATTTGACTGATAATGCTTTAAATATAGTGAGAAACAATCTATTCAAAAGCTCACTAGTAATGCTGGCTGTATAGTTATTACTCAGACTTTGTTGTTTCCACCAATACACTATTTATACGTCTGTAAACCACTCTAGCTATTCTTTTAAATCAAGTTAGTGAGCAAAAATTTATTAACGGCCTTTGAATTAACAACGCCAATTACTTTCAAACTTTAACTCTAAAGCATCCTTTACCTTTCACTTCATACCTAGCTTATATTTTCTTTGATCCGCTAACTACAGTACATCGCTTCACACGATCAACTGTCACATCGTGTTAGCAGCGCGTTACCGCCATGCAATTGCAGTTGAACGACATCTACCTATGTAATCAGCTAAATGCTATGCAACTCTAGGCAGCGTGCGTAACTGCGTAAAAGCTAATTTTATAAAACTGAGCAAATGCAATTGAACTTCGAAAAAGATCTCAGCATTTTTAGAAAGAGGAAGGCAAGGCTGATGAAACGGAGGAAAGGATTTCACCACTTTTCTCCCCAAAACAGCGTAAAACTTGTACGTAAATTACAGTTCATAAATTTGAGAAATTTTTTTATTATTTTTTGAAAACCTCGGTCAAATTTCCGACATAGCCTGTCGATTGAATTGTAAAACCGCAACAAAAACACTTTAAAAACTAGAAATTTGAGTAACTGTTTTCAGAAATAAAGCCAAACTTTTTTAGTTTTGAAGAATTTTTGCTGTATCATAACCGAATCGAGTGACTGTATTCAATTATGACCAGCATATTCATATGAAAAACAGCAAAACTGTCGATTGGCTCTTACTAGTTTATATTAGCGTTGGTTTCATTCTGATCTTTTTACTTCAAACGTTTATTTATACAGTGTATATCTATTTTTCTCTTTGTTATGTTGATACAGCCTTCAAAGCTTTACTAAATATGGTCTAGAAAAAAAACGCCGTAATTAAAACAAGGCAAGCTTATATAGCAAAGAATAGGCCAAATCTCTTAAAGTTTTAAATGCGTTTGTATGAGTTTTGTTAAACAAAAAATCTTCAACAAAGTAACATCGTTATTTCTAAAAGCTACTGCTCATTGTCAATCAAGGCAATCTTTGTTTAAATATAATTGCTGCCTTCACTGCATTATGTTGTTTCTTTTCGGATTGTTTATTTACTATCAAACTAAACTGCGATGGACAACAGTGCTTCTGCAAAAAATTTTTATCGTGCAATTTTACCATTTCCGCGAAGAAGCTGTACTATTATTCGTCGCCAATTATTTTATTTTTCTGTTGCTATTCCCAGAGTCCCCACTTAAAACTTTGGCAAAGTTTGACAAAATGAGAAACACTTTGAAGAAATTATTTGCAAATAATTATGCTTTCAACTGTTATTCGTGAGAAAATTTTGAAAACTACATCTTTAACCTTTGGTGACAAATTGCTAAATGATCTTATTTAAGGTCTTGGAAAGCGAAGCCGTTGGCCACAGTTTAAACCTGAAGTAAGCAATGGTTCCACATTGCCATGCCCAACCAATATCCTATCTGTTTTGAGTATTTAACTCGCATTTTCTCAGCAGGCCAAAAGCACTTGTCAGTAATGATTGCACATTTAAAAATAGGATATTTGCTGCTCTTAACGCTATTAGCGGTTGGATATTGTAATTCATGTAAGCAGATGTAGATTTTTTATTGGAGTTTCATTAGTCATTTTCCTCACCGGTATTTCTATCGCTGATCGTCAAAGTCTCAGATTGTGACTCATCGCTCATCAAGTGAAATCAATCTGGACCTACCTAGGTAGACCATCGGTCAAGTACACGGTATCGTCCCACCTAACTACAGAATTCATGCTTTTTCGCTTAAACTAAAAACCAGTAGCATATTTATTGCATCTTGAAAATATTTATTCCGTTTTTGATGGCAAAACCATCTGTAAGACTGTAGCGATTGTATTTTCAACCGAAGAAGCAAATAAACTTCCGTGAACAACACATATTATTAATTATTGCTAAATGACAAAAATTATTTGAATCTAACAGAATCTAATACTCAAATCTAACCAAAAACTTTTTAAATGTATTTTTTCCTATTTTTGTGGAACCAACTTTACCTGTGGTTCGGCACGTAGCCTAAATAAAATAACATAGCTAACAGGGAGGATAAATTTTTGGCTTTTCTATTCCATCTTTTCTGCCTGATTCTAGCATATGATGGGTGGTAGCACCCCTAGCAGTATTCTATACGCGGAACGACCTCAGCCTACGCCGGAACTTATTAGCTTCAGAGGCGACGATAGCGCGGGATTCCCTACATGAACTACGCGACAGTGCATTGGTCACTGCTGTCGCGACACATTAGCACCTTTTACTACTGTGACAAAAACTTTAAATATTGCTATTTGGCGCAGTTCAGCTTTTTTCAACATTTCGCTGCTTGAAAAAGCGGATCCACGAGCATTTCACATCATTGAGTTAGCTTTTTCTTTGAAATCTGTCTAAAACTAATATAGCATCATGATCGCACGAAAGTTAAAACAAGAGACGTCACAAAACGTCTATAGATTTAAGTGGAAGCATGTGAATGAACTAAAGATATTAAATATAGACTCACTTTAGGCTTTTAACGTCAAGCGACTCAAATGTTGTTGTACTGACTAAAAAGAACGAAGACTGGGTGTATCAAAAGTTAGGTGAAACGTCCTTTGATTGCATAAAAAAAACTAGGTCTTAGCATACAAAAACGTTTCTTAAAACCAACGATCGCAACCAAAATGGGTGTCGCAAAGATCTCACGAAGAAGTCGCGAGTATATTTTGCCAGTGTTGTGCCCAATCGGTGCCGCGATGTAGTGGTCGGAGTGCCCCCATTGCAGTTGGTAGACCTGGATTCAATTACCTCGTCGACTCATACCGACGACTTTAATAATGGTATTCACAGATTCCCCATTAGATGCTCAGCACGAAAAAGATAGTGTGAAAAAAAGCGCGAAATTTCGCTTCTTGTGTCATCAAGTGATGCACTTATCGTAATATCTCCATCTTAAAGTGGTGCGATGGTGCGATAACAGGTGCGATGGTGCGATGGTGCGATAGTTAAAAAATGGGCATTGGTGCGATAACAGTCGTAGTGACTCAGTGTGACGAAATACAGCAACTAGACCATGCGTTTATACATAAGAAGCGCTCAACGCGATAATAAGATAAACAGACGCCGTCTGCTTTGGCGTAAACAGCTTAAAAAGTTAAAGTCATTATTGGTGACGACAACAACCGGAAAAAGTTAATCGTGGCAACGCTGGTGCAGCGCGAGTTTACTCCTAAGTTAAAAACAATTTTAAGCGTTCTTTCGACTCCATGTTATTTTCTTGCAGTATTTATTACCTTTTATTTCCAAGCAAAAACATTAGCATTCCAAAATATTCATCAGGCAGCCTAATCCGTTTTGCTGGAATTCTGGAAAGCGCTGCTACGTGGTGTTGGCAGTTGGCAGACATCGATACGTGACGAGAATCACAAATTTTAAGAACAACTATAACAGGAATGAACTGAAAATGCAAGAGGAAGTTAATGAACTATTTTTTGAAAAATGTAAACCTAATATCAAATTTTCAAAAAGTGATTGGTTCTTGAGCGAACATGTATGGTGAAAGTTTTTTATTGTACTCGACCTATTAGCAATAGTCTAAAGGCCCTTTTGCCATATTTTTTGAGCTATATGCCCCATAGCTTTCTTTAAAAGAGAGAGTAAACACTATTTAATTTTGGAAACATTCAATATATGTGCTTTTAAAACTGTGAAAATTGCTTTCGAGATTAAAAAGTATCTCGGTTAGCTCCCTTTCTCCTTACAGACGTCTGTGCTGCTTGCTTGCGCACCTTTTGGTATTTAGTATTTTACTTCAAACAGCGGCTGCTTGACTAGCCCCTGCCTCAAATACGTTGGTGATGGTAAGGCTTTAAGTCATAAAAAGTTTTTTCATTTCCTTAGTAGGTTTACGAGTTGAAACTCATACAAAATTTATTTTACTTTAAATCTTCCAAAAAAATAGTTTAGCAAACGTGACAGAAACGAGAATTTTTGAAATTTTTTAATTCAAGTCTACAATTTAAATCACTTTGTATAAGAAGTTCGGAGTGCAGGGTAGTGCACCAGTTTGCGTAAAAATTCATTTTATGCGAAATATAATTTTATGATAAACCAGTTAGTGCCTTCATTTTAGTAAATATAAGGCTGCTTTCACAAATAGCGATTTTTGCCAACAGGAATAAAACTTCTTACCGGCATTTAGAACAGGTTTTGAAAGGAGGTCATGCTGCTTGATGCTGAGTACAAAGAGAGCGTCGCTTTGTTTGCACTCAGTATGAAGCAGTGAAATCTCGTCTCAAAACCTGCTTCAAGTATCGGTAAGAAGTTTTATTCCTGGTTGCATCAACCGCTATGCTCGGACGCAGCCTAAGGGTGCAAAATAAACAAGTTTACTCTCACAAAAGATAGGTAAGCCCAACACGTGTTACTATGACAGGGATTATAATATTATAATAACATGAAAAAACAAAAATTGATAATAGGCCTATGACAAAAGAATTGGTCAAACTTGAATTGGGCAGTTTGGTGTTGTACATACTTCTAGATTTTAAAGTATACGTTAGCATAGACCTATACTAATTAACTGCTGAAACTCGAATTTTCCTGCTTTTTAAGAATTACTTGTAAAAAGTTTTTTTTGATGTTTTCTGGTACTTTTTAATTAAAAATAATATTGCATACACGCTAAAACTTATTTTTTGCTGCTTTTGGGCAGGCAGGCTGGCAATTTTATTTTCGTTCAACTCATTCAGTGTAGCATCAACAAGATCAAAAATAACATTAAACGAAAAAGGGTTTCAAAACCTATTAATAAACATCTAAAATTGCTATTTTTTGGTCTTTTTTATTCAAAAAACTATTGAAAAAACTTGAAATTTTTTTCTCTTTCTCTTTTTTTAGTTAAAAAGATTTTGAATGAAAGTTAAAACTCTTTTTTTCATGCTCTGCTTTGAAAAATTTTTAGTCACAGCAAAAGTTGAAACTTGTATTTTTCTCCTCTTTTTTTGAAAATTAATACTGTACTGACAGTAAAACTGCAACTTGCTTTTTCCTACTTTTTCGCCCTAACATCAAACAAATATGCTACATAAATTTTGCTTTTCTGTTGTTGTGCTCAAGATCATATATTGTAAGCTGCAAACCCAGTAATAATTAGAAACATATTTGATTAAAGGTTTCCAAAAATAAATGTCTACACTGCGTTATAAGAAACGTGGCTAGGTGCATAGCTATAAGAATATGCTAAAGTGGGAGTTCTACCCCTCCCTCGTGATTGCGCCTTTGGTTGTCAGCAACGACAGCACAAACTTTCCTGGTGGTATGCAAGTAGAAAAAAATTGAGAACCGCTATTCTAAACAAAAAAAGGTATATGTTATGATATTAGACTTTAATGTAAAAGGCTAACCAAAAATATTGTTCTAAAAATTGTTTATTGTAACTAAAAATATTGTCTAACACCATCAGGTGCCTTACCATCAATAAATAAAGTTAATAAAAATATTGTAGTCATCAAAAAATTTCTGAGGACATTGAGGCAAAGTTTTTCTTTTATCTTGAATAATATTTTTAGTCGTGACCTTTTATATTTTAGAGAGCCCACAGAATCATGGTAAGAATCAGTGGTATTAAGCAAATTTGAAAGGCATTTGCTGAGACATAGCTTAGGTAATAACTTTCTTTGGAGGGAAATTAATGGCTAGAGAGTAGGCTAACTGAACATCGGGTGATAATTTTTCCACAAGTGATCTGCCTGCAATCTACAAGGATTCACTGCCTTATCTTCCACTATGCAATGTCCTATATGATACGTGTGCCGCTGTGAATGCCGGTATGTTGGCCGCACACCCCAAACACCACAGCACAGAATCAACCAACATGCACTTGAATTAACTAGACTTGACATGAAAACAAATATTTAAGTATCCATACGAAAATGGAAGACAATTTGTTTTCTCCCGAATATGACTCGGCAATTGCACATTTACTTGAAAATCACGACAATGCTGCCGACAACGACAGTTCATTATTAGTGTTGGCAAAAGCTAGATCGCCTTCCTTCAAGCCATTCCGAAAGCAACATTTTCCGTATTTCTTTGATTAAAATGCGCCCTTGTTTAGAGTGGGCCTTTGTTTAGAATGCCCACAAAAGTCGCGATAAAAAAAAAATAGAATGCGTCCTCGAATATAGCGTGCATAAAGAAAGGCACCTAGGGGATTGTGCGAAACTAGTGCTACTTGCCTGATACAAAAGCACTTTCACAATTTCTTCTGTGTAATAAAAACACCCATTGTTTTGAATTTAAAATAACTATTAAAAAGAATTTATGACAATACAACCAAAATAAAATCTGTTAAATGTAAGTTTATTTTTATATTCACACTTCAATTGCAATAGTTTCATCATCATTATCGATAAGGTCATTTTCATTAGTAACTTCTTCGGTCGTGGAAATCATTAAGAGCATTTCTAAGTAGAGAATTTTTTCCGGGTCATCCGCTGTGATTCCGCAAACGTCAAATGAATTTATGACAACTTCTTTAGATATTTTTCCATTCTTGTACGACCCATAAGATTTTTTGCAGCTAACTGGGCGCTTTTATTTTTTCATTGGATGTGTAAACAAATTCATCCTTTTGAAACCAATTGTCATATAGTTTGCGAAAAAATAATTTGAAAGGCTTGTTAATACAAACATCAAGCGGTTGTGAAAACTTTGTGCAACCACCAGGTATTACTGACATCACAGTATTGTATTGCTTCAATTGTTCTTTCCTCGCATCAGAAACGTGACACTTAAAAGAATCCCAAACAAGCATTCGTTAAGTAAAAGAAAAATTTGTCCAAATTTTTTCTATCCAATCAGCAGTGAGTTCTTCATTCATCCAATCATTGGGCCTTGCTGCCACTGCAACTCCAGGGATAGCTTCAAGTTCCTTCTTGACTTTTTTGGCTGGAATTACTACGTACGGTTTCAGTTTTGTTCCGTCTGCTTTAACACAGAGGCACACAGTGAGGCGGTTTTTTGTGCCCAGTTGTTCGAATAGGGACGGTGCTGGTTCCTCTTTGGTCAATTGTAGTTGTACTAGGCATGTCTGCCCAAATTGGCGTTTCATCCATATTTGCTATCATTGAAGGATGAAAGTTGTGAACATTTATTTGCTTTTTGTTAAAATCAACAAAGTTGCAAATTTTTTTTTAGGTCGCATGGCACCGATTGTCCGGTGGTTGTCCACCTTCTAATCGAAAGATGAAACCTCTTCACAAAGTTGCTAAGCCAACCACGAGATGCTGCGAATTCACTTAAACCCTTTTCGTCAGCCATTTCTTTAGCCCAAATGGTTATCATTTTACAGGAGACATGGTATTGTTGTTCACGGTCTGGGGCAATTTTTTTCATTAATACATCTTCGATGGTTGATAGACATGGCTTTCTACCACCATCTTCATGCCCCAGCTTTTTTCTTGAAGCAATTGATTGCTCACAAAGTTCTTGTAACTCTGCTTTTTGCTGTTTCCATTTACGTACCACTGATTCATTACAAAATACTTTCTTCCTGTTTCTCGATTTGTATGTGCTTCCGCAAATTATACAACTTCCACTTTATATTCTACAGTATAAGCACGCCGCTTGCTCATGCTCAAGCAAATATTTCTGTTAAATAAAACTCTTCGACTTGTTTAAATGCCCAGCCAAAATGAAATTGTGTCGTCGTTTGCAGATTAGTACGAAATAATTGCGTAAGTACACTCAATCAACGAAAACGGCTGGAACCTTTTAATAACAATGAGCGAGTCTAGCCTAGTCAAACGCATACTCGCACACAACAAAATTGCGCTAGTTTTAATTTTTAGACAAATTTCTTTCGAAGATAAAGCAGAGGTTTTAATGATTTAGTAAAAACAACTTTTTAATTAGTTTAATGTAAATGCTGACCGAAAAGCAAGCATTAAAAAATAATATGCGCCCTTGTTTGGAATGCGCACAAAATTCGCGATAAAAAAAATAGAATGCGGGCATTCTATACGAAGAAATACGGTATCAAAAATGAACAACCAGTTTTGTGCCAGAATTTGTCTATGGACGCCAATTGATCCTCTGACAAATTTAATTTTAGACGTTGAAGAAACGCACATTTTCAATAGTCCCGCCTACTATAAACAATTACGCCGTCTCTTTTTGCTTCATTCGGTCGGTAACTTCTGATAAAATCCTAACAAAAAAATAAGCCTGCAAGTTTTTAGTCATTGCATTAAAAGATTATAATGCATCCATCTTCTGAAGATTTATTTAAAGCTTTTTTGAAATTTTGACCTTTAAACCACCGTTCAAAAATTAAACATTGGAGAATATTTGAAATTACTTTTGGCCTTAAAACGTTTTAGAATCACAAGGTATGAAACAACAACCCAATAATAGTAATTCAGCGCACGATGCCTGGTTAACAGAGATGAGCACGGATTAGGATTAGGATTCTAAATTCAAGATTAAGATTAAGATTAGGATTTGATGTTTCGGATTAGGATCGGATCAGGATCAGAAAAAACCTCGATCCGCTTTTCTCTGCTGGTTAGCATAAAGCAAAAGTTGGTCAGCCAGTTGGTGTTCAAAGTTCGAACCAAGAATGGCCTACTTCAATGGAGGGCTTGCACAAATGCTTAAAATAAAAATTTGAATTCAAAGCAGTTTTTTAAGTTAGCTGACTGCATTTCAATTTTACAAACGTCGAATTTTTATCTTAGCTTTTGCTTACAACTTTCGTGGTAATTCGGAAGCAACGGGGTTCGGTTTGCAGTGGCGTGTGCTGGTCATTTATAGGAAGGCCTAGGCTGTGTTTTGCTAGTAACTAAATCATGCGATGAATTACGATGAAAATTTCCAACACGTTCTGCACAAAACACTATTTTACAAGTAACGCTATCTTGCAATCCGCACTTCACCATGTTTTCGTTGCTGTATGATTTGTTCTTAAAAAGGAAAAACGTTTTCGTTGCTGTATGATTTTGCATCTCAAAAGTAAAAACGTTTTCGTTGCTGTATGATTTTGTATCTCAAAAGTAAAAACGTTTTCGTTGCTGTATGATTTTGCATCTCAAAAGTAAAAACGTTTTCATTGCTGTATGATTTTGTATCTCAAAAGTAAAAACGTTTTCATTACTGTATGATTTCGTCTTTGGAAAGAAAAAACTGCTTCGTTGGTGTATAATTTGTCTTTGAAAAAGGAAAACGTTTTCCTTGTTCTATGATTTGTCCTTAAAAAAGAAAAATGTTATCGTTGCAGTTCGATAGGTATTAAACTCTGCAAAATTTTACTTTACCACTTACTTTACAATTGCATCTTGTATCTGGTGAGGTATGTGCTGCTTTGCCAACAAAATTATTAAAATTGTAGGCAAAGCAGTGTGAGCTATCAATGACATTAGCGATTTTCAAGTGTTCAGGTTGAGATTAAGCATTGGATTTAAGCGCTTATGGCTTAGGAAAAAACTAAACTAGAACTTTTTCCGGCTCGCGCAATTGACACAAGTGTAGACAACATTAGACCAACAGTCACTACCTTAGCCTATTCATAAGTTAATTAACTGAGGTTACTTGGTTGCTGAAACTGTAAAATGTAGATTGTGCTAATGCAGTTCATCTTGCACTTTACAAAATAAAGAGTCGAAACAACATAAGCACTACTATGGAAGATAAGCTTGTTACCTTTTTATCTAACCCAAACCTTCAATATTTTACATCACCCTAACATTATTGGCAACCTTAAATCCAATCTTCACCCAAACTTAGGGCTACCATAGCCGATGAGACAAAATTCTCCCATGCACTTTTTGGTCATGTTCACACTATTATGTATTGGCCGTTGGTATCATTACATTTGATTATTGACATATGTTTCGGCCTTGATTATAAATATATTTTACCCAAAATGGAGGACTTAAAAAAAAAGTTCATCATCTGTTTTGCTGTCACCAATTGTGTTACTCACGGTAAGTTCGACCGAATCCAAGCGGCCCCAAACGGGTCGGATTTGGCCAGCCACTTATTGTGTCTGACACAAAAATCCCTTACATTTAAGCACTCGTCCCGCACGCAACGCAAAAATCCCGGACATGTCAGAAAAAATCTTGACGTATGGCAACCCTACCCTAACTCTAATCCTAACCCTAGCACTAATCATATTCAGTGTACACTTTCCGAGCGCCACATCGCTTCGATAACGTATACCATACACCAATAGGTAATGACACGTTCTACAAAAAACTTAGGCCTAGTAAACGGTACCACTACATTAACAAGCCAAACTTGCATAATTGCACTAACGTTGTATCTCATTTTTTGAGATGAATCACATCTATTACGTGAGTACGCAGAAAAATCCTAGCTTGGATTTTGCTAAGCCATAAATGTTTAAATCCAAAGCTTAGTCGTAACCTTCTAGTTGTCCGATGTCAATACGCATTCCTCGTGATAGAATAGCCAAACACAATGCTGCCACTCAAAATTTCCAAAAGTCCCTGCTGCAAAACGTCAGAAATATCTACATTTACCTGCACTGTTTCTATTTACTAGAGATGGTAAACAAAATCCCAAGACTTTGAACAGTGTTGCCTCGATTTTTGACTGTGTTCTGGTTTAACCTCATTTCCCAAAACCCCCTTATCTCAGCGTCGACCTCTAAAGCAAGAAAGTATTAGTTTTTAGAACGATCTAAAGTTCATCAAATCTAGTAAAATCTCGGGTTGCTGCAAGTTCCTACAACACTGCCAGGTACTTTCAAAGAGTTTCTCAACAAGAAATCCCAAAATTGGCAACTATGGTCGCAATTTAGCCAAACAAAAATTCCGTGATTCGAAATGTGAGCTGACAATCCCTACGTTTCATTGTAAATCCCTACGTTTCATTGTAATTTTCGAAAAACTTCCAACGCACAATAAAAAAGTCCGTAGGACTTCCCTACCCCTACAGCTGACAAAACACCCTACCGTTGAGATAAACCCCTACAAGGGGCATCCCTGGGAAAACATGTGGTGGCTGGCGTTTATGTAGTAGAGTGCGAAAAAAATAAAATCATTGTGACGTTACGCAACATGTAATAGATGACTTAGCTCAGAGGTTCCCATACTGTGGTACGCGTACCACTAGTGGTACGCGACAGTCTTTCAGGTGGTTAGCGAGCAACTTACTTAAGTTGATGAGCTACAATAAATATTTGAAATTGAAAATTCTTTAAAATTATTATGTCCTAATTGTTTTTATTTGGGCTTTACACGCCAATAGAAAGGGCAATTGTCTAATAAATAAATGAATATAAAGTTGGTTTGAGCTGTAAGGTCAACTGCTGGTTGCAGTAAAAATTGTAGCTCATTTATTCATTTTACATTTGTTTAAAACTAATTTTTACTTTGTTAGAAATAGTCCAAGTGATATAAAATATTTGGCTGAAAATATATAAAAGCTAAATTATAATTTGTTTAAAACTAATTAATATTTAGCTGAACATATATAATATTTTTCTAAATGCCGAAGCGAAAGTGCTGTCCAACGCACATAACGAATCTGCTCATAGTCAATGAGCATGGGGAAGAGTCTCTGCCACAATATGAAATTTGTATGAAGACACTTTCTAATTCAGCTATAAAAACCCAGCCTCTTCAAGCTTCACTTTGTTACAAATCATGTTAAAGAGAAAGAACAAGAGGAGAGTTACTTCCAGCGATTTGAAGAAAATGCAAAAAGACAACGCCTAGACAAAAGTGGCGTGATTTACCAGAAAAAGAAGGGTGTTGTCAAAGCATCGTATGAAGTTGCTCTCCTAGTTGCTAAAAGCATGAAAGCACTTGCCATTTGCGAGTCTCTGGTAATGCCAGCAGCGAAGATTTTGGTTAAGAACGTATTGGAGTGGAGGCGGCTGCGAAGGTAGAAACTGTATCCCTCTCTAACAACACGGTTAATAATCGATTAGAGGAGATGCCCATCGATATTGCCGATCAAGTAATTTTGGGTGTGACTGACGCAAAGTTTGGGTTTTCTATGCAACTGGACGAGTGGACGGACATAACAAACTGTTGCAGCCACTGCAACTTCGATGCATACATGCGCAGCTATCGCGACAATGAGATCTAGCTACTAAGAGTCGTATGAGCACGAAGATGTTACAAACCACAAACCGAAAGTTACCAACAGCAATATCAATATATAAACCGAACGAAATCTACGAACAGTAGCTATCATGATAGAAGTGACTAGTCGCCGTATGGAGTGCACTCTTTTGACATCTAACTACAGCCAGATGCCTGCCGTTGCGCTACAAAACAATGCTCAATTACTGGTCTATACTCGCTATACTACTCAAAACTATGATGCAGAAACTGAGTTGCTGATGAGCAAAAAACTTTCCAGCACAACAAAAGGAAAGGATGCTTTTGAGGTTTTGTACAATTTTTTCAATCAGAATGAAATAGACTGGAAAAAGTTGATTGGCTGTACAACCGACGGGGCTCCCTCCATGCTCGGACGTAAATTTGGGTTTACAACTTACGTGGAAACAGTTTCATCAAACGCAACCATTATTCATTGCTTCATGCATAGATTTTCCCTTTGTGTAAAGATGCTTCCTGAGAAAATGCTATTATGTTTGAAGCGAGTTATCAAACTGGTAAATTTTGTAAAAACATCTGCCGTAATTACCCGGTTGTTTTAGCGACTTTACGAAGATTTTGGCTTCAAACATCTGTCCTCTCTATTACACGGAAGTGCGCTGGCTTTTCAAAGGTAATGCCACAAGACGTCTTTTTGAACTGCGGGACGAACTATTTCAATTTTTCAGGAAAAAGAATGACGATTTTCAGGCAGATCTTGAAAGTAAGGAGTTTCTTGCAAGATTGGCTTATTTATCCGACGTTTTTGAAGTTCTAAACAACTTCAATATGTCATTCCAAGGTTCCAACGGAACTTTATCTGTGTATATTTCAAAGCTGGAAGCGTTCTTCCGTAAACTGACTCTCTGGATGGAGAACGTGAAGAATAAAAAGTACGCAATGTTCAAACTCCTCACCTCGGTTGAGGACATACCTAATCATGAATTTTCTGATAAATTGTCTGCCATTTTTTGCAACTAAAAAAGTAGTTGATGCATAACTCTCTTAGCGTTACATTATGCACTTATTCCACCAACCTATTCTTCGTTGATCCAGCCGATCTGCGTGTGGGTCTGGAGAACAAGAAGAGCTATTAGACATTTACACTGATGAGGCAGCAAAGATTAAGCATAAGGAATGTGGCTGTTCTATAAATTTCTGGTTGAGCATGGAGTCATCGTACCCAAACCTCGCCACTCACGCTGTTCCACAATTATTGATTTTTTCGTCAACGTGGAAGTGGAAGCAGGGGTTCTCGGTTTTTATTGAGCATAAAATCGAAAATCCGGAACCGCCTTGCTGCGCCTGGACATGATTTTAGATGCGCTGCAAGCAAAGTTATTCCTCGAATTCACCAATTAGTGGAGAAAAAACAACTACATCCTTCTCATTAAAACTATTGTTGTATTTTCAATCATTTTTTAGTTTTTTTTCAACTCTGGGCTGATGCTAGTTTAATAAAATATTGTTACTGTATATTTCTGAGCTATTTAATTCTCCAAATGTTGGTGGTACGCAAACATACAACGAAACCTCTTAATGGTACGCCAGTTGAAAAAGTTTGGGAAACACTGTCTTAACCAATGGAAAATTCTGAATTCTCTCAGCACATGTTGAAATAAAAATGACTTCCAAATAAGGTTGACGGTTTGCACGTTTTACATGAAATGACTTCTGTGGCAATTGATTCATAGACGAAAGATACTGTATTACACTTTACAGAGCGGGCAACAGGTGCTTCAAAAGCATTCTGGCGAAATAAATGCGATGACACAACATTGCTGCAAAGACCAAACGATGGCCAGAATGAAACAACTAAAGTAGTGCGAAATTCAAGAAATGTGAAATGAAAGGCCACAGCCTTAAAAAATGGTACAACACGGCTTGTAATAAAAAATGGTTGAAACATGATGTAGGCCTACTAAAATAGTGGCTTCGAAAAATACAAAAAGCAAGCATAATGCTGCGTGCAAATTTTGAAACAAATCCCTGAAAAACCCAATTAGTCTAACCCTACTACCCCATAACAAGAGCACAAAGCATCAACAAAATTTAAAAACTAAATCAAGAAATAGAATCGTTTTCACAAGAAAAGAGGCGGAGTTAAGTGATTAAGTTGTAGTTGCTGAAATAATGTTGATGGGTTTTTTGTAGAGCATCTTGTGCTCTTCGCTCAGGCCGGTCTTCATGTGAAAGTATTCAAAGAAATATTTCCTGTCTACAAGATTGTCTGAAGCATGAAAATGGGTCAAACTAATAACTTACGTAGTTAATGATATTACCAGGAAAGAAATAATAGAGAAATTAAAAATTTTCCAGTCTCAGTAGTTTTCACTTATCGTTGATGAAACTAAAATATTTCATTTTCGCAGACTTTAGACCAGGGGTCACCAACGGTGTGCCCGCGGGTACCATGTCGCCCGTGAAGGCATTATGAGGTGCCCGCCAGCCTGTTTCAAAATATTCTCAAAATTTTTTCAAAAGTCGTTGGTGGCTTCAAGAAAGAAAAGGTAGCCTAGGGTTGCGAGACATCGGCCACCGAAGTAATGGCAACAGATATGTAATGACACCGCCTGCCAATACAAAATAGATCGAACATTAAGTCCGAGATATTGCAAACTTTAGGATAACTGCGCCCCCACTTTAATCAATATCCAAAAAGTAGCCCATGGTTCAAGAAAGGTTGGTGACCCCTGCTTTAGACGTTGTTTAGCGTTATTCTGAATTTGAACTCTGCAAGATCGTCCACGCAATGCTAGACACAGTGGATTTAGAAAATGGCACTCGTGCTGGAATGTACGGGAAGGAAAAAGAAGTTCTATCAAGCAAGAACATTCCCATTAACAGTAAAATTAGTGTTGCTAGTGACAAATGTGCTCGGGAGATGGGTAAGTCAAATAACTTCAAAGCGCGTAGGTCTGTGCTGAAAGATCTTCCATCGCTGTTGATGTTGGGCTGCGCAGCTCAACACCGCAACTTAGGCAACTGAATGACTACCATGCAAATGAGCGATTACTCAGGCAACTGATCAATTACCTTCTTGGCTAAGTTTCGGCTTGTTTTTCAAAAAGTAACAAGAAGCGAAATGCATCTGAACAATTCCGAGAAGAATGCTAATTATCGCTACGTGCAATGTTAAAGTTATCGCAAACGTGATCGCTATGAAGTGGGTAAGTGAACAATTGTGCATTGCAGCAATCGAATATATTGCTTTTGTTTTTTGAAACAAAAGCACTTGAGAATAAAACTGATAGAGCTGAATTAATTTACAAAGTAATTATAAATGATGAAACTAGACACATGCTGCAGTTTGTTGGAAAATGTAATTACGCATTTTTCCATTCTATTATTTTTAGTGAAAATCCTGTTGCGCCCTTTGGCGACTGTTTACCTGAGAGCTTTGCCGAGACCGCGAGACTTAGTTCTTTCGTTTTTGTACGGAACGAGGATGTGGGTGCCCGGAGAGAAGCGACTGCTTTTGTAAATAAATGATAGAAACAGACGTTACAAATAGACATTTCTATGTAGTTCTACGAAAAATGGGTTTATGTTTTCGGATAAGTGCTAGCAAATTTAATTCATTATTTTTACATTCATTATTTTGGACTAGCTTTTTGCAGCTACCACGCTCCTGCTGATTGAATTATTTACATGATTATTCAAGTTGACATTGCATTACATGCTTTTTTATTAGTTCAGTCTAGAATTGGATTGGCGTTAGCTGTTCTGTGACACTACATTGTTGTTCGCATGTGTATATGATTTCTGTTATACAGGGTGTCCACAGAGTCTTTAGACAATTTTAAAAATTTATTGATATTGCAACTGACGTTGGAAATGTCTGAAATGTTTAAATAATATCAATTAAATGGTAAAGTTTTTATTTAAAACATTAATGAACGCTATCTCTGAAATGATCAAATAATATTAAGTAAATAGTTAAGTTTTTATTCAAAGCATTAATAAATTTCTAAATGAGCCCCATTTGTAGCACGGAGAACGTCTAAACGATATTAAATTTCAATCCACGTCCTTCTTAACATTTCTTTATCAGTTGTCTCCACAGCGGCAGTTATTCTTTCCTTAAGGTCACTTATGTCTTTTACTTTGGTGCGGTAAACAACATCTTTCACGTAGCCCGAACAAGAGCAGAGCGGATGGACTTTGTTGGGCTACGACTAAATGACTGACGAATACGCTCGATGCCTTTTTCAGAAGTTTTTGGCCATCCACTCCTTGATTTTAGTAGCAACGTTCCCGTTCCCACAAACTGCTTATGCCAATTGCAAATCAACTGACGTGCTGGGGCTCGTTTTACATATTTATCTATGAAATTTCTTTATGCTTCAATATCAGATCTCGTTTTGATAAATCAAGAAACACATTGTGCTTTTTCTTGTGGAGTAGTCATTTTTAACAAGGGTTGGAAATCAATTATTTTATTTGGCTAATTCATCTCTGAAATAAAAAAAGTGATATTATAAAAAACTCTAATAAAAACTGATTAATATGCAAAAAGAATTATTTTGATAGCATTTTAAAAAAGTTTTTAATGAATTTATAAAATTGTCTAAAGACTTTGTGGACATCCTGTATTTGCCATCTGCGACTGTGAGCTTCGACTTTTCGGTTGTATGCCTAGACCTAAGTAACGCACCCTAAACGTCAAGTCATCTCTTCAGGTTGTTGTTCTGATGAGCAACTGGACTTGCGACAACTTTCTCTGCATTGCGTGCAATTGTTGACAAGGGCCATCTGTACCTGGATTCCGCCATTAGCGAACGTCGTTTCAGGCTCTCCAGCGTACTACTTGTGTGTGTGTGTTTACCCCTCCTCTTCCTTAGGATGGAGGTACGGCATGAACGGTAATTCAGGTTCATGCCGTCAACCTAATTGATATTAGGCTAGGGGAAAGATGGCAGCCCATTTCGAACCAGTCTTGAGTGGCTGGTAGCCCCACCACCAACAAGGCGGACTGCCACTGGTGGGTACCCAAGAGTCGTCTGACATGCTGGGTAAGCAACTTCACAATTATAATCCGGTGAAGTACGGGTGGGGCCACCTGTCTGCCACATAAAGGTGGGGGCGTCCCGTTAAGTGCCTTGCCCAAGGACACAACAAGCAAGCTTGCCGGCTTGTTCTCCACACTATCCCTTTTTTATGCTGAGCGCCAAGCAGGGAAGCTGTGAATACCAGTTTTTAAAGTCTTTTGATATGACTCGACTTAGGGAATGAAATCCAGGTCTACCGACTACAATGTGGACGCTCTAACCACTGCACCATCGCGCCGGTTAGCGTACTACTTCGTTACACTGTTTGTAAATTATGTGCGGTAAAAAGTTAACATCTTAAACTCGCAATATCAGTCAGCAAATATTAGAACCCACAAAGTGCATTCATCAGTAGTTGATGAATGTACATATCTCCTTTTCTTGTTTGTGAAATCGACCTTGATAAAAATCGTGACACTGTGGAAAATAGAGCCGTTAATATCATGGTTTACAAAGATTCAGCTAACATTGATCTTGGAGGAAGATGTGAAGCATTGCCAGTCAAAGATTCACTTATTGATTTAATAGAACTGCTTCCATTTGGATTGTCAAAATTTTTGGTTGAAATGTGCTCTCAGACAAAAAAATTTGATTTCTCTTGATTTCTCTGAAGTATCTTGTAACGACTGAGCGTAGTTGATCCTCAAGTGGCACTGAGTAATCCAAAACATTCCAAATTTGTTCTTTCGTTGCAATCAAGTTTTTACTCTTGCTGAAGAACCCAACTAGATCATTTGGAAGACCAGTCAAAAAACATTCTAAACTGGAGTTTCTGCGCTCAAAAATATGATGGAACTATCTCCGGAACAATTTTGGCCTCAGCTGAAATCAGTCACAGTTGGAAATGGCACTCGGAGATTTGGATTGCTCTCTAATTTTATGTGCACACTGATTGCCCTTCCTCATTCTTTAGCATGCGTGGAATAAATTTTTCCGGTGTTTGATATGATTAAAAATAAATTTATTAATCGGCGTCATACAAAAAATATGTCTAACCGACTTTTGGTAAAACAGAATATTGCAAAAAATAGAGTTCCATCTTGTTATTTTCGAAAGCCATCATCAGACCTTGTTGATAATCTTAAAGGTGGAGCATGTCACAGCAGATATGCATGTTCTGTTGTCAATACTCACAGTACCAATAAAAGTTTAGTCCAGCATATGAAAATTTAATTTTAGAAAGTACTTTTGATGTTTGAGAGAATAGTGCTAACGTCGGTTGCAATGTTAATGAGTATACTTATTTATTTGTGACAAAAAGCAGAGTATAGATTTGTAGGAGATTTTTGTGCTTCATTTGTCTTTTGACAACATTTATTAGTGAAAGCATTTAGCAATAACTTTGGTTTTGAGTTTAGAATTATAATTTTCTTTAGAACATAATCTGCGACTGTATCTGATTAGCTTGACTTGATGTTTTTTTCAGGTTGTCAATGACAAGCTATTTGTAAACAATCTTCTAGGTTTTGTGCGTGTGTTTACAAATCCTGGAATTTGACCACTTCAAAACTTGGAAATTCGTAAAATAAACATTTGTTGCACTGCTTGGTACCACTTCAGATAAAATAGTACCAAGCAGCAGATGTACCGATTATTCATAGGATTAAAAATCGCTTGTTGTCATAGTTCCTCGTCATGGCACGCATCTCTTTCCACCATAGTCTATTAAAAACTGTTTATATAAAGACTCAGCACTCGATGTCGTGCAGACATAGACAGTTTCTTTACACACTCAAAAGTTTCGACAATTACGGCGATTTTATTTAACCTTTAATTGCGCTTCTTTTGATATTTTGCTATTGCGAAAGCTCTTTTTTTGGCCCGCGTTATCATGCAAGTGCTATTATTAGCTTGCCCTGATTGCCTGCCCTCCGAATTGAGATAAAACGAAATACTATCTCTAGATGCTTCCTTTTTGCTGCGATATCGCTGCTAATGAAAGCATTACGAAAAACTTTTAGCAAAAACAACTTTTTTCGAAGCTATATTAAAGATCGGCATTAAAGGCTTAGATAGAGGCGACGCCCTCTTTTGTAACGACTTGTAGTTGCTGCTTTCAGAAATGAAAGTCAAGTGAAGCCGTTAAAACCGATATTTTGAACCCGTTATAACCGAATAGTGGCCTTGCGAAGCAAAACCGGCTGGTAATTTACACGCATTCAAATCATTAGCGTAGCCAGAAGTAAATTTTGGAACATAGAAACCAAAAACATATTTTTTGGTCTTGAGTTTCCTCAAACTTGTTGGATAATTTTCGTTTGGAAATCAACGTTTAAAAATAATAATACTTTCATTTCTCGATTAGATTTGAAAAACTGTTGGGGGAACTATAGTCTTTCCGCTCCCTAATAATGCTGATGATTCAAATACGTTACCAGTGTTTATATTGCTAGCTCCTAGTGGTTACGATCGATAGAGAGCGTCATTTAAGCAAGAAACAAAACAGCATAGCGAGTGCTGAAGGCGCGAGGCTTACGAAGGACGCAATGCTATTGAGAGATATTATCAAACTTACAAAGCCATCCCCGGACGCGTTTCGTCCTTTTGGACTCATCAGCAGGGCTTGCCAAGGGCCAAGAGGTCCCTCCAATAGCATTAACGTTGACTTCTATAAAACAAACTAACATAAAGCACAAGACCTACGTTCCGTTTACTTTTAAACGAGGTTCGTTTTGACGTACTGCTAGCCGCTCAATTAGGGACTAAAACTGATATCCGTATGTAAAGCTGGTCACACAAGCAGCAATTAGGCATAAAAAGGTCTTCCAAAGGTTACAAACTAAATGCAGTGCTTTAAGGCATGGCTGGCAGCACGTGAGGCATGGCAGCAAAACTCGGCGCGCAAGGAGGCCAGTTCCAAAGACGCGGGTTCGAATCCCACAGGCGGGTTGCACCAACGCTGACGTTTAAGAATACAATCTAAGCATAACGTTAAAAGGGCGCCAACTGATTTCGGTGGGTCCCAAATGACTGCACCGCGGCTTATATAATGCACGGCCGCCAAGTGGTCAACCACTTCGCCTATTCCACTTCGAGCATAGTTACCGATTCCGACAACTAGCATACTGCCCGGGTAATAACTAGTGTTTTACATAGCGCGACCCGATCAGCGACGTAACTATCGCCGGATACCACTTAACAATCACACGCGGAGATTCCCCCACACAGTTCTTCGGCAGGGTTTGCACGATCACAGTGCTCGAGCTACTAACAGGTCCCCGTTACGTTACGTTACCAGTGTTTATATAGATCGCGGTCAATGCTGCAAACTGCATTAGCAAATGATTTGTAATCGCTACAGTTTGCTGTTACAGTTTACAGTTTACAGTTGCTCACCTACAAACTATTGCTGAGTCAGCTCGTCTAGCAATACGCCCAATTTTTCGGAAGTGATCACAATCAATCTTTATCTCTCATTAATGTATTAAGAAATAAATAATTCGATCCAACTGTAGGCCTTATAACTCTCGACTTGTTAAAAACAAAGCTGCGAGTGGGGTTCGAACTCACATCTTCGCCAACTATCAAACAACGGTCATGGTTTATAGGTGTGGAGCATGAAGTCCGTGCCTTAACAGATTTGGCCAGTTCAGTTCAGTTAAGTCAAATTCTACACATATATAAGCCATCACTACTGTAAACGGTTGTTGTAGGTGGTTTCAAACCCTTCTTCCAGCGCTGATTCCCAGTTTATCTTGGTAAACCATTATTGATATTAGTTTGTGTTAGTGTAATGTGTGACAGTCAGGGCTGTAAAAATTCCTCGATTGAAGGAATTAATTCCAGTTACAGTTACTTCTTTCAAAAAGTAACGTAATTCCAATTACAATTCCTTCTTTTAAAAAGGAACTAATTCCAATTACAAAATTACATTTTAGGAAAAAGGAACGTCAGATTACAAATTCCTTTACAAATATCATCACTTGTTGTAATCGATAAAATGTTGAAAACCTATATAGACACAGTAATATTAACTAGTTTACATTCTGTTTTATTAATTGGCTCTTTCCCAAGCTTAAACATGATTTTGAAACAGCTTCTGTTTATTTGTTAAACGATAAATCGACGATGTGATTATGTCATTGGAATTGACATTTCTACCTTTATACTTTTAAATTATAATTATAGGTTGGGCCTGCACAACTAAATGCAGGTAACCAATATCAGGCCAACAAAATCGAGTCGTACGAGGAGAAGTTGATTTAAATTTGCTCTGTCGCGCACGTCGAATTGGAAGGTAAGCATCAATAAACAAACTATAGTTTCACACTTGATAAAATAAATGATTTATTACACGTGGTCAGTAAGCTTGCTTTAAAATGATTATCTGACATGCATGTTCTTTGGGGTCTCAAAATTAATCCCCCAGAGCTGAAAGTACGCTCACATGCCGCGCTCGAAGGAAGAGGAGTATTCAGTTCTATTGCCAAATTTCATAATGGAGTACATCGTCCTTTGCAAATAGTAAAATCTTCCAATTCAAATGACGAATAAACATCAAGCACATGCTTTGTACTCCTCGGTTTTCTATTAAAAAATCGATTTGGTGATTCTTCTTCAGGAGTTTCTGAGTTTTTTTCGTGAGAGAGAACGTTATCTTCCTTTAATTGATTTTTGATGTAGTTGATACCTAAAAACGAATTTTGTAATGATGCACTCCTGTTGCGACGTTTTTCTTTCAAAGTCGTTTTGTAAAGTGAACATGAGAATTTCTTCTATTAGTGAATCGCTTTTACAACAAAATGTTAAATGGATAATCACAACAAAATTTATTGGAGATTACTATTCGCTAAATAGGCTAAGTAGTAAGAGCTAAGGTAGATCAATCCGCTGTTGAACTCACCCAACCCAAAAATAATGAAAATACTTACAAGTTTTTACGATCAACCAACAGATACTCAGGAAAAAAACAAAGTTATTTTACGCTAATAGTTGTACCAGACATTATATTGAGCTAAAAAAATTGTAATTTAGAAAAAATGTTTACGATTTACCTTTCTGCAACTGGAAATTGTCTTCTTCTGTCCAAGTGTCTTTTAATTTTGGAAGAAGAATAGATGAAGCGATCACTTTCTCGTTACCCATAATATTGCCAAACTCTCTTGTGTATTCCGTCAGTTATAGCATCAATTAACCGAATGAAAGCCAGCCTTTCACTTTCTTTCAATTTTTCTTGCTTCTTTTCCATGCACTCGGTCAAATACACTATGGTAGGTAGCAAACTGCCCATGAATGTGTCGACTTCACCTTGTAATATGTCCAGGGCGATGGCGAGAGTTTTCATTATACTTTCGCATAAAGCAAGAAATTCAAGCTCGGAGTCTCGAAACCTGCAACTACCAGAAAATAATGTTTTACAATGTTGTAATCTTTTTTTTAAATCTTACGCAAAATTTCAAATAAATTATTGCAAGAGATTTCCTAGCGGTACATTTGAATTGATAACACTTGGCAACAAATTTTTATTTATCTCCTTTTTTTAGTGTTTCTTTATGTTTTTGCGGTCGCTGATGCCGATTTTGATATTAGCTTTTGCATAGTGTCAACGGTTTTGAAAAGATTTGCAACAGATTGAAGTTTGTAATTCACCAAATAATAATACAACTTTAGCAATAAGTGACATTTATATTACTTTTCAATCTTGTGTTGTTTCATTTATGACATTTTTTTATTGTTTTCATCACTCTCTACATGGTACGAGAGAAGTAAATTAGCCAATTGTCATTTACTATCAAGTAATTGGACCCAATTTTGGTGGGTTTTTAATGCACATGTCTGATCTGGTCCAGTGTCAGCAGCTTAGAGTCGGTTTATGGGAGGTGGATTGTTGAATCTGGCACCAATACTGTACTTTGTTTAACAGTTAGACAAATTGCAAGTTAGGACTACTGCATTGAAGTTGCTTATTTTAGAAACACGCTATATTTTATTCGTTTTTGCAGGTTAAATTTAATGCTATTAATATTTTGAATACTTCAGTAAATATGAGTGTTAAAAGACCTTGCAAAATTTCTTCTGACTGTTTTTATGTTTGTGGCCATTACATCAGTCCACAGCAAAAGAAGCACAAAGTTATACCAGAAACCAAATCCTTCATAGCCGATGAGACATATTTTGGCATGAAGATGGGTGACCAAGATAAATCTTACGCCCCATATTTTTGCTGTGGAAGTTGCAGATCTACATTAGGAGGATGGATGCACGGAAGTCGTAAATGTATGCCATTTGCCATTCTCCGAATCTGGAGAGAACCTATCAATCATCATGATGACTGCTATTTCTGCATCGTGGACATTTCCAAATGCAAAAGACAAAGGACAGGAAAAAGATTGTTTATCCAAGTATTCTTTCATCTATTGCGCCTGTCAACCATGGCACAGAACTGCCTATTCCTCAACCTCCAACAACGCATGCTATATCATCAACCTCATTGGAAGATGACGATGCTGATTTTGAGGTTGACACTCAGTGTGCCGGCAAAGATCCTCATTTTTTGAATCAAAATGAATTGGATGACCTAACTAGAGACCTGGGTCTTACAAAGGCAAAAGCAGAGATGCTTTCTTCTCGTTTCAAGGAATGGAATTTGCTTGCTCCTTAGCGCAAGATTTCCAAGCCAAGAAAAGAACATGTGGCCTTTGCAAATTTCTATGCAATGTCCTCTGATTCTAATCATCCTTCACTTTGTTATTGTACTGATATACAGGGCTTGTTTCAAAAGATTGGTATTGCCTACTCAGCTTCGGATTGGCGTTTGTTCATTGACAGTTCTAAGCCAAGCTTGAAAGCAGTCCTTCTGCATAATGGTAATGTGTATCCATCCATTCCAATAGCACATTCTGTTCAGATGAAGGAAAATTGTAAATCCGCAAAAATATTATTAGAATTAATTCAATACAGTAATCACAATTGAAATGTATGCGGAGATTTTTAAATGATCGCATTTTTTGGGGGATTGCAAGAAGTTTACACAAATCATTCTTGTTTTCTTTGTTTGTGGAATAGTAGAGCGGATAAGCAGCATTACTTGGTCAAAAACTGGCCAGTTCGCAAAGATCTCACACCATGCTCCCACAATGTTCTAAACGCATCTCTTATTGAAAGGAGCAAAATTTTACTTCCTCCATTGCATATTAAACTCGGACTGGCCAAGCAGTTTGTTAAGGCTTTGAAACCGACAAGCCGTGCCTTTCGCCATATTAGACAGATGTTTCTAAGCATATCTGAAGCAAAAGTTAAAGGTGGTATATTTGTGGGGCCACAAATATGAAGAATGTTGGCATCTGAAGAGCTGAAGAAACAAATGTCTGATTGGGAGAGAAATGCTTGGCAAGCTTTTAGATTGATTGTGGAAGGATTTCTCGGAAATCATCGAAGAGACGACTATGCAATAGTGATGTCAAATTTAATTAAAAGTTATGAAAACCTTGGTTGCCGCATGTCCTTGAGGTTGCATTTTTTGCATTCTCACTTGGAGTTCTTTCGGGATAACTTGGGGAATGTAAGCGAAGAGCATGGTGAAAGGTTTTACCAAGACATCCAAGTGATGAAAAATCGCTATCAAAGAAGGTGGAACGAAGCCATGATGGGAGACTATGTATGGAATTTGATGGGGAAATGTAACACCACGTACAAACGAAAATATTATTCAAACGTCCATTTTTGATTAAAATGTTTTATGGCTTATTTGCAATGTCCTTAACAGCGCTTTTTTGTATTGCTTATATGTGATTTTTTTTAATTTTGCGTGTAATATTTCAAATTACACACCCATTGTGTGTATTACACAAACTTGAAATCATAATTTCATAAAATTTTAAATAGCGGCAAAATCAAAGCCATTTTTGAAACCAGCGCCCCAAAAAACATCATAATATTATGATAAACACAATTTGTCAAAAAATTTGTTGTATAGTGTAATAAACGCTGCTACGGAATCAACGCTGTTTGGTAACAGCCAGCTAAGAATAAAAACATAATTGAGATATTAGGACTTGTCGAGCATTTAATAAAAAGGTATTGATTGCAAAAATAATGATAAGGCCTTACACATCAACTGGAACGCAAAACCATCCAGCCTCTAGTGGACCCTGTAATTAACTGATACCTGAACACACACTGCAGTAGTAGACATGTGAGTAATAAAGTCGGTATCAGCATCCAGCAACAAATTTCGGCAAGTCCAGCCGTTGACAGATATTGCACAATGCTTGAGATCCTTTTAGTTCAATTATTTTGTTTAAGCGTCGCACTGCATCATACACAGAATTCCATCGCTTGGAACAAGGATGTTTAAGTTGCAACAAGCTTTCGTTTTCCACCACTTCAGCTGGAAGAACACTTCTGGTTGCTTTGTTCCATAAAGCTTGACATTTGGCAAAAGTTCCTGGGCTAACTTTTTTACATTGATGGTTTCACTTCGCAACAGCGGCGTCAGTTGTGCAAATAAGGTGTAATAAGTGTGCAGCACTTTTGTGATGGGGAGGCAGTTGCGAGTTGAGATCTGTTGATAAAATGTTACTAGCATCAATTACGCTTAAATCCAGATGATCTTCAGATGGAGCAAATACGCCAAATGCTTTTACACATCTTGAAGTTGGTCAACTAGCAGATCGTAAGTGTGGCTTCTCGTTAACCGTCGATATGCTAAGGTAGCAGTTTTTCTTTCAAAATTATCGTAGCACAACCAGTGGACAGTAACACCCAAATAGGAGCGCCGATGAGCAGTCCAGCAATCAGCTGTTGTTGCTAAGAATTCAACGAAAGTCATTGCACTTTAACAGCTGTTTTTGAAGACTCATGCTTCTTTTCCAAGGTTTAAACAATAGAATAGCGAGAAGGAATAGCTACTCGGGGTTGGCAAGCAGTGATAAATTCTTTGAAAGATGGTTGCTCAACAAATGAAAATGGTAGCATCGATTCCGTCACCATGTTTAACACCAGCCCAGTAAGTTCACTCTCCGTAATTGAAGTGCGATTGTCCCTTGGTTTTGACCACGATAGTTTCGCCTGCTCCATCGTTTGTTGTGATGATGGAGCGGGTCGTTTCAGTGCTCGAGTGGCAGGTAAACCATTAAATTCCTCCAAATTGCCCGGGTGAATGCGCTGCAAATCAATAAAAAGTTTATGTAGTCGTAGTAGGCCATAAACGTTTATCACATAAATTACATTGCGTTAGTTAAGTATATTCCCACAATTACGTTTCATCAAACTTTGGCTATCGTAAATCTAAAATATTTTAATAGCATAATAAGTTAAGAGTTTAGCAACCTCAAAAAAATGCACCTTACATAAATAGAATGTGGGCTATACATAAAATAATGTGCACCTATAAATAATAAACAAAATGCAACTCTCGCTTACCTTCACATGCTTTCGAAGATTCGAATGCAATGTTGCGGATGTTGATATGCTAATCTTTTTTGGTCGGCACAAAATACATTCAAACTGCAAGTTTGATTTCGGGTGGATTTTAAAAAATAAAATTTTTCTAGCTTTGGCCAAGGATTGCTTAATTTGTCATTGCTAATGGAACTATTGATTTGATTTGCCAGAACATTTCTTTCATCTTTATTTGTGTCCAACTCCAAACGCACACTACATTCTTCCATGGTAATGATTTCAAATCCAATGATTAACACTTTACCGTGAAACACAGTGTTGTTATTAAACCAAAATTGTTGCTTTTTTCCTTTGTTTTGACAAATTTATTGAACTAGCTTTCAAATTGATCTCGGCAAACCTACTTGTTGAAATCAGAGCGAGCGAAACTCGGACAATTCTCCAACTCTTTGGTCACTAGTTGCATTTATTGTTTTGCGAAGCGCTAGCCACCTGACTTCAAACACATTATTATTTGCGTTTGTTATTTTCGTTCGGTGCAAGCCGCTGCGTCGACAACACTCGTTTAATTAAAAATTGCTTTTATGCTGATTGTTTTCCTCTTGCATTCTAAATTCGTCGACTAAAATCTTCATGCTTTTCTTCAGCGAGTTACACTCGGTTTGCTTTGGGTAAAATAAATGTTTGGTATGTCAAAAAGTATTTGTAATTTTAACTCTATAAAAAGTAACACGTTCCTCAAAAAAGTAATTAATTCCAAATTACGTTATTTTTGAAAATTACAATTTTTTTAACACTAAAAATTACAACCAATGTAATGTGTTACTCACAGGCCTAGACTGACAGTGTTTTAGTTTTGAGGTTATTGTGTAGTCATATCAAGATAACAAAAACTGGGACTGTTTAGCTTATGTTAAGCAGCGTATGGGTGTGACTTTTATAGTTGGAAGTGATTATTTTTCTTACGATTGTTTTAAGAGCCTGTGCATAGCTAGCGGTTTTGGGAAAAAGAAACGTAGGTAGGCCTGCATTACTTTGCTGTTGGCAATCAACAACTATTTTTTATCTTCACTGAAGTTGTGTGATCTGGTTGTTGTATGCCAGTGGAGGATAGTCAAAACTGTAAGTTCCGAATACCCGGTTAATTCGAATAGGATCCTGAATCTGCAGGCGTTGGTTTGACTAGTTCATTCCGCGACGTAATGACTAAAAAAAGTTGTCACCGCATTTTGAAAACAAAATCAGACTAGAAAAATGATCCTCGTTGATGTTGCAAGGTGTAACTTCATAGTTTTGGTTTGCCAGTGTCGAAACAACTGCCACTTCGCAATCATCGTACAAAGTTGCTTGCTGTAACAACAGCGTAGGTTTTAAGATGCTTTGTCGTTTTGCCGAAGTTAGATCAAAATTTAGAATATAATAAAACAAGATTTGATTCCTGTTATATGCATATATTTATTTTCAGGCCAATCAAATTAGTTTATGCCCTCTTTCTTTCTTTCAAAAATTCCCTATCATCTATTTGTTTAGATTCACTTTGGAGATGCCGACCGCAGGCATGTAGTAAAGGGGGGAACAGTTGCCCTCCAAACAGATCTCACTTACTAGTGTTTTTGATACCACTTTCTATTTGACGGTGAAAAAGCACGATATACAGGCCTGTCGAGTCTCCCGATTTCGTCGGGACTTTTTCTCTCTATTTAAACTAAAAATCTCCCGTTTTTGCTGGCAATTTTTCATTTTGCAAAAAAAGTACAGTAGACGCCGCTTAATATGACCACTTTGGGACCAGACCACTTTGATCATAATATCCGAATGGTTATAAAAACCGAAGCCGCCATATCCGCACCTGAATCGAGGCCGTAAGCCACAAGAAGTCCAAATACCGTCTAATGCATCGTTTAACCGAAGAAACAGTGTGACGTTGGCAGTAAAACAAAGTACAGTACTGTAACACTACAAGTGACGGTAAAACTAAGTACAGTATGTAACAATATGTTGAAAAAACAAAGTTATAAGTGCGTGGCGGGAAAAAATACTGTACCGTAACAAGAGAGATGGAGAAAATGTTGGTCATATTATCAGAAATTTGGTCATATTAAACGGAGGATTTTAAATGGAGAAATTCCGGACCGTACCAAATTGGTCATAATAAGCGGCTGGTCATATTATCCGTGGTCATAATAAGCGGCGCCTACTGTATTAGGTTTTGAAGCTATTACATATTATTCTCGTTATACTCTTTTTGTGTATCTTTTGGCTTTGTACACAGTGTTGTCAAAAATATTGACTTTGTTTTTCAACAAATAAGCATATACCGTTAACTATTGAGATGCAGCAATAGCCTTTAGTTTCGGCGCCAGCTTCTCCACTGTGTTCAATAAAATATGGTATATGTATTTTAAAAAGACTTTTTCGGAGGAAAGCAAATTAGAAGGGATCAGCTGAATGAAACATCAGTGGGCCTAAATTAGTAACCGGTTGTTAAATGGAGAAAGTAGACCAGGAAATTTAAATCAGAATGGCGGAAAGTTACGCATTCATTTCTGGGAGTCGTAAAGGGAGTGGCGGATTGAGGATTTTAGAGGCCTGAGGCAAGATTTCCCTCCCTTATTGGCCAAGTACTCATTGCAGATCTCTGTTGTTTCATTTATTAGCAGATTATTTCGAAGGTCTGGATTAGGGAAACTTGTCGCAAACTAGGGTTTTGACCCTAAAATTTCAAGGGATGATCTTTTTTCTTTTTCAAAAATCATCTCTGTTTTGTTGGCTTAAAGTAGGCAATCTAGTTCAAAATTTGGCTTTCGGCCCAGGAGATACAGGCGCAGACTTATTTGAAGATTAGCTCTATTTTTCAAGGCCAAATAGCAGTTTACAGAACTTGTGTGGTAGGAGGGCCCTATTCTCCAGAAAGGGGACCAGAGGCAGCTGCATCACTTGGCTCATCCTAAATCCACCACTGCGTAAAGGTGACTAGTTTATTAAATGCTGTTTTTGTGGTGTAGATACTTTAATGTAGCTCGAGGTGGAAAAAACGATCTAACGGAACGTATCAGAAAGTTAAAGGAAGAATTATATAAGGTAGCTGATTGTGAGATTCAGAGAATTACTAGCTTTTTGCAAAACGACAACATGAGATAGATAAAATTATTTATGCGGAGACTAGTTTGTAATATTCGTGGCGAAAAACAACTAGTCATTCAGTATCAATGAATTTTCAAAAATAGACAACAACATGTTTCCCCACAATAAACTGGCCAAGAAGTATGGAGCTGGAAAGACCAAAACTACAGAAATCAATGAAGACAAGGGGAATTACTTTTTGGTTTTAAAGAAACCAAATGTGCGCAACCTGTGTTTGAGAAGATAATTTTAGTGTAGTTGTTCACAATTTTGCTTTTGCTTCTGCGTCTTTATCCTCCTGTCACAAAAAGTAACCAGGCGCTACGCATATGACGAATCTATAAGACTCTACTTGTTTGGAAGTTACCATTTTTCCCATTAATAGTTACAATTTCTGGCCTCTTGTTCAATTTGCTGTTGAAAATCCACCAAGCAGACGCAGCTATCGTGAAACATCTAATCCTAGGACACAAAAACGAAGCTTAGGTTCATAGGTTGGAGTTGAACCAAGATTGGGTGATCGAGATCCTCGCATTGCAAGAACACGATCATACCTAACAGCATAAATTCAAGTGGAGGGAAAAGGCGCTAAGCATCAATGGGGGTCTGTAGGGCATTGGCCCAAGAGTTTGGTTTTGCTCGCACTAAATATTTTTCGATCGCAAAGTTTTCGATGTTGACAAGTACGGATATAGCCAAATTTAATTGTCTTTGCCACATCTTTCATTTGCATCCCATTATCTTTTAATTTACATTTAGATCAGGCAGATGTACACCTTACAGACACGTAAAAACTAAGTTAACTGAGAAAGTATAAAACTGGAGGTTTGAACATGTGCAAAAAACAGATATATGAGCAAAATTTGATTGTGAAATCATAAATAAACTTTGCTTCCGCGTACCTGAAACCCATCTGTCAGCGGCGCCAAACGAGCTTAGCTTCACAAGAGATATCGAGAAATGCATTAATTTGGAATGACCGCAGAAAGTCGCATTTCTGCTAGAGCTTGAGTGCGAATACGGTGGTCAAACCTCTAAAGCAATAATCGACGTAGCATATGTAGTGGCGAGCAAAAAAGTAAGACTTTTTTATTTTTAGCAAGAGCCAACTACCTTGAAATCAAATTGAAATTACATGTTTTCCAAGTAAGCAAATATTTTAACATTGACACAGTCTGAAAACTATTCTTCTGTGGCATCATTTGACAAAATTTCAAGCAACAATAAAAAAAATTTACCCACTAAAATTTTCAATTGTTTAGTGGTTTCAAACCCCCCCAAAATATATATACACATCCCAAATTTGTTTGTAAATCATTACTCGTCTGTTTACTTTTACATCAAGTGTTATATATCATTAAAATCTCCATTTCTTGAAGATTTTAAATATAAAAAAAAATTTTTTGAGTAAGCAAATTACCCCCAATGGGTACTAAGTTGTCTTTGAAATTAAAATAGTACCCTTGCCTCAAAGATCACTACAGATTTTATTTTCTACCAATTCTTTTAAAAATGGTCGCTAAATGACGCAAAGGCAATAAGCTTTCAAGGTACATCACTCAAAACTTACTTGAAAGCCTGGGTTTTCAACAATTTGCAACTTTTTGAGGACCATGACTTTTTTTTGACCGATACCGAGTACCTAAAATATGATCAGACATTATCTGCTAGAGGTTAGTCTAAACCATGTAACATTATGTATTTTTGAACAGGAAATTTCTTCCTGATTCAGAAAATATCAAGTTTAAATAGAATATGCTGTCACTAACAATAAAACAGAAGCTTTTATACATCCCTCCCATTTGTTGAGAAACAAGGGAGATACATGAAATTTAGATTTAGCGAAGCCAAACTTCTGCTAGCTTTTAAACTTGTATTTTAGCTTCTGTCTCCATGGAAACTTGATGCAAAACAATGACTTTAGTGGTGAAATATTTGCAAGTTATTTTATTTTTTTAAAGGGTTAATTTTTCTAAAAATTATAATTTAGTGAAAGTAACTCGAAAATTTTTGAGGGGTTTTGAACTGATGTGAGGTATGGTAATCATTTTTGATCAGCAAATATCATATACCGCTAAGCCTAGACTATTTAAAGCTATATATTGCTGGAAAGAAAATTTCATAAGCTTTGAAATGAGACTAGCATTTAGCAACACATCATATTTTTTACGCACCAAATCTACTTTTTTCTACTTACCATACAAATTTTTGGGGGGGGTTTCAAACCCCTAAACATTTGATAATTTTATTTGGTAAATTTTTATATTATTGCTTGAAATTTTGTCAAATGATGCCACAAAAGAATAGTTTTTAGACTGTATTAATGATAAAGGATTTGCTTTGCAGGAAAACATGTAATTTCAATTTGATTTCAAAGTAGTTGGCACTTGCTTAAAATTTGTCAAAATGAAAAAGTTTTACTTTTTTGCTCGCCCCTGTTGTCTATACGCATGAGGACAAAAATTTAACTTTGCAGTAAAGCTTACTGCAGTTATTAGTTATTTGCAGGAAGAAAACACATTAGTAGAACTTTAGTCTACCAGTACAATATTACGGGTAGTCGTGCAGTTGAGTACAGCAATCTTGCAACATAAATTAATGATCTTATTAAGGTTGAAAGCTTGCAGGATTTTTCCATATTAGTTTTGGTAAGTTGCGGATCATAAAACCGTTAATTCATCAGTGACTGTTGTAATGAGCCAGCAAAAGGCCTACACAATGTTCAAGTAGAAAAGAATTGCAGTAATTTCTCTTGCATAGCAGCCTATAGTAATGATAATAATCATGATTAAGTTTTATTTTAACATTTTAAATCTTAAAATCATGTCATATCAAGCTAAAAAACGATTTTCATTGTAGCCACTGCAGTGGCGATTAATCGAAGGAAGGTTATTTAACACTCAACTTTAAAACGGATTTTTCGGCCTAGTTTGCTTTTGTTAATTTTTCATGCAAGCAATAAATTTAGTTATGATAAGCAAAAACACTCAAAGGGTGCTATTCCAAAATTTTTCAGCTGTGTCGCCACTAACATGCTTCATGCATATTGTATGTAGCCTATGACCTAGCATTCAAGGTTTTTACAGCGATAAATGGCAAAGAGATACGAGTCTTCTCACTGCGGTATAAAAAGATAGACAAAACAATATTATAGGTGTTGCAAACAATATAATCACCAGAGTAACCAAAGAAATATTTGCCCCCACCATTCGCTCTTGTACCCCCCAAAAAAATTTTCTACTGGCTACGTGCCTGGCCGACACTCATGCATAGTGCATTTCTACCTCAAACTTTGAGAAAAGAAGGAAAAGTTGCTCGTAAAACGGCTTTTTCATTTCAATTACAACTCATTACATCTATTTGGGTATTGAACTGACAACCTCACGGTTGCAAGTGATGGCGTTGAGCAAACGTGCTTATCAAATTCTTGCTTAGTCTTACAACTTATTCAAGAAAGCAAACTTTTTTGGCAAAAATGCTCTATACCAGGGGTGTCAATCTCATTCAGTGCTGTGGGCCACATTTACATACCTGGATTTTATACGTGCCAGACTCTATTGAAAAAAAATTCAAGCAGGTAAGACTGTATATCAGCGGTCCTCAAACGTTTTTGTCTGCCGGAACAGAAGACCAGTTGATCAAATTTCGCGGCACACGTGCCGCGAAATTTTTCTACAAAAACAAAGATTTGTTCGCCGCTGTAAGTTGCGTGTTATCTAAGGTTGCAATAGTACCGAAATTGATTAAGAATCGTGTCGCGGGTCATACGTTTCACACCTCTGTTTTACACCTTACTACAAAATAGGTAATAAAAAATTTAATTATCTTTACCGCCTGCTAGTGGAAGTACAAACGGCTACATGTTGTTATAGCAACATTATTTAACCGCGTTGAAGTTATTCAGTTTCTTATTGATTGTGGCGAAAACAAGGTTAACTGTTTGTTTTTGTGAATGTAAGCCTGATTTGCAATGGATTATCTCCTTGTACCTGATTATGTGGAGAGGAAAGGATCTCTGTATCTTCGATCGGGTTATATGAATTATGGAAGACCTACGCTAAACTCGAATTGGTCTGTTAAACATGATTATTGTTTGTTATTTTTTGGAAGTGTTTTTTTGCCGTCGACAGCATTTTGCACTTGGAGGCTATTTTGCCGCTCCATTCAAGTGTGTTTAAATTCCCATTATTGCTATCATTCTGGCAGTGACACTGTGGCACGTGAGATAGTGTAGCTGCTTTGAAATGCAATGGTTATGGGTTGGAATCTTCACTGGCAGGGCACTTAGACAAAGGCAGTGTATTATACACTGTAGGAGGAAGCCTGTACGAGGTGGGGTGGGGTAAACTAAGAGGGATTGTGGGGTAGTGTACACTGGGGGTGCAAAATCTTTTAATTTGTCATTACAGTGTACAATACACTGGGGGAGGAAGCCCGGTATGTAAAGGTATGGGGTGGTGTACACTGGGAGGTAGGGTAAAGTGTAGGGTAGTGTTACTGGGGGTGCAAACCCTTTAATTTGTCATTATAACAGACCAATCAGAAACGACCAAAAGTCACATGTTTAATACATCATTAAAATTGACCAATCACAAAGGTCTGACAGCAAATTAGCCTCCAAGTGTAAAATGCTGTTGACGGCAAAATAGCCACTGACTTATTTTTTAGTCATGTTCAGACTCTGCATACAGCTATAGACTTGTCTGCATGGCCTGCAAAAGCATTTACAAATTCTTATTGATTGGTTTAAATCTGTAGTTAGTACTAGTAGGTAATTTATTAGATATGATTTCTGTCGGTCTGTACTGGTAGCTAGATAGCATTGGATAATCAAGTCATAAACAATAAAAAAAGGCACCACAATATACATAAATGCTTATGAAAATAAAAAACACCAACTAAATTATGGAGATCACAGAAACATGGAAGTGTACAAAATTGCCTTGCTTACCTCATATCAATTATCCAATCTTAATCAATTGGATTTTCATTTTCGGTTTGTATCAACTCATGAAACATTTTCAGTTTTTATTGACTTGTGTGAATTTTTGTATTTTTGCAATTTCCTTCTTCAATTGGTACGTTTTCCGTATTAACGTAATTTGGTACTTTCGTTTTTAGAACGAATTTCTTGATTTAGTTGGAATTTTTGTATTTTTATGATTCAATAATTTCATTTTTAGTGATGAATATCCATATTTTAGTAAATTTTGATTTCCATATTTTAGTGTTGTCAATAAATGGGCCACTTGGGTCGTAAAAGAACAGCTTGTGTTTAGAACAGCTTATCAACAGCTTGTGTTTGTTATCTTTTTATAGGCTTAGCTATTGGTTTCCCACAAATAAATCTGTGTCTACATTTTTTTATGGTAGGTTTTATGGAACCAGAACATGTGCTTTATTTGTTGCTGCTACTTCCACTTTTGGCAGTTGCAAGAATTGTAGCTGTGAATGCGCTGGTGCATGTGACTTACAGAATAACTCGACTTAATTTTCATCTTATTTTTTAGTTGTTTGAGCCATGAAGGTTAATGTGCATGTGCATTGTGCATTTGCATTATTTTGTTCACTTGAAGTTTATAGGTTTAGCAGTTGCCTTAATTATTGCACCTTTAGTAAAAGCAACAAGCTGCTTTTCACTAGTTAAAATCAAATGAAATTGGAGGTTAGTCAGCTGAATACTTTTGTATGGATCCCCTAGCGGAATGAAGATTATCGGTCTGCCTAGGGCTCCCTCCCTAGCTCTTTGATTCCTATTAATGAGGGAGCGATCGTTTTTTCTGCAAACAAGTAGGCCTACTGTTCCATTGCCTTACAAAACTATAACTGAAAATTAATAGCTTAAAATTTTTGAATATATTTTTCAAACAGTTTTTATGTACCGATAATGATTCCTTTTTAATGGTCACTAATGTGTTAATTAAACAACAAAAATAACTTTTGTGTGTTTGGTGCTACGTACGCTCTCATGAGTCATTGTTATAATTACGTTTGTTTATTGGCTTTGATAGCCATGCAGTTTGATAACTTTTCTAATTTTCAGGCATCAAGCAAGAGAGGCTGAACCAAAGCATTATGACGTTAACGAGCACCCAGCTCCCCCAACGAGAAATTTGCATAAAACAACTTACAAACGCTTGGGGTCAGGAACAGATGGGGTAATTGTTATTTCATTTGACTTTTGCAGCAAGAACATACAGTAAATCAAGAAAATTGTTGTGGTAAAGCCCTGTGTAGGCTTATCCATAGTGTAGACATAAAAATATAGAAAATACCGGTATCCAATTATTCTCTAGTTTCACTTCCCATTGCTTATTCTAGAATAGTAATTTTGTATCCTATTCTAGAATAATATAAAAAGCAAGCATTGTATTAAATGAATTTTACTGAAACGAACCATTGAAAATGCAAACGCAACATACAAACATAATACAGCGCAAATGTAAACTACAATAAAAGTTTTACTTAAAGTTGAATAGGGTTTATTTTGAGATTTGAGATTTGTGTGCAATTAACCTATTTTGTCTGCACTGCGTGTCTGCGTTAAAATTCATGACTACTTATTTCCAAATCCTATTATCCGATTAAAAATTCAAATGTGGATTCGAATCCGAGGAGAATCAAATCTCAAGGATTCGAAATTGTGCGTCCCTAACTGCAATTTTTCTCTGTGAAATTCCTTGAGCTGATAAACAATAAGAAAAATAGTTTCATATTTTAAGCTATGAATGCCAAACTCATCTATTCGGTGTGATGCGGTTTAGAGTTAAACCCCAAAGCTGTATCTTCTGTAAAGCGGGCGTTTAAACCACCAAGTCATATGCCTAACCACCTTGCTTGTTTCAGTTTCCGAAAACCACCACCCAAGATCAGTTGGAACAGATCGAATTAATCGGAGATTATACAGAAAAGCAGATTAGGAAAAGTGTGATCGATCAAGAATCTTACCATCATGCTATTTTTCCCAGGTTAGTTATGGTTTAATTTTTTATCGTGGCATGAATAACGCTTTGGCTAAAGACCACCAACATCACTGAGCTTACTTGTGCACAAGTTCGATACTACTAAGAAATATTGAATTGCATTTTATGGCACTTTTTTGCTTGATTTCAGAGTTCCCAAAAGCAAATTCACTGTGCCAGCAATTTTGGTAACACAAAAATAGATTTATACACTAGTGTTCAATGCATAATCGCTGTAGCGATTGCCTAGAACGGGCAGAGCAAGCGTTCCTTACTTCTCAAAATTACAGGAAAATGTCTCCTCTTTGCAAGTATAGCGTAGCCTATTTAAATTAATGTGCTGGTTTATCATTCTGGTATTTTTCTTGATCAATCGCAAGCGAGGTCTGGGGGGCAACAGGATGCACTTGCGCCAGGACCCATAATTAAGATGACTCTCGTTTTTTTAAGTGATTTGGGTGAAGTTTTCCGTGCCTGCTTACTGCCTCTTTTTTTAATAGTGAATGTGAACCTTACTAGACTTAATGCGATCCCTATTTCTTTTCTGGTGTTTCCCAATCCGAAGCATTCATTTAAGCTTACCCTCAACGGTAAAAAAAGTTTTACCTTGATCATAAAATAAACAACAATGGCATTGGGGATTTTTGTCACAACTTCCAAAACCTGTTGTAGCTTTGTGTTGTAGAATATTGTTGAAGTCTAATTTTCATGCATACAACACCCACTGCAAAACTTTTCAGGAAAATCGACGGAATTCCTGAGTCAGGCTACGGCGCCATCCTTCCCAAACACCATCCTGATGTTCACAAAATGTGAGTACGTCATAATGGGCGTGACGACGTGACAGTAATACGATGGCGCCATTTAATTGTAAATTGTTGCAGGCATTTACAAACGACGCACTTGGCCGATTTTCCTCCCCCATATTCATACATTCCTGTCCAGGTAATGTATGTCATTCAAGTAGCATTATATGATTCTTGTCTCGAATAACCGGCACGGTTGCGGTCGTAGAACGTTCCGGTTCGCAATCTGTAGACCTGGGTTCAATTTTCTTGACGAATAGCGCTTTAATAAATATTTACAGCTTCCCTGCTTGACGCTCAGCACGAAGTAGACAATATGCGGAAAAGCCGGCAAGGTTGCTTTTTGTGTCCTTGAATAGGACATTTAACAGGATATTTCCGTTTTTCTGTGGCAGGCAGGTGGAGGGGTCAAGCAGTCTACCCATCGCAGTAGTCCCGTCTGACGAAAGACTCGCAAACAAAAGATGAGCTCATACGCATAAATGCTGTAATTGAATATTTCGGAACAATTAGTTTGTGTTGAGGCAATCGAAATGTTGGTGTCCAGTGCTTCCATGGTTTTCCGAGTTGCTATGTCCCTGGAAAGACACTTAAAAAAACTTTCCTCTGCTAGGCAGCAATGTTTGTGATAAAACCTACTGGGCCAGGAGCACTGGTAACAGGAGTGGATTTCATTGCTAGTGCTATGAATAATTGCAAAGGCGTTTTTGTGAAAAAACAATGCGAATATAACTGTCTAAATGGTTTTTAAATGCGGAGCAGCAAGACTGGAGGGTCCAACTTTTTTAAAGTGTAGCAATGCTATTTTCGTTGCAACCTTAACTGATTTTAGCGTAGCGACTGTTAAAAGTTTGCAGCAGTTGCCGTACGTCTAGCCATTTCATCTCTACCTCGAAATCACCTTATTTTCAGCTCCGAAACTTAAATCTAACATGTTTTATGCGTTTAGGTAAACAATTTTCCTTTGATAAAGACTTGTAACGAAGTAGTTCGGCTATTATTTGCAGGTAAAGCCGGAAGAGACCAAGTATTTAACAGTTTTTAGGAAATGCCATTCGCAGTTCACAGATACCGATGATTTTCGACGACCTGGATTGAACACATTTCATGACGAATCTGGGAAGTATGCCAATCAAGCCGAAAAATTCGCCCACTTTCCTCCAACTCACCCCATCTTAGATCGCCTTGTTTGATAATTTGCTGCAGTCCACAGTGTATTTTTTATTTTGTGTTTGTGATGCGAAAGTACTGTCAATGTACTAGTAATTTGCGCAATAAATGCACTTTCTATCGTCGTCATTTTGTATGTGTGAGATTTTTTTTCCTATTGCTTTTACTAAAAAAACGTTTGATTGTAGAGAAAAATAGATACCCGGAGTACTGTCACGAAAGTTACCAGATAAGGTTTAGTAGACCTTGAGCCTTATATTTATAATCGCTGTGTTCTGCTATTTTTCTAAATTGAAAAATCTACAAGGCTATGGGCAACAAAAAAGAGAAATAACCGGTAAAAATTAGGAATCGTACCTTCGTAAGACCACTTTAGTGCTTAGCATGCGAATTGGCATTCGACAGCAGAGCCTGCTTTGTGACATGAAGGAGCTATTACATTTCGCTGCTGCAAGATCACACTTGGACAAAGTGTAAAACCTCACAGCCTTTCTGCTGTTGTTGTTGTTGGTTACCCGACCCCTTCCGAGGGATGGGGGCCTGGCAAAAGACCATGGAGCCCCAGAAGCCGGGCAACTCCCCAGGGTCTGGACCAGAGGTCGTACAGAGACAGAGAGTCGCCAAAGAGTGAGCGGCGCAAAGAGCCCGTAACTGGACAGAGCAGAATGAGATGAGAGATGTCCTGAAGACGACAGAGAACACAGCGAGCATGACGAGGGAGCACAAGTTTCTCAGTGGAAATCGAGGAAACCTGTGTGTCAAAGAACTTCAATGAGACAATACGCCTCCAGTCCGAGATAAGACGAGAGTGAATACGAGAGATAAGAGGAGAGAGACTGCAAGGGATTGCGGAGGGCGCAAGTAGCGCCCCCCGTTTGGCCAGCTCATCAGCCGCGTCGTTCCCCGGGAGAAACGAGTGTCCGGGGACCCATTGTAGCCTGATAGAACAGGAGGAGAGAGAAGACAGTTCCTGCCAGATCTGCCACAGAGTTTGAGATAAGAGAAAAGATGGAGGAGAGGACAGGGTGACGAGGACAGAACGAGAGTCAGATAGTAGTAGAAGAGAAGAAAAATGGCAGACTTGTTGGTGCTGCCAAGACCAGCAAAGAGCGTGCAGAATGGCGCAGGATTCAGCGGAAAAACTTGAAGATACTGGGCCTGCCGAAAAGAAAAAAGTGGCCTCAGTGCCACAGAGAGAGCAGTTGGCAAGAACGCCGGAGCCGTCCTTGCCAAAAAGGAAAAGGAAAAGGAACAGAGCCATCTGTCCAGATCACCAGATCATGAGGGGAGAAAGTCAAGGTGGGCGAGAAAGAGGGAGATCAGAGCGAGAGCATGGAATAAGGAGGGTGGACTCCACGGTGAAGGAAGGCAGATTCTAAGGAGGAAAGGGAGGGCAAGCAACAAGAGCCTCCCTAGAACAAGTAGAAGGAAGCATGAGTGGGTGAGTGGATACAAAAGCTCTCCAGGACGATCTGCAGAGTCTTGGCCTCACTCCTAGTTTGGCCAAACCTGAAATAGGAAAAGAGGTTGGGAGACGAAGAGCTCGCTCATAAGATAAAAGAGTGAAATGAGTCAGGGTGACTCCTAAAGGAGGTAAAGAAGCCTCGGAGAGAAGAAGAGAGATAGGGGTGGACGAGAGGCAGCCGGTGATGGCGCGACTGGTCACTCGGTGGAGGCGTTCCAATTTGGTGGTATTGGTAGCGCTTAGGAAAGGAAACCATCCGGGTGAAGCGTAAGTGAGAAGAGGCCGAAGAAAAGCTTTATACAGAAGGGAGAAGGATTCCTTAGAGGGGCCCCATGAGGAAGCAGAGATACAGCGTAAAGCCTTGAGACGTGGGAAAAACTTGGCCTTCAGCGAAGATACATGCTTAGAAAAGGAAAGAGTGCGGTCGAAGGTGACCCAAAGAAAAGTTGGAGTTGGATTGAAACGGAGGCGGGAGCCGAGTAGGAGGAGGTTGGGCTGGAGGTTAGCTTGGTGGGGATCCACTGAAAAGGAGGCCTCACACTCGCTTAGATTGAGAAGAAGACACCAGTACTCAGACCAGCGCTCCAATCGAAACAGAGCTCCTTGGGTTGCCTCCACCGCAGTGGAGACCGAGGGGGAGGAGGACCAAATGGCCAGATTGTCAGCGTAAAGGGAACAGCTGACGGAAGAAGGCAGAGAAGCCGGAAGATCAATAATGAAGAGAGAGAAAAGTACAGGGCCAAGAACGGATCCTTGCGGAACACCTCGACGGACTCGAAAGGAACGACTTTTGTGATTTTGATAAACCACACAAGCGCGCCTGTCAGAAAGGAAAGATTGAGTTCAATAAGCAAAGCAAGGAGGGAGGCCAGCCGAAATGAGTTTGCGAAAAAGAGCGAGAGTCAAAAGCTTTAGAGAAATCGATAGTAGACAGGATCGTCCGAGAGCCCGGCCTGGGTTTGTTAAACCCATCCGAAATAGACGCAGAAAGGTACAGAATTTGATCAATTGTAGACTGTCCAGGGCGGAAACCGGCCTGACGGTGAGAAAGAATGGAATTAGACTCCAGAAAGAAGAGTAGACGGGATAGTATGATGCGTTCAAACAGCTTTGATACGCAGGAGGTGAGAAAGATAGGCCGGAAGGAAGCAGGAGAGTCGAGAGGCTTTCCCATCTTGTGTATGGGAATAATAGAAGATGTCTTCCAGATGAAAGGAAAGGAATACGAAGACCAGGAGAGATTGAAGATGTGAAGAAGAAAATCCATGCCAGAGCGAGGAAGATGCTTTAGCATGGGATAGGCAACTTTGTCTGGACCAGTGGTGGTGGAGGTGGAAAGGTTGGAGGCAGCCGCATGAAATTCAGTGAGAGTGAAAGAAGAGCAAAAGGACGAGTGAGGCTCCACAGGGAAAGTGCCTCGGCGGAGCTCAGTGAGGTAGCCTCTGGCTCTGCTACACAGTGTCTTTGGCTGAGACACGGAAAAGTGGGATCTCAGGTAAGCGGTATAAACCGAAGCCGATTCCCTGGGAGAAGAACAGTTGGGAAAGTTAGGATAGGAAGAAGACGAGGAAGATGAGCCAGCTATATAACGAAGAAGAGAGCGCACAGATTTAGGGTTAGATTTAGGTGAAAGAGAAGAGCAAGTCGTCTGCCATGCCTTAGTCTTGGCCTTGGCGATGACTGACGAGGCGCGTCGAGAAGCGGAGATGTAAGCCTGGCGATCTTCATCCCTTCCGTGAGCGGCAGCGAAAGCCTTGCGTCTTTCACTAACCACACTTTCCACCTCAGCAGATCACCAGGCTTTAGGAGGGCGTTTGATGCGGCTGAAAGGAATGGAAGATTTGGCCGCATTCAGTACCAGAGAGGTAAAGAGAGCCGCAGCAGAGGAAAGAGAAAGAGACGAGTATTCCTCTGCAGAAGGACAGTGAGAGTCAATGTAGGAGGCAAACCCATCCCAGCGAGCTTTCTGAAAATTGAAGGAAGGAGGACGCTCGTTGGGGCGAAAGACTGGAGAGAGAGATAGATAGAAGAATTGGTAGGTGGTCAGAACCAAGGTCCTGCAGCATCTCCCAATAGCAAGAAAGGGCAAGAGAAGAGGGAGCAAAGGAGATGTCGGGGGAGGAGCGACTGCCAGAGGAGCGATGGAGAAGGGTGGGTGTGTCAGGGTTATTGAGGGAGAGGAGGTCTGAGGAGATGACCCAGTCGAATACTTCTTCCCCGCGGGGGTCGGAAGTACCTCTTGAGTCCCAGAGGGGGTGATGGCAATTGAAGTCCCGCAGAATGAAGAGATTTCTGGAGGAGGGAAGAGTGGAGGGAGAAAAAGAATTGGTTCTGCCATCCGTTTGGGAGGAGCGAATAGGGGGGTGTACACATTAAGAAAACAAAGTGAGGAGGAGTTGTTAAGAGAGATATTGATCCCTACATAATCAGAGTAGGGATTAAGCGAAGAAAGAGAGGAGGTAGAAAGTTCAGAAAAGGATAGGCCCTGCCTGACGAAAATGACAACGCCGCCGCTAGAGTGCGTGGCATCAGGAGAGAGAATGCCAGACCGGGAGTGGGTACGATCAGAACGCAGAGCAGAGAATCCAGGAATCTGGACAGAGGAAGAAGAGTTAAGATTGGATTCCTGAATGCAGATAAGGTCGACAGGATGGGACGAGAGAAAGTGGAGTAGTTCAGTGTTCCTGGCTCAAAGACCTCCAGCATTCCATTGAAGAACCCTGAGAGAGTCAGAGGGGGAGTGGAGGCAGGAGGCGTAGAAGGACATCCAGGAGCAAGGAGCGGTGGTGGGGGGCAGAGGGAGGAGATATAGAATGGGCAGATGGGGGATAAGAGGTTTGGAGACGAGGGTAGGGCGAGAGAGCAGCGTTAGCAGAGACGGGGCTAGATTGTACAGTGGAGGTATACAGGTCGGAGGAGTCCGAGGAGGAAGTCACAGCGATTCGGCAGGGGGGCAGCTCCAAGAGCGAGAGCTGCCAAGAGCTCTGAATTCGGAGAGGGAAAATTGTGAGCACCTTAGATGGACCCATTTGGAGCAAGTGCAACATTGCACTGACTTGCCGCGCCAGGTTACATTTTCAGCGCACACAGAGCAAGGAAAGATGGGGCCAGGGTTAGGATGAACGCTACCGCTCATCAACAGAAGGAGGAGAATGAGGAGACGAAGAAGGGCAGGAGAAAAGAAAAAAAACAAGCGATCGATTCTGAAGAAGCTGTGTGCTGCCCTTCTGCGGTCGTTCAGGGGGCAGCATAGCGAAAAAATGAAGGGGAGTGCCCGGGGTAATTGGGACCCTCGGGAAGGCCAACAGCCATTTCGACCCAACCCAAACGGGGTCGGGGTCGGGGTCCGCACCACCACGTTGAGGCGGCTGTTGATTGGTGTAGCACAGCATTTCTCGTAAAGGTACATGTAATAATTTTGGTATAGTCATCATAAGCTATCACTGATGATTAGGTAACATCGACCTACAAGACCATGGATACTCTTCTGTAGATACACGTTATCTGACTAGGCTTATTGAAGTCATTTTGTTAACTTTCTTCCGTTGAAGTTGATTTCGATGCCATGGCTATATTTCCACTTAAATTAGTTTTATCAAATGTATTTACACACGCTTCAATTAATGCATATGAACCTATTTGTCATCTTTTCATCTTTCCGCTGTTTTGTTGTACCCAGTTAAGGACAAAAATAAAACACTTGTTCTTTGCTAGGCTACTATGCTACCAAAGGTGAGTGAACACAGTAGGCTATACGTTTTGAACGGTTTTGTCAGCTGTTTCTGCCAACGCATTTTTTTCTTATGGATTTTTGCTTTGAAGTTTTCGTCTGCCTGGTTATTTGAATATTGTTACACCAGGGCAGTTGAGGGGGGGCAAGGGGATACAGAGCACCCAGGTCCGAGCTGTTTTAGAGGACCCGCGCTGTTGTCAAATGCAAATTGCTTCTGCTTAACAAGTGTTTTGTATCGGTTTCGGTATGTACATTAGGTGAGGAAATTTCCCATCGATATGCAGGTCAAAGTGAGCAAGTGCTTCAGTTTGATCCTTAAAAAATAGAAAGTCATCGCCGGCTAATCGCTGCGTATATGAATGTACTGTACTGCCTCACGGTTCATTTAATTTCGGGCCATGATTCTTCTCTGAGAAAATTTTCAGACTTTTTTTCAGAATTTTTAGACTTTACCAGATTCTTGTAAAAGGGGGCCCGGAATTAATGTTGGCACCGGGCCCGAACTATTGTCTCAACGGCTCTGTGTTCACAATACAGTATTCCCTCTCCGCTTCGCGGTTCAGGTTTCGCGGCTTCAGGGCATCGCGGATTTTTCAAAAATATTTATCAAAAAATAAAAATTAAAAAATAGCGCCATATCGCTGATTGACTGCGCATCATCACGCCATTCTCGTTCACGCTGTTGACTGTGTCTCGCATATCTTAGTGTTGTGCTTGCAATTAACTTTTTGTTAAGCCCTTCCAATGCCGTCTAAGCGCCGTGCCCCTGCGAAAGATTCCTCTAGTGAGCCCAAGAGGAAGAAGAAAATTCAAATGCTTTGATAAAATCTTAATTATATGTTGGCTGGTTTTTGATATCAGTATGGGGAGGGTTCAAAAACGTTTGAATTATCCTTAAATAACAAAATAAATATTTTGTCGCTATTTTGCGGATTTTCACCTTTCGTGCGTTGTCCTGGAAAGCATCAGCCGCGAATAACGAGGGATCACTGTATACGTTTTCCGAACATCCAACTTTTCCGCAAACTACGTAGCTTATCAAATGCGTTTTGTGCATTTTTTTCTGCAAAAAGGTGAACGTTTTTACTAAGTTCTTTGCGGACAACACTGTAATTTATACCTTTGCGGACAAAGCACCGTATAAATAGCCAAGCGGATAAAAATTTTCGTACAAAAATGCGTCTGCAAAAACCTACAAAAATTAGCCTATGCTGTGTAGATCCAACTTAAGACTGCTAATGCCTTTATGAGCCCAAGCCCGTCCACCGGAGAGGGGAGAAAATGGGGTACTTGCTCCTTGGATTTTTGGCTCCAAGCAAGTAGCCTAAACCAGAAACAAACTAATTTTCAATCTTTTCTCCAACTCTCGGTACGTAATGAGTTGAATAGATCCCGTAACAATGTAGTTTTTTTACTGTCATAGGTTAAAAATTTTCTGTAGTACCACAAAAAATATGACATTGGTGACCTTTACAGACCCTAGTAATAACTATACCTGTGAAACTTAGCTTTGTCAGGCTTAGGCCTACGTTGCCGTCAAGCCTAACAACCTGATTATTTATAATTTTGTCAAAATTACGCGTTTTTAATAGGCCTGCTTTTAAGGTTGTAAGCGACTATAAACGCCAAATTATGCCGAAAAAACAATCTTCATCAGCGAAAAGCAGCTATATTGTACCTCAGCTAGAGTCAGAGATGAGCAAATGGGAGACCGTGGACTCCGTTTGGCCCACACCTACATTAAATCCCAACCGAGAGTCACGTTTTGAAATTCAGTAAGCTCATTTTGTTTACACAGATTTGAAAAAATTTTATCCAGCTGTTTGCATAAATTTCATTTTAGATAGCAAAACTTTTTAAAACACAAGCAAATAATTAATTCTAATACTCAGAAGCAAATGAACCAATGCACTTGTTATTGGAGAGGGGGAGGAGCACAAAATATGCAACCATCATCGAAAAATTTTTTATGTAAACCTCGAAAAAAATGCAATATGTTTGCTTTCTATAAACTTAAACACCATGATCGCCCATTTTAATTTCCAAACGCACATGAAGACCATTTTAAAGGTCAACATTTCTAAAGCGTTTTTTGTTATATTTTGCTTCTATCAAGCCCTTGGTGGAGCCATCGCCTTTTATTCTCTACTTAAGTACGCCACTGGTAGAAATATAGCATTTGAAATACATGTAGTATGGCAAAGGGGGCTGCATCGACTTGTATGGTACATCACTTCCTTGATCGTTTAATACAGTTTGGTCTTGCTACTAGCCCACAGAGGTATTTTTGTGGCCGATGGCATAGTGGTTAGAGCGTCCGTTTCTCATTCGGTAGACCTTGAGTTGATTTCCCCAAGTCGAGTCATGCAACGAGACTTTAAAAATTAGTATTCACTGCTTCCCGGATTGGCGCTTAGCACAAAAAGTTTATAACTTAAACTTTACTATTTTTACTCAGCTTATCACTTTTTAGGAGGAGTAGAAAGTTACACCACAGGTTGTAAAGTTCAATGTTTGTGGCATAAAAACCAATACTAAAGACACATATCATATAGGCTACTATCAAAATTGCCCTAAGCCTTTGATTTGTTAAATGAATTTTGAAAAGTTGCTGAGAAATGAGGTCAAAAATCAGTTTTTAAGTATTTTGTGAAGATACTGCAATCATTGAAAAAATCATGATACCAGTTATGATTTCTGTTGGCGAAAGACTGTTAGCGAAAGACTCTGTTAACGAAATCGCGCCATACAACATCAAAAAGCGAGCTGGAGCGTTCAATAGAAAAAGAAAAGAAGCATGTTTAGAAAGCGTGAAATGCTTAAAGAAAGAATTGTTTGTTGGGTTGTCAAGTGAGCTTGAATCGTTGTAAAGACTTTTTATCGAAATCGCCTTATTAATATCACCTAAAAATGCATTTAGTCGCGTTTTTACGATCAGTAGTTTTTGAAAATGCAGATAACAAATTGAGCAATCAAGCTTTGATTGTGACGTCATGTTGGACCCAAAGAGATGATATTTGTGATAGGCTAAGGTAATAGGTCGGGGGTGAAGGTGGCTTTCGTTTGAGCAAAAACGGATGTCTTCTGTCAGGAAATGCAAGTTTTAAAAAATTATCTTTGATTGCCACATCTTGATGACGTCGCGAATACCCTTATGACACTCACTCTGAGGTGGTAATCAATTGTGCCCAGGTTAATGTTTCTATGTCCATTACTTTTGTAGAAGTTTGTATACCACACTTTTTGGACTCAAAAGTTAGTTTTGAAGCACTGCATTGTGGCATTTTTCATCCGTAGAGAAGGTGAAAGCCTATTTTCTTTTTTTTTGGTAATCAATTTTTCGAAGATTGCATTTTCTTTTTGACATCCACTATGTGTGACTAGTCGGTGGTTACCCACTCCTGTTTCAAATTCCAGGGGCCCATGGCTCCCTTTTCCCCGCGTCGACGCCCAAGATTGTGATATGCTGTTTATGGTGGGGCCCTAAACAATGTATGTACTCCTTGTTCATTTTCCTTCTCCACCTAATAGGCCTTGGTCTACGTGATTAAAAATTAAACATCAAAAGTCTCATCTAACTCATTGAATCCAAGCACAGCAGTGAGTTTGGAAGACTCAAGATTTTTATTCTGTCTTCGAGGTAGAGGCTATACACAGCGTTTGAAACCGAAACTTACATCATACTCATTAAAGAGTTTCACAGAGCACAAAAAACGTTCCAAATAGGTGAACAAATGATGTCTTAATTCATTAAGCCGTATACGGTATCAAACAATAAAATCGAAGTAGCTATATTTTGCTAGTTTCTAGATCGTAGTTTTGCCGTATCCATTTTGTTGGTGATGTTGACAGTCACAACTCTAATTGTAATAAAGTATAGAGCTGAAATTTATTGTTTTTGTTTTATTTGTTTGAAATTTTTCATCAGTTTTTCTATTTTACAATAATTGTGATATTAAGATGCGCACATTCCTCCTCCCTCCCTGGCCATCGCGAAAAATTTGGTTTTATTTGCCACCCAATGCCGACCATTTGCAATAATGTTTCTCTGTAACATACTTTTCCATCACCACCACCTTGGCAGTATTGCCTTTCAGCCACCATCCACTCAGACATTTTTCAGCATTTCGCTATTTATAATTGCAGACAAAAAGTATTGCGTGTACATAAGGTAGGCGTGCATAAAATTAGTTTTTCTCTTCGATCTGGTGCAAAAACTGCATACTAATTTGACTTTTTATGAGTTTTACAAGGTAAAGTTCCGTGTATAAATGTATAGCGTTTGTTGCTGCTTGCAATTTTTAATTGTTGCATTACTGATTTCGTTAGTTTGGTGCGTGTTTGGCTGGCCAAAAATAAATGTAGTAACTGAAAACGAATGAAACATCGCACGCCACGCAACCGATTGAATGTTTTCATTTAATTAAATTAAAAATTGAGGTTTAACTAAATTTAAAGGTAGTTCGTGTTTTGTGAATAACAAATTTGGGTAGTTTTCTGTTCTCAGCAAAGATTAAGCCAAACTAGTGTGTAACTTAAATCCGCGTTTTTGTTATGACTTTTTCGCTTCACCAAAAAAAGTCGGAAACGCCGCTAATCGTGGGATTTGTAGGCGGTTTCAGAAATTAAAAAAAATAAAATTGACGAGACTGGATATAGTGAAAGCGTTTGTGGTAAAGCATTCTGAATTTGTCAACAGCTTGGCACCCAGTGAGAAAATTTGTTTTTTTCTCACGTTTTTAGCAAAAACTCTTTTATCATTTTGTATACAAGCCAACTACCGGTAATACTACCAGAATACGGTAATGACATCATATCCTTGGGTTTCTTATTGTTGGGCTTTAACTTTGTTAAAAAAAAAGATTAATGAAAAGGTCTGTTGTTTTCTGCTGTAATGTAGGCAAGTTTGGTTGTGTGACGTTTTTCGTTCAATGATTTTGTCTGGTTGAGTAAATCATTGGGTTGATGTTGGCAATTGGCAGATTAAGAGAGAAGTTGCAGTCTATGGCTAGATTTTTAAACAGGCTAATGAGTTCCAAGAATAATCAAGACAGGCTAGATAAAGTCATAGCTTTTGTGCTTGTAGTGTGTAGCTTTTTCTATCTAGAAGCAAAGCTGTATGACAATCTGACATGACTGGTATCTTAACCAAGGCTGTGGTGTTGGCAAATTTTTTGCCAACACTGACAGTAGTGTTGTTTTTTAAAACTTGCTTACACCAACATCTTTTTCTTTTAATTATTTTTTTTTTATCTATTCAACATTTCGTGACTGCCAAATGATTATAGTAGTGTTATATAGTGAATCTGTGTCAGCACCAGCAACAAGGTGTAACTACTAGGTGCTACCGTGCTGGTGCTGACACCCTCTTTAGATGTTAACACCAATATCACAGTCTTGACTTTAACAGTTTGAGGTGTAATTCACACAGTACTGTACTAACAGTGCATGGGTCCTACTTAACACTTTCAGTGCGTTAGGATGTTTAAAAATGTTTTTAGAGAAAATGCACATGGTACCGGTACATTCAGACGTTCCAGAACATCCTTGTAATAGCTGCAATGCATTCGGTTTTGCTTGCGTTTTCTTTGCAAATAAAATTTGGTCATCAAAAACTTTGTTTTATTGCTTCTGTTCAAACATTGTTTGTCTACTCTACCCATGTTTTGAAAAAGTTATTTGCTGATAGACGTGCAGTATGCTACGAAGACTGTACAAATGATGAAAAATGAAAAAACAGTACCACTCCATGCAATCGCTTTAATCATGACTAGCGTAGCACTGAACGTGTTAATGATACATATCTGAAATGTCTGTGATGTCTTGCAACATAAGCTAGGAAGTGACGATTTTGCTGTAGACAGCATTTTATTATTGGAGGATATTTTGCCATCAGCATTTATCTATATATATAAAACTCAAAATTTGTCTGTCTGTCCACTATAGAAATAAAACTGGAGACATTTAGATACAAACAAACATATGAATCTTATATAACTTTTTCCAGGGAAGCCAAGTACGGTATTTTGATTTCGATCAGAATCGTCTATGGGGGGCTACAAGCCTATGGGGCTCTACTATAAATATTTGTTAGGTACCACAAATAAAAAAATATTTTTTGCATCATATAACTAACTAGCAGATTTACCCATCGTTGATCGGGTAAAATGTAAAGACTGCTAACTTCCTTTGTCACGTAATAGTGCGTCTGTAATTTTAATTTTGTTTGCCTCATATCAATACGACCGAAATTTCGCACTTCGCTATTCAGAAGGATTAGACTCTACATTCAACACGAATTCAAATATAATTGCACCATTTCCTACATTACTCTTAAAACTGAGCACCAAGCAGATCCGTAAATGTCACAATTAGTTACCCGTCGTTGATCGGGTAAAATGTAAAGACTGATTAAATTTTTACATTGAGTAACCATCTATATATATATATATATATATATATATAAAACTCAAAGTTTGTCTGTCTGTCCGCTATAGAAATAAAACTGGAGACATTTAGATACAAACAAACATATGAATCTTATATAACTTTTTCCAGGGAAGCCAAGTACGGTATTTTGATTTCGATCAGAATCGTCTATGGGGGGCTACGAGCCTATATTTATTTTCCTTCTCCGCAAGCGAAGCATTGTTGCATTTGTTACAAACCACAAGTAAAAAAGTTATTATCTTTATATATAAAACTCAAAGTTTGTCTGGAAGCCAAGTACGGTATTTTAATTTCGATCAGAATCGTCTATGGGGGGCTACGAGCCTATATTTATTTTCCTTTTCTGCAAAATTTTTGTAATCATGTGAAATAGGGTTACTAACGACCGTAGATTTCACCTCAAGAAATTATGACACTGGTTGTATTGTTCAGTTTTATTTTCTTTCTGTATGATCAGTCTTTACATTTTACCCGATCAACGACGGGGAAATCTACTATCTATATATATATATAACTCATAGTTTGTCTGTCTGTCCGCTATAGAAATAAAACTGGAGACATTTAGACACAAACAAACATATGAATCTTATATAACTTTTTCCAAGGAAGCCAAGTACGGTATTTTGATTTCGATCAGAATCGTCTATGGGGGGCAACGAGCGACGGGTAGCACACAACAAAATTCAAAAAAATTCAATTACTAACCACAAACAGAATGTTAGAAAGGTTTATATATAAACGTTTTTGCTTGAACAAGATGTTCGCAAACAATTGCGCACATGTCCGCCATTTCTGTTATTGCCGGTATATATACCATCGCGTGAACAAACGCATAAAGATCGCTTGCCTATAATTATACCCGCGCGGGATCGAAAGAGGTTATCGAATATGGTTATTCAATGTCAAAATTTAATCAGTCTTTACATTTTACCCGATCAACGATGGGGAAATCTGCTAGTGTTATTTAATTAGGCATATTTGCTATCACTCTGGCAGTGATGTTGTGATGTAGTAAATGGTACAGCTGCCTTGAAATGTGATGGTTATGGATTAAGTCTTTACTAAAAGGGTACTTAAAAACAATGTAAACTTAAGAGGGGTGCCCAGTGTGTGAAAGTACATGGAGGTGTACACTGGGGGTACAGTTTTTTTAATTTGTCATTAAGGTTGACCAATCAAAAACAAACAAAAGACACATGCTGAATACATCATTAAAATTGACCAATCAAAAATGTGTGTTGGCAAAATAGCCTCCAAGTGGAAAAAGCATTGACAGCAAAAGAGCCACTGCCTATCATCAAACCCTACCTTTGACCATTACTGTAAATCTAACCCAAATCCTACCCCTTACTTGAGACCTAAGCCAAACCTTAGTCTTAGGGAATGCAGACATTATGGACATGTACTTATTAGAATTACCAGCAAAAGAGCACTACAAAACTAGACTTGCAAACCAGTAGATTTAGAAGCAGCAAATGTGTAAAATTTTTAGAAGCTGTCCTTTAGTGTTTTTCCCTCACATGTAAGCATACTTTAAGATTTAACTTTTGTATCATTGTGTTGTACAGTCGAATCCGGTTAATTGCATAGTCAACTTGCCAAACTATTTTATGCGATTAGGCAGATTATACGTTTATCCGAAATTAATATAAACAAACAAATACGTTTGGGATTTACAACTCTTATGCAATAAAACATATTATGCAATTATCCAATATGCAATTAACCGGATTCGTCTGTATTTCAATAAATAAATAAACTGATGAAGTTTTTGTGAATGTGCTATGTAGCTTTTGCAGAGTTTTTTTTTTCAATTTAAAATAACATATCAGATATTTTTGCCAAGTGTGTGGTTTGTTTTTGTTGTTGCTAAGCAATAACCGACGCAATGGCATAGTGGTTAGAGCATCCGCTTTGCAGTCAGTAGACTTGGGGTTCATTCCCTTTGTCGAGTCATACTGAAAGACTTTTAAAAAAATGGTATCTTTAGCTTTCCTGCTTGGCACTCGGCATTTATGGGAGGTTGTGGAGATCAAGCTGGCAAGTTCTCTTGTTGTGTCTTTGGGCAAAGCACTTGATGGAACACCCCACCTTTATGTGGAAGACAGGTGACCCAGAAATAGCAACTCCTTAGCGAGTGCAAATTTACTGTCCAAAACATAGTGATACATCGCTTTCTCATAAATGGAGGATAAATATGACAAATAAAAAAAATAACTGTATCATTCAAAATGGCATATTATTATTATTGTAGTTTTATAACACAGGTTATTTGGTTTTATTCCAACCAGCTAATGTGAAGTAAAATTGTTAAATTAACAGCTTAATGGATCAAACATCATCCAGGCAGTTTCGATTTTTTGGTGGAAGAAATTATCCTTTAAAAGTAATCGTCATCCTGTTTGTGGCAGCATTTTTCTTCATAGTATTTCAGGTAAAAGTGGTTATGCTAGTAACGAGTACTTAAGGTAAACTTGGGTACTTCAGTACCAGTTAATATCAATTTAGTCATGCTTCACATGTTTTAAAGAAAATGTTGACATTGACTGTGTCCAATTTTGAACCAGTTTATGCTACTCCAGTTGGGCTAGTTTTGGACAATCACACATGCAGTGATGCTTGACTGACATAGATGCAATGTAGTGACATCCATCGAACCTAGCGACGTTTTCACCATGAGTGAAGTTTAACCAATCAAAATGGCTGTGAATAAGGAGTGGATAATAATTGAATTTGGGTGGAATCAATTTGCAAACCAACCCACAATGATGTCACACTGATATCTCCAACTGTCGCAATATTTTCCTCTATTACTCTCAGTAGCATTTTAAGCTGTTCTAACTTTGTCCCAAATTACTCTGTTTATGGGTTAGCTTGTGACAAAAATCAATAAAATATAGAAATTTATGGAAATATGGAAATTCTTACAGAAATATGAAAAAAACTGCAATTTAATTACAGAAATTCCAGAAAAGCATATAGTTACAAAAATGCTGAGTTTAACTCTACTCAATTATCTAATTTTACCCATCAGTTGGGCATACTTTTAGTTTTATTAACTTCTCTAATATTTCTGCAATTTTCTTCTTTATTTAGTCCCAATTGTTTTTCAAAGTTGTTGTTGGTCAGTAATTCCTTTTTTATATAAATCTCCTTATTTCAGAACTTCATGTTCAATATTAATTTTCAAGTTTCCTTGACTCGATAATTGCATAAATCAATATGAATTTCTGTCTTTCCTTGAGTTTCCATATATTACTGCTGTCTTTTGTGACAGCAGATTTACTTAATTTACGAATCCATAATTTTAGATCCAAAAATCAATGAAACATACAGTGTTACCAAGTGGTAAATAAATTTGTTAATGTTCAAACAAGTGGTTGGATCAAAGTTACAAGTACTAATGCAGTAGACAAAAATTGAAAAGTAGTAATTTGTCCTAAATTACTCCAGTTTACCCTACTTTTTGCTCATACTCTCGTTAAAACTATTGCATTTATGTAGTTTAAGCTACATTTTTTTAAACAAAGAAGTCTTTCCGAAACTATGGGTGCAACTTACTAATATTATACTCAAAAAATTAAGACCTGGAACAAAAAATTGTGTTGTGCATTGTAAGACAACTAAGATCTTTGCTAGCATATAAGTGGAAAATAAATGTTGTTTCTTGTATTACATGTACTTTATTTAAACATGCACTTTGGTGCAAGAGCAACGAGACTATTTGCAAGATTTTTTTTCTCTTGGTAATGTCTGTCAGAAAAAGATGGTACCGTATTACGATCACTGTAAACTATTTATTAAAAATCCAATTAAAATAATTTCATACAGTACATCTGTTTGTGTCAAAAATATATGTTATTTCTATACACAAAAAAACGTATTTAGAACATAAAAAAAAGATAGAATCTGCTAAACATCTCATGGAGCACAAAAGGAATAACAAGTTTTGTAGGCTGCAAATGGATCTTAATGTCTGCAGTTGCAAAATTAAGTACATAAATGTTTGATCATTTTAATAATTGCAGGTGCAAAATTTAAAAATTATGGATGTACAAACTGTGCCTATGGAAGCAGACTTTGCCACCTTTGATTAGTCGCTACCAACATAAAGACTTTTAAGTCTTCAAAACTCCTCCTCCATTTGTGCTTTCAGTCAAATACCTATTGTTGTAGGATTATAGCTACATCAAACTGTTTTTCAGGTGAATGTTTTAAGTGACTTACAAGAACCTCCCCAAACTGCTTTTATACGCACAGAGGAAGAAAATGACAGGGAAAGAAGATCAAAACAGGCTGCTGCTGATGTTGCAGCTGCTGCAGCAAAGCAAATTGCAATTGCGGTGGTGGGTTAGTGTTTCAATTTGTTTGTTATTACCTGGTTTTTTAGGGTGCTTTGTGAAGTTACTTTTCATGTTATTCTACATCTGGCTGATTAATTTGGTAAAAGCTCAATTGAATGCGTTATTAATGCCACTTAACAAGTATAGGCCTAATAGCTGATACTGAATTGACAGTTTGGCACATGAAATGAAAGCTTTTACTAAAATTCTCAGATTGAGCCAGAGAGCAATTTTTTTTCTACCAATCAAATTTATGAGTGATATTTTATGAGAAAATATTTGTCCTATTTTGTGTTTAGCCTGGTCCTGATTTGCGAATCAATCCTAAATTTGCTTCTGCATTTCGAGATGAAATTGGAATAAAGGTGAATGGAACCATTCTTCGAGGAGTGATGAAAAAGCATAGGTAGATAGCAAACGTGGTGATCATATAACTATAGCAATGTTACTATAGTACTAACTGTTCTGTTTGATAGTACTACACCAAAATTTACCAACTAAGGTAATTACTGTTAATATTTTGCTAACTAACTAGCATAGTGGTGAAGCAGTTAGAGCATGTGCTTGGAGTTTGTTGATTTGTTTTTAGTTTTCTTGTCAAGTTTTATTGAAGATTTTCAAAATGGTATATGCAGGTTCCCTGCTAGGCATTCACCTAACACAAAAGGGTTGTTATGGAGAATAAGCCGCTAAATTTGTTTGCAATGTCTTTGGGATAGACACTTAAGTTGATATCTTCATTTTTATTTGGCACTACTTGGCAGACATGCTACAAGACAATGCTACAAGTCCACCCATCGTCTTGGCCCATGTTAACTACACACTACCAAACAGATCAGTAGCTAAAAGAAAAATAACTAGCTCATATAAAGACAACAGGAACTAAATAATTGACTGCTGTTGTTGCTTTTTTACGTGGTGTTTTTTTAACTCTTATAGTGGGATGGAGCAAAAAAAATTTAATTTGAAACACAGATCGTGGCAGTTGCTGTAAAGGCAACTAAAAAAAGCGATTTTAGGTTGTAGTCTATTTGAAGGTTGAGGTTCATTCCTCATGTACCATTGTGGGAGAGGGAAAATATTAGTTAAGTTTCATCTTCATGTGAGCAGGAAAAATGATTAATAGTTCAAAACGTTCACAATACACAAGTTTCCACAAGCTCTAAGAAAAGTTTTCCGTGCTTTCATCCAAAATTTGTTAAAATTGTAAAAAAGTGCATATTTAGCACATACTTAGCTTAAGAAAGGATTGATTTATCAGTTTAATTTTTTAAGATGTAGCAACAGGATTAATATGATCAAACCACATTATCTCAACGTGCCCCATACATCAGGCACCTCCAGGGGTGACTAGTCTGACAGTTTTGGATGACGATACGCATTGCTGGCTTAGTAACACCATCGCCAGCATCTGATCCAGTTCGATTTTTTTGGATGCTCCTCCATACAAAGAAGAAGAATATGATGCGCCAAAGCACATTAGGCTCAAGGCTTTATTATGCATCTTAGTTTGAGATATGATGGGCCAAAGCATGTTAGGCACAAAGCTTTACTATGCACGATAATTGATGATATCATTGGAGAATATCAATATGATATGATAGGACCCTTTTGCAGTGTATTTCAACAAGTACTTATGACAGTCTGCAAATTTGAGCTATTGGTAGTATTGATCTTCGACTGATATAACTTTTTTGTATTTTTTTTTTTTTTTTTTGTTGCAAGTGTAGGTCGGTCAACCTATTTTTTATGTTAAATTTGTAGAAATTATGTAATAATTGAACCTGTTGTAACTTTTTTGGTTAATGGAGTTTTGGATATTGTTTGACGTATTTTACTCAATAGGTTATCTTCCATATATTGAAATTGGTATCTTTTATGTAGTGATGTACTGATACCACATTTTTAACCAGTACCAGTATGTTGAGCCTCTACTAGCACCACTGATGCTTTTAGATCTTTTGAACACTAATGATTGAAAACATTTATGACTCACAGTAAAGAATGTTCTATTTATTTTGGCTTGTTATAGGAAGTCTGATGGTTTTAAAACACAAATTGAAGTCAGACAAATTAAGGAATACCTCTATTGCAAATACCACAGGACAGCAGTGAACACCCAACAAACATAATGAACTACTTATAAATTAAGAATCAAGTTATAGTGCCTCAAATTGAAGTCAAAACAAATTTAAGCTGGAAAATGTAACTAATTTTAAAGGTTATTCTGTACTTGATTAATTTTAAACTATCATTTTTGAGACTTTAAAATCAAAATTATGTCGATTTTGAGAAATTACAAATGTATGTATGCTAAATATTCCAAAGTTCATTGCCCAATGTAGTCACTCCCAAACTTACAGTCTTAGCTCGGATATTGAGGACAGCAAGGTCATGGTGGAAGAAGTCTCACTTAAGAGGGGTTATGTGAGATGATGTTTTATCAAGTATTAAAAAGTTCCACATTTGCAATGCATGTTATTTGAAGATGGTAAAAGTCCCCCTTTTCTTTAGGGAATTGTTAGTGCACCCTACGTAATAGCTGGGGTGATTTAGACAGCACCATGCATTCCATTTTGAACAGGAGCCAGAGAAGTACTTCCAATGAAAATTGAAGAAATTATAAATAAACCAATCATGGTTACGCAAGCTAAACAAAAGCTTTGTATGTCTTAGTACTTTATAGTTTAACAAGTTTTGGCAGGTATCAGCTAAACTTTATCAATACTTTTTATTGATACCATAAAAACAGATCAATACCCCTGATACATCATTACTTCTATGATTAACTTGTGTAACTGTTGACCACTCATATGTTACATTAACTTCAGAGCTGTAGGTTGTTGTAATATTAATGTTTTTTCTTAGAGGTTATAGAAAAGTCCTTAGCTGTGAGAGAAATCTCAAATGGCAACATTCAACCTATTTCTGACAAATTGCTCTACGGTAGATTCAAGTATGCAACCACCCAAAAGTTTAAAATATTCAGCTGTTTTAGGCTTTACAAGAAGATATCTCTAAGGCACTGCACGTTAGAATTCCATTTTCTGTATTTTGTTCCATGGCTGCGATGTTTTCTTTACATGCCAATCTTCACTCTGCAAGGTTATCAAATGCAAGTTGTGCAAAGTCAAGACACTCATTTATTTAACAAACACAAGCCTTTGTGACTCATAGGTTATGTGCATTAACGATCAATGTAACCTACTACACCTAGGTAAAAAATTGGCTATTTACACGTCTAAACTAATACTACCAACATTCAAATCACTTGGGCTTTGGAAGTGGTAAATCACTAATGCTTCAAAGGGACATTTCAGCATGAACATTGTGTGTATGTCACTGAGGTGTAACTTATATTCTACGACTGCACTGAACCTCTTGAGGTTTCTCCACCCTGGATGACTTGTCTTTAGGATTTAGTCACAAAAACCATTTAGCAGATACTCTTGAAATGTACCACGTATTCAACCCTATTGTAAATGGAATAAAACAACTTTTTTTTACAAAAAAGATGACAGTGAACCAAAAGCATTGATTATAATTCCTCATTAAGCAATAGGAAACAAACATTCAAGTGTCCGTAAGCACCAGGGGCAAACGATAGCTAGTAGCTGCGGTACCATGGATAGATGCTTTTTTAAGTGCTTGAAAAGTTGATTGGTGGTACAGAATTTGAAAATTGCAGAAAGTAGAGTATTCATTCTTGAAGCTTTTCGTCTGACACTTTTCAAGAGAATCTGTCAGAAATAGAGTGAAAAGGTGAAGTGAGTCACTTATGTAGACAACAGTTGACGAAAAAGCTCTATCGTGATTGGTTAAAGGAGCGGAACCATATGTGATTTTTGGACCATAAACGAATTCCTTTTGTTTGCATAAATTTGGTTTGGATGTTTTGATGTACGTGGCTTCAAGGGTGGAAAGGTGAAAAGAAGGACGGCCACGGACAAGAATAGAAAATTTGTTATCATTATATTCACGTGCGCATGTAGGGTCTTGTAAGAGATGTTGTCCTATAGCAGGACAATCTTTTTATTTCATCTTTTCAAAAAGCCTTCTTTAGCTGAGTGTAATTGAGATACTAAAATCATGAGATAGCGCGTATTAAATGTCAACTTCATGAAACCAACTCTTTAATTGTGCCTAGTATATCGTAAACATGCAATTTTTGGGATTTAGACAAATTTTGAGTGAAAACATGGTTATCATTTTTCCGAGAACAGGTAACTTGCGTGATGTATATTCTAGAATCTAGACGTTTTAATATATTAACCATCTTTTAGACCTAGTGCATGTGAATGTAATGAATTTTGTTACTATTTTTATCTTTCCCGGATACCTACATGCGGTATGTGCGTGTATTCCCAAACAGGCTACTGCCTTACATCGCTTTTCAAGTTGTTTTAAGGCTAACTGCTTCCACTGGCGTGTCATGACTTTTATCACTCCTCCCTATTATATGCTTTCAAAAAATCAGTTGCTGTGTATAAAGTTTGATTGTAAGTTAGGATTTCTATTCGATTTTACCATTTCTTAAAAGTTATTGTTATTGACTCTGCCTAACTGAGGTAGAATAGTGAGGCTGTTCACCCAGTGTGCTTAAGAGTGAACTTATGGGTACCGGCTTGTGTTTCAAACTGAAGTAGGGAGTCCCCAAGTCTAAAAACTGAGATTCGGAGGTAAGCTATGACATGTTTTTCATGAAAGAAAAAATGCTCAAAGAACTTCAAAGAATTGTTTTCCCAGTTTCCAGGAGCTTTTAAATAGACAGGGGTTGCAAAGATTCTTCTGGTTACATAAAGTTTATGTATGATTTGGAAGTTTTTGTGGAAGAGGTGTAGAAATGTGTGAACAGTTAAGTAAGAGAAAAGTGCAGAGGACAAGAAGATTGATTTGTTGGTGTCAAAGTTAGCAAATATAAGCTGTGGTGGTCGGGAAATAATGGGGAATAGGATGTAGTGGAATTTTAACAGATAATTAAGTTTTAAATAATTTTGTTCGCCCATGACTACTTAATTATTATAGTTTTTGTAAAAGAAAAACTATGCGAAAAGGTTTTAGGAGTATAAAGAAAAAGTGATGGAGTGATGACAAGGGTGCTTATTTTTTGAGGAGGAAGCTATGAAAGTGATACGTGCGTATTGGCCCCAGGTGGAAAGGCCAGACTGAGAGAAAGATCAATTTTATAATGAAATGGCGTTGAGTGGGATTTACAATACAAAACCCTGGTGAAAAAACGGTTTTTGATCTGCAGGACTTCAGTCGACATGTTGGTAGATGAATTGATGGTTTTTGGTATGTGCTTGAAAGAAATAGAATTAGCGATAGAAACCTTGAGGAAAGAAGGCTGCTTGAGTTTTACAATGAAAAGGAGTTGCATGTGGCAAACGCATGATTTCAAAAGAGGAAGATGAGAAAAATAACATACAATACATGATAATGGAACTGAGATAGATTTTGTGTAGGTTAGTAAAAACAACAGAAAGTATCTAGAAGATGTGAAAAAAATCTTCTGAGAATTGCAACTTTTGCTGGCAATAGAAGACATTGACAAAAAAGAGTAGAGGAAAGTGGTGAAGTACGAACAAACTATTGGTGGGAAGGTTTGGAAGTTAAAAGGAAACATTATGAGATCAAGATTTCAAGAAAAAGCTAAGGAGTTGGTTGATGTTGATGCACCCAATCTATGGGATGCTATTAATAATGATTATTTAATTTAAATACTAGATGAAGTATGTGGAAAAAAAGGCAGAAGGATTTATAGAGATACGTTGTGGTAGAATAAAGTGGTAAAAGAAGCAGTAAGACAAAAGAAAGTTGCTCAAAGAAAGATGTGCGCTACAGTCGGAAAAAACAAGGCCAGATTTAAGAATATCAATAATCAAACAATGAAAGTAGTTGCTCCATCTATGAGGAAAGAGTTTAATCAAGAATTTAACGAAATTGACCCAGAAAAAGATAATATTTTTAAACTAATAACTTCATGAAGAAGATGGGAAAGATATTGAAGGATAATGAAGCATGAGAGGAAAAGACGGAAAGTTAGGTTTTAGTGAAAACAAAAACAGAGAAAGAAAATGGAAAAATCACATGGAGGGGATCATAAATAATTAGAATCGTTGAAATCACATGAAATTAACATGTTGGAGGGACCCATAAAACAGGTTACATGGAGAGAAATAGTGTTGGCAATAAAAGCAATAAAACTAGGAAAGGCAGCTGAACTCTATGAGTCTGGGCAGACACAACATATGCTAATGAAGAAGTAGGGATCAATATGATGATTGAGCGTTGTCAACGTGTGTTCGATGGAAAAGTAAGGCCAGATAAATGGCAAACAAATGTGTTGATGCCACTTTTCTAGGGAAAAGGTGTCGTAAAAAATTGCAATCTTTATTGAGAGTGCAGCTGTTAAACCATGCTATGAAGATAATTGAAAGATTGCTGGAAAAAATGATTCAAGAATCAATAAATGTTGATGCCAAGCAATTTGGTTTTATGCCAGACAGAGAAACGGTTGACGCAATGTTATTTGTGAGAAGCATGCAAGAGAAATACAGAGAAAGTTGTACATATGTTTTGTGGATATTGGGATTGCATTTGAAAGAGTTCCAAGGAAGGTAATGGAGTGGACGTTGAAGAAGAAAGGTTTGCCAGAGGTAATTGTGAAAGCGATAATTGGCCTCCATCAAGGGGCAAAGGCGAAAGTGAGAGTGGAATTGGAGTTGTCTTAAGAATTTTGGGAGCAAGTTGTGTATATCCAGGATTTTAATTGTAGCTGCTGGTTTTCCCAATTGCAGTGGGTGTAATCACGGAGTATGCAAGAGAAGGCTTGATGAATAAAATTTTGTATGTAGATGACTTGGTTTTAATGAATGAAAGCATTGATAATTTGAGAGAGAAGTTTTTGAAATAGAAGAGGTATTTGAGAGCAATGGACTGAAGGTTAACCCCAAGAAGACCAAAAGGATGGTGAGTAGTTTGAAAGGAAAAATTCTCTGGAGTAAACCCGATCCATGTGCCTAGTGCAGCAAGAGCGTGATGGTAAATTTGGTGCTTTGCTCAAATTCTGATAAATTGGTGCATCGCAAATGCGCGAAAATCAAGTGAGAGTCTTTAACTCCAGAGGGAGTTGGTGAAGAGATTTTGTTGCATGGGAACAGGTTGAATGCCAGCGATGGAAATGAAGCAGTAGTGACAGCAAGAAATGCAAGTGGCTGGACAAAATTCAGAGAGTGCAGGGTGTTGCTTCATTTAAGAAACTTTTCGTTGAAAGTGAAAGAAATGGTCTATAAAAATTGTGTAAGGTCGGCGATTGTTACGAATAAGTAAATTTGCGTTGTATGAATAGTTTTTACATATGTATTGTTTCTGTAATCTGTTGCGTTGGTTTTGCAGTGATTATGTTATTCATAAATCTGAATTGTGTCGAGTCCAAATTTGATTTTATATCATGGGTATTTTCGCAAAAAAAACTTTTTTTCTTTCACACTTAGGTTTGTAGCGCGGACGCCTCTTCTTACGTCACAATGGATTGATTACGTGTTTAAGTTCCATAGTAATCTAGTAAATTTTGTTTCTTAAAGATTTTTGATTGCCGATTTCGTAATTTTTACCAATGCTTTTTTCCCTTTCACGTGACTTGGTCTGGCAATTTCTGGACTAATTTCTATTCATATATAAAGGCGGCGAGATTTTACGCATTCAGAGTAGCAGAGAGTTGAGAGTGTAGAAAATGACGGAGAGTGCATTATTCTGTCGTGATTTGTTGTGGATTATTAGCGTGTCAAGAAACAAGCGGTTAATCGGTGGATTTAGTTTTGGTTCGTCTCTGATTGTTTTATTAAAGTGTATTAGTTTCGGTGATCGACGAGCGTAGGACTTTAAAGTTTCAAAATGTTCCGTGAATATATTCTGTTCTTCTCGAGAAGTGCGTGATTTAAAGTATCTTAGTACAGGGTGCCCCACAAAAAAACCCTAAATTCGAAACTTTAAACTGTATTATTTAAACCATGTTATTTTTTAATGGTATTTAAAAACGAATCAAACTAATAACTTTATTGTGTAATTAACAAACTGTTAGCTAATAACAAGTTACAGATACCGCTCAAAATGCTGTCCATTAACTGCAGAACAGCGACGTAAGCGATCCATCCAGTTCTGAGTTGCTCGACGAATGACATCAAGAGACATGATTGTTCCATGCATCCTTGTTGCGGAATCATGCTTGCAAGAAGTGCCACTACCATGCTTACGCACCTTTGCTACAGGTGATCCACCCTGTTTGAATGCAGCCGCGACACCTCTAAACTGGTCAGTTGTAATGGCACCAAAAAATTCAGACAAAATTTTCCGACATTTCTGTAACCCCCATGTTGGATGTTCTTCCCGGAATAGGACGATGACCTCGCGCTGGAAATTGCTTAGCTGTGGCATGGGTCTACAAATTGTGAAAATATAAAAACCTACAAATTCTGAAAATATAAAAACATAAATCAACCATTATCACAAACTTAGGGGTTTTTTGTGGGGCACCCTGTAGAAGCCAGTCTTCACCAAGCTGTTAAGTTGCAGCCAGAATTAATTATTCGAGCGATACTATAGGTCGCCTCAATTTAAAGAAAAGAATTAAAGTTGAGATTGAACCAAAATATTCTATTGCACGCAACAGCGATGTTGTTTTGAAATGAGGCACTGATTCTAAGCGAAGATGAGAGGCGATTTTGAGAAAAACTGAGAGCGATAGTAAGAGCAATGTGTGCCGTTAAACTAATTGAGAAAAGGTGTTGGCAAGAACTTGTTGAGTTGTTGGGTTTGGAAGAAACTATACAGACTAGCCAAAACCAATGAAATGCGATGTTATGGACATGTTTTGAGGAAGAGTAGTAATGATGTGTAGAGAATAATATTAAATTTTTAAGGAGTTGGAAGATGAAGGTGTAAGCGACCGAAGGTGCCATGAAGAAGGCAAGTGGAAGAACATATGGAATTTTTAAAAAAGAATGCCATCGACAGAATGGAATGGCTAATACTGTTGATGAACTTTTGGGGAATTTGAGATGAATCTGGCTTTTTCCATCAACAGAGATGAAACAGCACCTAAAAAATTGGTTCTTTTGTCAGCTCCTCTATTCTTCCCAATACTAGTATTATATATAAACTTGATTGTTGTCATGGTTTAGGACTTTTTTCACCATTACACGAAACCGTTGGTAACCGAACAATTGAATAAAAGATTACTAAAAGAAAAGCTAATACAAAACACATCTTTTCAATACGCTACTAGATTTAATGAGAGCAAAGTTTTAGATTTATTTTTTCAAAACTTGCCCTAGTAAATTCCTCGTGTAATTGTATGTTCAGTTAAATTTTAGTTAGCAATTGTTTGGTTTTTCAAGTCTTTAATAAAAAATGTTTTAAAAGAGAAAGTTTTCCCGTTTGGAAATGTTACTTGAGAGTGTCCGAAGAAGATATCTATTTATTCATTTGATGTGTTTTGTTCAGAAAATATTATCTTCCATCAAAAGATGGAACCTTCACTTGCTTGAATGGTAATCAGACGGTACCATGGCGAGCTGTGAATGATGATCATTGCGATTGCGCTGATGGCAGTGATGAACCAGGAACTTCTGCTTGTAAGAATGGCAAGTAAGTACAAAGTTACTATCATTGTTAGCATTTTTTAATTTCTAGATATATCTCAGACTCAATCTAATAATAATTTCTGCAGAAACGTATCTGATTCTCAGGTTAACAACTAGCCAAGTACTCGTATGACAACTAGTTTATTACAAGCTGCTCGCAGCAAGTTTTGGTGTGTTAAACATTTATAGACACTAGAAAAGCGTTTGACTCTGTTAGTAACAATACAAATTCATGAGTTAGCGCGCTTTGATATATCGTGTATTTTACTTGATTTGATAGAGTAACTCTAAAGTAGCCGAAAGCGATTTATACGTAAAAATGAATTTCCTCATCAATGCCACCAATAAAAAGATGCTTGACCCAGTTCTCCTTTCACTGTCTATGAACAGTTTATCTCTTATATTGATTTGGATTTTACCTTGTATACCGTTGAAAGGTCATCGCTACAACTATTAAGAAATACTAGAACCTATGCAGTAAAACAGAAGTCTTAAACAAGGTCGTTAGTCATGTTGCTCATGACAAACTGTCTCTCAATCTCGACGAAACGCACTGCACCTGATCTTCGAATAACTAAAACCTGATTAATTGGTAGAGAATGATGGATACAAAATACATGCTAAATCTTCAGTATAATATTTTGGTGTGCTAATTGATAATTATCTCAAATAGCAGGAGTATATTACGCCTACAAGAAATAATCTTTGTTGTGTCTTGTAAACTACAGAAATACTATTTTGATGCAAGTATACTACGGAAACGGAATTGTAGATCCTATTTACATTATGCCATTATTAAGTGGGGAAATGCTGTAAAGATAAAAAACAAATTAAAGTTGTTGACAATAGAATTGTACAAGTGGTAACCGCCACCTCTAAATTGAAAACCAATTATTCGTAAAAGTATCATCATTACTTTGACTTGGCAAAAGATATCAAGTGAAAGTAAATAAATTTACATGATTAATTGCAAAGTCATTTGGTAGCTACTTTGTACGCGATAATAAGACTATGCCCGGGACCAGGGGAAGGGGGGCTTGAAATTTATTTTCTCGCCCCAGAAAGATTATATCTCTGATACAAAAAAGTAAGTTTAAAACATTGTGACGTCACGCTGCCGGCTCTCATCACTATAGCCGTATGAAACTGTATGGAGTCCTACTGATCTCTTAATGAATGCCATTGTTTCTCAACCTGTGGGCGGCCACGGTTTCAATTTAGATATTTGGAACAGTTGTTCCCAAATACAGGAAAAATACGAAAATATAGACTTGGAAAAAATTGATCTCGAAACAGGTTTTCAAATACAAAAATTTATTTGGCCCTCTTGTGAATTGATTAGCCCCCGTGATTTATAGGTCTGGCTAAGGGCTTGTAAGATTCGTAACTACACAGTCGATTTGCATACAACGAAAGAATTTTTTTCATGTGTTAACGAAAAGAATAGTTTATGGTCTTATCAGATAGAAGGGAGCGAAAATTCGGAATAACCTTTGATAAGATAGAATTGTTTTATAAGAAGTGAATTGTTTTTGGAAAAATAACTTTCACGTAAAATTGCATTTAATTAATATTTAACAAGTGTAATTAATATTTGCACTCACTATTTGTTATAGCAACATCCTTAGTGGCAGTAAACTTTTAATGCATAAATAATGTTTTATCTTTTCAATGTTGTCGTTGTAGTACTACTACCTTTGAAAGTAAATCGATAATTTTTCGACATTAGCCTAATGCACTTGTCTAAACATTGCTTTTCTCTTATTATGAGCTTGATACGTGGAATTCGTTTTTGCGATGTCGTAGGTGATGTGCTCACGGTAATTGGCTTTTAAAGAAACGATTGTGGTATCACTCTATAGCAGTGGTCCCCAAAGTACGGCCCGCGGACCAAATCTGGCCCCTTTTACAATTTGCACTGGCCCTTTTCGCAATTGCAAAACAAATGTACAGTGCGGTGTTTTGTTGAAAGTGCCACTTCGATCCCATCAATTTGATCGCGAAAAGCATAATTTGTGACAGCGAGAGAGGTGATGACCTTTTTTTTGTTTTTTTTTGAGATTACCTAATTTTCGGGCAATATAGCGCGTTCTCCAATGTGACTGACCGTTAATGCCCACCTACTTTGCGATGACTTTGGCCCTCGGGTCTTTAAAATATTAGGAATGTGGCCCTCCGTGGAAAAACTTTGAGGACCCCTGCTCTATAGGGTTAGTTTATTCATTTTTGCTTTTCAGCTCACAAATTTTGATAGCCTTATCAATGATTTGTTTTATTAAACCAACATCTCTTTCTTTAAAACAGCATTTGACATTTTTGTTTCACAATTATTGTTTGGCCTATAGGTCTAGTTAGTTTGTTATTGTTGCGTTCGCTATTTGTTTCATTGCACGCGGGCACAGTTTCAACTATCGAAGAGAGAGAGGAGCGTCCGCTTCGCAGCGGTAGACCTGGGGTTCATTTCCCAAGTCGAGTCATATCAAAAGACTTTAAAAAATGGTATTCACAGCTTCCCTGCTTGGAGCTCAGCATAAAAAAGGGATAGTGTGGAGAACAAGCCGGCAAGCTTGCTTGTTGTGTCCTTGGGCAAGGCACCTAATGGGAAGCTTCCATCTTTATGTGGCAGACAGGTGGCCTACCCGTACTTCATCGAGTTACAATTGTGAAGTTGCTAACCCAGCATGTCATAAAAGGCGACTCTTGGGTACCCACCAATGGCAGTCCGCCTTGTTGGTGGAGGGGCTACCAGTCACTCATGATTGGTTCGAAATGGGCTGCGATCTTTCCCCTAGCCTAATTGAATTAGGTTGATGGCATGAACCTGAATTGCCGTTCATGCCGTGCCTCCATCCCGAGGAAGAGAAGGGACAATCACAACAACAAGAGAGGGAGGGCGAGGCGATTGCACTAGGCTTTATTCAATTTTTGTCCTACGGTTTTTCTCGGCCTTTTTCTAGTTTTTGTTGGTTTGTAATTTCAATGCTGGTATTTTTGTATTTTTGAACCTGTAATTACAAATGATAATCCTTGATTGTCATCAGATAATCTTAGTTTTTTGTGGCTTATTCAGGTTTTATTGTGAGCCCGAATTCCAGTTTATTTCATCACAAAGAGTCAATGATGGATGGTGTGACTGCTGCGATGGCAGTGATGAATGGAAGGGGGTCACTTTGCCCCCGGAAGAGTTGCCACCAGGTTTGTAAACGGTGGGATTATTAGTGAATTTAGAAAAATTCTTTCCTTTTACATGTTACATTGCTTGTTTGTAGCAAAGGGATATAACTTTTTATTCTTTTTTGATGATTTGGATTTTCCACATTGTTTTTAAAGAATTTTCTTATTTATAAAATTTCTGATTAAACCTCTTAGCTATTTATCACATTCACAGACCAGTTTTGCCGATGTTTTATCACCCACAGACTAGTTTTGCCAATGTTTTATCACCTCCACATACCAGTCTTGCAGCTCGCTTTTAGTTTCACTTTGGAGCTTGACCTTTAAAATCACGTTTTCAGATAAAGAAGGTGCAAGGCGCGCTCCGTGTTTTGATGTTTGTATGGATTACGAGCATAGTAAACTACGTGAGGAAAATATCTTAAAAGAAGGAGCGGCTATCAAACAAAGATATCTAGAATTGGGGGGTGAACACATCGGAGACGGGGTAATTGTTATGATTTTAGAAAATCTTGTCGCTATACCTAGTAATTGTGTTTTTAGTTAGCTTTTTTGTAGTTGATGACATGGCTGTTAACTTGAATTGTCGCAGCGAGAGATTCATGGAGATTCGAAATTAATTTGACGAAAATATCTGGTCATGACGCAGATTTGACTTGTTGAAAAGAGGCAATTTAGCAAATTTATTGGTAAAGTGCAGCACAAAGTGGTGCAAATGAGATAAAGAACAGTGTATCCACAGCGCAGTCACTAGACAAAAAGACGGCGAAAACCTAGAGTTCATGAAATTCCTCTGCCACCTCATCAGCATATTGCCTCTATGGACATAGTTGACCTGCGCAACCATCTTTAGGTATTGAATTTGCCGCTTGCTTCGCCTGTAATGCTAGTTTCTGAACTGTTGGATTATCTTCGACGGTGAAGCTTAACGTTGTGATTGACCAATCATAAAAAGTATTATTAATCGTTCGTTGGCAAGTTTTTGTCAACACAGTAATCAATACAATTTTTAAGGTAGAGCAACTCAGTTCAATAAAAAGGCACTTGCTTGCAACAGTGAAGCTCTCAGTTCGATGCTTACATGCTGCATGCGTTTTTGTGCCTTTGAAAAAGACATCGTTAGGTCAGTTTTTCCTGCTTAGTTGCAGTGTTTGTGTAACTAATGCAAATGACTGGTAAAAGCATTTGTAACTCCGATCTAGAATTACATACAAGTTGTTCCATGTTTGTCGTAAAGGTTATTTTGCTTCTGCGGAGTAAAAACAACAAATAGCACACTACATTTTCTTGCATTTGTTGCTAGATGTAAGCGGTAAAGCGTGAATGAAATGTTCACGGTCTCATGTTTTTACAACGCATTGAACCCTGTGTAATAGCTCTGTAGAATCAAGTCATTCCGTTTATTTTTTCAGAACTACGGTCCACAAGGCGAGTTCTATATATTAAGCCAGCAATGTTACAAATTCAAGTCTCCAAGCTACGTATATGACATCTGCCCTTACTTCAATGCCACTCAGGTTGATGCATTTTTTGTCTGTTGTCGGAACATCTTTTTGTCAAGCATAGTTTCACAGAAAACAATGCGTCGTCTAATACAGCGCTTCTCAACCGATGGGCCGCGAAACGTTCTGCCATGAATGAAAGGTTTTTTAAAAAAAATTATGAATTACGGAAGCTAAAAATGTACTATAAACTTAACACTCTTTCGTTTTGTAGCAACTTCCTTTCTGGAATAAATGGTTGTTTTGAAACAAATTTTTCATAAAGTGGGCCTCAAAACAAAATCTCGGCGAAAAGTGGTCCATCAAAAAGGTTGAGAAGCACTGGTCTAATATATATAGCGCCATTCTGTCTCTATGTATGTGCGCCTTAACTTATCCGAGACTACTGGGCGCACAAACATCAAACTTGGCATGATTGATCAACACCTTGTGGTGAGTGTCATAACGGTGTTGGTGACGCCATAGTGCTGTCATAAAGATAATGTTTTTAAATTTACAATTCTTGACAGAGAAAACCGTTTCGTTTTCAAACAAAAGCCAGCACTTAACCTTTTACCTTACCACAAATTTTATCTCTTGGGTCTAAGTTGACGTCACAATCGACGCTTGATTGCACAATTTGTTAGCTGAATTTTCAAAATCTATTGATCGTAGAAACGCAATTACACGCATTTTCAGGAGATACAGATTAGATGATTTCAATAAAAACAACTCTACAACAATTTAAGCTCATTTGGCAATGCAATAAGCAAATCTATCTTTATGCATTTAAGCCTTTTAAGCTTGCTTTTGCTCTTTTTCTATCGTGCGCTTACAACTTGCTCTATGATGTCATAGTGCTGTCTGGTGCGATTAACACAGTCTTTCGGTACCAGAAATCATAAGATTTTTTCAATAATTGCAATGTCTTTACAAAATCAGTTTACTTAAAAACTGATTTATGACCTCATTTCTCAACCGATTTTCAAAATTCATTCAACAAATTAAAGGTTATTTAAATGCAATTTTGATAGTGTATGCTATATGTCTTCAGTGTTATTTTTTATTTAAAAAAACTGAACTTTAATACCGGTAGTGTAACTTTTTATCCCTCCCAAAAAGTGATAAGCTAAGTGAAAATAGGTAAGTTTAAGTTATTAGAGGTGCTAACAATTACTATCCTTTAAAAGCTTACGAAATTTGCTTTCCAGCAATATGTGACTTAGTGACTATAATTACTTAGGGCTAGGGATTAGTTTATAATGGTTGATTAGCAATTGTTTCCCATACATCATGTTTCATTTTTACTTGAACAATCATCCTGCTAGACCTAACAAACTTGCAATTGTTAGACATAGTTAGTTCTATGATACCTTTTGACTGCTTTTTCTCACAACTACACAAGCATGGTTTTTGACATTATGTGACTTTGTTTTCGAAAAGATTCATCAGAATATTAAGTCTTTAAACATTTATAAAATGGGGCCTTGCATGCATACTTTTTCTCATTTTTTTGCTTGCTTCAAACTGACTGTATGATGTCATAAGTCGTCTAGTACGAACAAAGCAGTCTTTCGCTAACAGAAATAATAATATTACGATTTGTAAAAAATTGCGACAGTTTATTTAAAAACTAATATGCGACCTCATTTCTCAACGGAATTTCGAAATGTATAAACAAAATGAAGGTTATTTAAAGGCAATTCCGGTAATATGTGATTTGTACCTTACTATTTGTTTCAATGCTAAAAATGATTTAACTTAAACGCCTGCAGTGTAAATTTTTACTCCTTTCCAAAAAAATGGTAAGTTGTGTAAAAACAGATTAAGTTTAATTTGTAAAGGTTGTGGTGAGGTACTAACAATTAATGTCATTTGAAAGCTGGGGAAAATTGCTTTCCAGCAATATGTGACTCTGGTTAAGGCTAAGAATTACCGTATATACTCATGTATAAGTCGAATTTCTGGGAGACGATTTTAAGGTAAAATTTTTGGGGTCGACTTATACCAGGGTAATGTTTATGAACATGTTGCTGCCGAGTTGTATAGAATGTGAATATGAAAAGAAAACTCCGTTATTATACATGCAATATACACACTGCGGTATGAAGCCTTAACAAACGCTGATAATATGGTGCTTCACCTTATAAATGTTAACGTTACTTCACAAAATTATCAAATATCGGTGAAATTTATGGTAGAGGTGTTGAATTAGCTTGAAATATACGGTGTACATTACCAGTAAACAAGGTTACGACGGCACGCTCAATCATAACATGGGAGCCGCCATTGTTGTGCTGTATCGCCACCTTCCGGTTTTGAGTTTAAGAGATTAATATATTTCGAAACTATTAAACGAAATTTTATTACTGTAAATTTCGAATAAAGTGTAATGCACGTATTTTTAAATAGACCTCGATCTACATATACCGGTAATTATTCAAACATACAAACATTTTAGATTCATCAAACAGTCAACATTTACGTAATAGCAGTCTAATAAAAAGTTTATTGCAATCCTTCAAAGCAATTCTCAGCATCGGTATTGCTATCCCCAAACAGTTCAGTCCACTCCTCAATACTGCAACTCCATAAAAACATGTTGTAATTGAGAGTCGACGTATACACGAGTAATACTTAAAATGATGTAATTTTTTGTCTTAAAATACACCTCGACCAATACATGAGATCGACGTATACATGAGTATATACGGTAGATTGTAATGACTGAACAAAAATTGGTTGCCACACATGCTAATTTCTACAAAAACTACTTCCTGTCGTACATTCTGTCTTTTCTTTTTTAAAAGCATGGAACTTTGACATTATCGAAATTTTCAAAAAGATTCATCTAAAATCAGGGGCTTAGGTACGGTGCGGTACGGAATGGTTTTCCGTACTTCCAAAAATTATCGTACCGGAATTACATAGTTTACTAAAATACAATATGTAATAGCATGGTAAGGAATTTTTTCCGTACTATAGTATCGTACCTTTCCAAACCATTTATTTTGCTGAATTTTTGTTCCTACGTTACAGCAAATGTGTGCTGAGGTAACCATGAGCAAAAGTAGAGAGGCTAAGCACCGCACTGAGCACTTCTGAGTTCTGACTATAGTTAATCACTCACTATTGTGATAACTTAATCCCCTCGAATAAAATTATTTTTTTAGCGCTATCCAAGTATCCCATTGGAATCGTACTCGAAACTGGAATCTGCAATTTAAAACAATACAAATTCCTCCGGAGTAACAATTTCACTGAGATTTACGATCTAGAATCTAGAACACTGGTTCTCAACCGGTGGGCCACAGCACGTTGGTCGGGTGGGCCACGGATGTCTGTGTACTTTAGAAATAGGTTTGCATGTCGAATCAAGTTGAAATATTGGTCCATATCAACAGCCATACGAACCAGCACCTGTAAACTAGAGGCGCAACGACCTTTTTTTTGGAGACCAACTCCACTGCCATGACGTCTGACGCTTATCCCAGTGATATTGTAATCATCACATCAAAGTTCTTGTGAAAATGTGCCACAAAAATTTGTGGGCCACGGCACGAAAAAGTTTGAGAACCACTGATCTACAGTAGAATAATAATCGTAACAACGCTCTATATACACAAAACGTTAAGTTTTTCAAATTTCAAAAGATAATTTTAGCGATTTCAATAAAACAAACAAAGACTACCACATGATTACAGTGCTATTGGAAAGCACAATTGTTAAGTCACAGAAGGAATTTCCCAGACAATTCTACAGTGTTGTAAGTCAAAACAAGTTTGTTACTTCATGAAATGCAGAGTTCAAGAAAGTACTCGGTCAATAAACTCAAGTGGGGTCAAACTTGTTGTAATTAATTAAATTTTACCTAATAGGAATGCAATTTTTGTTACAGCTGTGAAGTTGAAACCTTGTGTGACTTTTAGTTTCAACAAAGCAGGCCTTTTGGAGACTTTAGATTAGATCTTCGGAAAGAGTACTGTACGGCAGAGAACAAAATATTAGTGTATTTCCGTACCGTACTTTTCTTCAAAATTTAACCATATTCAATTTTGTCTAGCATTAAAGTAAAAATTTTTAAAAGTAGCCTACTCCAACCAAAACATTGTTGATCCTCCTAGAAAAAGAAGGGAGACAAAGATGGAGCTGTTTTATCTTTGCAACGAAGGAGCAATCTCCAGCTACGTATCGTTTAAGTGTTTAAGCTTCGCAATTCTGTTAAGGCGGCGTAGCAGGCTGATTTGATGCCCTTAACCTCACATTACTAATGGTGGCCCTGCTATTGTAATAACTTAACTGAAAGTGCTTCATTTCGGGTTAGTTTGCTCATTGCATGGCTGTGTTTGTGCCAGGATCAAGTAACGTGCGCTTAGCTAAAGGCTTTAGGTCTTACAAATGTTCATACGATTACGCAAAAATGGCAAGTAGTGGTTATAATATTTAACACTAGCAATTTCCTTGGAAGCGCATCGCATAAGAAGCAACTGGAAGATCAGGATTAGGGACATCATTTATGCTAATGATTTTTTTATTTATTACTGTTTTTTTTTCAAGAGATGTCTTTCATCGAGTCGTAAAATATGCATACAACCAAATAATTGATTTATGCTATCGTAAAGCAAAAACCGTTAAGGCGCCCATTTCCAATTTTTTGTCTCCTACATTTATTTGAAGAAACTGACTGAATTCGTGAAATGATAAGAGGTTTCTAAAATCTCTCTTCATTAAAAGCAATCGTACTAAAATCGGTATTAGGAGCATAGAAATGATGTCCCCATTTGTACCAATTTATTGCTTATGGTCTTAAAAAAACAATGTCGTTGAAGGCGGCTGAAATGACTTTACTAACCCGGCATAACTGAGTGGCAGTTCTGCCGGATGACACCGGCGGAACCAGCTAGTAGTTAATATGTCAGCTTAACATAAAACCAGTTGTCAAGCAATTGATGTGCTGATTAGGTTCAACCAGTTTGTGTAGTGTTGATTAAGGTTGGTTCAACCTAATTGCCATGCACCGTGCAAGACAAACACCATTATACAAAGTTAGATCATTTCACATAAGCAAAGACCTCGATCCGTGCTATTGCGTGGTGATTTTTTTAGTTGATCTGGCAAATAACCAGCTAGTTCTTTATTAGAATGGAAAAGACATTTGGATTATTGGAAGAGGAGGTCGACTTGAAGGTTCGCTTCAAGATGGATTTAAATTGATTATGGAGAATGGCGATGGAAATCACTGCCCTGACGGAAAGAAGCGATCGACAATCGTGAGTTGCATAACATTAAATCCGCTTTTGTCTTATTTAACTTCATGATGTAACACGTTTTTTGATTTTTTTACGGCAACATCTTTGAAGCCAAAATTATAAATTTGGCCCGATTTGGTAATTTTGTGAATTAGACGCATTTTATTTTCATGGATGAAAGCGGGACAATGTAATAAGATATTATCGATGAAAGTTAAGCGTGATACTCACGTTGTGACAGTGCTTTTGTCAGAAGTGATCAGGTTGTTTAAAGATTTACGTAAGTAAAAGTTCTTCGTGGTATGACCTACTTTTTGTGAGCGTTATGCAGGAAGATGTGTATATAGGCCAAACTGCGTTAGCGCTCACTCTCCGTTTGCAAGTCTTCAGTTAGACTGGGGCCACCTCGACGGGTAGACTGCTTGGCCCCACTATCTGTCTGCCTCATATAGACGGAGGCATCTCGTTTAGTGCCTTGCCCAAGGACACAACAAGCAAGCTTGCCGGCTTGTTCTCCACACTTTCCCTATGTGCTAAGCGCCAAGCAGAAAGCTGTAAATACCATTTTTTAAAGTCTTTTGTTATGATTCGACTTGGCAAATGAAGCGTAGGTCTACCGACTACGAAGCGGACGCTCTAACCACTACGCCATTGCACCGGTATAGTGTTTTTACTGAAGTAATTAAGTATAAAGTGTTTTACTTAAAAATATCTCGATTCAACGTAGAAAGTAATGACATATGTTTGCTTGAGTAAAAGTAAAATAGTAGTCGAAAGCCAAATTACTGAGTACTAAAAGTAGAAAGTAGTTTCATTTTTTAGCAGTTTTGTCCTGCATTAATCCTGAATGGTATGGTATAGCAAAACTATGTACAGTGGCGTTTTGAGCAGGCATTAAGTCATGCCCCTAACCCAATGGCTGTGTGGACTGGACAAGATCTAACTCATCACGCAAATTCAATCGACCAAAAGCCGTAGATTTGTTAAGACATTTACAACGGCAATAGCAGCGGTATTTATGTTTTAGGTGAATCTTCGTTGCGCGGTTTCGGACCGGTTGAGCTTTGTTTCTGAGAAAGACACTTGCGTTTATGTGGCCAAGTTTGACACCCCAGCTGCGTGCTCGGGCTTACTGGATGCTGTGAAAAAAACTTGATTTTTGCTCAGCTTTCATGTTCTACTTGTGTACTTGTCAGAGAGTTTATTACGTATTTATTTATATATTGTAATTTGTTTCAAGAATTAGCCAATGATTTTATTTTGATATAATATGAAAGGATAATATTACCAAACATTTTGCAAAGTGTTGTTAATCAATATAGTCAACGTTTCACGTTTTTGTAGAAAGAGGGCTTAAAAGTCTGTTTAATTGTTTTCAAGCAATGGTATTCGTTACTTTTGATTGAAAAAGTGCAATGTCAGCAGATATGTATAATTCCTTGGTTAACGAAAAACGTCTGCTACAATTAATTTCGTTGAGCAAAATGAGTTAATTTTTGAAACAGAATCAATAGATACTTTTTTAATACTTGGCCGAAACACTGGGTGAGTTTGACGTAAGTAGCGCATTCGTATGCTAAGACGATATACCATACCCGTTGTCAAATCGTCGTGTTTTGCATGTTAGTGAACAAAATACCAATTCTTCCTCACCATCTTTAAGATTCGCTTCTTGTAGCGTTAAACAGTCGCCTAACTACGAGATGGTCTTCCCCCAAAAAACATGCTTTTGCCCTTACCAAAGTAGTTGTTGGTCATTACGTTTCGTCATTTATCCATTCATCTAAGTTCTACAAATTTTGATATGTTGTTAGTTGTTAAAGCTAATTGCTAAAGCGATGCTTCCAGCACGTACCTTCGGTTTTTGGTGTGTGTCTAAAGTTGGGCCATAAATATGTACTATCACTGCTTCGTGTCTTCCTTCGCATCTTCACTGAGAACTTTGTATTTTTGCTGCATTGTTGTTGAACTTGTTAAAGTGCATCCTTTTCTATTTTTATGTACCGTATCTAGTTTCAAAAAGTCGAGCATTTTATACGTGTATAATTATATGCATTATGCAGTATGTACTCTTTCGATAAATTTCCTTTACATTGTCAAAATAGGCTCAATCATACGAAAAGCGTTGATTTACCTATTTGGAAGGATGTTGTACGAATCCAAATTCACATCTAAGAAAATTTCTTCTTCGGGTGAAACGGTAGCTGGGCAATTGTTTTTTAGAAAAAATCAATTATTCATTTAGAAAGAGGTGTAATTTAAGGTCTAAATACACCTCTTGCTTTTAATTAGACTCTAGTATTGTGTGAATTTGATCTACTTTTTTCAGTGAATGTGGGGTGGACAACACTATTTACTTTTAAAAGGCGGTAATCAAAGTTGAAGATTTTTCTAAAAAGTGTTGTTCATCCTCCAGCATATGTTTCCGCAGCTAAATCTGTGTACCGTACACGCATCATTTATGGATCTGCATACGCCTATGGTTTTAATAGTGATTTTATTTGTTTTGTTTGTAGATTGCTTCTTTTGGTCTTCAGTTAAAGCTAAATTTTTTAATGTAAATTCACCGTGATGCAAAACGGCATCACAAAGCAAATGATGGTTGCAATGTCAGTTTGCATCGTGATATTTTATAACTGTGCCAACGTTTTGCCTCTATACAGTGAAATATATTCGCATGCTGATTTGCATCAAGCGTTTTAAGTTGAATACCAATATAAGTGGATGTAGGAAGGTTTCACTTTCGTGATCAAACGTAATCAATATTCGCTTTCCGAAAAAGGGGTTCACCACTTTCAGGGATTTTCCATTAAACTGCGTTAGGAGTCGTATCGTTTTGTGTGAATTAAGTGAATAAAATAGACTGTTTTTAAATAAATGTTAAATTTTTTTTACTGATTTTATAGAATCAATCTAAGGTCAAAGTAAAGTAAAAAGTGTATAAAGGTTCACTTGATATTGCTGGTAGTTAGCCTAGTTTTATGACCCTAACTTGTAGGCTCATTTGCAGAGGTGGTCGTAGGTTTTTCAGTAACGAGCAACTTAAGCGTGAGTAGTTTCAATTCTTACTACTACTTTCACTTTGATAGATTTTAGTGGGCAGAAACGCTATTTGGGTAGTTACAATTTTCACCTAAGTAGATGCTAAAAATTTGACCTTTGTTCAATTGAAATGCAGTAAGCTTATTAAAAAACTGCTTTGAATTCATGTTTTTGTCTATTTGTGCAAGCCCTCCATTGAAGTAGGCCATTTTTGGTTCGAACTTTGAAAACCAACTTATGTTCAATGCTAACCAGGCACCGTGCGCTGAATTACTGTCATTGGTTCGTTATTTCTTATCATATGACTTTAAAAGTTTTTAGGGTCAGAGGTAAACTGAAATATTCTCCAATGTTTTAATTATTGAACAGTTGTTTAGTGGTCAAAATTTTATTACAATCTTTTAATGCAAGGCCTAAAAACTTGTACGCTTTTGTTGGGCTTTTATCAAAAGTCATATTGTTGTTGTGATTACCCCTCCTCTTCCTCGGGATGGACGTAGAGCACAAACGGCAATTGCGGTTCATGCCGTCAACCTAATTGAAATTGGGCTAGGGGAAGGATGGCAGCCCATTTCGAACCAGTCATGAGTGACTGGTAGCCCCACCACCAACAAGGCGGACTGCCACTGATGGGTACCCAAGAGTCGCCTTTTACGACATGCTGGGTTAGCAACTTCACAATGGTAATCCGGTGAAGTACCGGTAGGCCACCTGTCTGCCGCATAAAGATGGAGGCGTCCCGTTAAGTGCCTTGCCCAAGGACACAAGCAAGCTTGCTGACTTGTTCTCCACACTATCCCTTTTTTCATGCTGAGCTCCAAGCAGGTAAGCTGTTAATACCATTTTTTAAAGTCTTGGTATGACTCAACTTAGGAAATAAACCGTAGGTCTACCGACTGCAAAGCGGACGCTCTAAATCAGAAGTTATCGCTACAATGCATGAAAAAGAGTGAGAGTCGTTATTTATGATACGCGGGATTATTGCAAATGTGCGTTTCTTCAGCATCTAAAATCAAACCTGCCAGAAGACCAAAACAAATTCTGGCAAAAAAACGGATTATTTATTTTTGACGAAAGTTGCTTTCAGAATGGCTTGATGGAAAGACGATGTAGCTGTGGCCAACACTGACTATTAACTGTCACAGTAGGTGGCGGCATTGCAAGTTTCAAGAAAATGTGCAATTGCCGAGCTACACTCGAGGGAAAAAAATTGTATAGATGAATAGATGGTTGTCATTTTTTTTTCAAGTCAAGTCTCATTGATTCAAGTGCATGTTGGTTGATTCTGTGTTTGATGTGCGCAGCCAACGTACCGGCATTCACAGCGGCACACGTATCATATGGGACATTGCATAGTGGAAGAGAAGGCACCGAATCCTTGTAGATTACATTTTTGTGGAAAAACTATCATCCGACGTTCAGCTACTAGGTGGCCATTACTATCTGGACTTTCAATCTGCTTCTGCAACTTGAGAGAAATGTTACCGATTTCTAGAAGTTTTAGCTAGACTAGCATTTTTGGTAACATTACTACATTTGTTGATAATTAAACATTTGGTGATAATTGGAAATAGGCTACCTGAATGACACTGTGGGGATTGCCATTTTTGCAAAAAATTGTTATGATGTTGTTTAGTTTTTATGGCAGTCTGGACTTGGAGAAGATGGATAGAGCCGTTGGCATCATAGTTCCAACAAAGCTCATCTTTTGTTTGGGGGGATCAAAAGAACCCAATGTTTATGTAGTCCAGTAAGAGTCGGTTTTTAATATAAGGATGTGAAGAATTTCAGGTCAGTTCCCTACCAGAACGTGTAGAACCCTCCTACCCCCACCTATTAACCGACCAGAACCACCCACAACTTATTCTGAGCTGGCGTCGTTGTTGTAAGTCAATTTTCCTCAAATAGGTAAATCCCAAGGCAAATATATAAACTGAATTACTCTTGAATTGCTTTCGCAATGTCCTCTCAAGAACCGAAATTTTGAGTAACGTGATCAATGTACCGGTGTCACGCAAAGCAGTAGTGAAGTTGATAAATGATTTGGGCAGAGTGTTAAGTAATGGGCTTTCAATCAATAACGGATAAATGCTAACAACAAGTAAAGGTGTTGACTGTGACAAGTGAAAGGTTGCTAAGTTCATTAGCTTTCGCTTAAAGGAAAAGATATGTATGCAGATACAACGTCCATAGACCTCACAAGAGAATTGTAACCCCTTCCCTCCCGTGGTTATGCACTGCTCTAAAATTAATTTTTTGCATTCGAGTGCTTCCAAGTAAGCGTGGGTTACAAAACGAAGCAAAATAACAAAATTTTCAAAAATATGCCCTATTTCGAAAACTTGTCATAGGCCTATATCGAAAGCTGAAGAGGATTTTTCCATTGCATTAAGAATTTTGTCGGAAAATTATTCAGCATATTTCGACAATTTGACGCCTACCAGATTAAAAATTATGTTGCAAAAACTTTTGGCAGGTTTTTTACAAAATGGACTTTTTCTCCAGTTTTCAAAATTTTAGGCCACTTGTAGGGGCTGAAAATTAATGGCCTTAAATACTCCAATTTTGCATGATTAAGTTTTTCGTATATTTGCAACTTTTTATCGCTACCCGAAAAAATTGGAAAAGTTCTCTATCCGAAAAAATTGGAAAAAGTTCTAAAACAGGCCTTCCTATTGTAAGACATCTTGCCAATTTATGATGAACAAATCCGATTATTCTGGCGATATAGTGTGATGACAGCCGAAAAAAGCGTTGTAATTTCAATCCATTGCTTTAAAAGAGAGCAATGACTCCGTCCTTTGGAGCTTCATTCATAGCTACTGTGTTTAATTTTTCGCAATTTTTTTTGTCTTCTTAGGAATACGTCAGTTTGTTCATATACCAGCTCCTGTTCTTGTCAAGGAAAAAGCTAGAGCATCAAGAAGGGTAATCACCCTCTGAAAAGATTTGTAAAAGTTTTGCTTGACTATATTCTTTTGTGCTCCCTAAAGAGAATTATCGTCAAAGGTTAACCTCTGCAAATTTCTTTCAAATTTGCTTAATATCATTGATTTTTGCCGTAATTCTGTAAGGTTTGAAAAATAATCAAAAAGCCTTTACCAAAAACGTGATCCAAGTTAAAAAAAAAAAAAGAAAAACTATACGTCAATGCTCCCAGAAATTTTTGGATGACTACATCATTTGGCTTTAGCTTTTTACACTAAAGTCTAAATATCAAAAGATGTAAGTTAATTGTTTAAAACTGTGGTCCTCAATGTTTTTGTATTTGTTTTCCACCCCAAAGATTTTTACTGTCGTTGCATTCCATCACAGTTGCAATGACGATGAAGGGGGCCGAACCCCCTTTGTAGCCTTATTCTTATAGTTATGCACCTACTAACTTATCCTAAAACACCGTGTAAACATATATTTTTAGAAATCCTTGATAAAATATGTCTCTAAAAATTATTGGGTTTGCAGCTTACATTATTTGATACGAGCAAAACCAAAGAAAAATAAAATGTCAGTTAGTTATGTGAATGTCATGTAGTCAATTTGATTGACGGTCGAACGAAAAAGCAGAAGAGCAGAAAAGCAAGTTTCAGTTTCAGTTGTGCTGTAATTACCGTATTAATTGAAAAAGAAAGAAGAGGAAAATGCAAGTTTCAGCTTTTGCTGTGACTGAAAATTTTCAAAACAGAGAAGGAAAAATTGAGTTTTAGCTTTCATTCACAACGTTTTTAATCAGAAAAAAGCGGGAAAAAATAAGTTTCAGTTTTATTCGATATCTTTTTAACAAAAAACAAACAGGAAATATCAAGTTTAAACTTTTTATCAGTAATTTTTGAAAAAGCAGTAAAATTTTCCTTTTAGCTTTTCATCAACATAGCTTCAAAGAACAGGAAAATTTCAGTTTTAGCTGTTGATTAGTATAGGTCTATGTTAACGTAAATTTCAAAATCACGAAGTATAACTCCAAACTGCTCACCTCAGTTTTGACCAGTTTTTTATCATGGGCTTATTACCAATTCTATTTTGTGCTATCAGATTTGTCACGAACAAGCAAATTTGAGTTGTAAAAATAGTTTTTATGTATGTAAAGTTGCTGTAATTTGTCGTTTTGTTCTGCCATGATCATTTTCTTTATAAATCTAAATTGCCTTAAGTCCAAACTTGCATTTTTATGTCGGCTGTTTTTCGCAAAAAACATTTTCCTTTCGCACTTGTAGCGCGCACGCCTCTTCGGACGTCATAATGGCTCATCACGTGTTTAACCCTTAGATACAGGAATGGGTCTGCAAGGCCAGGCAAAAATTTTTTTTGAATTGATGTCGACTCTATTTAACATATAGCTCAGGCGTTCCAAGTATTCTTCTACAACTTATTCTAGATTGCTTTCGTGGATTGATAAAGAAAAAAACCCTTGCTGGTGGGAGGGGCACCCGTTTCATTAGAGTATGCTGAATTTTTGGTTTCCAGTTTCGCTTGGACTTTCAGTTTTGTGCTTTGCCTCGATCGCTTTCCAATATTATGCTGATATTACGCTGATGTTTTTTTGAGTATATCTCTTTTTCTGCTTATTTCAATTACTTGTTTTCGCAACCTGATTTTAATAAAAAAATCTCTACTGCCTCTTGTGACCATTTACTTAGATCTGCACGTGGTTTTGCTTGGACTTGGTTTTGCACGTGGTTTTGCTTGGGAATGTAGCTATAAAAGTTAAACTCAAGTCACATCTGCGAAATCTCGCTGAGGAATTGGTAATTCCACAAATGAGAAGGCGACTAAGAGTGACTACAAACCTACCGTCAACTGTAGGATACTTGTGGCAATGGAAAGATGCGAGATCAGGAGAGAAGAAAATGTAGGGGCTGTTTTAGAGATACCTGTAACCAAACAAAAACGCTGCCACTATTTCCCTTTGAAAAAAGATTGTAAAAGTGCCATGATATGCAAGAAATGTAACAAAAACGTGTGTAAAGAGCATAGTTCTGTCATTTGTAACAATTGTTCGTAAAATGATGAGTCATTTGTTGACTTGTGCTCGTAATTTTGGTGCGTGCTTGCCTCCAGAGTGAGTTTTGAACTGGATTTTTATTCTGATTTTGTACATAAAGTTATGCAGAGGAACCTAAATACATAAAACACACTTATACAATAAGGTACTTTGTGTGTGAATGCTCCATTATATACCAACAAACACAACCTCGAATGAAAGCATACCACTTTAACACAGGTGGGCCTCGGATGCCAGGTTTCTGCATTAGCATAAGTTTAAAGGTTCCTGCATCTAAGGGTTAAGTTATAGAGTAACCGAGTGAATCTTGTTTCTTCTCGAAGATTTTTGATTGCCGATTACGAAATTTATTTGCGGTGTTTTTTCTTTGTCAAGTGATGTTGTTTTGGCATTTTTTGAAAATTGCGTCTTATTCATATATAAGGAGGCAAGATTTTTACGCATTCAGTGGTGAAAGAAAATAGAGGAGAAAGAAAGAAGTGTGTTGATCTGGGGTGATTTGTTGTGGATTATTAGCGCGACAAGAATTAAGCGGTTAATTGGTGGATTTAGTTTTGGTTGGTTTCTGATTATTATACTATATCAAAGTGCTTTAGTGTCTGTGATCGACGAGCGGAGGAATTTAAAATTTCAAAATGTTCCGTGAATATATTTGTTCTGTTCTTTATCGAGAAGTGTGTGGTTCAAAGTACCTTAGTAGAAGCCAGTCTTCACCAAGCTGTTAAGTTGCAGCCAGACTTAATTATTCTAGCGATATTATAAGTCGCCTCAATTTTAAGAACAAAATTAAAGTTGAGATTGAACTGAAATTCTATTGCACGCGACAATATTTTAGTTTTCTGTCACTTTGATCTGCGATGAGCATAAATAAATGTGATGAACAAACATGCTTATTTTATACTTTTAAATTGACTAATATGAAGGCACTAAGTGGGTTCATTAAACCAGCGCTTTTCAACCGATGGGCCGCGAAACATTCTGCCATAAATTAAAGATTTTTTGGAAAAAATTATGAATTACGGAAGCTAAAAATGTATTATAAACTTAACTCTTTCGTTTTGTAGCAACTTCCTTCCTGGAATAAATGATTGTCCTCAAACAAATTTTTTATGAAGTGGGCCCCAAAACAAAGTCTCGGCGAAAAGTGGTCCATGACATCAAAAAGGTTGAGAAGCACTTCATTAAACAACTATATTTGGCATAATAGCGGATTTTTACTCAAATTGATGCAGTACTATGCACTCCTAGCTCCCAATGCAGAGCGATTCAAATTAAAAAACTTGAAGCGAAAAAATTCTCCTTTCTTTCAAGTTTCCAAAGCTATTTTTTTGATGAAGTTGCTAGTAAAATAATATTTATTTGCTTTTTAATAAGTAAACCTACTAGAGAAAAGAAAGAATTTGCTAGCGTATATAAGGTAGGGGCTTGTTTACCAGCTTCTGCTTTGTTATAAATTGCTGAATATTATGTGGTAGGCAAGCAAGCAACAAAGACGTCTGTAGGGGAAGGTGGCTAGCTGAGAAACTTTTTGATCTCAAAAAAATATGCACAAGTTTGAAAGCAGATTCTAATGAATGTTTCTAAAAACAGGTGCTTACTTGGTTTTCTAGGAAAAGTTGTTGGGCATGTAGTTTTAAAAATATCGCTAAATGGCTGTCAGAATATAGCTGAAATGTCAAGCACAATAAGAAACTTTCACCACTTATGTTCGCCAAAAAAAACAATCATAATTTAATAACTTGATATTAGACTTATAGTTCGCAATAACGTCCAGACGATTTCGAAGGGAAGGGGTGTAGCATAAAGGTAAGTAAACTGATTTTTGCTTTGTTGTCAAGCTTAGAAGTGGGTATGACACAGCGTTGGTTACAACAATAGACGATGCAATTTTAATGGACTCAAAACTCTGCATGTGACCCGGAAACTACTAACATATCACCTGAAAAAGTTGACGCACCACTGGTGGTCGCCTACCACAGCTTGAGAACCATTGGTTTGGAACAGACATGTGCAACCAGTGGCTCGCGGGCCGCAGTGCGGCCCGCGTGGTGCTCAGAAAAATGTTAGAAGTGTATACTAGCCATCACTCTTTGATGCAGTTTACATCAAAGCAAGGGAAATTTTCACGCGCTGTGTACAGCAATATTGCGTTTTGTGATGCAAGAATGTTGCATTGAAATAATTTCGCAATGCGAGATTAGCACTTAGAAAAAGCTGTGTGGCATTGTACAGTACCGTAGTTGATACTTGATGGAGTTGTTGGTGCTACATGGATAGTCTACTGTTGGATTTGGTTTTAGCTTAAGTAGTTGACATCATTTGCTAGTTCTTTTACTTATGTTATTTGTTGGTTGCAGGTGTTAATTTTGACTTCTTTGCAGTTGATAAAAAGCTATAATTTTTAACAGTAATTTAGTCTTTAGCCTACATCCAATTATATGATGAGTAAAAAGCGAAAAATTAACGATGAAGGGCGGTTGTTTAATGACGAATGGTTAGTAAAATACTTTGTTACTCAACAAAATACAAATGCCATTTGCTTGATTTGCCAAAACAAGATTGCTTGTCTGAAAGAATTTAATATCAAGCGACACAACAACTCCCTGCACTTGAAACAATATGATGAAATTTTAGGCCAACTGCGAGTAGACAAAGCCAATAAGTTGAAAAGGTCGCTACAGGGACAACAAAAAATGATTTCGGTTTATAAAGATGACTCTCAAATTACCACTGAATTGAGCTATAAAATTAGCGAAGTAATAGCAGAGAAAGGAAAAGCTTTCGGTGACGGCGAATTTGTCAAGCACTGCCTAATGATATTTGCTGAACGGGCATGCCCTGAAAAAAAGTATTTAATTGAACAGACTAGCTTATCGAGATTCACTGTCGGACGTAGAACGGATGCTCTTTCAAGTCATCTTGAAGATATTTTAGCTGAGAATGCAAGCAAATTTTCATATTACAGCTTGGCATTGGTTGAAAGCACCGATATCACCGATACGCCTCAGTTGGTTGTTTTTATACGTGGAGTAACTGATGAATTTCAAATCAAAGAAGAATTTTTGGACCTAGCAACCATGAAGTCAACGACAACTGGAGAGGATTTGGACCTGGAGGTTTTGAAAATGACAAAAAAATTTCAATTGGATCCAAAGAAACTGTCAGGACTCACAACAGATGGTGCTCCTGCGATGATAGGAAAACATAAAGGATTTTGTAAAACATTTTTGGAAGCATTTGGAGCAGAAAAAGTTGTTTTGAACCATTGCATTATCCATCAGGAAAATTTGTGCAATAAAGTTCTGGACGGCATTGATATCATGAAAGAAGTTGTTCACTGTGTCAATTGCATTCGTTCTCGAGGATAAAACCATAGGCAGTTTAAGGTTTTTTTGAAAGAACTGGATTGCGATTACCCAGGTATTACTTATTTCTCGTCGGTTTGTTGATTAAGCAGGGCCGACACTTTAAAAAGATTTTGGAACTTGAGAAATGAGATCAAATGTTTCATGGAAACTAAAAATCAAAATGTCTCTTTTTTAAAAGATATAAAGCGGTTAAATGACTTGGCAATCCTTTCCGATGTAACGCAACATCTAGAACAATTAAATGGACAACTACAAGGAATCAACTGGCAAATAGAATGTTGGAGCACATTACATCATTCCAGAGGAAACTGGTTCTTTTTAAAGGTCAATTTAGCAACTCTGTGCTTACACACTTTCCATGTTTGAAAATGCAACAAGATGAAGGACAAGATATCAATTACCAAAAATATGGCACTATGATAGAAAAATTGTCTGTTGTCTTTGATGCTCGCTTCTTGGATTTTCGACAACTTGAAAGTGATTTTAATATTTTTTCCAACCCATTTCACACCGCTGTAGATCAAAACCCTGATCGACTTCAACTTGAACTGATTGATTTGCAGTCAGACAATGACATGAAAAGAGCCTTTGATGAAAACAATTTGGTGAACTTTTATAAAAACTATGTTAGGGGGAAGCATCAGAATCTTGTCCACCATGCCTTGAAAACCATTTCACTTTTTGGAAGCACATATTGCTGCGAGCAATTTTTCTCTAAGATGAAATATTGCAAAGGAAAGCAAAGAGGTCAACTATCGGACCAACATTTGAAAAGTCAACTTCGAGTTGCTTGTAGTTCTGTGAAAGCAAATATTCCAAAAGTTTGCAAAGATCTGCAACAGCAAAAATCACATTAATCTGTGATTAAATACGCTTGACTGAATTTAGTTTCCTCATCTTCCATCGACAATTATTCACAATTTTTCAATAAACTGTCGCACAAGTGTGTCGTGGACTGCATTAAATTTATTTCTTGACAACATAAACTATTTTCATAGGAAAGTAGTTTTATGATACTAATTTTGTTCTGATAAAATTCATGTGGCATGCGTTATTCAAAAATTTGTATTTGGCCCTCCAGTGAAAAAGGTTGCACATGCCTGGTTTAGAAGTAAGAGAGCATTGGTCTCATTGGGTCGCTTACATTTCTATGTTGTTAACTGTTAATGAACATCAAGTAGAACTACAAGAAAAAGCAGCAACTACTATAATAATTAATCTAAAATTGAAAAAAAGAGTCATCAACCTTAAATAAGGTAAACTAATTCTTTTTGGGAATTCAAAATGGTACAACCGTGTAACTTTGTGTCTCTCGGAGCGAATTCTTTTTATGGAGACAAAATTATCTGCACCATTCACACAAGCCTTTAACTAGGTCGGTATTTTAAATTAAGCTATAAATTCGCAGAAAACAGGAGCGTTGACAAGGGGACCCAGGGGATATCTTTGGTACCGGCCTGGAAATTTTTAAGTGGCCCGGATTTTCAAAAACGTCGCTCGCAATGCTAACAATAAATTAAGCCTAAGCTTTCTATTTTTTTTTTAACAAATGCATTACCTATATAATAATTTTGTGACATGATGACTAATGTATTCTTCATTTTGATCATAAAAATTTGCTTAAATGCTCCTTTTTAGAAAAATTTGAGCCCTCAAGAATACTTCCTCGCCCGTGGCCGGAAACATGAAATCTGGTTCCTGTAACTCTTGAAGCATGTAATTTTCTAAACATAGCATAATTTTAAGCCCCAAACCCCTAAATCTTAAGCCCAGATATCCCATATGAATCAATCAATTTGTTTATGGTCAGATTTTACAAAATCATATTACATCAATCCTGTTATGTCTTTTTATCTTTATTAATTATTCGATTACTGGTGACTGACACTGATGCATTGCATGTTATTCACATTTTGTTTTTTGACTGACTTTTAGCCTTATATTGTTTCCTAGACATAGTATTATGACTATGCTTGATTTACTATCCCACAGACAGAAATTTGAATAATGAAGAATAAAGTAGCCAGACAGCAATATCTTAGTCGTACAAGAGTGGAGCTAAAAAAAAAGCAAAGAAAGAAAAGCAATATCTGAGCAATTATGCCAAACACTCATCTATTAGTAATTGGATAAAACACGGCAACTCCAGCTCATCAGATTCTTGTTGAAAGTGGTTCGCAATTAATGTTGGTACCGGGCCTGGACTGTTCTCTCAACAGATCTAGCGGAGAACTTTACACCTTTAAAAGATTATTTACGCATTCTATTTGATACGAGCACCACCCCAACTGAGAACTCCTGAACAAGAAAGATACAGGACAAAACTGCAAAAAAAAGAAAGTGGTTCCTATTCTTACTTCTTAAGTAGTTTAATTTGCAATTGTTTTTTAATTGTACTCAAGTAAAAAAACCTGTTTTCTACTTTTACGTGAATATTTTTAAAGTAAGTAGGCTAACAATATTTTTACTCGAGTAGATTTTAAAGTGACTTAGACCACTCCTGTTTATTTTTAGCCAACTTCTGGTTGGCGTTTATAGGCTCGTATTAAAATTTTTTTTTATTTGTCATATTTATCCTCCATTCACGAGAAAGCAAATTGTATCGCTCCATTTCAGACGAGACGTCCGCACTCGCTTGGAAGTTACCATTTCCGAGTTGTCTGGGCCACCTGCCTTCCACATAACGGCGGCGACGTCCCGCTAACTGCCTTGCTTAAGGACACAACAGCGAACTTGCCAGCTTGTTTTCCACAACTTCCCATAAATGCCGAGCGTCAAGCAGGGAAGCTGTGGATACCATTTTTAAAGTCTTTTGGTGTGACTCGACAAGGGGATTGAACCCCAAGTCTATCGACTGCAAAGCGGATGCTCTAACCTCTACGCCATAATGAGCTCAATACGAAATATTGAATTTAATTTACCATATTAGTAATGTCTTCTTCTTCTTTCGGCTTTTCCCTATTTGGGGTGGCCACAGCGCGAAAGTATTCTCGATTTATCCCGATCGATTTTGTCTCCCTACTTAACTCCAACCCTTTCCCTGTCTTCTCTCGCCCAATCCACTCATCTTCTCGTTGGTGTTCCTCTTTTCCTTCTACCTGGCACCGCCATCTCCATCATCCTTTTTCCCACGTAGTCTTCTTCTCTCCTTTTCACTTATCCATACCAGCGTAGCCTTGCATTCCAAAACTTGTCTCCTAGCTTTGCAATTTTCGCGATCCTTCTCCCGTATTCGTTTCTTTTCTTGTCACTCCCAGCGCCCATCTCACCATTTTCAACCCTGCAACTTCCATTTTTCCCACCTGTCTTTCCGTCACTGCCACCGTTTCCATTTCATAAAGCATGGCTGGTTTCACTTCACTCTTGTACATTTTACCCTTAAGCCTTGCTCATAACTTCCTGTCGCACAGAACTCCAGACACCTTCTTCCAACTCATCCATCCTGCTTGGATCCTTCTCCTCACTTTTTCTCCACATCTTCCATCGCTACTAACTGTCGAACCCAGGTATTTGAAGTTTTTTGCTCTGTACCTTTTCTCCTTGCAGCTTCAACTCTTCTCCACCTTCCACACCCCCAGCCTTCAAATACTCGGTCGTTCTCCTGCTCACTTTCAGGCCTCTTCTCTCCAGCGCATTTCTCCAGATCATCCTCTAGCTCCCTATGATTTTTCCTAGACAGCACTATGTCATTTGCAAACAGCATATCTCATGGTGCGTCCTTCCTGATGTTCTCCGTCAGCTTGTCCATGAAAACGGCAAAAAGGAACAGGCTAAGTGCTGAGCCTTGGTGAAGTCCAACACTTATTTTGAATTCCTCAGTCAACCCTGCTGCACTTCTCACAGTTGTTGTCGCTTTGACATACATATCCTTACTAATCCTTACGCAGCACTCTGATGTTTCTGCTAACCGCAAGCATTCCCACAGTTCCTCTCTGGGTACCCTGTCGTATGCCTTCTCCAAGTCAATAAAGGCACAGTGCACTGCCTTCTTCCCTGCAGTCCACTTTTCCAACGACAGGATGCTGTTAGAAAGGGAGATTATGAAATAAAGTATGAAAAGCGTAGGGGTATATTATACAGGATTCGGAGCCGATTTGATGAATTAGCTTAGTGCTCAAAGCAGATTATGGTACCGAAAACATTGAGAAGGAAGGTTATGGAAGTCGCCCACGACTCTATTTTTGGAGGACATCTTGGGATCAAGAAGACTAAAGACCGCATTCAAACAGATTTCTACTGGCCTTGCATGCAAGGTGATGTTACTAGTTTCTGCAGATCGTGTGATGTATGTCAGAAGACGACTGATAAAGGATCCGTTCCCCGTGTGCCACTAGGAGAGATGCCCTTGATTGATATGCCGTTTAGGAGAGTCGCCATAGATTTGGTTGGACTAATTTCACCTCCAAGCGAGAAGGGACATCGATATATTCTGACCTTGAAGATTATGCGACTAGGTACCCTGAAGCCGTTCCACTCAAGAATATTGAAACAGAGACAGTAGCGGAAGCATTGCTTGATATGTAGAGTCGTCTAGGAATACCAGAAGAAGTTTAGAGTGATCTTGGCACGCAATTTGTATCGAAGTGCGTGGAGGAAGTATCAAGATTGCTCTTCATAAAGCGACTAACAACTATTCCGTACCATCCTATCTGCAAGGGATTGGTTGAACTTTTTAATGGTACACTCAAGAAAATCCGAAGACGTTTGTGTAACGAGCAGCCCCGCCAATGGTATCGTTTTGTTAATCCCTTACTCTTTGCATACAGTGAAGCGCCACAGGAGGCTACCGAATTTTTACCGTTTGAATTATTGTACGGGAGGACAGTACGCCGACCAGTACAAATTCTGAAGGAGCTGTGGACAGAAATCAAAACGGGCTACCAGTATGTTTTGGAATTGCGAGAATGCTTAGACAACACGATAAAGATCGCCCAGGAGGAGTTGCTAAAGAGCCAGAAGAAAAACAAAACGCTGTATGACCAAAGAGCTAGAAGAAGGGAATTTTAAGAAGGCGACAAGGTGCTATTGCTACTGCCGACGTACACAAACAAGCTTCTGATGCAATGGAAAGGGCCTTATGAAATAGTAGGCAGATGTGGAAAAGGTAATGATTATCGGATAGAAGTGAATAAAGTGAGAACGTTCCAAGCAAACATGCTGAAGAAGTACATCGAAAGAGCTGACCAGGACGGAGCACCACAACAAAATTCAGACGATAACCAAATAATGTCTTGTGATGTTTGCACCAGGATTATAGGAGGAAATGAAGATCTGAGTGTGAACGACGACGAGATGATGGAATTGGCTAATTCTCATCCGAAGAAAACATTACGGGACGTCAAGTTAGGGGTCGAACTGACTAAAACACAACAGGAAGAGATGATGAACACTTTGTCAAGACAGTAAGAAGTTTTTTCAGATATCCCAAATAAAACTAACATGATCAAACATAAGATAGAGCTTACTGATTATAATCCAGTCAGGTTTCGGCCTTATCCTTTTCCGTAGGCCATGAGAGAAAACCAAAAAAAGGAAATAGAAGACATGCTTAGTCTTGGAATCATTCGAGAACCAAGCTCACCATTTGCATCCCCAATTGTAATTGTGAAGAAGAAAGATGGATCAGATCGCATCTGCGTTGATTTTCGGAAATTAAACGAGCTCACAGTAGCAGCTCCGGAGCCTATGATAACAGCAGAAGATTTATTCCAGCAGTTGGGGAAAAGCAAGTATTACTCCAAGATCGATCTCAGCAAAGGATAATGGCAAATCTCGGTCGTGGAAAAGAACATCGAAAAGACTGCATTTGTAAGGCCTGACGGCACGCACGATTTTATGAGGATGCCTTTCGGAATAAAAAGTTCGGGGGCAACGTTGGTTCGTCGAAGGAGGACCATTTTAGCCGGAATGAGCAACGTCGATAGCTACATTGACGACCTCATAACACATACCAATGACTGACAAGCGCATTTAAGTGTTAGAGGAATTGCTTCGACGTTTGCCGAAGGCTGGACTTACAGCAAAACGGTCTAAATGTGTATTCGGGGCCGAATCCGTTGAATTCCTTGGACATTATATCGGCCGTGATTGGATCACAATCAAGAAGGACAATTTAGAGAAGATACGTACGGCACGAAGTGCGACTACAAAGAAAGAGGTAAGATCATTTTGGGGATTAGCAAACTGTTACCGCGCCACATCCCCACATTTGCAGCGGTTGCAGCGCCTTCGACTGATCTAACGTGCAAGAGACAACCAAACAAGATTCGATGGGGACTAGTTCAAGAAAAGGCTTTCACCAGCTTGCAAGACTGTTTGTTGAAGTGACCAATTTTAAAGCTGCCAGACCATAGCAAGCCGTTTATACTACGAACTGATGCATCGAACTGCGGGATGGGGGCCGCCCTCATGCAACAGCATGACGAGAGATTATATTCAGTGGCGTATGCCAGCAAGAAAGTCGCACCAGCTGAGACCAAATATTCAACTTTAGAAAAGGAATGTTTGGGTATTGTGTGGGGCATAACAAAGTTCCGGCTATACTTGGTTGGTAAACCGTTTATTTTACAAACTGATCATCAGGCCCTTGCATATACAAACAAGATCAAGTATCAGAACAATTGCATAATCCGATGGGCCCTGGCTTTACAAGGGTACGATAATATTGTACTGCATATTCCTGAAAAGGATAATGTAGCGGCTGATTGTCTTAGTCGTGTGATGAACTCATCGTGCTGTGTTTATGTGTATTGTTGTGCTATGCTTTAATTATGTATGTGTGTGAGATATGGTAATCGAAATTATTTTGTGCATCATCAAGGATCTTAGTAGTGAATGGGACTCGCAAATTTCGTTATTCGTAGTTTTTAGTATTATTATTATAATATTTTTAGTGGGGGTGTATGTCACAAATACGTAAATTTGCGTTAAAAAATAGTTTTACATGTGTATAGAGTTGCAACCTACTTATTTTGGCATGATTATTTTTTTTGTTAATCTGAATTGTTTGTAGCCCTATAAATTGCAAAGCTGTTTACAAAAAAGACCTTTTTTCTTTCAGATTTAGAATAGCTTTGTAACTCACACGCCTTTCTGACGTCACGAAGGCTGTCTACGTGACTAAGTTCCAGCGTATTCTAGTGATTCTTGTTTTTTCTCGAAGATTTTTTTTTTTTTATTATTACCGATTACGTAATTTATTAACGGTGTTTTTCCTGCGTCACGTTATGTTCTAGCAATTTCTAGAATATTTTCCAGGCCCATATATAAGGCGGCAAGATTTTTTTTTCATTCAGAGTGTAATTTATTGAGAGTAGATCAGAGTAGAGTAAAGATTAGAGTGTTGAAAAAGGCATTGTTGTGTGGTGATTGTTGTGACAGGAATCAAGCGATTATTTTGGTGGTTTTAGATGGTCTCTGATAATTATATAGTAAAGTGCTTTAGTTTCTGTATTTGACAACGAAGGATCCTTCGAATTCGAAGTTTTAAAGTGGTTTGTGAATATATTTGTTCTATACTTGATTGAGAAGTGCGTGGGTTAAAGAATCTTTGTGGAAGCCAATCTTTTCCTAGCTATTAAGTTGCAACCAGACTTAATTATTCGATCGATACTGCAAATGGTGTCAATTTTAAGACCTACTTTACTGCAAAATGACATTTACCAAACTCCTTCCAAATATGCGCGGTTAATTAACTCGAACGGGATCGATATTTTATGAGTTAGAGTGAAGAAATTTTTATTTTTCAACTTCAGCAAAAAGATCACGTTTATTGCAGCCACGTTTACCCTACATTTTTTTGCTTCATAGCTTAGAATCCAACTATTGGTCTCACACTTTTTTTCGTGCAAAATGTGCGACTTCATATTCAACTTTCCTATTTAACCATAGTTTCCTGAAGATTAAACTAAGATTAAAAGTTCCTGCTTTTTCTTGTGATGGTGAAGTTGTAATGGTCATGTAGCGTTTGCCATTACCCACGCAAAGGGGCGTATGCAGAAATTCTTTGTGGGGGGCCGAAATATTTGTTTTTGGAGATCAACGAAGGATGGACTCATTGCTCAAAATCGTGCAGCAACAGGCAGTGCTGATCTTTTCTTTGGAGATTGATGTTGGCTGCGGTCTAAATTTTGCCAAAGTATGCAGTAATAACTTTTTTTGAAATCGAGCGTCCACAGCGCTAAATTTAGTCAGGTACATGCTGCAGCTACAATCATGGCAGCCGTCAATTACGTTCCACGATTTCCTGAGGGGAGTGCGAGGATAATTTTGGACAAATAATGGGTGAAATAACCATTTTACTGTATCTGAGGGGGCGCGCGCATAGGAGACCCATGCGTATACCATTTTCCACGTGCATCTATTTTGAATATTGCTACCTTGTGCTTAGCTTTGTTTTCGTAGAAACATGAGTCACGCATTTCTTTGTCTTTCGTTAGTGATCATTTTATATTTGCCCTTACCTAAGCGTGTCTGTTTTCGATTATGGTTACCTCATTTCGCAGAAACGTGAGTCATGCGTTGCTTCGTCTCTATTGCATGAAAAATTATCACTTGTGCCTTTTTTCGTTTCTGAGATATAAATATCTCTTAGTTTGTGGATGAAGAAATAATTTTTTTGGATTGAAGAAGTTGCTAAATTTTGAATTCGTGCGTTAGTTTTTAGTAAAAGATTAAACAAAAAAAACCGAAAATTCGTATAAACTGAGAGCTTCAGAAAATGCTTCGATGTCAGAGAATTCCCAATGAACTTAAGTAATTAGGTGTTGGTGAGTAGGTTCACGGTACAGCACGCCGCGCTTTTGTCACTGCAAAATCATTTATCTTGCTACGGTAAAATGTTAACACTCCTATGCTGGAGCAGTTATCACATGACTTTTCAGTCCACGCTTGAGTAAATTCAATTCAAAGCAGTTAGCAAGAATCATCAGATTGTTGTAGCAGTGTAATAGGCTAGTTACTTAGTATATTCATATCATTTGTTTATGAAGATTAGTTATATCTTTGTTTTTGTGTAGTTTTTTATTTCTGAAATTTGGTGTTACTTGGATTAAGTTAAAAGTTTTGTATAACTTGTTAAAGTATCACAGAAAACAAGGCTGCAAACTCTATTGATTGTAATTATCCAAGTTTTTCAAATTCGAGTTTGACAAAAAAAGAAAAGTTGAAACTGTACACACCAGGCTATGATAATCGTATTTACATCTCTGAAAACGGTTGTCTTTCTCAAAAACAAACCAAGAAATAAACAGGACTTGGAGACTATCGGAGACTATTTTGCCCCAGTCATTCACGTGACTTTGTATTGCCATAATTGCTAAGCATTTGCTAGCGATGCTGTGGCGCGTGGATAGTGCACTGGTCCTGAAATGTAATGCATGCAGGTTGGAATCTTTGCTGGCATGGAATTCAGAGAAAGGCAGTGTACACTGGAGAGGAGGATTGGTATGTAAATGTTTGGATAGGGTTCACTGGGAGGGAGTGTACAGTGTAGGGGAGTGCAAATTTTTTTAATTGATTATTAAAGTTGACCAATCAGAAACGACCATATGTCACCTGTTCGATACGTCATTAGGTTTGACCAATCACAAATAACTCATGGCAAAATAGCCTCCAAGAGTAAAATGCCATCGACATCAAAATAGCCACTGCCTATTTTTTAGGCAGTGGCTATTTCGCCGTCGACGGCAATTTGCCCTTGGAATCTATTTTGCCGTGATCATTCACGTGTGTTTATATAGCCAAATTTGCTATAATTGCACCAGTGACTCTGTGGTGTAGTGGATAGAGCGCTGGTCTTGAGATACGAAGGTTGCGGGTTCGAATCTCAGCTGGCCAGGGCTTGAAAAGAAAGGCAGTGTACACTGAAGGAGCTGGCCCGGTATGTAAATGTACGGGGCAGTGTACACTGTAAGGGAGTGTGCAGGGTGGGGGATAGAGACCTGGGGGTGCAAAATTTTTTTTTTTTGGTTTTCAAAATTGACCAATCAGAGACGACCAAAAGTCACATGTTTAGTACGTCATTTAGATTGACCAATCACAAATAACTCACGGCAAAATAGTCTCTGAGGGTAAATTGCCGTCGACGGCAAAATAGCCACTGCCTATTTTTTATGATAAAAATTCATTGATTATTTTTCAAGGTCATTGATTTATTTTTCACATTCAAGTTTGAGTTTGGTAAAATTTCCTAGTTTTTTTTTGTATGAGATCGCAGTTCTGTTAGGTACCCAGACCTACGTGTGTAAATTGATATACAGTAGAACCTCTACTTACGAAATTAATTCGTTCCGGAAGCCGTTTCGTAAGCCGAAAATTTTGTAAGTAGAAACGCATTTACCCTATAAATACCCTGATCCGTTCCAAGCCCCCCAAAACACGGACAAAATACTTGTATACAATATAAATAATGGTTAAAACCTGTAACAAATGCATGTTAGAATTAGATTACTGTATACTAAATAGAAAAAGTACACATGGAAAGAAGAAAGAACAAAAATAATGAATAAAAACTAAGAACGGAAGGTTTGTTTATCTTTGGCGTTGACCGACTAACTTAGGCTAGGCTAAGCTATATGAAGTCAGCTGTGAACGGGAGAACGGAGGTGGTAGGCAGCGGCAAACGATTCACAGCTGAGAGAACCGAATGTACGAAAATGAACACACACGGTTATTTCAAAACACACATAGTACAGTACAGTAATTTCAAAATGAACACACACATTATATTCAAAGTTAAAAACAGAAATAATGAATAAAAACTACGAACGGAATGTTTGTTTACCTTTTACACTGACCGACTAGGCTAGGCTATGCTGTACAAAGCTTACACGCTTAAGCGACCAGCAGCGCGCTTTTTAAAATTTTGATTTTCGGCGTTTTGTAACTAGAACATTCTTTCGTTATTCGAAACATAATTTCTACAAAAAGACGTTTCGTAAGTTGGAAATTTCGTATCTGGAGTCTTTCGTTAGTAGAGGTTCTACTGTACTCCTTTTTCTGTTTTGTGACATTTTTGAAAGTTGCATTGTATGTTAGAACTAAATTTCTTATAAGCATGGTCAAAATTTAAAGTAAAATATTTGTTTTCCAAGTATTCATAATGATTTTTTAGTTTTGTTTGTAGCTGATATTATGGTAACAAAATTTTGCTGTTCAATTGTGTTACTGTGGTTGGCCTTTTAAGATTTACTGCTGCTGCCAGTTATTTTTGTATTTGCCTTTTTATATTGAAGTACTATGCAATTTCTTGTTGGCAGTGGCTTCAGTGTACACCCCAGTACTTGAGGTTCAGACACCAAAATGTCAGTAAACAAATCTGATGCAACTTCAGCGTTATTATGTAGCATGTAATTACTGCCACTCTTCCTCCAAACAATCCAATCCTAACTACTCTAAAAAGGTCATGTAGCCCAACCACAAACTAGATCTCTGATCATGTCATTCAGTGCTCACGATGCTAACCACTACATAGCATCAATCCAGACATTGTGTCTAATCTACTTAGTTAAAGGAAGTGCAGTTTACTGACATTTCAGTGTTGAAAGCTAAAAAGCTGGTGCCAATACTTTAGCTCCTACCTTTTTTGTTTTACAGGATATGATGATTTAGTTATTCTTAGCCTTGTTCCCAGATTTAGCTTTGGCATTAAAATAAGGCAGTGGCTATTTTGCTGTTGACGGCAATTTACCCTCAGAGACTATTTTGTCATGAGTTATTTGTGATTGGTCAATCTAAATGACGTACTAAACATGTGACTTTTGGTCGTTTCTGATTGGTCAATTTTAAAAACCAATTAAAAAAACTTTGCACCCCCAGACTCTATCCCCCACCCTGTACACTCCCTTCCAGTGTACACTGCCCCATACAATTACATACCGGGCCAGCCCCTTCAGTGTACACTGCCTTTCTTTTAATGCCCTACCAGCATGAGATTCAAACCCGCAACCATGGAATCTCATGACCAGCGCACTATCCACTACACCACAGTGTCACTGGCGTAAATGTACCAAATATGGCTATATAAACACACGTGAATGATTACGGCAAAATAGATTCCAAGGGCAAATTGCCGTCGACAGTGAAATAGCCACTGCCTTAAAATAAACCTGTCAAATTTTTTGAAACAGGAGTCTGACCAGAAGCAGTAGTTAACAGAATTCACTTATGAAATTTCTGCACAAACTGGTCATAAGCAAAAGTAAGGCTTATTACTGAACAACAGTGATGCTGCTAAATGCAAGCTATTTAAACATATGATTACTTTTGGTTTTTCAAAAAGACTGATGTTTTAGTAAATCAAAAATCTTGTAGCTTTTAGGGTGTGTTTGTGGCAAAACTGGAAAGGAGTTGTAGATTGCTAGATTTTAAAGCAAGGCTGCTGGCTTGTTCTTTTCACTATCCCTTTTGAGCTGACGCCAAGCAGAAAAGTTGTGAATAAAATCTTTAAAGTCTTATGGTGTGTCTAGGTTAAATAAACCCTCAGGTCTTCTGACTTCAAAGTGGAAGCTCCAACCACTATGCCATCATGCCAGCTATTGAAGTGCTCCTACGTAATTATTTTTTGTTTAGTTTTTGGAAATAATTGATGTGTTTGTTTTTAATTATTTGTTCGTTATTATCATTCATTTTTATTATTTGCATTCATTCTTGTTATTTCCATCAACTGAAAAAAGTTAAGGAAAATTGGTTATTAATTTACCTGTGACAATTTTTTATTGAATATTAACTTCCACAAGTTTTTATAATAATTTTTAACTACAAATTTTAAACAAAGCTGCTCCGCTGTCAAGATAACTTTGGTCAGTAGGTACTTAGGTAGGTGTGTGTGGTTCATCTATGAGGTTCAAATTGATTGAACAAAGTTGCCCTGATCCAAGGGTAACTTATATTTATATTTGTATTCAAATTGTGTTTATGAATAGATTGAATCTAAAGTGTTATGTTTACCGCAAAAACAAGATTTTAAGTATTTGCAAGAAAAAATTAGAATTTCTAAAAATCTGAAGTTGACCAAAGTTTCCCCGTTTTATGATACCATTATTTAGATATTTGCTAGTTGTAGTGCTGGTGGCTAAAGTTTGACCGAAGGTATGCCCAGGTTTGCTTTTAAGTGAACTTGGACGTCTATATTATAAAGGCAGTGGCTATTTCACTGTCGACGGCAATTTGCCCTTGGAATCTATTTTGCCGTAATCATTTGCGTGTGTTTATATAGCCATATTTGGTACAATTGCACCAGTGACAGTGTGGTGTAGTGGATAGTGCGCTGGTCTTGAGATACCATGGTTGCGGGTTCAAATCTCATGCTGGCAGGGCATTAAAAGAAAGGCAGTGTACACCGAAGGGGCAGGCCTGGTATGTAATGGTACGGGGCAGTGTACACAGCAAGGGAGTGTACAGGGTGGGGGATAGAGCCTGGGGGTGCAAAGTTTTTTTAATTGGTTTTTAAAATTGACCAATCAGAGACGACCAAAAGTCACATGTTTAGTACGTCATTTAGATTGACCAATCACAAGTAACTCATGACAAAATAGTCTCTGAGGGTAAATTGCCGTCAACAGCAAAATAGCCACTGCCTATTATAAATGCTTAACATGGATAACAAATTTCGGCTCACTGCAGGTTGTAAGCTTTTATAAAATCTAGGCTGTGGTTTATACTGTGGTTTATACTGTGCTGTGCCTGCACAAGGACTGTGTGATAAGGTTACAGTGGTATAATTTGCCGACAGTTTGTTTCTGAGGCCCTGAGTTGTAGAAGTGTTTAAGTTTGTATTAACGTTTTGCCAAATTGACAGCATATACTCCTCAATTGTCAGATCGTATAACTGCCCAGCTACAGTAGCTTTAAATGATGTCAAGAAAAAAGGTGAGTAAGCTAATGTATCTGCTAAATATTTGCACTTTCTTTATTTAGGAGATAACCGGAATCATGATAGCCAATGATAGATTAGTGGTCAGCAGTTGTGGTGTTGATATTATAACTATTTCAAGCTTTAATTCTTGCTATATGGTACTTTTGAAAATGACATGTTATGCCAATTTTATTTGTGGAGTAGGTGGTTACCGGGTTACTTCATTTGTAAAAAAAATTTTGTGTCAGAAATAATTAAATATTCAGTGGTTAAACAGTCACATGATGATATACATATAGCTAATGATAATTACTTTTTGCTTTTAAAATGCTGATTTCTCCTCCTGGGCACTACTTCTAATTACTACATGTCTATAGCACCCCACACTCTCCACTTTATACAAGATTCAGTTAAGGCTTAGAGTTAGTCAATATTGTCACAGACACCAAGCACATGTATATACTTTTTAGTAAGACCCCCTGTTGGGTGGTTTTTAACAGGCAGTGCAGTAGATAATGTTAAAACTCTGAAGCAGACATGAACTATTGTTCTCTGCTTAGCCACTTAAGAGGCACTGTGGCAGTCGACTACAGGTATGGATGTGCAACAATTAATTTAATGTTTGGCTAAATTTTCTTGTGCTTTTTGAAGAATAATGTGACTGCTTATTTTGCAGACTGAAGCAGACTATTTTGTTTCTACACCCACTCTAGTGTGTCGCTTTATTTTTGGCTTTCTTGTACTTGCAATACTTATTACTGGTAGTGTTTTGGTTGGATATTATTTTGGTTTCTTGGATGCAGCTAATCAAGGTAGTGCAGAATATACTTTTGAAATTTTTCTGTCACACTTTTAATACTAATTAATGGCTCAGTTTCACACGTTTAACCTTGTTTTTATTTATCTCAACTGAAAAGCATAGATTTTGGTAGTTGATTTTTTGTCGGATGAGGGATATGAACAAATTAGTGATGTTTTTTACTAAAGCTGGTGGTTGTTGATGTTTTGCAATGCACCTGGGCTATAAGACATCTAGCAAACTAATAATTTTTTCCTTGTAAAATTAGGATGGTTTCAAGGTTGAACCAACTTAATCCTCAGCTCATAGCTAAGATTTTTGGGCACACACTATGCTGTTGGAAATCTGGAGGAAATATTGCTCAATGGGGGTATTGCTGCATTGCATTTATGTCAGTGCTTCAGCATCAATCACATTCATAACAGAGAGGTCTCCTACTGTAATGTGGTGAACCATCTCTAATTGGTAGACCTGGTGATAAGTCATCAGCACAATACATTTGCAATGATGGTATTTACTTGAAAATTTTCTGTGAGATGATTGCATGTCAAATACGTTATGTTTTCTGTTGATAATTTCCCTCTCATTTTAGAAAATGTGACTGATGCACCCACTGTTGCTGAACCAACTCCAGGAACTTATCTTATAGGTGTTGGTCGATCTGATGTCACTGGTCCAATCGTGCAAGTTAACATGGTCTGTTTTTGAGTTTATTCTAGTCCCAAGTTTTCCATATAATTTTTTGTACACAATTACTTAATTTAAGTGCATGCGCACATACAAAAGTGGCCTGCTTATTTTTCTTTTTGATACTATTGATCTCAAGACCGAGAAAAGTTGTAGGTCTGCATATGTAATGACCTCTTTTGAAAGTAACTTAATTTTGAAGTTTAGTGCAGTTAATTTTGGCCTTTTTGCTAAATGTTTTGGACCTTACATTGACAAAATTTCACTGCTTGGAAGGTCGATATGAGAAAACAGGATAATAGGTTCTAAACTTTTTTAAAGTTTACAAAAGCTCATGCATTTTAGAGAATTGTCTCTGCCTTATGAAGGTCATTTACTTTAACAACTTTGTTCTTATTTGATATCCTAAGATTAATCATTAAAATTGACCTGTAAATAAGTTTTATAGAACTGCAACACCTATTTTCCTTAAAATCTGAAACACTTTAAACTGGCTTGAAACTGAGACCTCACAATTTTTACTCCACTACAGTAAAATCTATTCTGAAAGAAATTTTTGACCCTCATCTCTTGTATGAGCAAAACAACTGTGTCTCATCGCATGTTTGAAGTACATTTTATTGTTTTAGATGGGTTATGCCAACCCAGCTCAAACCGCGTCAGGTCTTCACCAACGACTTTACGCACGTGCATTTGTGGTCAGTGACAGCAACCGCAAATCACACATTGCTTTTGTCACGGTAGACAGTGGAATGGCATCGCAGATTGTAAAGTTGGAAGTGGTGAAAAAGCTTCAAGCTAAATATGGAACCACGTAAGTTACATGCAAATGAGTTAAAACATTTTTGATTTCTTACAAACTGTTCAAAATGGTAGTTTCTGAGCCATTTTGATTCATGACATCTAACATTTTTCAAAATATTTTGCCCTCTTCTTACCCTGCCTTTCAATGCAGAATGTAGACTAAAATTCCTGCCCAAAACAACTTTTTTTGTGCCCAAGCATTTCTTATTTGAACGTTTTATTGACCATCAATGTAAACACTCAACTTAAGGATATACAGGGTGTCCCAAAAAAAATGACACCATTTGAGATGCAAATATCTCCAAAAATTATAACTCGAAATTAATGAAACTTGACCGGCATATGAGTTGATATAATTTATTTTAAAAGATATTGTCATTTACGCATTGTTGGCAGTACAATACACGTGCTTATTGATTTTCAGAAATTCACAGATTTTTAATGTGTGCTCCTCCTGCAACGCGGCAAATGTCTAGGTGATAACCGAGTTCATGCCAAACTTGCTGCACCATGTCTTCTGTAACAGTCTCTAACGCTGAAGAAATTCTCTGCTTCAATTCCACTATGTTTGTGGGCAGAGGAGGGACGTAAACCAAACCTTTTACATAGCCCCAAAGAAAAAAATTGCAAGGGGTCAAGTCAGGTGATCGCGGGGGCCATTTTAGCAAGACACTGTCATCATTTCCAGCACGTCCAATCCATCTTCCTGGCAGATTCTCATTCAAGTAAGCTTGTACTGAAAGTTTCCAGTGGGGTGGAGCATCGTCTTGCTGGAAAATGAAGTCCTCAGCTTCATTTGCAGTGAGTCGATCCATAAGCCAGGCCTGCAGCATATGCAGATAATTGTCACCAGTCACATTCTCATCAAAAAAGTAGGGGTCATGAACATGTTTCTTGGAAATTGCACAAAAAACATTCACTTTTGGAGAATCCCTAACTTGCTCCAGTGACTCGTGGGGGTTCTCAAGTCCCCAAATTCAAACATTCTGCTTGTTCACTTTTCCACTAGTGTGAAAAGTGGCCTCATCACTGAAAACCAGTTTTTCATCAAGCTGGTCTTCTTTCGGTTCTTGTTGCATATTGATACAAAATTGAATTCGTTTTCGTTTGTCATCTGCTTTTAACGCTTGAACGAATTGCAGCTTGTATGGTCTCATTTGCAAACGTTTTCTCACAATACACCAAACACTTGATTTTGGAATTTGAGTTTCAAAACTCGTTCTTCTTATGGATTTCCTTGGACTGTTTACAAGTTTTCTGCAAATTTGCTCTACGTTTCCTTCTGATATTGGCGTTCTTCCAGATCCTTTTACTCTGCACAAGCAACCTTCTTTGAACTTTTTGTGCCATGTCCAAATTTGCTTTTTGTCTGTTACTTTTTCAGATCTTGTTTTTTCAAATCGTTGTGCAAATGCCTGCTGTACTGTCTTAAACGACTGTGTTTTAGCATATTCTAGAACACAAAATGCTTTTTGTACTCTACTGTATGGCATTTCTAGGTTTAAAATAAGAAATACCTGAAAACCAAAACATGAAAACATATAATATATGTGTGCATGTAGCTAGAATTTGACACTGTTTGAGTAAGAATGGACATAATTATTACATTTTAAAATGGTGTCATTTTTTTTGGGACACCCTTGTATATAATAACTAATTTTCATCATTTCAATTGTTGTTGTGATTGTGGTTATTCCTCATCTTCCTTGAGAATTTTCACCATTCTAACCTGATGCAGCATGGAGTGATGATCATTTTTTGTCCAACTAACTAGTTGTTAGTACTGTTGTTGTTGTGGTTACCCCTCCTCTTCCTCGGGATGGAGGTTGGCATGAACTGCAATCCAGGTTCATGCCGTCAATCTAATTGTTTGGCTAGGGGAATGATGGCAGCCCATTTTGAACCAGTCATGAATGACTGGTAGCTCCACCACCAACAAGCTGGGCTGCCGTTGGTGGGTACCTAAGAGTCGCCTCTTGTGACATGCTGGGTCAGCAGCTTCACAATTGTAGCCCTGTAAAGTACGGGAAGGCTACCTGTCTGCCACATAAAGATGAAGACATCCCATTAGGTGCCTTGCCCAAGGACACAACAAACAAGCTTGCCGACTTGTTCTCCACATCATCCCTTTTTTATGCTGAGCGCCAACCAGGCAAGCTGTGAATACCATTTTTTATAAGTCTT